>JAQQAF010000008.1:20650823-22029648 GCA_029747655.1 Ensete ventricosum | reverse complement strand
ACTATATTCCACCTCAGAATGAACCAAAACATCTAACTCAACCGATCAATCTCAAGAATTCATAACAGTATTTAAGATGAGCCAATTAGAGGAGAGTTCTTTATCAATATTACTATAAGTCCATGAGTCTGAGTTAAACTAGTCAGAGCTAAGCTTAAGTTATTAGGTTGTGGACTAAACTCAATATATGCATTAAGTTTTTTTCACTATGAACATTTGGCTCTGATACTATGTTAAAAATTTATTAATGATAAGTTTCAGTCAAAGTCAATATATGTTATCCAACTCTCACAACATTTATTATTTGAAATTATTCCTTTAGTTATCTTCTCCATCTCTCCTGGTACATCAATATTTCCTAACAAATATATCAATGATAGTCATCAAATCTATTATAACATACAATCGAGAAATTCATCAATCGCTAGCCAACCAAAGTCTTTCCAAGATCACAAAAGATTCAGCATCATCCCTAGCTAATGGACTCTCAGTAGTCAAACACACAACATAAACTGATATGATAATGGCTGTCTCAAATACTGTCAAGTGGAGATGCAGAAGTTAAACCATAGTTTCAAATGTTACTGAAAACTGCATACGTAATAAACATTAACAATCAGGTTTAGAGATGGTTAGGTAAACCGAGCTATACAATACCTTGATTACTTGGTCATAGCATTCCCTTGGAGGAATGCTACATTTTTTAGTATAAAACTTGGCCAACATAAATCACAACCATTGACTAATATCAATTATTAGTCACCAAGAAGATAGACATCTGTCGATTAATATTACCAAAGCAATACCAATTCAGCATGCGTTGAAAAACATGTAGTCAATTACACAAAAGAAAAGTTGCAATAATGTTGAGACATATATTATCGATTGCGTATGTTCATAGAGATATATTACGGTCCAAATAACATATGAGCAACATCTCCCGTTGTTCTTCTTTATTAAAAGCTTTGAGTCTCTCTCTTTCTTTCTTTCTTTGTCTTCATATAATTTATAAAATATAGTGATGAGAGCTTCTTGACTTTGAAGTGTTAGTAAAATGACCGGAGTAATAGCACGTTGATGGGGTCGCTTTAGAGAAACTAGCAACAGATTACCTTGGTCATCCCTTAATCTTTTGTCAACTCTTATCAAACTATGCGTGTTGCCTACATAATCCTTCACATAATCTCTTTTGTCGTTCTTCTCCATTGTAGGTTTCGAGTCTCTTTCTCTCTCTTTATTTGTATTCACATTATTTGTATAAGATGCTTGTGAGAACTACTTTACTTCAAATGTTAGCAGCAAAATGATTCAAGTAAAATAGCTTGTTGAGTCGCTCAAGAGAAATTAGCAATCGTCTTAGTTTTTGTCAACTCTTACCGACTACATGCATGTTGTCGTTTGGTGATGGCAATTCATAGCTAGTTTAACGTGTGAACTTCTTTGAAAGCATTGTACTTGATCACTAATCTCAAATATTATTTATTCTTGTCAACGCTATCCGATTGACCGAATCCAATTTGACGTACTGATGAGAAGGAAATGAAGATTGCACCGTAAGCCAATTAAAATACCATCTTAGCATGAATTCATAAAATATCCAGCGGATAGTTGACTTTACATTGATTTGATGCAAATAATCTCTAACCATCCCATTTCTTAATATTGCATTGTTTTTTATAAATGTATATCACAATCCGAAAACAACCAAAATGACGGAAGATAGTTTTGGCAATATTATTGTCAAAGAATGCCAATAGTATCTAGAGAAGACTAAGATCGATTTGACCCTAAGAATTGTCAGTAGCGTGTGAAGCAGATTGCCAATAGATTTGTTCTACACAGTCAAAATTGTAGAGAAATTTGGGCCCTTTCAGTTACTGTCTTTGTAAACCACTTGATCAAAAGGGTTCGGCATCAAATATTTATTTGGCACTAATTGTTATGCATTGAACGGTGGAATCATTTGGAAAGTTATGCACTCCTTTGTCAATTCTCAAAAATGAATATATATACACAATAATATATATATATATATATATATATATATATATATATATATATATATATATATATATATATGTGGTGGTGTTTTCTTTAGGTATTCTTATAACTTTTAGTCATTTATGGTTAGATCTTATCTTTTTGACTTTTGACATCAAATCATTTATTATTATTTTAGGAACCCAAATTAATTTATGAGAACTATATTTTCTAAGAGAGCATGTATAAGCAGAGTGACCAAATCTTTCATAAAAATTATATTTTACTTGTGGAGGAATATATAATGTGGGTAATTTTACAAATTTAGTTAGCTTTTAATATATGCTATTAATTATGAAACCAATACTTTCCTTTCTAAATCAATAGTCTTAGTTAGCACGAATCATGTTTAATGATTTATTTTAATTTTAAAATTTTCTAAAGTTTATTGTAATAATATAATTTTCTTTTTAAGTGAACCTCACTCTTCACATTTTGTGTAGTATATTAATGTACAATTGTCATTCTTATTTTTTAATTTATCAAATTCATTAGATATAGATATATAATCTTTTTTAGTAATTTATATTTCTTACTAACTTTTTTAAGCTCATTATACAAATCATGAATTGGATCAAGTAATTTATCATAATATAATGATATTTTAGCATAGTTAAATACCTTATTGTTGAAAGCCATTAAAGCGTAGTTTGCCACTTCGTCTTCATTGATTTGTTCTTCGTCTTTTGATGCACTTGATTCATCTCATATTGTCTTGAATGATTTCTTCTCTTCTTTTGGGATGGTAGCTTCTTCTTTAGTTGTGGACACTCATTTTTTAATTGTCCTGAATTTTTTATATTTATAACATTTAATGTATTTGTTTTAGGTTCACTTTTGTTCTTATATTCTCGTCTTATAGAATTAGTCATGTTCCTTTTTATGAACTTTTTAAGTCTTCTTGTAAGGACGCTATGTCATCAGTGTCGTCACTTAAGCTTTCGCTCAAATAGTTTTTTCTTTGTTCTAAGTTCAATATCATTTATATTCTTTAGAAGATTTTCCTCTTGTTCATCATGTGGTATGCAGGTCATTTTATAGGTCACTAAAGAACATATAAGTTTTTTAAAAGAAAGATTATTCAAGTATTTTGTTTCTTGAATTGTAGTTAATTTTGGATCCAAGCTTTTAGAAAGAGATCTTAAAATTTTATTTACCAATTCAAGATTAGTATATCTTTTGCTAAGAGTTTTTATTTGCTAAGAATTTTTAAATAATTTATAACTATGTACTAAAGATTAATGAATAACTTCAAATATGTGTCAAATATGATGTGAAGTGTCATAAGTAGAAACATTATTAAACTCATTTTTGTCTAAAGCATAAAATAAACATTCATATCTTTAGCATTTAAGAAAAATATTTTATTTTCAAAATCATTCCATTCATTCATTGGTTTAGAGGACTTTTAAAAACCAAACTCGACAATATTCTATAGATTCAAAATTCATAGAAAGCAAGAAAATCTATATTCATGTTGTCCAATAAGTGTAGTCTGTCCCACTAAACATAGAAGTACGAGTGATAGAGTAGCCTTATTAATTGCTTGAAAATGTCATTAAACCTCTCTTGGGTGTTAATCCAATTAAGAGAACTAAACTCTAATACTAATTGTTAGGATCATGATGGCACTAAGAGATGGGTGTGAATTAGTGTTATAACAAAAAAGATCTGATTTATAAAGTTTGATCAATAAATCCACATTGGAAATACATTTAACCAAAAGTATAAGTAAGGATAGTGAGTGAAGCAAATCAGTAAGCATAACAGAATAAAGCAAGACAATGATGTAAATTGATTTATAGTGGTTCGATCGTCTCGACCTACAACCACTCTCGATTACTCTTCCCTTATGGCCACTAGCTTTCACTATCGATCTTCTTTCCAATGGGCAAAGATCAACAAACCTTGTCACAACCCTTCTCCTTTTAACACACCTAGGAGAGAACCTTTATACCTCTCTTTTATAAGAGATCTCACACCTCCTACAACTGAGAATCACTTTTAAACTCAAGGATGAGAAAGAGACTCAACAAATGCTCAAAGAGAGTTTACAATAATTTTTTTCTCCAGAATTCTTGTCCATCAAGCAAGCATGATTGGAGTATTTATAGACCCTAAAAAGTTTCAATAATGGAGCCAAAAACTCAAATCCTTGAGATTTCGTAGTACTAGCGGTACTAGCACCAGCGTCGGGTGGTGCTACTGCTGAAACAGAGCTAGTAATCCTGACCCTAGTGGTACCATCTTCGGCCTAAGTGGTGCCACCATTGCCATGGGCGGTATCACCGCAAAACACTCAAAAAAGCATAAACATTATTTTCCAATTCTTAGGTGGTACCACCACCCGAGCCAATCTTAATTTATCAAATTGGCCTTCCAACTGGCCTAATTCAACCTTGGTTCAAGCCCAATAAGCTTCTATTTATGTTGGCATGGTTTCGGCCTAATACCAAATCAATTTGACTTCAAAAAACTTTGACCAATACTTAACTACTTAATCACATATCTAGTATAATCACGAAGCTTTTAAAATGTTGTCCAGCATTCTGACAGGTCATCTGTGTTGAATCTCAAATTTTAATGATAAAATCAATTAATAAATTTTATGATCTAACTTGTATGTTAGGAAAAATGATACAGGATTAACTATGATAGTGAAAAGGAATTACAATCAGATGACGGGCTGGAGTCAAGTTCAGGCATTGGAATGAGGTTTGGATGATGTAGTGAGAGCTCACTAGGAGTTTGCTAAAGGTGATCGGGAAGCTCATTGGGAGCACATAGGGAGTTCCTTGGAATATGACCGAGATACTCACCGAAGTTCACCAGAGAATGTTGAGAAGATCACTAGGAGTTAGGAAGGTCATTTGACATGTCAATCATAAATGATTATAATTGTGTAGTTAGTCATAGTTAATATCATAAATTGAGTCTTAATTGAGTTAGATTTGGAGAAATCTAAAGTAACTCAATTTGAGACAACCAAGTCCACTTTGGGTTAGACTTGAGCTCAAGATTGAGTTCATTTCGTTAACCTAAAAAAGGGTCAATATGATATACAAGTCGGTTATACAAAAAGTACTAAAAGTACCTTTTACGAGATTCTCGGTGGTAGAACCACCAGTGGGTGTCGGTAGTATTGCCCAAGCTATGATGGTACCAACCAGGTTACAATAGTACTACTACCATCGCTTTTGTTGCTAGGGTACTTTCGATGATAGTACCATCGATGCTGGTGATAATACCACCCATATTCTGATTTTACAGAAATGATTTAAATTTTGGCTTTAATTTTTGAAGCTAATTAGGTCTATACATACCCCAAGTATTATTTATTGCATTTGAGAGCAAGAAAGTACACAAAAAAATGGTAAAAATTCTATAAAAAGATTGTTAAGTGAGTAAGGAAAAAGATAAATCTTGTAAAAGGTTTCACTTTTGTGAAAATGAGAAAAGTGTAAGAGGTTTGATCATCACCTATTTTTGACGTCAAAAATATTGACGAGAAAGACACATCAATTGTTGCTGCGTGATGATCGATCGGAGGCTGTGCAGAAAGTGTCGAATACGAAAATTCGCGCACAAGAGTTGCGGCGAAGTCGTTAATCCGTAAAAGGTTGTTTTGCAGCAATCATTGCTGACAGGTAGATCGACTGAAAATCACTATCAGCGATAGCCGGTTGCGGAAAGCCGACGCGCGCAAGAGTTGAGACGAAGCCATTTGTCTACAAAACCGCTGCAAAAGCAACGTAAAGGCACTGCGTGAAAAACCGGGTTGCAGGAATAGTTCTGGATATCGCAGCCAATTTGCAGACAGCAAACTGGTGCAAACTGGCTTCGGCCAGCCAGCTAGCGGCCGGCCGGCAGGTGGTTAGCCAGCTGACGACCGGCCTGCTACTGCCCTGAAAGGGGCGGTGCAGGCGGCAGGCGCTAGCCTGCGTGGCTGTCAGCACAACAGCTGCTGGCTGACATCCTATGCAAGACGGCTGCACCGCCTTTGGGAAAGGCGGTTGTCGCCGGTCAAAGGCGACGGTCGCTTCTGGTAGAGGCGGCGGCCAACCCCACCGCCCACACAGCTATGAAGCAGTGGCAACACCGCCTCAGGCAGCGAATGCCGCGGCGCCACCCGGCACAACCGTAAGCGCCATGCGGCAGCGCCGGTTGGACGGCTCAAAGGCGCCATGCGGCAGCGCCGAACGCAAGGGAGAAGGGAAGGATCTAGGGTTTTTAGCAAAATGATTATTTTGCCATTGGGAATTTAAAAATTCCAGCCATGTCCTTTGACAGAATTATGAAAATGCCTCTAACATTTCAGAAAATTTTCTTCATATCCCGAGGCTTAAAAAAAATTAGTTAATTAAATTATTTAATTAACTATTACTATTTATTTTATATCAGTATACATGTGATGTATGATATAAATAAGATGTTTATTGACCTTAAACTATGTAAATGATTGTCATTCTTTATCATATCTAAAAGTCTAAAAGTGATTGCGGGACACCTAAGGCTGATCATCACGCATGAAGATGCATCGAGGTGCCTACTTAAGGCTGATCATGATGTATGGAGATGCATCGAGGCATCGAAGATCTGATGGAAAATGAGATAGATAATCATAGTGCATAAAGATATATTGATACACATAGATCTAATATAAATATCAAGCAGTATGGTCTATAATCATTTGATATGTTTGTATGAGATGCAAATATGTGTATGACACATATGATACCAAATATAAAAAAACCCATCGTATATAATATTAAGTCGGTAAGCGTGAGACAATAAGATTGACCTACGTGGCCTTCCATCGTTATAGGAAGAAATCGGGTCACGACGAAGGTTGAGTTGGTCGAGTCCCTCGAGGCTCATCTATTCTCGTGATTCGAGATCTTACATATGACATGAGATGTCACCGATGACCTGAGGACATGGTATCGCTTGGTCGAGTCCCTCGAGAGCATATTATCAAATTAGACTTATATTGCAACGATGGTTTTAACTTAACTGGATATCATAATTGGTCGAGTCCCTCGAGACCATGACAGTCTGGAGGCTAAAAAGGACGGGAATCACAAGGAGTTGTGATTGGCAAAAGATGCATACCTTTTGGGTTTATTGTGATTAGTCGAGTCCCTCGAGGTCATACTAAGATGTCAATTGGATCCCGATCCCCACTAGAAGTCTGTCGGGGACTTCCGTTTCACGTGTTAAGGGTGTCGCGTGATTCGATGAAAATAGTGGGAGCATGTCAAGATGAAAGTCCATATCTTGATTATTTTCTTTTTGCAAAGTCTGCATGTTATTTATTTATGCTACATCTCCTATTTATCAAAAACATGTCGCATATAGACTCCATGTGTGGCATACTTGATGCCAATAGCCTCAGTGGTCCAAATTTTACTGATTGGCTTCGTAATTTGATAATAGTTCTCATAGCGGAGAAAAACATATATGTCCTGGAGGGTAAGGCAAAGGTTGCCATGAGAGACCTAATAAAGAATAAAGAACGGTGCTTCCACTGCGGTAAACATGTGCATTGGAAGAGAAACTGCAAGGAGTATCTTACAGAAAAGGCGAAACAGAAGCTTAGAGAAGCTTCATGAACATTCATGATAAGTCTCCACATATCATATTTTTGTGATAACACATGGGTATTATATACCTGGAGTGCTTATCACATCTGTAATTCATTGCAGCTTCTAACAAGAGCTAGGAGATTGGTTAAAGGTGAGATGGATCTCAAGATGAGCAACGTGGCAAGAGTTATCGTTGTGGCCGTCAGCAAGGTCATTTTACATCTACCTGGTGGAACTATTATTGCATTAGGTGCATGTTATTATGTCCCTTGTATTATCAAAAATATTATATCTATTTCATGTTTGACATTAAATGAATATAAACTGACTTTTTTAGAACAATAGTTGTTCACTTATAAAGGATGATGTGATCATCCGAGGGACATTGCATAATGGTTTATTTATGCTAGATACTAATAGAAGATAAGAGTAAGTTATGATTTCCTTAACTGAATGAGGAAATCACGTAGGTTAGTTGAGGGAAATCCTCCTATCTTCACCTGTATAAATTGACGATGGATCCCTCTCTTTATAAGAGAGATTACTTTTTTTCTTCACTGTCAAACGACAGCTTTTATTACCGTTTGTTCGTCGACAACCCCGCTGCAAAACTGCAGATACTCAGGGGTCATCGGTCGCCACCCTCCCGGACATTCTTTGCTCCGAAGATCTCTCCTACCTCATCTGCAGTAGATGACGATTTCTACACCCGCTCGCCGGCATCGTCCCTTCTGCAGCCTTTGTTCTCTCTGCCAAGAGCACCTGTAAGGGCCACTGCCCATCGTCTCTCGGTGCTTTGTAGAGAGGGCACAACAAGTTCCTTCTTGCTATCAAACGGCGGCAAATCCCCACCCCGTCAACTGCCCTTTTGCGAAGCCGCAATTGTCGACTCCTCTTCTGCAAAGGCGCGATCTCTGTTTCTTGACAAAAAAAAAAAAAAAAACAGAGCATCGCCATCGCCGTTTTCATTCGAGGATTTGATGCCCACGTCGCTGGTCTGGCAGCCCTCTCGCTCAACCTCGCTGGCACTTGTCGTTGCCATCGCTAGCATCGGCGACACTATCTGCCTCATTGTTGCCTACCATCGGCTCACCGTTCGCTCGCTACTGCTGCCGTCACAACAATAACTCGGTCGCTTCTCTTCGGTGCAGATCCCTCTCTGCATTGTTTCTACACCTCCAAAGAAGGGACCGCAACATTGTGGTCCTGAAGTCAGGGAAGAAAGGGAAGCACACCTTCACTACAGCGGCTTCCTCATCTTCTCCTTCGGCAGTTACTATGCTCGCTGCCGACCCCTCTTACTCCAACAATTGCAATCGCAACTGCAGCCCTCGCTGGCCACAACTGTTGCCCTCTCCTTAGATATATCGCTTCTTGCTGTCAAACGACAGTCTCTCGTCGACATCGAAGTTGGAGACTTCTAGTGCATCGGCTTTCTCAATTCCTCTACCGAGGTGTTCTTCTGCACGAGGCCATCTTCCTTGTGCACCACCACTGTCGCATCAGCACCAACAAGCAGCGGCACCTTCCCTACCCCATCAGCAATAAGTTCATTCTCGCTGTCAAACGACAGTAAGGCTACGACCGCACGCTTCTCCCGCTGCCCTTCAGATCTACCGATCGCCCCAGCCGTAGCAGCATCTCCTTCGCCGAAGTCAACTGTTGTCAGACCTTCACCGCGGTTGACAACACAGCGGTCTCCTTGACATCGGGTAAAGATCTGTGTCCTTCATAGGAGCTTGATCTTGCGGGGGCATGATAGTTCGATCTAATCGGATTGTCAAATTTGGCTCTAGCAGAATCGTCTGCTCCTTTCTTCGGATTCATCGTCATCGGTTCAAGATCAACGTCCTCAGTTCAAGATCGACGTCCTTACAGGAGCTCGATCTTGCGGGGGCATGATAGAAGATAAGAGTAAGTTATGATTTAGATATGATTTCCTTAACTGAATGAGGAAATCACGTAGGTTAGTTGAGGGAAATCCTCCTATCTTCACGTGTATAAATTGACGATGGATCAATGAATCAATTGGGCATTTTCATTACTTCTTCATATTTTCAACAGATACAACTCTACATATCATGAATGTAAATATATCCAAGAGAAAAAGGGACGAGGTGAATACAACATACCTGTAGCATTGTAGGCTATGTCATATCCATGAAAGATTCAAAAGTTACTAAAAGAGGGATATTTGGATCCATTTGACTATGAGTCATATGTAACTTGTGAGCCTTGCCTTTAAGGAAAGATAACCAACTCTCCTTTTAGTGGAACTGGAAAGAGAGAAACTAAGTTACTAAAACTCGTACATAGTGATGTATGTGGTCCTATGTCAACTCAAACAGTAGGTGGATACTCTTACTTCATTACATTCACTGATGATTTCTCAAGGTATGGATATGTATACTTGATGAAGTACAAATCTGAGACCTTTGAGAAATTTAGAGAATATAAGAATGAAGTAGAGAACCAGACTGGGAAGAGTATTAAGACTCTTCAATCAGATCGAGGAGGCGAATACTTAAGTACAGAGTTCACCTAGTTCCTCAAGGATCATGGTATATTATCTCAGTGGACACCTCCTTATACATCCCAATTTAATGGTGTATCAGAAAAGAGAAATCACACGCTATTAGACATGGTACAGTCCATGATGAGTTTTACTAACTTACCTATTTCATTTTGGGGATATGCCCTAGAGACTACAGCTTACCTACTGAACAGAGTTTCATTTAAATTAGTAGTGTCTATGCCATATGAGATATGGAAAGAGAAGAAGCCCGATCTTAAGGTTGTTAAGATTTGGGACTGGGACTGCCTTGCTCACGTTAAAAGACACAATCCTGATAAGTTGGAATCAAGGACAGAATGGTGCAAATTCGTGGGCTACCCCAAGGAGACTTGTGGATATTATTTCTATCATTCCAAAGACCAAAAGGTCTTTGTTACCAAGAGAGTAGTGTTCCTTGAGAAGGAACACATACTTGGCAGGGATAGTGGGAGGATGATAGAGTTGAGCGAGGTTAGAGAACCTAGCTCAAGCACCGTTCTGGAGTCTAGATCTGTTCAGGCACCTGACACACAAGTTCCAACTTTATGTAGGTTTAGTAGAGTGTCACATCCTCCTTAGAGATATGTGGGACATATCAATAGAGAGGACACTCAGGATACTGATCCTTAGACTTATGAGGAGTCTATTACGAGTATAGACTCTGGGAAGTGGCAAGAGGCTATGAATTCTGAGATAGATTTCATGTACTCGAACAAGGTTTGGAACCTTGTGGTTGCACCTGAGGATATTGTACTCATAGGTTGCAAATGGATCTTTAAGAAGAAGATCAGAGTATATGAAAGCTGGAGACCTATAAAGCAAGGCTCTTATTAAAAATTAAGGGTTCAAGATCTCAATTGATATATTTTATGAAAGTCTCAATTAATTCAGCTAGTAAAGATTTTAATAATTTATTATAAGATCTTATGATTGAATCATGCCTTTATCACTTACCGTTCGAATATCCTTTTTTAATAATTTATTATAATATCCTTTTTTAGTTTGTTTTTGTTTTTAGTGTCTTATTTGGCAAGATTTGTTTTGTTTCTTTTTATAAATTTTTTAAATTTTTTTGTTATGAGTTCAAAGTCATCATCAATACTTGAGCTTTTGCTCGAGTGGTCTTCTTTTGTTCTAAGTGGCATATCCTTCTTATTTTTTTGGAAGATTATTCTCATGTTCATCATGTGCCATACAAATTATTTCATAGGTCATTAATGATCCTATGAGTTCTTCAAGAGGAAAACAGTTCAAACCCTTTGTTTTTTAAATAGCATTTACATTTGAATCCTAATTTTTAATAAGAGATCATAAAATTTTATTAATAAGTTCAAGGTTAGTAAAACTTTTACCAAGTGATTTCAAACCATTGACAACATCTGTAAAAAGTGTACATGTCGCTAATGGTTTCACTTGGCTTCATTTGAAACAATTCATAGTTATTAGGAGCTCACCGAGAACTCACCAGAAGTTCGAACGATGTTTTCAAGAGCTCGCCGAGAACTCACCAGAAGTTTGCTAGGAAGTTCGTTGGGAGATCACCGACAGGTTGTCGGGAGCTTGCTGGGAGGTCACCAGAAGAACTCAATTAAGAGGCCATTAGGCCTTAATTGAGATTGATTTGGACTTATTATAAAAGTCATTTTAGTAACCCAAAGTTAGATGAGACACGATCTTCAAAGACACGGTCTTTGAAACGACATAGTCTTCGAAGATGTGTCAGGCGGTTGACCCGCCCAAACATAGTCCTCCATATTATGTCAGGTGGCTGAACCGTCCAGAACACAGTCTTCGAGACTAACACCTCGAGATCACTTCGAGACTATCTTTGTGACCAAATCCACCACTCTAGAGGCGATTGTGCTACCTTGGCGGCCAAACTATCACTCTAGAGGCATCTAGAGGCAGTTAAATCACATCACCTACCATCTTGAGGATGATTATGTCATGTCACTAGCCATCTTAATAATTGTTTCAACTATCCCAATCACAAACGAGTAGAGACTCTAACTATTAGTAGTCTCTCTCATGAGACATTTTTATTTTGCATTCCAAAATTCATTATATTCGGATATCCTTCTAACCTGAGTATTAGAGGGACTGAGTTGATAATTTTTTATGTCGATCTTATACAAGTATTTGTATAAGACTGATTGCATCTTGAGAATGATAATACTGCAATGACAACTCACATCTACCTTGTCCACACATCCTGAATGACTTCTCGATACCTCAGATCAAATCAGCCTACTTCCATCTCAAGTCTGAACCAACTTTAAGTCATCCTGGCATCATATCTTGTGATTGACTTTGAAGGTAACACCATCTAACTCTATGGTTGATGCATATTGTCTATCATTGACTTCAATAACTATCATCTTGAATGGCAATTCAATCAAAGTGCAGCATGTCTATCATTGACTTCAGCACTTATTCCTCTCTCTTTCTCACCAAAAAATGACAATCATTAGGAGATGACAGCTAATGTGAATGAAGTAAATAACCAAGAAAACCAAGTCAAAAAGAAGATAATATGATTGATGGAAAGAAGTTTATTGACTTTGTCGAGCATTTTCATAATAATAAATTGATAGCTTTGTAATAAATATATTCTAGAATGATGTACTTATTTTTCATATAGTTTTGTAATAACATGTTTTTCATCTCCTTTCCATATAGAGTGTGAATGTGTACTAATTGAAATTGCATAGGATTCGAGTTAATTATGGTTATTTAGTTAACGGAATTGCTCAATGATCCGTAGATAAATGGTGAAGTAGAATTCAAGAAAAAGACTCATATGTTCAGTATTTTAAAGTTAGATTTTGATTGTCTAAATAGGATATTGATTCGGATCAAATCGAAGTCTTTTTCCACTCTTATCTCAAAGGTTGAAGACAGTTTATTCTACGTTCTTTTTAAGGCATCCCAAAACTTATAAGACTGAATCGAGGATATCCTTGATAAGGCTTTTGTTAGGATCAATTGGCACTAAGAGGGAGGGGGGGGGGGGTTGAATTAGTGCAAGAGGGATAGTGCTTGATTAAAAACCTTTCTTTCGTAAAGTAAAGAGTGAACAACGGAAACTTCTTTTGATATTATGATAAAACCAATTAAAAGTTGATTTAAAATAAGTTGAGAGATTAAAACTTTGTATCTAACTATCAAGTGTTCAAAAGAAATCAAAAGTAAAGTGAAATCAATTAAAGTACACACATTTATGGTGGTTCGGCCTCAACCTGACCTACGTCCACTTTCGAGTCCTATTCTCTGAATCCACTATCAACCTTCTTTGGGTGAAGATCAAACCCTTACAGCTCCCTCTCTCCTTTTAACAGGCTTAGGAGATGAACCTTACAACCTCACAAGGGAGAACTACAAGTTTTACAAGACTTTCATCTCTCCCATACCCCTTTTCTTTTTCTTAAATTTTTACACACAATTTATCATTGAATTTCTACCCAAAAATTTTGTCTGAAATACAAGAAAACTTGAGGATTATATAGACCCCATTAACTTCAGGATTTGGGGCCAAATTCAAACGTACCCAAAAAATTTGGGTATGGGTGGTACAACCACTGGTGTCGATGATACAACCGTCGAAAGCTACCCTAAAAACATGGTACGAGTGGTACAACCACCGGCCTTGGCAGTCCAACTATCGCTTACTACCCAGATACCTAGGCGGTGGTGGTACAACCACCACTCACATGCGATACAACCGTTAGGATTTCCAAAGAAGTGATTCTTTCACTTTTCCAATCTCGACTTGTACCTCCTATTGACCAATTTCCAATTCAACCAACTGAGCTTAACTTGAGCTTAATTTATCACCTTAGTTGACTTGGTTGCCTTACATTAAGTTGATTTGGATTCTTTCCAAATCAAACTCAATTAGGATTCAATCCTTAACTATGACTCACTAATTACAACCATTAGGACCATCAAGCTAACCATTGACCTAACTCCCATCAATCCGACAACCTCCGACATTCTTGCCATAAGTCTTACAGTCTTCCTCTTAACGATCTCCTAGTGTGTTCCCAACGAGCTTCCTGATTCCTTCGGCGAACTCTTAGCGAACTCCAGGCGAGCTCCCACTATGTCGTCTGAACCTTGGCCCGATGCCCAAACTTGATCTTGGCCCATCATTTGGTTGTAGTTTCTTTTTTCCATCATAGTTAAACCTTAATAATACTAACTATAACTTAATTAATTATAATCATCATATCCACTTCAAGACCTTCCTAACTCCCGACAAGCTTTTTGGCTTCCCTCGACAATCTTCCGGCGAGTCTTGATCTTCTTCCTGCGAACTCCCTTGCCCCATCCTGGCAAACTCCTGATACCCTCGGCGAGCTCCCGACGCACTCTAGACAAGTTCCCAACTGCATCGTCCTCACTCCAGCATGATGTCTGAACTTGACTTTGGCCAAACCCCTAATTATAATTTTCTCTTTATCATAGTTAATCCTACATCAATCAACTCTAACAACATTGTTAGTTCAATAACCCATCAATTGATTTCATCATCAAAATATGAGATTCATCAATATCTCACTTTTTTATGATAACAACCAATTGTTGATGGGAGTTAACCTTAACTCCTCCTATGTCCATGCCATAATCTAAATAAATTAAACTTAAATTCAAAAGAACCAAGCACTCTTTAATTCAAGTATTATGATATAACATTTCAAATAATTTTCATCAATACATCAAAGATTTTCAATATATACAATATTACATTCAAATTCAAGCATCACCCATATATTAATTTGAAATTCTCCCCTTTAAGTCATCAATCATTTCTCCTCCTTTGTTTATCAACAAAAAGGAGAAATACCCATTTTACTATTTTTTACATGTGTCATCAATATGTCATTTCTCCTCCTTTATCATCAACAAAAAGGTAAAATATTGAGCAAATAATTTCAAGGCAAATGCTCATCATATGTCAAGTTTCTTCATATTTGTTATAAATATTGAGTAGATATCTAAACATTAAGTGCATGAATAAGTTATTTGGAGGGGGGGGGGGGGGGGGGGGGGGGGGGCGGGGGTATGGGAGAGGTATAAAGACAAACATCACATCACTAAGAAGAGCTTTTAATCTCTTACAGATTGTAAATTGTGAAAAGATTATTTAAAAAATGAGCTCAATATCGAAGAAATCCAAGAGAGTAAAAAATTCATCTTATATAAATTTCAAGCAACTCAAAAAAATAGACAAAAAGTTTCATTTTATGTAAATTCATCTTATGTAATTATTTATTCCATCAAAGATTCAATTAGACAAAATGTTTATGAATCACATGATGTGAAACATTCTCATGCATTCGGAAGATTTGGAATCATCTCATGTAAATTTTGAGATGTAAATTTTGAGAAGAAGCTCATTTTGCAAAAACAAGAATATAATGACAACTCATGCATTTGGAAGATTTAAAATCATTTCAAATTTTCTTATAATCAAATTATTCCTTGTCTATTGGCTTTATATCAATTTTCTTTCTATTTGTGATTATTAAAAAGAAATATGATGGTATAATTTTTCTTTTACATCCATTGTCTAATTACACCTAAAAGTACAAGGATATCATGTCATTAAAGATGAAAAATCAAATCTTTAAATACCAAAAGACATGATTTAATAAATTTGTCCCTCCTTTCTGTTTGTTAATTTCAACATAAGTAATCAAGAAATCTTATATACTTAAAATTCTAAGTAAAACAGAAATCAAAATCATGCAAATCTCAAGTATTTAAAATTTCTAATTTTATTTTCAGCAAATCGCTCCTCAACCAATATTAGAAGATTTTTTATATCTAATTTTCTTCTAACCAAATTAATAATTTTGTCTCCTCCTTTTTTATTGTCAAAAATGATTATGATGATATGTTTTCTTAATAACCATAAGTACAAAGGATCATGTTATTAAAGATGAAAAAACAAATTTTCAAGTGTTAAAAGACATGATTTAATTGAAAAACTCTCCTAACAAGAAATCTTATGAGATCTAAATAATCTTGATTAAAAATCTTAAATTATAATTGTCAAAATCATAAATCTCTTTTTTAGCAAAACAAGAAATCATAGAGTTTAAAATTTTGATTTCTATTAAGGATATGACAAGTCTATAAGTCCAGGGAATGTTCATGATAACGAAAATCTCATTTAATTTTTAACTCATCATAATTTTAAGATATATTAATTTGATGAAAAGTTATATTAAAAAACCATAAATAATCATATCAAGAAGGATATTATTATCAAATAATGAACGTCAAAGGATATAATTTATTTTGATAAATGTCTTCTTAGATAAGATTCAGAACTTTAGAAATCTTAGGAGATCAAAATAAGAAGAGTATTTATCCATAAAGATATGAAATTATAAGTATCAAGATCATTAATAAATTATAACGAAAAAAGATTGAAGATCTTGATTTGTATATAAGGAAACCTCAAGTTGTTAAGAATATGGTTCATAAGAAGATTTTTAAGTTATTGTTCCAAAAAGATAAATTATGATTTATCTATATAATTCTCTTTGAACAAACTTAATTTATATAAGTATTTCATGTTTTAATTTCTTAAGATGTCAAGATCATGATTTAAGTTATCAAATCATTAAAATTAAGAAATATCAATAAAGTTAAATAGATTCGTCAATATCTTTCATAAAAAAAAATCATTTGAAAACATATCCAAAATCATCATTAAAATTATTTTTCTTAAAATTCAATAAAGGCAACATAGGTTGTTTTTCAAAAAAAACTAAGATTCTCTTATTCATTTTGTACTAGCATACTCTACTTATGCATCATCAAGATTAGTTATATATCTATGAACCATTTTTAATATAAAATTAGTTAAATCAAAAGAAAGATCATTAAATTTCAATCATCTTGATTCAAATTTTTTTTTTGTCATTTTGGCTAGAGAGTTTGAAAAGTGAGTTAGATCTTAAGTCATATGGTTTGAGCATCCACTATCAAGATATCATTCCTTTTTGCTCCTAGCCTTGTTAGGAGATAACTCTACAAGATGAGGGGTTTTGATTTAGGTACCTATTTGAGTTTGGTCCCTCGTGAAATGTTCTTCCTTTTTTTTAATGGCTTGAGGTTGTTTATGATTTTTTTAGTAACCCACATTAATTTATGTGGACTATACTTTCTGAATAAGCACCTATAAACTATATTTTCTAATCTACCATAAAATTACATCTAATTTTAGATGAAGTTTAAAGTAGGTCCTTTAATGAAGATAGTTGGCTTTTGTTAACGATTGCCCGCAAAGCTTATACCTTCTTTCTTATGGTCATGACCCTTATTTGCAAGGATTATGTTTAGGAATTTATTTTATATCTTAGAGTTTGTTGTAGTATGTCATTTTCTTATTTAATTACCTTTAGTGACTCAAATTTAGAACAAAAAATACATGATGTTGATGCATCTTTTAAGGTTTCATATTTACAAGAAAGTAATGAATGGTCTTTTTTAAGTGATTTATAAGTTTTGCTAATATTTCTAAATTTATCATAAAGCTCATGAAAAATATTTAATAATTTATTGAAAGTAAATGAGACATTAGATGAGTTACTTACCTTATTTTGGTTAGCTACGTGTCTGAAATTCTTTACTTTCTGGTTGTGCTCTTTATCTTTGAAGTATATCGGCTTCTTGCGTTCATAAAGGAAATTAATCAAACTCGTTTTTGTTTAAAGCATAAAACAAAACATTCATAGCTTTTACATTTAAAGAAAAAGTATTCTTTTTCAAATCATTTCATTAGTTCATTAGTTTAGAAGACTTTTCAAATTCATTCTCAATGATGTGCGATAAATTAAAATCCATAGAAATAAAATATGTATTTTTGTGTAATTCGTCTCACTGAACATGGGAGGACTTGTGATACATTTGCTAGTTATAGGTGTCATATAAGCCAATCACATATGTGATGATACATGTAATATGCTATAGTAATCTCTTTGTATATTATTGACATATTCTCACACACACACACCTACACACACATCATGCTACAATTGATGGTAATTGATTTGCTTCGGTAGGCTATAAGTGTTGGTATAGCAAAAATAAAAATGTTGGATAGAGTGACTTATATTGGATTACTTAACTTATGTTCCAATAATATAAAAAAACATTTTAATTTTTAAATTTTCATAAATAAGGTTGTAGAAGTTACTTAAGTTTCCCTTCTTTTTATAAAGGAGAAGATTTCATCAAAGTTTATACTGACTAGAAAAAAAGGATACAATAAAAATCTAAAGGATTAGAAACAAGTTGCATATATAAGAAAAGATAGCTATCTAAAATACAGTGAGCTTAGTTTATCATAAAAAATAATGTGATGTGATTAATTTCCAAAAACTATATAAAAAGTGAGATAAGGAAATTGAGGTATATCTCTAAAATCAAATAATATCATTGGTTCTATTCTAGCTAATACATGATGTATTTTATGTTTTTTATAAATAGGTATTAGATCATGAACTAATTTGTATTTATGTAGTAATGATAAATTTCATAAACTGATGAATTTTTACATGCAAGAAAAGGAGGCTACCTAAAATGACGAGTTCCGTTTGTGATAGGAAAAACATACGATAATGAGTGGATTCCAAAGTGTAGATAATTGTGTAAATTAAAATCCTACTAGTAATAAGATGGAAATATGAACTGATTTATAAAATTTTACATTAACTATCTTTAGAATCAAGGAGCACTATGGTTTGTAATGCGTACACATGATATATTGGCTTTGTATTATACTTTGATATTGAAATATCATCTGATTCTTGTTGTTTATCGATGATATATTTTTCAAGCTAATAAAAAAATTATAAATTTAATACAAAAGGATACATAATGAGCAAAGAATAATCACCAATGTGGTGATTATTGGATAGACAAATATTTTCTGAATTTTTATTTAATAACAGTTTTCTTGTGGATAATAAAATCTTAGTTTTAAAAGACGTTTGCTCAAAAATACCCTATGGGCTTGACTGTTTTGATGTGTGAGGTAGAAGATACTTTGACAATCTGCTAAGCTTTTCTGAATATATTCAAAAGGATCTATAACATGCCAAGAATTAACTCGTCCTTGTTCTCTCAAAAGTAAAAAAAAGGATATTCTTAACGAATGCAGACAAATGGACCATATAAATCTTATATTAAATATTTTTTATTTTATGTTTTGCATTATTGATTGCTAAATTATTCTTTTAGTATCAAAGTCTTCTCCAACCTATACGTTGACACATAGCATCATTCCCACTTTTTGTAACCCTATTCGTTTTGGGAGTCAGATAAATATTCAAGTATGTGAAATTACAATCTACTATATATATATATATATATATATTTGTAGCATATCAATTTGAACTATTGTTTCTTAGAATCGATTTCCAAGGTGTTATAGCTTATGATTAATATACATAAAATGGTGGTGGTATACAATGCTCTCTTATTAAAAATTAAGGGTTCAAGATCTCAATTGATATATTTTATGAAAGTCTCAATTAATTCAGCTAGTAAAGATTTTAATAATTTATTATAAGATCTTATGATTGAATCATGCCTTCATCACTTACCGTTTGAAAAATTAATATCGGTGGTTCCAAATATAAGAATCTTGGAATGCAATTCAATTCTGTCAACCATATGTAGCATTTATTTCTCTCTCTCTCCATACCGAAACCATAAATGTAGGATTAAAAGAATTCCACCCTAACATCTAGAAAATAAGAAAATATCCACGAAAATTAAGATAGTAGAATAAGAAACTATACGATGGAAAGAACTTTATTAACCTTTGTCAAGTACAATAACAATATTAATGTTTCTGAATCAACAATTACAATGATAGGACAGCTACAGCTTTGTCAAGAACAGATTCTGGAATGGACTTTTTCTTATAGCTCTATAGAAATAAATATATGCATATCTTGTACAAATAGAATCTTACAAGACTATAACCAAAGTATGTTAATCTATGTTCTATCTTAATCTTGATCATCTCCTTTTTTTTTCCTTTCTTTTTTTTGAGAAAAGACTAGAAAGACTATATTCCACCTCAGAATGAACCAAAACATCTAACTCAACCGATCAATCTCAAGAATTCATAACAGTATTTAAGATGAGCCAATTAGAGGAGAGTTCTTTATCAATATTACTATAAGTCCATGAGTCTGAGTTAAACTAGTCAGAGCTAAGCTTAAGTTATTAGGTTGTGGACTAAACTCAATATATGCATTAAGTTTTTTTCACTATGAACATTTGGCTCTGATACTATGTTAAAAATTTATTAATGATAAGTTTCAGTCAAAGTCAATATATGTTATCCAACTCTCACAACATTTATTATTTGAAATTATTCCTTTAGTTATCTTCTCCATCTCTCCTGGTACATCAATATTTCCTAACAAATATATCAATGATAGTCATCAAATCTATTATAACATACAATCGAGAAATTCATCAATCGCTAGCCAACCAAAGTCTTTCCAAGATCACAAAAGATTCAGCATCATCCCTAGCTAATGGACTCTCAGTAGTCAAACACACAACATAAACTGATATGATAATGGCTGTCTCAAATACTGTCAAGTGGAGATGCAGAAGTTAAACCATAGTTTCAAATGTTACTGAAAACTGCATACGTAATAAACATTAACAATCAGGTTTAGAGATGGTTAGGTAAACCGAGCTATACAATACCTTGATTACTTGGTCATAGCATTCCCTTGGAGGAATGCTACATTTTTTAGTATAAAACTTGGCCAACATAAATCACAACCATTGACTAATATCAATTATTAGTCACCAAGAAGATAGACATCTGTCGATTAATATTACCAAAGCAATACCAATTCAGCATGCGTTGAAAAACATGTAGTCAATTACACAAAAGAAAAGTTGCAATAATGTTGAGACATATATTATCGATTGCGTATGTTCATAGAGATATATTACGGTCCAAATAACATATGAGCAACATCTCCCGTTGTTCTTCTTTATTAAAAGCTTTGAGTCTCTCTCTTTCTTTCTTTCTTTGTCTTCATATAATTTATAAAATATAGTGATGAGAGCTTCTTGACTTTGAAGTGTTAGTAAAATGACCGGAGTAATAGCACGTTGATGGGGTCGCTTTAGAGAAACTAGCAACAGATTACCTTGGTCATCCCTTAATCTTTTGTCAACTCTTATCAAACTATGCGTGTTGCCTACATAATCCTTCACATAATCTCTTTTGTCGTTCTTCTCCATTGTAGGTTTCGAGTCTCTTTCTCTCTCTTTATTTGTATTCACATTATTTGTATAAGATGCTTGTGAGAACTACTTTACTTCAAATGTTAGCAGCAAAATGATTCAAGTAAAATAGCTTGTTGAGTCGCTCAAGAGAAATTAGCAATCGTCTTAGTTTTTGTCAACTCTTACCGACTACATGCATGTTGTCGTTTGGTGATGGCAATTCATAGCTAGTTTAACGTGTGAACTTCTTTGAAAGCATTGTACTTGATCACTAATCTCAAATATTATTTATTCTTGTCAACGCTATCCGATTGACCGAATCCAATTTGACGTACTGATGAGAAGGAAATGAAGATTGCACCGTAAGCCAATTAAAATACCATCTTAGCATGAATTCATAAAATATCCAGCGGATAGTTGACTTTACATTGATTTGATGCAAATAATCTCTAACCATCCCATTTCTTAATATTGCATTGTTTTTTATAAATGTATATCACAATCCGAAAACAACCAAAATGACGGAAGATAGTTTTGGCAATATTATTGTCAAAGAATGCCAATAGTATCTAGAGAAGACTAAGATCGATTTGACCCTAAGAATTGTCAGTAGCGTGTGAAGCAGATTGCCAATAGATTTGTTCTACACAGTCAAAATTGTAGAGAAATTTGGGCCCTTTCAGTTACTGTCTTTGTAAACCACTTGATCAAAAGGGTTCGGCATCAAATATTTATTTGGCACTAATTGTTATGCATTGAACGGTGGAATCATTTGGAAAGTTATGCACTCCTTTGTCAATTCTCAAAAATGAATATATATACACAATAATATATATATATATATATATATATATATATATATATATATATGAAAGAAAGAGTAAGGATCTTAATGACTTAATGTTGCCTTACATGAGACCTTTTCTATTTCAAACTCATGAAAATAGATATACTAGATTATCAATTGACTTCTTTGGTTAAAAGAAAACCAAAGGGTCAATCTTTAAAAATTTCATTGTAAATTGAAATATTCATGCAAATACAAATGTGGGAGAGATCAAGAAGATGTAGCAGGATCATTTATCTGATTGGTTAGTCAAGCATGATTTAGTTCATAGATCTTTGGACTTCGATTGTCGAGGAATAGAAACTTTACAAATAAAAATCGAGGATTAGGATTCCATTGCCTTGGAAAATTATACAATTACCTCATGGGGAGTTAGCTGCTCCCACGAATGATATAAATACTATCGTTGCTTTAGCTTTACTCACATCAGTCGCATATTTTTATGCAGGTCTTAGCAAAAAAGGTCCGGACAACACATACAAAAAGACCCGCCAACAGTTTTTAGTGAACCTCCGAAAGATAGCTATTTTATTTATGTTATGATTAGTCCCTTTCTTTCCTATCTCTCAGTCACAAATTTGTATTCATTTTTAAATTTGTATCCATTTTTCATGATATTATGCATGGAACCTATTGTTGGATATTCACCATATATTTATTTGACTCTAATTGTTATGCATTGAACAGTGGAAGCATTTGGGAAGTTATGCTATCCTTTGTCAATTCATAAAAATAAAGAAAACATATATATATATATATATATATATATATATATATATATATATATACCGAAAATCTATTTAACCAAAAATACACTTAAGTATAATGAGTAAAGTAAATTAGTAAGCAGTAGCAAAATAAGAGAAGGATGTGAATCAATTTATAGAGGTTTGGATGTCCTGATCTACTTTCATTCTCAATTCCTCTTCTCTCGATGCCATCAGCTTTTACTATTTTACTACTGATTTTTTTTCTAATGAACGAATATCAATTACCCTTGTTCCAACCCTTTTTCTTTTAACAGACTTAATAGAGAACATTTACACCTTTTTTTTTACAAGAGACCTCACAACTCTTACAAATGAAAATAATCTTAAGCCAGAAGAAGAGACTGAATCAATGCACAAAGAGAGTTTATAACAGTTTTTCCTCTAGAATTCTTGCTCTATCAAGTAAGCTTGAGTAGAGTATTTATATATCCCAAAAGGCTTCATGAATAGCTAGAAACTTAAATTCCTGAGATTTCAAGTACTCGCGATACTAGCACCGGTGTCGAGTGTTACTACCATCGAAATAGAACGAGTAATCCTGGCTCTAGTAGTACCATCGTCGGCCTAAGTGGTGCCACTGTCGGTCATGGGCGATACCACACTAGAATGCCCGAAAAAGCATAAACAATATTTTTTTGATTCTCAGGTGGTACCACTGCCCAAGCCAATCTTAGGTCATTGAATTGGTCTTCCAACAGGCTCAATTCGACCTTAGTTCAAGCCCAATAGGCATTTATTTAAGTTGACATGGTTTTGGTTTAGTACCAACTCAATTTGATCTCAAACAACCTTAATCAATACTTAACCACTCAAATATCTAACATGAATAGGAAGCTTTCAGCATATTGTCTAGCATTCCAACATGTCATTTGATCATCCAGCTCTTCGTCCAAACCTATGGCCCATTGTCATTTCCTTCAGCATATCGCTCGATCTATCGACATGTTGACTTCCTATAACATATGATCTTTTATCACAATACTCGATCATTTCGGCCCGATGCTCGAACTCATAGCACGAAGTTCATCCTTCGGTATGTCAATCAATCCTTCGAGCCAACGTCCAATCTTTGACATTATACTTCTTCGACCCAACATCCGATTCTCTTACTTCGACAATTTGTTATGTGATGGTTTGTGTCTGCGATCGAAATATTTCCTATGTCATCTCAAAAACATAGTAGTTAATAAACTTATCAATTGATTTTATCATTAAAATTTGGGATTCAATAATCTCTCTTTTTTATGATGACATCTAATTGATAATAAAGATTTAACTAAACTCCCCTTGTCTATATGTTATTTTAAAATATTATAATGAACTCAAATTCAAATGATCATATATCATTTTAAATGATATGTATTGAATTTAGGTTAAAAGAAAATTGATCTTATCAATATTATGATTCAATTATTCAAGCCCAAAAATCAATCTTCGATCAGGTTTTAAAAATCATAATCATTTCAAGTTTCAAATTTCAAAAATTATCAATATGTCATATTAATCAAAATATAATTATAAATTTATCATTTGTATAACAAAGAATCATAAGTAAGATATCATGATTCTCTCTCTTGGTTAACAAAAAAATATACTTCTCTCTTTTTGTTAAAAATATATTTCTCTCTTTATTAGTAGAGAGTTATATTATATTAATATTCCAATTGTAAAATAAAAATACTTTAATATCATAATATTAAGGATCTTAATATGAAAAATAAGTTTAACTTATCGACACTAAGAGGTCAATTGATGATGGGGTATTAACAAAACTTCCCCTATCTATATGTCATCTTAAAAATATAAGAACTTGAATTCTAAATAAAACTTTTTTCAATGATACTCTTGAATTAAAGTTGAGATAAATTCTATCTTGATATTATCATTTCAAGCCCACATATTCAATTAAGTTTCAAATTTTAAAAATAGTTAATAAAAGTTAGGCATGAGTCACTACTAATAAAAACTTATATATGCATCATAAGTCTCTTTGTTCAACACATAAGCTAGAAATGAATTGTTACTTCTCCCATTTTGTCACTAAAACAAATGTAAGTCACTTTTTCTCTTTTGTCATCAACAAAATAGAGTATACAAGTCATGAATACAAAATACTCATACAAAATAAATCTCAAGTTGTGAATAGCAAAAAATCATATTTAATTTGGATAAATTTCCTCCTTAGTCACTTGGAAAAAGAAAGAAATATAGGACAAAAATAGTAAAAGGTCTTGATTCATACAAAATAAATATCAAGTTGTAAAAATCGAAAAGTCAAGTGAAAGATCATGATTCATTTAGATAATTTTTTTTTAGTAAATAGCAAAATGAAATAATCATAAAATAACATATAGTAAAAGGTTTTAATTCATACAAAATAAATATCAAGTTATAAATATCTAGAGGCCAAGTGAATGATCATGATTTGTTTAGATAACTCTCTTATTTTAGTAAATAGCAAAAAAAAAAGAATCATAGAAGAATAAATAGTAAAAGTTCTTTAATGATGCATTGTAGAGACACATGAGTTATCTTTAAGAGCATCATCTATGCATTTAGGCTCAATTTAAGATTGAAAAATAGCATTTGTATAAATATTTTTAATAAAGAATGAGTTTGAATACATTTTAATGTATCTCCAATAATCAACTCCTTACAATGTGCATCTATATACTTTCATTCCTTGGGTAAGGTTCGTTTAGAAGTAGATGTATCCAAGTTGATTTCGAAAGAAGAATTATCATTCAAATCAAATTATCAAATTTAAAATCATCATCAAAATTATTTTTCATAACTTCAGGAGATTCATTAAAAATAACATGGATAGATTCCTCAATAACTAAGGTTCTATTACTGAAAACTCGATAAACTTTAGAAACAGAGAAATATCTAAGAAAAATACCTTCAAATTTTATATTAATTTTTTCTAAGACATCCTTTCATTTAGAATAAAACATTCACATTATAAAACTTTAAAATATAAAATATTGATCTTTTATTGTTCGATAATTCATAGGGAGTTTTAGATAGTTGAGGTTTTATGAGAATCATATTCATGACATGGTATGTCGTGTCAACAACTTCAGACAAAAATATATTTGGATAGGCTATATTCATTAAGCATGTTTTTTGTCACCTCTTGTGAAAATCTATTCTTTCTCTCAATAACTTCATTTTATTATTGATTTCTTGGAGCGAAAAAATTATGGTCATACCCATTCAAATCATAAAATTCTTAAAAATTATAATTTTTAAACTCACAATCATGATCACTATTAATAAAAGAAATCATAACATCTTTTTTATTTTAAATTTATTTAAAAAAATTATAAAATATTTAAAATAATTTCTTTTATGTGCCAAGCAATATGTCCAAGTATATCTACTATAATCATCAACAATCTCAAATCATATTTACTACCCCTTAAATTTACGATATCAATTAGTTTAAATAAAAATCATATAAATTAATTATAATAGTCTGAGTTGATTTTTAGGTTGAAAGCTATTTTTTATTTGTTTTCCTAGTTGGCATGTATTAGAAATTTTATCTTTGACAAATTTAATTTTAAGCATTCCTCTTACACAATCTTTAGTTCAATTTGTGAGATCAATTTCATACTTACATATTCTAATTCCTCTTACACAATCTTTAGTTCAATTTGTGGGACATTCATCACTAGTAAGTAATCTTAAAAAATGCATGAAGCATCAACATCACACAATTCATGTACTAAATGTGAAACACTAGAAGAACTTCGAAAGGAAAATACCATATTAAAACAAATAAAAAATTAAAATATGGAATAAATCTGTAAACATGATCATTGCAAATAAAGGTCATGTTAAAAGGAAAAAAGTATTGGCTTTATGGGCAACTCTCAACAAAAACTAGCTATCTTCATTAGATGACCTATATTAAACTCTTCACCTAAATCTCAATGTAATTTTTGTGATAGATTAGGACATTATTAAATTTGAATCTAATGTTTGTATAATTGAAATACCATACAAAAATAAATCTATAATTGCCTTAAGAAATAATAATGTGTATGCTATTGACATTGAAATTTTTTTTGATGAAATGTGTTTTTCGGCTTTGAATGATAATGATTGGATATGACATAGGAGACTAGCTCATGCTAGCATGAAACTACTAAATCAAATTTCAACTAAAGATTTAGTAAAAGGATTGTATAGTATTAAGTTCATCAAAGACAAAGTTTGTGATGCTTGTCAAACAGGAAAGCAAATAAGAAGTAGTTTTAAGTCAAAAAATCAAATAAGCAACTCTAGGCCACTACAATTGATCCATATGAATTTATTTGGACTAATTGATACTACAATCTTAGGAGATAATAGATACACATATGTTATTGTAGACTATTATATTAGATATAATTGGACTTACTTCTTAGTACACAAAAGTGATTCTTTTAAATATTTTTTAAGATTTTGTAAACTTATTCAAAATGAAAAAGGCTTTATAATTTTATCAATACATAGTGATCATGGTAGTGAGTTTCAAAATAATGAGTTTCAAACTTTTTATGAGTTAAATAGGTTCAATCATAATTTTTCTACTCCTAGAAATCTATAACAAAATGTAGTGGAAAGAAAAAATAGGAGCTTACAAGAAATGACTAAAATCATGTTAAACAAACATAGCCTAGCCAAATATTTTTGGGCCGAAGCCATTAACATGACATGCTATATTATAAATAGGGTTCTTATAAGACCATTACTCTCTAAAACTCCTATGAATTATAGAATGATAAAATATCTAATGTTTTATATTTTAATTTTTGGTTATAAATGCTTCATATGAAAAATATGCCATAGAAAAATTTGATGTAAAATCTGATGAAAGCATTTTTCTTGGTTATTCTTGTACTTCAAAATTTTATCATATTTTTAATAAAAGAATATTACTCATTAAAGAATCTATTCATATAGTTTTTTAATGAGATTTTTGAAATTAAGAAAATAATTTTGATGATGATTTTGATTTTGACACTTTAAATTTGAACGATAATCCTCTTAAAAGTAACTTGGATGAATCTACTTCCAAATTCTTACTCAAGGAATGAAAGTATATAAATGCTCATCCTAAAGAGTTTATAATAGGAGATATACAAAAAGGTGTTCAAACTTGTTCTTCTTTTAAATTTTTTTATCCTAACGCCACATTTCTATCTCAAATTGAACCAAAATATATTGATGAAACCCTTAAAGATGATTCTTGGGTTATTCAAATATATGAAGAGTTGAACCAATTTGACAAAAATGAGGTGTGAGAGCTTGTTCCTAGACCTAGTGACCATTTAGTAATTGGTACTAAATGGGTCTTTAGAAATAAGGAAGATGAAAATTGTATTGTAGTTAGAAACAAGGTTGGATTAGTGGCCAAGGGTTTCAATTAAGAAGAAGAGATTAATTATGAAGAGACCTTCGCACTTGTGGCCAGATTTGAAGAATCTTTAGTTATTTCAAATGCATGTCAAAAGTGCTTTTCTTAATTATTTTATTTTTGAATAAGTTTATGATGAACAACCCCCTGGTTTTGAGAATAGTCTTTTTCTAAATCATGTTTCAAATTATCTAAGACTCTTTATGAGTTGAAACAGGCCCGAAGGCTTGGTATGAAAGGCGTAGCTCATTCCTTATTTCAAAAAAAAATTTGAAAGACATACTATATTATTTTTTAAGTATTTTGAAAATAATTTTCTTGTTATTCAAGTTTATGTTGATGATATTATTTTTGGTTCAACAAATTAATCAGTATGTGAATCTTTTCCCAAGAGTATAAGCAAAGAATTTGAAATGAGCCTAATGGGTGAATTAACTTTTTTTTTAGGATTACTCAAATCAAGTATACCTTAGATTTGTTAAAATATTTTAGTATGGATAATGCTAAGGCCATAAATACATCCATGAGTACTTCTACAAAATTATACTTGGATAATGAAGGTGAAAATTATAATAAAAAAATATAGAGGAATGATAGGTAGTTTATTATATTTAACTACTACTAGATTGTACATTATGTTTAATGTTCGATTGTGTGCAAGGTTTCAATTCAATTCTAAACATTCTCATTTTAAGGCGGTTAAACAAATTTTTAGATATTTAAAAGGAATGCCTAATTTAGGATTATGATATCATAAGTCTAATAACTTTGATTTACTTGCCTATACAGATGTAGATTTTAGAGATTGTAGAATATATAGAAAGAGTACAATCGGAACATGCCAATTCTTAGGACATACTCTTGTTTCTTGGTCTTCCAAGAAACAAAATTCGGTTGTATTATCTATACTCGAATCTGAGTACATAACAGCTGGTGCATGTTGTGCACACATTATTTAGATGAAAAACACCTTAGAAGATTATGAAAGTCGCTGAAAAATATTCATATCAAATGCAATAACACTAGTGCAATATGCTTAACTAAGAATATTATTCAACACTTAAGAACTAAACATATTGACATTAGGCATCACTTTATTAGAGATTATATGAATAATATATACCTTTGGAATTATTGATACTAAGCATCAATTAGTGGATATCTTCACCAAGCTATTAAATGAAGAATAATTTGACTTTATTAGAAGAGAGTTAGGAATATTAAACCATCCAAATGCTTGATTTGATATTTTTTTGATTTCTTGATTTGCTATTTTTGCTTGAAATTTACATAAGATGAATTTAAATTCATGAGTAGCTCTTAATTCTTCTTAGATATCTTGACTTTTTGAGCTCTCTTCCAAAAAGATTCACTTTGAAATTGATATTTACAGGAATGAGATTCGAATTTTTTTTTGTGATAAGATATTTTTATCATTTCTCAAAGATTATTTTGATTCATGGATCTTGATGAATATCTTCCTATGTATCTCCCTTGCTCGATATTCGATTTTTTTTATATACTAAATTTTTTGATCTTCGATATCACCCCCTCTTTTTATTTTATTTTATTTACAAAGGGGGAGAAAATAATCTCCTCATGTGGTTAATGGTTAACAATGTTAATTATATAAGTTGGGTATTTCTTCCTTTTTTTTATGAAGGAGGAAACATGACATATTTGATGACATAAGGGGGAGAAATGTTTTGAGATCTCTGAAATGTTGATGAATGAATAATGAATAAACTTTTTTTAGATGAAAGTTGTATTCCTTGAAAATTTTAAGTTGTATGCTTTGAAAATTTTGTCATTGTAACAGATTCAATATTGTCCAAATGATTGAATTCAAAAGTGATAGGTTCTTTTGAATTCAAGTTTGTTCTATGACATATACATATGGGGGTTAAGGTTAACTACATCATTAATTGGTTGTCATCATAAAAAAAGAGGAGATGGTTGAATCTCAGATTTTGATGATGAAATCAATTGATGAATTTTATGATCTAACTTATGTGTTAGAAAAAATGATGCAGGATTAACTATGATAGTGAAAAAGAATTACAATCAGATGACGAGCCAGAGTTAAGTTTAGGCATCGGGTCGAGGTTCAGACGATCCAATAGGAGCTTACCGGGAGTTCACCAGGAGTTTGCCAAAGGTGGTTGCGAAATTCGTTGGGAGCATACTAGGAGTTCACTGGAATATGACCGAGAGACTCGCGGAAGTTCGTCGAAGGATGCCGAAAAGATTATTGGGAGTTAGGAAGGTCATTTGATATGTTGGTCACAAATAATTATAATTATGTAGTGAGTCATAGTTAGCATCATAAATTAAGTCCTAATTGAGTTAGATTTGGAGAAATCTAAATTAACTCAATGTGAGGCAATCCGGTCACTTTGGGTTAGACTTGAGCTCAAGACTAAGCTCATTTTATTGATTTAGAAAATGGTCAATAGGAGGTACAAGTCGAGTATGCAAAAAGTATTGGAAGTACCTTTTGCAGGATTCATGGTGGTATACCATTAGTGGGCGATAGTAGTACCATAGTTATCCTTATTTTCGAGACACTTTCAGTAGTAGTACCGTCGGTGCTGGTGGTACTACTGTCCGTACCCCAGTTTTATGGAAACAGTTTGAATTTTTACTCCAATTTTTGAAGCCAATTGGGGTCTATAAATACTCCAAGTATTGTTTCATTGGAGAGTAAGAAAGTGCATGAAAAATAGGTAAAAATCCTATAAAAGGTTGAAAATTTTAGAGCTTTCCTTAGGTACTTCAAGTGTTAAGTGAGTCTAAGGGAAGAGATAAAATCTTGTAAAAGATTCCTCTCTTGAGCTTGTGAAAAAGAGAGAAGTGTAAGGGGTTTGGTCTTCTATGGAAGAAGATCTTTAGTAGACTCCGGTGGTCCTCGACAAAGGAGAACTCTGAAAAGTTTACGTAGGTCAAGTTTTGGCCGAACCATTATAAAATCTGTGAGCATCTTTATCCTTGCCTTTTCTATTACATTTAAGTTTAATTGTTCTTAATTAGTTCAAAGAAAAGCATAAGCATCCTCTTTCTATTTTTTTCCTTACAAATCATTCTCAAACTTATTTGCTTTTAACTACTTCCAAGAAAAGCTTTTGATTTCAGTTTTACTTCAAATGAAATTTTTTTTAAATCGAGATTTCACCACTTGCATTAATTTATCTCCCCCCTCTTAGTGCAAACTTGATCCTAACAATCTGATCATTCGGCACTTTCTTTGAACCTTCGGTGCATCGTCCTTTCCTTCGACGTATTGTCTGATCTATCAAATTTTAAACCATTGATAATAATCATAAAACAGGTGTATATGTTATTAATGGTTTCGCTTGGCTTTATTTTAAATAATTCATGACTATATACTAAAAGATTGATTTTAGATTCTTTTACTCTTTTTGTGTCTTCACGAGTAACTTCAAGTATATGTCAAATATCGTACGCAGTGTTAAAAGTAGAAACATGATTAAACTGATATTTATTAAAGCATAAAATAAAGTATTCATAGCTTTAGTATTTAAGGAAAATATTTTCTTTTCAAAATTATTTCATTTATTCATCGGTTCATCACATTCAATAATATTCCACAAATCAAAATCTATAAAAATAAAAAAAATCCTCAATCATGTTTTCCAATAAGTACAGTCCATCCAACTGAACATAGGAAGGTGAGTGATAGAGTAACCTGTTAGGACCATATCGGCACTAAGAGGAGGGGTAAAATTACGTCGATTTGAAAACTCGTTCGATCAAACCTTTATAAAAAATTTGTTTAACTTAAAAATGTTTGTAGTAAGCAAGTAAGTTAGTGAGTAATAAGAATGAAAAGCATAAAAGGAAATACACACTGAATTGATAGTGGTTTGATTGTCATGCCCTACATCCACTCCCAATTCCTCCTTCATTAAGGCTACCAACTTTCACTAACGATCTTTTTTCAATGGACGAAAACTAACTACCCTCTTTATAACTCTTTCTCCTTTTCATTGTCTCAAGAGAGAACCTTCACATCTCTCATTTACAATAGATCTCACTCCTCCCTTAGAAAACTTCTAACTATAGGAGGAAGAGACTTATTAACTCAAGAGATATTACAACTCTTTTTCTATCAAGTATTCTTTCCCTTTTTATTCTTTTTCTTACTACCACAAGCAAGAAACAATGAGATATTTATAGACCCCAAAAGGTTTTAAAAATTGAGCCAAAATTTAATTTTTTGGATTTTCAAGGTACTAGTAGTACCACCGCCCATACTGGGTGTTACTGCTACCTGGCTAAGCATGGGAGACCGGGCCATGGAGGTACCATCGCCAGCCTGGGTAGTACTTACAAGTTACAGGTGCCCTACAAGCCAATCACATGAGTAATGACACGTGTGACATACTGTATAATATTTTTGCTTATGATTAATATGATATATTCTCATATTATATTATCTGTAGCATATATACTATGATGTTCTTGGTTCTGTACAATAGAAATCGGATCGTGATGAGATCATGATAATGAGATCGATTCACCTTTAAACACAGATCCTAAATAATCCCGGTCATAGATTACTTGAGAGGGACATCGAGATAACCAGACATACCAGTGTACTATATACCCGTCCATTTGATGGAGATAGCTGGTCTCATAGCCACTTGTGTGGAGACACTAAGGATATAGTGCAGGTGCTCATTGGAGAATGAGTTCACTTATTGATCTACTTATGGAATATTGTATGATTAATGATACCTAATGTCAAATAATGATTTCATAGTCCTAGTTGTGTATCTGGTCCTTAGACTTGAAACACCAAGGATGCCTTGTATGAGTACTCCTTTCTTTGACGCCAAACTTATAGGTTTGGAAAGTTCCAAATCTTGTACAACTGATTATCGGGATTAGTAGCCAACCTTATGAAGGTAATTGAGTGTCAATAGAGGATCATCCACTCTCGGTATTACGAGAGGAATATCCCATATGTGCTTGCTCAAATAAATCTCTGGCCAGGGTCATTCGGATTGAGAGAGAAAGATTTCTCCAAGAGAATCCGATTAGAGTAAGACTCTGACGGATTCCGTATGTGACCTGACAGTATCATGTCCAATATACGGTCTTTGGGATATTAGTTGGATGAGGGATTATAGATACATGGTAACTGTGTACAGACAAGTCCGATGGATTTGATTCCCTTGTACCGTCTCGGGACTATGGCGTAGTGGCCTAGTACGTTCATAGTCGATGAGTCGATTGAATTATTATGTGGATAATAATTCACTATATCAGAATGAGTTCTGATGGGAGTGACTCACGGCCAGCTCTGTATCGGGCCTAGAGAGTCATACACATATGATGGATGCTTCAGTAAATAGAGGATTAGATGGAGATCCAATTAGCCCTTATTCTCATTAGATGAGACCCTATGCGGATGGGCTCCCTGCTTAAGGCCTAATTAGAGGCCTAAGGAGATTATTGGATAAAGATCCAATAATGTATGGTTAGTGGGTTATTGGATGGAGTTTGACCTCGCCCTTCTATTCTCCCCCCCCCCCCCTCTCTGCACAAGAGTTGCGAGATCAGAATGGAGGAGTTTTGCTGTAGAGATCCATCGTGTGGATACCGCTAGAGAGAAAGACACTTGACTTTCTTCGTCCTCTCTATCTAGATCTGGAATACAGAGATATACAATCTCCCTAGGTAGAATCAATCTCTCACATATCGTGGTTTTTCGGTTTTTACGATTTTTTCTCGTGATCCCAATCTTTTGCACGATGATTTGATATGCCATCCTTCTAGAATTTTAAAAATACCCTTAATAATTTTAGAAATTCTAAGGACTATCCTCTGATATAGAATTACAAATATACCCTTGGTAATTCTAGAAATTACAAGCATGTCTTGGTTTTCAAAAAAATAATTAATTAAATAGTTTAATTAATTATTATATATCTAGTAATCCAACATATGATGTGATGTACATGTGATGTATGATGTGAATGGATGATCATGAGCCATGTGTTGTGATGTGTGTAATTGTGATCATAATAATAATTATTATTGGGACCTGCGAGCCTCTGTTTTTCTCATTTATTGTGGGGCCTGCGTGCCTATGATTATTTGTAATTACATGGAGAGGCACAACGGGAGCGTGGAGGTGACAGCGGGACCCACGATGCCATGATGGGAGATTACACCGCATGGTGATGCGACGATTCGACGGAACCGATGATGATGAGATCAACAATCAGGGCATGGAGATGCGTCGATGCACACATAGATCCTATTATGAGTAATTAGGCCCATTGGCTCGGGCTTAATCATATTAGGTGACGGCTCATGATCATTTGGTATGGCTTGCATATATGATGTATTTATACACCTACTAGATATATGTATATATATTTACATGCGATGTAGATATATATTAAATATATATGCGTGTAACACAACATATTAGGAGACCGATACAAAATAAAAACCCCTCCTATGATAATATTAAGTCAGTAAGCATGAGGCAATAAGATTAACCCACGTGGCATTTCATCGTTATAGGAAGAAATTGAATCATGACATAGGTTGAGTTGGTCGAGTCACTCTAGGCTCACCTATCTACGTGATCAAGTTCTTACCTATGACATATAGATGTCACCGGTGACTTGAGGACATGCTATGACTTAGTCGAGCAGTCGAGAGCATATCCATCGAATCAGACTCATCTTGTAATGATGATGATAATTTAACTGAACTTTATGGTTAGTCGAGCAGTCGAGACTATGATGATTCAGAGGTCGAACATGATGGGAATCACAAGGAGTTGTGATTGGTAAGAGTTGTCTACCTTTTGGGCTCAGTGTAATTGGTTGAGTCCTTCGAGGTTGCACTAAGATGCCAATTGGATCTCAGTCCCCACTAGGAGTCTACCGGAGACTTCCGTCTCACGTGTCGAGGGTATTGCATGATTTGCTAGGAAAATAGTGGGAGTACATTAAGATAGACGTCCATATCTTAATTAGTATTTTCTACAAGTCTGCATATTATTTATTTACACTATATCTTTTTGTCGCTTGTAAAACCCCTACGTGGCATACTTGATGCCAACCGCATCATTGGTCCAAAGGCTCCACAATTTAAGAATTGTTCTCATGAAATAAAAAATCATATATGTCATTAATACGGTTATGCCGACACCAGAGGAAAGGACAAGTGAGGATGGGATTGCTCGCTTTGTAATTATAAAGATAGTCGTAAAGGATAACCTGTATGTTGATCATATACTTCAGTCCCTATCAGATTCCTTTTTACAGTTCATTATTAACTTTAATATGAATAAGTTTGAGGTGACTCTATCTCAGCTCCTCAATATATTGAGGGAAGTTGAGAGTACCATCAACAAGGAGAAGCTAATTCTCTATATTGGTGAGACTAAAAAGAAAAGGAAGGTAAGTAAGACTCTTAAGAAGGGCAAAGGCAAAGGAAGACCGAGTAAGACAAAAGTTACCAAGAAAGTCTTGACAAAGGATAAAGGACAATGCTTCCACTATGGCCAAGACGGGCATTAGAAGAGGAACTATAAGGACTACCTTACAGATAAGGCAAAACAAAAGCTTGGATAAGCTTCATGTATATTCATGATCAGTCTCCACTTGTCAGATTCTCATGTTAACATATGGGTATTGGATACTGGAGTGCTTATCTATCTGCAATTCATTGTCAGTTCTAGCAAGACCTAAGAGATTTGCCAGAGGCGAGATAGACCTCAAGATGGGCAATAGAGCAAGAGTTGCTATAATTGCTATTGGGGAGGTCATCCTATATCTGCCTGGTGGAGTTATTATTGCGTTAAATGCATGCTATTTTGTCCCTTCCATTATCAAAAATATTATTTTCATCTCTTGTTTTATAATTAGTGGAATAAATTAGTTTTTGAGAATAATAGTTGTTCAATAATTATGAATGATGAGATCATCACTAGAGGGACCCTTATAAATAACTTATATGTAGTAGACACTTCTCCACACATCATGAATATAAATATGTCTAAGAGGAAAAGAGATAAGGCGAATAATGCATACCTATATCATTGTAGGCTAGGTCATATACATGAGGGAAGGATTTAAAAGTTACTGAAAAATGGATACTTAGATCCATTTGACTATAAGTCATATGCAACTTGCGAACTTTACCTTCATGGGAAGATGATCAACTCTCCTTTTAGTAGAACTAGAGAGAGAGCCACTAAGTTATTGGAACTCATACATAGTGATGTATGTGGTCCCATGTCGACTCAGGCTATAGGTGGTTACTCATACTTCATTATATTCACTGATGATTTCTCTAGATATGGACACATGTACTTGATGAAGTACAAGTCCGAGGCATTTGAGAAATTTAGGGAATATAAGAATGAGGTGGAGAACCAAATTGAAAAGAGTAATAAGACTCTTCGATCAGATCGAGGATGAGAGTACTTGAGTATGGAGTTCACCCATTTCCTTAGGGACAATGAGATTCTATCCTAGTGGACACCTCCTTATTATCACAAGCTTAGTTGAATTTGCCTAAGCCGTGCGGCACCCTTGCGGCCCTCCCGAAGACTTAGGTAATCCCAGGTAAGTCCAGAACAGTGGGCAAGGTTGCTTCACGACTTAGGCAATTTCGGCTAAGTCACGAAACGCCCAAAGTGTTATCTGTCCACACAGGGTCAGCCCTCTTACAACCTCTTAAGGTCCTGTAGGACCTGCAAAGAAGAAGTTGATTAGCTTAGAAGCGAGCGACGGACACGTCCCGACGTCTCGCAAAGCGGAAAGCTATACAAGCAATTTGTCGAACACCTTGAGTGCAACTGAGAAAAGAGAGAGAGAGAGAGAGAGCGAAATAAGACTTTGGAAGGTTGTAGGAACGATCGTAAGTACACAAATGATGGTTCCCGAGGTATTGGACACAAGACAAGTTCAATTGCTGATGAACGCCTACGCCCGACGTATACCCGGAGCCCCATCTAGCCCGGTGCCACCCGAGGGGTTCCAAGGTGTTGAAATGACTGACATTTCGCATTGCTCAGAAAGGTTGCCGTGACACACGAAAAAGACCCAAAAACATGGCTGTTTTGGCTCTATACAGCGAACGATCGTTCTGTAGCCTTCTACACCACTTCTCTCATATTTCTTGGGTAAAAACACATAAACTAAAGGCAAAACAAGCTTCCAAACATATGTACAAGCAAGAAAAAGCAACGAACGGTTCATGGAGCGAAGATGTTGCGGTTGAGCAACGTTCATTCGTGACATTCTCCCCCACTTAAACTGTCGATGCCCTCATTGATGCTTGTTGGTAGGCTTTGATGCGAGCTTCTTCATGTCGTAGGGCATCTTCTGGCTCCCAACTGGCTTCTATTTGAGGAAGCTTTTGCCACTTCACCAAGTACTCAATTTGCTGTGCTCCATTAGGTAGCTTTATCTTGTGATCCGCCAGAATAGTTTCAACTCGCTTCTCGTAAGAGGCTCTGGTGGGGGGTAATCGAGTTGGAACATTTCGAGAATCATCTTGTGGATCTGAGTGGTAGGCTGTCAAGTTGCTCGCATGGAAGACGTTATGAATTATGAACCATGGTGGCAGTTGCAACTTGTATGAGACATTGCCTACTCTGCTGATGATTGGGAAAGGCCCTTCATATTTACGCACCCATCCTTTGTGCACTCTGTGCCTAAAGAACTGGAGTGATGCTGGTTGGAGCTTCACCAACACCATGTCGCCCACTTTAAACTCTTGTGGTCACCTCCCCAAGTTTGCCCACTTCTTCATCTTTTTGGCCGCCTTCTCCAAGTAAGCCCGCGCAATATCTGCATTGCGATGTCATTCCTGTGCAAAGTGATAGGCTGATGGGCTACTCCCTGTATAACCAATAACCAGGGTGTGAGGAGTTGATGGTTGTTGTCCCGTAATAATCTCAAATGGGCTCTTGTTGGATGCAGAACTCCGCTGCAAGTTATAGGAGAATTGAGCTATGTCCAACAGCTTCACCCAATCTCGTTGGTTGGCACTTACATAGTGCCGAATATATCGCTCCAAGAGCGAGTTAATTCTTTCTGTTTGACCATTCGTTTGGGGGTGGAGGCTTGTGGAGAAGTATAATTTAGATCCCAACAACTTGAACAACTCGGTCCAGAATCATCCCAAGAACCGAGAATCTCGATCACTAATGATGTTGTGTGGGACTCCCCAAAACTTCACTACATTCTTCATCATCAACTTAGTCGCCTCCTCCGCTGAGCAATGTAGTGGTGCAGCAATGAATGTTGCATACTTCAAAAACCGATCAACTACCACGAGTATCGATCCAAGTCCCCCTACTGCGGGCAAGCTTGATATGAAGTCCAAGGAAATGCTCTCCCAAGGCCTTTCTGGTACGGGCAGCGGCTCCAATAGTCCCACTAGCTTTTGCTGCTCTACCTTGTCTTGTTGACAAGTAAGGCATGTTTAAATATATTCCTCCACATCTGTCCCCATTTTTAGCCAATAGAAGGCCCTCTCTACGAGAGCCATTGTTCGGTGGATACCCGGATGTCTAGCCCAAAGGGAATCGTGACACTCTTTCAGGAGTTCATGCCTGAAGTTATCCGCTTGCGGAACATAAACTCTGTTCCCCTTGGTATAGATGAGTCCCTCTTGGACCCAAAATTGTCGTGCCTTATCCTCTTTGGTGAGTTGCATCAGAGTTACTGCCTGAGGATCTCGGCACAGTCCATCCCTGATCCTGGAAAGGAAGTTGGAGCGCAATTGACTTGCTTGGCCTCCACCCTCCAACTGTATAGCATTCACTAGCTCCACTTTCCGACTCAATGCATCAGCCACGACATTTACTTTTATGGGCTTGTACTCCATTACCATGTCGAACTCAGCCAAGAAGTCCTACTATCGTGCTTACTTTGGAGAGAGTTTCTTTTGAGTTTGGAGGTAACTCAATGTGACATTGTCTGTCCTTAGCACAAATGATGCTCCCAGAAGGTAGTATCGCCACACTCGTAGACAGTGGACCACTGTTGTCATCTCCTTCCATGCACAGGATATCGCCGCTCGGTCTCGTTGAGCTTGCGACTCTCGTAGGTCACCGGATGACCCTCCTGCATAAGAACTCCTCCAATAGCAAAATCAGAAGCATCTGTATGGACTTCAAAAGACTTTCCATAGTCCGGTAATCTGAGTACAGGTTCCTCCAACACCGTAGTCTTCAGGTCTTGAAATGCTACCTCACATTTGTCCGACCATCTCTAGGACTGCTCCTTCTTTAATAACTCTGTCAACGGAGCTGCGCGCTTCGAATACCCCGCTATGAAGCGCCGATAATAGTTGACGAACCCAAGGAAGGATCTCAACTCTGACACATTCTTTGGTGTTCGCCAGTCCGCCACAGCTTGCACCTTAGACTGGTCCATTCGGATGGAACCATTGCCGATTCGATGCCCCAAGAATAAAATCTTTATTTAGGCGAAATAGCACTTTTCCCTCTTCACGAACAAGGTGTTCTCCCTGAGAACTTTAAAAATTATTCGAAGGTGTCTAACATGCTCCTCAAGTGTTTGGCTATAGACGACGATATCGTCTAAGTAGACGACCATAAACTTGTCCAGATACTCCTTGAACAGCTGGTTCATTAGAGTGCAGAATGTGGCCGGAGCATTGGTTAAGCCGAAAGGCATCACCAAGAACTCGAATGCTCCATACCTGGTCACACAGGTAGTCTTTGCATCATCACCTTCTGCAATGCGCACCTGCCAATACCCCGACCGAAGGTCGAGTTTGGAGAAGTACTTTGCCTTGCCCAATTGATCGAACAAGTCCGCGATAAGCAGGATAGGGTACTTGTTCTTCACCGTCATCTTGTTAAAGGCTCGATAATCGATGCATAATCGGAGACTCCCATCTTGTTTCTTCTGAAAGAGGACTGGAGCTCCGAAAGGTGCTTTGGAACTACAGATGAGACCACCGCTTAGCAGTTCATCTAACTGCTTCCTCAATTCCGCCAACTCTGGAGGGGCCATGCGGTATGGTGGTCTCGCTGGAGGCTTAATTCCCGGCTCCAGCTCAATCCGATGATCCACACCTCTGCGTGGTGGTAGAGTTCTCGACAACTCTGTTGGCATCACATCTGAGAACTCCTTCAGGATGTTCGCCACAACAGTAGGTTCCTGAATGGCTTCCCCATCAGGTGTCTCTAGCTTCATAGCCGCTACAAAGGTTAATTCACCTTTTCGTACCCCTTTCTTCAATTGTAAAGCCGATATTTATTGTATGTCCTTAGTTCCTCCCCGAGAAACTGGAACCATGCAGGGATCGTCATCTCCCATTAGCCACAAGAAGTTCAGGAATGGTACTGGCACCAACTTCACTGCGTGCATAAACTCCATTCCGAGAATCACTTGGAAGTTGTCTAGTGGCACTGCCATCAAGTTTGTGCTCCCGCTCCATGTCCCGATCTTGATGGGGATCCCTTTTGCTTGTCCGGAGATCCGCTTGGCTTCCGAATTCACTGCCTTCATACGACTTGGGCTCTTCTCCAAGAGTAATCCCAGTCGCTTAGCTTCACGATCGGCAATAAAATTGTGGGTCGCGCCCGTGTCCACCATTGCACGGGTTGTTCGGCCATTAAGCTTGATGTCCACATACATCAACTCGATGTTTCCTGCCTTCAGTGGCTTTGCCTTTGTGTTCTCCCCCACTTGACCCCGCAACGCATTCAACAAACGCATTGCTCCTATCCTGGGTCCTTGCGACGCCTCACTGTCGCTACTAGAGTCAGAACTGCTCGAACTAAGGGCGATAGCTTTGCCCTTGTCTGACTTACGGGGTAGAACCGATGTTGTTAAAGCATTGAGTGCCTGTTTTTGTGGGTACTCTCTCACTTTGTGTAGTCCTCCACACAAGAAGCATCCACTAGACTTTGAGTCTCTACCTCTTGAGCCCGGTCCCTTGTGGAAATTCTTCTTCTTTTGCTCGCCCCCAGACTCCTACGCTCGAGAGTATTTAGATGGGTGATTTCCCGAAGAGTGTTTCTTCTTTCTCGAATCCTTCGAAGAAATAAAGTCAGTCACCCTTTCCGTGGCTGCAATTGCCCCGACTACGTCGGTGACATTCCTCCAATGTAGTTCTTGTTGTGCCCATGGCTTCAAGCCATCGAGGAAGCTGAATAGCTTATCTTTCTCAAACATGTCCCGAATATCTAGCATCAGTACTGAAAATTATTTCACATAGTCTTGGATTGTTGTACTCTGGCGGAGTTGTCTCAGTTTCCTTCTTGCGACAAACTCTGTGTTCTCGGGCAAGAACTGAGTTCTCAACTCTTGCTTTAAGTCTCCCCATGTATCCACTCGACATCGACCTTGTTGGATCTCTTCCCAACGGGTTCACCACCAAAGTTTTGCATCTCCATTCAGATATATTGTTGCTATAGCAACTTTGGTTTCTTCAGAATCGAGCCTTGTAGCACGAAAATACTATTCCATGTCGAACAAGAAATTTTCAAGCTCTTTGGCACCCCTAGCACCTCCGTAGCACTGCGGCTCTGGTGCTCTGAAGTGTTGTGGTGGTGCAGCGTGGGTGTTGTTCCCTCCTGCATCAAGAGTCCTTGTTAACACCATCACCTTAGCCGTGAGTTCCGCTAAAACTTCATGCAGATGTCGTACGGAATCTTTGGTGTCCTCTATCAGTTGATCAATCAGGGATTCAACATTCTCGATCCGAGTTTCAGCTTCTTCTTACGAGTTCTCTACCCCAAATAGCCTTCCTTGGCCTCGGTAGAGTTCCTCCATGCTCACTTCAAGAACATCGAGGCGGGTTTCCGCCATTGTAAGTCTCTCTCTGTAGCCCTTCTTCCCGGTTGGCGCTCTAGATGGCGCCTCCTCCCCTCGTGGAGAATACCCAACTTCACCCTCGTCTTGTTCACTGTCGCGCTCCTCATAAGCGGCTCCAGCAGTTTGCGAGCGAGTTTGCACTTGCAGCCCACCTGCAGCTACTTGGAGCAAGGGTCTCGCTTGCCCCATCTTGCTCGATTCACCATGATGTCTCACCATAGCAAAATTGTGAATCCTCTTCGCTGTTCGCTTCAATTGCTTACCTGCTCTGATACCACACTATCACGGGCTTAGCTGAATTTGCCTAAGTCGTGCGGCACCCTTGCCGCCCTCCCGAAGACTTAGCTGAAATTGCCAAAGTCGTGAAGCAACCTTGCCCACTGTTCTGGACTTAGCTGAGATTGCCTAAGTCATGAAACGCCCAAAGCGTTATCTGTCCGCATAGGGTCAGCCCTCGTACAACCTCTTAAGGTCCCGTAGGACCTGCAAATAAGAAGTTGATTAGCTTAGAAGCGAGCGACGGACACATCCCGGCGTCTTGCAAAGCGGAAAGCTATACAAGCAATTTGTCGAACACCTTGAGTGCAGCTAAGAAAAGAGAGAAAGAGAGCGAAATAGGACTTTGGAAGGTTGTAGGAACGGTCGCAAGTCCGCAAACGATGGTTCCCGAGGTATCGGACGTAAGACAAGTTCAATTGCTAATGAACACCTACGCCCGACATATACTCGGAGCCCCATCCAGCCTAGTGCCACCCGGGGGGTTCCAAGGTGCTGAAATGGTTGACATTTCACACCGCTCAGAAAGGTTGCCGTGGCACACGAAAAAGACCCAAAAATAGGACTATTTTGGGCTATTTTAGCTCTATGCAGTGAACGATCGTTCTGCAGCCTTCTACACCATTTTCGCTCATATTTTTTGGGTAAAAACACATAAATGCAAGGCAAAATAAGCTGCCACACATATGTACAAGCAAGAAAAAGCAACGAACGATTCACGGAGCGAATATGTTGCGGTTGAGCAACGTCCGTTTGTGACATTATACACTTCAGCTCAATGGTGTATCAGAAAGGGGGAATCGCATGCTGTTAGACATGGTGCGGTCCATGATGAGTTTCACTGACCTACCCATCTTATTCTTGGGGTACGCCCTAGAGACCGCAGCTTACCTTCTGAACAGAGTTCCATCAAAGTTTGTAGTGTCTACACCATATGAGATATGGGAAGGAAAGAAGTCCGATCTTAAGGTAGTTAAGATTTGGGGCTGTCCTGCCCATGTTAGAAGATACAACCCTGACAAGTTATAATCAAAGATGGAACGGTGCATGTTCGTGGGATACCCTAAAAAGACTTTGGGGTATTATTTCTATCATCCCAAGGACCAAAAGGTCTTTGTTGCTAAGAGAGTTGTGTTCCTTGAGAAGGAACACATTCTTGGTCGAAATAGTGGGAGTGAGATAGAATTAAGCGAGGTTAGAGAACCTAGCTCAAACACCATTCTAAAGCCCGAGTCTGTTCAGGTACCTAACACACAAATTCTAACTTTGCGTAGGTCTAGCAGAGTATCTCACCCTCCTGAAATATATGTGGGACATATCAGTGGAGAGGACTCTCAGGATGTTGATCCTCAGACCTATGAGGAGGCTATTATGAGTATAGACTACGGGAAGTGGCAAGAAATCATGAATTCTGAGATGGATTCCATGTACTCTAACAAAGTTTGGAACCTTATGGATGCGCCTGAGGGTATCGTACTCATCGGCTGCAAGGGGATCTTCAAAAAAAAGATCGGAGTAGATGAAAAGGTAGAGACTTACCTATAAGGCAAGGCTAGTAGCTAAAGGATATCATCAAAGATAAGAGTTGACTATGATAAAACCTTTTCACCTGTAGCTATGCTTAAGTCCATTAGGATTATTTTGGCCATTGCAGCATACTATGAATATAAGATCTGACAGATGGATGTCAAAACGACATTCCTTAAAACCTCAAGGAGGAGGTGTATATGATACAGCCAGAGGGATTCGTGTCCAAAGAGAGTTCAGATAAAGTGTACAAGTTACTTAGATCCATTTATAGATTAGAGCAAGCTTCCTGAAGTTGGAACATAAGATTTGATGAGGTTATCAGATCTTATGATTTCGTTAAGAACGAAGATGAGCCTTATGTGTACAGGATGGTAAGTGGGAGCACTATCACCTTCTTGGTGCTATATGTGGATGACATCCTAATCATTGAGAATAATGTAGGAATGCTCTCCACGGTAAAGGCTTGGCTATCCAGAAACTTCTCCATGAAAGACTTAGGGGAAGCATCCTATATTTTGCGGATCCAGATCTATATAGGTAGATCCAAGAGGATGCTTGGCTTGTCATAGTCCAAGTACATAGACTCCATTGTTAAAAGGTTTGACATGGAGAATTCCAAGAGATGTCTCATACCGATAAGACATAGAATATCGCTTTCTAGGAGTATATGCCCATAGACTCCTGAAAAAAGGACAGACATGGATAAGATACCTTATGCCTCAGCGATAGGGTCTATTATATATGTGATGCTATGTACCAGGCCTGATATAGCATATGTTTTGAGTGTCACGAGCATGTATCAAGCAGATCCATGTTTAGGACACTAGAAGGTAATAAAGTGTATCCTTAAGTACTTGAGAAGGACTAAGGATCTTTTACTAGTATTTGAAGGAGGTAGCCTCTAGGTTGAGAGCTACACGGACTCGAGTTTTCAGTTTGACATAGATGATAGCAAATCAAATTCAATGTATGTTTTCACCCTAAATGGACGAGCAGTAAATCGGAAGAGTTCTAAGCAAGATACCATTGCTGACTCGACCATAGAGGCAGAATACATTGCTGCAGCATAAGTAGCAAAGGAAGGGGTGTGGATGAAGAAGTTCATTAGAGGTTTGGGAGTTATACCATGCAGCGTGGAGTCGATTCCCATATACTGCGACAGCGACAGGGCGATAGCTATAGGAAGGGAACCCAGGTCTCGTCAGAATTGTTCTGAGGAGGTTCAAGTGGATTAGAGTGATTATGACCCATAAAGATATAGCAATGGAAAGAGTTTCATCCGAAGATAACATTACAAATCCATTGATGAAGCCGCTGACTCAGATTGTATTTGAGCATCACAAGGGTCTGATGGAGATCAGACACATAGGTGATTGGCTTTAGGTCAAGTGGGAGATTACTAGTTACAGGTGCTCTACAAGCTAATGACGTGAGTGATGGCACGTGTGACACACTGCGTAATCTTTTTACTTATTATTAATATTGACATATTCTTATATTATATTATCTGTAGCATATATACTGTGATGTCCTTGGTTCTGTGCAATGGGAATCAGATCATGATTAGATCACAATAATGAGATCGATTCACCTTTAAACAAAGATCTTAAATAATTTCGGTCATAGGTTTCTTGAAATGGGAATCGAGATAACTAGATAGATCGATGTACTATATACCTTCCATATGATGGAGGTGACTTGTCTCATAGCCACTTGTATGGAGACACTAAGGATATAGTATAGGTGCTCATTGGAGAATGAGTTTACTGATTGATCTGCTTATGAAATGCTATATGGTTAATGATACCTAATGTCAGACAACGATTACATAGTCTCAATTGTGTATCTGGTCCTTATATATGAAACACCAAGGATGTCTTTGTATGAGTACTCATTTCTTTGACGCCAGACTTACAGGTTTGGAAAGTTCCAAATCTAGTATAGCTGGTTATCGGGATTGGTAGCCAACCTTATGAAGGCAATTGAGTGTCAATAGAGGATCATCCACTCTCGGTATCACGAGAGAAATATCTCATATGTGCTTGCTCAGACAAATCCCTAGCCAGGGTCATTCGGATTGAGAGAGAAAGAGTTCTCCGGGAGAATCTGATTAGAGCGAGTCTATGACAGATTTCGTATGTGACCTAACAGTACCATGTCCAATATACGATCTCTGGGATATTAGTTGGATGATGGATTATAGATACACGGTAACTGTGGACACACACGTCTGATGGATTCGATTCCCCTGTACCGTCTCGGGACTATGATGTAGTGGCCTAGTACGTCCATAGTCGATGAGTCGAGTGAATTATTATGAGGCTAATAATTTAATATATCAGAAGGAGTTCTGATGGGAGTGACTCACAGCCAGCTCGGTATCGGGCCTAGAGGGCCATACACATATGATGGATGCTTTAGCAAATAGAGGATTGGATGAAGAACCAATTAGCTCCTATTCTCATTAGATGAGACCCTTTACTGATGAGCTCATTGCTTAAGACCCAATTAGAGGCCTAAGGAGATTTATTGGATAGAGATCCAATAATTTAAGGTTAGTGGGTTATTGGATGGAGATCCAATACCTACTAAGGCAGGAGCCCTAGAGTTTTTGGTGGCTCTCTATAAATAGGAGGGGAGACTCATGGTTGATAGGTTATAGCTTTGGCCTCCCTTTCTATTCTCCTCCCCCCATCTGTGCTAGAGTTGCGAGATCAGATTGGATGAGTTTTACTGTAGAGATCCATCGTGTGGATACCACTAGAGAGGAAGACACTTGACTTTCTTCGTCCTCTCCATCTGGATATGGAATACAGGGATATATGATCTCCCTAGGTAAAATCAATCTCTCACACATCGTGATTTTTCAGTTTTTATGATTTTTTTCTCGTGACCCCAATCTTTTGCACGATGATTAGATCTGCGTGGGAAATCAATTTTTTGTTTTGATTTTCGCTGCGTATATGATGTTCCCACTGAGGGTTCCCAATAGTACCACCACTTGCTTGCATTAAATGCCTAGGTGGTAGTATTGCTTAGCAACATTAGAGACCCTGTTGCTTTCTTTCTAGCTCATAGGCGGTTCCACCGCTTGATCTGGTGGTGCCACCACCTGATCCAATTGTGGGTCACTGAATGGGCCTCCCAATAGGCCTAAATCAGTCCTAGCTAAGGCCCAATAGGCCCTTAATTGAGTTAGTATGGTTACACCTAAAACCAACTCAATTACAACCTAAACTACATTGATCAAGACACAACCAATTACAAAGAATGAATCCTATGTTGTCTGACATGTCATTGGTTCATCTTGCACTTTGTCCAATCCTTTGGTGCATCGTCCTCTCCTTTAGCGTATTGCCCAACCTATTGACATGTTGACCTCTCGTAACATCTTATCTTCTTGGCGCAATGCCCTATCCTTCTAGCCCGATACTCAAACTCATAGCACAAAGTCTATCTTTCGACATGTCGATAGATCCTTCGGCCTGACATCCAATCTTCTGACATGATCAATTCTGCCACAATATCTGATTCTCCTATTTCAATTGATTTGTCTTTCCATTATCGAAGTTAGTCATGCGTCATTTAAATGCTCATTAGATTATAATTTCATAATCAAAATCAGAGATTCAATAATCTCTTTTTTTTTTTTTGTGACAATCAATTGATGATAAAGTTTTAATAAAACTTCCCTTATCAATATGACATATTTAAATAAAGTAAACTCAAATTCAAAATAGTAATATACCTTTGAATTAAAGTTGAAATAATTTTAATCATAGTTAAAATATCATTATGTGCATCATAAAATCATGAGTATATACATAATTTTAAAATATCAAAGTACATTATACCATACATTATTTCAAAACATTAAAATTTCAAAATTCATCATAACTTCTCCCCCTTTGTCATTAACAAAAAGGAGAAAAGTGTAACTAGCAAATTTTTGAAACATGCAAACTATCAATTATTTTGAGACATGCAAGTTAGCAAATTTTGCTTCTCTTGAGATGTGCAAGCTAGCAATTCTTACTTTTCTTTTGAGATATGCAAGCTAGAAAATTTTTCTTCTCTTTTGGGATATACAAGTTTGTAAGGTTTTCTTACTTATATTTCTCCCCCTTTGTCATTGTCAAAAAGAAGGGAATGATATAATTATGCAATTCTTTTCCCTTTATATCAATATTCAAATTATTATATGAAAGATATCATGAAAAATCAATTTAGTGATGGAGTATACATTTCATGAATATAAGGAGTCATATTAAAATATGACATAAAAGATATTAAAGATCATGAAGGATTAAATCATGAATACCGAAAGATCAAGACTCATTTTAATAAGTGTCCTCTTTAGTAAAATACAAGAACAAATAATAAGATATCTTGATTCAAAAAAAGATTTCAAATTATCATTCTAAGAAATCGAAAGAAAAATTATGATTCATTTGGATAATTCTCCTCTTTAGTAAATGGCAAAAAGAAACATAGGAGAACAAATAGTAAATCTTATCTATCAAGTGACAGATCATGATTCGTATAGATAAATATTTTCTTTAATAAAATGAAAGAATCATACAAGAATAAAAATTCTCGATTTATGCATTTGAATAGATACATTTTAATGAAGAGTGAGTTTGAATATGATTTGATGTATCTCAAATGATTAGCTCTTTAGGATGTGCATCTACATGATTTCATTCCTTGGATAATGACTCTTTGAAATTAAATGTATCCAAGTTATTTTGGAGAAAAAAAATCAAATTATAAAATTCACAATCATCATCAAAATCGTTTTCTTAGTTCAAGAGATTCAAAAATAAATTCTTCAATGACTAAGGGACTTTTATTGAAAGATTTAACAAGCTTCAGGGATAGAGAAATTTTCAATAAAAATATATTATTTTTTTAATTTCTATTTATGTGATTGATTTCATACAAGCATGTCCTAGTCTTTTATGTCAAATTCATGCATCATCATTTAAGACCAAAAAAAAAATTTATCACAAAATCCATTAGGATCAATAATATAACTATAAACCATCTTTAATTAAAATATTTATTATAACAATAACAAAAATCACCAAGCTTCAATCATTTTAATTCAAATGATCTTTTTTTTATTATGTTGTTTCGGCTACTGAGCTTTATATAGTGTGTTAGATCTCCGGTCATATGTCTTGAACATCTACTATCAAGATATTATTATTTACTCATAGCTTTCAATTATAGACAATCTACAAGAAAGGGGGTTTGACTTTTAGGCACCTATTTAACTTTGGGTCCCTCATGAATAGATCTACCCATCTTGACTATTAGTATTAAGTTATTTATAGTTCCCTTATAAACCAAAACTAATTTGTGTGAGTTATATTTTTTAAATAAATATTTGTAAGCATAATATCCACATCTACCAAAAAAATTACATATTTTCAAGGGATACATGTTGTTTAACAAATATAGCCAGTTTTTATTTAGTGTTACTACTCATAAAACAAATTCCTTCTTTTCTATACACATGACATTTGTTAGCAAGGATCATGTTTAATGATTTATTTTCAGTTTTAAATTTGACTAATATTTATTGTAGAACCATATTTTCCTTTTTAACTAAGTATAACTCTTCGCATTGAGTACAAGAGGTTAACATGTAATTATCATGCTCATTTTTAATTTTTAAATTTACTAAAAAGAGAATCATAATCCTTTTTTAACAATTTATATTTTTTACTAACTAAAAAAATCATCATATAAATCATGAAAAGCATTGAATAATTCATTATAAGTAAAGAAGATTCGTTTGAGTTACACACCTCATTGTCGAAAGCCATTAACGTGTAGTTCGTCACTTCATCTTTGTTGGTTTATTCTTCATCTTCAGATGCACTTCATTCATCTCAAGTTACCTTGAGTACTTTATTTTATTTGGTAGCTTCTTCTTCAGTTGGAAACATTCATTTTTAAAATGTCCTAGCTTCTTACATTCATCATTTTTTAGTTTGTTTTTGTTCTTAGTGTCTTGTTTTGCAAGATTTATTTTGTTTCTTTTTTATAATTTTTTTAAAATTTTTCATTAGGAGTTCAAAGTCGTCGTCATCACTTAAGCTTTTGCTTGAGTGGTCTTCTTTTATTCTAAGTGGCATATCCTTCTTATTTTTTTTGGAAGATTGTTCTCATGTTTGCAATGTGTCATACAAATCATTTCATAGGTCATTAATGATTCTATGAGTTCTTCAAGAGGAAAACAGTTCAAGCCCTTTATTTCTTAAATAGCATTTACTTTTGGATCCCAATTTTTTAGGAAGAGATCATAAAATTTTATTAACAAGTTCAAAGTTAGTAAAACCTTTACCAAGTATTTTCAAACCATTGACAAAATCCGTAAAAAGTGTACATGTCGCCAATGGTTTCACTTGGCTTCATTCGAAATAATTCATAGTTATACATCAAAAGATCAATCTTAGACTCTTTAACTCTACTTGTGCCTTCATGTATGACTTCAAGTGTATGTCAAATATCATGTGTAGTTTTGCATATAAAAATAGGATTAAATTCATTCTAAAGCGTAAAATAAAGCATTTATAGCTTTCTCATCTAAATAAAATATTTTTTTCTCTAGATTATTTCATTCATTCATTGATCTAGAATTAATCACATTCTATAATATTCCATAAATCAAAGTCCATAGAAATTAAAAAAATCCTCATACATGTTTTTCAATACGTGTAGTCCATCTTATTAAACATAGGAGGACGAGTGATAGAGTAACTCTCTTGATTGCCGGCAAATGTTATTTAATCTCTTTTAGGTGTTAAATATAATTTAAAAAGTTTGGCTCTAATACCAATTGTTAGCACTAAGAGGGAGGATGAATTAGTGATTTCGTAAAATTACATCGATTTGAAAACTCGTTCGATGAAACCTGTATAGGAAATGTGTTTAACTAAAAAATATTCATAAGAGTAATGAGCAAGTAAATTAATGAGTAATAAGAATAAAAAGCATGAAAGGAAATGCACACCGAATTTATAGTAGTTTGGTTGTCGTGATCTACATCTACTCTCGATTCCTCCTCCGTTGAGATCACCGACTTTCACTAACTATGTTTTTTCAATGGGCGAAGACCAACTACCCTCTTTATAACTTTTTCTCCTTTTCATAGGCTTAGGTAGAACCTTCACATCTCTCTTTTACAATGGACCTCACTCATCTCTTAGAAAACTTCTAACTTTAGGAAGAAGAGACTTACTAACTCAAGAGAGATTACAACTCTTTTTTCTCAAGTATTTTTTTCTATTTTTACTCTTTTTCTTGTTACCTGAAGCAAAAAAGAGTAAGGTATTTATAGGCTCCAAATGACTTCAAAAATGAAATAAAAATTTAAATTTTTAGATTTTTAGGGTACTGGCAGTAGCACCGCCTAGTGCTTTGTAGAGCTTGGGAGACCGAGTCCTATTGGTACTACCTGAGTGATACCACTACCTGCCAACATTAACTGTTAGCGGTACTATCACTAGTCTGGGTGGTGCTACTGCTTGACAACATTAGAGATTGTGTTGCCTTACTTTCTAGGTCATAGGTGGTTCCATCGCCTAGTCTGGTGGTGCCACCGTTTGACCCAACTATGGGTCACTGAATGGGCCACCCGGTGGGTCTAAATCAGCCCCAGGGAAGGTCCAATAGGTCCTTAATTGAGTTGGCATGGTTACATCCAAAACTAACTCGATTCCAACATAAATTATTTTGATCAAGACACAACCAATTACAAAGCATGAATCATATATTGTCCTGCATGTCATTGATTCATCCAACGCTTCGTCCAACCCTTTGGTGCATCGTCCTCTCCTTTAACATATTGCCCAATTATCGACATGTTGACCTCTTGCAATATCTGATCTTCTTAGCGTAATGCTCGATCTATTTGGCATGATGCATGAACTCATGACATGAAATCTATCTTCTGACACATTGACCAATCCTCCATCCCAACGTCCAATCTTCTTACATGATCCATTCTGGTACAACATCTGATTCTCCTACTTTAATCGATTTATCTTTCCATGATCGAAGGTACACCTGTATCAATCAAACACATATTAGATTATAATTTCATCAATTGATTTCATCATCAAAATTTAAGATTCAACATGACCCTCTTGATTGCTAGAAAAAGCCATTAAATCTCACTAAGGTGTTAATCCAACTAAGAGAACTTGGGTCTGATACCAATTATCAAAATCGTAATAGCACTAGGGGAGTGTTAAATTAGTGCTATCGCTAAAAGATCCAATTTGAAAAGTTAGATCAATAAATCTATATCAAAAATACGTTTAACCAAAAGTGAAAATAAAGATAGCAATAAGTAATAATAAAGCAAAGCAAGAGAATGATACAAATCGATTATAATAGTTCGATCGTCTCGATCTACATCTACTCCCGATTTCTCACCCTTTCACTATCGATCTTCTTTCCAGTGAACAAAGATCAACTACCTTGTTACAACTCTTCTCCTTTTAACAGGCTTACGAGAGAACATATACACCTCTCTTTTACAAGTGACCTCACACATCTAACAACCTAGAATCACCTCTAAACTCAAGAAGAAGAAAGAGACTCAAACACCACTCGAAGAGAGTCTTTGCAACACTTTTGTGCTCAAAATTTTATTTTTGTATGAAGCAAACATGAGTGAGGTATTTATAGACTCCAAAAAGCTTTAAGAATGGAGCAAAAATTCAAATCCCTATAATTTCATGGTACTGGTGGTACTATCACCGGTACCAAGTAGTATTACCATCGAAATAGGACAAAGAATCCTATCTCTGGTGATACCATCATTGGCCTAGGTGATACTACTGCTATCCTTAGCGGTACTACCGTCAACATGGGTGGTACTACTACCAGCACTATTGAAAAAACACAAATAATACTTTTTAGCTCTTAGGCGGTACCATCACTAAGGCGTACTTTAGGTCACCGATTTGGTCATCTAACAAGCCCAATTATATCTTAGTTCAAGCCCAATGTTTTTTGATAAGTTGGTATGGTTTTAGTCAAATACCAACTTAATTTGATCCCAAATAATCTCGATCAAGATTTAAACACTCGAATCATATATCTAGCACTATCATAAAGCTTTTAGCATATTGTCCAGCACTCTGGAATGTCATTTGATCATTCGACACATCGTCTGAACCTTCGACCCGACATCCAATCTCTGACATGATATTTTTTCGACAACATTTGATTCTCTTATTTCGATAATTTACCCTTTGATGGTTCGAGTCTATGATCAAAGTTTTTTTTTGTATTAATTATCTCAAAAAAATATTAGTCCATAAACTCATGAATTGATTTCATCATCAAAATTTAAGTAATATATATATATATATATATAATTCTTGAACATTTCAATCTTGAGTTAAAAATATCTTTTTAAAATTATTCAACATGGAACTATTATTTTACTTGTACAAATTGTGGGTCAAATTTTTTTAAATTATTGTTCATCGAATCAAGATTTTTTTATGGTATTAGAGTAGGTTATGAGTTTGAATCTTGTCATTATCCTTTATTATTCTATTTATTATCTAAATAATCCATAAAATGATACCAATTCCAATCCGATATTAACATGATCTCTTCTATCAACTTAAAATTTTAAAATTAGTGATCACCTAATCAAAATTTTGTGGATGTGATTTGTTTGACGTCAAAATTATTGTGGGAATGCAGTTTGATGTTCCCATTAATTGAAAAATAATTTTACTGAACATGGTTCTTCATCTTTTTGTCTCCGTTGCTAATTCTTCGTGGTAGGAGATTGTAATCTCTCAGCAGTCGATGTCTCTTTTTTTAGTAATTTATTAGTCAATATTTTTGTTTCAGGCATAAATCAGAAAATCGCAAGCAAAACACGAAAGGCAATATTGTAGATAAATTCAACTTTGTTATTTGAAAATTGGATAGATTACGAACGCTTATTGTCCTGACAGTAGTTCTCCACAGGAGTCTTGAGAAGAATCAGTGCTATTCTAACTTGTGAGGTGGTGCTCCAATAGTGAAAAGTCTTGTGTAATTACATAAAATTAGATGAGTAAAATTTTGATATTTTTGCTTCGTTTTTTTGTATCTCTCTTTTAGACAAGTTCTCTTAAATGTTTAGTTAACATGATATCAAAATGGATTTGATCATGTTAACTACCAAAAAAAAAAAAAGAGACACTAATACAGGACTCTCATCCTATAAATTTTGACTGTTAAGAATCAAATCTCATCCTCATCACGTATCGTTTAAAAATCAACAAATATACAAGAAAAAATAAAGTATAATCTTTTATTCACCATATCTTTAAAATACTAATGACGTCAACAAGTAGAAAAGAAAAAAAATAAAAAATATAATTTTTCGTATCTTTAAAATACTAATAACTGTCTTTTTGTCCACAAGTAAAGGAAAATATATGTAAAATATTTTTTTTATTCAACATATCTCTTTTTCTTTTGTGAAGAAAAGTGGTGAAGACATGACTTGATCCTAATCCTTGCTTCCAACTGTGAAAACTTTTAGCAGCTAAGATAGCTAACATGTATTTTAAAAATTTGTTAAATAATATTTGAAATCTTTAATCTTAAATAAGTGTGTCAAGCACACCATCACCACCACTAGATGAATCTTTTAGGTAGTTATTCAATATATGTTATATAATTATAGTTTTAGAATTGCTCATTTTTATCGAGTATAACATTGAAAAAAACAGAGTGAAACAATTTATTATGTTTTGTTATATTCAACTGTTCAAATTTGAGTTTTTGTTGAGGTATTTAATTTTGTTAGTTTATTATTATACAAGTGATAGATCTTAAACTATTTGAATCTATACGTGAGACTATCACTTAAACTATTTGAATCTATACGTGAGAAGTCATGTATGTTAGTCTACCTAATATTTTTATAATTTTAATAAATATCTAAATTTGATATGATAAATCTTTCTACTCGAACCAACTCAACTTGCCAACTTGTAATCCAAAACAAAGTTTAGGTACCAACATGTAAAAATGATCATCTAAATTCAACGGAACAAGAGGCTAATAACTTCAAAAAATAAAAAGTATCTTCAAGTTTATTGCTTTACATATAATTATGTGGATATCACACAGTATCTATCAGTGATGATGTGATTGATACTGAGTGATGATGTGAAATCATCACTCAGTATCAATCAGTATCTACCCGTACGCATGTTATACAGTATCTACCAGTATCCATGAAAAATCCACGTAGATAATGTTTCCTCCAAAGTGATGATGTGACTGATACTGAGTGACATAGGTACTTGATAGTCTTATTAGTGAGGGATTAGTTGATGACGTATCTATCATTTATTATTTAATAAGAAATAATAAATACAATATTTAATAGGACTGCACTAAAGTCACTTAAGTGGGATAGAGCTCATAAACTTTTTAAATGGTAGTTTTAATTTATCTTCAAGTATTGTATTTATTGGTGAAAATTAAAATATATATAATCTTAATAAAGAATATAGTGTTGAAAATAATTTAAAATATTGATGAATCATACAATTTAATAGATAGCTATTTTAGTATGATTAGTATTAGTATAAAATCTATAATATGAAAATAAATAAATAATGAATCTAAAAGATTATTATGATAGCTGTTAAAAAAAAAATCTTTATCTGATTTACAATCTGATCTATAAGCGCACTATCGTCGGATCCAAGATATATAATAATGTCAATATGTAAGGAGAACTAGACTCATATTCTCCTCTCTTTCTATCCTTTCATAAGACCTTTATGATTGATGGATTTAGGAACACAAGAATATGACATAAGACTATAATCTCTCATTGGTTGATTCACATGACATAAAGAGATGGCGAGAAGATCTGTAATCTCTCAACTATGTCATGATATTTACTAGAACCCTATGAGAAGCTCTATAGAATTTGATATTTAAGAGGGATCAACTCTTGAAACACTATAGGGGTTCCTCCCTCCAAGAAGTCAGCCACAAGGTTGAACAAAAGAGATTACTTACTTTATAAAAAGAGGTGGAGGCTACAAGATTATATAGGGCTCAAAACCCTAGCCCTAGGAGGATGCTTCCTAAGTGAATTCCCCGATTTTCCCCTCCTATAGCTGTCATGCCTGAGTAAATGGGGCAGCGACCTAAGTGGCTGCACAAGCCACACCCCTCTGTTAGAAACCCTAGTCGACCACCCCAGTAAGGGGGGGTGGCAGCTAGGAAGCTCTAAGGCCCCAAAATAAACATTAGTCACACTTCTTTATAGGATAGAAGTGACTAGGTGATGTTTTATTATAATCTCACAGGGTTCTTATTAATTACCTCTAGGGTGATTAGGACTTAACCCTGCTGGAGTCCTATCAAGCCTGTGCTCTTTGAATCAGCCTTATCCTCAAGGCTGAGGATCTATAAACTCAAAGAATTGGGTCTTCAGCTCCTCATATGATTCACATGCTATCATCAACTGAACTTTGGCCTCCTTATCAGCTTGTATGTCAGTTGGAAGGATTTGGGCTGAATCATCTTCTTTAAATTTACATTTGAGGTGGGATACCTGGAGAATCAACTGTAATCTTGATCTAGTGTGTAAATCTGATCTCCAGGTTAGGGCCCAAATGTGATCCCCAATTTTGTAAGGCTTAAAGAAATAGGGAGACCACTTCCTTAAGGCTCGAGTTTCCTATTGATCGCACTGGAGGTGTAGGAAAATTTGATCTTCAATTTTTTGTCCATTTTGTAGTTTGTCATGAGGTCATTTCTTCTTTGCATATGTTATCATGTGGTTAGTCTTTAGTAATGCCAATCTTTATTTTAGAATTGTGACTACCTTTGGTATGGTTCAGGATGATGAGAGCCCAATCTGGCGTGAGCATAATTGTAATTCTTCTAGACTTACTCCTCTTTTATGTCATGGACCATCTTGCATAAGGGTAACACCGATCCCAACTCTGGATGTGTTTGCTCTGATAATAAACATATGACCATGATTTGGCGTGGATGACATCATAGTCGTAAGGGCTATTGTTCTACTTGGTCAAGATGGTGCATCTTTCTTAATAGTAAGAGGGATGATGTTTTGTTGAGACCTGCAAATGATCCTTCTCTTACTCTGATTTTACCACTAGAGAGGCTCAATTTTCTCATAGTCTTGGGCCGTAGATCGGAGGTCATTATCAACGAAGTCTTTGAGCATTATGGTCTGATCCTAGGGAAAGTCGTAGAAGTCACCTGAGATTTGGAAGTGTTGCATCAGCAACCATGGTGAGTTCGACGGGATGTAACACTTCAGAAGTAAATTATCCCTAGGAATAAGCACAACCGAACAATCTGTGTCTCTGTCATCTCTTGGGCGACCCTCTTAGCTTCGATCTTCTGTGGGCAGAATTTTGGTCAAGCATTAGCTGGTAGAAGTTTCGGCCAGGCATCTTGATAGGAGATAGTAGGCTCAATTCAATGGAGACTCCCAAAATTTTAGCAAGCTGTGGGAGAGAGTTCTTATCTTCAATCTCCTTTGACTCATCTCCTTAAACTCTTCAATTTAGATTGAGAAGCTACTGGATTCTTCTTTTGGTACCCTCTCCAAGTGTTGTGTTGTAGTCGTAGTCGCTTGGCTCCCTTGTAGAACCACCTATTTCCTTTGCTAAAAAATTTCATGGTTAGCTTCGAAAAATTCTAAAAAACGTCTCCAATCATGGATAACCAATCAATGTCAAGCACTATATCAAAATCATCAAGAGGGAGGAGGAAAAAATCAGCAACTACGTCTTGCTCCTATAGGATCAATTTAACCCGCGGGCACTTCTAATTGCACTTCAAAATTGATAGTTAGCTACCTTGACTTTGAACCCGCTATAATCTTCTTTTTGGAGCATTAAATGGGCAACAACCTTACTGCTCATGAGGTTGTGTGTGTTCCCGATATCGATGAGGACGATGACGGACTACTGCTCGAGAAACCCTTTGATCTTCAATTTTTGTAGGTTTGTGTAGCCGGCTAAGGTAGGGACCATGCGGGTGTCCGATTGTGGTGTATCATTATCCTTGGGCTCGAGATTTTTATCTTCAAGTTTGGGTTCTTCAGTGGCCATAATCATTAAAGGTCTCTCCATTTTACAATCTTGTTCGAGGCTCAACAGTTTATCACAACACCCACATAGGCCCTTTGCCGATTCGTTATGAGGGCCTTCTCTTATTAAGTTATTTGGCTAAGGGGGTCGGCTGACAATAGGAGGAGGTGAAAGCTTTAGTGCCACTAGTCGGGAAGCACCATAGTCCTCCGAGTTTCATAGTTCAATCGCTCCTCTTGATGTCGTGCGAAGGAGATGGCTGCCTTAAGTGTGTACGACTATCATGCTTTAACTTCTTCTCGAATCTCTAGCTTCAACCCCTTAATGGAAGTCTTCAATATTTGTTTTCAGACCAATCATAAGTTTGATTAAATAACCTTTCAAACCTAGTTTGATACTCTTGGATAGTGGAGGTTTGACAGATCATTGCTAGTTCTTTATTAAGGTTATTGTAATCGGTTGGTGCTGAAGGTTTATATGTTGTTTGTTGTGTTAGGATCAAAGTGGTACTAAAAGAGGGGGGGGGGGGGGGGGGGGGGGGGTGTGAATTAGTGCTTATAGATATTTCACTTCAATTTTAATACACTCAATAAAAATCGTACCGAAAATACGTTTAACCATAAAGATGCGTTTAAGCGTAGATATATTTGTAAGAGTGCAAGAAAAGGTAGTAGACAATTAAGCAATGAACATAAAGAGAAAAGAAGAGGAGAAAAATTGATTTTATAGTGGTTCGGTCCCCTTGACCTACATCCACTCCCGATTCCTCTTCACTTGAGGCCATCGGCTTCCACTCCTGATCTTTTTCAATGAACCAAGATCAAACACCCCTCTTACAACTCTATTCTCCTTTTACAAGTTCAGGAGATAACTTTTACAATTCTGTCAGCTCTCACTTAAACAAAAACTACACAAGAAGAAATGAGGGGAGCTCTCAAGGGATAACAACAGCGTTTTCACAAGTTTTTTTACCCTTGATTGTTATCATTCACCAACAAGAAAGGGTGGGGTATTTATAGGCCCCAAATGAATTCAAAAGTGGAGCCAAAAATCAATTTTTAAGTGTTCCCTAGGTGCTAATCTCGAACACTGCATTCTGGGCGGTTCAGCCGCCTGACACAGTCTTCCCTAGGTGCTAATCTCGAACACTGCATTCTGGGCGGTTCAGCCGCCTGACACAGTCTGCCAGATTGTGTCTAGGTAGTTTAGCTGCCTGACAATCCGAGAGACTGTGTCTGGGTGGTTCAACTGCCTGACATACCTTCGAAGACTATGTCATCTTGGAGATCATATCTTCGAAGATCGTGTCTCATCTGATCTTGGGTTACTGAAATGACTTTGATAATAAGCCCAAATCAACCCCAATTAAGGCCTAATAGCCTCTTAATTTTGTTAGTAAAAACTAACTCTAATTATGATGCTAACTATGACTCTCAACACACAATCTTCGTTGTCCAATCATCTCTCGGTGAACTCCCAACATCCTTTCGATGAATCCACGACGAGCTCCTGATTTCCTTCGACGAATTCCCAATGAACTCCCAAAATTCTTCCGACGAACTCCCGACATCCTATCGGTGAACTCCCGACGAACTTCCCGACAAACTTCACGTGAGTTCTCGACGAGCTCCTGATTTCCTTCGACGAACTCCCAACGAACTTTCAGCATTCTTTCGGTGAACACCCGGTGAGCTCCTGACAACCTATCGACGAACTCCCGACGAACTTCTCGGCAAACTTTTGGTGAGTTCTCTGCGAGCTCCTAACAACATCGTCCGAATCTCGGCCAACCTCTAGTGAACTCTCGACGAGCTCCCATTGCGTCGTCCGAACCTCGGCCCGATGCTCGAACTTGACTCTAGCCCAATTGTACTGCCCTTTACTATCGCAATTAATCCTACATCGTTTTTTTAACACACAAGTTAGATCATAAAATCCATCAATTGATTTCATCATCAAAATCTAAGATTCAATAATCTCCCACTTTTTGATGATGACAACACATTGATGATGAAGGTAACCTTAACTTCCCTATATATATACCATATGATAAATACAACAAACTTGAATTTAAAAGAACCCATCACTTTTGAATTCAAGTATAGTATTTTCATAATTGAACCATTCATGATACCATATACATTATAAAAATTTTAAAGCATTCATTTTCTTGATATCACATAAAAATTTCAGTCATTATATTCACAATATAACCATGTCATCAATTATGATATAGCATTCATTTCAATTATTTCAAAGATGTCAAAATATCTCTCTTATATCATCAATTATGTCATTTCTCCCCCTTTGTTATCAATAAAAGGAAGAAATGCTCAATTCATATTTGAACATTTATCACAAATATCTATCATTTAAATATTTATTATTTTTGAATATTTATCAAAAATATTCAAACACACCATTTACCATTTACCATCAATATACTATCTCTCCCCTTTTATTATCAAAAAGAAGAAATGTTCAACATAACTTTTCTAAACAATTTGTTCAAAACAAATATTCATTATATGATAAAATTTCAAGCACAACATTTATCATATGTCATCAATCATGTCGTTTCTCCCTGTTATTAAAAAGGAGAAATATTCACCACATATTTGAATACTAAGTGTTCAATACATATGTCAACACATTTATCATAAATATTCATTACACAAAGAAAGAAATCTAGTCCATTCTCCCCTTTAGTAAAAAAAATAGAGTTTAATCCATTTCATATCAAATTGTTTTCTTCCCCTTTGTAAATAAAATAAAAGAAGAAGAAGGGAATGGGGTGTCAAAGATCCAAAATCAAGTATCCCACAACAAAATAAATTATTAGAGGAGGGATACATTTGAAATATTCATGAATCCAAGAATCAAAATATTGAAAGAGACCTCATGAGTCTTATCACAAAAGAATTTTAACTTACTTTTTTTTATGTAAATGTCAAGAAGAAAGAATCAAGTGAAACCATTTCAAAGTATAGCTCAAAAAGTTGAGAAATCTAAGAAAAATATAAGAGATACTCATATCCTCTCATATAAATATCAAGAAATCCTCAAAGTCATGATAGCAAATCATGCATTTAGAAGGTTTTTCATATCTAATTTTCTTCAAGCAAATTGTTTCTCATTTAATGATATTATTGCAAGATGACAATTTTATCTCCCCCTTAGTCATTGTAAATAATGAAAATGAGTCCTAGGAGAGTAAATAATGTTAATTCGTTTAAGGTAAATCTTAATACATATAATTCATTCAAATAATTCTTCTTAATAAATTGGAAGAGTGATCTTGATTAAAAATCTTAAATTATAGTTGTTAAGATCATAAATTTATTTTTATTAAAAAGAAGAAATCATTGAGGTTAAAGATAATTTTCGTAAAAGATAAGTCAAGTAAAGAAGTCAACGAGAAGTTAAAAGAAAATCATTTAATTTTTAAATCATCATAAATTTAAGAAATATTAATTTGGTGATATACCATACATGAATATAAGGAAGTCATAAATAAATCATATTACGATGGATATTAATATCAAATCATGAATACCAAAAGATATAGTTTGATTTGACAAATTTCCTTTTAGGTTAAAAAGAAATTTTATGACATCAAATAATAAGAAGGATCTTGTTTCATATAGATAGTTTTCTTTAATGAAACAAAAAAGTCCTAGTGAATAATCTTGATTTATATAAAGTTCTCAAATTATGATTTTCAAGATGTCAAGATCATGCATGATAAGACCCTTTTTATGGTACATTGCATAGGAGAAACAAAAAAAAATTAGATTTATATATAGAAAATTTTAAGTTATCAAGATTATAGTTCTTAATGAAAATCTCAAGTTATAAGATCATGAGTCTCCTCTTTGGTAAAAAGAAAATTATATAAGTAAAAAAAATGATTCTCATATAAGAAGACTCAATTCAAAAATTATGAAAAAGTTCATGATTTGGCCGAAAAAAAATCTCATTCAAATTTCAATTATCAAAATCACTTTTGTAGCTCAAGAGATTCAATAATAATCACAACACTTTATCTCTTACTAAAAACATGATTGAGAAATTTTCAAAGAAAAACTTTTCCTCTTTTTAGTTATTTCAATCTTTGTGATTTGTTTCATATATAAATTCCTTCACCTTTTATTTCAAATCCTTGCATTGATTGTCATTTAAATTCTAGTTTCATCTAAAAAGAAATCATCAAGATCTTTAAAATAAGTAAAATATTTTTAACCTTTTAAAACTGAAAATCAAGTATCATTTCCAAAAGAAATCATAAAATATTTTCAAACAAAAACTTCAATTTATTCCAATTCTAATGATTTTTAGAGTGAGTTACCATGCTCATTTTATTTTCATTAAATATATTTTTAATTTTCTAACATACTAGACAATGAAGCATGATTTTTCTTTCCTTTTTTTATAATGTTCTATGCTCAAATTTCATCATTTAAGAATATCCATTTAATCATACAACCCATATTTCAAATTACTTCTTCAATATTATCAAGGCCATTACAATAAAACATAAAAATGATAAAATATCTTCAAAGCAAAAAAAAATTCAACCAATCTTAATTTCAACATGTAAATGAGTTTAACTCTTTACACATAGTGCAAGGAGTTGACAAACTCATTTCAAAATTTTTTATTTATTTTAAGTCTATTTAATATAACATTTAAATCATACAACTCTTCAACCATCAATCATTCATAATAACATTTAGGTCATTCAACAATAGCCTTTCCAAATATTTAAACCAATGATTTTGAACTTATTACTCAATCATCATCAAAATCTCATTTATGTAAATTTTAACATATTCTTCAATAACTATGGTTCTTTGGTTCTAGTTTATTTTCATACTTATATGTTCTAGCTATGCATCATCAAGATTAATTGTATAATGATAACTATTTTTAATAAAAAGAGTTGTTATAATAGAAACAAGGATTATTAAGCTTCAAATATCTTAATTTAAATATTTTTTCTTATTTTTTTACATTTTAGCTAGGAAGATTGATAATTAAATTAGATCTCAGTTCAAATGGCTTGAGCATCCATGAGATATCATTCCATTTTGCTTCTAACCTTAGTTTGGTGATAAATCTATAAGAAATATTTAGATACCCATTTTACATTGGGACCTATATGAAGAAATTTATCTTTCTTATATAATATTTTTTTGGTTATTTGTTGTTCCCTTATGAACCCAAACTAATTTGCGAGGACTATAGTTTTAAATAGACATTTGTAAGTCATATATCGTAATCTATGACAAAAATTATATTTAATTTTTGATGGTAAATTTAAGATAGGTCCTTTAACAAAAATAGTTGGCTTTTGTTGAATGTTACTAACAAAGTCTATGTCATTTCTTCTATTAATATGACCTTTGTTGACAAGGATAATATTTAGGGATTTATTCCTAATTTTAATTTTTTTTAATGTAGTCTTAAGCATGATATTTTCTTCTTTAACACTATTTAGTGTTTCACATTTAGAGTAAATATTATGTAATTGTAAAGTATCACAAGGTTTCATGTTTGGTGCATGTATTGTATGATAGTGCTACTTTATGCATTTCATCAAGTTTACTAATTAATGATGCATGCTCTATCTTAATTAATTTATAGGATTTGCTAATCTTTCTAAATTCATCATAAAGCTCATGAAAAGAAAGTAATAACTCATTAAAAGTAAAAGGGCTTTCGGGTGGGTTACTTACCTCATCGTGGTTGGCCATGAGCGCGAAATCTTCCACTTCTTCCTGATTGTGTTCTTCATCTTTGAAGCACCTTGGCTTCTTTCATTCATAGCAAGAAGTTTTATCCATTTTTAAATCATTTTTATGGTTCATGTTGATTAATTTATCCGGTTCATTTATCAAATGTTCAAAGTTCACATCACTCGAGATTTCACTCGAGGAGTTGTGTGTTATCTTTAGTTCCAATTCCTTCCTGTCCTTTGGAAGGTGTTATTGGGTTTTCAATATCAAATTTTTCTTGCTCTTAGGAAGGTATTCTTCTTGTTCATTTTTGTAAGATTTTTTGTTTAATGATTCATTTAGATTTAGTATGCTTTCATGTGTTAATTCTAATGTATGTCAAATCTCAAAAGCCGAATCACAAGAGGAAATATGATCAAATTCATTTTTATTAAGAGCATAATATAAGTCATTTATAGCCTTGACATTTAAAGAAAATATTTATTTTTCATAATCATTCCAATCGTTTATTGGATTGGATGACTTTTGAAAACTTTTTTCAATAATACACCACAAATCAAAATAAAAAAGATGTGTGTAGTCCGTCCCGTTGAACATAGGAGGACATGTGATAGAAAGTCTCTCTTGATTGCCAACAAAAGTCATCTCTTTTGGATTTTAAGCCAATTAGAGAGAAACATGGCTCTGATACCAATTGTTAGGATCAAAGCGGCACTCTGGGGGGTGGGGCGCGCAGTGAATTAGTTCTTATAAAAATTTCACTTCGATTTAAATACTCACTCAATAAAAACCATATTAGAAATACGTTTAAGCATAAAGATGCATTTAAGCATAGAGATATTTGTAAGAATACAATAAAAGGTAGTAGACAATTAAGCATTAAACATAAAGAGCAAAGAAGAGGAAGCAAACCGATTTTATAGTGGTTCGGTCCCCTTGACCTATGTCCACTCTTGATTCCTCTTCACTTGAGGTCACCGACTTCCACTCCTGATCTTTTTCAATGGGCAAAGATCAAACACCCCTCTTACAACTCTATTATCCTTTTATAGGTTCAGGAGATAACCTTTACAATTCTCTTAGCTCTCCCTTAAACAAAAACTACACAAGAAGAAATTAGGGGAGCTATCAAGAGATTACAATAGTGTCTTCATAAGTTTTTCACCCTTGATTCTTGCTCATTCAAGAGCAAGAAATGGTGGGGTATTTATAGGCCCCAAATAACTTTAAAAGTGGAGCCAAAAATCAATTTTTAAGTGTTCCCGAGGTGCTAATCTTGAAGACTGAATTCTGGGCAGTTCAGTCGCCTAACACAATCTGGCAGACTATGTCTGGGTGGTTCAACTGCCTAACAGTCTAGGAGATCATGTCTGGGCGGTTCAACCACCTAACATACCTTGAAAGACGGTGTCATCTTGGAGACCGTGTCTTCGAAGACCGTGTCTCATCTGACCTTAGGTTACTAAAATGATTTTTATAAAGTCCAAATAAGCCCCAATTAAGGCCTAATGACCTCTTAATTAAGTTAGTAAAAACTAACTCTCATTATGATGCTAACTACGACTCTCAACACATAATCTTTGTTGTCTGATCGTCTCTCGGTAAACTCTCGGTATCCTTTCGATGAACCCCTGGCGAGCTCCCGATTTCCTTCAGCGAACTCCCAACAAACTCCTAGTATTCTTCCGGTGAACTCCCGGCAAGCTCCTGACAACCTGTCAGTGAACTCATGATGAACTTCCCGGCAAACTTCTGGTGAGTTCTCGATGAGCTCCTGATTTCCTTCGACGAACTTCCAGCATTCTTCCGGCGAACACCCGACGAGCTCCCGACAACCTATCGGTAAACTTTCGACGAATTTCCTAGCAAACTTCTAGTGAGTTCTCGGCAAGCACCCGACAACATCGTCTGAACCTCGGCCATCCTCCAGCGAACTCTCGGTGAGCTCCCATTGCATCGTCTGAACCTCAGCCCGATGCTCGAACTTGACTCCAGCCTAACATTTGATTGTATTGCCCTTTACTGTCATAGTTAATCATGCATCATTTTCTTTAACACACAAGTTAGATCATAAAACCCATCAATTGATTTCATCATCAAAATCCTAGATTCAACAGGTTGGGATGTGGCTCTCATGCTTTGAGCATTTTGATTGAGGTGCCCTTCTTGAAGTTGTGCAAAGGAGTTCGATGTTGTCATGGTGTAGGGCTGTTGTGTCTTAACTTAACTTTTTATCTCCAATAGATTCTTTTTGCAATCTGAATTTGTTCCATGTTGTGATCTTCTTAGGCTCGGCAATCGGCCCAATCTAAACTCCTCGAAGAGAGCACATAGTCAAGCATCCATACGTTTCTCGAAGGCCTCCAATTTGGCTTCGAATAAGCCCGCCGATGTCATGATATAAGGATCTCCAACTTGTCAAATAAACTGATTGAAGAGTGTAGCTGTGATAGGACTCCAACATAGTTGAGTCCTAATCACCCTAGAAGTAATTAATAAAACCCTATGAGATTATAATAAAACCATACCTAGCCATTTCTATCCTATAAAGAAGTGTGGCTAGGGTTTAGATTGAGGTCTTAGGGCCTAGTGGTCGCTGCCCTCTTTACTGGGCTAGTCGGCCAAGGTTTCTCCTTGCTTAGGTCGGCTATAGAGCTAACCTAGCAGCCCCCTGTTCCTACTAAGGCAGGTCGGCTATAGAAGGGGCAAATGGGTAATTTTACTTAGGCAAGCACCCCTTGGGCTAGGGTTTAGAACCCTATATAATGATATAGCCACCCCCTCTCTTTTATCAAGTAAGATTAATCTTTTATTCAGCCTTGTGTCGAGTTCTAGAAGGGAGGAACCCCAATAGTGTTCCAATGGTTGATCCCCCTCAAAGATCAAAATCTATAGAGCTTCTTTTGGGGTTCTATCATATGGTATCAGAGCCACATTCCTGCTGCCCTATAGCCATCTCTGCCACCTCCACCTTCCCAAGCAATTCCCATAATTGCTGCGACACGTGCCTCCACCATCCACCCCAGCCGTAAATCAAATCAGTCTATCGCTGCCCCCTACGTTTGATCTGGAAATCTTGTATATTTTTCATCACCCACATCTCTTCAATACTGCAAGATCCTTTACCTTACATATTGAATAATTTTCACATATTTTATCCACTACAAATTTTGTTCGACACAAACGTTATCGTTGTTGCGAAGGCGAAACGCTAAAAACTTTTTAGCCGCTTATTTGCCTCTTAAAACTGGTTTATTGCTTCTCCTTTTTTGCTGAAATTTTTACATAATTCTCTAGATTAACTTAGCTTTAATTTGAGATTGATCTTTGGAAAAAAATACCTTCTGGAATCGGTTTTATTGTGCCGTCGTCATCACGTAGTGCTGGAATTTTACGATGAAGGATCTGCCTTTCATCTTTTACCCTATTTTCCTACTGTTACTTTGCCAAAATTTTGTCAAACTTTTTACTGCTATTGATGACATCTAAACCGAGGATTTTTGCATATTTTTCTTGAGTTTTTCTCTGGAATTTACATCTAGAATTCATTGTTTCTCTAACATAAAATCTGTTTACCAGGATAGCACATCATAGCACTTTTCTTTGTCGAATTCCATCGGATTTGAGTGTTATCTTTTGTGAGTTTTTAGACTCTCTTTCTCTTATCTGCAAATCCTACCATCGTCACCAAAAACCTTTCCAAACTGAACCCTAAACTGATCCCAAGCTGCCACCCAAATTAGCCCTAAAACGTAGCCTACTCCCATCTCAACCGATCCACCCATCTAACTAGCCATCCCTTCTCCAAAAATTCTCATGCCACTAACCTAACAACAAAAGAAAGATCTCAATATTACAAATCTAGAGGCATATACTATGGCATCGGAGGAGGCCATCAATGTCAAGTTCGAAGCCTTTGAAAGTCGTATGGAGGAGAAGATATTATCCATTTTTGCTGAATTCAACATGGGCCAACCACCTAGCCCGAAGAAATCGCAACAAGGAAAAACTTCAAATCGGCGAGACGATCCTCAAGAGCATGGCCACATCATCCCTGATCTAAACACTTCAAACATGAAGGTTGACTTCCCTAGATAGGAAGAAGGAGACCTGATCGGATGGATCATGTGCGCGGAACGATAATTTCGATTCTACTGAACCGCTGATGCTATAAGGGTGGAGATTGCTGCCATCTACCTTGAGGGAGACGCTATTCAGTGGTTTAATTGGTATGAGCACACTCATGGAGGTCTCTCTTGGCAGCGATTCAAGGAAGGACTACTTAATCGCTTCGGACCAACTGATTTCGACAATATCGATGGACAATTGGCGAAGATTCGACAAATCTCGACAATACACGAATACCAAATAAGGTTTAAATGTTTATCTAACTAAACTATGGATTGGTCTGAAAAGTAACTTTTATGAACTTTTATCGATGGCCTAAAGTCGGAGATTCGAGGAGAAGTAAAGGCACGACAACCGTATATTCTTACGGCGATAATTTCCTTCGCGATAATCTAAGAAGCACGATTGAACCATGAAGTACGAAGGACAAGGGTCACTCCCCAACTAGCCATGCCAAAGCCTTCAGCCCCTCTACTGCCATCCGAGCCCCCGCACCAAAAAAATTAACAAGAGATGAGCTTCGTGGATGATGGGCCAAGGGGTTGTATTCGCACTATGATGAATCATGGAGCCGAGAACATCGCTACAAAAAGGGTTGGCTTCTCATGATTGAACTAGTAGAGAATGAGGATAGTGAACCATCTAAAGAAAGCCTCAAACCCCAAGATGAAGTCACGTAGGAAGAGCCCTAACCGACCGACTATGCAGTTCACGCGCTAGCCGGCTACTCCAACCCGTAGACTATGAAAGTTGGAGGACTTCTTAAATAGTAACTCATCACCATGCTCATCGATACGGGCAGCACAAATAATTTCCTCAACATCAAGGTCACTGCACGTATGGTGCTTCAAATCGAAGGTTGCAACGAGTTCGACGTAAAGGTCATCGACGACCAAATCCTCAATTTCGATCAATAGTGCCCGCGGGTAAAATTGCTCCTACAAGACCAAGAAGTGGTAGCGAAATTCTTCCTCCTTCCCATCGATGATTATGAAGTCGTGCTTGGGATTGAATGACTCATAATATTAGGTGATATCTCCTGGAATTTTTCTAAACTAATCATGAAGTTTTATTGCAAAGGGAGACATGTCACATTACAAGACAAGCGCGGGAGCCATATTTCTACTGTTTCAACGCAGCGAATGGAGAAGGTGCTACACAAAATAAATGGTGGATTTTTTATGCATATCCAGCAAGCATCCAAGGAGAATGTGAAAAATTTAGATCCTAAACTTGCCCTCTTGCTGGACAAATTCGCAGATGTTTTTACGGAGCCGTGAGGGCTTCCTCCTGACTGGCTGCATGATCACCACATACCTATTTTTTGGACAAACCTCCAGCAAATTTGAGACCGTACCATTATCCTCACTTGTAGAAGGATAAGATTGAGAACATCGTCAAGGAGATGCTCGACATTGGAGTAATTCGACCAATCTGCAGCCTTTACTCTTCGTCGGTGTTGCTAGTGCACAAGAAGGATGGTACGTGGTGGATATGAATTGATTATCGGGCTTTGAACACCATCACCGTCAAAGACAAATATCCTATACCAGTCATAAATAAGCTCTTGGATGAATTAAAAGAAGCCCGAGTCTTCACTAAATTGGATCTTCATTTCGTTTATCATTAGATTTGGGTATGCGCTGAAGATATCCCAAAAATTACATTTCGACACATAACGGCCACTACCAGTTTCTGGTAATCCCTTTCGGACTTACGAATACTTCTTTCACATTTCAAAGCCTGATAAATAATATCTTTTGGAGTTTTCTATGCAAGTTCGTGTTGGTATTTTTTGATAATATTCTCATTTATAGCCCTATGCTTGATATGCATTTTCAACACTTACGAATTATTCTAACGATTCTTTGGGAGAACACCCTTTATGTTAAACAGTCAAAGTGTAGCTTTTTATAGCATAAAGTAGAGTATCTAGGGCACATTATATCAGAGGATGGAGTGGCGGTATACTCGACGAAGATCGAGGCAATGCAAGGATGGCCGAGACCTACGAAAATAAAATCGCTGCGCAGCTTCCTTGGATTCATAGTCTACTACCGAAAATTTGTGAAAGATTATGGCAAGATCAGTACCCCACTCACGTCCCTACTGAAGAAAAACTCCTTCTTATGGTCAGATAAAGTCTCCGCAGCCTTTAAACGACTAAAGGCAGCTATGACGATAACGCTGGTCCTAGCGCTACCCGATTTCAATCGCACCTTTATGGTTAACGCCGACGCATCCAGAGTTAGATTTGGGGCTATCCTAATGCAAGATGATTGACCCCTTGCTTACACCAGCAAAGCTTTATCTCCCTCACATCTTAAAATGTCCATGTATGATAAGAAAATGCTTGCTATCATACACGCCATCACGAAGTGGAGACCCTACCTGATCGATCGATGCTTCCAGATTAAGACCGACCACCGAAGTCTTAAATATTTTTTAGAGCAGTCCGGAGTAGCAACGATGGGCAACTAAACTTCTTGGTTTTGATTATGAAATTACTTATCGAAAGGGGAAAGAGAATATTATTGCAGATGCTCTATCACGGCTATCGGGACAAACCAAAATTTCAACCATCTCTCTTCCCTCCACCGATTTCCTCAAGGACATTAGGGAGGAATGGAAGAATGACCCAGAGACTTGGGACATCATAGAAAATTGAAGAAGGATCCGGGTTCCATGGGCCATGACACTTGGGATTCGAAGAACTTGCGCTACAAAAGTTGAATTGTAATTATTCCTTCTTCCTCTTGCATTTAGATTATTTTGCATGAGATGCACTCTTCACCTTCAGCAGGGCACTCTGGATTTTTGAGAACATACAAGAGAGTGAAGCAAAACTTCTTTTGAAAGGGCATGAAAAAATTGATTTATGATTATGTATCTAAATATGATGTATGCTAGTAGCAGAAAAGTGAAACAGTGGCAAATCCGAGCAAACTACAACCACTACCTATACTAGACTCAGCATGGACTGACATCTCCATGGATTTTATCGAAGGACTGCCATCATCTCAAGTTAAAAGCATAATTTTTGTGGTGATAGATCGTCTAACTAAATATGCTCATTTTTGTACTGTGAGACATCATTATACCGCTGCCAGCATTGCTCAACTTTTTTATGAAAAATATTGTAAAACTACATGGGATGCCAAGGTCGATTGTGAGCGACCATGACAGGGTGTTTACAAGTAAATTTTGGACCGAGCTCTTCCAACTATAAGGCACCCAACTGAAGATAAGCACAACCTACCATCCATAGATGGATGACCAAACATAAGTGGTGAACAGATGCCTCGAGACTTACTTATGGTGCTTCACTAGTGATCGACCCAAAGAGTGGACAAGGTGGCTTTCTTGGGCCGAATGGTGGTATAACACAACTTATCATTCATCAACCAAATGTACCCCTTATGAGGCATTATATGGATGATCGCCCCCAGTAATACCGAAATTTGTAATTGGTGCGGCCAAAGTAGATTAGGTCAACCAAAATTTAATTGACAGGGACAAGCTTCTGTAGTTGCTAAATGACAACCTAACTACCGCTCAAGCCCAACTTGAAGCTATACTTGATCGAAGGATTGTGATGCGCCGACGACGCCCTTCAACTGAAGTACTCATGAAGCGAAATAACTTACCATCCGAAGATACGACATGGGAGTCTTACGAGGAGCTGAAGACCCAGTTCCTAAAGTTTATGAACTCTTAGCCTTGAGGACAATTCTAATTTTAAGAGCGTGGGCTTGATAGGACTCCAGCATGGTTGAGTCATAATCACCCTAGAAGTAATTAATAAAACCCTATGAAATTATAATAAAACCCCACCTAGCCATTTCTATTCTATAAAAAAGTATTGCTAAGGTTTAGATCAGGGCCTTAGGGCTTCGTGGTCGCCGCCCCTTTTATTACGCTAGTTGTGTTAGGATCAATTGGGACTAAGATGGGGGGGGGGGGGGGGGGGGGGGGTGAATTATTACAAGTGTAAATTTTTCGTTTTAAACAAAAACATTTCAGTTTAAGCACGATAGGAAGATCAAAGCTTGTTGTTCAAATAAAGCAAGTGAATAATAAGAAGATTGCTAAGTTACTTGCTTACTAATTACTTAAGAATGAGCAAGGAAATCTGAAAGATAAGAAACGACGTAAGTGAAATGTTTGCTTTCAAAGAATAAACAAGATCGGAAGCGTTAATTAGGAAAGCAAAAGATGAACTCACAATTTTTATAGTGGTTCGGTACGATCGGCCTACATCCACTTCCGAGTCCTTCTTGAGGCACACCGGAATCTACTACCGATCTTTTTTGAGTGAAGACTAAACCCTTACACTTTTCTTACAAGGGATACAAGATTCCACTCTTTGATTACTCCCTTATCCCTTTTCTCTTTCTTATAATTCTCACATAATATTTTCTTCAAATATAATCCCCAAAAATTGTTATGTAGAATATGAGAAAAGTTGGGGTATTTATAGACCCCAAATTGGCTTCAAAACTAGAGCCAAAATCCAACCGTATCTGAAAAATCTGGGTACGTGCGGTTCACCCGTCGGCTTGGCAGGTCACCCGCCGGAAGTACCCAGATTCCTGGGTACGAGCGGTTCAACTACCCAGCTTGGGCAAGTCAGCCACCGTCAGCCGCTTGAAAACCTGGGCGGCAGTGGTACACCCACCGCTCACCAGCGGTTTACCCGTCAAAATTTCTGTAAAAGTGGTTCCCTCCACTTTTCGAATTTCGGCTTGAACTTGATAGTGACCAACCCTCTGGTCAACCAATTGAGTTCAACCTGAGCTTAATCAAACCCCAATAGTGGACCCGATTGCCTTATTGAGTTGATTTAGATTTTATCCAAATCCAACTTAATTAGGACTCACTTCTAACTATGACTCAACGATTACAATGCTTAAAGACCATAAGCTTAAACTAAGACCCAACTTTCGCCAATCCGGTAACCTCCGGCATTCTTGCGGTAAGTCATCCAGTCTTCCGGCGATCTCCCGGTGTGTTCCCAGTGAGCTTCCTGATCCCTTCGGTGAATCTCCTAGCGAACTTCGGCGAGATCCCACTACATCGTCCAAACCTCGACCTAATGCTTAAGCTTGATCTTGATACATAATCTAGTTGTAACTCCATTTCTCCTATCATATTTAATCCTGCACGATGCTAATTATGATATTGTTGTAACTACGGTTGTAACATAACCTTACTATATGATCTTGACACATAACCTTTTACTATATGTTCTCTTATGGTTGTAACTCCATTGACAATCAATTGTTGACATGAGTTAATCCTAACTCCCCCTAAATCCATGTCACTTAAATTTAAGAGAAGCACACACTCTCAAATTCAAGCAATCAATATTCTATGCAAATTTCAACATAAATTTGTATCAAGTAATCAACTCATGAATAAAAAGGAATTAAGCATCTATATCCAAGATCTCCAATTCATATCCTTATCCAAGATATCTATGTATCTCAACAAGATCATATGTCATCAATGTATTCATCATGTGTGATTAATATATATTTCTTCTCCTTTGTCATTAACAAAAAGGTGAAATATAGCTAATAATTTCAAAGCACAGGATGACATTACTCCCCCTTAGTATATGCATTATAAAATTTTCTTCCCCTTTAATAAGGAGAGAAATAAGGGAGGTGTTATCGAATCATTTCATCATAGAGAAGAGTTCTTAATAAATTTTAAAAGCAATACTAAGATGAGCTCAAAAGTTCAAGAGATTTAAAGATTATGTATTTCAAATGTAGCAAAAGTCATCTCTTGATATCAAAAATTATCTTTATGTAATTTTTTTTTATTTTAAAAATAATAAGATAAAATCATAGAGAAAGTTTTCAAAAAAAATATTATCACAAAAAGGCTCCATTTCATGAAATCTATATTAGCAATTTATATATTTTCATGATTTAATATTTCTATATCTCAACCTCAGTCTTATATATATATAATTTCGAATATGCAGTCAACAAATTTTTCTCATGTAAATTTCAAGAAAATATAGCAAATAAATCATTATCTTTGTATAAATTTTTAAAATCATCATTATATGCATGATCATCATACATGATTTCAATTCATTATACCTTCTCCCTCTTTGTCATCAACAAAATGAGAAGTGCAATTAGCAAGTTTTTGATATATAAAAGCTTACCAATTTAACAAAATTTTCATTAGTTTAGAGCATACGCTAGTGAATTCATTCTTCTCTTTTAAGAAGTACAAGCTAGCATTGTTCTCTTTTAAGAAGTACAAGCTAGCATTATTCAAGCTAGTAATTTTATAAGCTAACAAGTTTTGCTCCCCATTTGTCATTGTAAAAAAAAAGGATGGTTAGAATAGTGCAAAACTTTTCTCATTACATCATTTTTCAAGAAATAAATCAAGAAATATATTAATCATCACATGAAATATATCAAGAAAAATTCACATGGTGATGAGATATTTAATTTGTGAAAACAAATTGTGAATATCAAGAGACAAGTCATAGGAAAAACAAATAAAATCTCTTGATTTATTCATAAGAAATCTTAACTTGTCAAGTTCATGATTTATATAAAAATCTCCTTTTAAATAATACGAAAACATATAATAAAAGATTTTGATTCATAAAAGATTTTAAATTATAATTTCAAGAAATCAAAACCACGATATAGATAAATCACTCATTCAATTTCAAAATCAACAAAATCACTTTCAAGAGATTCAAAATATAATTAATAGACTTATTAGTCTCTTGAAATGCTAGTGATTTTCTTTCTCTACATGTGTGAGCAAGAAGGTAGAGAAATGAAAAATATCATATCACAAAAATATTTAATTTTAAAGATATAAATTTTACAGATGTGAATTTCGAAATTAAGCTCAAAACTTCAAGATATTCAAGGAGATTCAAAAGTTTAAGAGCTACTCATGTATTTAAGATCATCTTATGTAATTTCAAGTAAAGTAAAAAATCATCTATTGTAAATTTTGATAAAAAGCATCAAGAATTTCATAAGAAGGCATGATAGTAGATCAAGCATAAATTAAAAATCAAGTATTTTACATGCATTTATAAAATTCTAAATTTTCTTCCAAGTAAATTATTTCTCATTCAAGGTTATTATATCTAATTTACTTCTAATTATATTAATAATTTTATCTCTCCCTTTTTGTTATTGTCAAGAAAGAAATATGATGGCATAATTTTTTCTTAGCATTCATATTTAAATTACATCAAAAAGTACAAAGAGATCATGTCATTAAAGATAAAATCAAATTTTTGAATATCAAAAGATATGATTTTGTTTAATAAGTTCTTTTCTTTTTTATGAATAATAAAATGAGTCTTAGAAGATAATCACAATTCATCCAAGATAAATCTTTTTAATAAAGAAGAATGATCTTGATAAAAATTATAATAATTATTATTAAGATCATAAATCTCCTTTTTATTAAAAAAATTATAGAGATCAATAACGTGATTCCCATATCGTAAAAGTCTAGTCAAAAAATTAAGGGAATATTCATGATAATATAAATTTCTTTCAATTTTCAACTTATCATAAATTTAAGAAATATTAATTTTAGTGATAAGTTATACTAAGAAGAAAGTCATAACTAATCATGTCATGAACAATATTATTATCAAATCATAAATGCCAAGAATATGATTTGTTTTGACACATTTCTTCCTAGATGTAATTTCAAAGCTTTTGAAATCTTAGGAGATCAAAAAGAAGGATCTTGATTCTTAGAGAAATATTAAGTTATAAATATTGAGAAGTCAAGATCATGATTAGGATGAAAGCTTTTCTTTAATAAAGGGAAGGAATCTTAGTAAACAATCTTAGTTTATATAAAGATCTCAATTTTCATTTTCAAGATTTCATAGTCATGATTTTAAGTTATCAAAATATCAATAATGTTGGATATATTCAAACATATCCATTCTTTAAAATAAAATCATTTAATAACATATCCAAAATCATCATAAAAAATTACTTTTCAGAAAATTTCAATAAAGTCATCATAGATTATTTTCCAAAAGAAAATAGCTGAAGTTTTCTAATTCATTTTTGTAGTTAAAGAGATTCAACAATAAATGTATCATTTTATCTTTATTCAAGGATTCATGAGATAAAAATTCTTTCAAGAAGAATTATCCTTCTTTTAAAATTTATTTCAAGAATGCAATGACATTTAAAGTTAAAAACAAAATATCATTATGATCATTGCAATAAAATATTTTCAAACAAAAGCTTTTATTTATTTTTGAATCAAATGATTTTTCTATGTTGGAAGATTCTATCATGTTATCAAGAAGTTTTTCTTTTAAAGAAAACTGATTTCATATATGATTTTTAGGTTCAAAAGCAATATAAATCATCAACACAAGTTAATACATATCAATAGAATAATCATCATCAAAATCTTTTTTTCATACATACCTTTATTTAAGTTAATTAAACATTCTCCTTTCTAATTCTAGCATGCTCTAGCTATGCAAAGATTATGCATCATTTAGAGCAATTAAGATTAAATATAACAAAGAATCATTCTTAAGATTCATTACCAATAATTTTATTTTCAATAATTTTTCTTTTACTTACTTACGATAGAGAGCTTTAAAAGAGTATGTACTTTCAAAACATTACTTAGTTCTCCTAACCTTATTATGATGCAACTTTATATTATGGGAGGTTTTGATTTAGGTACACATTTGAGTTTGGGTCCTTCATGATATGTTCTTCCCATTTTCTCTAATGGCTTAAGATTATTTATGGTTCCTTTAAGAACCCAAATTAATTTATGTGAACTATAATTTTTGAATGGACATTTGTAGGAATCATGTCCTAATTTTTACAAAAATTACATTTAACTTTTGATGGTAAATATAAGGTAGGTCTTTTGACAAAAATGGTTGGCTTTTATTAAATGTTACCAACAAAGCCTATGTCATTTCTATTATTAATATGACCCTTATTGGCAAGGATCCTATTTATGAATTTATTCTCCATTTCAAATTTCTTTAGTGTTGTTTTAAGCATGATATTTTTTCTTTAATGTTGTCTAGCATTTCATATTTAGAACTAGGATTGTGTGATGCTAATAACTCGTGCATTTCATCAACTTTATCAACTAACAAATCATGTTCATATTTAAGCAATGTAAAAGATTTAATATTTTTTAAATTCATCAAACAAATCATGAAGCATATTTAATAATTCAAAAAAAGAATTGCTTAATGAATCACTAACCTCATTGTCGATGGTCATAAGAGCAAGGTTCTCTACTTCTTGGATGTGCATTTGATCTTTGGAGCTCCTCGGTTTCTCGCGTTCATAGCAAGAGATTTTTTTCATCTTTACATTATTTTTAAGGTTCAAGTTTGTTAATTTTTCTGGTTCATTTGTCAAAAGTTTAAGGTTCTCATCACTCAAGGAGTCATGTGTTCTTCTCGGTTCACATTCCTTCTCGTTCTTAGGAAGGTATTCTTATTGTTCATTTTTAGAAGTATTTTTATTTAATGATTCATTTATATTAAGTATGCTTTTATATGTTATTTCTAATGCATGTCATATATCAAAAGCTGAATCAAACCAAGAAACCCGATCAAATTCATCTTTATCAAGAGCACAAAGCAAAGCATTCATAGCCTTTGTGTTTAAAGAGAAAGTCTTCTTTTCCAAATCATTCCAATTGTTCATTGGAAGAGAAAACTTTTCAAATCCATTTTTAATAATAGTTCATAAATCAAGGTCTAAAGAAAGTAAGAAAACTCTCATCCAAGTTTTCCAATAAGTATATCTGTCCCATTGAATATGAGAGGACGAATGATAGAAAAGTCCTCTTGAAAGCCAATAAAACCCATTTCTCTTAGGTGTTAAACCAAATAAGAAAAAATCAAGGCTTTGATATCAATTGTTAGGATCAATTGGCACTGAGAGGGGTGGGGTGAATTAGTACAAGTGTAAATTTTTATTTTAAATAAAAACATTTCGATTTAAGCACGATAGGAAGATCCAAAGCTTATTATTCAAATAAAGCAAGTGAATGATAAGAAGATTGCTAAGTTACTTGCTTACTAATTACTTAAGAAAGAATAAGGAAATCCAAAAGATAAGAAACATCATAAGTGAAATGTTTGATTTCAAGAGTAAATAAGATCGGAAGCGTTAATAAGGAAAGCAAAAGATGAACTCAAAATTTTTATAGTGGTTCGGCACCAATGGCCTAAGTCCACTCCCGAGTCCTCCTTCCTGAGGCACACCAGTGTCCACTACCAATCTTCTTTGGGTGAAGACCAAACCCTTACAATTTGCTTACAAAGGACACAAGATTACACTCTCTGATCACTCATTTACCCCTTTTCTTTTCTTACAATTCTCACACAATATTTTCTTAGAATATAATCCCCAAAATTATTGTATAGAATGTAAGAAAACTTGGGATATTTATAGGCCCTAAATTGGCTTCAAAACCAGAGCCAAAATCCAACCGTATCCAAAAAATCCGGGTATAGGCGGTTCACCCACTGGCCTGGGCGATTCAACTGTCGAAAGTACCCAGATTCCTAGGTACGATCGGCTCAACTGCCCAGCTTGGGTGAGTCATCCATCGTTAGCCGCCCGAAAGCCTGGGCGGTGGTAGTACACCTGTCGCTCACTAACGATTTACTCATCGAAATTTCTGCAAAAGTGGTTCCCTCCACTTTTCAAATTCTGACTTGAACCTGATGTTGACCAACCCTCTAGTCAACCAATTGAGCTCAACCTAAGCCCAATCAAACCCCAACAGTGGACCCGGTTGCCTTATTGAGTTGATTTGGATTTCATCCAAATCTAACTTGATTAGGACTCACTTCTAACTATGACAATGATTACAATACTTAAAGACCACAAGATAAAACTAAGACCCAACTTTTGCCAATTTAGTAACCTCTGATATTCTTGTGATAAGTCATCTGATCTTCTTCCAGCGATCTCCCGGCGTGTTCCCAGTGAACTTTCTGATCTCTTCGGTGAATCTCCTAGCGAACTTTGATGATATCCCACTATATCGTCTGAACCCTAGCACAATGCTCAAGCTTGATCTTGGGCCATCAGCTGGTTGTAACTTCATTGCTCCTGTCATAGTTAGTCCTACATTATGCTAATTTTGACTTAATTAAATACAATTATAATTGCCAAACATCCATTACAAGACTATCCTAACTCCTTGCAAACTTTTCGACTACCCTCGATAATCTTCCGACTAGTCTCGATCTTCTTCTGGCAGACTCCCTTGCGCCATCCTGGCAAACTCCCGATACCCTCGGAGAGCTCCTGACACACTCATAGCGAGTTCCCAACCGTATCGACCCGATCCATGGACATGACCTTGGCCAATCCTTATTGTAATAATCATTCTATCGTAATTAATTCTACATCAATTAATTTCTAACAATTCATATTAGATCAAAAACCCATTAATTGATTTCATCATCAATATCTGAGATTCAACAAGTCGGCTAGGGTTTCCCCCTACTTAGGTCGGCTATAGAGCCAACCTAGCTGCCCCCTATTCCTACTAAGGCAGGTCGGCAAAGGAGTAATTTTACTTAGGCAAGCACCACTTGGGCTAGGGTTTAGAACCTTATATAATGATGTAGTCGCCCCCGCTTTTTTATCAAGCAAGATTAATATTTTATTCAGCCTTGTGCCGAGTTCTAGGAGGGAGGAACCCCTATAGCATTTCAAGGGTTGATCCCCATCAGAGATCAAAATCTATATGGCTCCTTCTGGGTTCTATCAAGCTGTAATCTTCAGGTTGAAGACACCAATGGCAGTAAAAGGATGAGAAAGTGCTATTGTGATGTTGCTACAAAATTGTTGGGGCTGTAGTGGTTAAAGTCTCCAAGTGGCTGCTGCGTTGATAGAGGATGGCAACCAACGGTAGCAGCAACGATGGAGGAAGAAGACAACAATAGTAATATCAGCTACGGTTCTATGGTGATGCTACAAGGTCATCGAGGTTGTGATTTTTCAAGTGGCTAATATCTATTAAAAGATAGCAGCCAAGAGATATGAGTCGAAAGGTAGCAGTGACTATGGAGGAAGAAGAGAGCAACAACTGCATCGGTCGCGGCTATGGTGTGACTTCATGGCTGCAAGTGGAGTTGGTTGCAGCAAGGGTGCGACTGCAATAGGAGGAAGACGAGGCAGTAGAGTGCAGGGCTATTATGGAGGAGGGTAGTGGTGAGAGACCATTGCTAGTCGTGTTCACTTCGATGTTGGCCACGATCAAGGCAGTTGGCAGCGAAAGATTGTTGCTAGTAGCATTTTTGTCGCAAGAGATTGTTGCTGGCTATGATCAAAGGGGATGACAATGAAAGATCGGTACTAGCAGCATTATGCAATGAGGGATCGCTGCTGGACGTGATCAAGTTACTGTTAGTTACGATCAAAGTAGATGGCAGCAAGAGATTGCTACGATTGCGATGATGATAGATGGCAGTGAAGGATCGTTGGTAGCATTTGTGTCGCAATAGATCATTACTGGTTGCGATCAAGGAGGATGGCAACAAGAGATCGCTACTAGCAACGTTGTGTAGCGAGAGATGCATCCTACGATTGAAGGGATAAGGGAGATTGGATGGCTAAAAGGTTGGTGGACCGAAGGTTAAAGGCTGCGATTTTTTGGGGCTTGTTTTGGGTGCAGTTTGGGTTGCTATTTTGTGGATTTTTGGGTACAATTTGATGTGGTTTTAGGGCTATGATAGTAGTGGATGAAGGTTAGGAAAATGGATTTTAGATATGGGATAGATGGCAGTAAAGGTTTGATAAAGATAAGTGGGGGTATGCTACAAATAGGTACTCATTGTAGAAGGATGCTATTTTAGGCTATTTTATGGCTGATTTAGGTATGGTTTTAGCTACGGTTTGGTAGGGTTTTAGGACTGTGATGGTAGAGGGTGATGGTTAGGGACATATGGTTTCAGATTTAGAAGAGATGTCAGTGAAGGTTTGATAGAATTTGACAAAGTTCGTTACAATGTATGCTGCCTTGCAGAAGCAGAATTGTTGTCAAAGAAACAACAGATTCTCATAAAAAATTCCAGTAAAAAATTATAAAATTTAGGGCTATGGTGGTAGGGGATGAAGATGAGGAAAACAAAGTTTCAAATCTGGAAAAAAATAGTAGCAAAAATCTGATAGGATTCGATGAAAGATCGCTGCATATGTGTTGTTCTGTCGAACAGAATTTGCATCGAAGAAATAACGAGTTCTTGACGTAAATTCCAGAAGATAATCCAAGAAAAATATGCAAAATTTTGATAACCAAACCTCGGTTCAGATTTCGGTAATATCAGCAAATAAGATCAACAAAATTTTGGCAGCATGACGATAGGAAAATAGGTGAAAAGAAGGAAGGCAGATTCTTCATCATAAAATTTCAATAATGTGCAACAAGGAATTACAGCACTATAAGTCTAGTTTTAGAAAGAATTTTTTCCAAAGATCAATCTTAGATGAAAGCTAAGATGATCTATGAATTTGTATAAAAGTTTCAGCCAAAAAGGATGAGCAATAGTTTGGTTTCAAAAAGCAACAATCGGCTAAAATTTTTTTACAGTGTTTCCCCTTCGCAATGATGATAACGTTTGCGATGATAGAATTTTATAGCAAAGAAAATATGAAAAAACTTCTTCAATATATAAGGCAAAAGAATAACAATAGAAAATAGGCGTGGGTGATGAAAATATACCAGATCTCCAATTTCAAACGCAGGGGCAACAGAAGATTGATTTGATCTGCGACTTGGGGTGGAAGATGGAGGTGCGTGTTGCAGCAATTATGAGAATTACTTGGAAGGGTGGAGGTGGCAGAGATGGTAGTAGGGGCAACAAGAACACGACTCCGATACCAGATGATAGAACCCCAGGAGCTTTATAGAATTTGATCTTTGAGGGGAATCAACCCTTGTAACACTATATGGGTTCCTCCCTTCAAGAAGTCGGCCACAAGGCTGAACAAAAGAGATTACTTGCTTTATGAAAAAAGGTGGAGGCTACAAGCTTATATAGGGCTCAAAACCCTAGCCCTAGGGGGTGCTTCATAAGTAAATTCTCACTTTTACCCCTCCTATAACTGTCATGCCTAAGTAAATGGGGCAACGGCCTAAGTGGCTACACAAGCCACACCCCTCTGCTAGACACCCTAGCCGACCAGCCCAGTAAGAGGGGTGGCAGATAGGAAGCCCTAAGGCCCCAAAATAAACACTAGCAATACTTCTTTATATGATAGAAGTGACTAGGTGGGGTTTTATTATAATCTTATAGGATGCTTATTAATTACTTATAGGATGATTAGGACTCAACCCTACTAGAGTCCTATCAATGTTATATTCTCATAATCGTTCATCATTTTGTTTCACTATGACATCTTGTCTATTTATCGGTGAGAGTAAAAGATCTAAGATAATTAATTAAGGGAGTTCCTCCTTCCTAAAGAATCATACATTAATTAGATTTTCTTTATATTGACTAATAACCATAATCATAATCTAATTATATCCATAACATATCAGACTTAATTAAATATAATTATATAATCTAACAATCCAATCAAAATATATATAGGGAGATATGATCTTGTGGTAGCTTTGAGTAGACATAATGTATACAGTGAAACTAACAAAGTGACGAGAAGTTAATCAGTTAGAATATTCTCTCTATAAACAAGACATAAAATCTTGGTAAATTATTTTTTGGATTTGAAACGTCAGCACCAATTGTACGGCTGTCGTAACGGTTGATTATGATGCTGACCTCAGTGGAGACTCTTCCAAAGTACCTATAATTTCTATTATCATATATAGAAATCGATTACACATCAAGAGTAAGAGAAATTTGACCAACTCTATGAGAACATTGATACATTTTGTTAACTGTGTATATTTTGTGTTGTTGGCTTATTTCTGGTTGAGTCTATCTTCCATAACTTGTCATATGTAATCTTCATATCATTTATTTAAGTCATCATGTAAAATTCTATGTTCTGTAGCTGTCAAGCAATCTAATAATTTATGCTGGAATCAATTTCTCATGCTACAACTTGTGGATTGTGGGTTCCAATTAAGCAACTGTTTCCGACAACAGGTGTCGGTGAGACCGCCAAATATGACATCACCCCTTCCATAGACTTTTCGTTGCCGTGCGTAGCTGTCTGTCTACATATACGCACCAGTAACCCATTGGCACCATCGTCTGCGTACCATCACCATATCCATGGCTCTCGACATCGTTCTCATCGCCGGCATCCTCTTTGGAGTTGTCGTCCACCTCCTCCTCCGCCGCAGGCTCCAGTCCATCCATCGACTCCGGCTCCCCCCTGGCCCTTCGGGCGTTCCAATCCTCGGCGCGTTGCCGCAGATCGGTCCCATGCCCCACGCCTCCCTCGCTAACCTAGCGGCGCGCTACGGCCCCATCATGTACCTCAGAATGGGCACTACGGGGGTCGTAGTTGCGTCCTCCGCTGGCGCTGCCCGCTCCTTTCTCAAGGCGCTCGACCTTCAGTTCGCCAACCGCCCCTTGCCCATCAGCGGGAAAGACGTCACCTACGACGGCCAGGACTTCGTGTTCGCCAACTACGGGCCTCGGTGGAAGCTCCTCCGCAAGCTCGCTAACCTCCACTTTCTCGGCAGCAAGGCGCTGACCGAGTGGGTCCCAGTTCGCCGCGACGAAATCGGTCGCATGCTCCGCGCCATGCTCGAGTCCAGCCGGAACTCGCGGCCAGTGATGGTGTCGGAGACATTGGTGTTTGCCAGCGCCAACATCATCGGGCAGGTAATGCTCTCGCGGCGGGTGTTTGAGTCGCAGGGAGAGGAATCAAACCAGTTCAAGGACGCCATCACGGAACTGCTGGCTTGGTCGGGGAAGTTCAGCATCGGTGACTTCGTGCCGGCGATAGCATGGTTGGACCTGCAGGGAGTGCAGCGGCAGCTGCGCCGGGTACATGTGAAGTTAGACGCTCTGATCACGGCGCTCATGGAAGAGCACGAAGCGACGGCGCACGAACGCGAGGGGAGGCCGGACGTGCTGGATCTTGTGATGGCCAACAGGGTTGACGCTGATGGGGTGTCGCTTTCTGATGTCAACATGAAGGGCTTTATCTCTGTGAGCTCTCTTCCCTCTCTCTCTCTCCATCCCTCCCTTCCACACCCCCCGGGCGTCTTCTTCGCTTCGGACAGCCAATTAGCGACGTACGCGAATTATATTGACCTCCTATCTCCAAAACGTTCTTGTTTTCTCTAGTCATCGTTCTCATTCGATCAAGAGTGATGGTCAATGTCCTCTCAGAACATGTGTTTGATCCCGCAACAAAACCAGCACTAGATATACATATAGATAGAGAGCCACAAAACGTAAGCATATGAGTTCCGCAGGAATTCCTACGTTGTCTGCTCGATTATGGCACCATTATTTGAGTCGGATAAGATTCTCCCAATAGGGGAAAAGATATTACCCTAATGCGTACTTCATTGGAGGCTCTCCTGTTTTATAGGTTCATCATGCATGTTTGCTACCAAGCCAATACCTCAACAACTTCTTCTCCTGGCAGGATATGTTTATTGCCGGAACCGATACATCATCCATCATAATCGAATGGGCGCTCGCAGAAATGCTAAGGAACCCAACCATCCTGCAGCGAGCTCAAGATGAGATGGACGAAGTAATCGGGAAGAACCGTCGGCTTGAAGAGTCTGACATGCCAAACCTTCCCTACTTACGAGCCATCTGCAAAGAGGCATTGCGACTGCACCCTTCCACGCCGCTCAGCGTCCCACACTACACCTTCGAAGCATGCGACGTGGACGGCTACCACATCCCACCAGACACACGGCTCATCGTCAACGTATGGGCCATCGGGAGAGACTCCGACGTGTGGGAGCATCCCCTGGAGTTCAAGCCGGAGAGGTTCTTAAGCGGTAGAACCGCCAAGATTGAGCCACTGGGGAACGACTTCGAGCTGATACCTTTCGGCGCCGGGAGAAGGATCTGCGTGGGAATGCATGCAGGACTCATCATGCTACAATACGGGCTCGGGTCTTTGTTGCACTCATTTAATTGGGAGCTTGCCAATGACGTCGAGGAGCTCGACATGAAGGAGAAATTTGGCGCCGTGCTTCCTAAGGCAGTGCCTCTCAAGGCTGTAGTTAAACCACGCCTCCTCGAAAGTGCCTACCTGTGATATGTGTGGGTTAAACATGTATAATATGCATTAGGTATATTATACACAACCTGGAAAATAAGGTAGGATGATATATGCATGTAGGTGAATTGACATAGAAGGTTTATTGTCATGATCTCATTAGTAAAGGAAGTGCTTCAGAATAAAAACTTTCTGCTGATGTATTTTTTTTCATGTTGCGATCAAATTAAGAGAACAGTTGTGAAGTTTTCTGCATTTCCCCTTGTGGAGAGTCTTGTGATGAAGATATGTTTGATTAGAGTTATATCCCGTCAAATTCAACTTATGAGAGGAATTTTTTATAGCTTTGCTAGAGGCATATATTGAACAGGTACAAGATTGAGGTCGATCATGTGTTGGAATATAAAGAATTTAGTCATGCATGACTTATCAGTGATGCACCATTTTGTTTAGATCATCATTTTGGAAACTTATGAGGAAAGAATTTATTCCAACACACAATAGATTTTTTCAAGATGAAATATCTATTTTCAAACTTGGATAAGAATCAGAACATTATCTCAACAAATATTTGATTTTAAAAAAATATATAAATGAAGATGCTGACTAATTTAATTAATAAAAACTTTGATAGTTTATTAGAAGATTCTAAGCCCAAATTTTATCTTCATCACTTATCATTTACAATATATATATATATATATATATATATATATATAAAGATTGACCTCAAATTTGACTTCGAGAAATATAAAACTAACTAACGTTCTAATTGACTTTTTAAGAATCGAGAATTTAAACTCTATACTTAAAGATTTTTTTATTTTTAGAACAGCATCACCAATTTTGTGTTGGTATATTTGGATAAATTCCTTAAACAGGCCCCTATATTTTTTTTACTATATCACTCAGATCGTCTCTATTTTCATCCTAAGAAGTTTGTGATTGACAACCTTCTTACTATTGATAATTTTTTTTACTATTTATGGTCCTTCAATTATTAAAGGGGGGAGGGGTTGAGGAAGTAGATGGGAAGAAAAAAAGGTATTTATATCCATTTGCAGTGGGGCATCTTTGGAATATTAAATTTAAAATAAATTTATAAATAGCAAAGATGAGGTTGTAAATCGAAGTCATCTTTTCCAAAATAGATATCCTGTTTTTAAAATGGATAAAAATACCCTTAACGACCCGTTTGTCCTTTTCCTAACTAGCCATTAGATCGATCCTAAAATAATAATAATCAATAAAACAAATAATTATAATATATTTTATATAAATTTTAAAATATAAATAATATAAACAACATATTACTGAATATTAAAAATATTATATAAATATTATTATTTATATATTTTAGATGGATAAAATTAAAGTCACTAACACTAGATGATAAATATTGATTGTAAATTTTTTAAATTTTCATAAAAACTTGCAAATAACTTACAAAGGCCTAAATCATTAATTTTTTATTTTTAAGTCAATAAAATATATTTTTATTAATTTTAGACCTTTAAAAATCTAAAAAATTACTTTTTCAATTTTACCAAATTCAAGGTGATTTTACCTCTCTTCTAGGATAAAAACCACTTGAATATGATTATAGAAATTTCTTTTAGATCTTAAGGCATCAAAAACCTTTTTGAAAGCCTACTTTTTTTGGGTCCTTATTTAATAATATTGTAAATCATATTTTAAAAATTCATATAGTTTCAGAAAACCTTAAAAATAACTTACAACAGCATAATGATGATTTTCCATTTTTTTTGATCCATTAAAATAGATATATTTGTTATTTCAACACTTTAAAATATGAAAGTTGTTTTTTAAATTTCATCCAATTTAAGATGAATTTACTATAATCTTGGTCCAAAAATCAAATATAACTATATAAGTTTTGTTTGACATTTTAAAGACACCAAGATGTTTTTCAAGAATTAATTTACATTGTTGAGGTTGCACTATTTTTGAACCTGTAAAAAAATATTGTAACTAACATCCAATATACTCCAAAAATACTCCAATTTTCAAGAAAAATTGTAAATAACTTGCAAAGGCCTAAATGATAATTTTTTATTTTTGAACCATTGAATAGTAATATTATTATTTACTTCAGTTATTTAAAAATAAAATCAGGATTATTTTAATTTTACCAATTTCAATGAATTTATTAGAAATTTGATCCACAAACCACCTGAATATAATTATAGATATTTTTAAGGATTTAAAGAAACTAATTTTTTTTCAAAACCTAAGTTATATTGTTTTTAAATGATGTTCCATTATTTCTGGACCCTATTAAAAAATAGTGTATCCATATCTAATATATTTCAAAAATTCTAAAATTTTCAAGCAAAGACTTAAGTGATATATATATTTTATATTTTTGAGTCATTAGTCCTTCAAAATATAAAATTATATTTTTTAAATTTTACCCAATTCAAGATGATTTTACTATAACTTTGTTTCCAAAATCTCTTGAATATAATTATAGAAGGTTTTTTGAGATTTTAAAAACAATAAAAAAAATTTAAATCCTGAGCTACACTATATTTGAATGAGGTTATACTATTTTTAGGACCTTTTTCAAGAAATCGTTTACCTCATCAGAAAAAAGAACAGTATAGCTTATTTCCAACCTATTATAAAAATTCTAAAATTTTAAGAAAACTTTTAAATAACTTAAAAAGACCGAAATGACCATTTTGCTCATTTTTGATCCATTAAAATAGAAATTTTTATTTATTTTAAACCTTTAAAAATATGAAATTAGGTCCTATTTTAAACTTTTCAATTTAAGCAAAATTGCATCGTATTTTAATTTTTATTTAATTTTATAAAAAATAATTAGATTAGTAGCCAGAATTAACTACATAAATTTCAACAAGGGTAAACATTCAATGGTTAAATATACAATATTCCAAGTCGACAAACACAATTGAACTAAAAAAAAAATGTTTCTGAATAAACTGTTTATATTGCAAATAAGTTCATCAAGTTACATTACAAGTAGGTCCTTTATTGGCTGAAATGAATCAAAATCGTCAAATCATATGTATTCAGATGATCCAATTTGATCAACTTAAACCACGACAAAATTAAAATTTTGAATTTAATCACATAAGTCCATATAGATAAAATAAAATAAATCAATATCAAGTAAATAATAAATTATTTTTACTCTGATTAGTCAACAATAACAAAATAGAAAAGAAATGGAGATGAGTGGAGAAAAAGACAGATTTTCTTTATTCATGCACTACAACGTTATGAAATACAAAGCCTTGATACCTAAAACTACTAGTATAGCCTTAATTTTATTTAAGTTAAATCCTTTTCCCATCATCATGAGTAACCCTCATCATATTAGGTCGATCAGCCAAACAAATTGTTTTCAGTGTCTGCTAATGACAGAACTCTTTTATGGAGTTCAAACGTGTTCTATCCATCTTTTCTCACGTAATAAACCAAGTCTGAGCATGTTGCTCTCTAGTGATAGCATTGGAAGTTTATTAATAAAAGTAGACAAATTTTATTGTACATTCATAAAAGGATTCGTTTATCCTGCTAAATCAGTTCAACATATATAATACGTCCCTGAAAAATCTAAAGTTCGGCATATATGTACTCATTGTGGCTTATCTCATTTAGCTAAATATTGAGTTAATATTACTTGAAACAATAAGTAAAGTTAAAATTTTAGATTTCTAAATATTATAATGTGTAATAACGATCAACTGAATTTTCTGATGAATGTGTAAACTTATTGAAATGTGGTCAACGCTGCATTATTGACAGGGTCAAACTTTCTAAGTATTGATGATACAATTAGTTGGGCAGGGAAATTAACTTTTTCTCGAGATATAGAAAAATAATTGGATTTAGATGGTTCAATATCAAATCTTTCAGGGTTGGATGATCTAGTGCTCCTGTAGTGGTAAAGCAGTCAATTAAACATAATTATGTGGTATCATCATTTATGCCTAGTTTAGGATATCAATTTGGTTTTTTAACTAGCCTAATTCAGTCCTAGTTTAAACTTAATGACTTTCTTGATAAGTTGACATAGTTTTATACCCTCGACCAAGACTTCAACAAATCAACCACATATCTGACACATTTATAAAGTTTTTGACATGTTGTACACTCTTCTAACATGTCATTCAAAATTTTGACATTTCGTCCGAACCTTATACACATCGTCCTTTCCTTTTTCATATTGTTCATTCAATTGGCATGTCGACTTTACTACGACATACAATCTTCTAGCATAATGTTTGATCCTTTTGGTATGATATTTGAACCTATAGCACGAAGTCTAATCTCTGGCACATTGACCATTCCTTCATCTCGACATCCAATTTTTGACATAATAATTTTTCAGCATAACATCCGACTCTCCTTCTTGATAGTTGGCTATTCGATGATCTAAATTTGTGATCAAAGTTTTTCCTATATCACTTATATCAAAAATATATTTAGTTTAATAAACTCATCAATTAGTTTAAGCATCAAAATTCAGAATTCAGAATTCAACAAGAAGCTCCTCTTGTAGAGGGCTTTGGCAAAAGATCCGGGCCTCCCTACTTAAGGGTTCAACATGAGGAGTCCCATTAGGAGTTTCAACGCGATGAGCCTCAAAGGCCTAAGCCATTCTAGTAGCAATGTTAGCCATGTCAGCCCACTCCTTGTCTCTCCCTAAATAATTTACGAGTAGGGCCATCGACCACTCATAATGGTCCATCGCCCTCGTTAGTTCAAGGGATCCTATTGATCTAGTAGAGCTCCTATCCCTGTGAGTTTGATGGGATGGTCTATGGGGGTTTGTTCCTAAACCTAGTGATTGTTTAGTGACTGATACTAAACGGGTCTTTAGAAACAAGCAAGATGAAAATAGTATTGTGGTTAAAAATAAGGCTAGATTAGTGGCCAAATGTTTCAACTAAGAAGAATGAATCAATTATAAAGAAACATTCACTCCTATGGCTAGACTTAAAGCTACAAGGATGATCCTTGTCTTTGCATCTTTTAAAATTTTAAGTTATTTCAAATAGATGTTAAAAGTGATTTTTTAATGGTTTCATTTCCGAAGAAGTATAGTTGAACAACCCCCTGGTTTTAAAAATAATCTTTTTCTGAATTATGTCTTCAAACTTTCTAAAATTCCTTTTGGATTGAAACAAGCCCCTCAGGCTTGGTATGAAAAACTTAGCTCTTTCCTTATTTCAAATAATTTTTTGAAAGACAAGATTGATACTATATTATTTTTTAAATATTTTAAAAATAATTTTTTTCTTATTCAAATTTATGTTGATGACATAATCTTCTATTCAACAAATGAATCATTATATGAATCTTTTGCTAAGAGTCTGAGCCAAGATTTTGAGATGAGCCTAATGGGTGAATTAACTTTTTGTTAGGAATGCAAATAAAGCAATTAAATGATAGTATCTTTATTAGTCAAATTAAGTATATCTTAGATTTATTAAAATATTTTAGTATTTTAATAAATCTAAGATATACTTAATTTGACTAATAAAGATACTATCATTTAATTATTTTATTATATTAGACTTATAAGCATTTCTACAAAATTAAACTTAAATAATGAGAGAGAAAATTTTGATCAAAGGACTTATACAAGAATGATAGATAGCTTATTGTATTTAACTGCTACTAGACCGAATATAATATTTAGTGTTAGATTATGTACAAGGTGTTAATCCAATCCTAAACTTTCTCACTTTAAGTCAATTAAATGTATATTTAGATATTTAAAAGGAACCTCTAACTTAGGTTTATAGTATACTAAATCTAAAAACTTTGATTTAATTATGCGGATGTTGATTTTGGAGGGTGTAGAATGTATAGAAAAAGTTCTATCGGGACATGTCAATTTTTAGGACATGCTCTTTTTTTTTGTCTTCCAAGAAATAAGACTTGATTGCTTTATCTACAGTTATTGCTGCTAGTGCATGTTGTGCCCAAGTTATTTGGATTAAAAACACCTTAGAAGATTATGAAATTTATTTAAAAAATATTTCCTATAAAATGTGACAACATAAGTGTAATATGTTTAACTAAAAATCTCATTCAACACTAAATAACTAAACATATGGATATTAGGCATCACTTTATTAGAGATCATGTTAATAATCTTAACATATCATTAGAATTTATTGATACTAACCATCAATTAGTAGACATTTTCACTAGGCCACTAAATGAAGAGCAATTTGACTTTTATAGAAGATAGTTAGTAATGCTAAACTTTCAAAATTAATGATTTGCTATATTTCAGATTTCTTAATTTGCTTGAAATTTACATAAGATAAATTTAATTGCATGAGTAGCTCTTAATTCTTCTTGGATTTCCTGGTTCTTTTTGAACTCTCTTCCGAGATGATTCTTCTTGAAATTGACATTACCAGAATAAGATTCAAAGTTGTTTTTGTGACATGAACTTTTATGATGCTTGATATAAGCTCTTTTTTGTATCCTCTCTCAAAAATTATTTTGATTCATGGATCTTTTATATCCTTGATAAATTTTTTCGAATGAATCACTCCCTACTTAATTGTTGGATCTTTGACACCCCCTCTATTTTATTTATTTTCTTTCTTATTCACAAAGGAGAAGAAAATTTTTCATGAGAAAATATGTCTCTTATCTTATTTTACTAAGAGAGAGCAATTTGCTCAAAATATTTAGATATAATCATTATTTATGAAAAAAGTTTTTCATGAGAAATTTTTTATATAATCATTATTTATGTACCTTGAAATATGACACATCATGAAATTATGTACCTTGAAATTATTTGCTTAATAGTTTACCTTTTTGTTGATGACAAAGGGGTAGAAATGACATATTGATGACACATGTAAAAAAAATGGTAAAAATGAGCATTTCTTTTATTGATAGGGCAAAAATGTTTGATAACTTAAAAAGGAAAATTTTTAATTTTTGTATGATTGATGCATGAATATAATGTTGCATACTTGTAAAATCTTTGATGATTGATGACTTAAGGCAAAATGCTTGAAGTTGATGATACAACATTTCTGAAGTTGATAAATGAATATCATATTGCATCTATTGAAATTGATGTTAAATATTTCTGAAGTTGATAAATGAATGTCATTTTGCATCTATTGAAATTGTTGTTACATCATTTCTAAAGTTGATAAATGGATGTGACATTGCATCTATCATGATACTTGAATTCATGAGTATTTGGTTCTCTTGAATTTAAGATTACTTTATTTGGATTATGGCATAGAGATAGGGGGAGTTAAGGTTAACTCCCGTCATCAATTGATTATCATCATAAAAAAAGAAAGATTATTGAATCTCAGATTTTGATGATAAAATCAATTGATAGTTTGTTGATCTAACATGTGTGTTAGAGAAAGTAATGCAAGTTTAACTACAACGGAGAAAATGAGTTATAATCAGATATTGAGCTATAATATAGGTTAGTAAAAGTGTGCTAAAAGGTGAAATATTTGTAAGGGCTTGGTCTTCACCTGTAGAAGATCAGTAGTGGACTCCGACGGGTCTTGACGAAGGGGACTCAAGAAGTGGACATAGGTTAAGTTGTGGTCAAATCACTATAAATTGTGAGTGTCTCTTAAATTTACTTTTTTATTATACATGTTCTTATTCGAGCTTTCCTATAGCGAAATCATAACTTAGCTTCGTTAAAAAGTTTTGTTGCTCACTTATTCAACTTGAACGAAACATTTCCAATTTCTGGTTTTGCTCAAAAAAAGATTTCTTTTTAATCGAGATTTTAGTACTATCACTAATTCAACCCCCGCCCTCCCCCCCCCCCCCCCCCCCCCCCCCTCTTCTTAGTGCCAATTGATCCTAACAATAATATCAATCAAAATATAACTATAAGTTAACTATTTGTATAACAAAAAAATCATAAGTAAAATATTATGATTCTTCTTATTCATGCATCAGTCGCCACTTCTCCCCCTTGATTAATAAAAAATATGCTTCTCCCCCTTTATTAATAAAAAAAACATGAGTTATTACTTCTCTCCCTTTATCATTAGCAAGAAAAAAAGAATGATATCATAGTATCATGGTACTACTTATCCACTTTTATCTCAATCTTCTAATTATGTAAAAGTAAAACTTACTTTAATATTATTGCACATGAAGTACCTTAATATTATGGCTATCAAGAGGTCAAATGATGAAAAGATCCCAACAAGACCCCTATCTATATGCTATCTTAAAGATATAGTAATCTTGAATTCAAAACAATACTTTTTCAATGGTCGTCTTGAATTTAAGACAAATTCAATCTTGTTAATATTATCATTGGAAGCCCAAATATTAAATCAAGTTTTAAATTTTAAAAAATAATTAACAAAAGTTAAGAACGAGTTACTACTAATAAAAAGTTATAAAAGCATCATAAGTCTCCTTGTTCAACATATAATCTAGGCATGAATCACTATTTCTTATGCTTTGCAAAAAAATATGAGTCACTTTTTCTCTTTTATCATCAACAAAATGGACTATACAAGTCATGAATATAAAAGAGTCAAAATAAATCTAAAGTCATAAATACCGAAAGATCATGATTTTATTTGGATAAGTCTTCCTTTTATCAAAAAGAAAGAATCATATAAGAACAAATAACAAAAGGTCTCTAATAATACATTTGAAAGATTCAATATGCCTAATTCTCTTCTAACAAAATTAATTTATTCCTCACTCAGTGATTTAGTAATAATATTCTCTAGCTAATGTTTCATGTCAATGAATTCTAAAGATATATCATGATGTCTAATGTTAGTGTACTTAGTCCTAAGGCGTTGAATAAGATTTTTTGTTAAATAAATTGTACTAGTATTATCATATTTTATAGAGATAATTTTTAGGCAAGGTTCATAATCTTTTAAAGTATTTTTTATCCAAATTAATTATGCTCAAAATACAGTTATCGTAAAATATTTAGCTTCAGCTGTAGATAGTGTGATAGAGTTTTATTTTTTAGATGACCAAGAAATAAGTACATGACCTAGAAATTAGCAAGTTCTAGAGGTATTTTTCAATCTTTTCTATATCTTGTATAATCAACGTTAGCATAAGCAATCAAATTAAAGTTACATGAGGTTCCTTTTGGGTACTTAAATTTTTTTACTATTTTAAATAAAATTATTTAGGATTAGATTAAAACCTTATAAAAGCTCAATGCTATCATGTTTAGTTATTATAAGGTATAGTAAACTGTCTATCATGCCTCTATACATTTTTTTATTAAAACATTCTCCTTCATTATTTCATATTTAATTTAGTAAAAATACTCATTGATATATTGATAGTATTAGCATTATTCATATAAAATCATTTTAATAGTGAGTATACTCTTAGCAAATGTCAATCACCCATTAAACTCATCTTTTAATTTCTCATCTTTTAATTTCTTAATTTATAATCCTATAAAAAATATCAATCACCCATTAAACTCATTTTAAATTCTTGTTTCATACTCTTAGCAAATGATTCACTTAAAGATTCATTAACAGAACTAAAAATAATATCATCATTATAAATTTGAATAATAAAAATATTATTAAAATATTTAATAATTAAAGTGATGTCGACCTTGTATTTTGAAAAATTATTTTGAATAAGAAATAAGTTAAGCCTCTTATACCAAGCCCTAGGGGCTTGCTTCATCCCATATAGAGATTTAGATAATTTATAAACATGATTTAAAAAAGAATTTTTAAATTCGGGTGATTGCTTAACATAAACATTTTCGAAAGTAAAACCATTGAGAAAAGTACTTTTAACTTCCATTTGAAATAATTTAAAATTTTTCAAAATATGTATATGCAAGAAGTATCATTATGTTTTCAAGTATAGCCACAAGAGTGAAGGTTTCTTCAAAATCTATACATTTTCCTTAGTTGAAACCTCAATGATTAGCTCCCTATGATATGTATATATATACTTTCATTCATTGGGTAATGTTTCTATGAAAGTAAATATATCTAAGTTGCTTTAGAGAGAAGAATCCTCATTCATATCCAAAATCATCATTAAAATCATTTTTCTTAATTATGAGAGATAAAAAACAATATGAATAGATTGTTCAATAACTAATGATCTATTATTGAAAGCTCGATAAGCTTTAGAGATAGAGGTATATCCAAGAAAAAATCTTTGTCGGATTTTACATCAAATTTTCCTAAAGCATTATTGTCATTTAAAATAAAATATTTATAAAAAACTTTAAAATATAAGATATTGACTCTTTTATTATTCCATAATTCATAAGGAGTTTTAATAGACGAGGTCTTATAAAAACCCTATTCATGACATAGTATGCCATGTTAATAGCTTTGACATAATATGTGCTATGTTAATAGCTTTGGCTCAAAAGTATTTGGGTAAACTACGTTCATTAAGTACGGTCCTTGTCATCTCTTTTAAGCTCGTATTCTTTATCTCAACAATTTTATTTTGTTAAAAATTTCTTAGAGTGAAAAAATTATGGTCATGTGCATTCAAATCATAGAATTATTAAAAATCATGATTTTTAAATTCATGATCATTACGAATAGAAGAAACCATAAAAAAATTTATTTTGAACCTTTTTACAAAGTTTAGTAAAATATTTAGAATAATTATTTTTATGTTCCAAGAAATATAGCCAAGTATGTCTAATAATCATCAACAATCACAAAAGTATATTTGTTACATCCTAAACTTATTGTATCAATAGGTCCAAATAAATCTATGCGAATTAGTTATAATGATATGGAGATACTTACTTGACATTGAGGTTTCAAGCTACTCCTTATATAATTTCCTATTTGGCACACATTATAAATTTTATTTTAATAAATTTAGTTTTAGACATTCTTCTTACAAGTTCTTTCATTTTATTTTATAAAATTAATTTCACACTAGCATATCCTAGTCTTCTGTGTCAAATCTATACATCCGCATTCAAAATAGAAAAATAAGTTACATCATGAAAATCATCAAGATCAATAGTATAAACTTATCCTTTCTTAAAGTATCATAGATTTATTCTTATTTAGTATTTTTATGATATAAGCATGAGATTCAAATTTAACATTATATCTCTTATCATTAAGTTGGCTAATGCTTATTAAGTTATATTTCAAGCCATCTACCAAAAGCATATATTTAATTAAAATATTTGATTTATTATCAATATTACTAATGTCAATAATTTTTTATTTATTATAATATCCAAAGGTAACATATTCTCAATCTCAACTAGTGAGCTTTGAGAAATTAGTAAGATCGACAATTATATGTCTTAAGCATCCACTATCAAGATACCATCTTTTTCTTCTAGCCCTTGTTTGGAGACATATATGTAAGAAAAAGAGATTTATTCTATGTAATCATTTTACTTTGGGTCATTCATGGTTAGATCTATTTTTCTTGCTTTTTGGCCTTAAATCATTTATAGTTCCTTTAGGAATCTAACTAATTTATGATAACTATATTATTAAGAAAGCATGTGTAAGTATAGTGACCAAACTTTCTACAAAATTTTCATTTAGCTTTAGGAGGAATATATAGTATTGGTCTTTTTACTGTTGAATCTCGGATTTTGATGATGAAATCAATTGATGGATTATTGATCTAATAGGATTGTTAGAGTTGATTGATGTAAGATTAATTATGATAGAAGGATTATTACAATAAGGATTGGCCAAGGTCAAGTCTATGCATTGAGTCGATGCAGTTGGGAACTCGCTAGAAGTGCGTCGAAAGCTCCCCGAGGATATCGGGAGCTTGTCAGGATGGCGCAAGGGAGTTCGCCAGAAGAAGACCGAGACTCGCCAAAAGATTATCGGGGGTAGCCGAAAAGATTGTCGAGAGTTAGGATGGTCTTGTAATGGATGTTTGGTAATTATGATTGTATTTAATTAAGTCATAATTAGCATTGTACAGGTCTAACTATGACAGGATCAATGGAGTTATAACCAGATAATGGCCAAGATCAAACTTGAGCATCGGGCTGGGGTTCGGACGATGCAGTCGGTTTCGCTGGGAGTTCGCTAGGAGATTCACCAAAGGGATCGGGAAGCTTGCTGGGAATACGTCTGGAGATCACTAGGGAGAAGACCAGAAGACTTACCATAAGTATGCTGGAGGTTACCAGATTGGTGAAAGTTAGGTCGTAATTAAGCTTATGGTCATTAAGAGTTGTAATCATTGAGTCGTAGTTAGAAAGTGAGTCCAATTTGAGTTGGATTTGGAAGGAATCCAAATCAACTCAATAAGGCAACCGGATCCACTACTAGGTTTGGTTAAGCTCAGGTTGAGCTCAATCAGTTGACCAAAGAGCTGGTCAACGTAAAAGTCAAGTCAAAATTCGAAAAGTGGAGGGAACCACTTTTGTGGAAATTTTGACGGGTAAACTACCAGTGAGCGATGGTTGGACCGCCCGTACCACAGAATCCGGGCGGTAGCCAGCAGCTTTCGATAGGTAAACTGCCCAAGTGGCGGGCAAACCGCCCGTACCACAGAATCCAGGCGGTGGCCAACAGTTGACGACGGGTAAATCGCCTGGGACAATGGGTAAACTACCCATACTCGATTTTTTTTTGTATATTGGATTTTGGCTCCGATTTTGAAGCCAATTTGGGGCCTATAAATACTCCAAGTTTTCTTGCATTCAAAACACTTTTTTGGAGGATTATATTCTGAGAACATATTGTGTGTGATTTGTAAGAAAAAGAAAAGGGAAGTGAGAGAGCTTAGAGATAGTAACTTCTTAAGTCTCCCTTGTAAGCAAGTGTAAGGGCTTGATCTTCACCTAAAGAAGATTGGTAATGGACGCCGGTGTGCCTCAAGGAGGAGGACACGGAAGTGGACGTAGGCCGTTGGCGCCGAACCACTATAAAATTGTAAGTGTTTCATATTTGCATTGCTTGAATGTTGTTGTATTGAAGCTTCCAATTTAACTAAACTCCTTGAAAGCAAGACGATAAGTTCTTTTCCTCAAACGTGATTATCTTTTCAATTTTCTTAGCAACTTACTTTTAATCACTTACTTGTTTTATCAAAAATAAAAAACTTCGGATTTCCTATTCTATCTTATTCGAAAAGCTTTTGCTTTAGAAAGAAAAATTTAAGCTTGCACACTAACCCCCCAACCCCCCCCCCCCCCTCCCCCTCTTAGTGCCAATTGATCATAACATTTACAAATGTAGTTGGCTTTTGATGTGTGCTACTATTTATGAAACTAATGACTTATTCTTAATTTTAATTTTTTTAATATTTATCGTAGAAATATGTTTTTCATTTTAATTGATTCTATTACATCATTACTATCAATAGACTCTTTAAAGCAATGTTCTATTTTATTTATGACAAATAATAGCCTCTGCAGCCTTCGAACGACTCAAGGCAGCCTTGATGACGACGTCGGTCCGATAGCTGCTCAATTTCGATCGCACCTTCGTCATTGAAGCTGATGCATCAGGAGTTGGAAATGGAACTGTTCTAATGCAAGATGGTTGACCCCTTTCTTACACCAGTAAAGCTTATCTCCCTTACATCTTAAAATATTCATGTATGATAAAGAAATGCTTGTCATCGTACATGCCGCCACGATGTGGAGACCTTACCCGATTGACCGAGACGCTTCCAGATTAAGACCGACCACCGAAGCCTTAAAAACATTTTAGAGCAGAAAATATCTTTCCTGGAGTAGCAACAATGGATAACTAAACTTCTTGGCTTTGATTATGAAATTACCTATCGAAAGGGGAAAGAGAATATTGTTGTAGATGCTCTATCACGACTATCGGGACAAGCCAAAATCTCAGCCATCTCCCTTCCTTCCACCGACTTCCTCAAAGATATTAGGGAGGAATGGAAGAATGACTCAGAGACCCGAGACATCATAAACAAATTGGAGAAGGATCCGGGTTTCATATGTCACTACACGTGGGATTCGAAGGACTTACGTTACAAAGATCGAATTTTTATCGTTCCTTCTTCCCCTTACATTCAAGTGATTTTACGTGAGATGCACTCTTCACCTTTGACAGGGCATTCTGGATTTCTGAGAACTTACGAGTAAAACAAAACTTCTTTTGGAAGGGCATGAAAAAATCAATTTATGACTATGTATTCAAATGTGATGTATACCAGCAGCAGAAAGGTGAAATAGTGGCAAATCTGGGCAAACTACAACCACTACCTATACCAGACTCAGCATGGATTGACATCTCTATGGATTTTATTGAAGGGATGCCATCATCTCAAGGTAAAAGCATGATTTTTGTGGTGGTAGATCGTCTAACTAAATATGCTCATTTTTATGCTGTATAACATTCTTATACCGCTGGCATCATTGCTCAGCTTTTTATGAAAAATATTGTAAAACTGTAGGGGATGCCAAGGTCGATTGTGAGTGATTGTGATTGAGTTTATAAGTAAATTTTGGACCAAGCTCTTCCAACTACAAGGCACCCAACTGAAGATGAGCACAGCCTATAATCCACAAATGGACGACCAAACAGAATTAGTGAACAGATGCCTTGAGACTTACTTACGGTGCTTCACCAGTGACCAACCCAAAGAGTGGATAAGGTGGCTTCCTTGGGCCGAATGGTGGTATAACATAACTTATCATTCATCAACCAAATATACCCCTATGAGATATTATATGGCCGACCACCCTCCGTATACCGAAATATGTAATTGGTATGACCAAAGTAGATTAGGTCAACCAAAATTTAATTGACAGGGACAAGCTTCTACAGCTATTGAAGGACAACCTAACTGCTACTCAAGCCCATATGAAGCAACAAGCAGATACTCATCGGAGTGAGCAAGAATTTTCAGTAAGAGATTGGGTCTCCCTTCGCCTACAACCATACAAGCAGCTGTCAATCAACACCAGAGCATCGATGAAGCTATCTCTATGACTCTATGGACCATATATTTGGAGCGTATTAGAGCCATAGCATACAAATTAAAGCTTCTAGATGACACTAAAATTCATCCTGTCTTCCACGTATCCTTGCTAAAGCTGAAATTGGGAGAACGAGAGTTGGCGCAAACTAAGCTGTTGAACACTATAACTGATGGTGAAATCCAAGCCCAACCTGAAGCTATACTTGATCGAAGAATTGTGATGCACTGACGACACCCTTCAACTGAAGTACTTGTGAAGTGGAATAGCTTACCATCTGAAGATGCAACATGAGAGTCGCATGAGGAGCTGAAGACCCAATTCCCAGAGTTTATGGACCCTCAGCCTTGAGGACAAGGCTGATTCTAAGAGGGTGGGCTTGATAGGACTCTAGCTGGGTTGAGTCCTAACCTCCATAGAAGTAGTCAATAAAACCCTGTGAGATTATAATAAAACCCTACATAGCCATTTCTATCCTATAAAGAAATGTGGTTAGGGTTTAGATTGGAGCCTTAGGGTTTAGTGGCCGTCACCCCCTTTACTGGACTGGTCAGCCATGGTTTCCCCCTGCTTAGGTCGACTATAGAGCCAACCTAACCGTCACTTGTTCCTACTTAGGCAGGTCAGCTATAGAAGGGGCAAATGGATAATTTTACTTAGGCAAGCATTACATCAGCTATAATGATGTAGCCACCCTCTCTCTTTTATCAAGCAATTATCATCTTTTCTTCAATCTTGTGCCGAGTCTAGGAGGAAGGAACCCCTACAGCATTCCAAGGGTTGATCCCTCTCAAGGGTCAAAATTTATAGAGCTTCTTCTAGGGTTCTATCAGACCAAGATCATGAATCAACCAGTAACCATCAAGCCTTTGGCTTCCCCTATTACCAACCAAACCTCTCAGCCCAAGGAACTTATACAAAAAAGACTCTGAGAAAGATCGGCGAAAGGGCAATATTAGCACTATAACGAACAATGGAGTAGAGATCACTACTGCAAAAGCGGAAAGCTTTTGGTGATTGAACCGATCGAGGATCTAGAATATGAGGATGTAGATCCTGAACTTGGGAAGGAAGATACGGAGGAAGAACCACAGCCAGTCATCAGAACCATACATACCCTAGCTAGCTACGCCAACCCACAATCCATGAAGGTCGACAGATTCCTCGAACACTAGCCAATCACCATTCTTATCGACACTAGAAGCACCAATAATTTCTTGGATAGTAAGGTTGTTACCTGATTAAATCTCTGGATTGAAGATTACAGCAGGTTCGATGTAAAAATCGCAGATGGCTGAATCCTCAATTGTAACCGAAAGTGCCATCGGGTGAAACTAGTTTTACAGGTCCAAGAAATCATCGCGAACTTCTTCCTCCTACCACTTGATGATTATCAAACAGTGCTCGGTATCAAATGGCTGTCCACTCTAGGTAATGTTCCTGAAATTTTTCTAAATTAATCATAATAATTTTCAGCCATGGGAAACAAGTGATCTTACGAGGAAAGCGCGGGGGTGAAGTATCGACTATTTCTATACAACACATAGAGACGGTGTTGTACAAATCGCATATCGGCTTCATAATACAACTTCAAGGGCTCAAAACAGAGGAATTAATGACGAACAAAGATCTAAATCTCTCTTCATTGCTTACTGAATTTTTGGATGAGTTTGCTAAACCGACAAAACTACCCCCTACCCGGTCGCATGACCACCACAAGTTCGTGGAGGACGTTTGCAAGATCAACGCTCCCCTCATGACATTGTTGAAAAGAGATATCTTCCTTTGACCAAATGAAGCTACAACAACCTTTGATGCTCTCATAGTTGTGATTCCATTTACATCGGTGCTAGCCTTACCCGACTCCTGCTGGTTATAGGTGCTCTGCAAGCCAATCACGTGAGTGATGGCATGTGTGACACGCTATACGATCTTTTTGCTTATTATTAATAATGACATATTCTCATATTATATTATCTGTAGTATACATATTGTGATATCTTTGGTTCTGTGCAATAGGAATCAGATCGTGATGAGATCATGATAATAAGATCGATTCACCTTTAAACATAGATCCTAAATAATCTCGATCATAGGTTACTCAAGAGGGACATCGAGATAACTGGACAAACTAGTGTACTATATACCAATCCATATGGTGGAGATGGCTAGTCCCATAGCCACTTATGTGGAGACACTAAGGATATAGTACATGTGCTTATTGGAGAATGAGTTCACTAATTGATCCGCTTATGGAATATTGTATGGTTAATGATGTTGGGAAACCTACAGCGGGTGCATGACATGCACAGTGAAAATCAAAATAAAAATTAGTTTCCCACACAGATCAAATCGTCGTGCAAAAGATTGGGGTTGTGAGAAAAACACAAAAACTGAAAAATCACGATATGTGAGAGATTGATTTTACCTAGGAGATCGTATATCCCTGTATTCCAGATCCGGATGGAGAAGATGAAGGAGGTCAAGCGTCCTCCTCTCTAGCGGTATCCACATGATGGATCTCTATAGTGAAACTCCTCCAATCTGATTTTACAACTCTTGCTCAGAGGGAGGGAGGAGAATAGGAGGTGATGGCTAAAGTTACAGCCTATCAACCAAGAGTCTCCCCTCCTATTTATAGAGAGCTACCAAAAAACCCTAGGGCTACTACCTTAGTGGGTATTGAATCTTCATCCAATTACCCACTAACCTTACATTATTGGATCTCTATCCAATAATCTCCTTAGGCCTCTAATTAGGCCTTAATCAAGGAGCCCATCAGCATAGGGTCTCATCTAATGAGAATAGTGGCTAATTGGATCTCCATCCAATCCTCTATTCACTGAAACATTCACCATATGTGTGTGACCCTCTAGGCCCGATACCGAACTGGCCGTGAGTCATTCCTATCAGAACTCCTTCTGATATAGTGAATTATTATCCCTATAATAATTCACTCGACTCATCAACTATGGACGTACTAGGCCATTACGCCATAGTCTCCAGATGGTACAGGGGGGATCAAATCCATCAGACCTGTCTGTCCACAGTTACCATATATCTATAATCCCTCATCCAACTAATATCCCAGAGACTGTATATTGGATATGGTACTGTTAGGTCACATACGAAATCAGTTTGTCTTGCTCTAATCGGATTCTACTGAAGAACTCCTCCTCTCTCAATCCGAATGACCCTGGTTAGGGATTTGTCTAAGCAAGCACATATGAGATATTCCTCTCATGATACCGAGAATGGATGATCATCTATTGACACTCAATTACCTTCATAAGGTTGGCTACCAATCTCGATAACTAGTTGTACCAGATCTAGAGCTTTTCAAACTTGTAAATCTGGAGTCAAAGAAAGGAGTACTCATACAAGGCATCCTTGGTGTCTCAAGTCTAAGGACCAGATATACAACTGGTACTATGGAATCGTTGTCTGACATTAGGTATCATTAACCATACAGCGTTCCATAAGTGGATCAATCAGTGAACTTATTCTCCAATGAGCACCTGTACTATATCCTTAGTGTCTCCACACAAGTGGCTTTAAGACCAGTCGCCTCCATCATATGGACGGGTATATAGTACATCGATCTGTCTGGTTATCTCGATGTCCCTCTCGAGTAACCTATGACCAGGATTATTTAGGATATATGTTTAAAGATTAATCGATCTCATTATCGTGATCTCATCATGATCCAATTCCTATTGCACATAACCAAGGACATCACAACATATATGCTACATATAATATAATGTGAGAATATGTCAATATTAATCATAAGTAAAAAGATTACGCGGTGTGTCACATGTATCATCACTCGCGTGATTGGCTTGTAGGGCACCTGTAACTAGCAAATGATACCTAATGTCAGACAGCAATTTCATAGTCCCAATTATGTATTTGGTCATTTGACTTGAGATACTAAGGATACCTTGTATGAGTACTCCTTTCTTTGATGCTAGACTTATAGGTTTAGAAAGTTTCAGATTTGGTACAATTAGTTATCGAGATTAGTAGCCAACCTTACAAATATAATTGAGTGTCAATCCACTCTCGGTATCACGAGAGAAATATCTCACATATGCTTACTTAGACAAATCCCTGACTAGGGTCATTTAGATTGAGAGAGAAGAAGTTCTCCAAGAGAATCCGATTAGAGTGAGACTATGACAAAATCCGTATGTGACTTAACAGTATCATGTCCAATATACGGTCTCTGGGATATTAGTTGGATGAGGGATTGTAAATACACAGTAATTATGGATAGACATGTATGATGGATTTGATCCCCTTGTACCACCGTCTAGGGACTATGGCTTGAACCCCTCAATGAATGTTCCCGCCAGTTGTCTCCCGGACCCATTTAAATCTGCTGCTATGGTATTTCTGTATTGTAGAGATCTGGCAGATTTTGATGAGCTGTCCGTCACATTCTTATATTCTGACAATCTAAAGTGAATGAGAAGTTCTTTCTTGAATTAGTCTCATGAAAGAACCTCATGATAGTTTTCATACCAATTGTACTACTAGATTGCGTCTCTCTCGAGTTGAATTGAAGTTATCTCCACCTTAGATTCTTCTGGAGTCTTATAGAAATGAAAAAACTTTTCAACCTGCGAGATCCAGCCGATTAGGTTTCCATCTTCCCTTCTAGAGAACTCCACCCTCATGCATAGGTATCCTGTGTCCTACCTTTGATCATGTTTTTCACATCGACTCCTTTTGAAGTTAGAACTTTCATCATGTTGAGGTTTATTGGGGCTATCTGATAGACTTCTTTTGAATTCACTAAAGAGTTCTTGCAATCTTTATTCCATGTCGACCTTGAAAGCTTCAAGCATTGCGTATATTGCATCATTCGTAGCTATCGTGTAGGATTATAGATCAGTGATATTCAGTTTTCTTTTCTATTATTGAGTTAAGAGCATGAGTTTGCGATATAGATGTAGTACGACTTGGCTGCAACAAGGTTGCTGACATAGGGATCATCAATCTGTCGAATAGGTTGATTGAAGATGGTGGCTACGATCTTGAGGTTGAGGGCAGTGCCAGTCACAAAGGAGGAGCAGCGTTGGTGCAGTTAGCGGTTGCTGTCAATGCTGGTAGCAAGGAGAGGAGGAAATAACAACAATCAGTGGCTATGGTAGAAGATGCAGAGGTTGCTACCCTGTTTCTGTCACTGCGCGGGGTGAGAGCGCTGAGGGATTGTGAGTGGCCGAGGTTGAGGCTGCAGGGGTTAGAAGGCAGTAGTGTCAGCATGGGAAGCGACCAAGGGTAGTTACGGCTGTGAGGACTGGAGGCGACAAATGCACTGCTTTTAGGCAGGAAGAAGAAATCATCGAGGGAGGGGAGGTAAAGGGGTTGTGATGTTGATAGAGGAGAAGTGAGGCAGAGGAGGCAGTGGGAAGCAGCGACGAAGCTGGGATCGATGAGGGGAAAGAGTGGTGACGATTAGGTCACTGACGGGGTGGTCCGTTGGCCGAGAACAATGGCAGCGGCCCTTTGAGCAAGATGTTGCTATTGGCTTCAATATTTTCCCCTGTTCTTTTCTTCCTTTTTCATTTTATTAGTGATTACAAATTGCAGCAAGCAAGGTTGTTGAGATGACGATGACATAGGGGAGGCTATTGAAACTGGAAGCGATAGCCTCGATATAGGGGCGGTAGTGATGGTGAAGAAGGCAGCAGCGATGATGACAGAAGTAGTAGTCAGAGTCAATGAAGAGGAGGCGCGGCAGGGGCTAGAAAGCAGTAGCGTCGATGTGGGGAGCGGCTAAGGCTATAGTGACCCAAGGCTATTGAGGACAAGGCTACGCGATAGTTATCACTACCGGTGGAGAAAAGGAAGCGGTGGTGGTAATGGTCAGAGAAGATGGCAGTAGAAGGCTAAAGGAGAGGCAGAGGGTAGCGAAATAGAGGCAACGACTATGGCAGAGGAAGGTGCTACTACTGAAGGTAGCATTGTGGTAGATAAGGCAACAAAGGTGGCGGCCTTTGAGTAGGGTGATCTTCCTTCTTATTCTTCTTCTTCTCTTGCTTTTTGGCTGATGATAGTTGTAGCGAAGATGGCTGTAAAGCTACAAGATCTTGGAGGAGAAGTTGCAATAGAGATTGATAGTGGAATGATAGTGAGAACATCGAGGATCGTCGCTTTGATATCAATTGATAGGAACCCGTAGGGTTCTATCATGGAGAATGGGGGATAAACGATCACTTCGAGGGGATCGAGCCTCCTTGATCATTTTGACGGGATTAGCCTCTTTGATCACTATAGGGGATCAGCCCTTCTAGAGTTTTAGCCTATTAGCTAAAACAATAATTTCTTAATTGATTGATTGATAAAGGAATAGTTATAACCCTATTTATAGAGTTCCACCGAGAGTCCCTCTGAGCTTGGACTCTTCCATCTAATGTTTTAGAACTTGGACTTTTAATTAAATAATAATAATTAAATAAACTCCTATTGACTCTAATTGGTCTAACCAAACCATAGATTAAATGACTCAAAAATTTGAAAACTCAATGGGGTCCTAACAACACCCAATATATAAGTTTCAACTTTATGCAGGTTTGGTAGAGTGTCTAATCCTCTTGTGATATACGTGAGACATATTAATAGAGATGATACTTAGGATGTTGATCCTTAGACTTATGAGGAGGCTATTATGAGTACAGACTCCAATAAGTGGTAAGAAACCATAAATACTGAGATGCATTTCATGTACTCTAATAAGGTTTGGAACCTTGTTGATGCACCTTAGGTTATCATACCTATTGGCTGCAAGTGGATCATTAAGAAGAAGATTGGAGTAGATGAAAAGGTGGAGACCTATAAAGTAAGGCTAGTGGCCAAGGGATATCATCAAAGGCAATAAGTTACAATAGCCATACTGAACTCCATCATAATCCTTTTAGCAATTGCAGCACACTATAACTATGAGATCTAGCAGATAGATGTAAAAACCATGTTTCTTAATGATAACCTCAAGGAGGAGGTTTATATGATACAGCCTGAGAGATTTATATCCAAGGAAAGTCCAGATAAGGTGTGCAGGTTGCTCAGGTCTATCTATGGACTAATGCAAGCTTTCTGATGTTGGAACATAAGATTTGATGAGACAATCATATCTCATGATTTTCTTAAGAATGAATATGAGTCTTGTGTATACAGGAAGGTAAGTGGGAGTGTTATCACCTTCTTACTGTTATATATAAATAAAATCCTGATCATTAGGAATGATGTAGGAATGCTCTCCATAGTTAAAGCTTGGGTATCTAGAAATTTCTCCATAAAGGACTTATGAAAAGCATCCTACATTTTAAAGATTCGGATCTATAGAGATAGTTTCAAGAGGATGCTTGACTTATCCCAGTGTAGGTACATAGACTCCATTATCAAAAGGATTGGTATGTAAAATTTCAAGAGAGGTCTTAAACCAATGAGACATCGAATATCACTTCCTAGGAGTATGTCCCCAAGGACTCCTAAAAAAGGACAGCATGGATAGGATAGTCTATGTATCAGGCCTGATATAGCACATGCTCTGAGTGTCACGAGCAGGTATCAGGCATATCTATATTTGAAACACTGGAAGGTAGTAAAGTGCATTCTTAAATACTTGAGAAAGACTCATGATCTTTTTCTGGCATCTAGAGAATGTAGCTTCTAGGTTAAGGGATACACAGACTTGAGTTTCTATTCCGATATCAATAATAGCAAGTCGAACTCAAGATATATCTTCACTCTAAATGGACGAGCAGTAAGCTAGAAGAGTTCTAAGAAAGATACTACTAACTCGACCACAAAGGTAGAGTACATTGTTGTAGCAGAAGTTGCAAAGGAGGGAGTTAGATGAATAAGTTCATCATGGTTTAGGAGTCATACTGAGCAGCAAGGAGCTGATTCCCATATATTGACGATTGGTTAAGTAAAGGAACCTAGGTCTCATCAAAAGAATGTTGTGAGAAGGTTCTGTTTGATAAGAGAGATCATGGCCTATGGAAATGTATTAATGGAAAGAGTTTAATATGAAGATAACATTATAGATCCACTAACAAAGTCATTATCTCATATTATCATTGAGCGTCACAAGGGTTTGATGAAGATTAACGATGCAGGTGATTGACTTTAGGTCAAGTGGGAGATTATTGGTTACAGGTGCCTTGCAAGACAATTATATGAGTAATGGCTCATGTGATACGCTATATAGTCTTTTTACATATTAGTATTATTTATATTTTTCTCACTTTATGTTGCCTATTGTATATATTATGATGTCTATGGATCTGTATAGTAGGGATTTGATCATGATAATGAGATCAATTCACCTTTAAACACAAACCCAAAACAATCCTAGTCATATGCTACTTGAGAATGATATTGAGATAACCAGAGATATTGATGTACTATATACCCATCCATATGATGGAGGTAACTAGTCTCATAGCTGCTCATGTGGGGACACTGTGCGTACAATATAGGTGCTCATTGGAGAATGAGTTCATTGATTGATTTGTTTACAGAATATTGGATGGTTAATAATACATAACGTTAGACAATAATTCTATAATCCTAGTTTTGTATCTGGTCTTTAGATTTGAGATACCAATGATTCCTTATTATAATACTCCTTTCTTTGACATCAGACTTATATGAAATTCTAAATTTGGTACAATTGGTTATCAAGATTTGTAGCCAATCTTACGAAGGCTATTGAATGTCAATAGAGGAACGTCCACTATTGGTATCATGAGAGAAATATCTTGTGTGTTCTTCCTCAAGCAAATCCTTAGCCAAGATTATTTGGATTGAGAGAGGAGTTTTCCAGGAGAATCCGATTAGAGCGGACTCGGATGGATTCCGTGTGAGGCTTGATAATACTATACCTGATATATAATCTCTACGATATTAGATGAATGATAGAATATAGATACACGATAAGTGAGGATAGAAAGGTTCAATGAATTAGACCCCCCTATACCATTTAGGGATTATGGCATATTGGCCTACTACGTCTATAATCAATAAGTTGAGTGAATTATTATAGGAGAACAATTCATTAAGCTAAGAGTTATAAAAGGTTCAGTTTATGACCAGCTCAATATTGGGCCTAGAGGATCACACATATATGATGGATATTTCAATAAGTAGAGATTCAGATTTGAGATATCTGCGAAGCCCTTATTTTATTTGATATCTAATAGCCCTTGTATTATTAGATCCTATAGATGAGATATAATAAGAGCTAATAAGATATTATTAGGTAGAAATCCACTAATCCAAGAGGCTTGGGTAATTGGAGAAGATCCAGTACCCAATAGGATAGGATCCATTAGGGCTAAGTTAAATAAAAAGGGGCTATAGGCTCATATGCTAGAGACTTTTGGCTGCCTCCTCCTATTCTCCTCTTTCCCATCTCTTTTCAGTCGACCACCCCACTCCTTGGTGTGTGAGGATAGTGAAGAAAAGGAGTTCTTCTTCCACACTTGTTGCAAGGTGGTGCGTAAAAGCTACGAAGAAGGTGCACAAAACTTATGAGTTTTCTACACTATGAGGGACGAGCATCGCTGCTTCTTCTACCGTATGGATGCCACTAGAGAGGAGGACATTCATCCTCTCTTTTGGATCTGATTTTTTAGGGATATATGATCTACCTAGTTAAAATATCTAACACGTGTTACATAGTTTTTCAGTTTTATGATTTTTCGCCCACCAATCATCGCTTGATGAATGTGTGAAGCTAGTTTTTGTTTTCATTTTTGTTTTTTGCTATGCATGTGATACTCCTATCAAGTTTTCCCATACTTTGAAACTTATCAAGTTTTTCTACTTGTGGCATTCAAAACCCAAAAATCTTTGCTTTCTTTCCAACTTATCAAGCTTCTTAGTTTGTGGTGTTTTAAGAGAATCAAAGTGCTACTAATTATTTCATCAATTTTTCATTGGTAAGTAATTACAATAGTTTCTCTTATTTCAATCTTAAATGATCCGTCTTGTTTCAATTTGTTGGAGGGTGTCAATTTGCATTCCATATATATTATGTTCTTTAGCTATTGGGCTTTATGGTTACTAAGTTGATGATTTTCATCATTTGCTATTAGAGCTCAACTTAAGTTTGAGGTTTGCATATCCATTTATTTGCTATATTTTAGCTTTTTCTTTTCTCTTCTTCTTCTTTCAGCACCATATCTATAATTGTTGTTCTTGCTTCATCCTCATTATTATGCTTCTTATGTTATTATTGTTCTTCTTTGTTTTTCTACACTTTATAGTATAAAAAGAAAAAGAAAAAAGAAAATCAAAAAGTCAAAAAAATCAAAGGTCAAAAAAAGAAAAGATCAGAACTTAAAAAAGAAATTACAGATTCAAGGAATTATTGCAAATTATAGCATTCTATCTCGGTCATTTGAATTCTTGTTTTGGTTTGGAAATCTTTCTTCATTCCAAAAAATTTTCTTTATTCATTTGACATTTGAATTCTAATCCTTGATTGATTGAAGTGCATTACACACATTTAAATTGACCTACCTTTTGTTTGTTTTTAGACCTACCCAAGTTCATTATCTTTGAATTATCATAATATGAATTATTTATTTAGGTACATTAGTTAATCTAAGAACCCAAAGAATAAAACAAGAGAGATAAAAGACAAGAGTGGTGATATTAGTATAGAGAAAAGCAAAAAATTACGTGAAACATGTAAGGGAGTGTTGGTGAGGCTGTTCTAACTTTGTTTCAGGTTTTAATATGTCTAAAGATAAAGAAGTGAGTTCTTCATCAAATAATATTTTGGTTCAAGTAATGCAATAATAATTTGAGCGTATGTTCAAAATAATAAAAAATGTAAGAGATTATCTAGAAAGGCATGATAATGTAGTTAATCAATTACAAGGTGAACCATGGTGTTGGTGACAATCAGCCTTTGATAATGATGAATATGATAGTAGAGATGATATAGATGATGACCAAGATCAAGATGTTAATCCTAGGAGACAAAGTAGGAAAGGACATTTTGATATTGTGGACAAAAACATAGGCAATATTAAAATAAAAATTTCTCCTTTTTAAGGGAAGAATAATCCATATATTAATTTGGAGTGGGAACAAAAAGTGGAGCTGATCTTTGAATGTCACAACTACTCCAAAGAGAAAAAAGTAAGCTTAGTCGTTGTTGAAATTTGTGATTATGCTATTCTTTGGTGGGATCAATTATGTAAAGATAGGCGTAGAAATTATAAATGGCCTATGGAGACTTGGTTAGAGATGAAACAAATCATGAGGAGATTTGTCCCTAGTCATTACTATAGGGATTTGCATCAACGACTGCAAACTTTGACATAAGGTTCAATGAGTATTGAGGGATATCATAAGGAGATGAAGATAGCTATGATAGGGACTAATGTTAAGGAAGACTGTGAGGCCACCATGGCTTGATTTCTGAATGGATTAAACATGAACATTGCTGATCTTCTGGAGTTGTAACATTATTTGAAGATTGAGGATATGGTGAATGTGACCATGAAGATTGAGAGGCAACTTAAAAGAAATGGCACAAGGTATGATTCAAAACCTTATTTGGGTTCTTCATCTTCTTGGAATTCAAATTGGAGTAAAAAGGATGATAAATATATTGTTAAGCCTAAAATTGATAAAACTAAAGGCAAAAATGAATTAAGCAAGAGTAAAGTTGAGAATCAACTTAATCAAACTAGAGCCGTTAAGTATTCTAAGTGCCTTGGACATAGACACATGACACATGAATGTCCTAATAATAGAGTTATGATCATGATGGATGGGATTGTGGAATATGAAAGTGAGAGAGATGATGATGATGACACTCCATCATTAGAGGATGCTAGTGATGTAGAGTATGCTAAAGGTGAAAATTTAGCTACTCAACACACAGTTTGTAAAATAAAAATGATGACCATGATGAACAATGTCAGAATATATTTATGTTAGGACTCTAGCTAGGGGATTCCTAATTTAGTTTCATTAAAGAGGACAAATATATAAATCCAAAGGACATTCATGTAAATCATATCTAGTCAACCCATATTAAAGAGGTGAGGAGGCTGACTAGGTTAGGATTAGTTTGGAGGACGATATTTTGAGGAAAGAATAAGATACATGTCACCCTAATTAATCACCCCTTATCCTAGTTAAAGAGGGGTTGGTTGAGGAGGGGTTAAGTTAGAATAGGATTAGGATTAGTTTGGAGGTTGCTTCTTAGAGTTGGAGTAGAAGTTGCTAGGAGTAGGAGTCTTAAGTAGGAATCCTATTAGGAGTTGTGGTTTAGAAGTCCTATAAATATCATTATATTCTCTCATCTTTCATCAACAATAGATCAATTATCTTTCAGCTCATATAACAAAAAACTAAGGAGGGAGAAACCCCTAAAGAGTTCCAAGGAGGCGATCCCCTATAGAGATCACCCCGAGCTTAGAATCAACAAGGGTTCTAACACTTGATATCAGAGCATTATTCTTGGCGTCTCACTGCCCTTTCATAGCCATCCATCAGCCCCCCATAGCCATCCAATACAATTCTCATAATTGCTTGAAGATCGTCACCAAATTTCGCCATCATCTCCACTACTGCATATCATCCTTTGATCTCCTCATGAATTGTAACAAGTTCTGGTTTCCTACCTTACTACTACTATAATTCAATTCTCCCTATTAAAAAATCTAAAATAATTTGTTCCTATTTGCTGCACAAACTTTTCATCATAAAGTTTCTATCTTTACAAAGAAAGTTATGTTGTAGAATTCCAACCGCACATGCTTGACTATTTGATTTGCTACTGTGTTTTTACTAATCCAATCTCTACAAAATTTTTACGACGACTTTAGCACTTCCTATCTTTGGATTTTCTTTTAGTTTCATAAAAAGATTCTCAATATAAACTACTGATCTTTTACATCCAACCTGCTGCACTTTAGAGGTAAAAATCTGTTGTTGTACCTTCCCATGATATTTGATTTTACTGAACCTTTTGCGATCGTTTTCTTCCACGAATTTGTTGTCGGCATTACCTTTCCCTTACTAGCAGATTCTCTTTAAGTTTTACTATAATCCTTATTTTGAATTGTTGGAAAAAAAAACTTGTCTATACTGCTAAAAGCTTTCGACGAAAAATTCTACCGTAGTACCTTCTCGTATTCCTTAACCTTGCCAAAACTTTTACTGTTGATTTCTTCCATAAATTTTTTTATAGCATTACCTTTCCCTTGCCAGTGGATTCCCATTAAGTTTTACTTGATTCTTTATTACGAACTACTGCAAACAATTTCAATTATACTACTGAAATCTTTGGCTGAAAAAATTCTACAGTAATACCTTCTTGTAATATTTGATTTTGCTGAAACTTTTACTCTTGTTTCTTTCCATAAAATTTTTTATGATACCACTCCCTTACCAGTAGATTTCCCTTGAGTTTCACTTTAATTTTCATTGAGAATTTTTGAAAAAAATTACGTCCTCACAGTTGGAATTTTTTTTGATTAAAAATCTGCTGCTGCACTTGTCTTTCTTCTTCTTCATAACCCATCGAAATCCAACCATCTTGCTGCCACCACCCAAGATATCTTTAGGGCACCTCTTTAGCCTTAAGATGCAACCATCATAGCTTATTTTTATAACCTAAACAACACCCAAAATCATAGCCCAGAATAGCAACCTATCGCAGCCTATCGACGTAGAATTCTGCAACACTACCTTTTAATGTTTTTTGTTGCACGCATATATGATCCTTACCTAAATTATTGCTACTACCCATGTCATCTTTAGGGAACCCCTCTAGCCTTAAGATATATCCACCATAACCTATTTCCAGAATCCGTAGCCAACTCAAACCGCAGCCTAAACTATGATCTTCCGCAGCCACCGAACCTTCCACTGATCCTTACACTCTGCAACCACCAATCCTACAAAACCGATTGCTGCCATCAATAGCAGCCCTAAGTCATCCCTCTAACCCTAAACCTCTATCATCAAACCCTCCTTACAACCCCTATAGTAGCCCTAAATCATAGCCCCAACAGCACCCAAAAAGATAGCAACCTATCAACCCCAAACCATAGCCATTTACCCATGATCCACCATCCCTTTTCGCCACCAAACTACCCAACCGTTCCATACCACTGACCCAATAGTAGGAGAGGGACATTAACATCTCAGATCTAGAGGCACATGTAATGGCATCTCAAGGTTCAACCGATGCCAAGTTGGAGGCATTTGGATCACGCATAGAGGATATATTACGCGCCTTATTCGTCGAATTTGGATTGAGCTGATCTATGAGCCCAATAAAATTTCAGCAAGGCCAAAGTTTAGAGAGGCCTCTCAAAAAGAAAGAATGAGCCACTGATATAAGGCAGCCATGCATGAGGGTGGACTTACCTAGATGGGAAGAAGGAGACCCGATGGGATAGATTTCGTGCGCTGAACGTTACTTCCGTCATCACCAAACACCGGAGGATTCCATGGAGGATATCACAACTATTGTCATCCCCCTTAAAGGAGATGTTATATGATGGTACAATTGGCTTGAATACACCGATGGGACTCCGACGTGGATATAATTCATGTATGTGTTGCTGAACCGCTTTCGACCGACCAAGTAAGAGAATATCAACGGACAACTTGCCAAGAACTGACAAACCTCCACGATCCAAGAATACTAGACCAAGTTTGAGAAATTATGTTACTTTGCTCATGATTGGTCTGACAGATAATTATTAGGTATGTTCATCGAAGAACTCAAGCCGAAAATTAAAGGAGAGGTTAATGCTAGTTACAGGTGCCCTACAAGTCAATCACATGAGTGATGGCACGTATGACACACTGCACAACCTTTTTGCTTATGATTAATATTGGTATATTCTTATATTATATTATTTGTAGCATATATACTGTGATGTCCTTGGTCCTGTGCAATGGGAATCGAATCGTGATGAGATCATGATAATGAGATCGATTCACCTTTAAACACATATCCTAATAATCCAGGTCATAAGTTACTCGAGAGGGACATCGAGATAACCGGACAGACCAGCGTACTATATACCCGTCCATATGATGGAGGCGACTAGTCTCATTGCCATTTGTGTAGAGATACTAAGGATATAGTATACGTGCTCATTGGAGAATGAGTTCACTGATTGATCCGCTTATAAAATGTTGTATGGTTAATAATATCTAATGTCAAACAATGATTCAATAGTCCAAGTTGTGTATATGGTCCTTAGACTTGAGACACCAAGGTTGCCTTGTATCAGTACTCCTTTCTTTGACGCCAGAATTACAGGTTTGGAAAGTTCCAGATCTGGTATAGTTGGTTATCGGGATTAGTAGCCAATCTTACAAAGGTAATTGAGTGTCAATAGAGGATCATCCACTCTCGATATCACGAGAGAAATATCCCATATATGCTTGCTCAGACAAATCCCTGTCCAAGGTCATTCGGATTGAGAGAGAAAGAGTTCTTCGGGAGAATCCGATTAGAGCGAGATTATGACGGATTCCGTATGTGACCTAACAGTATGCTTGACCTCCTTCATCTTCTCCATCTGGATCTAAAATATAGGGATATACGATCTCCCTAGGTAAAATCAATCTCTCACACATCATGGCTTTCGGATTTTTACGATTTTTCTCGCGAACTCAATCTTTTGCATGACGATTTGATCTGTGTGGGAAACCAGTTTTTATTTTGATTTTCGCTGCGCATGTGATGCACCTGCTGAGATTTTCCAACAGTGGTATCAGAGCCAGGTTTTCATGCGAAAGATTGGTTTTAAACTACGTGTGATGAAATTGAATCGCGTAGAATCATTCTACGTGTTATTACTGTGTTTTCACAGCAAAGGCAGTGAGGAAAGAGGATGGCTAGCCACAGTCAGGCCCCCTACAGGGGCGGCCGGCTGCGGCCAAGGCTAGCCCACAAGGGAGGCCAGTGGCGCCAGCAAGGGGCGGCAGACGCCAGCGGCCTACAGGCGGTCGCCTGTAGGGGCAGCAGCCTGCAGGGGCGATGCCTGCGGGTAGAAACACCACCTGTAAGGGCTGCTGCTTGCCGCCAGGAAGGGCAGTGCCCGCCCGCGGCCAGTCCACAGAGGGGCGGCGCTCGTGGAGGTGCCACCCATGGGAGCGGAACCGGTCGCAAGGGCGGTCACCCCTTTGTAGGGCGACTACCGGCAGGCAAGGCAGCCGCCGCCCCTGCACGGGCGGCGATGGTGGCAGCAGCGGCGCAGTGGTGGCAAGAGGGGTTAGGGAATTCCTTTTGAAAAATGAAATATTTTGCCCCTCTAAATTTATGAAATTTCGAGGACTGTAGTCGTGTATAGAATTTCCAAAATACCCTCAATAATTTTAGAAATTTTGAGGACTGTCCTCTGATCTAGAATTATGAAAATGCCCTTGACAATTCTAGCAATTTTGTGCATATCTTGATTTCTAGAAAAATAATTAATTAAATAATTTAATTAATTATTATATATATTTAGTAATCCTACATATGATGTGATGTATATGTGATGTATGATGTGGATGGATGATCATCATGTGTTGTGATGTGTATAATTATGATTATTATTATTATTGGGGCCTGCTAGTCTCCGTTTTTCTCATTTATTGTCAGGCCTGCGTGCTTGTGATTATTTATAATTACATGAAGAGGCGCGACGACAGCATGGAGGTGTTAGTGGGACCCACGATGTTGTGGTGGGAGATCACGCCACATGGTGATCCGACGATCCGACGGAACCGATGATGACGAGATCAATAATCACAGGGTATGGAGATGCGCCGATACACACAAAGATCCTATTGTAAGTGATTAGGCCCATTGGCTCAGGCTTAATTATATTAGGTGATGGCTCATGATCATCCGGTGTGGCTTGCATATGTGATGTGTTATATACCTACTAGATATATGTATATATACATTTACATACAATGTAGATATATATTAAATATGTATGTGTGCGACACGACATATTAGGAGATCAAAAATCCCTCCTGCGATAATATTAAGTTGGTAAGCGTGAGGCAATAAGTTTGACCCACGTGGCCTTCCATCGTTATGTGAAGAAATTGAATCACGACATAGGTTGAGTTGATCGAGTCCTTCGAGGCTCACCTATCTACGTGATCGAGTTCTTGCCTACAACATAGAGATATCATCGGTGACCTGAGGATATGGTATGTTTGGTCGAGTCCCTCAAGGGCATATCATCAAATCAAACTCATCTTGTAACGATGGTGATGACTTAACTAAATATCATGGTTGGTCGAGTCCCTCGAGACCATAACGATTCAGAGGCCGAACGTGACAGGAATCACAAGGAGATATGATTAACAAGAGTTGCCTACCTTTTGGGCTTAGTGTAATTGGTCAAGTCCCTCGAGGTTGCATTAAGACGCCAATTGGATCCCGATCTCCACTAGGAGTCTGCTGGAGACTTTCGTCTCACGTGTCGAGAGTGTCGCATAATTCTCTAGGAAAATAGTGGGAGTACATTAAGATAGAAGTCCATATCTTAATTAGTATTTTATATAAAATTTACATGTTTTTGCCATATCTTGTTTTGTCAGAAACATGTCGCTCACAAACCCCCTACGTGGTATACTTGATGCTAACCGCCTCACTGGTCCAAACTATACAGATTGGCTCTGTAATTTGAGAATTGTTCTCACGATAGAGAAAATTATATATGTCCTTAATATGATTGTGCCTACACTGGAGGAAAGGACAAGCGAGGATGAGATCGCTCACTTTGTGAAATATAAAGATAGTCCTAAAGGATAACCTGTTTGTTAATCTTATACTTCAGTCTCTACCAGTTTCATTTTCACAGTTCATTATTAACTTTAATATGAACAAGTTTGAGGTGAGTCTCCCTAAGCTCCTCAATATATTGAGGGAAGCTAAGAGTGCCATCAAGAAGGAGAAGTCAGTTCTCTATATCAGTAAGACCAAAAAGAAAAGGAAGGCCAACAAGACCCTTAAGAAGGGCAAGGGCAAAGAAAGACCAGGTAAGGCAAAGGTTACCAAGAGAGACTCGACAAAGGATAAAGGACAGTACTTCCACTACGGCCAAGATGGGCATTGAAAGAGGAATTGTAAGGACTACTTTGCAGAGAAGGCGAGACATAAGCTTGGAGAAGCTTCGGGTATATTTATGATCAGTCTCCACTTGTTAGATTTTCATGATAACATATGGATTTTGGATACCAAGAGTGTTTATCATATCTGTAATTCGTTGCAAGTTCTGACAAGACCTAGGAGAGGTCACCCTACATCTGCCTGGTGGAGCTATTATTACATTAGATGTATGCTATTTTGTTCTCTCTATTATCAAAAATATTATTTCTATCTCTTGTTTAACAATTAGTGGATATAAATTAGTTTTTGAGAACAATAGTTGTTCAATAATTATGGATGATGAGATCATCACTAGAGGGACCATTATAAATGGCTTATATGTATTAGACATTTTTTCACATATAATGAATATAAATATGTCTAAGAGGAAAAGAGATGAGGTGAATAATGAATACCTATGACATTGTAGGCTAGGTCATATACATGAGGGAAGGATTCAAAAGTTACCGAAAGATGGATACTTAGATCCATTTGACTATGAGTTATATGTAACTTACGAACTTTACGTTCGTGAGAAGATGACCAACTTTCCTTTTAGTGGAACTGGAGAGAGAGCCACCGAGTTATTAGAACTCATACATAGTGATGTATGTGGTCTTATGTCGACTCAGGCTATAGGTGGTTACTAATCAGAGGCCTTTGAGAAATTCAGGGAATATAAGAATGAGGTAGAAAATGAAATTGGAAAGAGTATTAAGACTCTTCGATCAGATTGAGGAGAAGAGTACTTGAGTACAAAGTTCACCCATTTCCTAGGGACAATGTGATTCTATCCTAGTGGAAACCTCCTTATACACCTCAGCTCAATGGTGTATCAGAAAGGATGAATCGCACACTGTTAGACATGGTGCGGTCCATGATGAGTTTCGCTGACCTACCTATCTCATTCTGGGGGTACACCCTAGAGATTGCAGCTTACCTTCTGAACAGAGTTCCATCAAAATCGGTAGTGTCTACGCCATATAAGATATGGAAAGGAAAGAATCTCGATCTTATGATTGTTAAGATTTGGGGCTGTCCTGCCCACGTTAGAAGACACAACCCTGATAAGTTGGAATCAAGGACAGAATGGTGCATATTCATGGGATACCCAAAGAAAACTTGTGGGTATTATTTCTATCACCTCGAGGACTGAAAGATCTTTGTTATCAAGAGAGTCGTGTTCCTTGAGAAGGAACACATTGTTGGTAGAAACAGTGGGAGCAAGATAGAATTGAGCGAGGTTGGAGAACCTAGCTCAAGCACCATTCTAAAGCCCGAGTCTGTTCAGGTACCTAATACATAAGTTCCAACTTTGCATAGGTCTAGTAGAGTATCTCACCCTCCTAAAAGATATATGGGACATATAAGTGGAGATGGCTCTCAAGATGATCCTCAGACCTACGAGGAAGTTATTATGAGTATAGACTCCAGGAAGTGGCAAGAAGCCATGAATTCTGAGATGGATTCTATGTACTCTAATAAGGTTTGGAACCTTATGGATGCACTTAAGGGTATTGTACCTATCGGTTGCAAATGGATCTTCAAGAAGAAGATCGGAGTGGATGAAAAGGTAGAGACCTATAAAGCAAGGCTAGTAGCTAATGGATATCGTCAAAGATAAGGAGTTGACTATGACGAAACTTTTTCACCTGTAGCCATGCTTAAGTCCATTAGAATTATTTTGGCTATTGCAGCATCGTATGACTATGAGATCTGGCAGATGGATGTCAAAACTGTATTCCTCAATGGCAACCTCGAGGATGAGATTTATATAATATAGCCAAAGGGATTCGTATCTAGAGAGAGTCTAGATAAAGTGTGCAGGTTGCTTAGATCCATTTATGTATTAAAGCAAGCTTTCCAAAATTGGAACATAAGATTTGATGAGGTGATAAGATCTTATGACTTTGTTAAGAATGAAAATGAGCCTTGTGCGTACAAGAAGGTAAGTGAGAGCGCTATCACCTTCTTGGTGCTATATGTCCAGGGTTTTGGTGGCACTCTATAAATAGGAGGGGAGACTCGGGTTGATGGGCTGCAGCTTTAGCCACCACCTCCTATTCTCCTCCCTCCCTCTGTGCAAGAGTTGCAAGATCAGATTGGAGGAGTTTCGCTATAGAGATCCATCGTGTGGATACCGCTAGAGAGGAGGATGCTTGACCTCCTTCATCTTCTCCATCCAGATCTGAAATACAGGGATAAACGATCTCCCTAGGTAAAATCAATCTCTAACACATCGCAGTTTTTTCGATTTTTCCGATTTTTCTCGCGACCCCAATCTTTTGCATGACGATTTGATCTGCGTGGGAAATCGATTTTTGTTTTGATTTTTGCTGCGCATGTGATGCACCCGCTGTAGGTTTCCCAACAGTGGTATCAGAGCCAAGGTTATCATGCGAAAGATTGGTTTTAAACTGCGTGTGATGAGATTAAATCGCGTAGAATCATTCTACATGATCGCAGCAAGAACAGTGAGGAGGAGGGGTGGCCAGCCCCCAAGGCCCCCTGTAAGGGGGCGGCCGGCCACGAGCAAAACCCCCCCTGCAAGGGCAGCCAGCTCGCAAGGGGCAGCCGCCAGCAGGCGCGACCGTCCGCGGGCATGGCTGGCGCCTGCGGGCGTAGGCAGCGCCCGTGGCCAGGCCGCAGGTGGCGGCTGCCCGCTGCAAGGCCGGAAGGGGTAGCCCCGTGGCCAGGGCTGCTGCTTGCAAGGGCGGTCGCTGGCAGGACCGACCGCCAGCAGGGGCAGCGGCCGCGCAAGGCGACGCCGCCTGCCCACGAGGTGCCGCTCACGAGGTGCCGCCCAAGAGGTGCCGCTCGAGGCCTGCCGAAGGGGCGGCTGCCCACACTGACGGTGTGTAGCACCGCCGCTTGCGCAGGGGCACCGGCGATGGCGACGCAAAGGGGGGCAAGGAGAGGGCTAGGGCATCCTTTTGAGAAAAGGATGATCCTACCCCTCTAAATTTTAAAATTTCCAAGGACTGTCCTCATATACAGAATTCTAAAAATGCCCTCAATAATTCTAGAAATTCTGAGTACTATCCTCTCATCCAGAATTATGAAATACCCTGGATAATTTTGGAAATTTCGAGGACTGTCCTCTCATCCAGAATTATGAAAATACCCTTGACAATTCTAAAAATTTCGAGCATATCTTGATTTCCAGAAAAATAATTTATTAAATAGTTTAATTAATTATTATATGTATCTAGTAATCCTACATATGATGTGATGTACACGTGATATATGTTGTGGATGGATGATCATGAGCCATGTGTTGTGATGTGTATAATTATGATTATTATTATTATTGGTGCTTGCGAGCCTACATTTTTCTTGTTTATTGTTGGGCCTGCGTACTTGTGATTATTTATAATTACATGGAGAGGCGCAGCGGGTGCGTGGAGGTTACAGTAGGACCCACGATGCCGTGGCGGGAGATCATGATGCATGGTGATACGATGATCTGATGGAACCGATGATGATGAGATCAACAATCACAAGGCATGAAGATGCGCCAATACACATATAGATCATATTGTGAGTGATTAGGCCCATTAGCTCGGACTTAATCATATTAGGTGACGGCTCATGATCATCTGGTGTGGCTTGCATATGTGATGTGTTATACACCTACTAGATATATGTATATATATATTTACATGCAATGTAGATATATATTAAATATGTATATGTGTGACATGACATATTAGGAGACCGATACGATACAAAAAATCCCTCCTATGATAATATTAAGTCGGTAAGCGTGAGGCAATAAGATTGACCCACGTGGCCTTCCATCGTTATAGGAAGAAATTGAATCACGACATAGGTTGAGTTGGTCGAGTCCCTCGAGGCTCACTTATCTACGTGATCGAGTTCTTACCTACGACATAGAGATGTCACCAGTGACCTGAGGACATGGTATACTTGGTCGAGTCCCTCGAGGGCATATCATCAAATCAGACTCATCATGTAACGATGGTGATGACTTAACTGAATATCATGGTTGGTCGAGTCCCTCGAGACCATGATGATTCGGAGGCCGAACGTGACGGGAATCACAAAGAGTTGTGATTGGCAAAAGTTGCCTACCTTTTGGGCTTAATGTAATTGGTCGAGTCCCTTGAGGTTGCACTAAGATGCTAATTGGATCTCGATCCCTACTAGGAGTCTGCCGGAGACTTCCGTCTCACATGTCGAGGGTGTCGTGTGATTTACAAAGAAAATAGTGGGAGCACATTAAGATAGAAGTCCATATCTTGATTAGTATTTTTCTGTAAAATATGTATGTTATTTATTTTTGCTATATCTTGTTTTGTTAGAAACATATCGCTCACAAACCCCCTACGTGGCATACTTGATGCCAACCGCCTCACTGGTCCAAACTATACAGATTAGCTCCGTAATTTGAGAATTGTTCTCACTGCGGAGAAAATCACATATTTCCTTGATATAATTTTGTCCACGCTAGAAGAAGGGGCAAGCGAGGATGACATTGCTCGCTATGTGAAGTATATAGATGATTCCACATTGGCAAAATATTACATGTTGGCCTCCATGACTCCTGAGTTACAAAGGCAATATGAGAGCATGGATGCAGATTCTATCCTTCTTCATCTATGCTAACTATTTGAGAAACAGGGAAGAACTCAAAGATATGAGATATCTAAGGAAGTCTTCCAAGCCAAGATGACAAAAGGGACATCGATTGAGAACCATGTCCTAAAGATGATAGACTCGATCGAGAAACTCACAGGTCTAGGAATAGTCCTAGAGGATAACTTGTGCATTGATCTTATACTTCAGTCCCTACCAGATTCCCTTTCTCACTTCATCATGAATTTTAACATGAGCAAGTTTGAGGTGACTCTCCCTAGCCTCCTTAATATATTGAGGGAAGTTGAGAGTGTCATCAAGAAGGAGAAGTCAGTTCTCTATATTGGTGAGATCAAAAAGAAAAGGAAGTCCAGCAAGACCCTTAAGAAGGGCAAGGGCAAAGAAAGACCAGGTAAGGCAACAGTTACCAAGAAATACCCGACAAAGGATAAAGGACAATGCTTCCACTGTGGCCAAGACGGACATTGAAAGTGGAACTGCAAGGACTAACTTGCAGAGAAGGCGAGACAGAAGCTTGGAGAAGCTTCACGTATATTCATGATCAGTCTCTACTTGTCGGATTTTCATGATAACACATGGGTATTGGATACCGGGAGTGTTTATCATATCTGTAATTCATTGCAGGTTCTAGCAAGACCTAAGAGATTGGCTAGAGGCGAGATGGACCTAAAGATGGGTAATGGAGCAAGAGTTGCTACAGTTGTTGTTGGAGAGGTCACCCTACATCTGCCTGGTGGAGTTATTATTCCATTAGATGCATGCTATTTTATTCCCTCTATTATCAAAAACATTATTTTTATCTCTTGTTTGATAATTAGTGGATATAAATTAGTTTTTGAGAACAATAGTTGTTTAATAATTATGGATGATGAGATCATCACTAGAGGGACCCTTATAAATGGCTTATATGTGTTAGACACTTCTCTATATATCATGAATATAAATATGTCTAAGAGGAAAAGAGATGAAATGAATAATGTATACCTATGACATTGTAGGTTAGGTCATATATATGAGTGAAGGATTCAAAAGTTGCTGAAAGATGGATACTTAGATCCATTTGACTATGAGACATATGCAACTTGAAAACCTTGCCTTCGTGGGAAGATGATCAACTCTCCATTTAGTGGAACTGGAGAGAGCCACCGAGTTATTGGAACTCATACATAGTGATGTATGTAGTCCCATGTCGACTCAGGCTATAGGTGGTTACTCATACTTCATTACATTCACTGACGATTTCTCTAGGTATGGACACGGGTACTTAATAAAGTACAAATCTAAGGCCTTCAAGAAATTCAGGGAATATAAGAATGAGGTAGAGAACCAAATTAGAAAGAGTATTAAGACTCTTCAATCAGATCGAGGAGGAGAGTACTTGAGTATGGAGTTCACCCATTTCCTCAGGGACAATGAGATTCTGTCCCAGTGGACACCTCCTTATACACCTCAGCTCAATGGTGTATCAGAAAGGAGGAATCGCACGCTGTTAGACATTGTGCGATCCATGATGAGTTTCACTGACCTACCCGTCTTATTCTAGGGGTACGCCCTAGAGACTGCAGCTTAACTTCTAAACAGAGTTCCATCGAAGTCGGTAGTGTCTACACCATATGAGATATTGAAAGGAAAGAAGCTCAATCTTAAAATTGTTAAGATTTGGGGCTGTCCTGCCCACGTTAGATGACACAACCCTGATAAGTTAGAATCAAGGACAGAATGGTGCACATTCGTGAGATATCCAAAGGAAATTTGTGGGTATTATTTCTATCATCCCGAGGACCAAAAAGTCTTTGTTGCCAAGAGAGCTGTGTTCCTTGAGAAGGAACACATTCTTGGTGGAAACAGTGGGAGTGAGATAGAATTGAGCGAGGTTGGAGAACCTAGCTCGAGCACCATTGTAGAGCCCGAGTCTGTTCAGGTACCTAACACACAAGTTCCAACTTTACGTAGGTCTAGTAGAGTATCTCACCCTCCTGAAAGATATGTGGGATATATCAGTGGAGATGACTCTCAGGATATTGATCCTCAGTCCTACGAGGAGGCTATTATGAGTATAGACTCCTGGAAGTGGCAAGAAGCTATGAATTCTGAGATGGATTCCATATACTCTAACAAGGTTTAGAACCTTGTAGATGCACCTGAGGGTATTGTACCCATCGGTTGCAAATGGATCTTCAAGAAGAAGATCGGAGTGGATGGAAAGGTAGAGACATATAAAGCAAGGCTGGTAGCTAAAGGATATCGTCAAAGACAATGAGTTGACTATGACGAAACCTTTTCACCTGTAGCCATGCTTAAGTCCATTAGAATTATTTTGGCCATTGCAGCACACTATGACTATGAGATCTGGCAGATAGATGTCAAAACGACATTCCTCAATGGCAACCTCGAGGAAGAGGTGTATATGATACAACCAGAGGGATTCGTATCCAAAGAGAGTCCAGATAAAGTATGCAGGTTGCTTAGATCCATTAATGGATTGAAGCAAGCTTTCCAAAGTTGAAACACAAGATTTGATGAGGTGATCAGATCTTATGACTTCGTTAAGAACGAAGATGAGCATTGTGTGTACAGGAAGGTAAGTGGAAGCGCTATACCTTCTTGGTGCTATATGTGGATGACATCTTAATCATTGGGAATGATGTAGGAATGCTCTCCACAATAAAGGCTTGGCTATTCAGAAACTTCTCCATGAAAGACTTAAGGGAAGCATCATATATTTTGGGGATTAGGAGCTATAGAGATAGATCCAAAAGGATGCTTGGCTTGTCCTAGTCTAGGTACATAGACTCCATTGTCAAAAGGTTTAGCATGAAAAATTTCAAGAGAGGTCTCATACCGAGGAGACATGGAATATCACTTTCTAGGAGTATGTCCCCAAAGACTCCTGAAGAAAGGGTAAACATGGATAAGATACCTTATGCCTCAGCGATAGGATCTATCATGTATGCGATGCTATGTACTAGGCCTGATATAGCACATGCTCTAAGTGCCACGAGCAGGTATCAGGCAAATCCAAGTTTAGAACACTGGAAGGCAGTAAAGTATATCCTTAAGTACTTGAGAAGGACTAAGGATCTTTTACTAGTATATGGAGGAGGTAGCCTCCAGGTTGAGGGCTACACAGACTCAAGTTTTTAGTCTGACATTAATGATAGCAAGTCAAATTCAGGGTATGTTTTCACCATGAATGGAGGAGCAGTAAGCTGGAAGAGTTCTAAGCAAGATACAACTGCTGACTCGACCACAGCGGTGAAATACATTGCTGTAGTAGAAGCAGCAAGACGAAGGGAATTAGATGAAGTTCATTAAGGATTTGAGAGTCATACCAAGCAGCGTGGAGCTGACTCCCATATATTGTGACAATGACAGGGCGATAACTCTAGTAAGGGAACCCAGGTCTCATCCGAATTATTCTAAGAAGGTTCCATCTGATTAGACCGATCATGACTCGAAAAGATATAGCAATAAAAAGAGTTCCATCCGAAGATAACATTGCAGATCCACTGACAAAGCCGCTGGCTCAGATTGTATTTGAGCATCACAGGGGTCTGATGGGGATCAGACATATAGGTGATTGACTTTTGGTCAAGTGGAAGATTGTTGGTTATAGGTGCCCTGAATGCCAATCACGTGAGTGATGGCACGTGTGACACGTTGTATGATCTTTTTGCTTATGATTAATATTGGCATATTCTCACATTATATTATTTGTTACATATATATTGTGATGTCTTTGGTTCTGTGCAATGGAAATCAGATCGTGATGGGATCACAATAATGAGATCCATCACCTTTAAACACAGATCCTCAATAATCCCGGTCATAGGTTACTCAAGAGGGACATTGAGATAACCGGATAGATCAATGTACTATATACCCATCCATATGATGGAGGTGGCTAGTCTTATATTATTTGTTACATATATGAGACACTAAGGATATAGTACAGGTGCTCATTGGAGAATGAGTTTACTGATTGATCCGTTTATGGAATGCTATATGGTTAATGAGAACTAAAGTCAGACAACGATTCCATAATCCCAGTTGTGCATCTGGTCCTTAGACTTGAGACACCAAGGATGCTTTGTATGAGTACTCCTTTCTTTGACGCCAGACTTACAAGTTTGGAAAGCTCCAGATCTGGTACAATTGGTTATCGGGATTGGTAGCTAACCTTACGAAGGTAATTGAGTGTCAATAGAGGATCATCCACTCTCGGTATCACGAGAGGAATATCTCATATGTGCTTGCTTAGATAAATCCCTGGCCAGGGTCATTCAGATTGAGAGAGAAGAAGTTCTCTGGTAGAATCCGAATAGTGCAAGACAAACTGATTCTATATATGACCTGACAGTACCATGTCCAATATATGGTCTCTGGGATATTATTTGGATGAAGGATTATAGATACATGGTAACTATAGACAGACAAGTCCGATGGATTCGATCCCCCTGTACCGTCTGGGGACTATGGCGTAGTGGCCTAGTACGTCCATAGTCGATGAGTCAAGTGAATTATTATGGAGATAATAATTCACTATATCAGAAGGAGTTCTGATGGGAGTGACTCATAACCAGCTCGGTATCAGGCCTAGAGGGTCACTCACATATGGTGAATGCTTCAGTGAATAGAGGATTGGATGAAGATCCAATTAGCCCCTATTCTCATTAGATGAGACCCTATGTTGATGGGCTCCTTGATTAAGGCCCAATTATAGGCCTAAGGAGATTATTGGATAGAGATCCAATAATGCAAGATTAGTGGGTTATTGGATGAAGATCCAATCCCACTAAGGAAGGAGCCCTAGGGTTTTGGTGGCTCTCTATAAGTGGGTGGGGAGACTCAGGGTTGATGGGCTGCAGCTTTAGCCACCACCTCCTGTTCTCCTCCCTCCCTCTGAGCAAGAGTTGCAAGACCAGATTAGAGGAGTTTCGCTACAAAGATCCATCGTATGGATTCTGCTAGAGAGGAGGACGCTTGACCTCCTTCATCATCTCCATCCAGATCTGGAATACAGGGATATACGATCTCCCTATGTATAATCAATCTCTCACATATCATGATTTTTTTTTTTTACGGTTTTTCTCGCGACCCCAATCTTTTACACAATAATTTGATCTGCGTGGGAAACCAGTTTTTGTTTTGATTTCCGCTACGCATGTGATGCACCCACTGTAGGTTTCCCAACAATATGTAGATGACATCCTAATCATTGGGAATGATGTAGGAATGCTCTCCACGGTAAAGGCTTAGCTATCCAGAAACTTCTCCATAAAAGACCTATGGGAAGCATCCTATATTTTAGGGATCTGGATCTATAGAGATAGATCCAAGAGGATGCTTGGCTTGTCCAAGTCTAGGTACAAGACTCTATTGTCAAAAGGTTTGGCATGGAGAATTCCAAGAGAGGTCTCATACCGATGAGACATGAAATATCATTTTCTAAGAGTATGTACCCAAAGACTCCTAAAGAAAGGGCAAACATGGATAAGATACCTTATGCCTCAGCGATAGGGTTTATCATGTATGTGATGCTATGTACCAGACTTGATATAGCAGATGCTCTGAGTGTCACGGGCAGGTATCAGGAAGATCCAGGTTTAAAATATTGGAAGACAGTAAAATGTATCATTAACTACTTGAGAATGACTAAGGATCTTTTACTAGTATATGGAGTAGGTAGCCTCCAGGTTGGGGGCTACATGAACTCGAGTTTTCAGTCCGACATTATTGATAGCAAGTCAAATTCAGGATATATTTTCACCCTAAATGGAGGACCAGTAAGCTAGAAGAGTTCCAAGCAAGATGCTACTGCTGACTCAACCAAAGAGACAGAAAACATTATTATAGTAGAAGCAATAAAGGAAGGGGTGTAGATGCAAAAGTTCATCAATGATTTGAGAGTCGCACTAAGCAGCATGGAACCAATTCCTATATATTGCAACAACAACGGGGCGATCGCTCAAGCAAAGGAACCCGAGTCTCATCAGAAGTCTAAGCATGTTCTGAGGAGGTTCCATATGATTAAAGAGATTATAACCCATAAAGATATAGTAATGGAAAGAGTTCCATCCAAAGATAACATTGTAGATCCACTGACGAAGCCGCTGGCTCAAATTGTATTTGAGCATCACAGGGGTCTGATGGAGATCAGACACATAGGTGATTAACTTTAGGTCAAGTGGGAGATTGCTAGTTACAGGTGCCCTGCAAGCCAATCACGTGAGTGATGGCACGTGTGACACACTGCGTAATCTTTTTGCTTATGATTAATATTAGTATATTCTCATATTATATTATACATAGCATATATATTTTAATGTCCTTGGTTTTGTGCAATGGGAATCATATCGTGATGAGATCACGATAATGAGATCGATTCACCTTAAAACATAGATCCTAAATAATCTTGTTCATAGGTTACTCGAGAGGAACATCGAGATAATTGGACAGACCAGTGTACTATATACCCATTCATATGATGGAAGCAACTGGTCTCATAGCTACTTGTGTGGAGATACTAAGGATATAGTACAGGTGCTCACTGGAGAATGAGTTCACTGATTGATCCGTTTATGAAATGTTGTATGGTTAACGATACATAATGTCAGACAACGATTTTATAGTCTCAATTGTGTATCTATCCTTAGACTTGAGACACTGAGGATGCCTTATATGAGTACTCCTTTCTTTAACTCCAGACTTATAGGTTTAGAAAGTTCTAGATCTGGTACAACTGGTTATCAGGATTGGTAGCCAACCTTACGAACGTAATTGAATGTCAATAGAGGATCGTCCACTCTCGATATCATAAGAGGAATATCCCATATGTGCTTGCTCAGACAAATCCTTAGCCAGAGTCATTCGGATTGACAAAGAAAGAGTTCTCTGGGAGAATCCGATTAGAGCGAGACTCTGACGGATTTCGTATGTGACCTGATAGTACCATGTCCAATATACGATCTCTGTGATATTAGATAGATGGGGGATTATAGATACATAGTAATTATGGACAGACAGGTCCGATGGATTCGATCTCCCTGTACCGTCTGGGGACTATGACATAGTGGCCTAGTACATCTATAGTTGATGAGTCGAGTGAATTATTATGAGGATAATAATTCACTATATCAGAAGGAGTTCTGATGGGAGTGACTTAAAGCCGGCTTGGTATCGGGCCTAGAGGGTCACACATATATGGTGGATGCTTCAGCGAATAGAGGGTTGGATGAAGATCCAATTAGCTCCTATTCTCATTAGATGAGACCCTATAATGATGGGCTTTTTGATTGATGCCCAATTAGAGGCCTAAGGAGATTATTGGATAAAGATCCAATAATATAAGGTTAGTGGGTAATTGGATGGAGATCCAATACCCACTAAGGCAGGAGCCCTAGGGTTTTTGGTGGCTCTCTATAAATAGGAGGGGAAACTCATGGCTGATAGGCTGCAGTTTTAGCCACCGCCTCCTATTCTCCTCCATCCCTTTGCGTAAGAGTTGAGAGATCAGATTGGAGGAGTTTCGCTGGAGAGATCTATCGTGTGGATACCGTTGGAGAGGAGGACGCTTGACCTCTTTCATCTTCTCCATCTGGATCTGGATTACAGGGATATACGATCTCTCTTGGTAAAATCAATCTCTCACACATCGTGGTTTTCCAGTTTTTATGATTTTTCTCGTGATCCTAATCTTTTGCACGATGATTTGATCTACGTGGGAAACTAGTTTTTGCTCACTCCCTTGCCCCCTTTCTTTTTCTTGCATATTTTTAGCATACTTTTTTTTTTAGTTTTCTTACACAATTACTTGTGCTTAACACAAGAAGAGTTGGGGGGGGGGGGAGGGTGGGCGGGAGCATTTTGTTCAAGTTAAGTGAGCAATTTAAACTATTGAACGATGCTAAGTTATGATCTTGCTTAAAGAAGGTTTAAGTAAGAACATACAAATTCAAAAGGAAAGTTAAGAGACACTCATAGTTTATAGTGGTTTGGCCACAACTTGGTCTATGTCCACTTCTAGAGTCCTCTTTGTCGAGGCCCACCAGTGTCAACTACTAATCTTATTCAGGTGGAGACCAAACCCTTACACTTCCCACTCTCCTTTTCACAGGCTTAGTTAAGGAACCTTACAAGTATTACACTTACAATTCACAAGGGAGACCTCTATAAAGATTACAACACTTTTGCTCACTCCCTTGCCCCCTTTCTTTTTCTTGCATATTTTTAGCATACTTTTTTTTTCAGTTTTCTTACACAATTACTTGTGTTTAACGCAAGAAGACTTGGGGTATTTATAGACCCCAATTGCTTTAGAAAATAGAGCCAAGATTTAAACCTTTCTACAAATTCTACGTACTAGTGATACTACTGCCATTGTCGATGGTACTACCACCAAAAGTACCCTGAAAATAGGGCTACCATCACTGCTTTGGTAGTACCATCACCTGCCTGGATGGTACCACCATTGCCCACTAGCAGTACTACCATCGAGAATCCCACAGAAGCTACTTTTTACATACTTTTATGTACTCGACTCGTACCTCCTGTTGGCCCCTTTCTATGTCAATGAAATGAGTTCAACCTAAGCTCAAATCCAACCCAAAGTGGACTTGATTGTCTCACATTGTGTTAATTTGGATTCCTTCTAAATCTTACTCAATTTGGACTCTAAACTAAATTGATGCTAACTATGACATACTAAGGCATACAAATATAATCAATTTGACCAACGTATCAAGTGACCTTCCCAACTCCTAGCGATCTTCTTGGTAACCTCCAACGAATTCCCGATGAGCCTCGATCATCTTCTAGAGAATCCTCGACGCATTCCTGGCAAGCTCCTGATCACCTTTGATGAGCTCTTAGTGAACTCCCAGCAAGCCTTCGATACATTTGGCGAGCTCCCAGGAAACTCCTAGCAAACCCTCGATACCTTCGACGAGCTTCCGGTAAACTCCCAACGAGTTCCCATTGCATCATCTGAACCCCAGCCCGATGCCCAAACGTGACTCTGGTGCAATATCTAATTGTATTATCTTATCGTAGTTAATCCTACATCATTCATCTCTGACACATATATTAGATCAACAAACCTATCATTTGATTTCATCATCAAAATCCAAGATTCAACAGCTAGCATATAGATGTAATCCCAAAGAGACCAAGGAAATCTAAAAGCACATAAGTGAGCTTATTGAAAATGGGTATGTGCGAGAAAGCATGAGTCCATATACAATTCATGTTTTGTTGGTGCTTAAAAAGGATGGATCTTACAAAATGTGTATTAATTGCAGAGTCATCAATAAAATCATGATAAAGTATATACATCATATTCCTAAGCTAGATGATATGTTAGATGAATTGCATGGTTCTTGTGTGTTTCTAAAAATTAATTTGAAATTTGGATATCATCAAATAAGAATGAGATTGATGAACCATGTTTTGTGTGCTTATATTAGAAAGTTTATAATGGTTTATTTTGAAGATATACTTGTATATAGCAAAAGTTTATATGAGCATATAACACATTTAAAAGCTATTTTTGATGTGCTTGAAAAGGAAAAGACATATACTAATCTAAAAAAATGCACCTTCTGCACTAATGAAATTACTTTTCTTAGTTATGTTGTTAATGATAAAGGAATAAATGTTGATCAAGAAAAAGTAAAAGTAATAAGGGAGTGGCCGAAACCAACTAGTGTTAGTAATATTAGTAGTTTTTATGGTCTTGCTAGTTTTTATAAAAGATTCATTAAATATTTTTCTACGATTGCTACACCATTAACTAAATACATCGTAAAGAATGTGGGATTTAGGTGGGGTAAAGTACAATATGATATTTTTAACTAGCTTAAAGAGAAAATCAGTTTAGCATCTTTGCTAGATTTACCTAACTTTGATAAAAAATTTTAGATTGAGTATGATGCGAGTGAAATAGGTATTAGAGGAGTCTTAATGCAAGAAGGCAAACCCATTGTGTTCTTTAGTGAGAAGCTAATTGGAGTAAATCTTAACTATTCGACATACGATAATGAGTTTTACACTTTGGTAAGAGTATTAAAGACATGGCAACACTATCTTTGATACAAGAAATTTATTATACACACCGATCATGAGTCATTAAAATATCTCAAAGGATAAGGAAAGCTAAGCCACAACATGCAAAAAGGGTGGTGTTTATTGAATCATTTTCTTACATCATGAAGTACAAACAAGGTAAGAAAAAATATGATTGTCGATGCTCTTTCTCGAAGGTATGCTCTAATTTCTAAAATTGATACAAAATTATTGGGTTTTTTAGTACATTAAAGATTTATACAATTCAGACCATAATTTTACTAATGTTTATGGGGCATGTGACAAAGGGGATTTTAACAAATTTTCTTTAGGCATGATGGTTTTCTTTTCAAAGAAAACAAGCTGTGTTCCTCACTATTCAATAAAAGAATTACTTGTGAGAGGCACATAGTGAAGGTCTAATGGGGTATTTTGGGTTTAGAAAAACTTTAGATGTGTCAAGTGATCTTTTTTTTTTTTTCTTTTTGCCACATATAAAAAGAGATGTGAAGAGATTATATGATAAATACATTACTTGTAAACAAGCTAAACCTAAAGTAATGTCTCATGATCTGTATACTCCTCTTCTTATACCTAGTGAGCCTTGGGTTGATATATCCATAGAATTTATCTTGGGTTTACCTAGGTCAAAAGAAGAAAGAGATTATATTTTTGTTGTTGTTGATAGGTTTGTCAAGATGGCTCGTTTAATTCCTTCCAAAATAGATGATGCAACTCATGTTGCAGGGCTACTCTTCAAAGAAATTATGAGATTACATGCACTCCAAGGATAATTGTAAGTGATAAAGATGTGAAGTTCCTTAACTACTTTTGGAGAACACTTTAGAGCAAGTTGAGTACAAGGCTGTCGTATTCAACCACTTATCATCCACAAACAGATGGACAAATGCATGTGGTAAATAGAACTTTATCAATACTTTTGAGGGTCATAATTCAAATAAATTTGAAGAATTGGGGGGAATAATTGCCACATGTGAAGTTTGCTTATAACAAAAGTGTGCATGCTATAACAAACTATTTCCCATTTGAAGTTGTGTATGAGTTCAATCCATTAACTCTTATGGATTTGCTACCTTTACCTTAGTAAAGACTAATTTGGGTAGTAGCAAAAGGCTGATTTTGTCAATGTATTGTATGAAAGAGTCCCGACACAAATTGAAAAGAAAACTCTACAATATGAGAAATAACACAATAAAGACCAAAAACAAGTAGTATTTGAAACCTAATTATTAGGTTTGGGTACACTTGAGGAATAAAAGATTTCTAACTAAAAAAAGTCTAAACTAATGCCAAGAGGAGATGGTCTATTTCGAGTCCTTCAAAGGATCAATGACATTGCATACAAGCTAAAGCTACCAAGTAAGTACAATAATATTAGTGCAACATTCAATGTTTATAATTTATTTTTATTTGACGTAGGTGATGAAGGCATTGCTTCGAGGATGAATCCTTTCGAGAAAAGGAGGAATAATGATAAGAACCAACAAGTTGATTACAATTCTGTCAGAGACCATTTAACTATTCATGGATGACTAATGGCAAGAGCTAAAGCTAAAGGACGAAAGAAACCTTAACATGTTTATTAGAAGACATTTGGAAGAAGCAAGCTGGTCAAGACTCGATCAAGGTTCTAGGGATGCAAGAAGAGCCTAAAGTGGTCAACATGATTTAAATAAGTCTAAATCATGAAGAGAAAGTCCAGCCTTGAGAGAATGATGAATTTTAGCTCCTTTTGAAGAATAAAGATCATTCAACCATGTTGGGCCATATTTAGAATTTGAGTGATATAAATTCATGAATTAGAAATATGAATGATATACATTCATGAATTGGAAATATGAATTATCCATATTTATGAATTGAGAATATAAATGTCATTTAGTGTATTTAATTGGTTCATTCTCTTTGTATTAGCCTTTGTCCTATATAAACAAGGCTAACTCCCATTATAAGTAATAATTTTCAGAAATATAGTCATCTTTCAATACTTGTGAGTGTTTTATTTTCAAGTTCTTGCATGAACTTTGAAACTTATCAAGCTTTTCCGCTTATGACGTTCAAAACCCAAAAATATTTGCTTTCTTTCCAACTTATCAAACTTCTTAGTTTGTGGCATTTTAAGAGAATCAAAGTACTGTTCTAATTATTTTATTAACTTTTCATTGATAAAGTGATTGAAATAGTTTCTCTTTAATCTTGAATGATCAATCTTGTTTCAATTTATTAAATGTGTCAAATTACATTCTATATGTATCATAGCTCTTTAGCTATTGGGGTGTATAGTTGCTAAGTTGATGATTTCTATTAAGCCATTAAGGTAAGGCATTAGCTTAGTGAGGAAGAAGAGTGAGCCACTCACCAAGAGGAGGATGCTCAGAGAAAACTGACAATGGTAGATCAGCAGAGATGAGGGACTATTGTCATTGGATAGCGAGAAATAGAAGACTTCACTCAGTGAAGATTAGCAAAGGAGGAAATTGGCAGTGACAAAGAAATCTTGTTGTTGCCTACCAATCATCGGTTGATGAGAAATTGCTATCGCTGGACAATGGAAAAAAAAAGGCCTTGCTAATGTCAATAGATTAGTAAGAGAAGATGCCGGTTACATGTGCCCTGCAAGCCAATCATGTAAGTGATGACACATGTGACATGCTACGATATCTTTTTGTCATGATTATTATTGGCATATTCTCCCATTATATTATCTATTTGAATATATATATATATATATATATATATATATATATATATATTATGATGTCCTTAGTTTTGTGCAATGGGAATCAGATCGTGATGAGATCATGATAATGAGATCGATTCACTTTTAAACACATATCCCAAATAATTTGGTCATAGGTTACTCGAGAGAGACATCGAGATAATCAAACATACCAGTGTACTATATACCCATCCATACGATAGAGGTGATTAGTCTCATAGCCACTTGTGTGGAGATACTAAGGATATAGTACAGGTGCTAATTGAAGAATGAGTTCATTGATTGATCTGCTTATAGAATGTTATATGGTTAATAATACCTAATGTCCGAGAGCGATTCCATAGTCCTAATTGTGTGTCTGTCCTTCGACTTGAGACACCACAGATGTCTTATTTGAGTACTTTTTTCTTTGATGTCAGACATATAAGTTTGGAAGTTCCAAATTTGGTACAACTAGTTATCAGAATTGGTAGCCAACCTTACGAAGGTAATTGAATATCAATAAAGAATCATCTACTTTCAATATCGCGAGAGTAGTATCTCATATGAGCTTGCTCAGACAAATATTTGGCAAGGGTCATTCAGATGAGAGAGAATGAGTTCTTCAGGAGAATCCGATTAGAGCAAGACTAAGATGGATTCCGTATGTGGCCTAATAGTATCATGTTCAATATATGGTCTTTGAGATTTTAGCTGGATGAGAGACTATAGATACTTGGTAACTAAGGATAGATAGGTCCGATAGATTTGAATCTCCTATATCGTTTGGGGACTATGGTGCAGTGGCATAGTACATCAAGAGTCGATGAGGCAAGTGAATTATTATAGAGATAATAATTCACTTTATTAGAAGGAGTTATGATGGGAGCGACTCACGGCCAGCTTAGTATCAGGCCTAGAGGGTCACACACATATGGTGGATGCTTCAGTAAATAGAGGATTGGATAGAGATCCAATTGGCTCCTATTCTCATTAGATGAGACCTTACTCTTATGGGCTCTTTACATGAGGCCCAATTAGAGGCCAAAGGGGATTATTCGATAGAGATCCAACAATGCAAGGTTAATAGAGAATTGGATAAAGATCCAATACCCATTAAAGCATAAGCCCTAGGGTTTTTAGTGGCTCTCTATTAATAGAAGGGGAGGCATACATAAATGATAGATCACATCCTTGGTCGCCCCTCTTATACTCCTGCCTCTATCTATGCAAGAGTTGCGAGACCTAGGATTACGATTGAAGAAGTATCGCTACAGTGATCAATCATGTGGATACCAGTAGAGAGGAGGATACTTGGCCTCCTTCATCCTCTCTATCTGGATCTGAAAAAACAGGGATATAAGATCTCTCTAGGTTAATAATCTCTCACACAATATGATTTTTGATGCTTTCTCGTGACCCAATCTTTTGCATAATGATTTAATCTACGTAGGAAACATGTTTTGTTTTGATCTTCCACTATGCATGTGATGCTCCCATTTGGTTTTCCTATAGTGGTATTAGAGCCAAGGTTGTTCGTGCTAAAGATTGGTTTTAAACTATGTGTGATGAGATTAAATCATGTAGAACTGTTCAAAGGCAGCGAGGAGAGGGGTAGTCACCTACGGGTAGGTCACCTACAGGGGCGACTGCTCTCGGCCAGGGCCCCTACGGCCAAGTTGCCTGCAGGGGTGGCTGGCTGTGGCCAGGGCCGCTAGCAAGGGCGGTCGCAAGGGACAACCACCCGCGAGCATGGCTGCCGCTTGCAAGTGTAGCACTAGCGGGCATAGCATCCGCCCGCCCACTAGGGTGCCACCCGAGGTCAACGGCGTCAACCCATGGGGATGGCACCTGTAGGTAGATATAGTCGATGGTGGTGCACAACGTTGTCGCCTGCACAAGGGCGATGGCCACCACCGTCATTGGAAGAGGGCAAAAGGCTTAAGGTTTCTTTTTAGTAAAATGATGATATTGCCCCTCGAAATTTAGAAAATTTTAATTTCTGTCCTCCTTTACATAATTTTAAAAAACCCCTCAATAATTTTAGAAATTTTGAGGTCTATACTCTTGTTCAGAATTTTGAAAATACCCTTAACAATTATAAAAATTCCTAGTATATCCTGATTTTTTTAAAATAATTAACTAAATAATTTAATTAATTATTATATATCTAGTAATCCTACATGTGATGTGATATGTATGTGATGTATAATGTGGAAGGATGATAATGAGCCATGTGTTATGATGTATGTAATTGTGATTAGTATTATTATTAGGGCATGCGAGCCTTTATTTTTCTTATTTATTATCGAGCCTGCATGCCTATGATTATTTTATAATTACATGGAGAGGTGCAATGGGAGCATGGAGGTGATAGCAGGACCACAATATCTTGAGAGAGATCATGATGCATGGTGATGCGACGAGGATCCGACAGACCCGATGATGACTATATCAATGATCACAGGGCATGGAGATGCGTTGAAGTACACATAGATCCTATTTTGAGTGATTAGGCCCATTGCCTCCGGTTTAATCATATTAGATGACGGCTCGTGATCATCTGGTATGGCTTGTATATATGATATATGTTATACACTTATTAGATATATATATATATATACACACATACGATGTAGATATATATTAAATATGTATGTGTGTATATTAAGAGAATAATACAAAACAGAATATCCCTCCTATGATAATATTGTTAGGGTCAATTGGCACTAAAAGGGATGGGGGGGGTGAATTAGTGTAAGAGTAAATTCTCGTTCTAACTTAAAACTTTTTGCTTAAAGCAAGAGAGGAAAATCCGAAGCTTTTAGTTTAAATAAATCAATTTAATCTTATAGAGAAATGCTAAGCTTCTTGCTTGAAGATGACTGAAAAAAGGAACAAGCAAATTCGAATAAGGAGATAGGCAATGTCTGTGTGAAGTGCTTGATTTCGAAGCTTTGCTTTCAAGACTTAAAAAAAAAATCATAAGAGTCAATACAAAAGTAATAAGCAAGGTAAGCAAAAAGAAATTCATAGTTTTATAGTGGTTTAGTACTAACCAGCCTACGTCCACTCCCGAGTCCTCCTCCTTGAGACATACTGACGTCTACTGCTGATCTTTTTTGGGTGTAGACTAAACCCTTACAGTTGAGCTTAAAAGGGAGACTTCAAGAATTTTTTTTAACTCTAAGCTCTTTCCCTTCTCCTTTTTTTTTCTTACAATTCACATAATTTTTTTAAGAAAATAATCCCCAAAAATTATTTTATGGAATACAAGAAAACTTGGGATATTTATAGCCCCAAATAGCTTCAGAATTTTGGAGCCAAAATTCAAACATACTTGGAAAAATCAGGTACGAGCAGTTCAACTACCTAAAATCCTAGTACGGGTGATGTACCTATCGGTCTTGGGCGATTCAGCCATTGACAGTGCTGACAGCCTCCCTGTTTCTAGGGTACAATCAGTTGAACTGTCACTTACCGACAGTTCAACTGCCGGGAATCTTGGAAAAGTAATTCCCTTCACTTTTCTAATCCCGATTTGAACCATCAATTGACCACTCCCCTGGTCAACTAATTGAGCTTGACCTGAGCTCAATTAAATCCCATAGTGGATCCGGTTATCTTATGTTCCTTCCAAATCAAGCTCAATTACGACTCAATCCCTAACTATGACTCAATGATTATAACTCTTAATGACCAATAAGCTAAACTAAGACCTAACTTTGGTCAATCCGATAGCCTCCGGTATTCTTGCAGTGAGTATTACTGTCTTCTTTCAGCGATCTCCCGGCATGTTCCTAGCGAACTTCCTAATCCCTTCGGTGAATCGCCCAGCGAACTCCCGGTGAGGTCTCACTACATCGTCCGAACCCCGACCCGATGCCTAAGCATGATCTTGGCCTCTCATTTGGTTGTAACTCAATTGCTCTGTCATAGTTAGACCTGCAATACTTCCTATAACTTACATGTTAGATTAAACACTCATCAGTTGATTTCATAATCAAAATACGAGATTCAACAATCTCTCCCGCTTTGATGATGACAATCAATTGATGACGGAAGTTAAATCTTACTCCCCCTAAATCCATGCCATAATAAAGAAAACTTAAATTTAAGAGAACCATATACTATAGAATTCAAGAATCATGAAGCAATTAATATTTCAAGTAAATAATATTTCAAGGATTGCAAAGAGACACTCATACATTTTCAAAAAATTTGCTTTTAAACTATCAAGTCATCAACTCATCAATGATTTTTATGAATTTCAAAAAGAATTATACATCCAGATCCAAGATATCCAAGTATATGAACAATATCATGTGTCATCAATGTATATCATTAATATCATGTGTCATCAATATATATTTCTCCCCCTTTATTAACAGCAAAAAGGTTAAATATAGGGCTAAGGATTTTAAGGCACATGAGTTTTTGCTCCCTTTTTATAAAATATGACATGAGTCATAAGAAATTTTCTTCCTCTTCTGAAAAAGAAGGAAAGAAAATAAGGGAAGAATTATAAAACATCAATAAACATAGCTCTCAATTTTGTAGAGGTGAATTTTGAAAATAAGCTCAAAACTCTAAGATATTCAAGGAGATTTGAAAATTTAAGAGCTACTCATATATTAAAAATCATCTAATGTAATTTCAAGTAAGCCTAGTAAATAAGTCCATAAAATAGTAAAACATCATGCAAATTTTCTCCCCATTTGTGAATAATAAGATAAACATCTCATGTGAACAATAAGATAATTTCATGTAAACAATAAGATAATTTTTTAAAAATATTATCACAGAAATTTAATATCATGAAATCTAGATTAGCAATTTATATATTTTCATGATTTAGCATTCTAAGTTCACTTCTAAGAAAATTAAATTGTTCTTTATTTAAAGATTTTATAAAAATATCTGCTAGTTGATGCTTAGTGTCAATAAATTCCAAGGAGATATCTTGACAATTTACATTATCTCTTATAAAATGATGTCTAATGTCAATATGTTTGGTTCTTGAATGTTGAATAAGATTTTTGGTTAAATATATAGCACTTGTAGTATCACATTTTATAGGAATATTTTTTAATTTCATTCTGTAATCTTCTAGTGTGTTTTTCATCCAAATGACTTAGGCATAACATGCACTAACTATAATATATTATACTTCTGTATTAGATAAAGCGACTAAATTTTGTGCATGCCCTAAAAATTGACATGTCCTAGTAGTACTTTTTCTATCTATTCTACATCCACCAAAATCAGTATATGAATAAGCAATCAAGTCAAAATTCTTTAATTTTGGATACCATAATTCTAGTTTAGATATTCCTTTTAAGTATCTAAAGGTTTATTTAACTGCTTTCAAATGAGAGAGTTTAGGATTAGATTGAAACCTTACACACAATCCAACACTAAACATGATATCCGGTCTAGTAGCAATTAAATATAATAAACTTTCTATCATCCTCTATAAGTTTTTTATTAAAGTTTTCTCTTTCATTGTCTAAGTCCAACTTTGTAGATGTACACATGGGAGTGTTTAATACTTTAGCATTTTCATCTCAAACCATTTTATCAAGTTCAAGGTGTATTTAGTTTGATTAATAAAGATATCATCATTTAGTTATTTTATTTGTAATCTTAAGAAGAATGTTAACTCACTCATTAGACTTATTTCCAACTCTTGGCTCATTTCTTTAGCAAAAGACTCATATAAAGATTCATTTGTAGATCCAAAAATGATATCATCAATATAAATTTGAATAACAAGAAAATCATTTTTAAAATACTTAAAAAATTAATGTGATATCAACCTTGCCGTTAGCAAATTTATTTGAAATATGAAAAGAACTAAATCTTTCATACCAAGCTCGAGGGGCTTGTTTTAATCCATAAAGAGCTTTTGTAAGTTTGAAAACATGATTAGGAAAAAGATTATTTTCAAAATCAGTGGGTTGTTCAATATACACTTCTTTAGAAATGAAACCATTTAGAAAAGCACTTTTAACATCTATTTGAAACAAAAACTTTTAAAAGATACAAAGGCAAGGAGCATCCTTATGGCTTCAAGTCTAGCCATGAGAGCAAAGTTTTCATCATAAATAATTTCTTCTTCTTGGTTGAAATCTTTGGCCACTAATATAGTCTTGTTTCTAACCCCGATACCATTTTCATCTTGCTTATTTCTAAAGACCTCATTTAGTACCAATCACTAAATAGTCATTAGGTTTAGGAACAAACTCCTATACCTTATTTCTCTTAAATTGATTAAGCTCTTCATGCATTGCATTAACCTAAGAATCATCTCTTAGGACCTCATCAATACACTTTGGCTTGATTTGAGAAAGAAATGCGTCATTCACATAAAAATTTCTAAAAGAAGATCGAATTTAAACTCCTTTTGATGTTTCTTCTATTATAAGTTCCTTAGGATGATCATTCATATACTTTCATTCCATGGGTAAGGATTTGGAAGTAGATTCATCCAAGTTACTTTTAGGAGTATTATCATTTAAATTCAAGTTACCAAGATCAACTTCATCATCAAAATCAATCTTCTTAAATTTAAAAAACTCATTAAAAATAATATGAATGGATTCTTCTATTACTAATATTCTTTTATTAAAAACATAATAAACTTTTGAACTAGAAGAATAACCTAGAAAAATACCTTCATCGGATTTTACATCAAATTTATCTAAAGGATCTTTTTATTTAAAATAAAAAATTTACAATCAAATATTTTAAAATAAAAAATATTGGGTATTTTACTATTCCACAATTTATAAGGAGTTTTATTGAGTAATGATTTTATAAGAATCCTATTTAAAACATAGCATGTCGTATTAACGGCTTCGACCCAAAAATATTTGGGTAGACTATGTTCATTCAACATTGTTCTAGTCATTTCTTGTAAGCTCTTCTTTTTTTCTACTACTCTATTTTGTTGTGGGTTTCATAAAGTAGAGAAATTATGGATATACCCATTTGAATTACAAAAATTTAAAAAATCATTATTTTAGAATTCTCCACCATGATCATTTTATAATGAAGAAATCATTCTTTTTCATTTTGTACGATTTTACAAAATTTTGTAAAATATTTAAATATATCATTTTATGTGCCAATAAATAGGTCTAAGTATATCTACTAAAATCATCCACTATAATAAATGCATATTTACTACCACCTAAACTTGTAATGTCAATTGGTCCAAATAAATCCATATGGATCAATTGAAGTGGCCTAAAGGTGGTTATTTAATTTTTCAACTTAAAACTACTCTTTATTTGTGTCCTGATTGACAAGTGTCATATACTTTATTTTTGATAAACTTAAGATTAGGTAAGCCTCTTACTAGTTCCTTGGTAGAAATTTGGTTTAAAAGTTTCATGCTAGCATGACCTAGTCTTTTATGCCAAATCCAAGCATCATCATTCAAAGCCGAAAAATAAGTTTCATTACAAAAATTTTAATATCTATGATGTATACATTGTTGTTTCTTAAGGTAATCAAATATTTATTTTTGTATAGCAATTCAATTATGCAAGCATTAGGTTGAAATTTGACTATATTTCCATTATCATATAATTGACGAATGCTAAGCAATTGATAGTTCAAGCTATCAATTAACAATACATCTTCAATCAAGAGGTTTGATGTGTTACATATTGTTCATTTTCCAATGATTTTACTTTTGTTATTGTCTCCGAAGGTAACAACTCCCCCACATAAGCTAGTGAGCTTAGAAAAATAAGATGGATCTCCGATCATATGCCTTGAGCATCCACTATCAAGATATCATTTGGTGCTCTTAACTTTAGTTTGGAGACAAACCTACAAGAAATATATTTTTGGGTTAGATACCCATTTTATATTGGGTCCTTCACAAAGAACTTTATCTTTCTTTTCTAATTATTTTTTGTTATATAAAGTTCCCTTGGGAACCCAAACTAATTGATGTGGACTATATTTTCTAAATAGTTATTTGTTTGCCTTATGTTTTAATTTTTCACAAAAATTATACTTGATTCTTGGTGGCACATTTAAGGTTGGTCCTTTAATAAACATGGTTGACTTTTGTTAAAAGTTATTAACAAAGCCTATACCATTTCTTCTATTAATATGACATTTATTTGCAAGGATCATATTTAGGGATTTATTCATAATTTTAAAAAATTTTAATATTGTCTTAAGTATGATATTCTCTTCTTTAATATTATCTAGCATATCACATTTAGAATATGGTTTATGTGATACTAATAAATCATGTATTTCATCAAGTCTACTAACTAACCATTCATGATCACTCTTAAGCAACTTAAAAGATTTGCTAAGTTTTCTAGACTCATCAAACAAATCATAAACATATTTAATAACTCCGAGAAATAAATACTTAAAGACTCACTAACCTCATTTTTTAACACCACTAGAGCATAGTTAGCAACTTTCTCTTTGGAGTGGTCTTCTTCATCCGAAGAGCTTGAATCGTCCCAAGTGACCAAAAGTACTTTCTTCTTGTGTGTTGGCTTATTCTTCAAATGAGGATATTTATTTTTGAAATATCTCGATTTTTTATATTCATAGCATGACATTGTCCTTCTTCAGTTCCTTTTTATTTTTATAGTTTTTGTTCCTTTTTATAATTTTTTAAACTTTCTTGATAATAATGTAATATCATGATCTTCATCACTCAAGGTTTCACTCGATGAGTCATTTACTGATGAAGTGTTACATCCTTCCTATTATTTGGAAGGCGTTCATCAAGCTTATCATGAGCTTTATAGTTTAGATAATATATCATGAGTGAGCTAATTAGTTCTTCAAGAGGTAAGTTATTTAAATCTTTAGCCTCTTATATAGCGGTTACTTTAGGATCCCAATTTTTAGGTAAAGATCTTAAAATTTTACTAACAAGTTTAAAATTCAAAAAATATTTTCCAAGTGCTTTAAGGTCATTGACGACATCCATGAAACGAGTGTACATGTCTCCAATGGACTCACTTGGTTTCATTCGAAATAACTCATAATTATAAACTAAAATATTAATCTTAGATTTTTTACTCTATTAGTCTCATCATGTGTAATTTCTAGTGTATGCCAAATATCAAAAGTTGATTCATAAACAAAAACACGATTAAACTCATTTTTATCAAGAGCACAAAACACGACATTCATAACCTTTATATTCAATGAAAAACTCTTCCTTTCCAAATCATTTCACTTATTTATTGGATTAGAAGATTTTTTAAATCTATTTTCTATGATATTCCATAAATCAAGATCTAAAGAAATAAAAAAGTATGCATCCTTGTCTTCCAATATGTGTAATCTGTCCCATTGAACATGGGAAGATGTGAAATAGAATATCCTTCATTCATGCCAAAATAAGTCATTTACTCAAGTGGGTGTTAATCTAATGAGTAACTACCTTGCTCTGATACCAATTGTTAAGATCAATCGGCACTAAGAGTGGAGGGTGAATTATTGCAAGAGTAAATTCTCATTTTAACTTAAAACTTTTCACTTGAAGCGAAAGAGGACAATTCGTAGCTTTTAGTTTAAGTAAAATAATTTAATCTTATAGAGAAATGCTAAGCTTCTTGCTTGAAGATGACTCAAAAAAAAGAAACAAGCAAATCCGAATAAGGAGATAGGCAATATCATAAGTGAAATGCTTGATTTCAAAGCCTTGCTTTCAAAACGTAAATAAAATCGAAAGCATCAATACAAAAGTAGTAAGTAAGGTAAGTAAAAAGAAAACTCATAGTTTTATAGTGGTTCGACACTAACCGGCTTACGTCCACTCCCGAGTCCCCCTCCTTGAGGCAAATGATACCTAAGATTACGATTAGAGGAGTATACTACAATGATCTATCGTGTGGATACTGCTAGAGAGGAGGACACTTGACCTCCTTCATTCTCTCCAACTGGATCTGGAAAAACATAGATATATAATCTCCCTAGGCAAACAATCTCTCACACGATGTAATTTTCTGATTTTTATAGCTTTCTCATGACCCAATCTTTTGCACGATGATTTGATCTACGTGGGAAACATATTTTATTTTGATCTTTCGCTGTACATGTGATGCTCCTGCTTGGTTTCCCTATAGAAGAGGCATACACTCGACTCGCTCGAAGAAGTAAGAGGCGAGGTTCCATGTGGCAGGGAGGATGCAGAGGAAGATGGGATTCCAAAAGAGAAACTGATAGCAGGCGAAGAGGCGACGAAAGTGAAACCAAAGCCAGAGAAGATAGCAGATAATCATGGCAGATTGCCTAGGGATTGATCAGATCAGTTGATTTGATTAAAGGAGGGGAACACTACATTGATAGTTGTAGATTTGTGAGCAGCATCGATGGAGAATAGTTGATAGAGAGGTGGATTGAGGGAAGTGTAGCAATTCTCTAAGGAGAGGACAATGTTGTTGCTATAGCGACGGAAGCAATTTAGCGGTATCTGGTGTAGATCGATGTCACAAACAAAGGGTAAAGTCACTTAGTAGAGGAGGAAAAGGAGGGAGAGAGGTGACAAGGCCTGAAGCAAAGAGTTGGAGGAGGAGGGTGCGATGGACACCGCGAGGTGGCTAACGCAGTGCTCGATGCAGAGAAGAGTGCACTGAAAGAGCGTTCGGGGCAAAGAGCGGTAGTGATCAATGAGGAAGAAAGGGAAATGTTGATCTAATCAACATTGCTAGATGTGAGATTGATGCTAAGCACGTAGGACTCGCCCTAGAAGTGCGTATATCATATCATTCTTGCCTCGAGCAAGAATTCCTCCTCGCTAGCTAGTGACAATAATCTATCATCGATATGCCGACAATAGCACCTACCGATCTACCACCACTTCCTCGACCATCTCCATGACCGACCACCCTTTTGATCTTCCTCCTCCTCTTGAGCCATGGTTATCTCCTCCTCTTTCCTTCCCCGCCTCTCTTCATGACCACCGCTTATTACAGACTTCCACCATCTCAGATTGCTGCCTCTCCTCCATCATCTTTCACACCCTCACCTTCTCGAGCTCGAGAAGTCCTTTGTCGAGGTGTAGTTGAAAGGTTCTCCTCTACCCATTGTCGGTTTTCTCTCTACTCGATAGTTTATCTGCTTTGATACTATGATAGATTAAAGTGTGATGAGAAAGATTGACAAATTTCATCAACATGAATCCTATTTATAAGGGTTAGAGAGAAATATATCCTACTCTTCAAAACTAAGGATCTTTTCCTATCTCTAGAAGATTTAACTAAAGTTAACTCTCTAAAACTTCTCCCAAGTTATTAAGATTATTCTTACCATTCTTCTTATATAATCTATATAGAATGATCCCTAGAAGATCCTTAAGGGACAAGGGAAAGAGGAGATTAGAAGAAACTTATGGTACCAATAGTTTTGATTCCTATGAACATGCTATGAAATTTCTAATCCTTGAATTTAGAAGTGTCCATAAGGGAAAATATGTTGATCTAGATGACCTATGAAACATAGAACCAATCCAATGGTTTGCAAATATAGGAGCCCTTCCCATTCTTAAAGTGAATGAACCCATCTACCCAAGAATAGTAAGATTATTCTATAACAACATGCATGTAGATGAAAATGAAATAGCTTCTACATATCTTTTGGGACACCACATTGATATTACCGATAATCTAATTTGTAACCTAATAGGCATCCTTGAAAAAAGAAATGGTTGTTATTTTAGGGGACAATGGGATATGAACTCTATAGGTATAACATACTTTGAAGTTTTAGGAACGGTTTTTGGAAATCCAAATCTAGCTATTGTACCAAACAGTTATGAACATTTGCTACTATTTAATGCAAAAGTGTTTCATCATATAATAATAAGCATCTTACTTTCGAAAAAATTTCATCATGATGAACTGAATCAAATGGAACTAGGAACTATGTATTGGATAATAAAGGAACAAGATAATTGTTTTGGATATCTCATAAGGCAGAACATGATTGATCTTGCAAATAAGAATTTGATGCTACCTTATGGTAGATTAATCACTAGACTATTGCATGCTCATGACATAGTCATTCCACTATATGAAGAAATCATTAAAATAGATAGGTACAATGTAATCAATAGAAATTTTTTAAAAAGATTTAAGTGTGTTGAAAGACATGGTATATGGATTAGATTGCCTAGAAGGACTAAGTCTCCCCCACTTGAACCTGAACCTGGGACACCTATCCTTAGGAGAAGCTCATCTCCTCCTACCAATCCTCTTGAGGCACCACCCATGATGCAGCCAAGACCTTCTTTTCCTATCGAGACTATTATGAACCGGATGGAATGAATTGAGCAATGCCAAGATATTCTCTTTGATTTATGGAATATAGTTGAGAATGGATTTAAAAAGTATTCTCTTCCAATGAATAATTGGAATGATTTAGAAAAGATTTTCTCTTTAAACGCAAAGGCTATGAATGTCTTGTTTTGTGCTCTTGATATGAATTAGTTTAATTGTGTTTCTGCTTGTGATTCGGCTTTCGATAATTGGCATACTTTAAAAATCACACATGAAAGCATAACTAATATAAATGAATCATTTAATGAAATGCATTACAAAAATGAACTTGAAGAACATCTTCCGAAGAACAGGAAGGATTGTGAACTAAGAATGACATATGACTCCTCGAGTGAAATCTCGAGTGATGAGAACCTTGGACATGAACTTTTAAAAAAATGAATCAGAAAAATTAATGAACTTGAACCTTATAAAAATTATGCACACAACCTCTTGCTATGAAGTCGAGGAGCTCCAAAGATCAAATGCTCAACCATGAAGTGGAGAACCTTACTTTAATGGCGATCGAAGATGAGGTTAGTGAGTCTTTAGATTTTTCATTTTCAGAATTATCAAGCATGTTTAATAATTTATTCAATGAGTTTAGGAAACTTGACAAATCTTTTAAGATGTTTAAAGTTGATCATGATTTGTTAGTTAAAAGATTTAATGAAATGCATGATTCCTTACCATCACATAAACCATGCTTGAAATGTGAAATGGTAGAAAAAGTTAAAGAAGAAAATTGCATGCTTAGAACTACACTTGAGAAATTTGAGATAGGAAATAAATCCTTAAATATGATCCTTTTCAATAAGGGTCATATTAACAATAAACATGGCATAGCCTTTGTTGGAAGTATTCAACAAAAGCCAACCATCTTTGTAAAAGGACCTACATTGAATATACCACCAAGAATTAAGTATAAAATTTATGGTAAATTAGGACATAAGGCAAACAAATACCTTTTTAGTAAATATACTCCTCGTCATCTTGTATGGGTTCCAAAGAGAACTCTATACAATGAAAATCGATTAGAAAAGAAAGATAAAAATCTTTATGAATGACCCAATATTAAATGGGTACCTAAGTCAAAACCTCCTATAATATAAAGTTATTTCCTAACAAGGCTAGGAGTAATAAAAATATTTTGAAAGTAGATGCTCAAGTCATATTACTTGAGATCTAACACTCCTTCAAGCTTAGTAGCCTAAGTAGTAATAAGAAAATTATTAGAATTAAAATTATTGATAATGAATCTTTTAATGGTTCATCATTATACAATTAATATTGATGATGCATAGCTAGAGTATACAAGTATGAAAATGAATTAGAACCAAAGAACCTTAGTTATTAAAAAACATATTGAAACATATAAAAATGAGATTTTGAGTAAACGTTAAAATCATTAGCTTATTTAAATGTAAAGACTATTATTAAAATACTTCAAATATTAACTAAGTTTGTAGAATGATTGACTTAAATGTTACATTGATTGAAATGTCATGATGATTGAATGATTATGTTGAATGTTAGAGCATAGAAAATATATATGCTTCATTTTTAAGATGAGTTTGTCAACTCCTTGCACTATGTGTAAAGAGTTAGACTCATTTAAATATTAAAATTGAGATTGGTTAAATTTATGCTTTAACGATATTTTATGTCTTATAGTAATGACTGTGTTGAAATTAAATTTGGTTTTTAGTCTTAAACGAAAAAATCATTGATTTGAAAATTATTCTTGATAGAAATAACTTGAAACAACCAAAAGGAGGATAATTAATCTTAAAAATATTTCTATCCTATGAATCCTTCAATAAGAGATAAAATGATACTATTGTTGAATCTCTTTAACTACAAAATGAATTTAAAAATGTTTAGCTATTTTCTTTTGAAAAATAATCTATGATGACTTTATTGAAATTTTCTTAAAAGTGATTTTTGTATGTTTTCAAATGATTTTGTTTTAAAGAATGGATATATTTGAATCTATCCAACTTCATTGATATGTTGCTTTTGATTATTTGATAACTTAAATCATGATCTTGAAATCTTAAAAATTATAATTTGAGATCTTTTTATTTACTAAGATTCCTTTCATCCTAAACATGATCTTGACTTCTCAATATTTCTATAAGAATCAAGATCCTTCTTACTTTGTCTCCTAAGATTTCAAAAGCTTTGAAATTTCATCTAGGAAGAAATGTATCAAAATAAATCATGTTGTTGGCATTTCTGATTTGATAATAATATTCTTTATGACATGATTACTTATGACTTTCTTCTTAGTATAACTTATCATCAAAATTAGTATTTCTTAAATTTATGATAAGTTCAAAATTAAATGAGATTTGCATTATCATGAATATTTCCTTAACTTCTTGACTTGACTTATATGTTATGAGAATCACATTATTGATCTCTATGATTTTCTTTAAAAGGAGATTTATGATCATTCTTCTTTTCTATTAAAAAGATTTATCTTGAATAAATTAAGATTATCCCCTAAGACTCATTTGTCTTATTTAGAAAAATGGGAAAGAAATTTTATTAAACGAAATCATGTCTTTTATATTTGAATTTTTAATGACATGATATCTCTTATACTTTTTGACATAAATTGAACATGGATGAAAAATATTATACAATCATATTTCTCTCTTGACAATAACAAAAAGTAGGAGATAAAATTTTTAATATGATTAGAAGCAAACATTGAATGATGAACAAGTGCTTAGAAGAAAATTAGAACTTTCTAAATACTTACAAAATACTTGATTTACAATTTGAGCTTAATCTACCATCATGCCTTCTTATGAAATTTTTGATACTTTTTATCCAAATTACATGAGATGATTTTAAATGCATGAGTAACTCTTAAACTTTTGAATCTCCTTAAATATCTTGAAGTTTTGAGCTTAATTTCAAAATTCTCATCTATAAAATTTACATCTTTAAAATTAAATATTTTTTGTGATATGATATTTTTGTTTCTCTACCTTGATTCTACATTCTTATTTACACAAAGTAGAGAAAGAAAATCACTAGCATTTCAAGAGACTAATAAGTCTATTAATTATATTTTGAATCTCTTGAAATTTATTTTGATGATTTTGAAATTAAATGATATCATGATTTTGATTTCTTAGAATTATAACTTGAAATCTTTTATGAATCAAAATCTTTTGTTATGTATTTTCATATTATTTAAAAGGATATTTTTTATACAAATCATGAACTTAACAACTTAAGATTTCTTATGGATGAATCGAGAGATTTTACTTTAATTGTTTCTCCTATAAATTTGTCTCTTGATATTCACAATTTACCTTCAAAATTGTACATCTCGTCACTATGTTAATCTTTCATAATATATTTTATGTGATGATATTGAAAAATGATGTAATGAGAAAAGTTTTGCACTATCTCTTTTTGACACTGACAAAGGAGGAGCAAAATTTGTTAGCTTGTAAAATTGCAAGCTTGAACAATGCAAAGGAAGCAAAAATTTGCTAGCTTACACTTCCCAAAAGAGAAGAAAGAATTTACTAGATTTATTTATTATATTTTCTTGAAATTTACATGAGAAAAATGTATTGAGCACTTATTCGAATTTTGTATATCTACAAGATTGAGGTTGAGACCTAGAAATGCTAAATCATGAAAATATAAATTGCTAATCTAGATTTCATGAGATTAAGCTTTTTGTAATAACATCTTTGAAAATTTTCTCCATGATTTGATATCTTATTATTTTCAAAAATTGCATGAAGATGTGCCACATTTGAAATTTACAAGAGATGATTTTATATATCAAGAGATGACTTTTGCTATATTTAAAATACATAAGTAGTCTTTAAATCTCTTGGACTTTTGAGCTCATCTTAATATTGCTTTTAAAATTTATTAAGAGCTCTTCTCATGATGAAATGATTCAACAACACCTCCCCTGTTTCTCTACTTATTAATTATAAAAGGTATGGTTGATAACTAGAGATTAATTTTTAAATATATTAAATTTATTGAGAAATGTATGCTTAATGATTTGAAAATTTTCTATGCACTATGACTTGAAATTTTCTATGACTTGAAAGTTCCTATGCTCAATGACTTGAAAATCTTTTAAACTCTATGACTTGAAAATTTTCTATGCTTATTGATTTAAAAATTTTCTATGCTTGATGATTTGAAGAAAAATTCTCAAATATTTTCAACTTCATGACAATCCTTGAAAATTCTTGATAAGTTGAAAAGTTTAAAAGCAAATCTTTGTTATACTTGAAAGATTATATGCTTGAAATGTTTATTGCTTTGATTTACTTGAATTCAAGAGGATATGACTCTCTTAAATTTAAGTCTTCTATATTAATGCATATACTAAGGGGGAGTAATATCATCATATGTTTTGAAATTATTAGCTCTATATTTCATCTTTTTGTTGATGATAAAGGGGGAGAAATATATATTGATAACACATGACATTGAAAACTATTCATTGATAACACTTGATGATATAACTTGGATATTTTACAATTCATAATTTGATGACTTGATGTAAATTTGTGTTAAAATTTACATAGAATGTTGATATCTTGAATTTAAGAGTGTGTGATTCTCTTATATTTAAGTGGTATGGTTTTAGGGAGAGTTAGGATTAACTCCTATTATCAATTAATTATCATCATCAAAAAGGGGGAGATTGTTAAATCTCGAATTTTGATGATGAAGTCAATTGATGGATTATTGATCTAACAGGATTATTAGAGTTGATTAATGCAGTTTCAATTATGATAGAAGGATTATTACAATCAGGATTGGCCAATGTTAAGTCCATGCATCGAGTCGATGCATTTGGGAACTCGCCAGGAGTGTGTCGGAAGCTCGCCGAGGGTATCGAGATTTTGCCAGGATGGCGCAAGGGAGCTCGCCAAAAGAAGACCGAGACTGGTCGGAAGATTATCGGGGGTAGCCGAAAAGCTTGTCAGGAGTCGAAATGGTATTGTAATGAATATTTTAGCAATTATGATTATATTTAATTGAGTCATAATTAGCATCGTGTAGGTCTAACTATGGCAAGATCAATGAAGTTACAACCAGATGATGGGCCAAGATAAGGCCTAGGCATCAGGCCGAGTTCGGACGATGCGGTGGGATCTCGTCGGAAGTTCGCTAGGAGATTCTCCGAAGGAATTGGGAAGCTCGCTGGGAACACGAAGGGAGATCACCGAAAAGAAGACCGGAGGACTTGCTGCAAGATTGCCGGAGGTTACCGAAGTATGCGAGAGTTAGGTCTTAATTAGGCTTAATCGGTCATTGATCAGTAAGTGTTGTAATCATTGAGTCATAGTTAGGGTTAGAGTCCTAATTGAGTTGGATTTGGAAGGAATCCAATTCAACTCAATGAGGCAATCAGATGCACTACTAGGTTTCATTGAGCTCAGGTTGAGCTCAATCAGTTGACCAAAGAGCTAGTCAACATAAAAGTTAAGCCAGAATTCGAAAAGTGGAGGGAACCACTTTTGCGAAAATTCCGGCGAGTAAACCGGTAGTGAGCGGCACCATAGAATCCGGGTGGCGGCCAGTAGGTGTCGACGGGTAAATCACCCAGACGGTGGTTGGACCGTCCGTACCACAGATTACGGGCGGTGGCCAATGGCTGACAGCGGGTAAACCGCCCAGGTCGGCGAGTAAACTGCTTGTACCCAGATTTTCTGGATACGGTTGGATTTTGGCTCCGGTTTTGAAGCTAATTTGGAGCTTATAAATACTCCAAATTTTCTTACATTCAGTATAATACTTTTAGGGGATTATATTATGAGAAAATATTGTGTGAGAATTGTAAGAAAAAGAAAAGGGGTAAGGGAGAGAGCTTAGAGTTGTAAATCTAGTCTCCCTTGTAAGCTCAAGTTTAAGGGTTTGATCTTCACCCAAAGAAGATTGGTAGTGGATGCCAGTGTGCCTTAAGAATGAGGACTCAGAAGTGAATGTAGGTCGTTGGCGCCGAACCACTATAAAATTATAAGTGTTTCATACTTGCATTGCTTGAATGTTGTTGAATTGATGCTTCCAACTTAACTAAACTCCTTGAAAGCAAGAAGATAAGTTCTTTTCCTCAAACGTGATTATTTTTTTGGCTTCCTTAACAACTTACCTTTAATCACTCACTTGTTTTATTAAAAATGAAAAGCTTCATATTTTCTATTCTATCTTATCGATTGCTTTAAAAAATAATTTAGCTTGCACTAATTCACCCCCCCCCCCTCCTCTTAGTGCCAATTGATCCTAACACTAACATGTGTGTTATAAAAAGAATTGCAGGTCCAACTATGATAGGATCAATGGAGTTATGACTAGATAATGGGCCAAGATCAAGCTTAGGCATCGGGCCGAGTTCGGACGATGCGGTGGGATCTCGCCGAGAGTTCGCTAAGAGATTCGTCGAAGGGATCAGGATGCTCGCTAGGAACATGAAGGGAGATCATCGGAAGAAAACTAGAGAACTTACCGCAAGAATGCCGGAGGCTACCGGATTAGCGGAAGTTAGGTCTAAATTAAGCTTATGGTTATTAAGTGTTTTAATCGTTGAGTCTTAGAAGTGAGTCCTAATTGAGTTTGATTTAAATGAAATTCAAATCAACTCAATAAGGCAACTGAATCCACTACTGGGTTTGGTTGAGCTCAGGTTGAGCTCAATCAGTTGACCAATGAGTTGGTCAACATAAAGTCAAAGCCAGAATTCGAAAAGTTGAGGGAACCACTTTTACGGAGAATCCAGCGAGTAAATCACCAGTGAATGGTGGTTGGAAAGCCTGTACCATAGAATTTGATCGGCGGCCAACAGCTTTCGATGGGTAAACCGCCTAGATAGCGGTTAAATTGCCCGTACCATAGAATGCAGGCAGTAGCCAGTGGGTAAACCGTTCGTACCCGATTTTTTCGGGTATGTTTGATTTTTTGCTCCAAACTTATGAAGTCACTTGGGGTTTGTAAATACCCCAAGTATTCTTGCATTAACAAAAACTCTTTTGGGCAATTAAATTCTGTAAAAAAGAAATTATGAATGATTTATAAGAAAAAGAAAAGGGAAGGGAGAAAGCTTAGAGAAAGAAATTACTTCTTAAGTCTCTCTTGTAAGCAAGTGTAAGGGTTTGATCTTCACCCAAATAAGATTGATAGTGGAAGCCGGTGTGCCTCAAGAAGGAGGACTCGGGAGTGGACGTAGGCCTTTGGCACTGAACCACTATAAAAATTGTGAGTGGTTCATTGCTTTCATTGATTATATATTTCTTGTATTAAAGCTTCCTATTTAACTCACCTTTTAAGAAAGCAAATTTTTCTCGATAAGTTCTTTACCTTAAACATTGCTTATCTATCCGGTTTGATTATCTACTTAGAAACTTATCTTTGTTCACTCAATCGTTTCACTAAGAACGAAAAGCTTTTATTTTAATTGAAAAGATTTCATCTAGAAAGAATATTTACACTTGCACTAATTCACCCCCCCCCCCCCCCCCCTCTTAGTGCTAATTGATCCTAACATTACTTGTCAGAACTTCTTTTGACTTAGTGAATTATTATCTCATAAAATTCACTCGACTCATCGACTATGGACGTACTAGGCTACTATGCCATAGTCTACAGATGGTACATATGATCTTATCTATTCGACTTGTTTGTCCTAAGTTACCGTGTATCTATATTTCATTATCCATCAAATATCTCGAAGACCATATATTGGGCATGGTACTATCAGGCCTCATACGGAACTGTCTAAGTACCACTCTGATTAAATTCTCCCAGAGAACTCCTCTCTTAATCTAAAAGACTCCGATCGAGGATTTGTCCCAGCAATAACACATGAGATATTCCTCTGGTGATACTGAAAGTGGATGATCCTCTATTGACACTCAATTGCCTTTGTAAGGTTAGCTTCCAATCTTAATAACCAATTGTACCATATTTAGAACTTTACAAACCAATGAGTACTCAAACAAGGCATCCTTGGTGACTCAAGTCTAAAGATCAAACACACAACTATGACTACGGAATCGTTATATGACGATCGATACCATTAACCATCGAGCATTTCATAAGTGGATCAATCACTGAACTCATTCTCCAAAGAACATATATACTGTACCCTTAGTGGCCCCACATAAATGGCTCTGAGACTAGTGGCCTCCATCATAGGGATAGTTATACAATACACTAGTCTATCCAATTATCTTGATGTCCCTCTCGAGTAACCTATGATCGAGATTGTTTAGGATCTGTGTTTAAAGGTGAACCGGTCTCAATATCGTGTAACATGTTACACATGCCATCACTCACGTGATTGTGTTATAGGGCACCTGTAACCAACAGTGGTGCCTCTCGCGTTAAGGGTTGGTCATTCCTTTGAATGTCAATCTTAGATGCTCTCTCCTCTGAGCACTCATTAACCCACTAACCTTGCATTATTGGATCTCTATCGAATAATCTCCTTAGCCCTCTAATTGGGCCTTAAGCAATTAGTCCATCAACATAGGGTCTCATCTAATGAGAATAGAGGCTAATTGGATCTCCATCCAATCCTCTATTCGCTTAGCATCCACCATATTTGTGTGACCCACTAGGCCCGATACCGAGCTGGTTGTGAGTCGTTCCCATCATAACTCCTTCTGATATAGTGAATTATTTTCCCCATAATAATTCACTCGACTCATCGACTATGGAGGTACTAGGCCACTACGCCATAGTCCTCAAACGGTACAAGGGGGATCAAATCCATCGGACCTGATTGGCCACAATTACCATGTATCTATAATCTCTTATCGAACTAATATCCAAGAGATCATATATTGGACATGGTACTATAATGTCACATACGAAATCAGTTTTTCTTGCTCTAATCAGATTCTACTGGAGAACTTATTCTCTTTCAATCCGAATGACCCTGGCCAGGGATTTGTCTGAGCAAGCACATATGGGATATTCCTCTCGTGATACCGAGAGTGGATGATCCTCTATTGACTCTCAATTGCCTTCGTAAGGTTGGCTACTGATCCCGATAACCAACTGTACCAGATTTGAAACTTTCTAAACCTTAAGTCTGGCATCAAAGAAAAGAGTACTCATACAAGGTATCCTTGGTGTCTCAAGTCTAAGGACCAGATACACAACTGGGGGTATGGAATCGATGTCTGACATTAGGTATCATTTACCATACAACATTTCATAAGCAGATCAATCAGTGAACTCATTCTCCAATGAGCACCTGTACTATATCCTTAGTGTCTCCACACAAGTGGCTATGAGACCAGCCGCCTCCATCATATGGACTGGTGTATAGTACACCGATCTGTCCGGTTATCTCAATGTCCCTCTCGAGTAACCTATGACCGGGATTATTTAGGATCTGTGTTTAAAGGTGAATCAATCTCATTATCGTGATCTCATCATGATCGAATTCCCAATGCACAGAACCAAGGACATCACAATATATATGCAACAAATAATATAATGTGAGAATTTATCAATATTAATCATAAGCAAAAAGATCACACAGCGTGTCACACGTGCCATCACTCACATGATTGGCTTGTAGGGCACCTGTAACCAGCAATCTCCCACTTGACCAAAAGCCAATCACCTATATGTCTGATCCCCATCAGACCTCTATGACGCTCAAATACAATCTGAGCCAGCGGCTTCATCAATGGATCTGCAATGTTATCTTCGGATGGAACTATTTTCATTACTATATCTTTTCGGGTCATGATCGCTCTAATCATATGGAACCTCCTCAGAACAATTCTGTTGAGACTTGAGCTCCTTTGTTAGAGTTATCGTCTTGTTGCTGTCATAATATATGGGAGTCAGCTCCACGCTGCTTAGTATGACTCCCAAATCCTTGATGAACTTCTTCATCCAAACCCCTTCCTTTGCTGCTTCTGCTGTAGCAATATATTCTACCTCTGTGGTCAAGTCTGCAATAGTATCTTGCTCGAAACTCTTTCAGCTTACTGCTCCTTCATTCAGGGTGAAAACAAACTCTGAATTTGACTTACTATCATCAATGTCAGACTGAAAACTCGAGTTCGTGTAGCCCTCAACCTGGAGGCTACCTTCTCTATATATCAGTAAAAGATCCTTAGTGCTTCTCAAGTACTCAAGGATACACTTTACTGCCTTTTAGTGTTATAAACCTAGATTTGCCTGATACCTGCTCGTGACACACAGAGAATGTGCTATACCAGGCCTGGTATATAGCATTGCATACATGATAGACCTTATCACTGAGGCATAAGGTATCTTATCCATGTCTGCCCTTTCTTCAGGAGTCTTTGGGGACATACTCCTAGAAAGTGATATTCTATTTCTCATCGGTATGAGACCTCTCTTGAAATTCTTCATGCCAAACCTTTTGATAATGAAGTCTATGTACCTAGATTGGGACAAGCCAAGCATCTTTTTGGATCTATCTCTATAGATCCAGATCCCCAAAATATAGGATGCTTCCCCTAAGCCTTTCATGGGGAAGTTTCTAGCCAAGCCTTTACTGTGGAGAGCATTCTTACGTCATTCCCAATGATTAGGATGTCATCCACATATAGCACCAAGAAGGTGATAGTGCTTCCACTTACCTTCATGTACACACAAGGCTCATCTTCGTTCTTAATGAAGTCATAAGATATGATCACCTCATCAAATCTTATATTCCGACTTCAGGAAGCTTGCTTCAATCCATAAATATATCTAAGCAATCTACACACTTTATCTGGACTCTCTTTGGATATGAATCCCACTGGCTGTATCATATACACCTCCTCCACGAGGTTGTCATTTAGGAATGTCATTTTGACATCCATCTACCAGATCTCATAGTCATAGTGTGCTGCAATGGCCAAAATAATTCTAATGGATTTAAGCATGGCTACAGGCGAAAAGGTTTCGACAGTCAACTCCTTGTCTTTGACGATATCCTTTAGCTACTAGCCTTGCTTTATAGGTCTCTACATTTCCATCCACTCCGATCTTCTTCTTAAAGATCCATTTACAGCCGATGGGTACAATACCCTCAGGTGCTTCCACAAGGTTCCAAACCTTTTTAGAGTACATAGAATCCATCTCAGAATTCATGGCTTCTTGCCACTTTCCGGAGCTATACTCATAATAGCCTCCTTGTAGGACTGAGGATCAACATCCTGAGAGTCATCTCCACTGATAAGTCCCACATATCTTTCAGGAGGGTGAGATACTCTACTAGACCTATGTAAAGTTGAAACTTGTGTGTTAGGTACCAGAATAGATTCGGGATCTAAAATGGTGCTTGAGATAGGTTCTCCAACCTAACTAATTCTATATTGCTCCCACTATTTCCACTAAGAATATGTTCCTTCTCAAATAACACGGTTCTCTTGGCAATAAAGATTTTTCGGTCCTCGGGGTGATAGAAATAATACCCACAAGTTTTCTTTGGGTATCCCACGAATGTGCACCATTCTGTCGTTGATTCCGGCTTATCGGGGTTGTGTCTTCTAATGTGGACAGGACAGCCCTAAATCTTAACAATCTTAAGATTGGGCTTCTTTCATTTTCATATCTCATATGGTATAGACACTACTGACTTTGATGGAACTCTGTTCAGAAGGTAAGCTGCAGTCGCTAGGGCGTACCCCCAGAATGAGATGGGTAGGTCAGCGAAACTCATCACGGACCACACCATGTCTAACAGCATGCGATTCCTCCTTTCTGATATACCATTGAGCTGAGGTGTATAAGGAGGTGTCAATTGTGATAGAATCTCATTGTTTCTAAGGAAATGGGTGAACTACGTACTAAGTACTCTCCTCCTTGATTTGATCGAAGAGTCTTAATACTCTTTCCAATTTGGTTCTCTACCTCATTCTTATATTCCCTGAATTTCTCGAAAGCCTTAGATTTGTACTTCATTAAGTACATGTGTCCATACCTAGAGAAATTATCAGTGAATGTAATGAAGTATAAGTAACCACCTATAGCCTGAGTCGACATGGGACCACATACATCACTATGTATGGGTTCCAATAACTCGGTGGCTCTCTCTCTCTCCAGTTCCACTAAAACGAGAGTTGGTCATCTTCCCACGAAGGCAAGGTTCGCAAGTTGCATATATCTCATAGTCAAATGGATCTAAGTATCCATCTTTCAGCAACTTTTAAATCCTTCCCTCATGTATATGACCTAGCCTACAATGTCATAGGTATGCATTATTCACCTCATCTCTTTTCCTCTTAGACATATTTATATTCATGATATGTGGATAAGTGTCTAACACATATAAGTCATTTATAAGGATCCCTCTAATGATGATCTTATCATCCATAATTATTAAATTATTATTATTCTCAAAAACTAATTTATATCCACTTATTGTCAAAAAAGAGGTGGATATAATATTTTTGATAAATAGATAGAATAAAATAGCATGCATCCAATGTAATGATAGCTCCACCAAGCAGATATAGGGTGACCTCTCCAACAGCACTACAGCAACTCTTGCTCCATTACCCATCTTGAGGTTCATCTCGCCTCTAGCCAATCTCCTAGGTCTTGTCAGTACCTGTAACAAATTTTAAATATGATAAATACTCCCGATATCCAATACCCATGTGTTATCATGAAAATCTAACAAGTGGAGACTGATCATGAATATACCTCAAGCTTCTCTAAGCTTCTGTTTCGCCTTATCTATAAGGTAGTCCTTACAGTTTCTTCCAATGCCAGTCTAGGCCACAGTGGAAGCACTGTCCTTTGTCCGTTGTCGGGTCTCTCTTGGCAACCTTTGCCTTACCTGGTCTTTCTTTGCCCTTGCCCTTCTTAAGGGTCTTGCTGGCCTTCCTTTTCTATTTGGTCTCACCAATGTAGAGAACTAGCTTCTCCTTCTTAATGGCACTCTCAGCTTCCCTCAACATATTGAGTAGCTCAAGGAGAGTCACATCAAACTTATTCATATTAAAGTTAATAATGAACTATGAAGTATAAGATCAACATACAGGTTATCCTCTAAGACTATCTATATACTTCACAAAACGAGCGATCACATCCTCCCTTATCCTTTCCTCCAGCGTGGGCACAATCATGTTAAGGATATATATGATTTTATCTTCCGCAAGAATAATTCTCAAAATGCGAAGCTTTTGGACTAATGAGGTAGTTGGCATCAAGTATGCCATGTAGGGGTTTTACAAGCGACAAGCAAGATATAGTGTAAATTAAATAACATGCAGATTTTACAGAAAATACTAATTAAGATGTGAACTTTTATCTTAATGTGCTCCCACTATTTTCCTAGCGAATCACGCGACACCCTCGACACGTGAGACGAAAGTCTCTGGTAGACTCCCAGTGGGGATCAGGATCCAATTGGCATCTTAATGCAACCTCGAGGGACTCGACCAATTACACTAAGCCCAAAAGGTAAGCAACTATTGCCAATCACAACTCCTTGTGATTCTCGTATTGTTCGGCCTCTGAATCATCACAGTCTCGAGGGACTCGACCAATCATGACGTTCAATTAAGTCATCACCATCATTACAAGATGAGTCTGATTCGATGATATGCCCTCGAGAGACTCGACCAAGCATACCAAGTCCTCAGGTCACCGGTGACATCTTTATGTCGTAGGTAAGATCTTGATCACGTAGATAGGTGAGTCTCGAGAGACTCGACCAACTAACCTATGTCGTGATTCAATTTCTTCCTATAACGATGGAAGGCTACGTGGGTCAATCTTATTGCCTCATGCTTACTTACTTAATATTATCTTAGGAGGGGTTTTATATCGATCTCCTAATATGTCGTGTCACACACATACATATTTAATATATATCTACATCGCATACAAATATATATATACATATATCTAGTAGGTGTATAACAAACACATCACATATGCAAGCCACACCAGATGATCATGAGCCGTAACCTAATATGATTAAGCCGAAACCAATGGGCCTAATCACTCACAATAGGATCTATGTGTGCATCGGCATATCTCCATGCCCTGTGATTGTCGATCTCATCATCGGTTCCATTGGATCGTTGCATCACCATGCGTCGTAATCTCCCACCACGGCATCATGGGTCCCGTTGTCACGTCCACGCTCCTGCTATGCCTCTCTATATAATTACAAATAATCACAAGCACGCAGGCCCGACAATAAACGAGAAAAACAGAGGCTCGTAGGCCCCAATAATAATAATAATAATAATAATAATAATAATAATAATAATAATAATCATAATTACACACATCATAACACATGGCTCATGATCATCCATTCACATCATACATCACATGTCCATCACATCATATGTAGGATTACTAGATATATATATAATAATTAATTAAACTATTTAATTAAGTATTTTTCTAAAAATCAGGACATGCTCAGAATTTTTAGAATTATCAAAGGCATTTTCATAATTCTATATTAGAGGATAGTCTATGGAATTTCTAGAATTATTGAGGGTATTATGAGAATTATATACACGAGGACAATCCTCAAAATTTTCTGAATTCATAGGGGCAGGATCATCCTTTTCTCCAAAGGATGCCCTAACCCCTCTTTCCCCCTCTGCGCCACCGCCGCCGCCGCTGCCCCTGCGCAGGCGGTGGCTGCCCTTGCCCGCTGGCAGCCGCCCTACCAAGGGGCAGCCACCCCTGTAGCCGGCACCTCCACGGGTGCCGCCCTTGCAGGCGCTGCCCCTACTAGTGGTCGCCCTTGCAGGCAGCAGCCCTTGCGGGTGGTGCCTCTGCCCACAGGCTGCCTTCTTGTGGGCGTCGAACCCGTAGTCGGTCATCTACAGGCCGTCGGCAACAGCCCTTGCGGCGTGGTCGCTGGCGGCTGCTGCCCCTTGTGGGCGCCGCGCTGCAGCCGGCCACCCTCTAGCGGCTGCCCCTGCGGGCAAGGCCTTAGAGTGGTCGAGCCGAAAATTCTCTTCCCGACATTGACCTGTTGTGCAGGAATGTTGCAAGGGAGGCAATCCTAGCTTCTTCCTAGACTGACCCAGGAGACGCCCATCATCACTCCGACTACGTTTTTATCTTTATCTCGTAACATTTACGTGGACGCCCTTGTATGATCGGGACCGAACCAAGTCGTGCAAACTCTCAGCCCACAACATAAAGGATCACAACAATATCTATCATTTGTATAATTATTATTTAATAAACAATAATATATCTCATATTTAATAATATTTTGATTAGTTATAGCTATATGTTATTAACTGTATTTTAAAATTTATATAAACAAACTGATTTCTCCAATGGATTTCAGTAAAGTCAATTAAGTGGGATCGAACTCATGAATATTTTAAATTATAGTTTTAATTTATCTTCAAGTATTGTATTTATTTGTGAACATTAAAATATATATAATCTCAAGGATACGGTGTTGAAATCAATTTAAAATGATATTGATGAATCAATCATACAATTTAATAGATAGCTATTTTAGTATGATCAAATCAATAAAAATTGGGAGATGCAGGAAAGTTTTGCTAAACATAATATAAAAAAATACTTGGAATTTTTTCAAAAAATAAGTAATTCAAGGAGAGAGATACAAAAAAATTTTATTATAAACAACTAAAAGAATCTTGATTTAGCTGAATTTTGGTCAATGCAAGGATCTAAAGAAAAGTTATGCCAAGTAGAAAAGTCACTCAAAGACAAAACAGTGGCGGCACCATTTGTTAAAGTGAAAAGTCATCCTTATCAATGCATTTTTTATAGCTTTGAATGGACATAATGTATAAAGTGAAACGAATAAAGTTACGAGACAGTTGGAATGTTCTCTCTATAAACGAAACATAAAAATCTTAGTAAAGTATTTTTTGGATTTGAAAATGTCAGCACCAAATGTACGAAATGGGTTGTTGGTAATTGTTGAGTATGATGCTGATCTCAATGGAGACTCTTCAAAAGTTTGACCTATAACTTCTATAATCATGTGTAGAAATGATGATATCAATGGAGACTCTTCAAAAGTTTGACCTATAACTTCTATAATCATGTGTAGAAACTGATTACACGTCAAGCATTTGATAATAATATGCATACGAAAGTTCAATAGCTAACAATATGCATACGATAGTTCAATAGCTTATAACTTTTTGTAGAAGAAGAAAGAAGAATAAAAGATGATGACTAAAGATATAGTTTATCACTAATATATCGTCCTTACCTTTTATTTATAGAGATCCATCCAAAAACCCTAATAGATCCTACCTTAATGGGTATTTGATCTTTATCCAATTATCAACTAATATTAGATTATTAGATCTCTATCTAATAATCTCAATTAGCATATAATTGGGCCACATATAAGGAGTCTATCAATGTTGGGTCTTATCAAATGAAAACAAAGGCTAATTGGATTATTCATATCCAATCATTTACTCGTTGAATCATCCACCATATGTATGTGACCATCTAGGCACAATATTGAGTTCCTAACTATCAAAACTCCTTTTAACTCAGTGAATTATTATCTCATAAAAATTTACTCGACTCATCGACTATAGACTTATTAGGCCACTGCGCCATAGTCCCTAAATGTACATGGGATCATATCTATTTGACTTGTCTATCTTCAGTTATCATGTATCTATAATCTCTTATCTATCTATCCCAGAAATCATATATTATGTATGGTACTGTCAGGCTTCATACAAAATTCATCTGAGTACCTCTCTAATCAAATTCTTTCGGAGAACTTCTCTCTCAATCTGAATGACCCCGGCCGAGGATTTATCCGAGTGATAACACATGAGATATTCCTCTCATGATACCAAGAGTGGATGATCTTTTATTGACACTAAATTACCTTCGTAAGGTTTGCTACCAATCCCAATAATTAGTTATACTAAATCTGAGACTTTCAAAATATATAAGTCAAACGTCAAAGAAAGGAGTACTCAAATAAGACATCCTTGGTATCTTAAGTCTAAAGATCAAACACACAACTATGACTACGAAATCACTGTATGACGATAGGTATCATTAACTATCCAGTATTCTCTAAGCGAATCAATCAGTGAACTCATTCTCTAATGTGCACATGTACTGTACCCTTAGTTTCCCCACACAAGTGGCTTTTAGACTAGTCATCTCTATCATAGGGACATGTATACATTATACTAGTTTATCCGGTTATCTCGATGTCTCTCTCGAGCAACCTATGACCGGGATAATTTAAGATCCATGTTTAAAGGTGAATCGGTCTCATTATTATGATCTTATCATGATCATATTCTCATTGCACAGAACCAAGGACATCACAATATATATATATATATATATATATATATATATATATATATATATATATATATATATATATATATATATATATATATATATATATATATATATATATATATATATATATATATTCAACAAATATAATGTGAGAATATACCAATAATAATCATAAGCAAAAAGATTGTGCAGCATGTCACACGTGCCATCACTCACGTGATTGGTTTATAGGGCACATGTAACCAATAGTGGTGCCTCTCACGTAAATGATTAACCATTCCTCTGAATGCCCTTCTTTGATACTCACTCCTCTGAGCGACTCATTTCCCTACATCTCAATGTTTGTTTCCTTCAAACTGTCACGCATGCTAGTTGCCCTCCATGTAGCCCAATTAGGTCACCTACATTTGCATTTCAAGTGTTTCTACATGTGCTTATCCCACTCGATACCAAATGTCATGAACTTAGCTGGTTTTACCTAAGTCATGCAGCACATATACATATTCATTCGCAAAGGTCAGCTTCCTTGAAACCTCATATGGTTCCTTAAGACCTATAAAAGAGAAAACATGTTAGAGAAAATGTTAACATAGGATCCACAAGCAACCTTTTCAACAAATACTTTATAACCAATGCAAATTAGAACAATGGACTATGCAAACTCTAAACGATCATACACAAATGATCATGGTCCATTACAGACCAAAATCCCCACAAGTGTCCAAATAATACAACTCTCATTTACAAGTCAAAAACGACCACGAAAGTCAACTAAACTAGGGTTGCCAAGCCTACTGCTAGCCCGCTTCTTACACTACAAAGCATGAACAAAGACCAAAAGACACAAACATACATGAGCATTACATCAAGAACTATGTTTATATTTTGTCTGTTACATAGGTGCGGCCTACTACTCGCGTGCACTCGTGATGCGCGGTTGCTGCATGCTCGAAGTTGCTACTCACGCGCGACCATTGCTATGTAGTGGTGCTACCACAGCTGGCATATTGCTCGTGCGCGATTGCGATGCGAACTACTGCCTGCTGCGACCATCGTTATGCAGTGGTGCTACCACAACCGCTGCAAGCAATAGTGATGCACAACCATAATATGATATTTGTTATATGGAAAAACTTTCATGCTAGAATCTAAAATCAAATAAATAATGGATCCAAAGATTCATTATGATATGTACCTTTTGATGCTGTTATTCAAAAAAAATCTTTATCTGATCTACGTGTGCACCATCGTCAGATCTCAGATTTGTAATAATGTCAATCTGCAAGGAGATCTAGACTCACCTTCTCCTCTCTTCCTATCCATTCACATGATCACTATAATAAATGGTTTCAGGAATACAATAACATGAGTGATAAACTATAATCTCTCATTGACTAATTCATATGACTAAAGAATATAGATAAAACATTTGTAATCTCAGTTTATGTGACATATTGTGTTATATTCTTTTATTGTGTTATGTCTCTAAGAGGTCCTATCTATTTATAGGTGAGAATAGAGAGTCTAGCATAAGTAAAGAATTAGGAAAGTTTCTCCCATTAATGACATTTCCTAAAGAATCATACTTTAATTGGAATTTCTTTTTATTGGTCAATAACTATAGTCACAATTCAATCATATCTATAATATATCTAACTTAATTGAATATGATCATATAATCTAACAAATAGCCTATATTAAAAAAAATTCCTCAAGGCTCTTGCTTTACTTATAATTCTTGTGGATGTCAAACAACATAATCCATCCTATGAAAACTTCATGTGAATAATGTTTCTTGCAAAGTGATGATGTGGTTGATACTAAGTGACATGGGTAGTTGGCATTCTTACTAGTGGGATTAGTTGATGAGATATCTAAAAGCGAACATTTCTGTATCACCCCTATAGTCGGCATCCACCTCAGAATTAACATGGCATTTCAGAGTTTGACATGATACGCATGTGAGGTACTATCTTGAAACAATATAGTGAACTCTAAATGATGCATATCTATAACCATGCACTCATGATCGTACAAGGTGATCTCGCAGGGTGCAAAATCAGAAGAGTCAGCCATGTTGTCTTTAGTGGACAAATGGCTCAATCGACCCATGCCGTTCGAAGCAGATGAACTAATTGCTTGGAACATCGACAGCCATTAATAATCTATGTGCGACCAACCCTCGAGGAGAGGTATAAACGTGAACCCCTTGGTCGACGCTAGGAGGTCGAATCCTGAATACTCAAAACTCCTATAAAAAATTGACTTAAGCTTTAGAGTGGTCGTGCTGGGAATCCCCTTCCCGACATCGACCTATTATGCAAAAATATTGCAACAGAGGCAATCCTAGCTTCTCCCCTAACCAACCCAAGAGACGCCCACTATTGCTCCAACTACGCCCTCATCTCTATCTCGAAACATCTACGTAGACACCTTTGTATGATCAGGACTGAACCATGTCGTGCAGACTCCCAGCCCACAACATAAAAAATCAGAACAATATCTATCATTTGTATAATTATTATTTAATAAGCAATAATAAATCTCATATTTAATAATATTTTGATTAATTACAGTTATCTGCTATTAACTGTATTTCAAGATTTATATAAAACAAACTGATTTCTCCAATGTACTTCAGTAAAGTCAATTAAGTGGGATCGAACTCATGAGTTTTTTAAATTATAGTTTTAATTTATCTTCAAGTATTGTATTTATTTGTGAACATTAAAATATATATAATCTCAAGGACACATTGTTGAAACCAATTTAAAATGATATTGATGAATCAATCATACAATTTAATAGATAGCTATTTTAATATGATCAGATCAATAAAAATTGGGAGATACAGGAAAGTTTTGCTAAACATAATATAAAAAAAATACTTCGTAATCAAAGTGAAACGATCAAAGTTACGAGAAGTTAATCAGTTGGAATATTCTCTCTGTAAACAAAACATAAAAATCTTCGTAAAGTATTTTTTGGATTTAGAAATGTCAGCACCAATTGTACGAAATAGGTTGTTGGTAATTGTAGAGTATGATGTTGACCTCAGTGGATACTCTTCCAAAGTTTGACCAATAACTTCTATTATCATGTGTAGAAATTGATTACACATCAAGCGTAATATTAATTTGACCAACTCTATGAGAACACTGATACATTTTGTGAACTGTGTATATTTTGTGTTGCTGTCTTATTTCCGGTTCAAGTCCATCTTCCATAGCTTGTCATTTGTAATCTTCATATCATTTATTTAAGACATCATGCAAAAAAAGACCAAACTAAATGCAACATCAATAGTCACAAAGTCAACCAAAAATAAACATAATGATGGACTACGGACTCTCTCTCTAAACTCTCTTTTTAACCCAAATAATTCATTTTTAACAGTAAAAAATCAAAATCAATCGAACACAGTCCCAATCCAAAAGAGTATAGTATTTTCTTTGTTTTCATTGTATTTTGTATGATGCAAAACATTATAATCTGAAGGTGATTAAAATTATTAAAGTTCAATATTACCTTTTTCTGAAATTTTATGTCCTGTAGCTTTCTAGCAATCTAATAATTTATGCTGGAATCAATTTCTCATGCTACAACTTGTGGATTATGGGTTTCAATTAAGCAACTGTTTCCGACGACATTTCCTTGCCGTGCTTAGCTCTCTGTCTACATATACATCAGTAACCCACTCCTGACACCATCGTCTAAGTACCACCACCATCTCCATGGCTCTCGACATCGTTCTCATCGCCGGCATCCTCTTAGGATTCGTCGTCCACCTCCTCCTCCGCCGCAGGTTCCAGTCCATCCGTCGGCTCCGGCTCCCCCCTGGCCCTTCGGGAGTTCCAATCCTCGGCGCGTTGCCGCAGATAGGTCCCATGCCCCACGCCTCCCTCGCTAACCTAGCCGCGCGCTACGGCCCCATCATGTACCTCAGGATGGGCACTACGGGGGTCGTAGTTGCGTCCTCCGCTGGCGGCGCCCGCTCCTTTCTCAAGGCGCTCGACCTTCAGTTCGCCAACCGCCCCTCGCCCATCAGCGGGAAGGACGTCACCTACGACGGCCAGGACTTCGTGTTCGCCAACTACGGGCCTCGGTGGAAGCTCCTCCGCAAGCTCGCTAACCTCCACTTTCTCGGCAGCAAGGCGCTGACCGAGTGGGTCCCGGTTCGCCGCGACGAAATCGGTCGCATGCTCCGCGCCATGCTCGAGTCCAGCCGGAACTCGCGGCCAGTGATGGTGTCGGAGGCAATGGTGTGGGCCAGCGCCAACATCATCGGGCAGGTAATGCTCTCGCGGCGGGTGTTTGAGTCTCAGGGAGAGGAATCAAACCAGTTCAAGGACGCCATCACGGAGCTGCTGGCTTGGTCGGGGAAGTTCAGCATCGGTGACTTTGTGCCGGCCATAGCGTGGATGGACCTGCAGGGAGTGCAGCGGCAGCTGCGCCGGGTGCATGTGAAGTTAGACGCTCTGATCACGGCGCTCATGGCAGAGCACGAAGCGACGGCGAACGAGCGCGAGGGGAGGCCGGACGTGCTGGATCTTGTGATTGCCAACAGGGTTGACGCTGATGGGGTATCGCTTTCTGATGTCAACATGAAGGGCTTTATCTCTGTAAGCTCTCTTCCCTCTCTCTCCATCCCTCCCTTCCACACACCCACCCCCCCCCCCCCCCCCCCCCCCCGGCGTCTTCTTCGCTTTGGACAGCCAATTAGCGACGTACGCTAATTCTATTGACCTCCTATCTCCAAAACGGTCCTGTTTTCTCTAGTCATTGTTCTCAATCGACCAAGAGTGATGGTCAATGTCCGCTCAGAATATGTGTTGGATCCCGCAACCAAACCACCAGTAGATATACATATAGATAGAGAGCCACAAAACGTAAGCAGATGAGTTCCGCAGGAATTCCTACGTTGTCTGCTCGATTATGGCACCATTATTTGAGTCAGATAAGATTCTCCCAGCAGGGGAAATGATATTACCCTAATGCGTGCTTCATTGGAGGCTGTCCTGTTTTATAAGTGCATCATGCATGTTTGCTACCACGCCAATACCTCAACAACTTCTTCTCCTGGCAGGATATGTTTATTGCCGGAACCGATACATCATCCATCATAATCGAATGGGCGCTCGCAGAAATGCTAAGGAACCCAACCATCCTCCAGCGAGCTCAAGATGAGATGGACGAAGTAATCGGGAAGAACCGTAGGCTTGAAGAGTCTGACATCCCAAACCTTCCCTACTTACGAGCCATCTGCAAAGAGGCATTACGACTGCACCCTTCCACGCCGCTCAGCATCCCACACTACACCTTCGAATCATGCGAGGTGGACGGCTACCACATTCCCCCAGACACACGGCTCATCGTCAACGTATGGGCCATCGGGAGAGACTCCGACGTGTGGGAGCATCCCCTGGAGTTCAAGCCGGAGAGGTTCTTAAGCGGTAGAAACGCCAAGATTGAGCCACTGGGGAACGACTTCGAGCTGATACCTTTCGGCGCCGGGAGAAGGATCTGCGTGGGACTGCATGCAGGACTCATCATGCTGCAATACGGGCTCGGCTCTTTGTTGCACTCATTTCATTGGAAGCTTGCCGATGACGTCGAGGAGCTCGACATGAATGAGAAATTTGGCGCCGTGCTTCCTAAGGCAGTGCCTCTCAAGGCTGTAGTTAAACCGCGCCTCCTCGAAAGTGCCTACCTGTGATATGTGTGGGTCATTGTCATGATCTCATTAATAAAGGAAGTGCTTCAGAATAAAAAACTTTCTGCTGGTGTATTTTTATCATGTTGCGATCAAACTAAAAGAACAGTTGTGAAGTTTTCTGTATTTCCCCTTGTGGAGACTTGTGATGAAGTATATCCCGTCAAATTCAACTTATGAGAGGAAGGTCGTCTCTGTTTTCATCCTAAGAAGTTGGCTATTGACAATATTTTTACTTTTAGCAATCCATTAAAAATAATAATTATATATATATATATATATATATATATATATATATATATATATATATATATATATATATATATATATATATATATATACAAATATATATATTATATATATATACACATATATATATAATATATATACATACATATATATATCCATATATATATATAGAGTAATAATGATCAATCGAATTTTCTGATGAATGTGCAAACTTCTATCATATCTTAGTATTTTGGTCACATCGTCTTTCGAAATCTGGTCAACGCTGCTTTGTTGGCTGGGTCAAGCTTTCTAAATATTGATGATAAGAATTAGTTGGGCATGAAGGTTAACTTTTTCCCGAAATAAAGAAAAAAAATGGATTTAGATGGTTGAACATCGAATCTTTCTAGTGTTGGTTGATCCATAATTAGCATTTGAGAGTGCTGCTGTTGTCTTGAATTTCTTTAGAAGTGGTAAAGCTGCTTATTACGATCAATAATCTAACGGATGAAGTCTCAAATCATTCCAAATTTTGCTGATTTTGTACCCTTTTTAGTTGCACTGTCCAATACATCACAAAAACAACTGCAAATTGACTGAATAATAAATTGTTGCAAGCTCCTTTCTTGGAGGAAAGAAATATTGAACGTTTTGATGAGGTTTACAGTAGGACTGATGTTTCAAGATGGTGTGCCTTTATATATATTATGAGAGAGTAACCCTGAAATTTAAAAAATCCAAAAATTAATGAGTAAAAAATATATTGGAAAGTTGATAGAAGATATAAATGGTTCTATACTCTTTGATTACTTCCACTAATAAAATCAATTTTTATATTATATGATGAGAAAAAAATATGAGGAATATCTTTATTAAGTTAATCCGTGAAGAACTCCTTAATAAATCTTCTCCGAAACGTGTCTCTTCCTATATGTCTCTTATACTCACTAAGATCTTGAGATACATAACTTATTGATATCAATAACTCATAATTATGATCCTAATCCTATAAGTAATATAAATATACTAATTGTTATAATATCTTATGTTATTTTGATAATATATTAGTTAGTTTTTTCTTTACAAAGAGTAAGTGAGGAAGACAGAATTCAAGCTCGATACTTTATAATGATCTGTCATAGTCCTTTTTAGTTAAGTTAGTCAACACCTTCAAACATATAATAGATGAAATTTTAAACTCCTAATTTTGGTAAGTAAATATGATATACCACCAGAAATATAAAAGATGCTTTTGCAGCATATTTGATGTTATTGTTTCACATTTGGAGAGAAGAATTGGCCACGTCACTTTGCCCTCTTCCTTAAAAGATCTCGATTGATGTATAAGAAATTTTAAAAGAAATTATTAAGATTATTAATATAATATATTAAAATAATAAAATATCTTTAAATAAAAGATTTAATTTATTTTAATTTAAATGATAATATATTTTTCTTATTAAGTGAGTCTAACTTTAGAGTTAGTGCAATGAGTTAACATACAATTGTTATGCTCATGCTCATTTTAATTTTTTTATTTTCTAAAAACACTAGAAAGAGGATTATTTATTACTAACTAATTTAAAATTATCAAGCAACTCATGAAATGCATCAGATGCACTCGATTCATCCCTCATGACATTTTTTATGGGTCACATACCTCTTCATCAAAAGCCATAGAAGTATAGTTATCATATTGTCTTCGGATGCACTCGATTCATCCCAAGTCACCTTACATGCTTTCTATTTCTTTGGCAACTTCTTACTCAGTTATATACACTCATATTTGGAGTGCGTTGGCTTCTTATGTTCATAATAAGTGGTTGAGTCCTTTTGAGTCCATTTTTATTCTTTTGATATTTGTTATTTTTTATAAATTTCTTAAGTTCTTTTGTTAAAAGTTCAGTGTCATTGTCCCCAACACTAGTGTGGTGATTATTGATAAGACCATATGACTTTATATAAAAAAATAGATTGGAATTTGATTGCTTCTAGGAGATCAACCTCTAAGTTGGTCAAAGGTTTTAAATTGTATTTGATTGCATAAGAAAAATAACTAATGACATTAAATATATAGAAAGTTATTGGACAAAGATTTCTAATAAAAATAAAATTGTAATTATTAATTTGCTACATTAAAGAACTCTTAATATAATTATAAAAATATAAAAACTGTTGAATCTTAGATTTTGATGATGAAATCAATTGATGAGTTTTATGATCTAACTTGTGTTGTAAAGAAAATGATGCAGGATTAACTGCGATAGTAAAGGGTAGTACAATTAGATGTTAGTCCAAAGTCAAATTCGAGCATCAGGCCAAGGTTCAGATGATGCAATGGGAGCTCGCTGAGAGTTCGCCGGAGGTCGACCAAGGTTCTTACGATGTTGTTGGGAGCTCACCGAGAACTCACCAGAAGTTTATCGGGAAGTTCGTTGGGAGTTCACCGACAAGTTGTCGGGAGCTCACCAAGTGTTCTCCAGAAGAATGCTGGAAGTTCATTGGGAGTTCACCGAAGGAAATCAGGAGCTCGCTGGAGGTCCATCGGAAAGATGTTGGGAGTTCAACGAAGAGACGATCGGACATCGAACATTGTACGTTGAGTGTCGTAGTTAGTATCGTAATGAGAGTTAGTTTTACTAACTCAATTAAGAGGCCATTAGGCCTTAACTGAAACTGATTTGGACTCATTATAAAAGTTATTTTAGTAACCCAATGTCAGATAAGGCACGGTCTTCGAAGACACGATCTCCAAGATGACATAGTCTTCAAAGTTGTGTCAAGCGGTTAAAACGCCTAGACTGGGTGGTTGAACCGCCCAGACACAGTCTCCCAGACTGTCAGGTGATTGAATCGCCCAGAGCATAGTCTCTCAGACTGTGTCAGGCGACTGAACCGCCCAGAATGTAATCTTCAAGACTAGCACCGCGAGATCACTTAAAAATTGATTTTTGGCTCTACTTTTGAATTCATTTGGGGCCTATAAATACCCCACCCTTTCTTGCATAAGGTATGCAAGTAATTAAGAGCAAAAATTTTATAAAAATATTATTATAATTGAGAGCTTCTCCTCATTTCATTTTGTGTAGTTTTTTTATTTAAGGGAGAGCTTTGAGGATTAAAAATGTTATATCCTAAACCTGTAAAAGGAGAATAGAGTTATAAGAGGGTAGTTAATCTTCACCCATTGAAGGAAGATCAATAGTAGAAGTCGGTGGCCTCAATGAAGGAGGAATCAAGAAGTGGATGTAGGTCACGAGACCGAAACATTATAAAATCGGTTTGCTTCCTCTTCTTTGTTCTTTAACTTCATTGCTCTGTTATTTAACTATCTATTATATTTGCTTGCACTATTACAAACATCTCTACACTTAAACACATTTTCGATATAATTTTTATGAAGCAAAATTTTTAAATTGATGAAGGTTTCTTATCAGCACTAATTCCCCCCCCCTCTTAATGCCGCTTTGATCCTAATAATTAGTATCAGAGCCATGTTTTTTCTCTACTTAGCTTAAAATAAGAGAGATGACTTTTATTGGCAATTAAGAGGGACTTTCTATCACTCGTTCTCCCATGTTCAATAGGACGTATTACATGTATTGAAAAACTCAAACGAGAATTTTTTTACTTTTTATGGATTTTGAATTATAGCATATTGTTGAAAGCAGTTTTGAAAAGTCTTCCAAACCGATGAACGAATGGAATGATTTGGAAAAGAAGACTTTTCCTTTGAATGCTAAAGTGATGAACGCTTTATTTTATGCTCTTGATAAAAACAAATTTAATCAGGTTTTTATATGCGAAATTGCACACGAGATTTGACGTATAATTGAAGTCACACATGAAGGCAATAGTCGAGTCAAAGAGTCAAAAAATAATCTTTTAGTGCATAGCTATGAATTGTTTCGTATGAAACCAAGTGAGACAATTGGAGACATGTACACTCGTTTTACGGATGTCGTCAATAGTCTAAAAGCGCTTGGTAAAAGTTTTTTTAATTTTGAACTTGTTAACAAAATATTAAGATCCCTTCCAAAGGTTGGGATCCTAAAGTAATAGTAATATAAGAAGCAAAAGACCTAAATAATTTTACACTTGAAGAATTAATGGGATCTTTGATGACTTTCGAAATGACATGTATATCACATGATGAACTCGAGAATAATCTTCTAAAGAACAAGAATAACATAGCACTTAGAGTCAAAGAAGACCACTTGGGAGAGAACTCAAGTGACGATGATGATGATGATGATGACTTTGCACTTCTTACAAGAAAATTTAAGAAATCCTTAAAAATGACTAAAACAAAACAAGATGCTAAGAACAAAAGTGAACTAAAAAAAGACTCAATAATATGTTACGAATGTAAAAAGCCAGGTCACTTAAAAAATGAATGTCCCCGAGTGAAGAAGAAGCAACCAAAGAAGAAGAAGACACTCAAAGCCACTTAGGATGACTCAAGTTCATCCGAAGATAAGGAGCCAACCAACAAGAAAGAAGTTACAAATTACGCTTTAATGACATTTGACAACTAGGTAAGTAACCTAAACGAGTCTTCTTTATCTTATGATGAATTTATTTAATGTATTCAATGATTTATTTGATGATTTTAAATTAGTTAGTAAAAAGCATAAATTTTTAAAGAAAGAGCATGTTTCACTTGCTAGTAAATTTAAAAATTTTAAAATGGAGTATGATGAATATAGGATAACTTCTTGCACTAAGTGTAAAGAGTTAGCTATATTTAAGAAAGAAAATACATTATTACAATAAATATTAAAAAAATTTAAAATAGGTAATAAATCCTTAAACATGATCCTTGCTAATAAGGGTCATGTTCCTAGAAATGAAGGAATTGACTTTGTGAGTAACACTCAACAAAAACCAACCATATTCATTAAAGGACCTATATTATATGCTTCACCTAAAAATAAATATAATTTTTATGAAAGAATTGGATACTATGCTTATAAATGTTTATTTAAAAGGTATAGTGCTTTAAAAGGCTAAAAGCACAAAATGGTACATTGATAATAAATGCTCAAGGCATATGACCGGAGATCCAACTCATTTCTTTAAACTTACTAGCCTAAATGAAGAATTTGTCACTTTTGAGACAACAACAAGGGATTTTTTTTTAGGAAAGGAACCATAGTTAACAAATCAAACCTCTTGATAGAAGATGTATTATTAGTTGATGGTTTGAAATAATCTACTAAGCATTAACCAATTGTGTGATAAATAATACATTATCAAATTTAAATTTAATGCTTGTATAATTGAAATACCACACAAAAATAGTTCTATGATTGCCTTAAGAAGCAATAATATGTATACTATCGACATTGATAATTTTTGTGATAAAATATATTTTTTGGCTTTAAATGATGATGCATGGATTTGACATAGGAGACTAGGACATATTAGCAGGAAACTATTAAACCAAATCTCAACTAAAAATCTAGTAAAAGGAATGTCTAGCATCAAGTTCGTAAAAGACAAAGTTTGTGATGCATGTCAACTAGGAAAACAAATAAAAAGTAGTTCAAATCAAAAAAATCAAATAAACACCTCTAGACCACTATAATTGATCCATATGGATTTATTTGGATCAATTGATACTATAAGCTTAGGAGGTAGCAAATATGCTTTTGTTATTGTAGATGATTATAGTAGATATACTTTGACCTATTTCTTGACACATAAAAGTGATTCTTTTAAATGTTTTTTAAAATTTTACAAACTTGTTCAAAATGAGAAGGGTTTTATGATTTCATCTATACGTAGTGATTATGGTGGTGAGTTTCAAAATCATGATTTTTAAAATTTTTGTGACTCGAATGAGTATAATCATAATTTCTCTACTTCTAGATATCTATAACAAAATGGAGTAGTGGAAAGAAAAAATAGGAGCTTATAAGAAATGGCTAGAACCATGTTAAACGAACATAGTCTACCCAAATATTTTTGGGCCGAAACTGTTAACATGGTATGCTATGTCATGAATAGGGTTCTTGTAATACCATTACTCTCTAAAACTCCTTATAAATTATGGAATAATAAAAAATCTAATATTTCATATTTCAAAGTATTTGGTTGTAAATGCTTTATTTTGAATGAAAAAGATGCCTTAAAGTTCGATGCAAAATCCGATGAAAGCATATTTTTTGGTTATTCCTCAATTTTAAAATCATGTCTTTAATAAAAGAACTCTAGTAATTGAGGAATCTATCCATATTATTTTTAATGATGTTCCTAAATTAAAAAAAAATTAATTTTGATGATGATTTTGATTTTGATACTTTAAATTTGAATGATAAATCTCCTCTCCAAAACAACTTGGATGTATCTACTTCTAATGAATCCTTATCTAAGGAATGAAAATATGTAGATACTCATTCTAAGGAGTTAATAATAGGAGATACATCAAAAGGTGTTTAAACTCGTTCATCACTTAAGAATTTTTATGCTAATGCCGTATTTTTATCTCAAATTGAACCAAAATGCATTGAGGAAGCCCTAAAAGATGATTCTTGGGTTATTTTAATGCATGAATAGTTAAACCAATTTGAGAGAAATGAGGTGTGGGAGCTTGTTCCTAGAACTACTGACCGTTTAATGATTGGTACTAAATGGGTCTTTAGACACAAACAAGATGAAAATGATATCATAGTTAGAAATAAGGCTAGATTAGTGGCTAAGGGTTTCAACCAAGAAGAAGGGATCAATTATGAAGAGACCTTCGCTTCTGTGGCTAGACTTGAAGCCATAATGATGCTCCTTGCCTTTTCCTCTTTTAAGAATTTTAAGTTATTCCAAATGGATGTCAAAAGTACTTTTTTTAGTGGTTCTATTTATGAATAAGTTTATGTTGAACAACCCCCGATTTTGAAAGTGATCTTTTTTTCGAATCATGTTTTTAAACTATCTAAGGTTCTTATAGATTAAAACAAGTCCCTAGGGCTTGGTATGAAAGACTTAACTCTTTTCATATTTCAAATAATTTTTTGAAAGGCAAGGTTGATACCACATTATTTTTTATGCATTTTGAAAATGATTTTCTAGTTATTCAAATTTATGTTGATAAATATGATTTTTCGTTCAACAAATGAATCCTCATGTGAAACTTTTGCCAAGAGTATGAGCCAAGAATTTGAAATAAGACAAATGGGTGAATTAATATTTTTTTAGGATTACAAATAAAATAATTAAATGATGGTATCTTTATAAGTTAAACTAAGTACACCTTAGATTTATTAAAACAGTTTAATATGGATAATGCGAAGGCTATAAACACACCCATGAGCACTCCTACAAAATTAGATTTGGATAATGAAGGTGAAAACTTTGATAAAAAAATATATAGATGAATGATAGGTAGTTTATTATATTTAACTGCTACTAGACCAAACATAATGTTTAGTATTGGATTGTGTATAAGATTTCAATCTAATCATAAATATTCTCATTTTAAGACAGTTAAGCAAACATTTGGATATTTAAAATGAACTTTTATTTTAGGTTTATGGTATGCTAAATCTAAAAACGTTGATTTACTTGCCTATGCAAATGCAAATTTTGGAGGTTGTAGAATAGATAGAAAAAAATACAACCGGACATGCTAATTCTTAGGACATGCTCTTGTTTCTTGGTCTTCTAAGAAACAAAATTTGGTTGCATTATCTACAACCGAAGCTAAGTACATAGCAGTTGGTGCATGTTGTGCACAAGTCATTTGGATGAAAAACACTTTAGAAGATTATGGAATTTACTTGAAAAATATTTCAATCAAATGCGATAACACTAGTGTAATATGTTTAACTAAAAATCTCATTCAACACTTAAGAACTAAACATATTGACATTAGATTTTATTAGAGATCATGTAAATAATCATGATATATCTTTAAAATTTATTGATACTAAACATCAATTGGCTGATATCTTCACCAAGCCATTAAATAAAGATCAATTTTATTTTATTAGAAGAGAGTTGGGAATGTTAAACTATCCAAATACATGATTTACTATTTTTCAGATTTCTTGAGCTTTTGCTTGAAAAAAATATGAGTAGCTCTTATAATTTTCTTGGACTTTCCTTGACTTTTGAGCTCTCTTTCAATAATTTGATTCTTGGATTCATGAATATGTATCCCTCCTCTTAATAATTTATTTTTTTTAGGATACTTGGTTTTGGATCTTTGACACCCCCTCCCCTTCTTCTTCTTCTACTTTACTTACAAAGAGGAAGAAAGCAATTTGATACGAAATAGATTAAATTCTTTTTTTATTTTACTAAGGGAGAGAAATGTACTAGATTTCATTCTTTGTGTAATGAATATTTATGATAAATGTGTTGATATATGTATTGAACACTTAGTATTCAAATGTGTGGTGACTATTTCTCTTTTTTCTTTATAAAAAGGAGAAACAACATGATTGATGATATATGATAAATGTTGTGTTCAAAATTTTATCATAAAATTAACATTTGTTTGAATAATTGTTTAGAAAAGGTATGTTAAACATTTCTCCCTTTTGGTGACAAAATGAGGAGAGATAGTATATTAATGATAAAATGGTATGATAAATATTCAAAAATGATAAATGTTTAAATGATGGATATTTGTGATAAATGTTCAAATATGAATTGAGCATTTTCTTTTTGTTGATGACAAAAGGGGAGAATTGACATAACTGATGACATAAGAGAGATATTTTGAGATCTTTGAAATAGTTGAAATGAATGTTATATCATAATTGATGACATGGTTATATTGTGAATAGAATGATTGAAATTTTCATGTGATACTAAGAAGATGATTACGTTTAAAAAATTTTATACTGTATGGTATCATGATTAATGACATAAAGTGAATGTTTAAAATATTTATTATGTGAAACATATCAATTGAAATTATTTATCATGTGATACCAAGAAAAAAAATGCTTTGAAAATTTTATTATGTATGGTATCATGAATGGTTAAATTATGAAAATACTATACTTGAATTTAAAAATAATGAGTTCTTTTGAATTCAAGTTTGTTGTATTTATCCTATGGCATATAGATAGGGGGAGTTAAGGTTAACTCCATCATCAATTGGTTGTCATTATCAAAAAGGGGGAGATTGTTGAATATTAGATTTTGATGATAAAATCAATTGATGGGTTTTATGATCTGACTTGTGTGCTAAAAAAAATGATGCGAGATTAACTGTGACAGTACAATAGTACAATTAGATATTGTGTCGGAGTCAAGTTCGAGCATTGGGCTGATGTTCGGATGACACAATGGGAGCTCGCCGAGAGTTCATCAGAGGTTGGTCGAGGTTCAGACGATGTTGTCGGTAGCTCGTCGAGAACTCACCAGAAGTTTGTCGGAAAGTTTGTTGGGAGTTCACCGACAGGTTGTTGAGAGCTTGTAGGGTGTTCGCTGGAAGAATGCTAGAAGTTCGTTGAGAGTTCGTTGAAGGAAATCGGGAACTCGCCGGGGGTTCATCGGAAAGATGCCGGGAGTTCGCCGAAGTGACAATCGAATAACGAACATTGTACATGGAGTGTCGTAATTAGCATCGTAATGAGAGTTAGTCTTACTAACTCAATTAAGAGGCCATTAAACCTTAATTGAGGTATATTTGGACTCACTATAAAAGTCATTTCAGTAACCCAAGATCAAATAAGGCACAATCTTCGAAGGTATGTCAGGCAGTTAAACCGCCTAGACTGGTCAGTTAAACCACCCAAACGTAGTCTCCTAGACTGTCAGGTGGTTGAACCGCTGAGACACTGTCGCTCAAACTATCAGGCGGCTGAACTGCCCAGAACACAGTCTCCCAGATTGTGTCAGGCGGTTGAACCACCCAGAATGCAGTCTTCGAGACTAGCACCTTTGGATCACTTAAAAATTGATTTTTGGCTCCACTTTTGAAGCTATTTGGGGCATATAAATACCCCACCCTTTATTGTCTAAGGTATGCAAGCAATTAAGAGCAAAAATCTTGTGAAGACGCTATTGTAATTGAGAGCTTCTCATTTCATCTTGTGTAGTTTTTTGTTTAAGGGAGAGCTTTGAGTCTTGTAAAAGTTATCTCCTAAACTTGTAAAATGAGATTAGAGTTATAAGAGGGTAGTTGATCTTCACCCATTAAAGGAAGATCAATAGTGGAAGCCGGTAGCCTCAACGAAGGAGGAATCGGGAAGTGGACGTAAGTCACGAGACCGAACCACTATAAAATCAGTTTGCTTCCTCTTCTTTGCTCTTTAACTTCATTGCTCTGTTATTTAACTATCTATTATCTTTGCTTGCACTATTACAAATATCTCTACATTTAAATATATTTTTTATATGATTTTCATTGAGTAAAATTTTTACTCAATAAATCCTATTGACTAATATCAAATTCCTATCAAAAAATCCTATCAAAACTAGGAAAAACTAAATAAGAAAGTAAAGACTAATATCAAATTCCTAAAATTAAGGACACATAAAATCAAGGAATCCTAACATTTTTTGTATCTCCAAAACAACCTTATCCTCAAGGCTGAGCATCAACAAATTATGGAAACTTTTCCTTTAATACTTTTATCTCAAGTGACATCTTCAATTAATAAGTTAGCCCATTGAACAAGCACCTCAGGGATAAGATATCTATGATGCATCACAACATGTCGATCATGAATAGCTTGAGGCAGGATTTGAATCTCACTAGTAGAAGAAATATCTGACAAATAGTGTTGCACCATGTCATCCTCATATAACTTCTTTTTAAGGCAAGAAACATAAGAAACTAGATGTATTTTAAAGCTTGTTGGTAAGTTTAAGTGATAATCAACTGGGCCAATACATTCTAACACCTTATAAAGCCCAAAGAATTAAGAAGATAACTTCATAGAAGATCGAACCTTTATAGAAGTTTGCTTGTAAGACTAAAGTCTAAGGACAACCTAATCGCCCACTGCAAACTCTTGGTCACTACGATGCTTATAGGCTTGTTGCTTTGTTCTAGTCTGTGAAACTATGAGATTATCTCTTAGAAGTTAAATAATCTTAACTCTATTAGGTAATTCCTTGTTCACTTAATCAACCTTAAAAGAACCAAGCATATATTTTATGATCATAGGAGATTGAATATAAACCACTTCAAAAAGAGCCATTTTAGTAGAAGAGTGATAAATAGTATTGTACCATCATTATATCTAAGGAAGTTATTTCATCCACTCCTTTGGTTTATCATTGGTAAAACATCTAAAATAGTTTTCTAGATATTTGTTCAACACTTCATTCTGTCCATCTGTTTACGGGTGATAAGCTCCATCTGTTTACGGGTGATAAGCTCCTTTCAGGAGGTACTAGTAAAAGTTTTATCTCAATCACTAATAATGGAATATGGAATCCCATACAACTTCACTATATTCCCAACAGAAGTGTGAGCAACACTTACAGCAATATAAGGATATCATATAGCACAAAAATGAACATATTTTGTAAGACGATCCATAACCATAAAGATGATGAGATAGTGGAATTTCGCTAATAAAATATATGGTGTGTCAGTCTAAGCATCATAAGGAATAGGAAGAGATAGAAACAAACCAGGGGCAGCAATTTTTCTCAACTTTGTGGTGTTAGAAAACATTGTATTATATAACAAATTTCTTAATGGTTTTCTTTGTATCCTTCCAATAAAATAGTTGACATATGTGGTTGTATATACAAAGAAATCTAGAATGACTCATAGTTGGTGACGAATGAAACTCCTTCAAAATTATGTTTTAGTAAGAAGAATGTGTTAAGATAATTTTTCCCTTGTAGCGTAAATCTATAAGATTAACTATAATTAGAAATAGAAGTGGATCTTCTTCTATCTTTTTAATAACATCCTGAATTTAGGAATATCCAACCATTAACTCCTAAGAAGTTTTAACGTTTTGCAAGTGGAAATAAAAATAGTCACTAGTTCAACTTGCTCTGGAAGGTAAGAAAGTGCACCAAATAATATTCGGCCCTATCGACATCCACACTTTTAAAAGATAGAGAGAGAGAGAAAATTATTAAAGAAATGCATGAGATAAGGTCATAAGGGCTAGTATTAGTCCATACTCCTCCCTAGTCTTATTAGTAAAGCAAAATGATGATTCTTGATGAATGTGTGTAGATTATCGAGCATTCAACAATATTATAGTGAAAGACAAGTATCATATTCTAGTAGTGGATTAGTTACTTAATGAATTGAGAGGTGCATAAGTTTTAACTAAACTGGGCTTTTGGTTTGGCTATCACCAAATTCGTGTACATGAAGATGACATTCAAAAATACTACTTTTAGAATGCATGATGATCACTATGTATTTTGGTAATACCTTTTACGTCTACCGATAAGCCATCTACTTTTCTGAGTTTAACGAATGATATCCTTCGAGTTCATCTTCGTAAGTTTATTTTAATATTTTAATGATATTATGATATATAGCCCATATTCAGAAAGTCATTTATTACATTTGCAAATTTTCTTTACCCTTCTCCATGAGTATTATCTTTATATATAATGTAAATGATTACGTTGGCAATACGTATAGATTTGATAAGAGTTGACAAAAGACAAAGGGATGAACAAGATAATCAATCAATTGCTAGATTCTCTTGCTCGATTCAACTTGCGTCATTTTGCTGCTAACATTTCATGTGAATACAAATAGAGAGAGAGAGACTCAAAACCTCGATAAGAATGACCAAAGTGATTATGTGAAGGATTAGGTAGGCAACAGGCATAGATTTGATAAGAGTTGACAAAAGAGATTATGTGAAGGATTACATAGGCATCACGCATAGATTTGAAAAGAGTTGACAAAAGACAAAGGGATGACCAAGACAATCCATTGCTAGTTTCTCTTGCGCGATTATATATATATATATATATATATATATGTTTGAACATTTCCATCTTGAGCCATAAATATCTTTGTAGGAATAGTCAATTTGGAACTATTATTTCACTTGTATTGGATCAAGGCTTTTGAAATTATTGTTCATCCAATCAAAATTTTATTATGGTCCTAGAGTAGGTAATGAGTTTGAATCTTGTCATTATACTTTATTGTTCTATTTGTTATCTTGATAACTCTTAAAAATTATGACAATCCTAATCCGATATGAACACGATCTCTTCTGTCAACTTAAACTTTTGAAATTTGTGAGCACCTATTCAGAGATTTATTGATGTGATCTTTTATTTTGTTTGACTTCAAAATTGTTGTGGAAATGGAGTTTGATGTTCCCATTAATCGAAAAGCAATTTGACTAGACATGGTTCTTCGTGGGATTGTTAAAGGGTATCTCTCAGCAGTCATATATACCTCATTTTTACTATGTATTAGTCAATATGTTGTTTCAGGTATATATATACTCAGAAAATGTCAAGTAAACAAAGAAAGTCAATTATTGGAGATAAATTCAACTTTGGTATTTTAAAATTGGATAGGTATTGAATGCTTATAGTAATGACAGCAATTGTTCTCCACAGGAGTCTTGAGAAGAAATAGTGCTACTCTAACTTGTCGTGAGGTGGTGCTCCAATAGAGAAAAAGTCTTCAGTAATTACATAAAATTAGATGAGTGAAATTTTGATACTTTTGCTTCTGTTTTTTTCTCTCTCTACTACTTAAGTGATCTTAAATGTTTAGTTAACATGATATCAAAATGTATTTGATCATGTTAACTACAAACAAAAAAAATAGAAACACTTGACTCTCGTCCTATAAATTTTGATCATTAAGGACAAATTTCATCCTCATCACTTATCGTTTAAAAATCAACAATATACAAGAGAAAAAATATAAATAGAATTTGTTATTCACCATATCTTTAAAATACTAACAACCCTCTTTGTCGACAAGAGAGGATGAAGGAAATCTAAATTTGATACAAGAAATCTTTCTACTCGGACAACATAACTTGTCAACTTATACTCGGAAACAAAGTAGGTTCCAACATTTAAATATAATTGTCAAAATTCAACAGGACAAGGCTATATTTGAAACAATTCAATTCCAAAATTTGAAATCAAATAAATAATGGATCTAAAAAATATTATGATACATACATTTTAATATTGTTATTCAAAAAAATTCTTCACCTAATCTATGAGTGTACCATCATCAGATTCAAGAACTGTAATAATATCAATCTGTAGGGATATCTAGACTCACATTCTCCTATCTTCCTATCCTTTCATAGGACTACTGTGATCGATGGTTTCAGGAACACAAGAACATAAGAGAAGAACTATAATATCTCATTGACTAGTTCATGTGACTACGGGATATTGATAAAAGATTTGTAATCTCTCTCTATGTCACATATTATGTTATATTCTTATTGTATTGTGTCCGTAAGAGGTTCTATATATTTATAAGTAAGAGAATAAAATCTAGGATAAGTAATTAGAAGAGTTTCTCTCATCAATGATGTCTCTTAAATAATCCTACCTTAATTGGACTTCCTCTATATTTATCAATAACCATAATCAAAATCCTATCATATCCATAATATATCTTACTTAATTAAATATGACCATATAATTTAACATTCTCTCACTGGCCCATTAATTTGATAAAATATAAAAAAGATTCAAAGTAAAAAATAAATAAATAAAATATATTTGAATATAAGTTTACAATATTGGTTTTCTAAAACTTTAAGGACTATTTACGTGTGTGAAAATTTTAAAATTGGCTTATAAGTTTAATAAATATAATAATATTATATTAAGTTTGACTAGTAATGCGAGTCATAGCGGTTGTATATCATCAATGTCATACTTCCTTCTATGTACCATGATACTATTAGTCTTTTCCTAATACAATCCAAAATGATCCCTACATTTGTCTCGGCAACATAATCCTGTCGTCACATTCAACCATAATATATATATATATATATATATATATATATATATATAATATTATAAATAGGATAGTAGAAATAAATAACTTTAAGTATATAAGCAAAATATTATTTATAGTGTCCACTCAAACATGCATCATCATATCTTTTATAAATTGCTCACAAACCCAATCATAAGAATATGTTCTTTCAAAACACTTTAGGTTGTAAATCCTAAGTGAACGGATCAACAACCAAATGGTAGAACTCAAGTTAGTAATTGATATTAAAAGTTTCTCGACTTCTTTTCTCTAACCATCAAATAATTTATATCATAATGCAAAGAGATACAGTAATACTTGCCATTTTTAAAGAAGAAAACTATTACAATATGTCACAAAATTTTCTCAACGACCTGACAATTGAGTTTGACTATACCAAATCCTAAGATAAAATTATGTATTCATAAATTTGATTAATGACCTCAAAACATATCACAAAATCAACTTATATTATTAGTAATATAATAAATTACCTCTCTGATTGATATAGATACTAATTGTAAGGTAGACTTCCTATTATCAAAATAATCTATAAAATCAACACTTAAAAATTACTATCATTTCAAAATGCTATAATTTCATACATGTGAGCATATAATCTTCCCTTCTAGATATCTTATTACTTTTCTTTATGGTTCTTTAATATTTTCACATCTGGTAACTCGAATATCTACCTAATATTTTAACTGTAAAGCTTACATTTGTTTCGGTATGGGCTTGAGCATAGACTTCCAACTATGTATATATAAAGAAATCCTTTATCTAATTCTTTTTAAGTCATTTTAAAGTGTCTATTTTGATTAAAATTTTACTTTTTTGATTTACTGACAAAACTGTATATTAAACTTTTCCATGACTCAATCAATATAGCCTTTCTGAGACAGTCTTAATAATCAAATATCTATCCTTAAATATCTCAATGCTAATAATATAAGATGTCTTATTCATATCAATCATTTTAAAATTTTTAGTGATAAATTTCTTGATTTAGTATAATAAATTAAAAATATTATTGGTAATACAAAATATTATCCATGTATAAGACCAACATAATAAACTTGCTCCCACTGATCTTCAGGTATAAATACTGATCAATAGTGTTTTTCCTAAATATAAACGAAGTAATGATATCAAGAAATTTTATATATCATTACTAGAAGCTTCTTTAAGGTCATAAATGGATTCCTAAATTTGCATACCAAATTTTATATTTCTTTCATTTTTTTGTGAATCATTTAGATTGACACATATAAAGCTAGATTTTTAATTATAAAACTTATTTTCATATCTATAACTCAAACTTATAATGAGTCATCAATATCATGACAATTCTTAATGAGTTCATTTAAAACTAAACATCTTATTATGGTCAATGCATTCTTTATGAGTAAAATCATTAACTACATGTTTGACTATTATATCGTTCGACATTGTCCTTGAGTCATGTTTTTTAACAGACTCTTTTACAATTATTACACAATTCGACGAAACTATCAGGCATTATCATAGTTATTGATTTTAACTATTCTTTCATTGCATCATATTACTTTTCAAAATAGCTACTTTTCATGACTTGTGAAAACATTGAGGGATCTTTTCTAATTCCTATATTATAATATGATTCTTGTAGATATACCACATAATAATTATAAATGAGAGAATTCCTTTCCCTTTGAGATATTCTAAAAACTATCAATTATGATTATTCTATAAGACTATTAACAATAATATCAATAATATGTGAGAGTTTAGTGATATTATTTTGTTGTTCACCTTTATCAAATCATTCAATAATTTGAGTAATAAAAATCTCTCGAATAATAAATGAGTGTCAAATTGTATATTCTCTATATCAAAAACTAAATTTCAAGATTTTCGCTCTCATTCATTTGCTATTTTATAGCTTATATGACTATATTTAACTATCCTCATACGATGATTAGGACAATAAGAAATATACCCTTTTGAATTTTTTTTGGATAAACCATAAAATATCCAAAAAAAATATGAAACTATATTTTATTTTAAAATTTAATTATGTGTTGATTGGAAACTCAAGATTCATATTAATTATGTGTAAACTAGTATACAAAATTCAAAAAATATTTTTTATTAAATTATACTAAGTTTACAATCACCAAAAGAGAAATAATATTTTAACAATTCTAGGTAAAGAACCTAAATTCTTATAATTGTAATAATATAACATGTATCCTCAAGATCCATCAAATGAATCATCTCTAGGTGTAGGCGATAAATACAAACTATTATCACTTTCGCTTTAAGATGATTCCCTATAACGATGAATATTTTATTCTCTTTTAATTTTTTTATTAAAATGAATATCTATTATTGGTAATATATGTTGAAGCATCTATTGGAAAAGCATCAGAGCATCTATTGGTCGTACAAAGATTAGTCCACGAAAAACTAGCAAAACTGAAAATCATGATATATGATAGATTGATTATCTAGGGAGATTGTATATCCCTGAAAATCCATATCCAAATAAAGAGGATGAATGAGGTCAAATGTCCTCCTCTCAAGGGGTATCAACATGATGGATTGTTGTAATGATGCTCCTTCAATCGCAGTCCAAAACTTGCAACTCTTTCACACCTTCTAGCAGCACCTGTGGAAGAAGATCACCTATCTTCTGCTAGTTACATGTGCCCTACAAGCCAATCATGTGAGTGATGGCATGTGTGACACATTATATAATTTTTTTGCTTATGATTAATATTGACATATTATCACATTATATTATTTGTTGCATATATATTATGATGTTCTTGGTTTTGTGTAATGGGAATCGGATCGTAATGAGATCATGATAATGAGATCGATTCACCTTTAAACACAGATCCTAAATAATCCCAGTTATAGGTTACTCGAGAGGGACATTGAGATAATCAGACAGATCAGTGTACTATATCTTGTCTATATGATGGAGGCGATTGGTCTCATAGCCACTTGTCTGGAGACACTAAGAATATAGTATAGGTGCTCATTGGAGAATGAGTTCACTGATTGATCCGCTTATGGAATGCTATATGGTTAATGATACCTAATGTCAGACAGCGATTCTATAGTCTCAGTTGTGTATCTGGTCCTTAGACTTGAGACACCAAGGATGCCTTATATGAGTACTCATTTCTTTGACGCTAGAGTTACAGGTTTGGAAAGTTCCAGATCTGGTACAATTGGTTATAGGGATTTATAGCCAACCTTATGAAGGCAACTGAGTGTCCATAGAGGATCATCCACTCTCAGTACAATTGGGTATAGGGATTTATAGCCAACCTTATGAAGGCAACTGAGTGTCCATAGCCAATGTTTTCGTGCGAAAAATTGGTTTTAAACTACATGTGATGAGATTGAATCACGTAGAATCGTTCTACGCGTTCTTATTGTATTTTCATAGCGAAGGCAGTGAGGAGGAGGGGCGGCCAGCCACGGCTAGCCCCCATGCAGGGCCGACCACCCACGGCCAGGCCGCTACCAAGGCCCCCTGCAAGGGGGTGGTCGGTTGCGGCTAGGGCCAGCCCGCAAGGGAGGCCGACGCCGCTCACAAGGGCAGCAGCCCGCAAGGGAGGTCAACGCCGCTCATAGGGGTAGCAGCCCACAGGAGCGGAGCCTATGGACCAGCTACGGCCTGCCCATAGGGGCAGCAGCCGCCCGTGGGCACACCCGCTTGCAGTGCGTCGCCCGTAAAGGGGGCCGGTTGTAGGGCGTCCGTAAGGGGTTGCGGCTCACGGCCAGTCCTGCCGCCAGCAGGGGTGACTGCGCTAGCCGCCCCTTGGCAAGGTGGCTGCACCTGCGCAGGGGCAGCAGCAGTGGCGGCGGCGGTGCAGACGGGGCAAGAGGAGTTAGGGCATCCTTTTGAGAAAAGGATGATCCTACACCTTTAAATTTTAAAAATTTCGAGGACTGTCCTCGTGTTCTGAATTTTGAAAATGCCCTCAATAATTTTAAAAATTTCGAGGACTATCCCCTCATTCAGAATTATGAAAATACCCTTGATAATTTTAAAAATTATGAGAAAGTCTTGATTTCTAAAAAAATAATTAACTAAATAGTTTAATTAATTATTATATATATCTAGTAATCCTATATATGATGTGATGTATGATGTGGATGGATGATCATGAACCAAGTGTTGTGATATGTGTAATTATGATTATTATTATTATTAGGGCCTGTGAGCCTGTATTTTTCTTGTTTATTGTGGGGCCTGGGTGCTTGTGATTATTTATAATTACATGAAGAGGCCCAGCAGGAGCATGGAGATGACACGACATATTAAATATGTCGTGTATGACATGACATATATATGTATATATATATTTGTATGCGATGTAGATATATGTTAAATATGTATGTGTATGACACGACATATTAGGAGACTGATACAAAAACCCCTCCTAAGATAATATTAAGTTGGTAAGCATGCGGCAATAAGATTAACCCACGTGGCCTTCCATCGTTAGAGGAAGAAATTGAATCATGACATAGGTTGAGTTGGTTGAGTCCCTCGAAGCTCACCTATCTACGTGATCGAGATCTTGCCTACGATATAGAGATGTCACTAGTGACCTGAAGACATGGTATGCTTGGTCGAGTCCCTCGAGGGCATATCATCGAATCAGACTCATCTTGTAACGATGGTGATTACTAACTAAACGTCATGGTTGGGTCGAGTCCCTCGAGACTACGATGATTCAGAGGCCGAATACGACGGGAATCATAAGGAGTTGTGATTGACAAGAGTTGCCTACCTTTTAGGCTTAGTGTAATTGGTCCAGTCCCTCAAGGTTGCACTAAGATGCCAATTGGATCTCAATCCCCACTAGGAGTCTGTCGGAGACTTCTATCTTAAGTATCGAGGGTGTCGCGTGATTCGCTAAGAAAATAGTGGGAGTACATTAAAATGGAAGTCCATATCTTAATTAGTATTTTCTGTAAAATCTGTATGTTATTTAATTTACGCTATATCCTGCTTGTCGCTTGCAAAACCCCTACGTGGCATACTTGATGCCAACCGCCTCATTAGTCCAAAAGCTTCACAATTTGAGAATTATTCTCGCAGAAGATAAAATTGTATATGTCCTTAATACGATTGTGCCCACGTCGGAGGAAAGGACAAGTGAGGATGAGATCACTCGCTTTGTGAAGTATAAAAATAGTCCTAAAGGATAACCTATATGTTGATCTTATACTTCAGTCCCTACTATATTCCTTTTCATGGTTCATTATTAACTTTAATATGAACAAGTTTGAGATGACTCTACCTAAGCTCCTCAATATATTGAGGGAAGCTAAGAGTACCATCAAGAAAAAGAAGTCAGTTTTCTATATTGGTGAGACCAATTGGAAAAGGAAGGCCAGCAAAACCCTTAAGAAGGGCAAGAGCAAAGAAAGACCAGGTAAGACAAAGGTTGTCTAGAAAGACCCAGTAAAGGACAAAGGACAATGCCAAGACGGACATTGGAAGAGGAACTGTAAGGACTACCTTGCAGAGAAAGCGAAATAGAAGCTTAGAGAAGCTTCAAGTATATTCATGATCAGTCTTCACTTGTCAGATTTTCATGATAACACATGGGTATTAGATATCGGGAGTGTTTATCATATCTGCAATTTGTTGCATTTTCTGGCAAGACCTAAAAGATTAACTATAGGTGAAATGGACCTCAAGATGGGCAATGGAGCAAGAGTTATTGCAGTTGCTATTAGGGAGGCCACCTTACATCTATCTAGCGGAGTTATTATTGCATTGGATGAATGCTATTTTGTTCCCTCTATTATTAAAAATATTATTATCATCATTTGTTTGACAATTAATGGATATAAATTAGTTTTTGAGAATAATAGTTGTTCAATAATTATAGATGATGAGATCATCACTAAAGGGACCCTTATAAATGGCTTATATATGTTAGACACTTCTTTATATATTATAAATATAAATATATTTAAGAGGAAAAGAGATGATGTGAATAATGCATACATATGGCGTTGTAGGCTAGGTCATATACATGAGGGAAGGATTCAAAAGTTACTAAAAGATGGATACTTAGATCCATTTGACTACGAGTCATATGCAACTTACGAACCTTGCCTTCATGGGAAGATGACCAACTCTTCTTTTGGTAGAACTGGAGGAAGAGCTACCGAGTTATTGGAACTCATACATAGTGATGTATGTGGTCCTATATCGACTCAGGCTATAGGTGGTTACTCGTACTTCATTATATTCACTGATGATTTCTCTAGGTATGAACACGTGTACTTAATGAAGTATAAATTTGAGGCCTTTGAGAAATTCAGGAAATATAAGAATAAGTTAGAAAACCAAAATGGAAAGAGTCTTAAGACTCTTTGATCAGATCGAGGAGGAGGGTACTTGAGTACGGAGTTCATCCATTTCCTCAGAGACAATGAGATTCTATCCCAGTGGACACCTCCTTATACACCTCAGCTCAATAGTGTATCAGAAAGGAGGAATCGCACACTGTTAGACATAGTGCGATCCATAATGAGTTTCATTAACCTACTCATCTCATTCTAGCGATACGCCCTAGAGACCGCAACTTACCTTTTGAACAGAGTTCCATCAAAATCGGTAGTGTCTACACCATATGAGATATAGAAAGGAAAGAAGCATGATCTTAAGGTAGTTAAGATTTGGGGCCGTCCTGCCCACGTGAGAAGACACAACTCTGATAAGTTAGAATCAAGGACGGAACGGTGCATGATCGTGAGATACCCTAGGAGACTTTAAGGTATTATTTCTATCATCCCGGGGACCAAAAGGTCTTTGTTGCCAAGAGAGCTGTGTTCCTTGAGAAGGACCACATTCTTGGTGGAAACAGTGGGAGTGAGATAGAATTAAGCGAGGTTGAAAAACCTGGCTCAAGCACCATTCCAGAGCCCGAGTCTGTTCAGGTACCTAACACATAAATTTTAATTTTACATAGGTCTAGTTGAGTATCTCAGCCACCTAAAAGATATGTGAGACATATCAGTGGAGATGACTCTTAGGATGTTGATTCTCAGACCTGCGAGAAGACTATTATGAGTATAGACTATAGGAAGTGACAAGAACCGTGAATTTTGAGATGGATTCCATGTATTCTAACAAGGTTTGGAACCTTGTGGATGCACCTGAGGGTATTATACCCATCGACTGCAAATGGATCTTCAAGAAGAAGATCCGAGTGAATGGAAAGGTAGAGACCTATAAAGCAAGGCTGGTAGCTAAAGGATATCGTCAAAGGCAAGGAGTTGACTATGACGAAACCTCTTCACCTATAGCCATGCTTAAGTCTATTAGAATTATTTTGGCTATTGCAGTACACTATGACTATAAGATCTGACAGACAGATGTCAAAATGACATTCCTCAATAGCAACCTTGAGGAGGAGGTGTATATGATATAGCCAGAGGGATTAGTATCCAAAGAGAGTCCAGATAAAGTGTGCAAGTTGCTCAAGTCTATTTATGGACAAAAGCAAGCTTCCCGAAGTTGGAACATAAGATTTGATAAGACTATCAGATCTTATGACTTCGTTAAGAACGAATATGAACCTTGTGTGTACAGGAAGGTAAGTGGAAGTGCTATTACATTCTTGGTGCTATATATGGATGACATCCTAATCATTGGGAATGATGTAGGAATGCTCTCCATAGTAAAGACTTGGCTATCCAGAAACTTATCCATAAAAGACTTAGGGGAAGCATTGTATATTTTGGGGATCTGGATCTATAGAGATAGATCCAAAAGGATGCTTAGCTTGTCCCAGTCTAGGTACATAGACTCCATTATGAAAATGTTTGGCATGAAAAATTCCAAGAGAGGTTTCTTACCGTTGAGACATGAAATATCACTTTCTAGGAGTATATCCCTAAAGACTCCTGAAGAAAGGGCAGACATGGATAATATACCTTATACGTCAGTAATAGGGCCTATCATGTATGTGATGCTATGTACAATGCCTGATATAGCACATGCTCTGAGTGTCACGAGCAGGTATCAGGCAGATATGGGTTTAAAACACTGGAAGGTAGTAAAGTGTATCCTTAAGTACTTGAGAAGGACTAAAGATCTTTTACTGGTATATGGAGGAGGTAGCCTCCATGTTGAGGGCTACGCGGACTCGAGTTTTCAGTCTGACATTGATGATAACAAGTCAAATTTAGGGTATATTTTTACCATGAATAGAGGAGCAGTAAGCTGCAAGAGTTCCAAGCAAGATACTACTGACTTGACCACAGAGGCGGAATACATTGCTACAGCAGAAGCAGCAAAGGAAGGGGTATGGATGAAAAAGTTCATCAAAGATTTGGGAGTCGTACTAAGTAGTATGGAGCCAATTCCCATATACTGCGATAACAATGGGGCGATCGCTCAAGCGAAGGAACCTAGGTCTCATCAGAAGTCTAAGCATGTTCTGAGGAGGTTCCATCTGATAAAAGAGATCATAGCTCATAAAGATATAGTAACGGAAAGAGTTCTATCTGAAGATAACATTGCAGATCCACTGACGAAGCTACTGACTCAGATTGTATTTCAACGTCGCAGGGGTCTGATGGGGATCAGACACATAGGTGATTGACTTTAGGTCAATTGGGAGATTGCTAGTTACAGGTGCCCTGCAAGCCAATCACATGAGTGATGGCACGTGTGACACGCTGCGTAATCTTTTTGCTTATGAGTAATATTGGCATATTCTCACATTATATTATTTATTGTATATATATATTATGATGTCCTTGGTTCTGTGCAATGGGAATCGGATTGTGATGAGATCACCATAATGAGATCGATTCACCTTTAAACATAGATCCTAAATAATCCCGGTCATAGGTTACTCGAGAGGGACATTGAGATAACCGGACAGATCGATGTACTATATACTCATCCATATGATGGAGGCAGCTGGTCTCATAGCCACTAGTGTGGAGATACTAAGAATATAGTACATTGCTCATTGGAGAATGAGTTCACTAATTGATCCACTTATGGAATGCTGTATAGTTAATGATACCTAATGTCAGACAATGATTCTATAGTCTCAATTGTATATCTGATCCTTAGACTTGAGACACCAAGGATGCCTTGTATAAGTACTCATTTCTTTGACGCTAGACTTACAAGTTTGGAAAGTTCCAAATCTGGAACAATTGGTTATCGGGATTAGTAGCCAATCTTACAAAGGAAATTGAGTGTCAATAAAGGATCATCCACTCTCGGTATCACAAGAGGAATATCCCATATTTGCTTGCTCAGATAAATCCCTGGCCAGGGGTCATTCGGATTGAGAGAGAAAGAGTTTCCTGAGAGAATCTAATTAGAGCGAGACTATGACAGATTCTGTATATGGCCTGACAGTACTATGTCCAATATATGGTCATTGGGATATTAGTTGGATGGGGGATTATAGATATATAGTAACTGTGAATAGACAAGTCTGATGGATTTGATCCCCCTGTACTGTTTGGGGACTATGGCGTAGTGGCCTAGTATGTCCATAGTCGATGAGTCGAGTGAATTATTATGGGGATAATAATTCACTATATCAGAAGGAGTTCTTATGGGAGTGACTCACGACCAGCAAGGTATCGGGCCTAGAGGGTCACACACATATGGTGGATGCTTCAAAGAATAGAGGATTGGATGAAGATTTAATTAGCCCCTATTCTCATTAGATGAGACTCTATGCTAATGAGCTCATTGATTAAGGCCCAATTAGAGGCCTAAGAAGATTTTTGGATAGAGATCCAATAATACAAGGTTAGTGGGTAATTGGATGGAGATCTAATACCCACTAAGGCAGGAGCCCTAGGGTTTTTGGTGGCTCTCTATAAATAGGAGGGGAGACTCATGGTTGATAGGCTGTAGCTTTAGCCACCACCTCCTATTCTCCTCCCTCCCTCTGTGCAAGAGTTCTGAGATCAGATTGGAGGAGTTTCGCTATAGAGATTCATCGTGTGGATACCGTTGGAGATGAGGATGCTTGACTTCCTTCATCTTCTCTATCCAGATTTGAAAATACAGGGATATATGATCTCCCTATGTAAAATCAATCTCTCACACATCGTGATTTTATCAGTTTTTGTATTTTTCTCGCGACCCTAATCTTCTGCACGACGATTTGATCTGCGTGGGGAATTAGTGTTTTGTTTTGATTTCCGCTGTGCATGTGATGCACCTGCTAAGGTTTCCCAACATCTTCTTCACTGCCCTCTCGCAGTAGGGAAGGGCTAGTCAGGTGAGAAGATGAGGGAATGAGGAGAAAAGAAAGAGGCAGCCAAAGGTGCAGCCTATTACTAATTTGCTACCCTTGCCTCCTATTTATAGAGTGCCACCAAAAACCCAAGGGATCCTACCTTAGTGGGTATTAGATCTTCATCTAATTACCCACTAATCATAGATTATATGATCTATATTAAATAATCTCAATTGGCCTCTAATTGGACCTCATGCAAGGAGCTCATTAATGTTGGGTCTCATCCAATGAGAACATGAGCTAATTAGATAACTCATATCCAATCCTCTACTCGCTGAGACATCCACAATATGTGTGTGACCCTCTAGGCCCAACACCGAGTTGGCCGTGAGTCCTACCTATCAGAACTCCTTCTAACTCAGTAAATTATTATCCCATAATAATTCACTTGAATCATCGACTATGAATGTACCAGACCACTATGCCATAGTCCCCAAACGGTACAGGGGATCTAATCCATTAGATATGTATATCCTCAATTACCATTTATCTATAGTCCTTCATCTATCTAATATCCAAAAGACCGTATATTGGGCATGATACTATCAGGCTACATATGGATTCCGTCTAAGTCTCGATCTAATTATATTCTCTCGGAGAATTTTTTTTCTCTCAATCCAAATGACCCTGGCTAGGGATTTGTCTGAGCAAGAACACACGATATATTCCTCTCGAGTACTAAGAGTGGATGATCCTCTATTGACACTCAATTGCCTTTGTAAGGTTGACTACTAATCCCAATAACCGGTTGTACTAGATCTGAAACTTTCCAAATCTATAGGTCTAGCATCAAAGAAAGGAGTATTAAAATAAGGCATCGTTAGTGTCTTAAGTCTAAGGACTAGACACACAATTAGGACTATAGAATCATTATTTGACATTTGGTATTATTAACTATACAACATTCATAAGCAAATCAATCAGTGAACTCATTCTCCAAATAGCACTTGTACTGTATCCTTAGTGTCCTCACACAAGTGGCTATGAGACTAACTACCTCTATCATGTGGATGGGTACACAGTACACCAGTTTGTTCAGTTATCTCGTTGTCTCTCTCGAGGAACCTATGATTGTGATTATTTAGAATTTGTGTTTAAAGGTGAATCGATCTCATTATCATGATCTCGTCATGATTCAATTCCCATTGCACAAAACCAAGGATATCATAATATATATATATAATCGATAATATAATATGATAATATACCATTAATAATCATAAGAAAAAATGCTGGTTACAAGTGCCCTACAAGCTAATCACGTGAGTGATGGCACATATGACACGATGCATGATCTTTTTGCTTATGATTATTATTGGTATATTCTCATATTATATTATCTATTATATATATATATATATATATTGTGATGTCCTTGGTTATGTGCAATGGGAATAAGATCGTGATGAGATCGTGATAATGAGATTGATTCAATTTTAAATACAAATCCTAAATAATCCCGATCATAGGTTACTTGAGAGGGACATCGAGATAATCGGATAGACCAGTGCACTGTATACCCATCCATATGATGGAGGTAGCTAATCTCATAGCCACTTATGTGGAGACACTAAGGATATAATATAGGTGTATATTGGAGAATGAGTTCACTGATTGATCCGATTATGAAATGCTATATGGTTCATGATACCTAATGTTAGATAGTGATTCCATAGTCCCAGTTATGTATCTGGTCCTTAGACTTGAGACACCAATGATGACGGGATCAACGATCACAGGGCATAGAGATGCGTTGATGCACACATAGATCCTATTGTGAGTGATTAGGCCCATTGGCTTGGGCTTAATCATATTAGGTGACAACGCATTATCATCCGGTGTGGCTTGTATATGTGATATGTTATACACCTACTATATATATATATATATATATATATATATATATATATATATTGCATACGATATACATATATATTAAATATGTATGTGTGTGACACGATATATTACGAGACCGATATAAAACAAAAACCACCCCTCGTACGATAATATTAAGTCGGTAAGAGTGATGCAATAAGATTGACCCACGTGGCCTTCCATCGTTATAGGAAGAAATTGAATTATAACATAGATTGAGTTGGTTGAGTCCCTCGAGGCTCACCTATCTATGTGATTGAGTTCTTGCCTATGATAAATAAATGCCACCGGTGACCTGAGGATATGGTATGACTTGGTCGAGTAATCGAGAGCATATACATCGAATCAAACTCATCTTGTAACGATGGTGATGACTTAACTGAACTTCATGTTTGGTCGAGTAGTTGAGACCTTCGAGCCTAGTGTAATTGGTCGAGTCTAGTGTATGATTGACAAGAGTTATCTACCTTGTCACAAAGAGTTATGATTGACAAGAGTTATCTACCTTCGAGCCTAGTGTAATTGGTCGAGTCCCTCGAGGTTGCATTAAGATGCTGATTGAATCCCGATCCCCACTAGGAGTCTATCAGAGACTTCCGTCTCATATGTCGAGGGTGTCGTGCAATTCGCTTGGAAAATAGAGGGAGTATATTAAGATAGAAGTTCATATCTTAACTACAAGTTTGGAAAGTTCTAGATCTGGTATAACTGGTTATCGAGATTGATAGCCAACCTTACGAAGGTAATTAAGTATCAATAAAGGATCATCTACTCTCAATATCGTGAGAGGAACCTTAGGGTTTTTGGTTGCTCTATATAAATAGGAGGGAAGGCTCATGGTTGATAGGCTATAGCTTTGGTCGTCCCCTCCTATTCTCCTCCCACCCTCTATGCAAGAGTTGTAAGATCTGATTGGAGGAGTTTTGCTACAAAGATCTATCGTATGGATACCGCTAGATAAGAGGACACTTGACCTTCTTCATTCTCTCCATCTGGATATGGAAAAATAGGGATATACGATCTCCCTAGGTAATCGCTCTCACGTATCACAGTATTTTAGTTTTTATGGTTTTCTCGCTACCTATTCTTTTGCACGACGATTTGTTCTATGTAGGAAACTGTTTTTGTTTTAATTTTCTGCTGCACATGTGATGCTCCTGCCGAGTTTTCCTAACAAAAATATTATATAGCATGTCACATATGCCATCACTCACGTTAATGGATTGTAGGGCACCTATAACCAGTAATCTCCTATATGTTTGATCCCCATCAGGCCCTTGTGATGCTCAAAGACAATTTGAGAAAATGACTTTGTCGGTGGATCTTATCTTCAGATGGAACTCATTCCATGCTATATCTCTACAGGCCATGATCTCTCTAATCAGTTGGAACTTACTCAGAACAATTTTGATAAGACTTAGGTTTCCTTGCTAGAGTTATCGCCATTTTGCTATCACTGTATATGGGAATCGGCTCCATGCTATCCCAAATTTCTGATGAACTTCTTTATCCACACCCTTTCCTTTGTTGCTTTTGTTATAGTAATGTACTCTGCCTTTATTGTCGAGTTAGTAATAGTATCTTTCTTGGAACTCTTTCAGCTTATGACTTCTCCATTCAAGATGAAGACATACACTAATTTTGACTTACTATCAACGATGTCAGACTAGAAAGTCGATTTCGTGTAGCCTTCAACATGGAGGCTACCTTATTCGTATACTAGTAAAAGATTCTTAGTCATTCTCAAGTACTTAAGGATACACACTTTACTGTATTCTAGTATTCCAAACCTAGATCTATTTGATACCTGCTCATGACACTCAAAGCATGCGTTATATCAGGCCTGGTACATAGTACGAATATATGATAGATCCTATTACTGAGGAATATGATATTCTATTCATGTTTGCCTTTTCTTTAGAAATATTTAGGAACATACTCCTAAAAATTGATATTCCATGTCTCATCGGTATGAGACCTCTATTGTAATTTTTCTTGTCAAAGACTTTTGATAATGGAGTCTATGTACCTAGAGTATGACAAGCCAAACATCCTCTTAGATCTATCTTTATAGATCCAGATCCCCAAAATATAGATGTTTCCTCTAAGTCTTTTATGGAAAAGTTTCTAGATAGCCAAGCCTTAACTGTGAGAGCATTCTTACATCATTCTCAATGACTAAGATATCATCCAAATACAACAACAAGAAGGTGATAGCACTCTCACTTACTTTCTTATACATATAAGGCTCATCTTCACTCTTAATGAAGTTATAAGATCTGATTGCCTCATTCAATCCTATGTTTCAACTTCGTGAAGCTTGCTTCAGTCCATAGATAGACCTGAGCAATCTGCATATCTTATCTAGACTCTCTTTGGATATGAATCCCTCTGGTTGTATCATATACACCTCCTCCTCAAGGTTACAGTTAAGGAATGTAATTTTCACATCTATCTGCCAGATCTCATAGTCATAGTATGCTATAATGACCAAAATAATTTTGATGAATTTTAGCATAGCCACAGGTGAGAAGGTATCATCATAATATACTTCTTGCCTTTGGTGATATTCTTTAGCCACCAGCCTTACCTTATAAGTCTCCACATTTTTATCTACTTTGATCTTCTTCTTGAAGATCCATTTCCAGTCAATGATCACGATACTCTTAGGTGCATCCAAAAGGTTCCAAACTTTTTGGGGTACATGGAATCCATCTCAGAATTCAGGACTTCTTGCCACTTCCCGGATTCTATACTCATAATAGCCTCCTCATAGGTCTCCATCCTGAGAGTCATCTCCACTGTTATGTCCCATATATCTTTCAAGAGGGTGATTTACTCTGCTAGAACTATGTAAAGTTGAAACTTGTTGTTAGGCACCTGAATAGACTCCAACTTTAGAATGGTGCTTGAGCTAGGTTCTCCAACCTCGCTTAACTCTATCTCACTCCCACTGTTTCCACCAAGAATGTGTTCCTTCTCAAGGAACACAGCTCTCTCGGCAACAAAGTCCTTTTGCTCCATGGGATGATAGAAATAATACCCACAAGTTTTCTTGGGTTATCCCATGAACTTAGACTGTTCTGTCCTTAATTCCAACTTGTCGGGGTTGTGTCTCATAACATGGGTAGGAAAGTCCCAAATATTAACAACCTTAAGATTAGACTTCTTCCATTTTCATATCTCATATTGTGTTGACACTATCAATATAGATGAAACTCTATTCAGAAGGTAAGCTACAATCTCCAAGCATATCCCCAGAATGAGACGGATATGTCAATGAAACTCATCATGGGCCACACCATGTCTAATAGTGTGTGATTCCTCTTTTCTAATACACCATTGACCTGAGGTGTATAAGGAGGTATCCATTGGGACAAAATTCTTTAGTCCATAAGGAAATGGGTGAATTTTGTACTCAAGTACTCTCCTTCTCGATCTGATCGAAGAGTCTTAATACACTTTCCAATCTAGTTCTCCACTTTATTCTTATATTCCCTAAATTTCTTAAAGGCCTTAGACTTATACTTCATCAAGTACATATGTCCATACCTAGAGAAATCATCAGTGAATGTAATGAAGTAGGAGTGACCACATATAGCTTGAGTCGATATGAGACCACATACATCAATATATATGAGTTCCAATAACAGTGACTTTTTCTCCAGTTCCACCAAAAGGAGAGTTGGTCATCTTTCCACGAAGGCAAGGTTCACAAGTTGCATATGACTTATAGTTGTATGGATCTAAGTATCTATTTTTTTAGCAATTTTTGAATCCTTCCCTCATGGATATGAACCTAGCCTATAGTGTCATATATATGCCTCGTTCACCTCATCTCGTTTCCTCTTATATGTACTTAAATTCATGATATGTTGGAGAAGTGTCTAACATATATAAGCCATTAATTAAGGTTCCCTTTGTGATGATTTTATCATCCAAAATTATTAAATAATTATTATTCTCAAAAACTAATTTATATCTACTAATTGTCAAATAAGAAATAGAAACAATATTTTTGATAATAGAGAGAACATAATAGTACTAGCCTTTTTCCAATGCTGGGTCTTTTTTAGCAACCTTTGCCTTACCCCGTCTGCCCTTGCCCTTCTTAAGGACTTATCGACCTGCCTTTTTCTTTTGTTCTTCCCATTATAGAGAACTAGCTTCTCTTTCTTAGGCAGAATCATGTTAAGGATTTACGTGATTTTCTCCATCGTGAGAATAATTCTCAAATAGCAGAGCCAATCCATGTAGTTTGGACCAGTGAGGTGGTTGACACCAAGTATACCAAGTATGAGGTTTACAAGCGATATGTTTCTAACAAATAAGATATAGTATAAATAAATAACATACAAATTTTATAGAAAATTAATAATTAAGTTGTAATTTCTATCTTAATCTTCTCTCACTATTTTTCTAGCAAATCACGTGACACTCTCGGAACGTGAAACGAAAGTCATATGCAGACTTCTAATGGGGATCGGGATCCAATTAGTGTCTTAATATAATCTCGAGTGACTCGACGAATTACTCTAAGCCTAAAAAGGTAGGCAACTCTTGTCAATCATAACTCTTCGTGATTCTCATCATATTCGGCCTGTGAATTATCGTGGTCTCGACTGCTCGACTAACTATGAAGTTTAGTTAAGTCATCACCATCATTACAAGATAAATCTAATTTGATGATATAAACTCGAGTGACTCGACCAAGCATATCATATTCTTAGGTCATCGGTGACATCTCTATGTCGTAGGCAAGATCTCGATTATGTAGATAGGTGAGCCTTGAGGAACTCGACCAATTCAACTTATATCATTATTCAATTTTTGCATATAATGATGGAAGGCCACGTGGGTCAATTTTATTTCCTCACGTTCACTGACTTAATATTATAAGAGGAGGGGGTTTTGTTTGTTTTGTATCGATCTCCTAATATATCATGTCACACACACATATATTTAATATATATCTATATCGCATGCATATATATATATATATATATATATATATATATATATATATATATATATATATATATATATATATGTACTAGGTGTATAATCACATAGCCATACTAGATGATAATGAATCGTCACATAATGTGATTAGGCCAGAGCTATTGAGCCCAATCACTCATAATAGGATCAATGTGTGTATCGACGCATCACCATACCCTATGATCATCCTTCTTGTCATCATCTATTTCCTCGGATCCTCGACGCATCCCCACCCGTTGTGATCACCCGCTACTGCATCGTGGGTCCCGCAGACACCTACACGCCCCCATCATGCCTCTTTGTGTAATTACAACATACTCATAAGCATGTCGACCTGACAATAAACGAGAAAACCGGAGGCTCACAAGCTCCAATAATAATAATAATCATAGTTACACACATCACAACACATGGCTCATGGTCATCCGTCCACATCATACATCACAATGTATACATCATCATGTAGGACTACTAGATAATTAATAATTAACTAAATTATTTAATTAATTATTTTTTAGAAATTGAGATATATCAGGAATTTTTATAATTATTAAGGGTATTTTTTGAATCCTGGAAAAAGGACAGACCTCAAAATTTCTCAAATTTTGAGGGATATTATCATCTTTTTGCCATAAAAAAAACTCCTAACCCTTGCTGCCCTATTCTTGCAACGGCCACCACCGCCCCTATGCAATGATGGTGCTGTGCGTTGACGACGATCACCCTTGTGAGCAAGCGGGCCGCCTCGAGCAGCCACCTAGCCCATAGGCAGCCCACCATCAAGCATTGTGCCCACAGGTGCCACCCCTGCAGGGGCCTTGGTCGCAGTCAATCGCCTTTGTAGGCAGCCTGGCGGCCCTTGCATGGGGCTTGATCGAGGGTGGCTACCCTTATAAGCGGCTTGGCCACCCTAACAAGGGGCTTGGTTAGCTGTTAACGGCCACCAATGTAGGAAGCTAGCTAGCAGGTGGCCGCCCCTCGTGTTAGGATCAATTGGCACTAAGAGGGTCGGGGGGGGGGGGGGGCGGGGTGGGAGGGGGAGGGTGAATTAGTGCGAGTGTTGGAAAACCATAGTTTGGAAAGACTTGCTCGAAATAAAATAAAAAATCGAAAGTGTTTCATTTAAGTTGAATACATGAGCAATTAAACTATGAATAATGCTAAGTTACTATCTTGCTTCAATAAAACTCGAGCAAGAACTGTTAAATTCAAAAAGGAAAGTTAAGGGATGCTTACAGTTTATAGTGGTTCGGCCAAAACTTAGCCTACATCCATTTTTTGGAGTCTTCCTCCTTGAGGCCTGTCGGTGTGCACTAATGACCTTCTTCGGGTGAAGATCAAACTCTTATACTTCTCTATCTCCTTTTCACAGGTTCATGAGAGGAACCTTTTTACAAGAATCTTTCTTTCCTTAGTCTCTATTTTCATTTGCAGCTCACAACGGAAGCTTTCAAGATTTTTACAACACTTTTCACAAGAATTTTCATCTTTTTTTGTTCACCACCCTTTTCTTCTCTAAGTAAGAAAACTTGGGATATTTATAGACCCCAATTGGCTTCAGAAATTGAGTCAAAATCTAACCAATCACAAAAAAATTAAGTACTGGTACTACCGATAGCGCGACAGTACTACCGTTGAAAGCACCCGTAAAACAGGGGCGATGATGGTACTACCACTGGGAATCCTGCAAAAGTCACTTTTTCTATACTTTTACATACCTGACTTGTACCTCTTGTTGACCCCTTTCCAAGTTAATGTAATGAGCTCGACCTAAGCTTAAATTCAACCCAAAGTGGACCCAGTTGCCTCACATTAAGTTAATTTAGATTCTTTCCAAATCTAACTCAATTTGGACTTTAAACCAAACTGATGCTAACTATGAATACTAAGTCATACAAATATAATCAATTTGACCAATATGTCAAGTGACATTCCTAACTCCCGAGATCTTCCCTGCAACTTCCTACGAACTTTCGACGAGTCTCGATCATCTTCTAGCAAACCCCTGGTGCATTCCTAGCAAGCTCCCAATCACCTTCGGCAAGCTCCTGGCGAACTCCCTGTTAGGATCAATTGGCACTAGGGGGGTGGGGGAGGCGTGGTGGTGAATTAGTGCAAGTATAGATTTTTGTTTTAAATGAAATCCTTTTCGATTAGACCAAAGTATGAAAACGGAAGCTTTTAGTCTTTAGTAAAAATGAATGAGTGTTTGAATGAAAGTTGCTAAGTTGACAAGTAAACCCGAAAGATAAGCAACGTGAAAATTTTACTTTCAAAGAGTGAGTTAAATTGGAAGCATCAATACAAGAAAATGTAAGAAATTGAAAGTAACGAAACAACTCACGATTTTATAGTGGTTCGGCGCCAAAGGCCTACGTCCACTTCCGAGTCCTCTTTCTTGAGGCACACTGGTGTCCACTATCAATCTTCATTGGGTGAAGATCAAACCCTTACACATGCTTACAAGGGAGACATAAGAAGTTACTATCGCTAAGCTCTCTCCCTTCCCTTTTCTTTTTCTTACAAATCACACACAATATTTTCTTAAAATATAATCCCCCAAAAAGTATTTCTTAGTTATACTTAGAATGCAAGATACTTGGGGTATTTATAGACCCCAAGTGGCTTCAAAAATTGGAGCAAAAAATTAAACATACCCGGAAAAATTGGGTACAGGCGGTTTACTAGCCGACTTGGGCAGTATACCCATCGTTAGCCGTTGGCCACCGCTGTATTCTGTGGTATGGGTGGTTGACCCAATGAAAGTTACTGGCTGTCGCCCAAATTCTACGGTACGGCCAACCACCGCTCGTTGGCGGTCTACCCAACGAAATTTCCGCAAAAGTGGTTCCCTCCACTTTTCAAACTCTGACTTTGACTTAATGTTCACCAGCTCCTTGGTCAACTGATTGAGCTCAACCCGAGCTCAACCAAACCCAGTAGTGGATCTGGTTGTCTTATTGAGTTGATTTGGATTCCTTCCAAATCCAACTCAAATTGGACTCACTTTCTAACTATGACTCAATGATTACAACTCTTGATGACCACAAGCTTAATTATAACCTAACTTTCGCCAATTCGGTAACCTCCGACATACTTACAACAAGTCTTTTGGTCTTCTCCCCGGTGATCTCTCGGCATGTTCCCAGTGAGCTTCCCGATCCCTTCGACGAATCTCCTAGCGAACTCCTGGCGAAACCCACCGTATTGTCCGAACCCCGGCCCGATGCTCAAGCTTGATCTTGGCCCATTATTTGATTGTAACTCCATTGATGTTGTCATAGTTAGACCTGCACGATGCTAATTATAACTTAATTAAATACAATCATAATTGTCAAACATCCATTACAAGACCATCCTAACTCTAGGCAAGCTTTTCGGCTACCCTCGACAATCTTCCGGTGAGTCTTGGTCTTCTTTTGGCGAACTCCCTTGCACCATCCTGGCAAGCTTTCGATACCCTCGGCGAGTTTCCAACCGTATCGACTCGATGCATGGACTTGACCTTAGCCAATCCTGATTGTAATAATCCTTCTGTCGTAATTAATCATGCATCAATCAATTCTAAAAATCATGTTAGATCAATAATCCATCAATTGATTTCATCATCAAAATATGAGATTCAACAATCTCCTCCCTTTTGATGGTGACAATCAATTGATGACAGGAGTTAATCCTAAACCCATACAACTTAAATTTAAGAGAATTACACACTCTTAAATTCAAGCAATCAACATTCTATGCAAATTTCAACATAAATTTGTATATTCAAGATATTAAATCATGAGTAAAAAGGAATTACACTCATATCCAAATCCAAGATATCCATGTATTTCAAAAAGATCATGTGTCATCAATATATATATATGTTTCTCCCCCTTTGTCATCAACAAAAAGGTGAAATATATAGCTAATAATTTTAAAACACATGATGACATTACTCCCCCTTAGTATATGCATTATAAAATTTTCTTCCCCTTTATAATTAATAAGGAGAAAAATAAGGGAGGTGTTGTTGAATCATTTCATCATGAGAAGAGCTCTTAATAAATTTTAAAAGCAATATTAAGATGAGCTCAAAAGTCCAAGAGATTTAAAGACTACTTATGTATTTCAAGTGTACCAAAAGTCATCTCTTGATATAAAAAATTATCTTTTGTAAATTTTAAACATAGCACATCTTCATGTAATTTTTCTCCCCCTTTTTGTAAGATAAAAAACATGGAGAAGGTTTTCAAAAATATTATCACAAAAACCTTAATCTCATGAAATCTAGACTAACAATTTATATATTTTCATGATTTAGCATTCTTAACTTTCAACCTTAATCTTGTAGATATAAAACTTTAAAGAATATTTCAAATATAAGCTCAACAAATCTCTCTCATGTAAATTTCAAGAAAACATAGCAAATAAAGCTAGTAAATTCTTTCTTCTCTTTCGGGAAGTGCAAGCTAGCAAATGTTTTGCTTCCTTTGCATTGTTCAAGCTTGCAATTTTACAAGCTAACAAGTTTTGCTCCCCCTTTGTCATTGTCAAAAAGAGGGGATAGTTACCATAGTGTAAAGCTTTTCCCATTATATCATTTTTTAATAAATATATCAAGAAATATACCACTCATCACATGAAATATATCAAGAACAATTAACATGGTGATAAGATATTCAATTTAATGAAGACAAATTATGAATAGAAATAAATCATAGAATATCTTGATTTATGCATAATAATTCTCATATTGTCAAGATCATGATTTATGCAAAAATCTCCTTTTAAATAATACGACAAGACATAAGTGATTTGATTTATAAAAGATTTCAAGTTATAATTCCAATAAATCAAAATCATGATATCATTTAATTTCAAAATCATCATGAATTTCAAAAGAAAATATGATAGTAGATTAAGCTCAAATTGTAAACCCAATATTTAGAAAGTTCTAATTTTCTTCTAAGTACTTGTTTATCATTCAATGTTTGCTTCTAATCATATTAAAAATTTTATATCCCACCTTTTGTTATTATCAAGAAAAAAATATGATTGCATAATTTCTTTTCATCTATGTTCAATTTATGCCAAAAAGTATAAGATATATCATGTCATTAAAAATTTAAATCTAAAAGACATGATTTCATTTAATAAGTTTTCCCCCCTTTTTTTGTAAATAATACAAATGAGTCTTAGGGGATAATCTTAATTTAGCCAAGATAAATCTTTTTAATAGAAGAATGATCTTGATAAATTTTTTAATTATAATTGTTAAGATCAGAAATCTCTTTTTTATAGAGATCAATAATGTGACTCCCATAAGGTAGAAGTCAAGTCAAGAAATTAAGGGAATATTCGTGATAATACAAATCTCTTTTAATTTCCAACTTATCACAAACTTAATAAATGCTAATTTTGGTGATAAGTTATACTAAGAAGAAAGTAATAAGTAATCATGTTATGAAGAATATTATTATCAAAACATAAATGCCAAGAACATGATTTATCTTTACACATTTCTTCCTAGATGAAAATTTAAAGCTTTTGAAATCTAAAGAGCCAAAGTAAGAAGGATCTTGATTTTTATAGTAATATCAAGTTATAAATATTGAGAAGTCAAGATCATGATTAGGATGAAAACTTTTCTTTAATAAAGGGTAGAAATCTTAGTGAATAAATAGATCTCAAATTATAATTCTCAAAATTTCAAGATCATGATTTAAGTTATTAAATAATCAAAAGTAAAATATCAATGAAGTTGGATAGATTTAAACATACACATTCTTTAAAATAAAATCATTTGAAAACATATCCAAAATCATCATAAAAATAGATTTTCGAAAAATTTCAATAAAGTCATCATAGATTGTTTTCCAAAAGAAAATAGCTAAAAGTTTTTCTAATTCATCTTTGTAGTTAAAGAGATTCAACAATAATAGTATCATTTTATCTCTTGTTGAAGGATTCATAGGATAGAAATATTTTTAAGATTAATTATCCTCATTTATGTGATTTCTTTCAAGAATAATTTTCAAATCAATGATTTTTTGTTTAATACTAAAACCAAATTTCATTTCAATACGGTCATTACTATAAGACATAAAATATTTTTAAAATATAAATTTAACCAATATCAATTTTAATATTTAAATGAGTCTAACTCTTTACACATAGTGTAAGGATTTGACAAAATCATCTTAAAAATGAAGCATATATATTTTCTATGCTCTAATCATAAGCATTCAATCATCTTGGCATTTCAATCAATATAACATTTAAATCAATTATTCCACAAATTTAGTCAATATTTGAAGTATTTTAATAATAGTCTTTACATTTAAATAAGCCAATGATTTTAGCATTCACTCAAAATCTCATTTTTGTAAGTTTCAATATGTTTTTCAATAACTAAGGTTCTTTGGTTCTAATTCATTTTCATACTTGTATACTCTAGCTATGCATCATTAATATTAATTACAATAATTTTAATTCCATTAAAAAATTTCTTGCAATATGACTTGAGTATTGCAATAAATTTAATTCCAATAAATTTCTTATTACCACTTAGGCTAGTAAGCTTAAAGGAGTGTTAGATCTCAAGTAATATGACTTGAGTATCTACTTTCAAAATATTTTTATTGCTCCTAGCCTTGTTAGGAAATAACTTTATATTATGAGAGGCTTTGATTTAGGTATCCATTTAACATTGGGTCCTTCATGATATGTTCTTCCCATTTTCTCTAATGGCTTAAGGTTGTTTATGGTTCCTTTAGGAACCCAAATTAATTTATGTGGACTATAATTTCTAAATGAACATTTGTAGGCATTATGTCATAATTTTTTATAAGAATTATATTTAACTTTTGATGGTAAATGTAAGGTATGTCCTTTAACGAAAATGGTTGGCTTTTGTTGACCATTACAAACAAAGCCTATGCCATGTCTATTATTAATATGACCCTTATTGGCATGGATTTATTCCCTATCTCCAATTTCTCTAGTGTAGTTTTAAGCATGCAATTCTCTTCTTTAACATTATCTAGCATATCATATTTTAAGCAAGGTTTATGTGATACTAATGAGACATGCATTTCATCAGGTCTTTTAACTAACAAATCATGATCAACTTTAAGTGACTTAAAAGACTTGCTAAGTTTTTTAAACTCGTTGAACAAATCATCAATCATATTTAATAATTCTGAAAATAAAATATTTAAAGATTCATTAACCTCATCTTCGATCGCCATTAAAGCAAGGTTCTCCACTTCTAGGTTAAGCATTTGATCTTTGGAGCTCCTCAGCTTCTTGCGTTCATAGCAAGAGGTTGTGCCCATAATTTTTATAAGGTTCAAGTTCATTAATTTTTTCGGTTCATTTGTTAAAAGTTCATGTCCAAGGTTCTCATCACTCGAGATTTCACTCGAGGAGTCATATGTCATTCATAGTTCACAATCCTTCGTATTCTTTGGATGGTATTCTTCAAGTTTATTTTTATAATATATTTCATTATTGATTAATTTATATTAATTGTGCTTTCATGTGTGATTTTCAAAGTATGCCAAATATCGAAAGCTGAATCATAAGCGGAAACACGATTAAACTCATTTTTATCAAGTGCACAAAATAAGACATTCATTGCTGGTTATAGGTGCCTTGTAAGCCAATCACGTGAGTAATGGCATGTGTGACACGCTGTGTGATCTTTTTGCTTATGATTAATATTATTATTTACTCTAGTGGGTGTTACTCCAAAGAGTAAGAACCTTGCTCTGATACCAATTGCTAGGATCAATTGGCACTAAGAGTGGGGGGGCCGGGGGGGTGAATTAGTGCAAGTATAGATTTTCGTTTTAAATGAAATCCTTTTCGATTAAACCAAAGTATGAAAACGAAAGCTTTTAGTCTTTGGTAAAAACGAATGAGTGTTTAAATGAAAGTTTTGACAAGTAAACCCGAAAGATAAGCAACGTGAAAATTTTACTTTCAAAGAGAGTTAAATCAGAAGCGTCAATACAAGAAAATGTAAGCAAAGCAAAGAAACAACTCACGATTTTATAGTGGTTTAACGCCAAAGGCCTACGTCCACTTCCAAGTCCTCCTTCTTGAGGCACACTGGTGTCCACTACTAATCTTCTTTGAGTGAAGATCAAACCCTTACACTTGCTTACATGGGAGACTTAAGAAGTTACTATCTCTAAGCTCTCTCCCTGCCCTTTTCTTTTTCTTACTAATCACACATAATATTTTCTCCTAATATAATCCCCCAAAAAGTATTTCTCAGTTATGCTTAGAATGCAAGAATACTTGGGGTATTTATAGACCCTAAGTGGCTTTAGAAATTAGAACCAAAAATCAAACATACCAAAAAAAAATGGGTACGGGCGGTTTACCTACCGACTTAGGCAGTACACCCACCGTCAGCTGCTGGCCGATGCTACATTCTGTAGTACGGGCAGTTTAACCACCTCATGGGTGGTTGACCCATCGAAAGTTATTGGCCGCCGCCCAGATTCTGTGGTACCGGCAGTCCAACTATCGCTCACCGACGGTTTACCTGTCCAAATTTCCATAAAAGTGGTTCCCTCTACTTTTTGAACTCTGGCTTTGATATAATGTTGACCAGCTCCTTGGTCAACTGATTGAGCTTGACCTAAGCTTAACCAAACCCGGTAGTGGGTCTGGTTGCCTTATTGAGTTGATTTGGATTATTTCCAAATCCAACTCAAATTGGACTCACTTCCGTCAATTACGACCTATCTTCCGCCAATCCGGTAACCTCCGACATACTTGTGGCAAGTCTTCTGGTCTTCTCCCCGGTGATCTCCTGGCGTGTTCCCAGTGAGCTTCATGATCCCATCAGCGAATCTCCTAGCGAACTCCTGGCGAAACTCACCGCATCATCCGAACCCTGGCCCGATGCTCAAGCTTGATCTTGGCCCATTATCTGGTTGTAACTCCATTGATGCTGTCATAGTTAGACCTGCACGATGTTAATTATGACTTAAGTAAATATAATTATAATTGCCAAACATCCATTACAAGACCATCCTAACTCCCGGCAAGCTTTTCGGCTACGCCCGATAATCTTCCGACGAGTCTCGATCTTCTTCTAGCGAACTCCTTTGTGCCATCCTGGCAATCTCCCGATACCCTCGGCGAGCTTCCGACACACTCCTGGCGAGTTCCCAACCGCATTGACTCGATGCATAAACTTGATCTTGGCCAATCCTGATTGTAATAATTCTTTTGACGTAATTAATCCTGCTAGTTACAGGTGCCCTGCAAGCCAATCATGTGAGTGATGACACGTGTGACATGTTGTATGATCTTTTTGCTTATGATTAATATTGGCATATTCTCACATTATCTGTTACATATATATTGTGATGTCCTTGGTCCGGTGCAATGGGAGTCGGATCATAATGAGATTACGATAATGAGATCGATTCACCTTTAAATATAGATCCTAAATAATCCCGATCATAGGTTACTCAAGAGGGACACTAAGATAACCAGACAGATCAGTGTACTATATACATGTCCATATGATGGAAGCGGCTGGTCTCATAGCCATTTGTTGGAGACACTAAGTATATAGTACAGGTGCTCATTAGAGAATGAGTTCACTGATTGATCCGCTTATGAAATGCTATATGGTTAATGATACCTAATGTCAGATAGTGATTCCATAGTCCCAGTTGTGTATCTGGTCCTTAGACTTGAGACACCAAGGGGTGGCGCCTTCGGGCGGCTGCTCGCTGCGAGACCGCAAGGGGTACCCCCGCGACTAGGGCTGTCGCCTACAAGGGCGGCCGCTCCTGTAGGGGCAGCGCCCATGCAAGGCGGCACGAGGGCAGCAGCGTCTGCCATAGGGGTGGCTGCCCACATCGACGGCGTGCAGTGCCGCTGCTTGCGTAGGGCAGCGGCGGCGGCATAGTGAGGGTAAGGAAAAAGGGCTAGGGCATCCTTTTGAGAAAAGGATGATCATACCCCTCTAAATTAGGGAAATTGTGAGGATTACCGTCGTGTATAGAATTTCTAAAATACCCTCAATAATTTAAAAAATTATATGGACTATCCTCTGATCTAGAATTATGAAAATGCCCTTGACAATTCATAAAATTTTGAGCATATCCTGATTTCCAGAAAAATATATTAATTAAATAATTTAATTAATTATTATATATATCTAGGAATCCTACATATGATGTGATGTATATGTGATGTATGATGTGGATGGATGATCATGAGCCAAATGTTTTGATGTGTGTAACTATGATTATTATTATTATTGGGGCCTGTGAGCCTACGTTTTTCTCATTTATTATTGGGCCTGCATGCTTGTGATTATTTGTAATTACATGAAGAGGCATAGCGGAGCGTGGAGGTTACAGTGGGACCCACGATACCATGGCGGGAGATCATGACGCATGGTGATACGATAATCCGACGGAACCGATGACGACGAGATCAATAATCACAGGGCATGGAGATGCGCCAATGCAAACATAGATTTTAATGTGAGTGATTAGGCCAATTGGCTCGGGGTTAATCATATTAGGTGACGGCTCATGATCATCCGATATATATATATATATATATATATATATATATATATATATATATATATATATATATATATATATATATAAATATATGCATGCGATATAGATATATATTAAATATGTATGTGTGTGACATGACATATTAGGAGACCGATACAGAAAACCCCTCCTAAGATAATATTAAGTCGGTAAGCGTGAGATAACAAGATTGACCCACGTGGCCTTCTATCGTTATAGGAAGAAATTGCATCACGACATAGGTCGGGTTGGTCGAGTCCCTCAAGGCTCACCTATCTACGTGATCGAGATCTTGCCTATGACATAGAGATGTCACCGGTGACCTGAGGACATTGTATGCTTGTGCTGGTTACTGGTGCCCTACAAGCCAATTATATGAGTGATGACACGTGTGACACGCTGTGTGATCTTTTTGCTTATGATTAATATTGGTATATTCTTACATTATATTATTTGTTACATATATATTGTGATGTCCTTGGTTCTGTGCAATGGGAATCGGATCCTGTTGAGATCACGATAATGAGATCGATTCACCTTTAAAGATCCTAAATAATCTCGGTCATAGGTTACTCCAGAAGGACATTGAGATAACTGGATAGATCGATGTACTATATACCCATCCATATGATGGAGGTGGCTGGTCTCATAGCCACTTGTGTGGAGACACTAAGGATATAGTACAGGTGCTCATTAGAGAATGAGTTCACTGATTGATTCGCTTATGGAATACTGTATGGTTAATGATACCTAATGTCAGATAGTGATTCCATAGTCCCAATTGTGTATCCGGTCCTTAGACTTGAGACACTAAGGATGCATTGTATGAGTACTCCTTTCTTTGACGTTAGACTTACAGGTTTGGAAAGTTCCAAATCTGGTACATTTGGTTATCGGGATTGGTAGCCAACCTTACGAAGGCAATTGAGTGTCAATAGAGGATCATCCACTCTCGGTATCATGAGAGAAATATCCCATATGTGCTTGCTTAGACAAATCCCTAGCCAGGGTCATTCAGATTGAGAGAGAAGGAGTTCTCCGGTAGAATCCGAATAGAGCAAGACAAACTTATTTCGTTTGTGACCTGACAGTACCATGTCCAATATATGGTCTCTGGGATATTATTTGGATGAGGGATTATAGATACATGATAATTATGGAGAGACAAGTCCGATGGATTTGATCCCCCCTTATACCGTCTAGGACTAAGGAGTAGTGGCCTAGTACGTCCATAGTCGATGAGTCGAGTGAATTATTATGAGGATAATAATTCACTATATCAGAAGGAGTTCTGATGGGAATGACTCATGGCCAGCTCAGTATCGGGCCTAGAGAGTCACACACATATGGTGAATACTTCAGGGACTAGAGGATTGGATGAAGATCCAATTAACCCCTATTCTCATTAGATGAAACCCTATGTTGATGGGTTCCTTGATTAACGCCCAATTATAGGCCTAAGGAAATTATCGGATAGAGATCCAATTATACAATGTTAGTGGGTTATTGGTTGGAGATCCAATACCCACTAAGGAAGGAGCCCTAGGGTTTTGGTGGCTCTCAATAAATAGGAGAGGAGACTCATGGTTGATAGGCTACAACTTTAGCCACCACCTCCTATTCTCCTTCCTCCCTCTGCGCAAGAGTTACAAGATCAGATTGGAGGAGTTTCGCTACAGAGATATATCGTGTGGATACCACTAGAGAGGAGGATGCTTGACCTCCTTCATCTTCTCCATCCGGATCTGGAATACAGGGATATACGATTTCCCTAGGTAAAATCAATCTCTCCCACATTACTATTTTTTTGATTTTTATGATTTTTCTCGCGACCCAATCTTTTGCACGATGATTTAATCTGTGTGTGATGCACCCGTTGAGGTTTCCTAACAGTGGTATTAGAGCTAAGGTTTTCATGAAAAAAATTAGTTTTAAACTACGTGTGATGGGATTGAATAGCATAGAACTATTATACGCGCTTGTTGCATCGGTTGGCAACGAAAGTAGGCGCTGCCTGCAGGGAGGGGTGGCCACATGCATGTTGTTTGCATGCAGAGGTGGCTGGCCACGGCCAGGCCCCCTGCAAGGGCGCCCGGCCATGGCCTAGCTACCTGTAAGGGGCGACCACCCGAGGGCATAACCGGTTGCGGCCAGCACACAGGGGCAGCCGTCAGCGGCCAGCCCGCAAGGGCTAACCGGCAGCGGCCAGCCTATAGGGGCGACCGCCAATGTCCAGCCCACAAGGGCCAGCTGGTAACGACCAGCCCGCAAGGGGTTGCCTCCCGCGTCCAGCCCTACCGCCAGTAGGAGCGACGGCATCGGTCGCAGGGGTGGCCGCCCTTTGGCAGGGCTGCTACCAGCCGCAAAGGGCAACCGCCGCCTGCGTAGGGGCAGCGTTGACGACGACGCAGTGAGGGTGAAGGAGGGCTAGGGCATTTTTGAATAAAAGATGATTATGCCCCTTAGAATTTAAGAAATTCCAACACTATCGCTTTATACAGAATTCCTTAAATTCCCTCAATATTTCTGAAAATTTTGAGAACTGTCCTCTCATCCAGAATACCGAAAACACCCTTAATAATTTTGGAAATTCCAAGGACTATCCTAATGTACAGAATTCTAAAAATACCCTTGATAATTTTAAAAATTTTGAGGACTGTCCTCTCATCCAAAATTATAAAAATGCCCTTTATAATTCTAAAAATTCTGAGCATGTCCTAATTTTAAAAAAATAATTAATTAAATAGTTTAATTAATTATTATATATATCTAGTAATCCTACATATGATGTGATATACATGTGATGTATGATGTGGATCGATGATCATGAGCCATGTGTTGTGATGTGTGTAATTATGATTATTATTATTATTGGGGCCTGCGAGCCTATGTTTTTCTCGTTTATTGTTGGGCTTGTGTGCTTGTGATTATTTGTAATTACATAGAGAGGTGCAGCGGGGGCTTTACAATGGGACCCACGATGCCGTGGCGGGAGATCACGATGTATGGTGATGTAATGATTCGACGAAACTGATGATGACGAGATTAACAATCACAAGGCATGGAGATGCGCCAATGCACATATAGATCCTATTGTGAGTGATTAGGCCCATTGGCTTGGGCTTAATCATATTAGGTGACGGCTTATGATCATCTGATGTGTTATACACCTACTAGATATATGTATATATATATTTGCATGTGATGTAGATATATATTAAATATGTATGTGTGTGACATGATATATTAGGAGACCGATACGAAACAAAAACCCCTCTTATGATAATATTCAGTCGGTAAGCATGAGGCAATAAGATTGACCCACGTGGCCTACCATCGTTATAGGAAGAAATTGAATTATGACATAGGTTGAGTTGGTCGAGTCCCTCATGGCTCACCTATCTACGTGATCGAGTTCTTGCATACGACATAGAGATGTCACCAGTGACCTGAGGACATAGTATACTTGGTCGAGTCCCTCGAGGGCATATCATCAAATCAGACTCATCAAATCAGACTTATCTTGTAAAGATGGTGATGACTTAACTGAATATCATGGTTGGTCAAGTCCCTCGAGACCATGATGATTCGGAGGCCGAACGTGATAAGAATCACAAGGAGTTGTGAATGGCAAGAGTTGCCTACCTTTTGGGCTTAGTGTAATTGGTCGAGTCCCTCGAGGTTGCACTAAGATGACAATTGGATCCCGATCTCCACTAGGAGTCTGCCAAAGACTTCCGTCTCACGTGTCAAGGGTGTCACGTGATTCACTAAGAAAATAGTGGGAGTACATTAAGATAGAAGTTTATATCTTAATTAGTATTTTTTGTAAAATCTGCATGTTATTTATTTTTGCTATATCTTGTTTTGACATAAATATGTCACTCACAAACCCCCTATGTGGCATACTTGATGCCAACCGCCTCATTGGTCCAAAAGCTCCACATTTTGAGAATTGTTCTCGCGGAAGATAAAATCCTATATATCCTAAACATGATTGTGCCCACGCTAGAGGAAAGGATAAGCGAGGATGAGATCACGCTTTGTGAAGTATATAGATAGTCCCAGAGGATAACCTGTGCATTGATCTTATACATCAGTCCCTACCAGATTCCTTTTCTCACTTTATCATGAATTTCAATATGAGTAAGTTTGAGGTGACTCTCCCTGAGCTCCTCAATATGTTGAGGGAAGCTGAGAGTGCCATCAAAAAGGATAAGCCAGTTCTCTATATTGGTGAGACCAAAAAGAAAAGGAAGGTCAGTAAGACCCTTAAGAAGGGTTAGGGCAAAGAAAGACCAGGTAAGACAAAGGTTGCTAAGGAATACCTGAGAAAGGATAAAAGACAATGCTTCCACTATGGCCAAGACGGACATTGGAAGATGAACTACAAGGACTACCTTGCAAAGAAGGCGAGACAAAAGCTTGGAGAAGCTTCAGGTATATTCATGATCAGTCTCAACTTGTCTGATTTTCATGATAACACATGGGTATTAGATACCGGGAGTGTTTATTATATCTGTAATTCGATGCAGGTCTGACAAGACCTAGGAGATTGGCTAGAGGTGAGATGGACCTCAAGATAGGCAATAGAGCAAGAGTTGCTGCAGTTGCTGTTGAAGAGGTCACCCTACATCTGCCTGGTGGAGCTATTATTGCATAGATGTATGCTATTTTATTCCCTCTATTATCAAAAATATTATTTTTATCTCTTATTTGACCATTAGTGGATATTAATTAGTTTTTGAGAATAATAGTTGTTCAATAATTATGGAGATGAGATCATCACTAGAGGGACTCTTATAAATGGCTTATATGTGTTTGACAATTCTCCACACATCATGAATATAAATATGTCTAAGATGAAAAGAGATGAGGTGAATAATGCATACCTATGACATTGTAGTCTAGATTATATACATGAGGGACAGATTCAAAAGTTATTGAAAGATGGATACTTAGATCTATTTGACTATGAGATATATGCAACTTACGAACCTTACCTTTATGGGAAGATAACCAACTCTCCTTTTAGTGGAACCGGAGAGGGAACCACCGAGTTATTGGAACTCATACATAGTGATGTATGTGGTCCTATGTCGACTCAGGCTATAGGTGGTTACTCATACTTTATTATATTCAGTGATGATTTCTCTAGGTATGGACACGTGTACATAATGAAGTACAAATCTAAGGCCTTCGAGAAATTCAGGGAATATAAGAATGAGGTAGAGAACCAAATTGGAAAGAGTATTAAGACTCTTCGATCAGATTGAGGAGGAGAGTACTTGAGTACAGAGTTCACCCATTTCCTTAGGGAAAATGAGATTCAATCCTAGTGGACACCTCCTTATACACCTCAGCTCAATGGTGTATCAGAAAGGAGGAATCACACGCTAATAGATTTGGTGCGGTTCATGATGAGTTTCACTAACCTACCCGTCTCATTCTGGGGGTACGCCCTAGAGACTGCAGCTTACCTTCTGAACAGAGTTCCATCAAAGTCGGTAGTGTCTACACCGTATGAGATATGGAAAGGAAAGAAGCCTGATCTTAAGATTGTTACGATTTGGGGCTGTCCTGCCCACGTTAGAAGACACAACCCCGATAAGTTAGAATAAAGGACAGAATAGTGCATATTTATGGGATACCCAAAGAAAACTTGTGGGTAATATTTTTATCATCCCGAGGATCGAAAGGTCTTTGTTGCCAAAAGAGCTGTGTTCCTTGAGAAGGAACACATTCTTGGTGGAAACTGTGGAAGTGAGATGGAATTGAGCGAGGTTGGAGAACCTAGCTCAAGCACCATTCTAGAGCCTGAGTCTGTTCAGGTATCTAACACAAATTTTAATTTTACATAGGTCTAGTAGAGTATCTCACCCTCCTGAAAGATATGTGGGATATATCAGTGGAGATGTCTCTCAGGATGTTGATCCTCAGACCTACGAGGAGGTTATTATGAGTATAGATTCTGGGAAGTGGCAAGAAGCCATGAATTCTTAGATGGATTCCATGTACTCTAACAAGGTTTGAAACCTTGTGGATGCACCTGTGGGTATTGTACCCATTGGCTGCAAATAGATCTTCAAGAAGAAGATCGAAGTGGATGGAAAGGAAGAGACCTATAAGGCAAGGCTGGTAGCTAAAAGATATCGTCGAAGATAAGGAGTTGACTATGATGAAACCTTTTCACCTGTAGTCATGCTTAAGTCCATTAGAATTATTTTGGTCATTGCAGCACACTATGACATGAGATTTGGCAGATGGATGTCAAAATGGTATTCCTCAATGGCATCATCGAGGAAGAGATGTATATGATATAACCAGAGGGATTCGTATCCAAAGAGAGTCCAGATAAAGTGTGCAGGTTGCTTAGATCTATTTATGGATTGAAGCAAGCTTTCTAAAGTTGGAACATAAGATTTGATGAGGTGATCGGATCTTATGACTTTTTTAAGAACGAAGATGAGCCTTGTTTATACAGGAAGGTAAGTGGATGACATCCTAATCATTGGGAATGATGTAGGAATGCTCTCTACGATAAAGGCTTGGCTATCTAGAAACTTCTCCATGAAAGACTTAGGGGAAGCATCCTATATTTTCGGGATCCGGATCTATAGAGATAGATCCAAAAAGATGCTTGGCTTGTCCTAGTCTAGGTACATATACTCTATTATTAAAAGGTTTGACATGGAAAATTTCAAGTGAGGTCTCATACCGATGAGATATGAAATATCACTTTCTAGGAGTATGTCCCCAAAGACTCCTGAAGAAAGGGCATACATGAATAAAATACCTTATGCCTCAGTGATATGGTCTATCATGTATGCGATGCTATGTACTAGGCCTGATATAACACATACTCTGAGTGTCACGAGCAGGTATCAGGCAGATCCAGGTTTAGAACACTGGAAGACAGTAAAGTGTATCCTTAAGTACTTGAGAATGACGAAGGATATTTTACTAGTATATGGAGAAGGTTGCCTCCAGGTTGAGGGCTACACGAACTTGAGTTTTTAGTCCAACATTGATGATAGCAAGTCAAATTCAGGGTATGTTTTCACCCTCAATGGAGGAGTAGTAAGAAGGAAGAGTTCCAAGAAAGATACTACTGCTGACTCGACCACAGAGGTGAAATATATTGCTGTACTAGAAGCAGCAAGACAAAGGGGTGTGGATGAAGAAGCTCATCAAGGATTTGGGAGTCATACCAAGCAGCGTGGTGGTGACTCTCATATATTGTGACAGCGACAAGGAGATAACTCTAACAAAGGAACTCAGGTCTCAACAGAATTATTCTGAGGAGGTTCCATCTGATTAGAGCAATCATGACCCGAAAAGATATAGCAATGAAAAGAGTTTCATCTGAAGATAACATTACATATTGACTCATGAAGTCACTGGATCAAATTGTATTTGAGCGTCACAGGGGTCTGATGGGGATCAGACACATAGGTGACTAGCTTTTGGTCAAGTGGGAGATTGCTAGTTACAAGTGCCCTGCAAGCCAATCTCGTGAGTGATGGCACGTGTGACACATTGTATTATCTTTTTTCTTATGATAAATATTGGCATATTCTCACATTATCTATTACATATATATTGTAATGCCCTTGGTTCTATGCAATGGGAGCCAGATCGTGATGAGATCACGATAATGAGATCGATTCACCTTTAAAGATAGATCCTAAATAATCCTGGTCATAGGTTACTGAAGAGGGACATTAAGATAATCGGACAGATCAGTGTACTATATACCCGTCCATATGATGGAGGCGGCTGGTCTTATAGCCACTTGTGTGGAGACACTAAGGATATAGTACAAGTGCTCATTGGAGAATGAGTTCACTAATTGATTCGCTTATGGAATGATGTATGGTTAATGATACCTAATGTCAGATAGTGATTCTATAGTCCAAGTTGTGTATATGGTCCTTAGACTTGAGACACCAAGGATGCCTTGTATAGGTACTCCTTTCTTTGACGCCAGACTTATAGGTTTGGACAGTTCCAGATATGGTACAACTGGTTATCAGGATTGGTAGTCAACCTTACGAAGGCAATTGAGTGTTAATAGGGGATCATCCACTCTCGGTATCACGAGAGGAATATCCCATATGTGCTTGCTAAGACAAATCCATGGCCAGGGTCATTCGGATTGAGAGAGAAAGAGTTCTCCGAGAGAATCCAATTAGACCGAGACTATGACGGATTCTGTATGTGGGGTGACAATACCATGTTCAATATATGGTCTCTGGGATATTAGTTGGATAAGAGATTATAGATACATGGTAACTGAGGACAGACAAGTCCGATGGATTCGATTCCCCTATACCGTCTGGGGACTATGGCGTAGTGGCATAGTACGTTCATAGTCGATGAGTCGAGTGAATTATTATAGGGATAATAATTCACTATATCAGAAGGAGTTCTGATGAGAGAGACTCACGGCTAGCTCGGTATCGGGCCTAGAGGGTCACATACATATGGTGGATGATTCAGCGAATAGAGGATTGATGAAGATCCAATTAGCCCCTATTCTCATTAGATGAGACCATATACTGATGAGCTCCTTGATTAAGGCCCAATTATAGGCCTAAGGAGATGATTGGATAGAGATCCAATAATGCAAGATTAGTGGGTAATTGGATGGAGATCCAATACCGACTAAGGAAGGAGCCCTAGGATTTTTAGTGGCTCTCTATAAATAGGAGGGGAGACTCATGGTTGATAGGCTGTAGCTTTAGCCACCACTTCCTATTCTCCTCCCTCCCTCTGCGCAAGAGTTGCGAGATCAAATTGGAGGAGTTTCGCTGCAGAGATCCATCGTGTGGATACCGCTAGAGAGGAGGATGCTTGACCTCCTTCATCTTCTCTATCCAGTTCTGGAATATAGGGATATACAATCTCCCTAGGTAAAATCAATCTCTCACACATGCGATTTTATTGGTTTTTCATATTTTTCTCGTGACCCCAATCTTTTCCATGACGATTTGATCTGCGTGGGAAACTGAGTTTTTGTTTTGATTTCCACTGCGCATGTGATGCTCCCGCTAAGGTTTCCCAACAAATCCTGCATCAATCAACTCTAATAATCCTATTAGATCAATAATCCATCATTTGATTTCATCATCAAAATATGAGATTCAACACTCCCGACAAACTCCCGATCACCTTCGACGAACTCCCAACAAGCCCCCAATCACCCTTGGTGAGCTCCCGATAAACTCTCGGCATGCCCTGATACCTTCGACGAGCTTCCAACGAACCCATAGTAAGCCCCCGATACCTTCGGTGAGCTTTCAGTGAGTTCCCACTGCATCGTCCAAACCTCATCCCGGTGCCCGAATTTGACTTCGCCCAACATTTGATTATATTGCCTTATCACAGTTAATCCTACACCATTCATCTTTAACACACAAGTTAGATAATAAAACCCATCAATTGATTTTATCATCAAAATCCAAGATTCAACACCTCGCCTGTAGGCAGTTTGCTTACGGGCGCTGCCTTGGCTGCCAATCACTGCAACGAACACATAGAGTAATTAACATGATTCAATCTCATCAATCGTAATTTAAAAACTAATCTTTTGCGTGAAAATCTAGCTCTGATACCACTATTGGGAAACTATCAGAGCATCACATATGCAGTGGAATAAATAAAACAAAAAATGGTTTCCCATATATAACAAATTATCATGTAAAGATTGGTGCATGAAAAACCCGCACAATAAAAAATCGTGATACGTGAGAGATTTATTACCTAAGGAGATCGTAGATCCTTGAAAATTAAGATCTAAATAGAGAGGATGAAGGAGGTCGAACATCCTCCTCTTTAGCGGTATGCACATGATGGATCGTTGCAGTGATACTCCACTAATCATTAGCCCAAAACTTGCAACTCTTGCGTAGCTTCTAGTAGCACCCGTAAAAGAAGATACTTATCTTCTTCACTGCCCTCTTGCAGTAGGGAAGGGCTAGATGGCTGAGAAGATGAGGGAGAGAGGAGAATAGGAGGGGGCGGCTAAAGGTGCAGCTTATCACTAATGTGTTGCCCTTTCTCCTATTTATAGAGAGCCACCAAAAACCCGAGGTATCCTGCCTTAGTGGGTATTAGATCTCCATCCAATTATTCACTAATCTTGGATTATATGATCTCTATCCAATAATCTCGATTGGCCTTTAATTAGGCCTCATGCAAGAAGCCTATTAATGTTGGGTCTTATCCATTAAGAACATGGGCTAATTAGATAACTCATATCTAATCTTCTACTCATTGAAACATCCACCATATATGTGTGACCCTCTATGCCCAACACCGAGCTAGCCGTAAGTCCTCCCTATCAGAACTCCTTCTAACTCAGTGAATTATTATCCTATAACAATTCACTTGATTTATTGATTATGGATGTACTAGGCCACTACGCCATAGTCCCTAGATGGTGTAGGCGATCTGATCCATTGGACTTGTCTTTCATCAGTTATCGTGTATCTATAGTCCCTCATCCATCTAATATCTCATAGACTATATATTGGGCATTGGTACTATCAGTTCATATAAGGAATTCGTCTATGTCTCGCTCTAATCAGATTCTGTCGAAGAATTTCTTTTCTCTCAATCCGAATGACCCTGACCAGGGATTTGACTGAGCAAAAATACACAGGATATTCTTCTTGCGATACTGAGAGTGGATGATCATCTATTAACAATGAATTATCTTCGTAAGGTTGGCTACAAATTCTAATAACTAATTGTACTAGATTTAGAACTATCCAAACTTGTAAGTCCAGCATCAAAGAAAGGAGTACTCAGATAAGAAATCCTTAGTGTCTCAAGTCTAAGGACCAAACATACAACTATGACTACAAAATTACTATTTGACGTTAAGTATCATTAACTATATAACATTCTATAAGCGGATCAATCAGTGAACTCATTCTCTAATAAGCACCTCTATTGTATCCTTAGTGTCCCCATATAAGTGGCTTTGAGGCCAACTGCCTCCATCATATAGACGAATATACAGTACACTAGATTGTCTAGTTATCTTGGTATCTCTCTTAAGTAACCTATGACCTAGATTATTTAGGATCTATGTTTAAAGGCGAATAGGTCTCATTATCGTGATCTCATCACGATTTGATTCCCATTACATAGAACCAAGGATATCATAATATATATATGTAATATATAATATAATGTGAGAATATGCTAATAATAATTATAAGCAAAAAGATCGCGTAGCTTGTCACACGTGCTATCACTCACGTGATTGGCTTATAGGGCACCATAACCAGTATCATCAAAATAATCTACTAAGTATTAGACAATGATTTATATAATATTTGATTTGAACCATACAAAGGTCAAACTTACACATTTTTCTTTCAAATCAAATCTTATAGTTCTTCTTTGCATAACTTTTCTTGCTAGGAAAGTAGCACTTTATTGTGAAAAATTCTCTTTTGTAAGTGTATAGAGTATTTTAAAAACTCAGGTGGCTTGGGCTTCAACTATATTTTATTGTTACACACTCCTTGAGTAGTACCCAAAATATTATGAGTCTTCTCTCTTTTAATTTTAATTCTTTCTGTACATATATACTAGTCAACTCATTTAAGTTTCATCTATCCTTAATTAAATTTTAATTGAGTCAAACTAAGAAGAAAGATAATAAATTATAAGAAATGACTCAATTATAATCATGCTCAATGCTCTTAAGCTTATAACTTTTTGAGCTATATTGAGAATATAATCTTAAATATCTTAAATACTATCATTTTTAGTCAATTCTTCCATTAAGGTGTGAGCTAATGACTTATTAGTAAATATAAATTGATCTATAAATATTCTTATGGGCTAGTTATAAACTGTACTGAAGTCTAAATATTATTAACAATTATCATAACATCAAGCCTTTTAGACTTTTCCCAATTAGTCATCTCAATTATTTATTCCATAGAATTTTCAATAAGCAAATCTATGTTCATTTTCAATTAATCTAATCAAGGTCTAACTCACTGAATACAAATTGCATATGCTCAAGCTATTTATTCTAGATAATATAGGGACATTACAAGAATACAATAAAGGAAGTGCCTATAATAATATAATACTTTAAGTTATTTAATAAATATTAAATTATTGATATCATCTCTATTTCACCTTTGTGTAAAATATAGACATATCTAATATTCACATAAAATTATTTATGAAGAACTGATACCATTCTTATGGAATATTGTTGCTACTTTTAGGTAAACAACACTAAACTATAAGGATATCCAAAATAAATATTATCCTACTTCATCACATAATTATTCGAATAGATTTTACTTTGGAATTATCTAAATCTCCTAATTATGTGTGTCATTTTGAATATTATCTTTTTAATATCATTTAGGGCCAATTCCGTAATGTATTTTGTAGATTATTGGTCCAAGTCACTTTGGTAACTACATAATCAATACAAGACCTTTATTGTAATTCACATAAAATATACTTTAAAATATCAGATAAATGATAAGATCTTTATTATAATTCACATCCTAGAAGTCTATTATCCTAGTCTACTTTGGCAGCTACTGATTAGATAAAACTTAAGGTAATAAATTATAAATAATATTTATCAAGTTTCTGTATTCTAATTTTTGCTGAAATAATTCAATAATAGAATAAAAACCATAATAACTATTAAACATTGATTAGTATAAAGGAAACCTATATACCAATTGTAATCATGAAGATACATAAATCATGAAAGGCCTTTATTTGAAAGATAAACATTATTTCATAATTTCAAACATGTACATATGAATAACTATATAAATATTCAAGAACAATAATTGGAATTTATTTACTAGATGCAATCAATAAATCGTATGAGAAAATTATAAAAGAACCATTAAATCATTCAACCTTATTTAATTATGTAAACCCAATTAAGTTAGTCAATAAAAATTAATCAAAAACAAAATTGATCAAAATTTAATCTTTTCTAAGTTTGATCAAAGTTAAATCAAATCAATAGTTATAATGATCGAATTATATTAAAAATAAATCATATTGATCAATTTTATAATCAAGGATATCAATTAGAATTTCTTAAGTTTATAAGGATGAATACATAATTTTATTAATAGGACATATATCAAAATTACGAGATTCTTAATGAGTAGAACTATCAAAAAGATATACGAGAAAATTTTTAATTTAAGAAGGCAATTAACGAAAAGTAAATAAAAGGATAATCTTTGAAATTCCTATATTGTCGAAAGGCAAAAATGTGCTTTTAAATGAAAAGCCCTTATTACCACCACTTCTGATTCGGTCGTTGCCCGTGGCCCTATATATATGGCCATCGCCATTGCAGTTAGGCGCCATCTCTTCCCGTAGCCGTTGCTAATGCTTGTGGGCGGCCACCACCCTTGGCGAGCGCTATCGCCTTTGCCCACAACCACTGCCTGTGCACACACCAATTGCGCGCAAGCGATCATGTGAGCGAATAACATTTGTGCAACTACTACCGGTGCGATCGTCGCCTATGTAGTCTTTGTATGTGCGCGGTCGCTGTCGCCTAGGCGCAGCCTACTGCTCGCACACGGCCACGATACATGGATGTTGTCTATTGCTGCTCACCCGTGGCTGCTTGTATGCAACGGTGCTGCCACCTAGATGTCATGACCTTAGCTAGTTTTGCCGAAGTCAAGCGGCACCCTTGTGTGTTCATTCACAAAGGTCAGCCTCCTCGAAATCTCCTATGGTCCCTTAGAACCTACAAAAGAGAAAATGAGTTAGAGAAAGCATTTCACATAGGATCCACAAGTAACTATTTCAGCAAATATATTATAGCTAATGCAAATTACAACCATAGACTTCACAAACTCAGAACGGTTTCACACAAAGGATCATAGGCTATTATAAACTGAAATCCTTACAAGTGTCCACATGACACAACTCTTATTTATAAGTCAAAAATGACCAAGAAAGTTAATTAAACTAGGGCTGTCAAGCCTACTACTAACTCGCTACTTGCTATACAAAGCATAAACGAAGACCAAAAGACATAGACATACATAAGCATTATATCGAGCACCATGTTTATATTTTTGTCCATAATAATCTCCCCTACTTATTCCTTCAATGTCCTCATCACAGCCATTGCAAACACTGAATCTCCTCATATTTTGCTGAATCTTCAATCTTCTTCTCTACCTGCAACACATAGTTGGCTCTCAATTACTCTCTGCCACTATTGTTGAGTAATTGAACTTTGATTTTCCATACTCCTTAAACTCGCCAATGATTGACTCTAGTGTGGTGTTAGAGCCCTTGCAGATTTAAGCTTGGGGGTTGATCTCTATAGGGGATCGGCCCTCCTAGAACACTATAGGTCCTCCTCCAAGGTATTCGATACAAGGCTGAAGAAAGATTGATCTATTGATGATGAAAATGTTGTGGCTATAAGAGTTTATATAAGGTCTCAAAACCCTAACTCTTCTAATAGACTCCATCTCCTAACCAACTCCTAACTTCTAATCGACTTCTACTATAGGTGTGGCCGGCGGCTATAGAAGACTCCTACTCAAATTAAACTCCTCTCTAACCCTAGTCGACCTCTTTAATTAAAGGGAGTGGTAGCTAGTTTAGGGTTTACATGACTCATGACTCTGATGACTTAATAAATTTAGGACTTGACTCAGCTAGGGTCCTAATAGACCCACCCTCTTTAAGTCAGCCTTATCCTCAAGACTGAGGCTCTATAAACTTCAAAATTTTGGTCTTCAAGTCTTCATAGTCCTCCCATGTGGCATCTTCAATGGATAGACTTGCCCATTATACCAACACCTCTATTGTTGGACATCAGTGGTGCATTATGATCCGTTTATCAAGATAGTCGTCGGTTGGATTTGGGTTTCACCATAGGTAGTTATGTCCGACAGGTGACTCTAGGCTATCTTGTTTTCTCTAAGCTTGGGCTTCAGGCATGATAGATGGAAGATTGGATGGATCTTGGAGTTTGTGGGTAGGTCCAGCCTGTATACCATTGCTCCAATGCACTCTGTAATCTGATAGGGCCCATAGAAGTGAGGTGATAGCTTCAAGGATGCTCTTGTGTGGATGGACATTTGTTTGTAGGGTTGGAGCTGAAGAAAGATCCAATCTCCCACTAAGAATTGCCTCTCACTTTTGCGTATGTCATATTGCTGCTTCATCTTTGCCTGGGCCACTAAAAGGTTATCCTTTAGTAATTTTAGAACTTGATCCCTGTCCATGAGTTCCTTATCCACCTGGTCTACTTTGGCTGAGCTGATTACATATTTTGGGATTACAAGGGGCAATCGACCATATACTATTTCATAAGGAGTACATTTAGTGGAAGAAGGATAAGTCGTATTATACCACCACTCGGCCCAAGGGAGTCACTTCGTCTATTCTTTTGGTCGGTCACTAGTGAAGCATCTGAGGTATGTCTCCAAGCACCAGTTCATCACTTCAGTCTGGCCGTCGTTCTGAGGATGGTATGCTGTGCTTATCTTTAATTTGGTGCCCTACATCTGGAAAAGCTCTATCTAAAATTTACTTGTGAAGACCCTATCATGATTGCTCATAATAGATCTAGGCATCCCATGTAATTTTATAATATTGTCCATGAAAATCTGAGCAATGCTAGTGGCGGTGTAAGGCTTGTGGATGATAGAAAAGTGAGCATACTTAGTGAGATGATCGACCACAATGAGGATGGTATATTTCCTTGAGATGGGGTAGCTCTTCAATGAAGTCCATCGATATATCGGTCCACACCGAGTCTGGTATTGGTAGAGGTTGCAGTTCCCCTGAGCTTGTCACCATTTCGCCTTTATGTCGTTGGCATGTGTTTATTGCGCTGTAAATTCAACAATAGCATTCTTCATCCCCTTCCAATAAAAAATTTATTTAATCCTCTTGTAAGTTCGAAGTGTTGAATATCAGATTTTGATGATGAAATCAATTGATGGTTTGTTGATCCAACATATGTGTTAGAGATGATTGATGCAGGATTTACTACGATAGAAAATTACAATCAGATGTTGGGCTAGAGTGAAGTCTGGTCATCGACCCGGGGTTCGGACAATGTAGTGGGAACTTGCCGAGAGACTCGCCAAAAGCTTACTGAAGGTATTGGGGGCTTGTCGGGAGTTCGCCGGGAGTTCGCTGGAGGTGATCAAGAGCTTGCCAGGAAGGCATCGAGAGTTTGCCAGAGGAAGAACAAGAGACTCACTGAAAGATTATCGAGGGTTACTGAAAAGCTTACGGGGATTTAGGAGGCTCTTGTTGGACTTGATGGTCACAATGGTTGTAATTAATTAGCCATAGTTAGCATCGATAAGGTTTAAGTCATACTAAAGTTAGATTTGGAAGGAATCCAAATTAACTCAAGTAAGAGGGTCCACACTTGGGTTTGGATTGAGCTGAATTGGTTGACTGCAAACAGGTTAACTGTAGGTATAAGTTGGGACTAGAAAAGTGGAGAGAAACACTTCTCCGAGATTCCCGACGGTTGTACCACCAGTGGTTGATGGTTGTACTACCTAGGTCAGCGATCATACCACCCAGGTCGACAGTTGTACCACCATCACTTTATTTTTCAAGTAGCTTTTGGCGACAGTATCATTGCTATCGACAGTAGTAATGCTCGTACTCGGATTTTCAAGACATGTTTGAATTTTTAGCTCTAATTTCTGAATCCAATTGGGGTTTATAAATACGCTAGATTTTCTTGCATTTAGCACAACACATTGGACTAGAAATTTTGTCTAAAATAGTATGCTAAAATTATGCAAGAAAAGGAAAGTGAGCAAGTGAGTGTGAAAAAGAGTTGTAATAATTGTAAAGTCTCTCTTGTGAGTTGTAAGAGTTTGTAAGGTTCCTCTCCTAAACCTATGAAAAGAAGAGTGGGAAATGGAAGAGTTTGGTCTTCACCCGAAGAAGATAGGTAATGAACACCGATGAACCTCAGAGAAGAGGACTTGAGGAGTAGAAGTAGGCCAAGTTGAGGCAGAACCATTATAATATGTGAGTATCTCTTATCTTTTCTTTTGGATTTGTATGTTCTTACTTGAGTCTTTCTTAAGCAAGAAACTTAGCATCATTCCATAAATTGCTCACTTACTCTACTTGAACGAGATGTATCCAATATCATTTTTACTTTGAGCAAAAGTTTTTCTTAAATTGAACTTTTCAGCACTTGCACTAATTCACCCCTCCTCCCCCTCCCCCCTCTTAGAACCAATTGATCTTAATAATTGGTATCAGAGCGAGGTTCTACTTATTGGACTAAACACCCAACTGAGTAAATGGTTTCATTTGGCATGAATGAGGGACATTCTATTACATGTCCTCCTATGTTCAATGGGATAGATTACATATTTTAAAAAATAAGAATGTGTATTTTTCTCATTTCTATGGATTTATAGCAAATTGTTGAAAACAGTTTTGAAAAGTATTCCAAACCAATGAACAAATGGAATGATTTAGAAAAGAAGACTTTTTCATTAAATGCAAAAGCAATGAATGCTTTATTTTGTGCACTTGATAAGAATAAATCTAATCGGATTTCTATTTGTGATTCAACTTTTGATATTTAGCATAAATTAAAAATCACACATGAAAGAACAATTAAATTAATTGAATCAATAAATGAAATAACTTACAAAAATGAACAAGAAGAATACCTTCCAAAGAATAGGAAGAATTTGACATTGAGAACCCAAGAACATCTTCCAAAGGACAGGAAAGAATTAGAACTGAGAATGACATATGACTCCTCGAGTGAAATCTGAGTGATAAGACTTTGAATCTTTGAGAAATGAATCGGATAAATTAATGAAGAAAAATCATAAAAATTAACTTAAAATGGATAAAACCTCTTGCTATGAACACAAGAAGCTGATGTACTCTTAAGATGAAGAGCACAATCAAGAAAAAGTAAAAAATCTCGTGCTCGTGGCCAACCATGATGAGGTAAGTAAACCACCTGAAAGTACTTTTACTTTTAATAAGTTATTAAGTTCTTTTCATGAACTTTATGATGATTTTAGAAAGATTAGCAAATCCTATAAACGACTTAAAAAGAAGCATGCTTCACTAGTTAGTAAACTTGAAGAAATGCATGAAGTAGCACCATCACATAATTCATGCACTAAACATAACACTTTGGATGATGAATCAACATAATGTATTTCTTGTACTAAGTGTGAGTCACTAGAGGTAATTAAATAAAAAAATAACATACAACAATAAATTCTTAAAAGACTTAAGATAGACAATAAGTCTTTAAACATGATTCATGTTAATAAGAGTCATATTCATAAGGAAGGTATTGGCATTATGAGCAATACTCATCGAAAGCTAACTATTTTTATTAGAATATCCACATTACACTCTTTGTCCAAAAATATATGTAATTTTTATGATAGATATGGACACTTTGCCTATACATGTTCATTTAGAAAATATAGTCCATATAAATTAATTTGGGTTCCTAAAGGAACCATAAACAACCTCAAGCCATTAGAAAAAATGGAAAGAATCTTTCATGAAGGACCCAAAGTGAAATAGGTACATAAATTAAAACCATATATCTTGTAGCGTTGTCTCCTAATAAAGCTAGGAGCAAAAAGAAATGATATCTTAATAGTAGATGTTCAAGCCATATGACTTCAAATATAACTCACTTATCAAGCTCTCCAACCGAAATGACAAAAATAAAAAATTATTTGAATATCTTTCTTCGATTATAATAATTTTTTATATTAAAAGTAGTTCATGATTATACAACTAATCTTGATTATGCATAGCTAGAGCATATTAAAACTAGAACTAAAGAACCTTAGTTATTGTTAATAAAAAAATTATTTATATTAAAACTTATGGAAATGAGATTTTGATGATGATTGAATGATAGGTTCAAAATCATTGGCTTGGATATTTGTTGATTTAAATGCAAAGGCTATTGTTGAATGACTTAAATATTTTAGTGTTTTTGACTAAGTTAGCTTATAAATATCATTGTTGAAAGATTTAAATAGTTCAATAGTTGTATGTTGAGATTGATAGATTACTTTAATATTTGAACAAAGAATAAATAAAAATTTAAAAATGAGTTTGTCAACTCCTTGCACTATGTGTAAAGAGTAAGACTCATTTAAATGTTAGAATTGAGATATGTTGAATTTTTGTTTTGAAGATGTTTTCTTATTTTGATGTGTTATAGTAATGACCGTGATGATTTCTTCTAGAGTCAAATTTCGTTCTTGGTCTTAAACAATAATTTATTAATTTGAAAAGCATTTTAAAATAAATCACGTGAAACAACTAAAAAGGAGGATAATTCTTGATGAAAATATTTTTATCCTATCAATCATTCAACAAGAGATAAAATGATACCATTATTGTTAAATTTCTTAGACTACAAAAATGATTTAGAGAACTTTGGTATTTTTTTTTTTGAAAAACAATCTATGTTGCCTTCATTGAGATTTTCTAAAAAGTGATTTTGATTATGATTTTGGATATGTTTTCCAATGATTTTTAAAGAGATCGATGAATCTATTCAACTTTATTGATATTTTGATTTTGATAATTTGATAACTTAAATCATGATCTCGACATTTTAAGAAATTATAACTTGAAATCCTTATATAAATCAAGTTAGTTAAAAAAAAATTATATAAATAAATCATAATTTGTCTCTTCAGATTTATAACTTGAAAATCTTCTTATGAACCATATTCTTGACAACTTAAAGTTTTCTATATACAAATTAAGATCTTTTATTTTTTCTCCTTTGTAACTTACTTATGATCTTGATTTCTATAACTTGATAAATGAAGACCCTTCTTATTATTTGATCTCTTAAAAATTCGTTTTATCATCTAAGAAGATATTTGTCAAAATAAGTCATGCCATTTAGTATTTATAATTTGATATTAATATTCTTCATGACATGATTATTTATGACTTCATTCTTAGTAAAACTTATCACCAAAATTAATATTTCTTAAATTTATGATAAAATAAAAATTACATAAGATTTGTTTTATGGGAATCATGCTTGATTTATCCTTTATGGGAATCACACTTAATCTTTATGATTTTCTCTTTTTAAAGAAGATTTATGATCTTAACAATTATAATTGAGATTTTTTATCAAGATCATTCTTCTATTTCATTAAAATGATTTATCTAAATGAATTAGGTGTCTTAAGATTTATCTTGGATAAATAAAGATTATTTAATCCTCTAAGACTTGTTTTCATTATTTACAAAGAAAAAAAAGGGGGAGAGATTTATTAAAAGAAATAATGTCTTTTGGTACTTATGATTTTATCTTTCATTTCTACTAACATGATCTCTTTGTGCTTATGGTCATAAAGAAAACATATCATCATAATCCTTTTTGATAATAAAAAAAGGGAAAGTAAAATTATTAGTATGATTAGAAGAAAATTGGATATGATGAATCTTATAACATTGAATGAGGAATAATTTTCTTAGAAGAAAATTTAGAATTTTAAATTTTCTAGAAGCATGTGAAATGCATGATTTACAAATTAAGCTTGATTTTCTATCATATTTTCTTTCAAAATTCTTGACCTTTATCAATTGCTCTAATTATCAAAATTTATATGAGATTATCTTCAAAATGCATGATTTACTATATTTCAGATTTCTTGATTTGCTAATTTTGCTTGTAATTAAATTGCATGCGTAGCGCTAAATTTTTTAGATTTCAGAATTTATAAGATTGAGCCCTATTTTTGTGATATGATGTTTTTCACTTCCCTCTCATATTTCTAATTCTTTCTTATCTACAAAAAGGGAAGAAAAATTTTCATGAGAAAATTATGTTTTTATCATATTTTATTAAGGATGAGCAATGAGATATTAAATATTTAATCAATATTTATTTTGTATAAATATGAAAATTTTTGACATATGTTGAGTTTATGTATCTTGAAATTACTTGTCCATTAGTTCATCTCTTTTTGTTGATGACAATGGGGGAGAAATAACATATTGATGATGCAAATATGAAAAATAATACATATATGACAAAGGGGACATATATGACAAAGGGAAAGAAATAGCATATTGATGACATAAATATGAAAATTGATACATATATGATAAAGGGGAAGAAATAGCATATTGATGATAAAATGATAAAATGAGGTATTTCTTCTTTTTAAAGAAGAAAATTTTCAAATTAATTATATGACTAATGCATAAATTTTGAAATTCCTGGAATACCCTTGAATGATTCATGATTTGATGGTTGAAATTAATGTTATATCATGTATCATTGATGATTTGATGATTTATGAGATTTTTGAAATTCATGGTATATTATTTCAAAATTTGATAAATGGATGTTATGATACTTAAATTCAAGAGTGTTTGGTTCTCTTGAATTTAAGTTTTCCTTATTTAGATTATAGTATAGATTTAGGAGAGTAAAGTTTAACTTCTGTCATCAATTGATTGTTATCATAAAAAGGAAGAGATTGTTGAATCTCATATTTTGATGATAAAAATAATTGATGGTTTGTTGATTTAACATGTGTGTTAGAGATGATTGATGCATGATTAACTATGATAAAAAATTACAATCAGATGTTGGGCTAGAGTCAAGTCCAGGTATCAGGTCGAGTTCGAACTATGCAGTGGGAACTCATCAAGAGACTCGACGATAGCTTGCCGAAGGTGATCGGGAGCTTGTCAGGAGTTCGCTGTGAGATCGCTGGAGGTGATCGGGAGCTTTCCAGGAAGGCATTGGGAGTTCGTCGGAAGAAGACTATGTGACTCGTCGGAAGATCATTGGGGGTTGCCGAAAAGCTTGTCGGGAGTTAGGAGGGATTTATTGGACTTGATGGTCATAATGGTTATAATTAATTAGTCATAGTTAGTATCGATAAGGTTTGAATGCTACTTGAGTTAGATTTAAAAGGAATCCAAATTAACTTAAGTGAGGCAAACCAGGTCAACACATGGGATTGGATTGAGCTCAAGTTAAGCTCAATTGGTTGACTTGGAAATGGATCAACTGAAGGTAGAAGTCAAGATTTGAAAAGTAGAGGGAAACACTTTTTCGGGATTCCTGGCTATTGTGCCGACAATGGACGGTGGTTGTACCTCTCAGGTCGGTGGTTGTACCGTCGTCGCCTTGTTTGTTAGGTTGCTTTCAGCAGTAGTACAATCGGTGCCAACGATAGTACCGCTCGTACCCAGATATTACGGATATGTTTGAATTTTTGGCTCTAATTTCTGAAGCCAATTGGGATCTATAAATACCCCATATTTTCTTACATTTAAAACAACATATTGGGCTAGAAATTTTGTGAAAAATAGTGTGCTAAAATTATGCAAGAAAAGGAAAGTGGGTAAGGGAGTGTGAAAAGAGTTGTAATTTTTGTAAAGTCTCCCTTGTGAGTTGTAAGAGTAAGAGTTTGTAAGGTTCCTCTCCTGAGCCTATGAAAAGGAGAGTGGGAAGTGTAAGGGTTTGGCCTTCACCCGAAGAAGATCGGTAGTGGACACCGGTGGACCTCGGGGAAAAGGACTCGGGGAGTGAACGTAGGCCAAGGTGAGGCCGAATCACTATAAATTTGTGAATGTCTATTATCTTTTCTTTTGGATTTGCATGTTCTTACTTAGCCTTCTTTAAGCAAGAAACTTAGCTTCATTCTATAAATTGCTCATTTACTCTACTTGAATGAAACGCTTCCTATATCATTTTCATTTTCACTTTGAGCAAAAGTTTTTCTTAAACTAAAGTTTCAACACTTGCACTAATTCGCTCCTCCCTGCCCCCTCCCCCCCCCCCCCCCCCCCCCCCTCCTCCTCCTCCTCCTCCTCCTCCTCCTCCTGTAAGTGCCAATTGATCCTAACATGAAGGAACCGGAGTGCCCTACCACTAGTGTGAAATGCATCTCTTGTAGGATGATCTTTATGCAAGGGGAATTTGACACTTACACTATGCATCCCTTATAGTGTACGTCCTTCGAATCCCAACTGAAGTGGGCCATGGAGTCTGGTTCTTCTTCTAATTTTTTAATAGTTCCTTTACTTTGGATCCTCTCACTATTCTTTCCTGATGTCTTCAAGGAAGTTGTTGATCGAAAGAGAGATGGCCAAAATTTCAGCTTGCTCAGGTAATCGGGAGAGCGCATCTGCAACCACATTCTTTTCCCCCTTTTTGTAAGTGATTTCATAATCGTATTCGAGAAGTTTTATTACCTATTTTTGCTGCTCAGGGGATGATATATTCTACTCAAAAAAGTATTTGAGGCTCTTGTAGTCGGTCTTATTTGAAAGATATTGGAAACCAAGTGGGAGCATCACATGCATAGTGGAAGATCAAAATAAAACAAGTTTCTCATGTAGATCAAATCGTCATGCAAAAGATTGGGTCACAAGAAAAATTGTAAAATTGATAAACTACATTATTTAACAGACTATTTACCTAGGGAGATCGTATATCCCTATTTTTTAAGATCCAAATAGAGAGGGTGAAGAAAGTCAAGTGTCCTCCTCTTTAGTAGTATCCACACGATGGATCGCTATTGCGATACTCCTTCAATCGTAGCCCCATGTCTCATAACTCTTGTGCAGCTTCTCACAACGAACTTGGAAGAAGATCCTCTATCTTCTTTATTGCCCTCTCACACCTGGGAGGAGCTGATCGGCTGAGAAAGTGAGAGAGAGAGGAGGAGAATATGATAGGGTGGCCAAAGATGCAGCCTATCATCTATGTGCCACCACTGCCTCCTGTTTATATATAGCCACCAAAAATCATAGCGTATCCTGCTTTAGTGGGTATTAGATCTACATCCAATTACCTGCTAAACTTGGATTATTGAATCTCTATCCAATAATATTCTTTGGCCTCTAATTGGGCCTCATACAAGGAGTCTATTAGTATAGGGTCTCATCTAATGAGACTAAGGGCTAATTGGATCTGTATTTAATCCTCTATTCACTGAAGCATCCACAATATATGTATGACCCTCTAGGCCCGATACCAAGCTAGTTATGAGTCACTCCTATCAGAACTCCTTTTGATATAGTGAATTATTATCCCCACAATAATTCACTCGACTCATCGACTATAGATGTACTCGGCCACTACACTATAGTCTCCAGATGGTACAGGGGGATCGAATCTATCGGACCTGTCTATCCATAGTTACCATGTATCTATTCCCTCATCCAACTAATATCCACAGCTAGAACCCTTGTAGAGTCTAAACTTGGGGGTTGATTTCTGTAAGGGATCTGCTCTCCTAGAACACTATAGGCCCTTCTCCAAGGTATTCGGCACAAGGCTGAAAAAAGATTGATTTATTAATGATGAAAAGGTTGTGACTACGAGGGTTTATATAGGGTCTCAAAACTCTAACTCCTAATAGAACTCCTACTTCTAATAGACTCCATCTCCTAACCAACTCCTAACTTCTAGTCGACTTCTACTATAGGTGTGGCTGACGCCTATAGAAGACTCCTACTCAAATTAAACTCCTCCCTAACCCTAGCCAGCCTCTTTAATTAAAGGGAGCAATGGCTAGTTTAGGGTTTACATGAGTCATGACTCCTATGACTTAATAAATTTAGGACCCAACTGAGCTAGGGTCTAACAGACCTGCCCGCTTCAAGTCAACCTTGTCCTCAAGGCTGAGGCTCCATTAACTCTAAAAATTTGATCTTCAAGTCTTCATAGTCCTCCCATGTTACATCTTTGATGGGTAGACTTGCTCATTGTATAAGCACCTCAGTTGTTGGAGATCCGCGGCACATTATAATCTGTCTATTAAGATGGTCATCCGTTGTATTTGGGAACCACGGGTAGTTATGTCCGGCAGGTGACTTTGGGCCATCTCATTTTCTCCAAGATTAGGCTTTAGGTAGGATATATGGAAGACTGGATGGATCTTGGAGTCTATGAGTAGGTCCAACCTGTATGTGTTAGGACTCTAGCTAGGGAGTCCTATTTTAGTTTCATTGAAGAGGGCAAACATGTAAATCCTAAGGGCATTTATATAAATCCTATCTAGCTGATCTCTTTTAAGGAGGTAAGGAGGTCGGCTAGGTTAGGATTAGCTTGAAGGAAGATATTTTGAGGGAAGAATAAGATGTATGTCACCATAATTAACCACCCCTTATCCTAGTTAAAGAGGGGTTGGTTGAGAAGGGGTTAAGTTAGGTTAGGATTAGTTTGGAGGTTGCTACTTAGAGTTACATTAGGAGTTGTTAGGAGTAGGAGTCTTGGAGTGGGAGTCCTATTAGGAGTTAGGGTTTAAAAGGTGTATAAATAGCTTAGTAATCATCCACTTTTCATCATGAATAGATGAATATTTTCTATAGCCTTTGAGCATCAACTTAGAGGGAGGAACACCTATAGAGTTCCAAGGAAGCCGATCCCCTATAGAGATCCTCCAAGCTTAGAATCTCAAAGGGTTCTAACACTTGGTATCAGAGTAGCATCCTTAGCATCTCGCTATCCTTCCATAGTCATCCATCATCCTTCCATAGCCGCCCAAATCAATTCCCACAATTGCTTAAAGATCATCATCTCCACTATCGCAGAGTATCCTTTGATCTCCCTGGGAATTGCAACAGGTTCTGGTTTCCTACCTTATTGTTGTTGCAATTTAGTTATCCTTATTAAAAAAACTCAAAAAAATTTATTCCTATTTTGCTACACAAACTTTTCGTTGTAAACTTTCCATCTCTATGGTGAAAGTTGCACTGCAGGATTCTAGTCGTGTAGGACTGATTGTTTAATCTTACTGCTATGTTTTCTCCATCCAAATCTCTATGAATTTTATGATGGCTTTGGTACTTCCTAATAGTAGAGTTTCTTTTGGTTTCATAAAAAAATTATCAACATAAACTGCTAATCTTTTATGTCCAAGCTACTGCACTTTGGACGTAAAATTCTGCCACAGTTCATACCCGTGATCTTTAATTTTGCCAAACCTTTTGCTGTCATTTTCTTCCACGAAATTTTTGTTGGCATTATCTTTCCCTCACCAGTAGATTCTCTTTGAATTTTACTTGAATCCTTATTTTGAATTGGTAGAAAAAAATCTTATCTATACTACTGAAATCTTTTGACAAAAAAATATGTCGTAGTACCTTCTTGTATTCCTTGATCTTGCTAGAACTTTTGCTGTCATTTTTTTTCCACAAATTTTTTGATAGCATTACTTTCTCTTGTCTATGGATTCCCATTATTTTTATTTGATTCCTCATTATGAACTACTGCAAAAAATTTTGAATATACTGCTGAAATCATTTGTAGAAAAAATTTCTACAACAACACCTTCTCGTAATCTTTGATTTTGCTGAACCTTTTGTTGTCATTTCCTTCTACAAAATTTTTTATGATATTAACTCTTGCTTACCAGTAGATTCCCTTTAAGTTTCACTTGAATCTTTGTTGTAAATTGCTGGAGAAAATTGTGTCTTTAATGCTGGAATTTTTTCGATGAAAAATCTGCTGCTGCACCATTGTCTTTCTTCTTCTCCTTAACCTACCAAAACCTAACCATCTTGATGTCACCAACCAAGATGTCTTTAGGGCATCTCTTTAGCCCTAAGAAGCAACTGTCATAATCTATTTTAACTCTAACAGCACCCAAAACCATAGCCCAAAACAGTAAACCCTTGCAGCCACAATCTTTTATCACCGATCTTTCATTCGAACATTCCACCACCCCATGCCATTGACCCATCAAGAGGAAAAAGACAAAGACATTATTAATCTACAAGCATATGCTATGGCTTCTCAAGATCCAATTGATGCCAAATTTGAGGTGTTGGAATCTCGGCTTGAATCATGGCTTGAATTGCGCTTGGAGGACAAACTGCATGCTTTGTTTACAGAGTTCAAAATTGGACAACCACCAAGTCCAACCAAATTTCAGTGAGGAGAGAATTCAAAGAGGCCTCTAGAGAAGGAGGGACAATGGGGGTGGAGTTCCCACAATGGGAAGAAGGAGACTCGGCGAGGTGGATTTTGCGCGCCTAATGTTACTTCCGCTACTATCGAACGTCAGATGATGCTATGGTGGAAATAATTGTCATCCACCTTGAAGGAGATGCAATTCAATGGTACAATTGGCTGGGATATAATCATGGGGCTCTGACGTGGAATCAATTTAAGAATGCACTACTGAACCACTTCGGACCAATGAAGTATGAAAATATCGACGACCATCTCACAAAGATCCGACAAACCTCTATGATTTAAGAGTACCAAACCAGGTATGAGAAGCTATCCTACCTTGCTCATGATTGGACTGATTGACAATTGTTAGGAACATTCATCGAAGGACTCAAGCTGAAGATAAAAGGGAAGGTTAAGGCGCGATAGCCCCATACCATGACGATTGTAATTTCTTTCACCCGAATACAAGAGGAACGACTCAACCAAGACACTCAGAGGACGAGGACCACTTCTAGGCCCATGTCAGTTCAGCCGAATCCTAACCCTACTAGGATTTGGGCTGATTTATTATAATAGACTCAAATATTCTCCTAGCTGACCTAATGTTGGGTCTAGGTTGGACAACAAGGCCCAATCGAAGGACTCGACTTAATCGATTAGGACCCGACTCAGTTGGGGTCCTAACAATCTGGTATTTTCCTATCACCAATACCTTTTGCTGCTACAATTTTCTATCTAAAAGATACCAGAAAAAAGCTTTTATCTATCCCTTGTTGTAAATTCCTTTCATCGTAAAAGTTATCATCTTTGCATATGAAGGATTGCTGTAGAAAATTTCAACCGTTAATTGTTGCCTTTGAGTCAATCTATTTGCCATCCTTCCTGATGAAATTTCTTACATGCTTCATAGATCATCTTGGCTTTCATTTGTGTTGATCTATCATGGAATTCATCCCTAAAAATGTTTTTGTGTTGCTGTAAATTTTCATCACAAATCACTAAATTTTTTGATGAGATTCTACTATCGCAACTTGTAACGTTTCCTTGCTGTTATGCTGCTGAAATTTCTTTGATCTAATTTGTCATCCTTACTGTTATTTAAACTGAGATCTTGCTATCAATTTCCTCTATAAATCTCTTGGTTTTTACTAGAAATTTTGTCGAGAAACCGCTATTACTTCAATGATAATTCTGCTCCTATGAGACAACACCTATCCGCAGCGAACCTCCACCGATTTCTATCAAACCTTTGCTGCCATTTATCACAAATCTAAAACCCTTTTTGTAACCTCCATCCACTATCATCACAGCCCTAAAACTCCACCAAATTGCAGCCCAAACTACACCAAAAATACCCACTAAACAAGCCTAAACCATAGCCTACATCCACCAATCCAACAACCCTTTCGGCCACCACTTCTCTTAACCGATACATGCCTTTAACCTAACAACAACATTACAGATTTGGAGGCATATACTATGGCATATGAGGAGGAAATCAATGCTAAATTCGAAGCCTTCGAGACACAAATAGAGGATAAGATATAAACTCTCTTTGTCAAACTCAGTTTGGGCCTGCTAGTTACAGGTGCCTAGTAAGCCAATCACGTGAGTGATGACACGTATGACATGCTGTGCGATATTTTTGCTTATGATTCATATTGACATATTCTCATATTATATTATCTATTGCATATATATTGTGATGTCCATGGTTCTGTGCAATGAGAATCAGATCGTGATGAGATCATGATAATGAGATTGATTCACCTTTATACACAGATCTTAGATAATCACAATCATAGGTTACTCAAGAGGGATACCGAGATAATCGGATAGACCGATGCACTATATATCCGTCCATATAATGGAGACAACTGGTCTCATAGACACTTGTGTGGAGACACTAAAGATATAGTACAGGTGCTCATTGGAGAATGAGTTCACTGATTGATCCGCTTATGGAATGTTGTATGGTTAATGATACCTAATGTCAGACAGTGATTCCATAGTCCCAGTTGTGTATCTGATCCTTAGACTTGAGACACCAAGGATGTCTTGTATGAATACTCCTTTCTTTGACGCCAGACTTACAGGTTTGCAAAATTCTAAATATGGTATAACTAGTTATCGAGATTAGTAGCCAACCTTACGAATGTAATTGAGTGTCAATAAAGGATCATCCACTCTCGGTATCATGAGAGGAATATCTTGTGTACTTGTTCAAACAAATCCCTGGCCAGGGTCATTCGGATTGAGAGAGGAGTTCTCCGGGAGAATCCGATTAGAGCGAGACTTAGAGGGATTCCATATATGACTTGATAGTACCATATCCAATAAACGATCTTTGGGATATTAGTTGGATAAGAGATTATAGAAACACGGTAATTGTGGACAGACAGGTCCGATGGATTTGATCCCTTGTACTGTCTAGGGACTATGGTGTAGTGGCCTAGTACGTCTATAGTCGATGAGTCGAGTGAATTATGGAGATAATAATTCATTATATCAGAAGGAGTTCTAATGGAAGCGATGCACGGTCAGCTCGGTATCAGGCCTAGAGGTTCACACATATATGGTGGATGCTTTAGCAAATAAAGGATTGGATGGAGATCTAATTAGCCCCTATTCTTATTAGATGAGACCCTATGCTAATGGGCTCTTTTCTTAAGGCCCAATTAGAGGCCTAAGGAGATTATAGGATAGAGATCCAATAATGCAAAGTTCATGTGTAATTGGATAGAGACCTAATACACACTAAGGCAGGACCCCTAGGATTTTTAGTGGCCCTCTATAAATAGGAGGGGAGACTCATGATTGATAGGCTACAACCTTGACTTTGAGGGTCGTCCTAGCCACGGGCGACTGCCCCTGCGGTAGGTGCTGCTACCCTCGGTGGGCGGACGAGCACCGCTGCCCTCAATGGGCCTATGCCCGTAGACGGCACCTCTGTCAGCACCGACCCCTTCCGGGATAGCCGTGGCAAGCGTCGCCCCTTGCGGGCTAACCGCGGGTGGCCGCTGCCCTTGTTGGCGGCACTAGCCGCGTTTGGCCACCCCTGTAGAGGGCCTGCCGTGGTTGGCCACCCATGTAGAGGGCCTGGCCATGGACACCGCCCCTTTTCCTTGCTTCCATCACTACGAAAACACAACAAGTACGCGTAGAACAGTTCTACGCGATTCAATCTATCACACGATGCTTTTTTCTCGATTTTATGGCTTTCTCACGACCCAATATTTTGCATGATGATTTGATATTCTTAGGAAACCTATTTTGTTTTGATTTCTAATGCACATGTAATGCTCCCGCTGAGGTTTCCCAACAGTGGTATCAAAGCCAAGGTTTTCATATAAAAGATTGGTTCTAAACTACGTGAAAGTAATGAGATTGAATCATGTAGTACTGTTCTATGTATACTTGCTACGTTTTTGTAGCGAAGGCGGCGAGGAAAGGGGTGGCCGGCAATGGCTAGGCCCTTTGCAGGGGTGGCCGCATGTGGCCAGGGCAACTGCCAAGGGCGACCGCTCACTGCCAGCCGACAAGGGGCGGCGCTCGCCCGCGACAAGCCCGCAAGGGGTCGGTGCCCACAGAGGTAGTGTTTGTTGGCATAGGCATTGCATGCAAGGGCGTCGCCCGTCGGCAAGGGAGGTGCTTACGGGCACTGCGCCCATAGGAGCTACCGCTTGAGGGAATTGGTGCCCGTCCGCCCATTGAGGGTAGCCACCCGTGGGCAGAACGGTCGCCAACGGCGTGCAGCACCGCCGCTGCGTAGGGGCGATGGCGGTGACGACCACTAACTGGAAGGGGGCAAGAGGGGTTAGGGTTTTCTTTTGGAAAAAGAACTATTTTGCCCATCTGAATTTAAAAAATTCTAAGGATTATCCTCGTGTATAGAATTCCCAAGATACCCATTTTGGAAATTCTAAGGACTATCCTTTTGTGAAGAATTTCATAAATGCCCTTGATAATTCTAAAAATTTTGAGCATCCCTTAATTTCTAAAAAATTAATTAATTAAATAGTTTAATTAATTATTATATATCTAGTAATAATTCTTGTGATATGATGTACATGTGATGTTTGATTTGGATGGATGATTATGAGCCATGTGTTGTGATGTGTATAATTATGATTATTATTATTATTGGGGCCTACGAGCCTCCATTTTTCTTGTTTATTATCAGGCCTGCGTGCTTATGATTTTTTTAATTACATGGAAAGGTACGACAAGAGCATGAAGGTGATAGCGGGACCCACGATGCCGTGTCGGGAGATCACGATGCATGGTGATGCGATGAGGATCCGACGAAACTGATGATGGCAAGATCAACAATCATAGGACATGGAGATGCGTCGATGCACACATAGATCCTATTGTGAGTGATTAGGCTCATTGACACAGGCTTAACCATATTAGGTGATGACTCATATGCTGGTTGTAGGTGCCCTGTAAGCCAATCACGTGAGTGATGTCACGTGTGACATGCTGCACGATCATTTTGCTTAAGATTATTATTGACATATTCTCATATTATATTATCTGTTGCATATATATGTTGTGTTGCCTTTGGTTATGTGCAATGGCAATCAGATCATGATGAGATCACGATAATGAGATTGATTCACCGTATATATCCTAAACAATCCCAATCATAGGTTACTCGAGAGGGACATCGAGATAACTAGACAGATCGATGTACTATATACCCGTCAATATGATGGAGTCGATTAGTCTCATAGCCACTTGTGTGGAGACACTAAGGATATAATACATGTGCTCATTAGAGAATGAGTTCACTGATTGATCCACTTATGAAATGTTATATGTTTAATGATACCAAATGTTAGACAGCAATTCTATAGTCCCAGTTGTGTATATGATCCTTAGACTTGAGACACCAAGGATGCCTTATTTGAGTACTCCTTTCTGTGATGCTCGACTTATAGGTTTGGAGAGTTCCAGATCTGTACAGCTGGTTATTGGGATTGGTAGCCAACCTTACGAAGCAATTGAGTGTCAATAAAGGATTATCCACTCTCAATATCGCCATATGTGCTTGATCAGAGAAATCCCTGGCCAGGGTCATTCGGACAGAGAGAGAAAGAGCTCTCTGGTAGAATTCGATTAGAGCAAGATAAACTAATTTTGGATGTGACCTGACAGTACCATATCCAATATGCTATCTTTGGAATATTAGTTGGATGAGAGATTATAAATACACGGTAACTATGGACAGACAGGTCCAATGGATTTGATCCTCGTATACCATCTGGGGACTATGGCATAGTGGCCTAGTACATCTATAGTCAATGAGTCGAGTGAATAATTATGGAGATAATAATTCACTATATCAGACGGAGTTCTGATGGGAGCGACTCACAACCAGCTCAGTATCAAGCCTAGAGGGTCACACACATATGGTGGTTGCTTTAGCAAATAGAGGATTGGATGAAGATCCAATTAATCCATATTATCATTAGATGAAACCCTATGCTGATGTGCTCCTTGCTTAAAGCCTAATTAGGGACCTAAGAAGATTATTGGATAGAGATCCAATAATGCAAGGTTAGTGGGTTATTGGATGAAGGTCCAATACCCACTAATGCAGGACCCCTGGGGTTTTGGTGGCTCTCTATAAATTGGAGGGGAGACTCATGGTTGAGAGGCTGCAGCCTTGGCCTCCCCCTCCTATTCTCCTCCCTCCCTCTATAAGAGTTGCAAGATCAGATTGGAGGAGATTCACTGTAGAGATCCATCGTATGGATATGCTAGATAGGAAGACGCTTGACTTCCTTTATCCTCTCCATTCAGATCTAGAATATAGGGATATACGATCTTCCTAGGTAAAATAATCTCTTACATGATGTGATTTTTTTTATTTTTGTAACTTTCTCGCGATCCAATCTTTGCATGACGATTTGATATGTGTAGGAAACTTGATTTATTTTGATTTATGCTACGCATTTGATGCTCCCTCTGAGGTTTCCCAACATCATGATCATCCAGTGTGGCTTTTAGATATGATGTGTTATACACCTACTAGATATATGTATACATATATTTATGTGCGATGTAGATATATTAAAATGTATATGTATGACAAGATATATTTGTAGACCGATATAAAAAAGAAAAACCCTCCTACAATAATATTAAGTCAGAAAGCATGAAGCAATAAGATTGATCCACTCGGCCTTCCATCGTTATAGGAAAAAATTGAATCACGACATAGGTTGAGTTGGTCGAGTCTCTCGAGATTCACCTATCTATGTGATCGAATTTTTGCCTAAGATATAAAGATTTTACCTTTTGGGCTGAGTATAATTGGTCAAGTCCCTCGAGGTTGCACTAAGATGCCTATTGGATCCCGATCCCCACTAGGAGTCTGCCGGAGACTTCCGTCTCACGGTCGAGGGTGTTACGTGATTCGCTAGGAAAATAGTAGGAGTACATTAAGATAGAAGTTCATATCTTAATAAGTATCTTCTGCCAAATTTGCATGTTATTTATTTGTGCTATGTCTTATTTGTTAGAAATATGTTGCTCACAAACCTCCTATATGACATACTTGATACTGACTGCCTCATTGGTCCAAACTACACGGATTGGCTCTGCAATTTGAGAATTATTCTTATAGTGGAGAAAATTACGTCCTTGATACAATTGTGCCCATACTAGAAAAAGGGGTAGGCGAGGATGAGATCGCTCACTATATGAAGTATATAGTCGATTTCACATTGGCAAAATGTTATATGTTGGCCTTCATGACTCCTAAGTTACCGAGGCAACATTGGAGCATGGATGCAGATTTTATCATTCTTCATCTCCTCTAGTTTTTTGAGAAACAAGGAAGAACTCAAAGATATGAGATATCCAAGAGACTCTTCCAAGCCAGGATGACAGAAGGGATATTGGTTGAGAACCATGCCACAAAGATGATAGAGTGGATCAAGAAACTCATAGGGCTAGAAATAGCCCTAGAGCATAACCTGTGGATTGATCATATACTTCAGTCCCTACCAGATTTCTTTTCTCACTTCATCATGAATATTAACATGAGCAAGTTTGAGGTGACTCTTCCTGAGCTCATCAATATGTTGTGGGAAGCTGAGAGTGCCATCAAGCATGAGAAGCCAGTTCTTTATATTGGTGAGACCAAGAAGAAAAGGAAGGCCAGTAAGACCCTTAAGAAGGGAAAAGGTAAAGAAAGACCAGGTAAGGCAAAGGTTTTCAAGAAAGATCCAACAAAAGATAAAGGATTGTACTTCCACTACATCCAAGATGGGCAATAGAAGAGGAACTATAATGACTACCTTGTAGAGAAGGCAAAACAAAAGCTTGGAGAAGCTTCACGTATATTCATGATCAGTCTTTACTTGTCAAATTTTCATGATAACACAAAGGTATTGGATACCGGGAGTGCTTATCATATCTGCAATATGTTACAATTTCTAGCAAGACCTAGGAGATTGGCTAAAGGCGAGATGGACCTCAAGATGGGCAATGGAACAAGAGTTGTTGCAGTTGCTATTGGGGAGATTACCCTACATATGCCTGGTGGAGCTATCATTACATTAGATGCATGCTATTTTGTTCCCTCTATTATCAAAAATATTATATCCATCTCTTGTTTGACAATTAGTGGATATAAATTAATTTTTTAAAATAATAATTGTTCAATAATTATGGATGATGAGATCATCACTAAAGGGACCATGATAAATGGCTTATATGTGTTAGATACTTCTCCACACATCATGAATATAAATACGTTTAAGAGAAAAAAAGATGAGATGAACAATGCATACTTATGACATTGTAGGCTAGGTCATATACATGAGGGAAAGATTCAAAAGTTACTGAAAGATGGATACTTAGATCCATTTGACTATAAGTTATATGCAACTTGCGAACCTTGCCTTCGTGGGAAGATGACCAATCTCCTTTTAGTGGAACTGAAGAGAGAACCACTAAGTTACTCGAACTCGTACATAGTGATGTATGTGGTCCTATGTCGGCTCAAGCTATATGTGGTTACTCATACTTCATTACATTCATTGATGATTTCTCTAGGTATGGACATATGTACTTGATAAAGTACAAGTCCAAGGCCTTTTTGAAATTCAGAGAATATAAGAATGAAGTCGAGAACCAGATTGGAAAGAGTATTAAGACTCTTTATTCAGATCGAGGAGGAGAGTACTCGAGTATAGAGTTCACCCATTTCCTTATGGATAATGAGATTCTATCACAGTTGACACCTCTTTATACACCTCGGCTCAATGGTGTATCAGAAAGGAGGAACCGCACGCTGTTAGACATGGTGCGATCCATGATGAGTTTCGCCAACCTATCCGTCTTATTATGAGAATATGCCCTAGAGACTGTAGCTTACCTTTTGAACAGAGTTCCATCAATGTCGATAGTGTATACACCATATGAGATATATAAAGGAAAGAAGACCTATCTTAAGGTGGTTAAGATTTGGGGTTGTCCTGCCTACGTTAGAAGATGCAACCCCGATAAGTTGGAAACAAGGATGGAATGGTACATGTTTGTGGGATACCCTAAAGAGACTTTAGGATACTATTTTGATAGAACCCTAGAAGGAGCTCTATAGGCTTTGATCTTTGAGGGGGATCAACCCTTGAAACGTTTTAGGGGTTCGTCCCTCCTAGAACTCGGCATAAGGCTGAATAAGCGATGATTCTTGCTTTTTTAAAAAAGGGGGCAACTACATGATTATATAGGGTTCTAAATCCTAGCTCATGTGGGGTGCTTGCCTAAGTAAAATTACCCCTTTGTCCTTTCTATAGCCGACCTGCCTTAGTAGGGATAGGCGTCAGCCAAGTTGGCTTTACAGTTGATTCTAATTGATGGAAACCCTGGCCAACGGCCACTAAGCCCTAAGGCCCCAATCTAAACCATACCAGTACTTCTTTATAGGATAGAAGTGACTATGTGAGATTTTATTATAATCTCACAGGATTTTTTATTGACTATTTCTAGGGTGATTAGGACTCAACCCTATTGGAGCCCTATCAAGTCCGACCTCTTTGAATCAGCCTTGTCCTCAAGGCTAAGGGTCCATAAACTATAGGAACCGGGTCTTCAGCTCCTCATAAGACTCTCATGTTGCATTTTCGGATGATAAATTATTTCACTTCATGAGTACTTCAGTTAAGGGGCGTTGACGTTGCATCACAATCCTCCGATCAAGTGTAGCTTAAGATTGAGCTTGAATCTCACCATCATTTATAGTGCTCTGCAATTGGGTTTGAGCCAACTCATGTTCTCATAATTTTTGTTTTAGCAAGGATACATAGAAGACGAGATGGATCTTAGCGTCATCTGGAAGCTTTAATATGTATGCCATGGCCCCAATCCACTCCAAGATCTGATATGGTCCATAGAATCATGAAGATAACTTCATCGATGCTTTGGTGTTGATTGATAGCTACTTGTATGGTTGTAGGAAGGTAAACCCAGTCTCCTATCGAAAGTCTCGCTTGCTTCGGTAAGTGTCTGCTTGTTGCTTCAAGCGGGCTTAGGCGGTAGTTAAGTTATCTTTCGCAGCTGCAGAAGCTTGTCCCTGTCAATTAAGTTTTCGTCGACCTGATCCACTTTGGTCACACCAATTACATATTTAGGTATTACAGGGGCGTCGGTCATACAATGCCTCATAGAGGGATATATTTAGTTGATGAATGCTAGATTGTATTGTACCACCATTCGACCCAAGGAAGCCACCTTTCCACTCCTTTGGCCAGTCACTAGTGAAGCACCGTAGGTAAGTCTTGAGGTATTTGTTCACCACTTCTGTTTGGCCATCCATCTGTGGATAAAAGGTTGTGCTCATCTTCAATTGGGTGCCTTGTAGTTGGAAGAGCTCGGTCCAAAATTTACTTGTAAACACCTTGTCAAGGTCGCTCACAATCGACCTTGGTATCCCATGCAATTTTATAATATTTTTCATAAAAAATTGAGCAATACTAGTAACGGTATAAGGAAGTCTCACAACATAGAAATGAGCATATTTTGTTAGATGATCTACCACCACAAAGATTGTGCTTTTACCTTGAGATGGTGGCAGCCCTTCGATGAAGTCCATGGAGATGTCAGTCCATGTTGAGTCCGGTATAGGTAGTGGTTGTAGTTTTCCCGGACTTGCCAACGTTTCACCCTTTTGTTGCTGATATATATCACATTTAGATACATAATCATAAACTGATCTTTTTATGCCTCTCGAAAAGAAGTTTTGCTTCACCCTCTTATATGTTCTTAGAAATTCGAAGTGCCCTGTTGAAGTTGAAGAGTTCATCTCATGCAAAATAATTTTGATGCAAGGGGAAGAAGGAACAATCACAATTTGGTCTTTGTAGCACAGGTCCTTCGAATCCCATGTAGTGACCCATGGAACCTAGATTCTTTTCCAATTATTCAATGATGCCTCGGGTTTCTTGGTCACTCTTCTATTCCTCCCTAATGTGTTTGAGGAAGTCGGTAGAGGGAAGGGAGATGGCTAAAATTTCAACTTGTCCTAGTAGACGAGATAGAGCATCTCCAACATCATTTTCTTTTCCCTTTCGATAAATAATTTCATAATCAAAGCCAAGAAGTTTAGTTACCCATGGTTATTGCTATGGGAAAGATATTTTTAGTCTAAAAAATACTTAAGACTTCGGTGGTCAGTCTTAATCTGAAAGCATCAGTCGATCAAGTAGGGTCTCCACTTTGTGATGGCGTGTATAACAGCAAGCATTTCTTTGTTATATATAGACATTTTAAGATAGGAGGGAGACAAAGCCTTGCTAGAGTAGGCAAGAGGTCGGCCATCTTGCATTAGAAGAGTCCCAATTCCAACTCTGGACCCATCGGCTTTAATCACGAAGGTGCGGCTGAAATCAGGCAGCACTAGGACCGGCATCATAATCATGGCTGCCTTGAGTCGTTCAAAGGCTGTGGAAGCTTTATCTAACCATAAGGTGTCTTTCTTTAGTAGGGACGTGAGTGGGGCACTGATCTTTCCATAATTGTTCACAAATTTTTGGTAGTAGCTCGTGAGTCCAAGGAAGCCCACGTAATGATTTTATATTCGTAGGTCTCGACCATCCTTTGATATAATGTGCCTTAGGTACTCCACTTTACGCTATAAGAAGCGCACTTTAATTATTTAACATAAAGGGTATTCTCCTGAAGAATCGTTAGAACAGTTCGTAAGTGCTGAAAATGCATATCAAGCGTAGGGCTGTAAATGAGGATGTCATAAAAAAATACCAACACGAATTTACATAGAAACCTCCAAAAAAATGTTGTTCATCAAGCTTTAAAAACTAGAAGGAGCATTCATAAGTCTGAAGGGCATTATCAAAAACTCGTAATAGCCGTTATGTGCGGAATGTAATTTTCAGAACATCATTAGTGCATACCCGAATTTGATGGTATCCAGAACGGAGATCCAATTTAGTGAAGACTCGAGCTCCTTTTAGTTCATCCAAGAGCTCATCTACTACTAGTATGGGATATGTGTCTTTGAAGGTGATAGCGTTCAAAGCCCGATAATCAATGCACATCTGCCATATAACATCCTTCTTGCGCACTAGCAATACCAACGAGGAGTAAGGGCTACAGCTTGTTCGAATTACTCCGGTGTCGAGCATCTCCTTAACGATATTCTCAATCTTGTCCTTCTTCAAGTGAGGATAGTAGTATAGTCCCAAGTTTGCTAGAGGTTTGCCCAGTAATATTAGGATGCGGTGGTCATGTGGTCGGTTAGGGGGAAGCCCATGCGGCTTCGTGAAAACATCCACAAATTCATCCAGCAAAAGGGCAAGCTTAGGATATGAATTTTATACATTCTCCTCCTTCAATGGCTACTAGATATGCATTAAAAATCCACCATACATCTTGTGTAGCACTTTCTCTATCCGCTGTATCGAAACAGTGGAGATATGGCTCTCGCGCTTGCCTCGCAAGGTGACTTGTTTCCCTTTACAATAAAACTTCATGAGTTAATTTAGAGAAATTCCAAGAGATGTCACCTACTATTGTGAGCCATTCAATCCCAAGCACGGCTTCATAGTCATCGATGGGTAGGAGGAAGAAATGGGCTACCACTTCTTGGTCTTGTAGGAGCAATTTTACCTGCGGGCATCATTGGTCGCAATTGAGGATTCGGTCGTCAATGACCTTTACTTCGAACTTGTTGCAACCTTTGATTTAAAGTGTCATACATGCAGCAACCTTGCTATTGAGAAAGTTATTGGTGCAGCCCATATATATAAGAATGGTAATGGGTTGTTGTTTAAGGAGTCCTCCAACTTTCATCGTCTACGGGTTGGAGTACCGGCCAGCACGTGCACTGCATAGTCGACTGATTGGGGCTCTACCTCCATGGATTCATCTTCAAGTTTGAGGTCTTCTTCATATGGTATGGTGTCGTGATCCTCTACTAGTTCGATGATGAGGAGCCACCCCTTTTTGCAGTGATGTTCTCGGCTCCACGGTTCATCACAATGCCAACACGACACCTTAGCTGATCATTCACAAAGCTCATTTCTTGTTAATTTTTTAGTCTAGGGGTTCAGATGGTAGTAGAGGGGGTTGAAGGCTTTGGCATGGCTAGTGGGGAGTGACCCTTGTCCTTCATACTTCGTGGTTCAGTCGTTCTTCTCAGATTCTTGCGAAGGAAATCACCGCCACAAGAGTGTATGGTTCCAGCTTCCTTACTTCTACTCAAATATCCAGCTTTAGACCCTCAATAAAAGTCCCTAAAAGTTGCTTTTCAGACTAATCTATAGTTTGGTTAAATAAACATTCAAACCTTGTTTGGTATTCTTGTATTTAGAGGTTTGCCAAATCTTCGCCAATTGTCCGTCGATGTTATCGAAATCGGTTGGTCCGAAGTTAGTAGTCCTTCCTTTAATCACTGCCAAGAGAGACCTTCATGAGTGTGCTCAAACCAATTAAACCACTTAATGGCATCTCCCTCGAGGTGGATGGTAACAATCTCCACCCATGTAACGTCGACGGTTCGATAAAACAAAAAATAGCGGTCAACGCGCGAGATCCATCCAATAGGGTCTCCTTCTTCCCATCTAGGGAAGTCAACCTTCATGCGTGGATTGTTCGGATCAGGGATGATGTGACCACACTCTTGAGGATCATCTCATTAATCTGAAGTTTCTCCTTGCTATGATTTCCTCAAGTTCGATGGTCGGCCCATGCTAAATTCAGCAAAAAGGGTTTGGATATTTTCCTCCTCTGATGCCATGGTGTAGGCCTCTAGATCTGTAATGTTGAGGTCTTTTTTTTGTTATTAGGTTAGTGGCATGAAAATTTTTGGAGAAGAGGTGGCCGGATGGATGGGTGGATCGAGTCGATGTAAGTAGGCTACGGTTAGGGTTGATTTAGGAGGCTGTTTGGGATCGATTTAGGATGCAGTTTGGAATGGTTCTTAGTGAGGATGGTAGGGTTTGAGGATGAGAAAAAGAGAGTCCAAAAACCTATAAAAGACAGCACTCAAATCTGATGGAATTCGACGAAGAAAAGGTTGTGTACGTGTTGTCCTACCAAACAGAATTTACGTTGGAGAAACACTGAATTCTCGACGTAAATTTCAGAGGAAAACCCAAGTAAAATATACAAAAATTTATCACAAATCCTCATTTCCGATATGGGTAATATCATCAAATAAGTTCAACAAAATTTTGGTAGTGTAACGGTAGGAAAGTGGATGAAAAGACGCAAGGTAGATTTTGGTCATAAAAGTTTGGCAATGTGCGATGAGGAATTGTAGCACTATAAGTTTGGTTTCGAAAAGAAATTTTTTCAGAGATCAATCTTAGATAAAAGCTAAGTTGATCTATGAATTTGTTTAAGAGTTTCAGCCAGAAAGGATGAGCAATAGTTCATTTTCAAGAAGTAACAATCGATTGAAATTTTCTATAGGGTTTCCCCTTTGTAACGATGATAACATTTACGATGATAGAATTTTGCAGCAAGGAAAATATGGAAAAACTTCTCATGTAAGGCAAAGGAATAGCAGTACCAAATAGTTGTGGGTGATGAAAATATACCAAATCTCCAATTTCAAACACAGGGGGCAGCAGTAGATTGATTTGGTTTGCAGCTTGGGGTAGAAGATAGAGGCGCGTGTTGCAGTAATTATGAAAATTGCTTAGAAGGGTGGTGGCATCAGAGATGGCAGCAGGGCCAGTAGGAATACGGCTCTGATACCATATGATAGAACCCTAGAAGGAGCTCTATAGGTTTTGATCTTTAATAGGGATTAACCCTTGGAACGCTATAGGGGTTCCTCCCTCCTAGAACACAACACAAGACTAAATAAAAGATGATTCTTGCTTTCTAGAAAAAAGGGGGTGGCTACATGATTATGTCGGGTTCTAAACCCTAGCCCATGAGGGTGCTTACCTAAGTAAAAATTACCCCTTTGCCCCTCCTATAGCCAACTTGCCTTAATAAGGATAAGCGACGACCAAGTTGGCTCATAGCTGACTCTAACTAATGGAAACCCTGGTCGACTAGCCCAATAAGGGGGGCGACGACCACTAAGCCCTAAGGCCCCAATCTGAACCCTAGCCAAACTTTTTTATAGTATAGAAGTGACTAGATGGAGTTTTATTACAATCTCATAGGATTTTTGTTGATTACTTTTAGGGTGATTAGGACTCAACCCTGCTAGAGTCCTATCATATTTCTATCATCTTGAGGACCATAAGGTCTTTGTTGCCAAGAGAGCTGTGTTCCTTGAGAAGAAACACATTCTTGGTGGAAACAGTGGGAGTGATATCACCTTCTTGATGTTATATGTGGATGACATCCTAATCATTGGGAATGATGTAACAATGCTCTCCATAGTAAAGGCTTGGCTATCTGAAAACTTCTTCATGAAAGACTTAGGGGAAGCATCCTATATTTTGGGGCTCCAGATCTATAGAGATGTATCTAAGATGATGTTTGGCTTGTCCCAATCTAGGTACATAGACTCTATTGTCAAAAGGTCTCGCATGGAGAATTTTGAGAGATGTCTCATACCGATGAGACATGGGATATCACTTTTTAGGAGTATGTCCCCAAGGACTCTTGAAGAAAGGGTAGACATGGATAAGATACCCTATGCCTCAATGATTCATGCATATTATACTATATACCAGGCCTGATATAGTGCATGCTCTAAGGGTCACGAGCAGGTATCAAGCGGATCCAGGTTTAAAATATTGGAAGGTAGTAAAGTGTATCCTTAAGTACTTGAAAAGGACGAAGGATCGTTTACTAATATATGAAGGAGGTAGCCTCTAGGTTGAGGGCTACACGGACTCGAGTTTTCAGTCTAATATTGATGATAGTAAGTCGAACTCAAGGTATGTTTTCACCCTAAATGGAGGAGCAGTAAGCTGGAAGAGTTCCAAGTAAGATACTACTGCTGACTTGACCACAGAGGCGAAATATATTGCTGTAGTAGAAATAACAAAGGAAGGGGTGTGGATGAAGAAGTTCATTAGGGATTTGGGAGCCGTACCAAGCTGCGTGGAGCTGATCCCATATACTATGATAGCGATAGGGCAATAGCTCTAGCATGGGAACCCAGGTCTCATCAGAATTGTTCTGAGGAGGTTCCAGTAGATTAGAGTGATTATGACGTATAAAGATATAATAATGGAAAGAGTTCCATCAGTAGATAACATTGCAGATCCATTGACAAAACTGTTGGCTTATATTATATTTGAGTATCACAGGGGTCTGATGGGAATCAAACACATAGGTGATTGGTTTTAGGTCAAGTGAGAGATTGCTGGTTACAGGTGCCCTGCAAGCCAATCACGTGAGTGATGGCACATGTGACATGCTGCGAGATTTTTTTTTGCTTATGATTAATATTGACATATTTTCACATTATATTATCTGTTGCATATATATTATGATGTCCTTGGTTCTGTGCAATAGGAATCGGATCATGATGATATCATGATAATGAGATCGATTCACCTTTAAACACATATCCTAAATAATCCCGGTCATAGGTTACTTGAGAGGGATATCGAGATAATCGGAGAGATTGGTGTACTATATACCCATCCATATGATGGAGTTGGCTAGTCTCATGGTCACTTCTGTGGAGACACTAAGGATATAGTACAAGTGCTCATTAGAGAATGAGTTCATTGATTGACCCGCTTATGGAATGTTGTATAGTTAATGATATCTAATGTCAGAAAATAATTCCATAGTCCCAATTGTGTATTTGATCCTTACACTTGAGACACAAGGATGCCTTGTATGAGTACTCTTTTCTTTGATGCCAGACTTATAGGTTTGGAAAGTTCTAAAAATGGTACAATTGGTTATTAGGATTGGTAGCCAACCTTACGAAGGTAATTGAGTGTCAATAAAGGATCATCCACTCTCGGTATCGCGAGAGGAATATCCCATGTGCTCGCTCGGACAAATCTCTGGCGAGGGTTATTCGGATTGAGTGAGGAGTTCTCCGGGAGAATCCGATTAGAGTGAGACTCACACGAATCTCGTATGTGACCTGATAGTACCATATCCAATATACAATCTTTGGGATATTAGTTGGATGAGTGATTATAGATACATAGTAACTATGGACAGACAGGTCCGATAGATTTAATCCCTCATATCATTTAGGAACTATAGCGTAGTGGCCTAGTATATCTATAGTTAATGAGTCGAGTGAATTATTATAGAGATAATAATTCATTATATCATAAGGATTTCTGATGGAAGCGACTCAAGACCAGCTCGGTATTGGGCCTAGAGGGTCACACAATATAGTGGATGCTTCAGTGAATAGAGGATTGGATGGAGATCCAATTAGCCCCTTTTCTCATTAGATGAGACCTTATGCCGATGGGCTCCTTATTTAAGGCCCAACTAGAGGCTAAGGATATTATTACATAGAGATCCATCTAATAATGCAAGGTTAGTTGGTAATTGGATAGAGATCCAATACCCACTAAGGCAGGATCCCTAGGTTTTTGGTGGTTCTCTATAAATAGGAGGGGAGACTCATGGTTGATAGACTATAGCCTCCTCCCCCCCATTATTCTCATCCCTCCCTCTGCGCAAGTGTTACGAGATCAGAGTAGAGGAGTTTCGCTGTAGAGATCCATCGTGTGGATACTGCTAAAGAGGAAGACGTTTGACTTCCTTCATCCTTTCCATTCGGATCTAGAATAGAAGGATATACAATCTTCATAGGTAAAATAATCTTTCACATAATATAGTTTTTTTATTTTTATAGCTTTCTCGTGACCCAATCTTTTGCACGACGATTTGATCTGCGTGGGAAACATGTTTTGTTTTGATTTTCGCTGCACATGTACTCCCACTGAGGTTTCCCAATAGGGCCGACCACCAAGCTCGAAGAAATCACAACAAGGAGAAAGCTCAGACCATAAAGATGAATTCCAGGAGAGGGGAGGCTCTATGACCGATCTCTACTATCCACACATGAGGGTAGACTTCCCTAGATAGGAAGAATGAGACCCAATTGGCTGGATCTCGTGCGCAGAGTGATATTTTTGGTCATATCTATAGTGGAAATTGTGACTATACATCTTGAAGGGGATGCCATACAGTGGTTTGATTGGTTTGAACACACTCATAGAATCCTCTCATGGAGATAATTCAAATGAAGGACTGCTGATCCGCTTCAGACCAACCGATTACGAGAACGTTGACGAACAACTCGTGAAGATCCATCAAACCTCCATCGTCCAGGAGTACCAAACCAGGTTTGAAAGGTTATCTAATTAAACTCGTGAATGGTCTAAAAAAATAGCTATTGGGAACTTTTATTAAGGGCTTGAAGCCAGAGACTCGGGGAGAAGTTAAAGTACAAAAAAAAACTGTACACACTTATGGCAGCCATCTCCTTCGCGTGACTTCAAGAGGAGCGATTGAACCATGAAGCCCAGAGGACTAGGGTCACTCCCTAGTCAGCAACACTGAAGCCTTCAACCTCTCCTACTATCAACTGAGCCCCTGCACTAAAAAAGTTGATAAGACAAGAGCTTCGGGAGCAATTTGCAAAGGGGTTATCTTGGCATTGCGATGAGCCGTGGAGCCACGAGTATCATTGTAAAAATGGAAGACTTCTTGTGATTGAACCTTGGAAGAAGAGGTCATTGAACATCCAGAAGAGAGCCTTGAACATGAAGAAGAAGATGCAAAAGAAGAGACACAACCGACCAATTTTATGGTGCACACGCTAGCCGGCTACGCAAATCTGCAAACGATGAAAGATGGAGGCCTACTTTAACAACAATCGATCACTATTCTCATCGACACAGGCATTGCTAATAACTTCTTAAATAGTAAAGCTGCTGCTCAGATAGTGCTCCACATTGAAGACTATAGTAAATTCGACATAAAGGTTGCCGATTGTCAAATCATAAAGTGCGATCAAAGATGCTCACAGGTGAAACTATTACTGCAAGACCAAGAAATTATTGCAAGATTCTTTTCCTATCAATTGATGATTATGAGGTCATGCTTGGCATAGAATGGTTAACAACACTAAGTGATGTCTCCTGGAACTTTTCCAAATTAGTTATGAAATTTTATTGCAAAGGCAAATAGGTCATCCTACATGAGAAGCGTGAAAGCAATGTAATAACTATTTCGACTCAACGAATGGAGAAAATTCTACACAAGGTAAAAGGTGGCTTTTGTATACAACTCCAGCAGCAACCAGAGAAGAAGAAAATAAAATTTGATGATCAAAATCTCACCCATCTGCTTGCTGAATTGTCAACATTTTCGCTGAACCAAGCGGTCTTCCTCCTACCCAGTAGTATGACCACTGGATCCCAATCCTTCTGGGCAAACTACTAATGAACACTCGGTCATACTGCTACCCCCATCTCTAGAAGGATGAAATTGAAAAGATTATAAAAGAGATGCTTGAAATACGGGTGATTCGGCCAAGCTACAGCTCCTATTCTTCACCAGTGATACTTGTACGAAAGAAGGATGAAACTTGGTGGATGTGCATTGACTACTGAGCTCTAAATGGCATCACCGTCAAGGACAAGTACCCAATACCAGTGGTGGATGAACTTCTTGATGAGTTAAAAGGAGCTTAAGTCTTCACGGAGTTGGACCTCTGATCCGGGTATCACCAAATTTGGGTATGTGAAGATGACATTCCAAAAACTGCATTCCGAAAGCATAATGACCATTATGAATTCTTGGTAATGTCTTTCAGACTCACTAATGCTCCTTCAACCTTCCATAGCCTCGTGAATGATATTTTTTGGAGCTTTCTTCATAAATTTGTAATAGTATTCTTCGACGATATTCTCATTTACAACCCTTCTCTTGACACTCATTTTTAGCACTTGCGGTTTGTTTTAACGATCCTTCGGGAGAATACTCTTTTTGTTAAGCAATTAAACTGCAGCTTTCTCCAACAAAAAGTAGAGTACCTTGAGAATATAATATTATAAGAAGGATTGGCGGTAGACCCAACAAAAATTAAAGCAATGTAGGGCTGGCCGAAACCTAAGTACGTGAAATCGCTGCATGGTTTCATTGGACTAATGGGCTACTACAAAAAGTTTATGAAAGACTATAAGAACATCAGTGTACCCCTCACCTCTCTACTAAATAAGAAAGCTTTTCAATGGTCGAACAAATGCTCCATTGCCTTCAACAAACTCAAGGCAGCCATGACGACGATGCCGATGCTAGTGCTATTTGATTTCGACCGAACCTTCATCATTGAGGCCGATGCATCTAGAGTCAGAATTGGAGCTATTCTTATGCAAGATGGTCAACCCACCTGATCGGCTGGCGCTTTCAAATTAAAACTGACCATAGAAGCCCCAAATATTTTTTAGAGTAGAAGATAACAACCCCCAAGGAACAAAAATGGGTAACCAAACTTCTTAGATTTAATTATGAAATTATTAACAAAAAGGGGAAAGAAAATATTGTTGCAGATGCACTCTCATGGCTACTTGAGCAAACCAAATTTTTAGCCATTTCCCTTCCTACCAGCAGCTTCCTAGAGGATATTAGGGAGGAATGGAAGAAGGATCCAAAGACCAGCAACATCATAAAAAAGGTAGAGGAGGATCCAAGCGCAATAACTCACTACACTTGGGATTCAAAGGATTTAAACTACAAAGATCGTATTGTGCTTATACCTGACTCCCCTTGCGTTAAAACCATCCTACAAGAGATTCACTCCACACCTTTAGCTGGGCACTCCAGATTTCTAAGAACCTACAAAAGAGCGAAACAAAATTTTTATTGGAGAGGGATGAGAAAAATTATTTCTGAATTTGTAGCATAATGTGATGTATGTCAATAGCAAAAGGGCGAATCAGTGGCAAGTCCAAGGAAGCTGCAACCACTACCCATGCTGGACTCGGTGTGGACTAACATCTCCATGGATTTCATCGAAGGGCTGCCACCATCCCTAGGTAAAAGAATAATTTTCGTGGTGGTTGATCGACTTACGAAATATTCACATTTTTGTGCTGTGTGAAATCTCTACACTACAGCTAGTATTGCTCAGATTTTCATAGAAAATATTGTTAAACTGCATGGGATACAAAGTCCATTATTTGTGATCATGATAGGATCTTCACTAGTAAATTTTGGACCGAGTTATTTCAACTACAAGGCACTAAACTCAAGATGAGCACAACATACCATCCACAAATAGATGGCCAAACTGAGGTGGTAAATATGTGTTTAGGGACATATCTTTAGTGTTTTACCAGTGACCAGCCAAAGGAGTGGACAAAATGGCTCCCTTGGGCCGAATGGTGGTACAATACTACATATCACTCATCTACAAAATGTAACCCATATGAAGCACTGTATGGTTGACTAGCTGATAAGACCCCAGAAGGAGCCTTATAGATTTTTTATCGTTGAGGGGGATTAACCCTTGGAACGCTGTAAGGGTTCCTCCCTCCTAGATTCGGCACAAGGCTGAAATAAAATTGATAATTACTTGTTTTCAAAGAGGGGGGGCGGCTACATCTTAAATAGGGATCAAGTCCTAGCCTAAGGGAGCACTTATCTAGGTTAAATTACCCTTTTGCCCCTCTTATAGCCATCCTACCTTAATAGGAATAAGGGGCGGCTAGGTTGGCAATATAGCCGACCTAAGCAGGGGGGAACCCTGGCCGACTTGCCCAGTAAGGGGGGCGACGACTTCTAAGCCCTAAGGGTTAATCTAAACCCTAGCCATACTCCTTTATAAGATACAAGTGACTTTATTATAATCTAGTAGGGTTTTATTGACTACTTCTAGGGAGATTAGGACTCAATCCTGCTGGAGTCATATCAAACCCGCCCTCTTAAAATCAGCATTATCCTCAAGGCTGAAGTTCCATGAACTCAGGGAACTGGGTCTTCAGCTCCTCATCAGCTTAGGTGTCAGTTGGAAGAACTTGAGCTGAGTCATCGTCTTTAAATTTCCATTTGAGGTGGGATACTTGGAGAATCAACTGTAATTTTGATATGGTGCACGGATCTGATCTCCAGGTTGGGGCCCCAATATGATCCTTAATTTTGCAAGGCCTAAAGAAATAAGGAGATCAATTTCTTGATGCTTGAATTTCATGCTGGTGGAGATGGAGATGTAGGGGGACTTGATCTTTCTCAAGAAATTTTCTTCTGCTTCGACGTTTGTTAGGGGGAAGTTGTTTCCTTGCATAGGTTGCCACATGGTTAGTCTTTAGTGATACCTAATCTTTCTTCTGGAATGGTGACTGCCCTCTAGTATGGTTCAAGATGATGAGAGCCTAATCTGACGTAAGCATGGATTGCAATTCTTCTAGTTTAACTCCTCTTTCGTGTCATGGACCTGTATCCAACCATATTTTAAATTTAGTAGTAATTAGTATCTCCTGTAAAAACCTCATATGAAGTGTAGGGGAAGCCTCAGTGTAAATTAGGAGTCGACTATCTTGCATAAGAATAGCCCAAATTCCAACTCCTGACACGTCAGCCTCAAGGACCAAAGTGCGGCCAAAATCGGGCAGCGCTAGGACCGACGTCATCGTCATGACGGCCTTGAGTCGCTCAAAGGCTGCGGAAGCTTTATCCGACCACAAGAAGGAGTCTTTCTTCAGTAAGGACATGAGCAGGGCACTAATCTTGCCATAATCTTTCATAAAATTTTTGTCATAGCCCGTAAGTCCAAGGGAATCGTGTAATGATTGTATGTTTGTAGGTCTCGACCATCCTTGCATTGCCTCGATCTTTGCCGGGTCCACCGTCACTCCATCCTCTAATATAATGTGCCCAAGATACTCCACTTTACGATGTAATAAGCTACACTTTGACTGTTTAACATAAGGAGTATTCTCCAGAAGAATCGTTAGAACAGTTCGTAAGTGCTGAAAATGTATATCAAGCGTATGACTATAAATGAGAATATCATCAAAGAATACCAATACGAACTTACGTAGAAAACTCCAGAAGATGTCATTCATCAGGCATTGGAAATTAGAAGGAGCATTCGTAAGTCCGAAAGGCATTACCAGAAACTCGTAGTGGCCGTTATGCGTATGGAATACAGTTTCCAGAATATCTTCAATACATACTCGAATCTGATGGTATCCGGATCGGGGATCCAATTTAGTGAGGACTCGGGCTCCTTTTAGTTCATCCAAGAGCTCATCTACAATGGGTATAGGATATTTGTCCTTGACGGTGATGGTGTTTCGAGCTTGGTAGTCAATGCACATCCGTCACGTACCATCTTTCTTACGCACTAGCAACACCGGTGAGGAGTAAGGGCTGCAGCTTGGTCGAATTACCCCGGTGTCAAGCATCTCTTTTATAATGTTCTTGATCTTATCCTTTTGCAAGTGAGGATAGTGGTATGGTTGCAAATTTGCTAGAGGTTTGCCTGACAAAATAGGAATGCAGTGGTCATGCGGCCGGTTAGGGGTCATCCCGCGCGGCTCCGTGAAAACATCTCTGAATTCATCCAGCAAGAGGGCAAGCTTAGGATCTGAAATTTGTATATTCTCCCACTTAGATGGCTGTTGGATATGCATCAAAAATCCCCCATGTGCTTTGTGCAAAACTTTCTCCATCCGTTGCATCGAAACGGTGGAGATATGGCTCTCGCACTTGCCACGTAATGTGACTTGTCTCCCTTTGCAATAGAATTTCATAATTAATTTAGAAAAATTCCAGGAGATATCACCTAACATTGTGAGCCATTCGATCCCAAGTACGGCTTCATAATCATCGATGGGTAGGAGGAAGAAATCAACTACCACTTCTTGGTCTTGGAGGAGTAGTTTCACTCGCGGGCACCGTTGGTCGCAATTAAAGATTCGGCCGTTGGCGACCTTTACGTCAAACTTGTTGCAACCTTCAATTTGAAGCTCCAAATGTGCAAAAACTTTACTATTGAGGAAGTTATTGGTGTTGTCCGTGTCGATGAGAACAGTGATGAGTTGCTGGTTTAGAAGTCCTCCCACTTTCATCATCTGCGAGTTGGAATAGCCGGCCAATGCATGCACTGCGTAGTTGGTCGGTGGGGACTCTTCCTCCATGGCTTCTTCTTTAGGTTCAAGGGCTTTTTCAGATGTTTCATTGTCCTCATCCTCCACTGGTTCAATCATGAGGAGCTGACCCTTTTTGCAGTGATGTTTGCGGCTCTACGGTTCATTGCAATACCAACACAACTCTTTGGTCGATCGTTCGCGAAGCTCGTCTCTTGTCAACTTTTTTGGTGCAGGGGCTTGGATGGTAGTAGAAGGGGCAGTAGGCCTCGGTATGGCTGGTTAGGGAGCAACCCTTGTCCTTCGTACCTCATGGTTCAATTGTTCTTCCTGGATACGCACGAAGGAAATCACCGTCATAAGAGTGTATGGTTGTCGCGCCTTTACTTCTCCTCGGATCTCCAGTTTTAGGCCCTCGATAAAAGTACCTAAAAGTTGTTTCTTAGACCAAGTCTTAGTTTAGTTAGATAAATGCTCAAACCTTATTTGGTATTCTTGTATTGTAGAGGTTTGACGAATCTTTGCCAATTGTCCGTCGATGTTGTTGAAATCGGTTGGTCCGAAGTGGTCTAGTAGTCCTTCCTTGAATCGCTACCAAGAGAGTCCTCCATGGGTGTGCTTAAACCAATTAAACCACTGAATAGCATCTCCCTCGAGGTGGATGGCAGCAATCTCCACCCGTGTGGCATCGGCGGTTCGGTAGAACTGAAAATAGCGCTCCATGCGCGATCCCCACCCGATCGGTCTCCTTCTTCCCATCTAGGGAAGTCAACCTTCATGTGTGTTTTATTGAGATCAGAGGTGATATGGCCATGTTTTTTAGGATCGTCTCACCGATCTGAAGTTTCTCCGTGTTGTGATTTCCTCGGGTTCGACAGTCGGCCAATGCTGAATTCGGCGAATAGGGATCACATCTTCTCTTCCATGCGGTTTCCAAAGGCTTCAAGCTTTGCATCGGTTGCCTCCTCTGATGCCATAGTATACGCCTCTAGATCTGTAATATGGAGAACTTTTTTCTATTGTCGGGTTAGTGGCATGAGAATTTTGGAGAAGGGGGTGGTCGGTTGGAAGGTGAATCGGTTTTGATGGAAGAAGGCTACGGTTTAGGGCAGATTTGGGGCTGCGGCTATGTTGAGTTTAGGCTGCGAATTAGTGTGGTTTTAGGGCTGTGATAGCAGTAGATGAAGGTTAGGAAAATAGATTTTAGATCTGGGATAGATGGCAGCAAAGGTAGGTGTCTCGGTAAGGAAATGTTTCTAAAAAAAGTAAGTGGATCGATAAGAAAGTAGGCTGATTTGGGTGGCTGATTTGGGGGCTATTTGGATTCGGTTTGAGGTAATATTTGGAAGAGTTTTTGGTGTGGATGGTAGGGTTTGGTGATAAGGAAAGGAGAGTCTGAAATCCCACAAAAAATAACACTCAAATCTGATAGAATTTGGTGAAAAGAAGTGCTACGATGTGCTGTCCTGCTGAACTAGTTTTTGCGTCGGAGAAACGATTTCTCAACGTAAATTCTGGGGTAAAATTTAAGGAAATTATACAGAAACCCTTGGTTTAGATGTTGTCAATATCAGTAGGAATTTTGACGAAATTTTGGCAGCATAACGGTAAGAAAATAGGGCAAAAGATGCAAGGCCGATTCCTTTGTCGTAAAATTCCAGAACTGCATGATGGTGAAAAATCATACAAGAAAACCAGTTCTAGAAGGAGTTCTTTTGTGAAATTAAATTCAGATGAAAGCCAACTTGATCTTGAGAATTGTGTAAAAATTTCGGCCAAAAAGGATGAACAAAAGTTTGGTTTCAAGAGGCCAATAAATGGAAGGTAGATTCTGCATTGTAAAATTTCAGTACAGTGCAACAAAGAATCATAGTGCTATAAGTCCAGATCTAGAAGGAGTTTTTTACAAAATTAGTCTTAGATGAAAGTTAAGATGATCTATAAAATTATATAAAAGTTTCAGTCAAAAAGGATGATTAAAAGTTTAGTTTCAATAAGCAACAATCGGCTGAAAATTTCTGTAGCATTTCATATTTGCAACAATGATAACGTTTGCGATGAATGAATTTTGCAACAAATTAAATTTTGAAAAAATCTTTAACGTGTAAAGTAAGGAATGTTACAGTATTGAAGAAGCATGGATGATAAAAAAAATACCAGATTTCCAGATCAAATACAGGGAGTACCGGCATATTGATTTGATCTGTGGTTGGGGTGGAAGGTGGAGGCGCATGTCGTAGCAATTGTGGGAATTACTTGGGAAGGTGGAGGTGGCTGAGATGGCTACAGGGGCAGCAAGATTGCTGCTCTGAAACCAGATGATAAGACCCCAGAAGGAGCCCTATAGATTTTGATTCTTGAGGGGGATCAACCCTTGGAACACTGTAGGGATTTCTCCCTCCTAGATTCGGCATAAGGCTGAAATAAAATTGATAATTGCTTATTTTCAAGGGGGGGGGGGGGGGGGGGCTACATCTTAAATAGGGATCAAGTCCTAGCCTAAGGGGGCACTTATCTAGGTTAAATTACCCTTTTGCCCCTCTTATGGTCATCCTACCTTACTAGGAACAAGGGGCGGCTAGGTTGGCTCTATAGTCGACCTAAGCAGGGGGAAACCCTGGCCGACTTGCCCAATAAGAGGGGCAATGACTTCTGAGCCCTAAGGGTAATCAAACCCTAGCCATACTTCTTTATAAGACAGGAGTGACTTTATTACAATCTAGCAGGGTTTTATTGACTACTTCTAGGGAGATTAGGAGTCAACCTTGCTGGAGTCCTATCACTGGCCCCTATAATTCCAAATTATATAATTTGCTCAACCAAAGTAGATCAGGTCAACCAGGATTTGGTTGATAGGGACAGACTCCTACAGGAGTTAAAGGATAATCTCTCTATCGCTCAAGTTAGAATGAAGCAATAAGCCGACACACATCGAAGTGAAAGAGAGTTCTTAGTAAGAGATTGAGTTTATCTTCGCCTGCAGCTATACAAATAATTATCCATCAATATACGAGCCTTTATGAAGCTATCTCCACGCTTTTGTGGGCTCTATCAAACCATGGAGTGTATTGGAGCTATGGCGTACAGACTTAACTTGCCTGATGATGCCAAAATTCACCCTATCTTCCATTTGTCCTGCCTGAAGCCCAAGTTGGGAGTGCACGAGTCAGCCCAGATTCAATTGCCCAACACCATTGATGATGGAGATATAAGCGCCCAACCACAAGCAATACTTGGACCGCAGGATTATGATGTGTCGCCAACGTCCCTCTACTAAAGTACTGGTGTATTGGAATAATTACCACTTAAAGATGCCACATGGGAATCATATGAGGAGCTGAAGACTAGGCTCCTTGAGTTCATGGAACCTCAGCCTTGAGGATAAGGCTAATCTTCAAAAGGGCGGGATTGACAGGACCCTAGCAGGGTTAGGTCCTACTCAACCAAGTAGCCACTAATAAAAACCCTATGAGATTATAATAAACCCCACCTAGCCGCCTATATCCTATAAAGAAGATTGACTAGGGTTTATATCTAGGGCCTTAGGGTTTCCTAGCCATCGCCCCCTTTACTGGGTAGGTGGGCTAGGGTTTCTTGCAGGGTGCCTAGCTTGTTGCAGCCCCTTAGGCCGCCGCCCCTTATAGGGCAAGTCGACTAGGGTGGAGGCCAAGGATGATATTTTACTTTAAAGAGCAGCCTCCCAAGGATTAGGGTTTACAGTCCTATATAAGCATGTAGCCTCCTCCACTTTTGAATAAGCAAGAACAATCTACAATTCAACTATTTGACCGACTATTAGGAGGGAGGAACCCCTATAGTGTTCCAAGGGTTGATCCCCCTTAAAGATTAATCTACTTAGAATTTCTCTGGACTTCCAAAGGACTGGAAGGAACTAGAACTGAGAATGATATATGACTTCTCGAGTGAAACATCAAGTGATGAGAACTATGAACTTGAACACTTGACCAAAGAACCAAAAAAATTTAATGAAAATAAATAAAAACCATAAAAATAAAATTAAATTGGATAAAATCTCTTGTTATGAACGTAAGAAGCTAAGACACTTCAAAGATTATGAGCACAACCAAGAAGTGAAAAATCACACGCTCGTGGCCAACCATGATGAGTTAAGTAACCCACCTAAAAGTTCTTTTACTTCTAATGAGTTATTAAGTTCTTTTCATGAGCTTTATGATGATTTTTAAAAGATTAACAAATCCTATAAATTACTTAAAGAGGAGCATCTATCACTAGTTAGTAAACTTGAAGAAATGCATGAAGTAGCACCATCACACAATTCATGCACAAATGTGAAACTTTAGAGAAACTTAGAAAAGAAAATATTGTATTGCAACAAACATTAGAAAAATTGAAGATAGACAATAAGTCTCTAAACATGATCCTTGTTGGAAAGGGTTATGTTCATAAGGAAGGTATTGGCATTATGAGCAATACTCATTAAAAGCCAACTACCCTTATTAGAAGACCCACATTATACTCTTTGCCCAAAAATAGATATAAATTTTATGGTCGATATAGACACTATGCTTATAAGTATTATATTAGGACTCTAGCTAAGTCAAATCCTAATTTTATTGAGTCAAAGCGGGCATGAGCCATGTAAGCCCTAACTAGCCGCCACCTCCTCTAGTTAAAGGGGGCCAACTAGGGTTAAGGAGGAGTTTTAATAGGGGTAGGACTCTCTAGAGCAGCCGACCACCATTAGTAGGAGTCAGCTAGGGGAGTTGTTAGATGATTAGGAGTTGGGGTCTTGATAAGTAGGAGTTTTATTAGGAACTAGGGTTTAGAGGCCTTATATAAAGCATGTATTCAACACTATTTTTATTATCAATAGATCAAATTCCTTTCAACCAATGTGTAGAATATCTTCGAGGAGGGAACCCCTATAGAGTTCCAAGAGGTCGATCCCCTATAGAGACCAACCCCAAGCTTAGAATCCGTAAGGGTTCTAACACTTGATATTAGAGCAGCATTCGATGGTGCTTCACTGCCCTTCCACAGCTGCCCATTATCCTCATCTAGCCGCTCAAGCAATTCCCACAATTGCTAAGATTGTCATCAAACTTCGCCATCTTCTCCAATGTTGTAGATAACCCCTTCAATCTCCCTACAAATTGCATTAGGTTCTAGTAATCTACCTTACTGCTACTGTAATTTAGTTATCCTCAACATAAAAATACAAAAAACCCAAAAAAAGCATTCATCTCATGCTGCACAACATAGTCACAAAATTACCATTTTTATGACAAAAGTTACTATGTAGATTTTAACTGCATGCTACTGTCATGTTTTTTATCTTGTTGTCATTATTTTGCTGCCCTATCTTCTACATGTATTTTAAGATGGCTTTGGCACTCCTTATCAGCGGATTTCCTTTTGTTTATTTGCATAAATTGTTGATATGAACCATCGATTTCTTATGTCTAAACTACTGAACTTTAGACATAAAAATCTGTCGCAACACCTTCTTGAACTCTTTGGTTTTGTCGAATTTTTTGTTGCTGTATTCTCACAAGAATTTTTCGACGGCATTACCTTTCCCTTAATAGTGGATTCCCATTGAGTTTTACCTAAATCCTTATTACAAATTGCTGAAAATTTTAGATCTATCCTGCTGAAATCTTTTAATGAAAAATTCTACCACTATACCTGTTCTTCTTCTAAAAAACTATCAAATCCTACCGAACTTACTACCACTGACCATATCATATTTAAGGCACCCCTCTAGCCTTAAGATGCAACTGTCATAACCTATTTCCAGAATCCACAGCTAACCCGAACCGCAGCCCAAACAGCGGTATTCCGCAGCCACTGAAACCTCCATCGGTCCTTATCTTCCGTAGCCACCGAACCTTCTACCACCCTATGCCCTTAACCCATCAATAGAAGAAAGATCCAAACATCTCAGATTTGGAGAAGTATGCAATGGCATATGAAGATTTGATCGATGCCAAGTTGGAGGCATTCAAATCAGGCATGGAGTATAAACTACGTGCTTTATTCACGAAATTCAAAATTGGTCAATCTCCAAGCCTGATAAAATTACAGCAAAGTGAAAGTTCAGAGAGTCCTCCAGAGAAGGAAGAACAAGCCCTTGATGTGATGTAGCCATCATGATGGTGGACTTCCCTCAATGGGAAGAACGAAACCCAACGGGATAGCTTTCGCGTACGGAACGCTGCTTCCATTATCACTAGACATTGGAGGCTTCTATGGTGGATATCACTGCCATCCACCTTGAAGGAGATGTAATACAGTGGTACAATTGGTTTGAGCACACCCAAGGAGTCCTGATGGTGAGACAATTCAAGAGTGGGTTGCTGATCCGCTTTGGATCGTCTGAATACGAGAACATTGACGGCCAACTCGCGAACATCTGACAAGCCTCCACAATCCATGAATATCATACCAGGTTTGAAAGATTATCTAACCGAGCTCATGAATGGTCTGAAAAGCAATTGTTATGGACATTCATCGGTGGTCTAAAGCTGAAAATAAGAGAAGTAAAAGCACAGCAGCCCTACACCTTGATGGTCATAATCTCCTTTGCCCGAATCCAAGAAGAGCGACTCAACCAAGAAGTTTGAAGGACGAGAATCGTACCTTGACCAGTAGCATATAGAACTCCAGCACCATCTGCTCCCAGCTATCCCTTGCTGCCAAGAAAATTGACAAGAGAAGAGCTTCATAACAGATCGGCGAAGGACCTATGTTGGCATTGCGACGAACCATGGAGCCATAACCATTGCTGCAATAGGGGATGCCTTCTTCTGATTGAACTCCTCGATAATTTAGAGAAGGAGGTCCATGAACAAGAGGAGGAGGTCACGGAGGAGAACTACAACCGATCGATTATCTGATGCATGCTCTTACCAGCTACATGAACCCGAAGACGATGAAAGTGGGAGGACTACTCAAACAACAACCAATCACCATCCTCATCGATACAAGGAGCACCAATAACTTCATGAACAACAAGGTTGCTACTCGGATGACACTTTATACTGAAGGATGTAGTAGGTTTGATGTTAAGGTTGCCGACGGTCGAATTTTAAAGTGTGATCGAAGATGTCCACGTTTGAAATTGTTGCTGTAGGACCAAGAGATAATGCTGATTTCTTCCTCCTTCCACTCGTCGATTATGAGATTGTGCTTGGCATTGAATGGCTGACTATATTAGGTGATATTTCTTAAAAAAATTTGAAATTAATTATGAAAATTTTTAGTTAAGGGAAACACGTTATTCTATGCAGGAAACGCGGGAGCGACGTGACGACAGTTTCAATGCAGCTAATGGAGAAAGTCTTGCACAAAGTAAACAACACCTTCCTAATGCAACTCTAGTAGCAAAATATGAGGGAGCCAACAAAATTGAAGACCCAAACCTTCTCCAATTGTAAGTTTGTGTTGGTATTCTTCGACAATATTCTTATTTACAACCCTTCACTTGAAAGTCATCTCTACCACTTACGACTTATTTTGACGATTCTTTGAAAGCATACTTTTTTTATTAAACAATCGAAATGTAAGTTTCTTCAATAGAAGGTGGAGTATCTTAGGCACATCATATCAGAGAAAGGCATGGTGGTGGACCTTTCTAAAATCGAGGCAATGCAAAGCTGGCCAACACCCAAGAATATAAAATCACTGCACGGTTTCCTCATATTGACGAGCTACTAACACATGTTCATGAAAGATTATGGAAAGATCAACACCCGACTTACATCATTACTAAAAAAAGATACTTTTTAGTGGTCAGACAAAACCTCTACTGCCTTTAATGCTCTCAGGGCAGCCATGACGTCAAATGCTAGTGCCTTGCACTACCCGACTTTGACAAAACTTTTATCATTAAGCAGATGCATCAAAGTTGTGATCGACACCATCCTCATGCAAGAAGGTCGACCTATAACTTCCACCAACAGGACATTGTCTCCTTTCCATCTAAAAATGTCTATATATGATAAGGAGATGCTTACGATTGTGCACACGGTAACAAAGTGGAGACCTTAATCGGCCGACGCTTCCAAATAAAGACTGACAACAAGAGCCTTAAATATTTTATAGAGCAGAAGATAGCCTCCCCGAACAGCAAAATTGGGGTAACAAATCTTCTTAGGTATGATTAGAAAATAACTTACAAAAAAGAGAAAGAAAATATTATTGCAGATGTGCTTTCACAGCTACTCGAGCAAGCTAAATTCTTGGCCCTCTTCCGTCGGATTAGTGACTTCCTTGAAGACATTAGGAAGGAACTGAGAGATGATCCAGAGATCATGGAGATCATTAAAAAATTAGAGGAGGAAATAAGCTCCATGATAGAACCCCAGAAGGAGCCCTATAGATTTTGATTGCTGAGGGGGATCAACCATTGGAATGCTATAGTGGTTCCTCCCTCCTAGACTCGGCACAAGGCTGAATAAAAGATGATAATTGCTTGATAAAAAAGAGGGGGTGGCTACATCATTATATAGGGTTCTAAACCCTAGCCCATGGGTGCTTACCTAAGTAAAATCACTTTTTTGCTCCTATAGTCGACCTACCTAAGTAGGAACAAACAACAGCTAGGTTGGCTCTATAGCCGACCTAAGTAGGGGGAAACCCTGACCAACCTACCCAGTAAAGGGGGCGGCAGCCACTGAGCCCTAAGGCTCTAATCTAAACTCTAACCACACTTATTTATAGGATAAAAGTGGCTAGGTGAGGATCTATGACAATCTCACAAGGTTTTATTGACTACTTCTAGGGTGATTAGGACTCAACCCTGCTGGAGTTCTATCAAGTCGGCCTCTTAGAATCAGCCTTGTCCTCAAGGCTGAAGGTTCATAACTTTAGGAACCGGGTCTTTAGATCCTCGTGCAACTTCCATGTTGTATCTACATATGATAAGTTATTCCACTTCATAAATACTTTAGTTGAAGGGTGTCATCATGCGTATCATAATTATTCGATCAAGTATAGCTTCAGGTTGGGCTTATATTTTACCATCATTTGTAGTGCTCAACAGTTGAGTCTGAACCAATTCATGTTCGCCTAACTTCAGCTTCAATAGGGACATGTGGAAGACGGGATGAATCTTAGCGTCATCTGGAAGCTTTAGTCTATATGCCACAGTCTCAATGTGCTCCAAAATATGATATGGTCCATAAAATCATAGAGAGAGCTCCATCAATGCTCTAGTGTTGATTGATAGCTACTTGTATGGTTGTAGGCGAAGGTAGACCCAATCCCCTACTGAAAATTCTTGCTCACTCTGGTGATTGTCTGCTTGTTGCTTCATGTGGGCTTGAGCAGCAGTTAGGTTGTCTTTCAGCAGTTGTAGCAGTTTGTCCCTGTTAATTAAGTTTTGGTCGACCTGATCCACTTTGGCTGAACCAAGTACATATCTGGGTATTACAGGAGGCGATGGACCATACAATGCCTCGTAAGGGGTATATTTAGTCAAAGAATGAAAAATTGTATTATACTACCATTCGATCCAGAGAAGCCACCTTATCCACTCTTTGGGTCGGTCACTGGTGAAGCACTGAAGTAGGTCTCAAGGCATCTATTCACCACTCTATTTGGCCATCTATCTATGGGTGATAGGGTGTGCTCATCTTCAATTGGGTGCATTGTAGATGGAAGAGCTCGATCCAAAATTTACTTGTAAATACCCTATCGCGGTCGCTCACAATCGACCTTGGCATCCTATATAATTTTATAATATTTTTTACAAAAAGTTGAGTAATACTGGTAATAGTATAAGGATGTCTCACAGCACAAAAATGAGCATATTTAGTTAGACGATATACCACCACAAAGATGTACTTTTACCTTGAGATAGTAGTAGCCCTTTGATGAAATCCATTGAGATGTTAGTCCATGTTGAATCTAGTATAGGTAGCGACTGTAGTTTTCCCGGATTTGCCATTATTTCACCTTTCTGCTATTAGCATACATCACATTTGGATACATAGTCATAAATTGATCTTTTCATACCCTTCCAAAAGAAGTTTTGCTTCACCCTCTTGTAAGTCCTCAGAAATCCAGAGTACCCTGCCGAGGGCGAAGAGTGCATCACATGCAAAATAACATGGATGTAAGGAGAAGAAGGAACGACAACAATTTGGTCTTTGTAGCATAAGTCCTTCGAATCCCACGTGTAATGGCCTATGGAACCCGGATCCTTCTCCACTTTTTTTATAATGCCTCGGGTTTCTAGGTCATTCTTCCACTCCTCCCAAATTTCATTGAGGAAGTCAATGGAGGGAAGGGAGATCGCTGAAATTTTAGCTTGTCCCGGTAGCTGACATAGAGCATATGCAACAATATTCTCTTTTCCTTTTCGATAAGTAATTTCATAATCAAAGCCAAGAAGTTTAGTTACCCATCATTGCTGCTATGGGAAAGATATTTTCTATTCCAAAAAATACGTAAGACTTCGATGGTCAGTCTTAATCTGGAGCCGGCCAATCAGGTAGGGTCTCTACTTCGTGACGACGTGTACAATGGCAAATATTTCTTTATCATACACAGACATTTTAAGATGTGAGGGAGACAAAGCTTTGCTGGTGTAAGGGGTCAGCCATCTTACATTAGAACAACCCCAATTCCAACTCCAGATGCGTCGACCTCGATCACGAAGGTGCGGTTGAAATCGGGGTAGCGCTAGGACCGGTGTCGTCATCATGGCTGCCTTGAGTCATTCAAAGGCTACGGAGGCTTTATCTGATCACAAGGAGTCATTCTTCAATAGGGACGTGAGTGGGGCACTAATCTTGCCATAATCTTTCATGAATTTTCGGTAGTAGCCTGTGAGTCCAAGGAAGCCACATAGTGATTTTATGTTCGTAGGTCTCAGCCATCCTTGCATTGCCTTGATAACTAGAATGGAGATCCAATTTAGTGAAGACTCAGGCTCCTTTTAATTCATCCAAGAGCTTATCTATGACTAGTATAGGATATTTGTCTTTGATAGTGATGGCGCTCAAAGCCCGGTAACAACGCACATCAGCCATGTACTGTCCTCCTTGCGCACTAGCAACATTGGTGAAGAGTAAGGGCTGCAACTTGGTTGAATTACCCCAGTGTCGAGCATCTCCTTGATGATATTCTTAATCTCGTCCTTCTACAAGTGAGGGTAATGGTATAGTCTCAAATTTGTTGGAGGTTTGCCCAGCAAAAGAGGAATGTGGTGGTTATGTGGCTGGTTAGGGGGCAGCCCACTCGACTCCGTGAATACATCCACAAATTTGTCCAGCAAGAGGGCAAGCTTAGGATATGAATTTTATATGTTCTCCCCATTAGATGGCTACTGGAAATGCATAAAAAATCCTCCATGTGTTTTGTGCAAAACTTTCTTCATCCGTTGCATAGAAATGATGGAAATATAGCTCCCATGCTTGCCTCGCACTGTGACCTGTCTCCTTTTACAATAAAACTTCATGATTAGTTTAGAAAAATTTCAGGAGATATCACCTAGCATTGTGAGCCATTCAATCCAGAGCATGGCTTCATAATCATCAATGGGTAGGAGGAAGAAATCGGCTACCACTTCTTGGTCTTGGAGGAGGAGTTTCGCCCGTGGGCACCGTTGGTCACAATTGAGGATTCGACCGTCAGCCGAACTTGTTGCAACTTTCGATTTGAAGTACCATACATGCAGCAACCTTACTATTGAGTAGCCGGCCAACGTGTGCACTACGTAGTCGGCCGATTGGGGCTCTTCCTCCGTGGCTTCCTCTTCAAGTTTGAGGCCTCCTTTAGATGGTTCACTATCCTCATCCTCCACTTGTTTAATCATGAGGAGCCGGTCCTTTTTACAGCAATATTCTCATCTCCATGGTTCATCATAGTGCCAACATAACCCCTTGGCCGAACGTTCATGAAGCTCATCTCTTAATTTTTTTGGTGCGAGGGCTCGATAGCAGTAGAGGGGGATATAGGTCTCGGCATAGCTAGTCGGGGAGTGACCTTTGTCCTTCGTACCTCATGGTTCAATCATTCTTCTTGGATTCTTGCGAAGGAAATCCTCGCCATAAGAGTGTACGGTTGTCGCGCCTTTACTTCTCCTCGAATCTCCGGCTTTAGGCCCTTAATAAAAGTCCCTAAAAGTTTTTTCTTAGACCAATCCATAGTTTGGTTGGATAAATGTTCAAACCTTGTTTGATATTCTTATATTGTAGAGGTTTCATGAATCTTTGCTAATTGTTCATCGATGGTGTCGAAATCGGTTGGTCCAAAGTGGTTTAGTAGTCCTTCCTTGAATCGCTGCCAAGAGAGACCTCCATGGGTGTGCTAAAACTGATTAAACCACTAAATAGCATTTCCCTCGAGGTGGAAGGCAGCAATCTCCACCAGTGTAGCATTAGAGGTTTGGTAGAATTGAAAATAGCGCTCCACGCACGAGATCCATCCCATCGGGTCTCCTTCTTCCCACCTTGGGAACTCCACCTTCATGCATGGATTATTTTGATCAGGGATGTTGTGTCCATTCACTTGAGGGTCGTCTCACCGATCTGAAGTCTCTCCATGCTATGACTTCCTCGGACTTGATGGTCGGCCTATGCTGAATTCGGCAAAAAGGATCGCATCTTCTCCTCCATGCAACTTTAAAAGGCTTCGAACTTAGTTGATGGCCTCCTCTGATGTTATGGTATATGACTCTAGATCTATTATATTGAGATCTTTTTTTTATTGTCAGGTTAGTGCATGAGAATTTTTTTTTTTGAGAGGTGGTGGTCGATTGAATCGGTGGATCGGTGTAGATGCGAGTAGGCTACGGTTTAGGGCTGATTGGAATGGTTGTTTGCCTATGGTTTTTGTTAGGGTTTTTTTGGGGAGTAATAATAGAGATTGAAGATGAGAAGGGGAGTCTCAAATCTGGAAAATATGGCAGCAAGATCCGATAAGATTTAGATGAAAGATCGCTGCGGTATATGCTATACTGCCAAACAGAATTCCCATCGAAGAAGTAGCAGTTTCTCGATGTTAATTCCAGCAAAAATCTGAGATATTTATGGAGAATTTCAATATCAAAATCTCAATTTAGATGGTGATAGTAGTAGTAATTTGGATCAAGAAAATTTTGGAAGTGTAATGGTAGAAAAATTATTGAAAACAAGATCGCAGAATTCTCATTGTAAAATTTTAGCACTACGCGACGAAGAATTGCAGCACTATAAGTCGAGATCCAGAAAGAGTTTTTTCCTAAGATTGGTCTTAGATGAAAGCTAAGATGATCTATGAATTTGTATAAAAGTTCCAGCCAAAAAAGATGATCAAAAGTTCAGGTTCAAGAGGCAACAATCAACTGAAATATCTCTTTAGTGTTTCCCCTTCGCAACGATGATAATGTTTGCGATGGTAGAATTTTGCAGCAAGAAAACTTTGGAAAAACTTCTCCCACATATAAGATAAAGAAATAGCAGTAGCAAGAGGCATGGGTTTTGGAGTTTTTACCAGATCTATGATGTGACGTAGAGGACGACAGCAGATTGATGGATCTACGGCTTGGTGGGCGACGGTGGAGGTGACGTCAAAAGCAATTGTGGGAATTGCTTGGGAAGGTGGAGGTGGCAACAGAGATGGCTATAGGGCAGCAAGAATATGGCTCTGATACCAGATGATAGAACCCGAGAAGGAACCCTATAGATTTTGATCGTTGAGGGGGATCAACCGTTGGAACCCTATATAAGATGATAATTACTTGATAAAAGAGAGGGGATATCTATATCATTATATAGGGTTCTAACCCCTAGCCTATGGGGTGCTTACTTAAGACAAATTACCTTTTTGCCCCTCCTATAGCCGACCTACCTAAGTAGGAACTGGTGACGGCTAGGTTGGCTCTATAGTTGACCTAAGCAAGAGGAAACCCTGGCCGACCAGCCTACTAAATGGGGTGACGACCACTAAGCCTTAAGGCCCCAATCTAAACCCTAACTATACTTCTTTTTATAGGATAAAAGTGGCTAGGTGGGGTTTTATTTCTATCTCATAGGGTTTTATTAACTACTTCAAGGGTGATTAAGACTCAACCCTGCTGGAGTCCTATCACTCCGTGGCACATTATAATTGAGACTCGAAGGACTTACGCTATAAGGGATGCATCGTACTTGTACCGACTTCTCCTTGTATAAAGACCATCCTACAAGAGATGCATTCCATACCAACAACGGGGCACTCCGGATTCCTTTTAACTTACAAGAGAATTAAGTAAAATTTTTATCAGAAAGGGGAGAAAAATGTTATTGCTAAATTTATAGTGCAGTGCGACATATGCCAATGATATAAAGGTGAGACAATGGCAAGCCCTGGTAAGTTACAACCTCTACCCATTCCGGACTCGATGTGGACTGATATATTGATGGACTTCATCGAAGGGCTACCCTCATCTCAAGGAAAAGGTACAATCCTCATCGTGGTTGATCGTCTCACGATGTATGCCCACTTTTACGTTATCCGCAATCCTTACATCGCCTCTAGCATTGCTCGAATCTTCATGGAAAATATTGTAAAATTACATGGGATGCCTAGATCTATTGTAAGTGATTATGACAAGGCCTTCACCAGCAAATTTTGGACATAATTATTCCAATTGTAGGGCATCAAATTGAAGATGAGCATAGCATACCATCCGTAAACCAACCAGACCGAAGTGGTGAACAGGTGCTTGGAGACATACCTTAGATGTTTCACTAGTGATCGGCCAAAAGAGTGGACAAAGTGACTTCCCTCGGCCAAATGGTGGTATAACATAACCTATCATTCCTCTTCGAAATGTACTCTTTATGAAGCAATGTATGGCCGACCACCTCTTGTAATTCCAAAATATGTACTTGACTAAAGTAGACTAGTTAGAAACAGTAGCACCGACCTACACAAAAGTGAAAGAGAGTTTTCTATGGGAGATTGTGTCTTCCTTTGGCTCTAGCCCTACAAGCAGACATATGTCCACACTAGAGCATCCATGAAGCTTTCACTGTGATTCTTCATACCATAGCAGATCATGGAGCACATTAGAGTAATGGCATATAGACTGGACTTACCCGCCAATTCTCGGATCCACCCAATTTTTCATGTGTCATGCCTAAGCCCAAACTAGGACAGAACGAGATAGCCCAGAGCCACCTGCCGGATACTATAGCCCATAGAGAGCTCCAGATCCAACCAAGAGCCATCATTGACCGTTAGATCGTGACTCGACATCGATGACTTACTATGGTGTTAGTGCAGTGGACAAACTTACCTATATAAGATGTCACCTGAGAGAACTATGAAGACTTGAAGATCAAATTCTCGAAGTTCATGGAGTCTCATCCTTAAGGACAAGGCTGAATTGAATTGGGTGGGTTTGTTAGGACTCTAGCTAAGTCAAGTCTTAATTTTATTGAGTTAAAGGGGGCATGAGCCAAGTAAACCCTAACTAGCCGCCACCTAATCTAGTTAAAGGGGGCCGGCTAGAGTTAGGGAGTTTTAATAGGGCTAGGACTCTCTATAGCAGTTGGCCACTACTATTAGGAGTCGGCTAGGGGAGTTGTTCGATGATTAGGAGTTGGGTCGTTGATAAGTAGGAGTTCTATTAGGAGTTAGGGTTTAGAGGTCCTATATAAAGCATGTATTCAACACTATTTTTATCATTAATATATCAAATTTCTTTCATTGTATAGAATACCTTGGAGGAGGGAACCCCTATAGAGTTCCAAGAGGCTGATCCCCTATAGAGATAAACCCAAAGTTAGAATCTGCAAGGGTTCTAACATGTTCATTTAGGAAATATAGTCCATATAAATTAATTGCAATCCTAAAGAACCATAAACGACCTAAAGCCATTAGAGAAAATAGGAAGAACGTTTCAGGAGGGACCCAAACTCAAATAAGTACCTAAATCAAAACCTCTCATAATATAAAGCTACGTCCTAAAAAGGCTAGGAGCACTAAATAATGTTTTAAAAGTAAATGCTTAAGGCACATTACTTAAGATCTAACACTCTTTTAAGCTCACTAGCCTAAGTAATAAAAAAATTATTAAAAATAAAATTATTAGTAATGAATCTTTAGATAACTCATTGTTATAATTAATCTTGATTGTTTTAACTTTAGCATACTAGTATAAAAATAAATTAGAATAATAATATAAAAAGGTTAAGACTTAGCTATTTTTAATAAAAATTATATACATTCAAATTTATGAAAGAGAGATTTTGACGATGATTATGCATGTATACTTGTATTGACTTATAATGGTTAAATGAGTGTATGTTGTCTCAAGATAAAATTGATTGCAATGATTAAATACTGAATTTGAACTTAATATAAAAAATTATATATATGAAATCATGCTTTATTTTCTAATGTGACTGAAAAATTATTATTTTTTTAAATGAGAAGAAAAATTTATTGGTAACATATTAGACTAATTTAACAAAGAAAAATCGTTGGATTGAAAATAAATGATAGGACACTAGTAGGGTTAGGTCCTATTGAAACAAGAAGCAACTAATAAAACCCTAAGAGATTGTAATAAACACCCACCTTGCCGCCTGCTATCTTATAACGCAGGTTAGCTAGGGTTTTAATCTTAAGGCCTTAAGGCTTCCTAGCTGTCGCCCCTCCTCACTAGGAAAGTCGGCTAGGGTTTAAGCAGGGTATGCATTAATTGTTGCAGCCTCCTAGCTGCCGCCCCCTTATTGGGCAAGTCAGCTAGGGTAGGGGGGCGAAAAAGAAATTTAGCTTAGGTGAGGGCCTCGCTAGGTTTAGGGTTTGGAGTCCTATATAAGAACGTAGCATCCATCACTTTTTATTCAATAAAGAGATCTATTTTATTTCAGCCTTGTGGCCGGACTACCTAGGAGGGAGGAACCCCTACAGCATTCCAAAGGAATTGATCCCCTTCAAGCGATCAATCTGTGATAGAATTCTCTAGGGTTCTATCATCTGGTATCAAAGCATCGATCTTGGTGCTTTTGCTGCCCACCATTAGCTAAGTAATTCCCACAATTGCTATTGTCAACGTCGTCTCCACCATCATCTCCCTTGCCGCAGATCAATTAATCTGCTACCGGATTTAGTATTATTTCTATCATAAATACCTTATTGTCACTCCCCCACATTCAAGAGGCATGAACCCATCATAAATCGGAAATGCATTAAAATTCATCGACAATCCAAACCCAGGATCCAAACTAACATTGAGGACACTGATTTAAACATTTTCAAATGATCATTCATAAAACCTTTGCAGTTTATAAATTTTCCACCACATCACCCGATAATCCACAAAACTCAAAGTTAACTTAACCAAAGACATTAACAACACTTATAAAACCATCAGTCTTAAAAATCTATACGAATATAAAACCAACCATTTTCCATCACTTCATATGATTGTAAAATTTAACGTTCAAAGGTTCCACACTAAGAGGTATTCTAACCTTTTTATAAGATACATCGTTCATATTTATCTATAATATTTCATTACATGCAAAATATTCTTATACAACATCTCCCAACAAAACTTGCCCAAAATCTACATAGCTTTCCACTACCTTAGCCCAATTCTAACTTTTTCTATAAGTACAAGCTAAATTGTAAAATTTATATAGCAACAGAGTGAGCATATAGAGCTCAACAAGTGAATAACATATCAAAGACAAAAACAGATAGTTTTTAAAACAAATTTGATATCAGATAGCAAGACAAATGTATAAGAATCCATAGGTAGCATCTCATAAGATACATAATCACAAATCATTTCATTCGAAATATACTTTGATCATAACAGTAGAGGAAGAGTGGTTGGAGCATATCGTTGGTGTGAAATATCTCGAAACATGTCAATGTCATATGAAACATCTCAGAGCATATTAACGGAATGTGAAATGATTCGGAGCATATCCAAAGGCGTAAGAATATCAAGCAGCATATCAATGGTGAAGGAAATATTTTGGAGCATATACATGAGAATACAAAATATTTTAAAGCATATCAAAGATTTATAAAGTGTTTCAGAATATACCAAAGGGAATATAAAATATTTCAGAGTATATTAAAGATGCATGGGACATTTCAAAACATATCAATGGCAAATGAAACATTTCAGAGCTTATTAAGATGCATAAGACATTTTGGAACATATCAATGGCATGTGAAATGTTTCGAAATATATCAATAGCAAATGAAACATTTTAGAGTATATCAAAGATGTAAACATATTGCAAAGTATATCAATGGTGAATGGATAATCTCAAAGCTTATCAAGTGAACAAATGAGGAACAAAAGCTCAATATCATATCAGATATAACATTTATTTCATTCTTATCCAAAGCACAGAAATAAACTTATAATACTTTGGATATCATATCAAATATATAGAGGGTGAAGTGGGATCAGATAGAATATGGTACATCCATTTCTAGATATCCAATAGACAGAAGTCTCCCACGTTTGGGAGCTCCATCCACCCACGTCTGGGTGAAGTCAATGGGGGCTGGAAGAGCATCGCAGGCTCTAAGCATAACTCCCCTTACTATTTCTGATAAATATTCATATTATCCCATAAACACCAGAGTACAAAAAGATATGAGCAATAAAATGACATATATCAGAAGCACATGTGAAACAATGAATATACATGTGCCAATATGAAGCAATATGATTTATTAGTATGGTGCATGTGAGGCTTAGTCTAGTGGTGGCTCTATGCTGTGTTAAGTTTAGAGCACTACGGAGTTCAAAGCACTCAATCCACAGGTAGCCCTTTCCAACTAGAGTCCCCTCACCATGCCCAAATACTAGCTCAATTTATCATAAAAAGATAAAAGCAAGGATTAAGATTGCAATAAGAAAGGATTATAAAACTTGCAAGGTTATAATAGTTCAACTTAAAGAAAGAACACTAGAATGAATTCAATTTTCAAATGGATGAAGCAAGAATAACTAAAATTGATACAATCACTATTTTGGAAGAATTCAGAAGGCACATCTCAAAGTTATTTTAAATAGTCAAATATGCTCTAAATTACTCAAAATAGGTATCTTTAGAAAGCTAAATCAATCTAATTTTAAATGAAATAAGTTTCATATAAATTAGAAGTCTTTACAAAAAGTTATAGATGATTTGGTAGCCAAAGGTCAGGAATTATGATCCCTATTTTACAGAATCTATAAGGTCTAATAAAACAAAAATTTTCACACTCATTTGGACTCTAAATCTTTCAATCCTAGTATCAAATGAAATATCTATGAGCTTATTTTATAATAAATCTAGTTTTGCATAAATAAGAGACTCTAATAGAAAGATATAACAATATAGTGATGAAAGGTCACGAGCTATAGACTCTGTTTTACATATTTTATATGCTCAATTGATAAACGTTTGGGCTAGCAAATGAACTCCAAATTCTTCAAACTTAGTTTCAAAATAAATATATGTAACTTTATTTTTTTAAAAACTAAGTTTTATCCAAATCAGAGTCTATACTAAAAGTTACAACTTGAACAAGGTATATATGTCATAATCTCAAAAATATTACAGATTCACACCTAGGCAACTAACAAAAGAGATTTTGGTTTTGTCCCAATTTTTTCTCATAATCAAGGTAAGAATAAGGATAATTAAGTAGAAAAAGGATAGAGGACATTATGTAGGATGGGGTTAGAACACTTGCCTTTGTAAATTTTGATCTCAAATGTTGATTTGCTCAAAATGTCAAAACCCTCAAATCTTTTCTTCTCCTCTTTCTTCTCTTCTTCCTTCTCTTCTTCTTCTTCTCCTTCATAAGTTTACATTGCAGCAATCCCTTTCTTCTCTAATTGCTATTTTTTTTAACCTAACATATGAGTTATAGGTGGCAAGCATTCATGTAAGTTACACATGTGCCACCTAAGCACATGCATAAGTAGCACCACTTTTAACTAGGTAATGACACATGTCATCACCTTTTTTTATAACTTAATTTGAATTTTACATAATACATATCAAACTTTTAAGTTTTATATTTAGGTCCCTAGAAATAAGTTCTTAAATAAATTCTCATATTGACAAATAGGTCCTTACAAATAATTATTAAACAAATCCTCATTAATAATTTAAAATAGATTATTATAAATATTTTGAAAATGAGGGATTTACACTTATTGCTGCTATATTTTCATATGCAAAAAACCCAAAAAGTAGTTCTCATCTATTCCTCACTATGAACTCTTATCGTCGTAAAGTCATCGTTACGAATGAAAGAATGCTACAGCAATTTTCAACTGCATACTTGTTGTCTAAAAGCCGATCTTGCAGCCATCATTTTGAATGAAAATTTTACACACTTTATACATCATCTCGGATTTCATCTATGTTTGATCTATCATTGGAATCATCTCTAAAAACGTCCTTACATTACTGCAACATTTCGTCATAAATTGCTAATTTTTCAACGAGAATTCTGCCACTACAACTTTCGTTGTTATTCTTGCTACTTTGCTGCCAAGACCTTCTGGTATATTTTTATCATCCTTGCTATTATCAACACCAAGATCTTGCAATCAATTCTCTCTAAAGAACCTCAGTTTATTGCTAGAAATTTCATTGAGAAACCGTTGTCTCTTCGACAAAAAATTTTGCTTCTACAAATCACTATATATTCGTTGCATAACCCCACTGATCCCTAACAAATCTATTGCTACCATCAACAGTAGATCTAGACCACCTTCCCAATCTCTATCCACTGCCATCATAACCCAAAAAACCACCAAATAGCAACCCAACTACACCTTAAACAGCAACCTATTAAGCCTAAAACTATAGCCTTCATCCTCCGATCCACCATTCCTTTCGGTCACAAATATCTCAACCTATACATGCCCTTAACCCGGTAGTAAAAGAAAGATCTTAAAATTGCAGATCTTGAGACATATGCCATGGCATCTGAGGAGATAATCGATGCCAAGTTGGAGGCCCTCGAGATGCGTATGGAGGATAGAATACGCACCGTCTTTGCTAAATTCAGTTTAGGTCGACCACCGAGCCTAAGGAGATCTCAACAAGGAGAAAGCTCAGATCATAAAGAAGATTTCCAAGAGAAAGGAAGACCTATGACAGACCTTCACTATCCACGTATGAGGGTGGACTTCCCTAGATGGGAAGAAGGAGACTCGATCAGTTGGATCTCACGTGCAGAGTGTTATTTTCGGCACCACAGGACCCCGGACGCATCCATGGTAGATGTTGCTGCTATACATCTCGAAGGAGATGCTATATAATTGTTTAATTAGTTTAAACATACTCATGGAGCCCTTACATGGAGGTAATTTAAAGGACTATTGATCTGCTTGGACCAATAGAGTACAAGAACATTGATAGCCAACTAACCAACATCCGTCAAACTTCCATCATCCAAGGATACTAGACCAAGTTTAAAAGATTATCTAACTAAATAAGAGATTGGTTTGAAAAACAATTGTTAGGCACTTTTATCAAAGGCTTGGAACTGGAGATTCAGGGAGAAGGTAAGGAGCGACAACTATACACACTAATGACTCTCGAAAGACTAGGGTCACCCCCTGACCACCAGCACTAAGGCCTTCAGCCCCCCTACTACTAGTTGATGTTCTGCACTAAAAAAATAAACAGGAGAAGAACTTTGAGAATGATCTGCGAAATGTTTGTGTTGGCACTGCGACGAACCTTAAAGCCGCGACCACTAATGCAAAATGGGAAGACTTCTCGTGATCGAACCCATTGAAGAGGAGGGCCTTGAGCATGAAGAAGGGAACCTTGATCATGAAGATCAGGACACAAAAGAAGAGCCACAACCAACTGATTGCTTGAAGCATGCTCTCACCGGCTATGTGAACCCGCAAATAATGAAAATTAGGGGCCTACTTAAACAGTAATCGATCACTATTCTCTTTGATACTAGGAGTACAAATAACTTCTTGAACAGTAAGGTGGCTGTTCGAATGATGCTTCACACTAAGGATTACAACAAATTTGATGTTAAGGTCACCGACGGTCGGATCTTGAAGTGCCACCAAAGATGCTCACAGGTGAAACTGTTACTGCAGGAGCAAGAAATAATCACCTATTTCTTCCTCCTCCCACTTGATGCTTATGAAGCTATGCTTGGCATTGAGTAGCTGATGACGCTAGGTGATGTTTCCTGAATTTTTTTAAAATTAATTATAAAATTTTACTACAAAGGAAATAGGTGATCCTACGCGAGAAGCGCGGAAGTAATGTGACAACCGTTTCTACTTAATGAATGGAAAAAGTTTTACACAAAACAAATGGGCTTGTTGATACAACTCCAGCAGTAACCTAAGGGGGAGAAAACAAATTTTGAAGACCAAAACTTCCTCCATCTGCTTGCTGAGTTTTTTAATGTCTTCGCCGAACCACGCAACCTACCTCCTACCCGGCGGCATGATCATCATATTCATATTTTTCCAAGCAACCACTAGTGAACACTCATTTGTATCACTATCCCCACCTCTATAAGGATGGAATAGAAACAATTATAAAGGAGATGCTTGAAACAACGATCATTCTGCTAGTCCCTACTCTTCGTCGATGCTTCCCGTATGAAAGAAAGATGGAATATGACGAATGTGCGTTGATTATCGAGCTCTCAATGACATCACCATCAAAGATAAATACCTATTCCAGTGTTGGATGAACTCCTTGATGAATTAAGGGGAGCTTGAGTCTTCACGAAGTTGGACCTCCGATCCGAATATCATCAAATTCAGGTATATGAAGATGATGTTCCAAAAACTTCCTTTTGAACGTACAATGACCACTACGAATTTTTGGTAATGCCATTTGGACTCACCAATGCTCCTTCCACCTTCCAAAGCCTCATGAATGATATTTTCTAGAGTTTTCTTTACAAGTTTGTGCTAGTATTTTTTGATAACATTCTCATTTTGCAACCCTTTCCTTGAGACCCATTTTCAGCACCTATGACTTATTTTAACAATTCTTTGTAGAATGTTCTTTTTGTTAAGCAATCAGAGTGCAACTTTCTCTAGCAAAAAGTGGAGTATCTTGGGTACCTCATATCTGCGGTAGACCCTACCAAAACTCGAGAAGATGCTGGCCGAAACTGAAGAACATGAAATCACTGTGTGGTTTCCTTGGATTAACGAGCTACTACCACAAGTTTGTCCAAGATTATGGAAAGATCAATGCACCCCTCACTTCCCTACTGAAGAAAGATGCTTTCCAGTGGTCAAACAAAGCCTCTACTACCTTCGACAAACTCAAGGCAATCATGACGACAATGCTCATACTAGCACTGCTCAATTTCAACAGAACTTTTGTCATTGAAGCTGATGCATCCAGAGTTAGGCTTAGTGTCATTCTCATGCAAGATGGCTGATCACTTACATACACCAACAAGGCATTGTCTTCCTCCCACTAAAAAATGTTTATCTATGATAACGAGATACTCGCAATTGTGCAAGTAGTAACAAAACAGAGACCTTATCTGATTGACCGACGCTTCTAAATAAAAACTAACCACAAAAGCCTTCAGAATTTCTTGGAGCAGAAGATATCCTCCCCCAAATAGTAAAATTGGGTAATAAAACTTCTTGGGTATGATTATGGAATTATTTATAAAAAGGGCGAGGAAAATATTATTGCAAGCAGAATTTTCAACAATCTCCCTTCCAACCAACGGCTTTCTCAAGGATATTAGAGAAGAATGGAGGAAGGATCCAGAGACTAGCAATATCAACAAAAAATTGGAGGAACATGTTAGGATCAGTTGGCAAGAGATGTGTGTGTGTGTGTGGGTGGGGGGGGGGGGGGGGGGGGGGGGGGGGGGCGGGGGGGGGGGGGTGAATTAGTGCAAGTATAAATTCTCGTTTTAAACAATTTTTTTATGCTTTAAGCAAGAAAGGAAGATCTAAAGTTTTTCATTCAAGTAAAGCAAGTAAGTGACTAAAAGAATATTACTAAGTTACTTGCTTACAAATTACTTAAGAAAGACCAAAGAAATCTGAAAGATAAGCAACGTCGTAAATGAAGGGTTTGATGTGGAAACCTTACTTTCAAAGAGTAAATGAAATCAGAAGCGTCAATACAAAATTAGTAAGCAAGGAAAGCAAATGAAGAACTCACAAGTTTTATAGTGGTTCGGCACTAACGGGCCTACGTCCACTCTCGAGTCCTCCTTCTTGAGGCACACCTGCGTTAACTACCGAACTTCCTTGGGTGAAGACCAAACCCTTATACTTTGTTTACAAGGGAGACAAGATTACAACTCCTTGATCACTCCCTTACCCCTTCCCTTTTTCTTACAATCCACACAAGTTTTTCATAAAATTTTATCTTCCAAATTATTGTATGGAAAGTAAGAAAACTTTGGGTATTTATAGGCCCCAAATAGCTTCAGAAATTGGAGGCAAAAATGCAAACATACCTATAAAATCTAAGTGTGGGTGATTCAGCCGTAGACCTGGGCAGGTCAACTACCAAAAGCACCCATAATCCTAGATACAGGCGGTTCAGCCTCCCAACCTAGGCATCTATCGTCAGTCGTTCGAAAACCAGGTATGGGCGATTTACCCCATCGACCTGGGTAGTTCAGCCGCTGGCAGTTGTCTTGTTTCTAGGGTACAGGAGGTCCAACCATCACTCACTGACAGTTTACCCGTCGGAATATCTGAAAAAGTGGTTCCCTCCACTTTGGTCAACTAATTGAGCTTAATCTAAGCATAACCAAACCCCATAGTGGACCCGATTGCCTTATTGAGTTGATTTGGATTTCATCCAAATCTAACTCAATTAGGACTCAATCCCTAACTATGACTTAAAGATTACAACTCTTAATGACCAACAAGCTAAACCAAGACCTAACTCCCACCAATTCAGCAACTTCCGACATTCTTACGATGAGTCTTTCGATCTTCTTCTGGTGATCTCCCGACATGTTCCCAACGAGCTTCCTAATCCATTTAGTGAATCTCCTAGCGAACTCCTGCTGAGGCCCCATTGCATCGTTTGAACCCGACCCGAGGCCTAAGCTTGATCTTGGCCCATCATCTGGTTGTAACTCTATTGCTCCTATTATAGTTAGATTTACAATTCTTCCTCTAACACATATATTAGATTTAAACACTCATCAATTAATTTCATCATCAAAATCCGAGATTCAACAATCTCCCCCTTTTTTATGATGACAATTAATTGATGATGGTAATCCTAACTCCCCCTAAATTCATGTCATAATAAAGAAGACTTAAATTCAAGAGAATCACACACTCTTGAATTCAAGTAAATTAAGGCAATCAATATTTCAAGCAAATCATATTTCAAGGATACTCATATATCAACAAAAATTTACTTTTAAATTATCAACTCATCAAGGATTTTCATGAACTTCAAACATTTGAAAATTTCAACTCATCAAGGATTTTCATGAACTTCAAACATTTGAAAATTTCAACTCATCAAGGATTTTCATGAACTTCAAAACATTTGGAAATTTCTCCTTATGTTAGTACATAAGTCATCAACATCAATTTCTCCTCCTTTGTCATCAACAAAAAGGTGAAATGTGAGGCTAAGCATTTAAGGCATATGAGTTTGTGCTCCTCCTTTTTAAAATACGATATGAGTCATAAAAAATTTTCTTCCTCTTGAGAACAAGAAGGAAAAAAAAATAAGAGAGGAGTTATAAAACATCATTAAACATAGCTCTCAATTTTGTAAAGGTGAATTTCGAAGATAAACTCAAGACTCCAAGACATTCAAGGAAGTTCAAAAGTTTAAGAGCTACTCCTGTATTTAAAATCATCTCATATAATTTCTATCAAATAACTCTATAAACTAGCAAAATATCATGTAATTTTTTTACCTTTTTGTGAATAATAAGATAATTATCTCATGGAAACAATAAGATAATTTCAAAAACATTATCACAAAGAAAAATAACTCAAATTCATGAAAATTAAATAATTTATATATTTTCATAATTTAGCATTCTAAGTTCTCTTCTATGAAAATAAAATTGTTCTTCATTTAAGGGTTTTGTAAAAATATCCAATAATTGATACTTAGTGTCAATAAATTCTAAAGAGATATCTTGATTATTTATATGATCCCTTAGAAAATGATGTCTAATATCAATATATTCATGTTAGGACTCTAGCTAGAGGAGTCCTAATTTAGTTTCATGGAAGAGGGCAATCATGTAAAATTTAAAGGGCATTCATGTAAATCTTATCTAGTCAACCCCTATTAAAGAAAGTAAGGAGGCCGGCTAGGATAGGATTAATTGAGGAAGATATTTAAGAGGAGTATAAGATGCATGTTACCTTAATTAACCATCCCTTATCCTAGTTAAAGAGGGGTTGGTTAAGGAGGGGTTTAATTAGAATAGGATTAGGAAATAATAAAGTAATCGACCACCCCTAGATGGGCTGGTTGGTGGTTGGACTTAGAATTATATTAGGAGTTGCTTAGGAGTTGGTTGAGGGTATAAGTCTTGAAGTAGGAGTCCTCATAGGAATTAGGGATTGAAGGCCTATAAATAGCCTTGTAATCATCCATTTTATATCATGAATAGATTACTCTTTCTTTAGCCAATGACTTAAGTACCAAGGAGGGAGGAACCCTTATAGAGTTCCAAGGAGGTCGATCCCCTATAAAGATTACCCTAAGCTTAGAATATACGGGGGTTCTAATAATTGGTATCAGAGCAGCGTTCTTGGCATCTCACTATCCTTCAACAACCATCCATCAGCCCCCCAAAGCCATCCAAAGCAATTCCCACAATTGCTTGAAGATCGTCACCAAATTCTGCCATCATCTCCAATATCGCAGATCATCCCTTGATCTCCCCGTGAATTGCAACAGGTTTTAGTTTTCTGTCTTACTCCTGCTACAATTTAGTTATCCCTATTTTAAAAAATATATAAAAAAATTTCTTCCTATTTGCTGCACAAAGTTTTCATCGCAAAGTTTCCATCTTTACGATGAAAGTAATCTGGCAGAATTCCAGCCGCACACCCCTTACTGTTCGAATTGCTGTTGCGTTTTTAATGATCAAATTTCTATAAAATTTCTACCACGGCTTTATAACTTCCTATCCTTGGATCTCTCTTTGGTTTTATCAAAAAATCATCAAGATAACATACTCATCTTTTATCTCCAACATGCTATATTTAAACATAAAAATATACGATAGTACCTTCCCGTGATCTTCGATTTTGCCAAACCTTTTGCTGCCACTTTCTTCCATGAATTTTTTGTTGGTGTTATCTTTCCCTTACTAATATATTTTATTTATGTTTTACTTGAATCCTTATTTTGAACCGCTGGAAAAAAATCTTGTCTATATTACTGAAATCTTTCGACGAAAAAATTATGTCGCAGTACCTTCTCGTATTCCTTGATGTTGCCAAACCTTTTGCTGCCAATTTCTTCCACAAATTTTTTAACAGCATTATCTTTCCCTTGCTAGTGTATTCTCATTGAGTTCTACTTAATTCCTTGTTTTGCACTACTGCAAAAGATTTCAACAATACTACTGAAATCTTTCACTAAAAAAAATTCTACAGCAACACCTTCTCGTAATCTTTGATTTTGCTGAACCTTTTGTTGTCATTTCCTTCCATAAAATTTTTGATGATATTATTATTGGGAAACCTCAGCGGGTGCATCACATGCGCAGTGGAAATCCAAACAAAAATTGATTTCCCACGCAGATCAAATCATCGTGCAAAAGATTGGGGTCGCGAGAAAAATCGTAAAAACTGAAAAAATCGTGATGTGTGAGAGATTTGTTTTACCTAGGGAGATCGTATATCCCTGTATTCCAATTCCGGATGGAGAAGATGAAGGAGGTCAAGCATCCTCCTCTCTAGTGGTATCCACACGATGGATCTCTGCAGCGAAACTCCTCCAATCTTATCTTGCAACTCTTGCTCAGAGGGAGGGAGAAAAATAGGAGGTGGTGGCTAAAGCTGTAGCCTATCAATCATGAGTCTCCCCTCCTATTTATAGAGAACCACCAAAACCCTAGGGCTCCTTCCTTAGTGGGTATTGGATCTCCATCCAATAACCCACTAACCTTGTATTATTGGATCTCTATCCAATAATCTCCTTAGGCCTATAATTGGGCCTTAATCAAGGAGCTCATCAACATAAGATCTCATCTAATGAGAATAGGGGCTAATTGGATCTTCATCCAATTCTCTAATCGCTGAAGCATCCACCATATGTGTGTAATCACTAGGCCCGATATCGAGTTGGCCGTGAGTCACTCCCAACAGAACTCCTTCTGATATAGTGAATTATTATCCCCATAATAATTCACTCGACTCATCGAATATGGACGTACTAGGCCACTACGGCATAGTTCCCAAACCGTACAAGGGAGATCAACTCCATCGGACCTGTTTGTCCACAGTTACCATATAATGTTAGGTCACAAACGGAATTAGTTTATCTTGCTCTATTCGGATTCCATCGGAGAACTCCTTCTCTCTCAATCTAAATGACCCTGGCCCAGGATTTGTCTAAGCAAGCACATATGAGATATTCCTCTCGTGATACCGAGACTGGATGATCCTCTATTGACACTTAATTGCCTTTGTAAGGTTGGCTACCAATCTTTATAACCAGTTATACCAGATCTGGAACTTTCCAAACTTGTAAGTCTGGCATCAAAGAAAGGAGTACTCATACAAGGCATCCTTGGTGTCTCAAGTCTAAGGACCAGATACACAACTGGGACTATGAAATCGCTGTCTGACATTAGGTATCGTTAACCATTTAGTATTCTATAAGCGGATCAATCAGTGAACTCATTCTCTAATGAGCACTTGTACTATATCCTTAGTGTCTCCACACAAGTGGCTATGAGACCAGCCACCTTCATCATATGGATGGGTATAGTACACCGATCTATCCGGTTATCTCAATGTCCTTCTTGAGTAACCTATGACCGGGATTATTTAGGATCGGTGTTTAAAGGTGAATCAATCTCATTATCGTGATCTCATTACGATCTGATTCTCATTGTATAGAACCAAGGACATCATAATATATATGTAACAAATAATATAATGTGAGAATATACCAATATTAATCATAAGCAAAAAGATCACACATCGTGTCACACGTGCCATCACTCACGTGATTGGCTTGCAGGGCACCTATAACCAACAATCTCCCACTTGACTAAAAGTCAATCACCTATATGTTCGATCTCCATCAGACCCTTGTGACGCTCATATATAATCTGAGCTAGTGGCTTTATCAGTGGATCTGCTATGTTATCTTCGGATAGAACTATTTCCTTTGCTATAGCTTTTTGGGTCATGATAATCAGATAGAACCTCCTCAGAATAATTCTGTTGAGACTTGAGTTTCTTTGTTAGAGTTATCGCCCTGTCACTGTCACAATATATAGGAGTCAGCTCCACGCTGCTTAGTATGACTCCCAAATCCTTGATGAACTTCTTCATCCAAACCCCTTCCTTTTTTGCTTTTGCTGCAGCAATGTATTCCATCTCTATGGTTGAGTCAGTAGTAGTATCTTGCATGAAACTCTTCCAGCTTACTGCTCCTCCATTCAGGATGAAAACAAACCCTGAATTTGACTTGCTATTATCAATATCGGACTAAAAACTCGAATTTGTGTAGCCCTTAACCTAAAGGCTACCTTCTCCATATATCAGTAAAAGATCGTTAGTGCTTCTCAAGTACTTAATGATACACTTTACTGCATTCCAGTGTTCTAAACCTAAATCTGCCTGATACTTGCTCGTGACACTCAAAGCATATGCTATATCAGGCCTAGTACATAGCATCGCATACATAATAGACCCTATTATTGAGGCATAAGATATCTTATCCATGTCTGTCCTTTCTTTAGGAGTCTTTGGGGACATACTCATAGAATATGATATTCCATTTCTCATCGGTATAAGACCTCTTTTGAAATTCTCTATGTCAATCTTTTGACAATAGAGTCTATGTACCTAAACTGAGACAAGTCAAGTATCCTTTTTGGATCTATCTCTATAGATCCGGATCCCCAAAATATAGGATGCTTCCCCTAAGTCATTCATGGAGAAGTTTCTAGATAACCAAGTCTTTACTATGGAGAGCATTCCTACATCATTCCTAATGATTAGGATGTCATCCACGTATAGCACCAAGAAGGTGATAGCGCTTCCACTTACCTTCCTGTATACACAAGGCTCATCTTCGTTCTTAACAAAGTCATAAGATCTGATCACCTCATCAAATCTTATGTTCCAACTTCGGGAAGCTTGCTTCAATCTATAAATGGATCTAAGCAACTTGCACACTTTATCTGGACTTTCTTTAGATACGAATCCCTCTAGTTGTATCATATACACATCTTCCTCGAGGTTACCATTGAGGACTGCCATTTTGACATCCATCTGCTGGATCTCATAGTCATAGTACGCTGCAATGGCCAAAATAATTCTAATGGACTTAAGCATGGCTATAGGTGAAAAGGTTTCGTCATAGTCAACTCATTGTCTTTGACGATATCCTTTAGCTACCAACCTTGGCTTATAGGTCTCTACCTTTCCATACACTCTGATCTTCTTCTTGAAGATTCATTTGCAGCCGATGGGTATAATACCCTTAGGTGCATCCACAAGGTTCTAAACCTTGTTAGAATATATGGAATCCATCACAGAATTCATGGCTTCTTGCCACTTCCCGGAGTCTATACTCATAATAGCCTCCTCATAGGTCTGAGGATCAACATCTTGAGAGTCATCTCCACTGATATGTCCCACATATCTTTCAGGAGGGTGAGATACTCTATTAGACATACGTAAAGTTGAAACTTGTGTGTTTGGTACCTGAATAGACTCGGGCTCTGGAATGGTGCTTGAGCAAGGTTATCCAACCTCGCTCAATTCTATCTCACTCCCACTGTTTCCACCAAGAATGTGTTTCTTCTCAAGGAACACAGCTCTCTTAGCAACAAAGACCTTTCGGTCCTCCGGATGATAGAAATAATATCTACAAGTTTTCTTTGGGTATTCCACGAATGTGCACCATTCTGTCCTTGATTCCAACTTATCGGGGTTGTGTCTTCTAACATGGGTAGGATAGCCCCAAATCTTAACAATCTTAAGATCCAATTTCTTTCCTTTCCATATCTCATATGGTGTAGACACTACCGACTTTGATAGAACACTATTTAAAAGGTAAGCTGCAGTCTCTAGGGCGTACCCCCAGAATGAAACAAGTAGGTCAACGAAACTCATCATGGATCGCACCATGTCTAACAGCATGTGATTCCTCATTTCTGATACACCATTGAGCTGAGATGTATAAGGAGGTGTCCACTGGGATAGAATCTCATTGTTCCTGAAGAAATGGGTGAACTCTGTACTCAAGTACTCTCCTCCTCGATCTGATTAAAGAGTCTTAATACTCTTTACAATTTGGTTCTCTACCTTATGCTTATATTCCCTGAATTTCTTAAAGGCCTTAGATTTGTACTTCATTAAGTACACGTATCCATACCTAGAGAAATCATCAGTGAATGTAGTGAAGTATGAGTAACCACCTACAGCTTGAGTCGACATGGGACCACATACATCAGTATGTATGAGTTTCAATAACTCAGTGGCTCTTTCTCTAGTTCTACTAAAAGGAGAGTTGGTCATTTTCCCACAAAGACAGTGTTCGCAAGTTGCATATGACTCATTGTCAAATGGATCTAAGTATCCATCTTTCAGCAACTTTTGAATCATTCCCTCATGTATATGACCTAGCCTATAATGCCATAGGTATGCATTATTCACCTTATCTCTTTTCCTCTTAGACATATTTATATTCATGATATGTGGAGAAGTGTCTAATACATACAAGCTATTTATAAGGGTCCCTGTAGTGATGATCTTATCATCCATAATTATTGAACAACTATTGTTCTCAAAAACTAATTTATATCACTAATTATCCAACAAGAGATAGAAATAATATTTTTGATAATTAAGGGAACAAAAAAGCATGCATCTAAATACAATAATAGCTCCACCAGGCATATGTAGGGTGACTTTTCCAACAAGAACTGCAGCAACTCTTGCTTCATTGCCCATCTTGAGATTCGTCTCGCCTCTAGCCAATCTCCTAGGTCTTGCCAAAACCTGCAACAAATTACAGATATGATAAACACTCTTGATATCTAATACCCATATGTTATCATGAAAATCTAACAAGTGGAGACTGATCATGAATATACCTAAAGCTTCTCCAAGTTTCTTTCTCGCCTTCTCTGTAAGGTAGTCCTTGTAGTTCCTCTTCCAATGCTCTTCTTGGCCATAGTGGAAGCATTGTCCTTTGTCCTTTCCCGGGTATTTCTTAGCAACCTTTGTCTTACCTGGTCTTTCTTTGCCCTTGTCATTCTTAAGGGTCTTTACTACCCTTCCTTTTCTTATTGGTCTCACCAATATAGAGAGCTGACTTCTCTTTCTTGATGGTACTCTCAGCTCCCCTCAATATATTGAGGAGCTCAAGTAGAGTCACCTCAAACTTGTTTATATTAAAGTTAATAATGAACTATGAAAAGGAATCCGGTAGAGACTGAAGTATAAGATCAATACACAGGCTATCCTCTAGGACTATCTATATACTTCACAAAGCGAGCGATCTCATCCTCGCTTATCCTTTCCTTTAGCGTGGGCATAATCATGTTAAGGACATTTACGATTTTGTCTTTCATAAGAACAATTATCAAATTATGGATCTTTTGAACCAATAAGGCGGTTGGCATCAAGTATGCCACGTAGGGGTTTTGCAAGCGACAAGCAAGATATAGCATAAATTAAATAACATGTAGATTTTACAAAAAATACTAAGATATGGACTTTTATCTTAATGTACTCCCACTCTTTTCTTAGCGAATCATGCGACACCCTCGACACGTGAGACGAAAGTCTCCGGCAAACTCCTAGTGGGGATCGGGATCCAATTGGTGTCTTAGTGCAACCTCGAGGGACTCGACCAATTACACTAAGCCCAAAAGGTAGGCAACTCTTGCCAATCATAACTCCTTGTGATTCCCGTCACGTTCGACCTCCGAATCATCATGGTCTCGAGGGACTCGACTAACCATGATATTCAGCTAAGTCATCATCATCGTTACAAGATGAGTCTGATTTGATGATATGCCCTCGAGGGACTCGGCCATGTATACCATGTCCTCAGGTCACCGGTGACATATATATGTTGTAGGCAAGAACTCGATCAACTCAACCTATGCCGTGATTCAATTTCTTCTTATAACGATGGAAGGCCACGTGGGTCAATCTTATTGCCTCACGCTTACCGACTAAATATTATTGTAGGAGGGGTTTTTGTTTCGTATCGGTCTCCTAATATGTCGTGTCACACACATACATATTTAATATATATCTACATCGCATATAAATATATATATATATATATATATACATATATCTAGTAGGTGTATAACACATCACATATGCAAACCACACTGGATGATCATGAGCCATCACCTAATATGATTAAGCCTGAGTCAATGGGCCTAATCACCCACAATAGGATCTATGTGTGCATCGGTGCATCTCCATACCCTGTGATTGTTGATCTCGTCATCATTGATTCCGTCGGATCGTCGCATCACCATGCATCGTAATCTCCCACCACGGCATCGTGGGTCCCGCTATCACCTCCACGCTCCCGCTACGCCTCTCCATGTAATTACAAATAATCATAGACACGCAGGCCCAATAATAAATTAGAAAAATGCAGGCCCCAATAATAACAATAATCACAATTACACACATCACAACACATGGCTCATGATCATCCATCCACATTATACATCACATGTACATCACATCATATGTAGGGCAACCCCTTACGGGCTGGTTGCTGGCGGCCGCCCCTTGTGGGCTGGCCACGGGCTGCCGCCACTTGCGCGCGCTGCCCTGCACCTTTGCGTGCGTCGCACCGTTCCCGCAAGCGACGCCCCTACGGGCTGCTACCCCTACGGGCTACCGCCCCTTGAGGGCTGGCCTTGGCCGTGGCCTGGCCGTAGGTGGCTGACCCTGCATGGGGGCTGGCCGCCCCTCCTCCTCGCTGCCTTCGCTACGAAAAGGCAGCAAGAACGCGTAGAACGATTATACGCGATACAATCTCATCACAGTAGATTAAAACCAATTTTTTTCGAACGAAAACCTTGGCTCTGATACCACTATTGGGAAACCTCAGCGGGTGCATCACATGCGCAGTAGAAATCAAAACAAAAACTAATTTCCCACGCATATCAAATCATCATCAAAAGATTGGGGTCTTGAGAAAAACCGCAAAAACTGAAAAAACCGCGATGTGTGAGAGGTTGATTTTACCTAGGGAGATCGTATATCCCTGTATTCCAGATCCGGATAGAGAAGATGAAGGTGGTCAAGCGTTCTCCTCTCTAGCGGTATCCACATGATGGATCTCTGCAGCGAAACTCCTCCAATCTTATCTTGCAACTCTTGCTAAGAGGGAGGGAGGAGAATAGGAGATGGTGGCTAAAGCTGCAGTCTATCAACCATGAGTCTTCCCTCCTATTTATAGAGAGCCACCAAAACCCTAGGGCTCCTTCCTTAGTGGGTATTGGATCTCCACCCAATAACCCACTAACCTTACATTATTGGATCTCTATCCAATAATCTCCTTAGGCCTATAATTGGGTCTTAATTAAGGAGCCCATCAACATAGGGTCTCATCTAATGAGAATAAGGGCTAATTGGATCTTCATCCAATCCTCTATTCCCTGAAGCATCCACCATATGTGTGTGACCCTCTAGGCCTAATACCGAGCTAGCTGTGAGTCACTCTTATCAGAACTCCTTCTAATATAGTGAATTATTATCCCCATAATAATTCACTCGACTCATCGACTATGGACGTACTAGGCCACTACTCCATAGTCCTCAGATGGTATGGGAGGATCATATCCATCAGACCTATCTGTCTACAGTTACCATGTATCTATAATCCCTCATCCAAATAATATCCCAGAGACCGTATATTGGATATGGTACTGTGAGGTCACATACGGAATCAATTTGTCTTGCTCTATTCGGATTCTACCGGAGAACTCCTTCTCTCTCAATCCGAATAACCCTTGCCAGGGATTTGTTTGAGCAAGCACATATGGGATATTCCTCTCGTGATACCGAGAGTGGATGATCCTCTATTGACACTCAATTGCCTTCATAAGGTTCGCTACCAATCCCAATAGCTAGTTGTACCAGATCTGAAACTTTCCAAACCTGTAAGTATGGTGTCAAAGAAATGAGTACTCATATATGGCATCCTTGGTGTCTCAAGTCTAAGGATCAGATACACAACTGAGACTATGAAATCGCTGTCTGAAATTAGGTAGCATTAACCATACAACATTCTATAGGCGGATCAATCAATGAACTCATTCTCTAATGAGCACCTGTACTATATCCTTAGTGTCTCCACACAAGTGGCTATGAGACCAGTCGCCTCCATCATATGGACAGGTGTATAGTACACCGATTTATCTGGTTATCTCAATGTCCATCTTTAGTAACCTATGACTGGGATTATTTAGTATCTGTGTTTAAAGATGAATCGATCTCATTATCGTGATGTCATCACGATCTGATTCCCATTGCACAGAACCAAGAATATCACAATATATATGTAACAAATAATATAATGTGAGAATATGCCAATATTAATCATAAGCAAAAAGATCACATAGCGTGTCACACGTGTCATCACTCACGTGATTGGCTTGCAAGGCACCTGTAACCAGCAATTATCTCTTCCTTGCTAGTAGATTTCTTTTGAGTTTCACTTGAATTTTTATTGAGAATTTCTAGAAAAAATTTACGTCTTCACTGTTAGAATTTTTTCGACGAAAAATCTGTTGCTGCACCTTTGTCTTCTTCTCCTTAACCCACTAAAACCCAACTAACTTGCTGCCACCACCCAAGATGTCTTTTGGGCATCCCTTTAGCCTTAAGACACAACCCTCAAAACCTATTTCCTTACCCTAATAGCTCCCAAAATCACAGCCCAAGATAGCGACTATCGCAGCCTATCGATGCAGAATTCTGCAGCACTACCTTTCGGTGTTTTTTACGACGCCCATATCTGATACTTACCAAAATTGTTGCTGCCACCCATGTCATCTTTAGGGCACCCCTATAGCCTTAAGAAGCAGCTATCATAGCCTTTTTTTATTTCTATAGCTAACCCAAACTATAGCCCAAACAACAGTCTTCCACAGCCACCGAACCTTCCACCAATCCTTATCTTCCACAGCTAGCGAACCTTGCCAAACTAGTTGCCCCAACAGCAACCCTAAACCTTCCTTTCCAACCTCAAACCACTGCCACAAAAATCCTTTGTAGCCTCCACAACACCCTCAAACCATAGCACCAACAATAACCTAAACCGCAAGCTATCAACCTTAAACTGCAACCTTGATCGGTCACCCTTATGGCCACCAATCCCTCCCAACCGATTGCTACCATCAACAGCAACCCTAAGCCACCCTTCTAACCCTAAACCTTTGTTATCGAATCCCCCTTACAGCCTCTCCAATAGCCCCAAACAGTAGCATCAACAACACCTACTTTGCCAAAAAAATTTGTTGCATTACCTTTGGTACTACTTGTTGCATCCACACCCAATTCTTACCAAATCTGTTGTTGTCATCAATAGAAACCCTAACCTATTCCTTTATCCTTAAACCTCAGCTATTATACCTCTTATACGACCCCTACAATAGCCCTAAATCATAGCCCCAGCAGCAACCAAAAATAGCAACCTTTCAGCCCAAACCACAGTCATCTACTCTTGATCCTCCACCTCTTTCGGGCATCAATCCATCCAACCGTTTCATATCACTAACCCAACAACAGGAGAAGGATATTGACATCTCAAATTTGGAGGCACACGCAATGGCATCTCAAGATTCAATTGATGCCAAGTTGGAGGCGTTTGAATCACGTGTGGAGGATAGATTACGCGCCTTATTCGCCAAATTCAGATTGGGCCGATCTCCAAGCCCAACAAAATTCTAGCAAAGTGCAAGTTCAGAGAGGCCTCTCAAAAATGAAGTACGAGCCACTGATATGAGACAGCCAAACATGAGGGTTAACTTCCCTTGATGGGAAGAAGGAGACCCAACGGGATGGATTTCACGCATTGAATGTTACTTCCGTCATCACCAAACCCCGGAGCATTCCATGGTGGACACCGCTATCATCCACCTTGAAGGAGATGCTATACGATGGTACAATTGCCTTGAATACAACCATGGGACTCCAACGTGGATACAATTCAAGCATGCACTTTTGAACCACTTTGGGTCGACCAAGAATGAGAATACCAACGGACAACTTGCCAAGATCCGACAAACCTCCATGATCCAAGAATACGAGGCTAGGTTTGAGATATTATCTTACTTTTCTTATGATTGGTCTGACAAACAATTATAGGGATGTTCATCAAAAGACTCAAGCTGAAAATTAAAGGAGAGATTAAGGCGCGACAGCCCCGTAATGTGAAGGCTGCAATCTCTTTCGCCCGAATCCAAGAAGAACGGCTCAACCAAGATACTCGAAGGTTGCAAACCACTCCTAGACCCATGGCATATGAACCTCCTTCTATTTCCAACCATCCTTTGCTATCAAAAAATTTGACAAGAGAAGAACTATGCGACCGATCGACAAAGGGTCTTTATTGGAATTGCAATAAACATTGGAGCCGCGATTATCACTACAGAAAGGGCTACCTCCTACTGATTGAACCTCTTGAAGACATGGAGGAGGAGGTCCATAAGCATAAGGAAGAGGTTGTGAATGAAGAATAGTAGTCGGTTGATTTTACGATGCATACTCTTGCTGGCTATGTGAACTCGCAAACAATGAAAGTGGGAGGACTTCTAAAGCAATAACCGATCACCGTTCTTATTGACACCACGAGTACCAACAACTTTATGAATGACAAGGTTGCTGCCCAATTAATAATCCAAAATGAATATTGCAATAGGTCAGATGTTGAGGTCATTGACGGCCAAATTTTGAAATGCGACAAAAGATGTCCGCCGGTGAAATTGTTACGACAGGACCAAGAGATACTCGCTAATTTCTTCTACCTTCCTCTTGATGATTATAAGGCCATGCTCAATATCAAATGGTTGGCTACGCTAGGTGATATTCCCTGGAATTTTTCTAAATTTTTATTATGAAATTTTTTAGCCATGAGAAACATGAGATCCTACGCGGGAAACGTGGGAGCAACATAACGATGACTTGCACGCAGCTAATGTTGAAAGTTCTGAACAAAGAAAATAATGGTTCCCTGATGCAACTTCAGCAACACCTTATGTGGGAGCCAACAAAATTTGAAGACCCAAATATACTTCATTTGTTTGCTGAATTTTCAGATATTTTTGTCGAACCGCATAGCCTACTTTTTAACCGCCAAATTTTGATTCTCCCGGGCAAGCCAGTAGTAAACTCTTGGCCATATCATTATCCTCATCTCCAAAAAGCTGAAATAGTGAAGACCGAAGATGAGATACTTGAAATAGGGGCCATATAGCCAAGTTACAGCCCCTACTCTTCGTCGGTGTTAGTTTTACCCAACTTCGATAAAGTGCTTATATTAATGTATCGAGAGCTAGAAATTATGTTATCCACATGCAAGATGACCGACTCCTAGCCTACATCATCAATTATGGATTGAACTTGCGCACTAATTCAAAATTACAACTCATCCTTCAAGTATCTCACCGCAAATAGAAGTTTAGAAAAGATGACTTAGCCCAGATCCATCCACCTAACATCCCAACTGATGAGGAAGTTCGAGTTCAGCTGATGATCGTATTGAATCATAGGATCATGATGCACACCATCTAAATACTACTACCCCTGATAGAGAGATACAAGATAATGCTGGACCGTCAAATCACAGTGCACCTACCGTAGATACCACAAGGAAGCTTCAAGGAGAATTACAGATCAAGACCCAAAGTTCATGGAGCCTCAGCCTTGAGGACAATGATGATTTGAAGAGGATGGGTATGTTAGGACTCTAACTAGAGGAGTTCTAATTTAGTTTCATATAAGAGGGCAATCATTTAAAATCTAAGGGGCATTCATGTAAATCCTATCTAGCTGACCCCTATTAAGGAAAGTAAGAATGCCGGCTAGGTTAGGATTAATTGAGAAAGATATTTAAGGGGAGAGTAAGATGCATGTTACCTTAATTAACCACCTCTTATCCTAGTTAAAGAGGGGTTGGTTGAGGAAGGATTAATTTAGAATAGGATTATGAAACAATAAAGCAACTGGCCACCCCTAGATGGGCCGGTTGGTGGTTGGACTTAGAGTTACATTAGGAGTTGCTTATGAGTTGGTTGAGGGTAGGAGTCCTCTTAGGAATTAGGAATTGAAGGCCTATAAATAGCCTTGTAATCATCCACTTTTTATCATGAATAGATCAATCTTTCTTTAGCCAATGGCTTGAGTACCAAGGAGGGAGGAACCCCTATAGAGTTCCAAGGAGGTCAATCCCCTATAGACATCACCCAAGCTTAGAATCTGCAAGGGTTCTAACAGTTTAGTTCTTGAATATTGAATAGAATTTTTATTAAACATATAACACTTGTATTATCACTTTATAGGAATATTTTTTAATTTTATTTCATAATCTTCTAGTATGTTTTTCATCTAAATGACTTGGGTACAACATGCACTAGCTGTAATATATTTTTCTTCTACAGTAGATAAAGCTACTGAATTTTATTTCTTGGAAGTTCAAGAAATAAGTGCATACCCTAAAAATTGAGATGTTCTGATAGTGCATTTTCTATCTATTCTACATCCACTAAAATCGGCATCAGAATAGGCAATCAAGTCAAAGTTCTTTGATTTTAGATATCATAATCCTAGTTTTAATGTTCCTTTTAAGCATCTAAAAATTCATTTAACTGCTTTCGAATGAGAGAGTTTCGAGTTATATTGATACCTTGCACACAATCAAACACTAAACATGATATTCGGTCTATTAGCAATTAAGTATAATAAACTTCCTATCATTCCTCTATAAGTTTTTTGATCAAAGTTATCTCCTTTATTATTTAAGTCCAACTTTGTAGATGTGCTCATGGGAGTATTTAATGTTTTAGCATTTTTCATCCCAAACCATTTTATCAAGTTCAATGAGTATTTAGTTTAACTAATAAAAATACCATCATCAAGTTATTTTATTTGTAATCCTAATAAGAATGTTAACTCACCCATTAGGATAGTTTCAAATTCTTTGCTCATTTATTTAACAAAAGACTCACACAAAGATACATTTGTAGATCCAAAATTGATATCAACAACATAAATTTAAATAACAAGAAGATCATTTTCAAAATGCTTAAAAAATAATACGGTATCAACATTATCTTTTAAAAATTTATTTGAAATAAAAAAAGAACTAAGTCTTTCATACCAAGCCCGAGGGGCTTGTTTAATCCATAGAGAGCTTTTGTAAGTTTAAAAATATGATTAGGAAGAAGATTATATTTAAAACCAAGGGGTAGTGCAACGTACACTTCGTCGGAAATAAAACCATTTAGAAAAGAATTTTTATCATCCATTTGAAACAACTTAAAATTTTTAAAAGATGTAAAGGCAAGAAGCATCCTTATGGCTTCAAGTCTAGCCACGGGAGCGAAAGTTTCATCATAATCGATTCCTTCTTCTTAGTTGAAACCTTTGTCTAATAATCTAGTCTTGTTTTTAACCACTCTATCATTTTCATCTTGCTTGTTTCTAAAGACCCATTTAGTACCAATCACTAAATGGTCATTAGGTCTAGGAACAAGCTCCCATACCTCATTTCTCTCAAATTGAATAAGCTCTTCATGCATTGCATTAACCCAAGAATCATCTCTCAGTGCCTCATCAATGCACTTTCACTCAATTTGATAAAGAAATACGGCATTCGAGCAAAAATTTTGAAAAAAAGATCGAGTTTGAACTCCTTTTTGTGTTTCTCGTATTATAAGCTCCTTAGGATATCATTCATATACTTCTAATCCTTAGGTAAGGATTTAGAAAAAGATTTATCTAAGTTACTTTTAGGAGTATTATCATTTAAATTCAAATTACCAAGATCAACTTCATCATCAAAATCAATCTTTTTAAATTTGAAAAACTCATTAAAAACAACATGAATAGATTCTTATATTACTAATGTTCTATTATTAAAAATATGATAAACTTTTGAAATAGAAGAATAACCTAGAAAAATACCTTCATTGGATTTTGCATCAAATTTACCTAAAGCATCCTTTTCACTTAAAATTACATATTTACAACCAAATATTTTAAAATAAGAAATATTAGGTTTTTTATCATTCCACAATTCATAAGGAGTTTTAGTGAGTAATGGTCTTACAAGAATCATATTTAAAACATAGCATGCCTTATTAACGACTTCGGCCAAAAAATAGTTGGGTAGACTATGTTTATTCAACATTGTTCTAGTCATTTCTTGTAAGCTTCTATTTTTTCTTTCTCCCACCTCATTTTGTTGTGAATTTCATAGAGTAGAGAAATTATGGATATACCCATTCGAATCACAAAAATTTTAAAAATTATTATTTTAAAATTCTCCACCATCATCACAAAATTTTACAAAATTTTGAACAATTTTACAAAATTTTATAAACCATTTAAATGTATCATTTTTATGTGCCATGAAATAGGTCCAAGTATATCTACTAAAATCATCCACTATAACAAATGCATATTTACGACCACTGAAACATGTAATATCAATTAGTCTAATTAATCCATATGGATCGATTGAAGTGGCCTAGAGGTGCTTATTTGATTTAATAGCTTAAAGCTAATCTTTATTTATTTTCCTAATTGACAAGTGTCACATACTTTGTCTTTGATAAACTTAAGATAGGTAAGCCTCTTACTCGTTCCTTGGTAGGAATTTTGTTTAGAAGTTTCATGCTAGCATGGCCTAGTCTTTTATACCAAATCTAAGCATCATTATTCAATGTCGAAAAATAAGTTTCATCACAAAATTTTTCAATATCCATGGTGTATTGTTTCTTAAGGCAATTAAGGATTTATTTTTGTGTGGCAATTCAATTATGCAAGTATTAGGTTAAAATTTAACTATATATCCTTTATCATATAATTGGCTAATACTAAGCAAATTGTGTTTCAAGCCATCAACTAACAATACATTTTTATTAAGAGGTTTGATGGTTTACCTATTGTTCCTTTTCTAATGATTTTATCCTTGTTGTTGTCTTCAAAGGTAACAACTCTTTCACTTAAGCTAGTGAGCTTAGAAAAATAAGATGGATCTCCGATCATGTGCCTTGAGAATCCACTATCAAGATACCATTTAGTGCTCCTAGCTTTAGTTTGGAGACAAACCTACAAGAAAGATATTTTTAATTTTGGTACCTAGTTTACATTGGGTCCTTCACAAAGAACTTTATCTTTCTTTTCTAACCTTTTTTTTTGTTGTATGAAGTTCCCTTGGGAACCTAAACTAGTTGATGTGGACTACATTTTCCAAATAGACATTTGTTTGTCTTATGTCCTAATTTACCATAAAAATTATACTTGATTTTTGGTGGCACATTTAATGTAGGTCCTTTTACATAGATGGTTGGTTTTTGTTGAACATTACCAACAAAGCCTATGTCATTTCTACCATTAATATGATCCTTATTAGCATGGATCATATTTAGGGATTTATTTTCAATTTCAAATTTTCTAGTATTGTTTTAAGCATGATGTTTTCTTCTTTAACACTATCTAGTATTTCACATTTAGAACATGTGTTATGTGATACAAGTGAATCATGCATTTCGTCAAGTCTAATAACTAACTATTCATGATCATTCTTAAATAACTTAAAAGATTTACTAAGTTTTCTAAACTCATCAAACAAACCATGAAACATACTTAATAATTCTGAAAAAGAAATACTTAAAGATTCACTAACCTCATCTTCGATCACCATTATAGCATAGTTAGCAATCTCTTCTTTAGATTGGTCTTTATCATCCAAAGAACTTGAATCATCCCAAGTGATCGAAAGTGCTTTCTTCTTATGTGTTGGCTTCTTCTTCAAATGAGGACATTTATTTTTGAAATATCTCGGTTTTTTGCATTCATAGCATATGACATTGTCCTTCTTCGGTTCATTTTTATAGTTTTTGTTCCATTTTGGATCTTTCTTGTTTAAAATGAGAATTTACACTTGCACTAATTCACCCCTCGTCCCCCCCCCCCCCATTAGTGCTAATTGATCATAACAATTAGTATCATAGCCAAAAATTTAAACATACCCGTAAATCCAGGTACTGGCGGTTCAACCGCAGGCATGGGCTGGCCAACCATCGAAAGCACCCTGAATCCTGGGTACGGTCGGTTCAACCGCCCAGCCTGGGTGGTTTACCCGCTGTTAGCCACCCGAAAACCAGGTATGGGTAGTTTACCCATTGACCTATGTGGTTCAGCCATTGATAATTGCTAGCAACTGCCATGTTTCTAGGGTACAGGCAGTCCAATCATCGCTCACCAGTGGTTTACCCCGTCGGAATCTCTAGAAAAGTGGTTCCCTCCACTTTTCAAAATTTAACTTGAACTTGATGTTGACCAATTCTTTGGTCAACTAATTGAGCTCAACTTGAGCTCAACCAAACCCCATAGTGGAGATAGTTGCCTTATTGAGTTGATTTGGATTTCATCCAAATCCAACTCAATTAGGACTTAATCCCTAGCTACGACTAAATAATTACAACTCTAGTGACTAACAAGCTAAACCAAGACCTAACTCCTGCCAATCCGGTAGCTTCTGGTATTCTTACGATGAGTCTTTCGATCTTCTTTCAGTAATCTCCCGACATGTTCTCAGTGAGCTTCCCGATCAATTCGAAGAATCTCCTAGCGCGGCGAGGCCCCACTACATCATCCGAACCCAACCCGATGCCCAAGCTTGATCTTGGCCCATCATCTCGTTGTAACTCCATTGCTATTATCATAGGTAGACCTGCAATTCTTCCTCTAACACATATATTAGATTTAAACACTCATCGATTGATTTTATCATCAAAATCCAAGATTCAACTGAACTAAGTTCCATAACCCACTATAGTTGGGATTCGAGAGATTTATACTATAAGGGATGCATCATACTTGTACCTGATTCTCCTTGTATAAAAATCATACTACAAGAGATGCATTATACTAGCAGGGCACTATGGATCCTTTAGAACTTATAAAGGAATTGAGCAAATTTTTTATTGAAAAGGAATGAAAAAGGTTATTATTGAATTTGTAGCACAGTGCGACATATACCAACTATTAGGAAGCCTTAGTAGAAGTATCACATACATAGCGGAAATCAAAACAAAATAGGTTTTATATGTAAATCAAATCGTCATGCAAAAGATTAGGTCATGATAAAGCCATAAAAATTAAAAAAAACTGCATCATGTGATAAATTGATTACCTAGGGAGATTGTATGTCTCTGTATTCCAGATTCGGATGGAGAGGATGAAGGAAGTCAAGCGTCTTCCTCTCTAGTGGTATCCATATAATGGATCTTTGCAACGAAACTCCTCCAACATGATCTTGCAACTCTTACGCAGAAGAAGGGAGGAGAATATGAGGGGGTGGCCAAAGCTATAGCCTATCAACCATGAGTCTCCCCTCCTATTTATAGAGAGCCAACAAAAATCTTAGGGTTCCTACCTTAGTGGGTATTGGATCTCCATCCAATTACCCACTAACATTGTATTAATGAATATCTATCTAATAATCTCTTTAGGCCTCTCATTAGGCCTCAAGCAAGGAGCCCATTAGCATAGGGTCTGATCTAATGAGAATATGGGTTAATTGGATCTCCATCCAATTTTTTATTCGATGAAGCATCCATCATATGTATGTGACCCTCTATGCCCGATACCGTGCTGGCCCTGAGTCACTTTCATCAGAACTCCTTACGATATAGTGAATTTTTATTCCCATAATAAATCACTTGACTCATCGACTATAGATGTACTTGGCCACTACGCCATATTCCCCACATGCTATAAGGGGATTAAATCCATTGGATATGTATATTCATAGTTACCGTGTATCTATAATCCCTCATCTGATTAATATCCCAGATACCATATATTGGATATGGTACAGTTAGGTCACATACGAAATCCGTTTGAGTCTCGCTCTAATCGGATTCTCCCGAAGAACTCATCTCTCAATCTGAATGACCCTGGCTAAGGATTTGTTTGAGCAAGTACATATAGGATGTTCCTCTCGTGATACTGAGAGTAGATGATTCTTTATAAACACTCAATTGCCTAAGTGAGGTTCGCTACCAATCCCGATAACTAGTTGTACCATATCTAGAACTTAATAAACTTGTAACTTTAGCGTCAAAGGAAGGAGTACTCAAACAAGACATCCTTAGTGTCTCAAGTATAAGGACTAGATACACAATTGAGACTATGAAATCACTATTTGATATTAGATATCATTAACCATACAGCATTCCATAAGTGCATCAATTAGTAAACTTATTCTCCAATGAGCACCTGTACTATATCCTTAGTGTCTCCACACAAGTGGCTATGAGATCAGCCACCTCCATCATATGGATGGGTGTATAGTAGACCCGTCTATCTGATTATCTCGATGTCCCTCTCGAGTAACTCGTGATTGGGATTATTTAGGATCTATGTTTAAAGATGAACGAATCTCATTATCGTAATCTCATCATAATCTGATTCCCATTGCATAAAACCAAGGACATCACTATATATATATATATATATATATATATATATATATATATATATATATATATATATATATATGCAACAGATAATATAATATGAGAATATATCAATAATTAATCATAGGTAAAAAGATCATGTAGTGTGTCACACGTGCCATCACTCATGTGATTGGCTTGTAGAGCACGTATAACTAGCAATCTCCCACTTGACCTAAAGCCAATCACCTATATTATGATCCCCATCAGACCCTTGTGATGCTAAAATATAATCTGAGCCAGCAGCTTCGTCAATAGATCTACAATGTTATCTTCGGATTGAACTCTCTCTGTTGCAATATCTTTTTGAGTTATAATCACTATAATCTACTTGAACCTCCTCAGAACAATTCTGATAAGACCTGGGTTCCCTTGCTAGAGCTATCGCCTTATCGCTGTCGTAGTATATGGGAATTAGCTCCACACTGCTTGGTACGACTACCAAATCTTTGGTGAACTTCTTCAACCACACCCCTTCTTTTTGCTGCTTTTACTATAGCAATGTGTTCCACCTCTGTGGTCGAGTCAGCAGTAGTATCTTGCTTGAAACTCTTCCAGCTTACTGCTCCTCCATTCAGGGTGAAAACATACCCTGAGTTTGACTTGCTATCATTAATGTTGGAATGAAAACTCGAGTCCTTATAGCCCTCAACCCAGAGGCTACCTCCTCCATATACCAATAAAAGATCTTTAGTCCTTCTCAAGTACTTAAGGATACACTTTACTGCCTTCCAATGTTCAAAACCTGGATCCGCTTAATACCTGCTCGTGACACTAAGAGCATGTGCTATATCAGGTCTGGTACATAGTATAGCATGATTGATAGACCCTATTACTGAGGCATAGGATATCATATCCATGTCTGTCATTTCTTCATGAGTCTTTGGGGACATACTCGTAGAAAGTGATATTTCATGCTCATAGATATAAGACCTTTTGGAATTCTTCATGCCAAATCTTTTGATAATGAAGTCTATGTACCTAGACTAGGATAAGCCAAGCATCCTCTTGGATCTATCTCTATAGAGTCGGATCCCCAAAATATTATATGATTCCCCTTAGTTTTTCATGGAGAAGTTTCTAGATAGCTAATCCTTTAATGTGGAGAGCATTCCTACATAATTCCCAATGATTAGGATGTCATCCACATATAGCACCAATAAGGTGATAGCACTTTCACTTACCTTTCTGTACACACAAGGCTCATTTTCGTTCTTAATGAAGTCATAAGATCTGATCGCCTCAGCAAATCTTATGTTCCAACTTCAAGAATCTTGCTTCAATCCATAAATGGATCTAAGTAACTTGCACAATTTATCTAGACTCTCCTTGGATATGAATCCCTCTAGTTGTATCATATGCACCTCTTCCTCGAGGTTGCCATTGAGGAATGTCATTTTCACATCCATCTACTAGATCTCATAGTCATAGTGTGCTGCAATGGCCAAAAGAATTCTAATTGATTTAAGCATGGCCATAGGTGAAAAGGTTTCATTATAGTCAACTTCTTATCTTTGATGATATCCTTTAGCTACTAGCCTTACCGTATAGGCCTCCACCTTTCCATCTACTCTGATCTTCTTCTTAAAGATCCACTTGCACCCGATGGGTATACTACTCTCAGGTGCATCCATAAGGTTCCAAACCTTATTAGAGTACATGGAATCCATCTCAGAATTAATAGCTTCTTGCTGCTTCCCGGAGTCTATACTCATAATAGCCTCCTCGTAGGTCTGAGGATCAACACCCTGAGAGTTCTCTCCATTAATATATCCCACATATCTTTCAGGAGAGTAAGATACTCTGCTAGATCTACGCAAAGTTGGAACTTGTGTGTTAGATACCTAAACAAGCTCAGACTTTGGAATGGTACTTGCGCTAGGTTTCTAACCTCGCTCATCTCACTCCCACTGTTTCCACCAAGAATATGTTCCTTTTCAAGGAACACAACTCTATTAGCAACAAAAGCCTTTTGGTCCTCGAGATGATAGGAATAGAACCCTAAAGTCTCTTTAAGGTATCCCACAAACATGTATCATTCCATCTTTGATGCCAACTTATCGGGGTCGTGTCTTCTAACGTGGTAGGACAGTCCCAAATCTTAACCACCTTAAGATCGGGCTTCTTTCCTTTTCATATCTCATATGGTGTGGATACTACCGACTTCGATGAAACTCTATTCAGAAGGTAAGCTGTGGTCTCTAGGGCATACCCCCAAAATGAGGTAGGCAGGTTAACAAAACTCATCATAGACCACACCATGTCTAACAGTGCATGATTCCTCCTTTCTAATATACCATTGAGCTGAGGTGTATATAGAGGTGTCCATTCGGATAGAATCCCATGGTCCTTGAGAAAATGGGTGAACTCGATACTTAAGTACTCTCCTCCTCGATCTGATCAAATAGTTTTAATATTCTTTCAAATATGGTATTTTACTTCATTCTTATATTCCTTAAATTTCTCAAAGACCTCAGATTTGTACTTCATCAAGTACACGTGTCCATACATAGAGAAATCTTAGTGAATATAATGAAGTATAGGTAACCATCTATAGCCTGAGTCGACATGGGACCACATACATCACTATGTACGAGTTCCAATAACTCAGTGGCTCTCTCTCTAGTTCCACTAAAAGGAGAGTTGGTTATCTATCTACAAAGGCAAGGTTCACAAGTTGCATATGGCTCTTAGTCAAACGGATCTAAATATCCATCTTTTAGCAACTTTTGAATCTTTCCCTCATGTATATGACATAGCCTACGATGTCATAGGTATCCATTACTTACATCATCTCTTTTCCTCTTAGATGTATTTATATTCATGATATGTGGAGAAGTGTCTAACACATATAAGCCATTAATCAGGGTCTCTCTAGTGATATCTCATCATCCATAATTATTGAACAACTATTATTCTCAAAAACTAATTTATATCCATTAATTGTTAAACAAGTGATAGAAATAATATTTTTGATAATAGAGGGAATAAAATAGCATGCATCCAATGCAATAATAGCTCCACCAGGCAGATGTAGGGTGACCTCCACAACAACGACTATAGCAACTCTTGCTCCATTGCCCATCTTGAGGTTCATATCGCCTCTGGCCAATCTCCTAGGTCTTGCCAGAACTTGTAATGAATTGTAGATATAATAAGCACTCCTAGTGTCCAATACCCATGTGTTATCGTGAAAATCTGACAAGTGAAGATTGATTATAAATATACCTGAAGCTTCTCTAAGCTTTTGTTTCACCTTCTCTGTAAGGTAGTCCTTATAGTTCCTCTTCTAATACCCGTCTTAGTCATAGTGAAAGCATTTTCTTTTATCCTTTACCCGATTTTTCTTAGCAACCTTTGTCTTACCTAGTCTTTCTTTTCCCTTGCCCTTCTTAAGGGTCTTACTAGACTTCCTTTTTTTCTTAGTCTCACCAATATAGAAAATTGACTTCTCTTTCTTGATGGTACTCTCAGCTTCCCTCAACATATTGAGGAGCTCAAGGATAGTCACCTCAAACTTGCTCATGTTAAAATTCATGATGAAGTGAGAAAAGAAATCTGGTATGGATTGAATTATAAGATCAACGCATAAGTTATCCTCTTGGACTATTCCTAGACCTGTGAGTTTCTCGATCCACTCTATCATCTTTAGGATATAGTTCTCAACCGATATCCCTTCTGTCATCCTAGCTTGGAAGCGTCTCTTGGATATCTCGTATTTTTAAATTCTTCCCTGTTTCTCAAACAGTTGGCGGAGATGAAGAAAGATATAATTGTTAGGACTCTAACTAGCGGAGTTCTAATTTAGTTTCATTGAAGAGGACAAACATGTAAATCTAAGGGTATTCATGTAAATCTTATCTAGTCGATCCCTATTAAAGAGGTGAGGAGGTCGGCTATGTTAGGATTAGTTTGGAGGAAGATATTTTGAGGAAAAAATAAGAAACATGTCACCATAATTAACCACCCCTTATCCTAGTTAAAGAGGGGTTGGTCGAGGAGTGGTTAAGTTAGAATATGATTGTGATTAGTTTGGAGGTTGCTTCTTAGAGTTGGAGTTGGAGTTGTTGGAAGTAGAAGTTGCTTCTTAGAGTTGGAGTAAGAGTTGTTAGGAGTACGAGTCTTAAGTAGGAATCCTATTATGAGTTGGGGTTTAGAAGCCCTATAACTAGCTTTGTATTCTCTCCTCTTTCGTTATGAATAGATCAATTCAGCTCATGTAGTAGAAAACCAAGGAGGGTGGAACCCTTATAGAGTTCCAAGGAGGCTGATCCCCTATAGAGATCACTCCAAGTTTAGAATCTCCAAGGGTTCTAACACTTGGTATTAGAATAGCATTCATGGTGTCTTGCTGCCCTTCCACAGCCATCCATCAGCCTCTCATAGTCGTCCAAAGCAATTTCCATAATTGCTTGAATATCGTCACCAAATTTCACCGTCATCTCCACTATTGCAAATCATCCTTTGATCTCCCCATGAATTGTAACGGATTTTGGTTTCCTTCCTTACTACTACTGCAATTTAGTTATCCCTATTCAAAAAATCCAAAAAAATTTGTTCCTATTTGCTGTACAAACTGTTAGTCACAAAGCTTCCATCTTTACGATGAAAGTTACGCTGCAGAATTCCAGCTGCACACCCTTGACTATTTGATTTGCTGCTATGTTTTTACTGATCCAATCTCTACAAAATTTTTATGATGGCATTAGCACTTCCTATTTTTGGTTTTTCATTTACTTTTGTAAAAAAATTCTCAATATAAACTACTGATCTTTTACATCCAAACTGTTACACTTTAGATGTAAAAATCTGCTACAGTACCTTCCTGTGATCTTCGATTTTGCCAAACTTTTTGCTGTTGTTTTCTTCCATAAATTTTTTGTCAGCATTACCATTTCCTTACCAGTAGATTCTACTTAAGTTTTACTTGAATCCTTATTTTGAACTACTAGAAAAAAATCTTGTCTATACTATTGAAATCTTTTGAAAAAAAATTATGTCATAGTACCTTCCTGTATTCCTTGATCTTGCTGAAACTTTTCTTATCGATTTCATGCATGAATTTTTTGATAGCATTACCTTTCCCTTGCCAGTGGATTACCATTGAATTTTAGTTGATTCCTTGTTATGAACTAGTGCAAAAAAATTTGAGTATACTACTGAAATCTTTCGCTGAAATTTTTTTGTAACAACACCTTCTCGCAATCTTTGATTTTGCCAAAAATTTTGCTACCGTTTCATTCCACAGAATTTTTGATAACATTACCTCTCCCTTACTAGTAGATTCCCTTTAAGTTTCACTTGAATTTTTATTGAAAATTTTTGGAAAAAATTGTCTTCACTGTTGGAATTTTTTCGACGAAAAATCTACTAATGCACATGTGTTTCTTCCTCTCCTTAACCCATCGAAATCCAACCATCTTACTGCCACCACCCAGGGCATCTTTAGGGCATCCCTTTAGCCTTAAGACTCAACCATCATAACCTATTTTTATAGCCCAAACAACACGTAAAACTACAGCCCAAAACAGCGACCTATCGTAGCCTATCGACGCAGAATTCTGCAGCACTACCTTTCGGTGGTTTTTGTTGCACCCATATCTGACCCTTACTGAAATTTTTGTTGCCACCCATCTCATCTTTAGGGCAACCCTCTAGCCTTAAGATTCAGCTATCATAACTTATTTCCAGAATCCACGGCCAACTCAAGCCGCAGCCTAAACAGCGGTCTTCCGCAGCCACCGAACCTTCCACTAATCCTTACCCTCCGTAGCCACCAATCCTACAAAACTGGTTGCTGCCATCAACAGCAACCCTAAGCCATCCCTCTAACCCTAAACTTAATTCACCAAACCCTCCTTACAGCCCCTACAATAGCCCTAAATCACAGCCCCAACAGCATAAAAAAAATAGCAACCTGTCAACCCCAAACTATAGCCATATACCCATGATCCACTATCCCTTTCGGCCACCAAACCACCCAACAGTTCTATACCACTGACCCAATAGCAGGAGAGGGACATTAGCATCACAGATCTGGAGACACACTCAATGGCATCTCAAGGTTCAATCAATGCCAAGTTGGAGGCGTTTGAATCACACATAGATGACAGATTACGCGCCTTATTCGTCGAATTTGGATTGAGCCGATCTCTGAACCCAATAAAATTCCAGCAAGGTCAAAGTTTAGAAAGGCCTCTTAAAAAGAAATAACGAGCCACTGATATGTGATAGCCATGCATGAGGGTGGACTTCCCTTGATGGGAAGAAGGAGACCTGATGGGATGGATTTCGCATGCCGAACATTACTTCCATCATCATCAAACACCGGAGGATTCCATGGTGGACACTGCTATCATCCACCTTAAAGGAGATGTTATACGATGGTACACTTGGCTTGAATACAACTATGGGACTCTAACGTGGATACAATAAGTATGCGCTGCTGAACCACTTTGGGCTGACCAAGTACAAGAATATCAACAGACAACTTGTCAAGATCTGATAAACCTCAATGATCCAAGAATACTAGACCAGGTTTGAAGAATTATCTTACTTTGCTTGTGATTGGTCTGATAAGCAATTATTAGGGACATTCATCGAAAGACTCAAGCCAAAAATTAAAGGAGAGGTTAAAGCACAGCAGCCCCCTACCGTGAAGGTGACAATCTCTTTCGCCTGAATCCAAGAGGAACGACTGAATCAAGATGCTCGAAGGATGAGAACCACTCTTAGACCAGCAGCATATAAACCTCCCTTTGCTCCCAGCCATTCTTCACTGCCAAAAAAATTGACAAGAGAAGAGCTACGTGATAGATAGGTGAAGGGCCTTTGTTGGCATTGCAAGGAACTTTGGAGCCACAACCATCGCTGCAAAAAGGGAGAGCTTTCCATGATAAAATCTATTAAAGAATCTAAAGGAGCGGCTCAGGAAACTGAGGAGAACACGAAGGAGGACCCGCAACTGGTCAATTGCATGACTCACGTTTAGCCGGCCATGCAAACCCGCAAGCAGCAAAAGTGGAAGAATCCTTTAAGCAGCAACCCATCACCGTCCTCACCAACAATGTTATGAATGGAAAGGGAGAACAAGTGACCTTATGCGAGAAACATGAGAGCGAAGTAATGACGATCTCGACACAACGGTTGCAGAAGCTTACTGAAATTTCAAGCGCCTCCACTGAACTGAGCCGACTACTTCCTACCAGGCTATACAATCTTCATAAAGCTTTACCTCTTTGTTTGCATGTATAAACTCTTCCTAATGTGCCACATCCAATCGAACCAGCTATGGCTTCTGAAGTGCTCATAGATTTTGGGCTACTTCTATAACTTCTCCAAGGAGTGGACCATAATGCTCAAAGTCTTCCCTGATATGACCATCGATCCACGGCCCATGACCACAAGAAGATTGAGTCCCTCCAGCGATAATACTAGCATGGAATCTATGACGTTAAACTTTATTGGATGGAGATCAAAATTCTGAAGGAACAGGACGAAGGCATCCACACGTCCACCATCTACAAGATCCTCATAGTCATGATGTCATCTACATCAGTGCTACCATTACTCGATCATGGCAATGTATTCGTAATTAGAGCAGACATATCAGGAATTAGGATCGACACCACTCTCATGCAAGATGACCGACTCCTAATATACACCGAGGCTCTCCATACATTTCACACAATGCTTTTGATCTGTAAAGGAATACTAATTGCTACTTAATTTGAAGTTTGGCATGGAATAGGTCAACAACACAAAGGAGAGATGAAAATAAGCTCGATAAAATTATAGCTCCTACCCTCCTGGGACTCATAATGGGCTCATACCACTAGAGACCTTATCAAAGGGGAGCATCTATTCCAAAAGAAGGCTCAGTTACTATTAAAGAATAACCAAGTGGCAGCCCATGCAAGAAAGAAACAATCCCTCGACAAATATCACAACAGAAAAAAGTTTACTGTTGAATATCGAGTTTCCCTTCATCTCCAACCCTACCAGTAGAAATTCGAGCCTCAAGGAAGTGCTCCCCCTGCTACTTTGGCCCTTGCAAATTTGGGGTGACTTATGGATCAGATCATTACATCAATTTAAAAATACAATTGATCCTAAAGTATCTCATCGCAAATGAAAGTTTAGAGATGATAACACAGCCCGATTTATCCACTCGACACCCAAGTCGATAAGGAGACCCAGGTTCAACTGATGATTACATGTGATTACGGGATCGTGATACATCACCGTCTAGTCACTACTGCTGATGCTAGACCCCAGGAGCAGGATGTGCCTACTATAGGGTCACGAGGGACCATCGTGAGGAATTACAGATCACGACCCAAAGACATGGAGCTTAGCCTTGAGGACATGACTAATTTGAAGAGGGCGGGACTGTTAGGACTCTAGCTAGGGGAGCCCTAATTTAGTTTCATTGAAGAGGGCAAACATATAAATCCTAAGGGTATTCATGTAAATCCTATCTAGTCGACCCCTATTAAAGAGGTGAGGAGGCTAGCTAGGTTAGGATTAGTTTGGAGGAAGATATTTTGAGGAAAGAATAAGATACATGTCACCCTAATTAACCACCCCTTATCTTAGTTAAAGAGGGGTCGGTTGATGAGGGGTTAAGTGATAGGACTCCAATAGGGTTGAGTCCTAATCATCTTAGTACTAGTCAATAAAAATCCTGTTAGATTATAATAAAGCCACTCCTATCTTATAAAGGAGTATGGCTAGGGTTTAGATTAGCCCTTAGGGCTTAGTAGTCGCCGTCCCCCTTACTGGGTTGGTCGGCTAGGGTTTCCCCTGCTTAGGTCGGCTAGGGCAAAGGGGTAATTCTACTTAGGCAAGCACCCTTTTAGGCTAGAGTTTTGATCCCTATTTAAAGATGTAGTTGCCTCCCCTCATGAATCAAGCAATTATCATCTTTTATTCAGCCTTTGTGCCGAGTTCAGGAGGGAGGAACCCCTATAGTGTTCCAAGGGTTTATCCCCCTCAGCGATCAAAATCTATAGGGCTCCATCTGGGGTCTTATCATCTGACTACCCTATAGCCATCTCAGCCACCTCCACCTTCCAAAGCAATTCTCATAATTGCTTTTGACGTCGCCTCCATCCACCGTCGCCCATCAAGCTGCAGATCCATCTATCTACTGCCGCCCCTTGTGTAATCTAGAAATTGGTATATTTTTATCATCTATGCCCTTCAATACTGCAAGGTTTCTTACTTTACATGTTGAAGATTTTTCTCAAATTTTATCCGCTATAAATTTCGTTCGTTGCAAACGTTATCATTGTTGCAAAGGCAAAATGCTGCAGAAATTTTTAGTCGCATTTTTGCCTCTTGAAACCAGTTTATTTCTTCTCCTTTCTGGCCAAAATTTTTAGGCAATTCTAAGGATCAACTTGGCTTTCATTTGGAATTGGTTTCTCGAAAAAACTCCTTCTAGAACAGGTTTTCTTATATAATCTTTCACCGTCACACAGTTCTGGAATTTTACAATGAAGGATCTGCCTTTCGTCTTTTGCCCTATTTCCCTACTGTTACACTGCCAAAATTTCATCAAACATTTTACTAGTATTAACAACATCTGAGCCAAGGGTTTCTGCATAATTTTCTTAAACTTTCCTTTGGAATTTAAGTCGAGAAGTCATCGTTTCTCCGACGTAAAACAGGTTCAGCAGGACAGCACATCGTAGCACTTTTTTCACCGAATTCTATCAGATTTGAGTGCTATTTTTTGTGAGATTTTGGATTCTCTTTTCCTCATCTCAAAACCCTAGCATCCTCTCTGAAAACCTTTCCAATCCTTACTCAAAACTAAACCCAAACAGCCACCCAAATCTACCCTAAACCATAGCCTACTCCCATCCAAACCGATTCACCTTCCAATCGGCCACCCCCTTCTCCAAAATTCTCATGCCACTAACCCGACAACAGAAAAAAGACTTCAATATTACAGATCTAGAGGTGTATACTATGGCATTAGAGGAGGCTATCAATGCAAAGCTTGAAGCCTTTGAAAACTGCATGGAAGAGAAGATGCAATCCCTTTTCGTCGAATTCAGCATTGGCCGACCGTCGAGCCCGAGGAAATCACAACACGGAGAAACTTCAGATCGGTGAGACGATCCTCAAGAATGTGGCCACATCACCTCTGATCTTAATAATCCACACATGAAGGTTGACTTCCCTAGATGGGAAGAAGGAGACCCGATCGAGTAGATCTTGCTCGCAGAGCGCTATTTTCGATTCTACCGAACCGCCGACACCACATGGGTGGAGACTGCTGAGGACTCTCTTGGCAGCAATTCAAGGAAGGACTACTGAACCACTTCGGACCAACCGATTTTGACAACATCGACGGACAATTGGCAAAGATTCGTTAAACCTCTACAAGATAAGAATACCAAACAAGGTTTGAATGTTTATCTAATCAAACTGTGGATTGGTTTGAAAAATAACTTCTAGTGACTTTCATCGAGGGTCTAAAGCCAGAGATTTGGGGAGATGTAAAGGCATTGCAACCGTACATTCTTATGACAGTAATTTCCATTGTGCGTATTGAAGAAAAATGATTGAACTAAGAGGCAAGAAGGACAAGAGTTGCTCCCCGACCAGCCATGCCGAGGCCTACAGTCCCCATTACTGTCATCCGAGACCCCACACCAAAAAAATTGATGAGGGATGAGCTTCGTGAATGATCGGCCAAAGGATTATGTTGGCACTTTGAAAAACCATGGAGCCGAGAACACTACTACAAAAAGGGCCAGCTCCTTGTGATTGAACCAGTGGAGGATGAGGACAATGAACCATCTGAAGAAGCCCTTGAATATGAAGAAGAAGCCATGAAGGAAAAGCCCCAACTGGCTGACTATGCAGTGCACGCATTGGCCGACTACTCCAACCCACAGACGGTGAAAGTTGGAGGACTTCTGAAATAATAACCCAATACCGTTCTCATCGACATGGGCAGCACAACTAACTTCCTCAATAGTAAGGTTGCTACATGTTTGCAACTTTAAATCGACGGTTGCAACAAGTTTGACGTAAAGGTCACCGACGACCGAATCCTCAATTGTGACCAACGGTGCCCGCGGGTGAAACTACTCCTCCAAGACCAAGAAGTGGTAGCTGATTTTTTCCTCCTACCCATCGATGATTATGAATCTGTACTCAGGATCGAATAGCTCACAATGCTAAGTAATATCTCTAGGAATTTTTCTAAATTAATTATGAAATTTTATTACAAAGGGAGATAGGTCACGTTACGAGACAAGCACGGGAGCCATATTTCCACCGTTTCGTTGCAACGAATGGAGAAAGTTTTGCACAAAGCACATGGTGGATTCTTCATGCATATCTAGTAGCCATCTAAAGGGGAGAACGTACAAAACTCGGATCCTAAGCTTGCCCTATTACTAGATGAATCCGTGGATGTTTTCTCGGAGCCGCATGGGCTGCCCCCTAACCGATCGTATGACCACCGCATTCCTATTTTGCCAAGCAAACCTCCAGTAAATTTATGACCATACCATTATCCTCATTTACAAAAGGATGAGATCAAAAATATTGTTAAAGAGATGCTTGACACTGGGGTGATACGACCGAGTTGCCCTACGCTTGATATACATTTTGAGCACTTACGAACTGTTCTAACCATTCTTCGAGAAAATACTCTTTATGTTAAATAGTCAAAGTGTAGCTTCTTACAACCTAAAGTAGAGTATCTATGGTGCATTATATCAGAGGATGGAGTGACGATAGACCCGACAAAGATCGAGACAATGCAAGGATGGCCGAGACCTACAAACATAAAATCACTATGCGGCTTCCTTGGACTCACGGGCTACCACCAGAAGTTTGTGAAAGATTATGGCAAGATCAGTGCCCCACTCATATCCATACTCAAGAAGGACTCCTTTTCGTGGTCGGATCAAGCCTCCACAACATTTGAATGACTCAAGGCCGCCATAACGACGACGCTGGTCCTAGTGCTACCCGATTTTAGCTGAACTTTCATGATTGAGGCTAACGCATCCGGAGTTGGAATTGGGGATGTTCTAATGCATGATAACTGACCCCTTGCCTACACCAGCAAAGCTTTATCTCCCTCACATCTTAAAATATCCCTGTATGACAAAGAAATACTTGTTATCATACATGCAGTTACAAAGTGGAAACCCTACCTGATCGGCCGACGCTTCCAGATTGAGATCGACCACCGAAGCCTTAAATATTCCTTAGAGCAGAAAATATCCTCCTCAGAGTAGCAACGATGGGTAACTAAACTCCTTGGCTTTGATTATGAAATTATTTACCGAAAAGGAAAAGAGAACATTGTTGCAGATGTCCTATCTCGGCTACCGGGATAAGCCAAAATTTTAGCCATCTCCCTTCCCTCCATCGACTTCCTCGACAATACTAGGGAGGAATGGAAGAATGATCCAGAAGCCCGAGCCATCATAGAAAAGTTGGAGAAGACCCGAGGTTCATGAGTCACTACTCGTGGGATTAGAAGGACTTATGCTACAAAGATCGAATTGTTATTGTTCCTTCTTCCACTTGCATTCAAATTATTTTACATGAGATGCATTCTTCACCCTCAGAAGGTTACTCTAGATTTCTGAGGACTTATAAAAGGGTGAAGCAAAACTTCTTTTGGAAGGGCATAAAAAAATTGATTTATGATTATCTATCCAAATGTGATGTATGTCAATAGCAGAAAGGCGAAACAGTGGCAAGACCGGGGAAACTATAGCCACTAACCATATCAGACTCAACATGGACCGACATTTCTATGAATTTCATCAAGGGACTGCCACTATCCCAAGGTAAAAGCATTATATTTGTGGTGGTAGATCCCCTAACCAAGTATGCTCAATTTTCTGCTGTGAAACATCCCTATACTGCTGCTAGTATTGCTCAACTTTTTGTGGAACATATAATAAAACTATATGGGATGCCAAGGTCGATTGTGAGCGACCGTGACAGGGTATTCACAAGTAAATTTTGGACAAAGCTCTTTCATCTACAGGGCACCCAATTGAAGATGAGCACAGCCTATCATCCCAAATGAACGACCAAACAGAAGTAGTCAATAGATGCCTCGAGACATACCTACGGTGCTTCACTAGTGATCGGCCCAAAGAGTGGACAAGGTGGCTTCCTTGGGCTGAATGGTGGTACAACACGATATTTCATTCATCAACTAAATGTACCCCTTATGAGGCATTGTATGGTCGACCGGCCCTTGTAATACCTAGATATCTGCTTGGTTCGTCAAAGTAGAACAGGTCGACCAAAATTTGATTAATAGGGATAAACTGCTACAACTACTGAAAGACAACTTGAATGTTGCTCAAGCTGGCATGAAGCAACAAGTAGACAACCACCGGAGTGAGCGAGAATTCATAATGGGAGATTGAGTCTACCTTCAGCTCCAACCATACATGCAGCTATCAATCAAAACAAGAGCATCAATGAAGTTGTCTCCATAATTTTATGGACTATACCAGATCTTAGAGCGAGTTGGGGCTGTGGCATACAAATTAAAGCTTTCAGATAATACTAAGATACATCCCGTCTTCCACGTGTCTTTATTAAAGCTAAAGCTGAGAGAACATGAGAAGGCCCAGACTTAGCTGCCGAGCACCACTAATGATGGCAAAATCAAAGCTCAACCTGAAGCTATACTTGATCGGAGGATTGTGTGCTGGTTACAAGTGCTCTGTAAGCCAATCACGTGAGTGATGACACGTGTGACACACTGCATAATCTTTTTGCTTATGATTAATATTGATATATTCTCACATTATATTGTCTATAGCATATATACTATGATGTCCTTGATTCTATGCTATGAGAATCAGATCATGATGAGATCATGATAATGAGATCGATTCACCTTTAAACACAGATTCTAAATAATTTCGATCATAGGTTACTCGAGAGGGACATCAAGATAATCGGATAGACTGGTGTACCATATACCCATCTATATAATGGCGGCGGTTGGTCACATAGCCACTTGTGTAGAGACACTAAGGATATAGTATAGGTGCTCATTGGAGAATGAGTTCACTGATTGATCCGCTTATTGAATGTTGTATGTTTAATGAGACCTAATGTCAAACAGTGATTCCATAGTCCTAGTTGTGTATCTGATCCTTAGACTTGAGACACCAAGGATACCTTGTATAATTACTCCTTTCTTTGACGCCAGACTTACCGGTTTGGAAAGTTCCAGATATGGTACAGCTGATTATTGAGATTGGTAACCAACCTTACGAAGGTAATTGTGTGTCAATAGAAGATTATCCACTCTCAGTATCACGAGAGGAATATCCTTTATGTGCTTGCTTAAACAAATCCCTAGCCAAGGTCATTCAGATTGAGAGAGAGAGTTTTATGAGAGAATCTGATTAGAGCGAGATTATGACGGATTCCGTATGTGACCTGATAGTACCATATCCAATATAGTCTCTAGGATATTACTTGGATGAGGGATTATAGATACATGGTAACTGTGGACAGACAGGTTCGATGGATTCGATCCCCTTGTGTCGTCTGAGGACTATGGCGTAGTGGCCTAGTACATCCATAGTCGATGAGTCGAGTGAATTATTATGGGGATAATAATTCACTATATCAGAAGGAGTTTTGATGGGAGTAACTCATGACCAGCTGGGTATCGGGCCTAGAGGGTCACACACATATGGTGGATGCTTCAGCGAATAGAGGATTAGATGGAGATCCAATTAGCCCCTATTCTCATTAGATGAGACCCTATGTTGATAGGCTCATTGATTAAGGCCCAATTAGAGGCCTAAGGAGATTATTGGATAGAGATCCAATAATGCAAGGTTAGTGGGTAATTGGATGGAGATCCAATACTCACTAAAGAAGGAGCACTAGGGTTTTTTTGGTGGCTCTCTATAAATAAGAGGAGAGACTCATGGTTGATAGGCTACAACATTAGCCACCACCTCCTATTCTCCTCCCTCCCTCCCTCTGTACAAGAGTTACGAGATCAAATTGGATGAGTTACGTTGCAGAGATCTATCGTGTGGATATTGCTAGAGAGGAGGACGTTTGACCTGCTTCATCCTCTCCATCCGGATCTGGAAATACATCTTATTAGGAATTAGAGTTTTGAAACCCTATATAAAGCATGTAGTCACCACTATTTTATCAAACAATTAATACATCTTTTTTAGTAATTATGACTGACTAGCAAGGAGGGAGGAACCCCTATAGAGTTCTAAGGAGGGACAATCCCCTTCAGAGGTCAACCGAAGCTTAGAATTATGCTGGGTTCTAACAGAATCTCCAAAAAAGCCCTAAATAGTGCTTTCCATAGCTTGGGTGGTACAACCAACTAGGCCATTTTATGGATGCTGATTTAGCCTTTTATCCAGCCCAACTCAGCCCTAGTTTAGGCGCAATAGGCCCCTAGTTAAGTTGGCATGATTACGACCCAATACCATCTTAATTTGACTCTAAACGATCATGATCAGGACCTAATCACTCAATCACATATCTAGCACAATAATGAAGCAATCAACATATTCTCCAATATTTTGGCATGTCATCTGATTATTCGACACTTCGTATGAACCTTCGACGTATAATCCTTTCCTTCGACATATCGCCCGATCTATTGGTATGTTGACTTCTCACCATATTTGATCTTTTGTGTAATACCCGATCCTTCCTGCCCCATGGCCCAACTTCACTCGAAGTCTATCCTATCGTACGTCGACTAGTCCTCTAGCTCAACATCTAATCTCTGACATGATGCTTCACTAATCCATAGTCTGATTCTCCTACTTTGATAATTTGCATGTGATAGTTCATGTCCATGATCGATGTCTTTCCTGCATCACTTAAATGCTTATTAGATCATAACTTCATCAATTGATTTCATCATTAGAATTTGAGATTCAACAATAATTACATGATATCCATAGTTCGAATGTCAAAATAGTTACACATTTTAAATAGATATCATAATTTAATGTCATCAAATACATGTGTAAGAGTACAATATAGTTGCTACATAATTAAAATGTTGTCATCACTTCTCTCCCTTTATCATCAACAGAAAGAAAAAATATACAAGCTACTACTTCTCTCTCCCACTTTATCATCATCATAAAAAAGGGAAGGATATCATGTAATCATGGTACTATTTCTTTTCATTTACATCAATGTACCAATTGTAAAACTACTTTGATATCACATGAAGGATATTAATGTTGAAGATAAGTTCAAATCATGAGGGGTCAATTGATGATGAGGTATATATGAAGGAGTCATATGTAAATCTCACATCAAGAAATCAAGATAAATTTGGATGAATCTCCTTTTCAATAAAAAGAAAGAATTATAGGAGAACAAATAGTAAAAGATATTGATTCATATAAAATAAATCTCATTATAAATATCAAAAAGTTAAGTGAAAGATCATGATTCATTTGGATAAATCTCTTTCTCAATCATTAATGAAAAGAAAGAAATATAGGAGAATAAATACAAAATATATCTCAGTCTTGAATAAGACTCATCAGAGGACTCCCAAGTAGCATCCTCAGTAGGCGGATAGGTCCATTGTACCAATACTTTAGCTAAAGAGTGTCTGTGGCGCATTACGATCCTACGATCCAATATAGCCTCTAGCCGGTTTTGGACTTCTCTATTTTCAGGTAGATGATGTTATGACAATTATTCTTCTCCTAGCTTCAATTTGAGGTAAGAAACATGGAAGATCGAATGTATCTTTAAGTCCGTTGGTAAATCCAATCGATAAGCAATGGCTCTAATGTGCTCCAAAATTTTGTAGGCTCTGAAAAACGAGGAGACAGCTTCATGGAGGCTTGGGTCTTTATAGATGTTTGCTTGTATGGTTGAAAGCAAAGGAAGACCCAATCTCCTATGGTAAATTGCCTTTCGTTCCAATGCTTGTCGGCTTGTTGTTTCATTCTCGATTGGATGGTTGTAAGGTTGTCTTTCAAGATCTACAAAATTTTGTCCCTGTCAATTAACTCCTTGTCTACTTGATTCACCTTTGACGTGCCATATATTATGTGATTGTTGGTGGAGGCTGACAATATATAGCTTCAAACGGGATACTTTTGATAGATGAATGATAGATTGTATTATACTATCCTTTAGCCCAGGGGAGCCATTTAGTCCACTCCTTTGGCCTGTCACTAGTGAAGCACCTAAGGTAGTTTTCAAAGCACCTGTTTACCCCATAAATATGATCCTTTCCAATAAGGATAATATTAATAATAGAAATGACATAGGCTTTATTGGAAATATTTAACAAAAGCCAACCATCTTTGTAAAAGGACCTACATTAAATGTGCCATAAAGAATCAAGTGTAATTCTTATAAAAAATTAGGACATAAAACCTATAAATGTCCATTCAAAAATTATAGTCCACATAAATTAATTTGGGTTCCTAAAGGAACCATAAACAACTTTATGTCATTAAAAAATGGGAAGAACATGTCATGAAGGACCCAATGTTAAATGGGTACCTAAATCAAAACCTCCCATAATATAAAGGTATTTCCTAACAAGGCTAGGAGCAATAAAAATATTTTGAAAGTCATATTACTTGAGATCTAATACTCCTTCAAGCTAACTAGCTTAAGTAGTAATAACAAAATTATTGGAATTAAAATTATTGACATTAAATCTTTTAATGATTCATCATTAAATAATTAATTTTGATGATGCATAGTTAGAACATATAAGTATGAAAATGAACTAGAACCAAAGAACCTTAGTTATTTAAAAATATGTTGAAATTTAAATAAATGAGATTTTGATGATGATTGAATAATAAGTTCAAAATCATTGGTTTCAATATTTGGAAAAGCTATTGTTGAATGAATGTTTGATAGTTGAATAGTTATATGTTAAGATTGAATGTGTGATGATTACCTTTGAATTCAAATATGAAATAAATAAAAATTTGAAAATGAGTTTGTCAACTCCTTCCACTATGTGCAAAAGGGTTAAAAGTTGAAATTTAGATAGGTTGAATTTTGATTGAAGATGTTTTATGAAACAATGCTTAATAATGATTATGCTTAATGACCTTATATTTCAAAATTATGCATGATGATCTTTGTGATTTATGGATTATTGATCCTTGTCATAATGAAAGCTCTTTTTGGTTTTAAATGAAAGTACATGTTTTTATTTGGCTTAAAAGACAAAGACATGCTTGTATGAAATAAAGGTAAATACATTTTTACTTGAAAATTTTTTTATCTTATAAATCTTTCAAAAAGAGAGTAATGAATTGATTATGTTATCTTTTATGAATCTCTTAAACTATGAAAGTGATTTTAATGATTTGATGATTTGAACTTGGATAAGTTATTATCATGATTCATGGCAAGTTTAGAAAATGAAACTTCAAATTTTTACATAAATACTTTGATTATGAAAAATCTTTGTTGAATGAGGAACGATTTGCTAAAATTAAAATTATGAATTTTAAATACATAAGATTTTACATGATTGGATTTCTATTTTACTTGGAATCTTGAATATATAAAGATTTCTTGATTACTTATGTTACAATTTACAAACAATAAGGAGGGGCAAATTTATTAACTTAAATAATGTCTTTTGGTATTCATGAATGTCTTTTCATCTCAATATCTTTCTTGACATAATTTATTTTAAAACTCATGAATGACATAACTTATCACCAAAATTATTATTTCTTAAATTTGTGATAAGTTAAAAATTGAAAGAGATTTGTATTATCATAAATATTTTCTTAATTTCTTGACTTGACCTTTACATTATAGGAATCACGTTATTGATCTCTATGATTTTTTTATTTTTAAAAAAAATGAGATTTATGATCTTAACAATAATAATTAAAAATTTTATCATGATCATTCTTCTTTTTGATTAAAAAGATTTATCTTGGATGAATTGAGATTATCCCCTAAGACTCATTTTTATTATTTACAAAAATGGGAAAGAAACTTATTAAATGAAATCATGTCTTTTGATATTAAAAATTTTAATTTTATTTTTAATACATGATCCTCTTGTACTTTTTGGCGTAATTTGAATATGGATGTTAAGAAAAAATTATGCAATCACATTTCTTTTTTACATTAACAAAGGGAGAGATAAAATTAAAAGCAAATTGGATATGATAATATTGGATGAAAAACAATTCGCTTAGATAAAAATTTAGAATTTTAAATTATTTAAATACATACAAAATGCATAATTCACAAATTTGAGCTTAGTCTACAATCATGTTCTCTTTTGGAATTCATGATGATTGTTATCAAAATTATATGAGATGATTTTAAATGCATAAGTAGCTCTTAAACTTTTGTATCTCCTTGAATATCTTGAAGTTTTGAGCTTAATTTCGAAATTCACATCTATAAAATTTATATCTTTAAAATTGAGTATTTTTATGATATAGTATTTTTCATTTCTCTACCTTTATTCTACATTCTTATCACACAAAGTGGAGAAAGGAAATCACTAGCATTTCAAGAGACCAATAAGTCTATTAATTTTATTTTGAATCTCTTGAAAATGATTTTGATGATTATGATTATTGGAAATTAAATGGGTTCGTTAACTATATCATGATTTTGATTCCTCGAAATTATAACTTGAAATCTTTAATAAATCAAATCTCTTATGTCTTCTCATATTATTTAAAATGAGATTTTTGTATAAATCATGATCTTGACAACTTGAGAATTATTATACATTAATCAAGATATTCTATGATTTGTTTCTTGATATTCATAATTTGTTTTTGTAAATTGAATATCTCATCACTATGTTAATTGTTCTTGATATGTTTCATGTAATGATTGGTTTATTCCTTGATATATCTATTGAAAAATAATGTAATGGGAAAAGTTTTACACTATTCTAACCATCCCTTAATGTTGATAATGACAAAAACAGAGCAAAACTTGTTAGCTTATAAAATTACAAGCTAGAACAATGCAAAAGAAGCAAATATTTGCTAGCTTGCACTTCTCAAAAGAGACGAATAAATTCACTAGCTTGCATGTTCTAAAGTAATTGCTAAGCCTTCATATATCAAAAACTTGCTAATTGTACTTCTCCATTTGTTGATGACAAAGAGGGGGAATGTATAATAATGTGAAATAATGTATGATGATCATTCATGTAATGATGATTTTGAAAACTTACATAAAGATAATGATTTGTTATTGTTCGAATTTACTAGCTACATTTACTTGAAATTTACATGAGAAAAATTTATTGAGCTTATATTCAAAATTATATATATACAAGATTGAGGTCAAGACCTAGAAATGCTAAATCATGAAAATATATAAATTGCTAATATAGATTTCATGAAATTAAGCCTTTTTGTGATATCATTTCTTGAAAACTTTCTCCATGATTTTATCTTATTATTTCCAAAAAAAGGGAGAAAAAATTACATGAAGTGATGGGAATAAAACAGGAATAAAATTTTATATACGAACAAATACTAGCAGACCGTCACACACAGCGGAATCAAACAAAAATCATAATCAGATGAACACTAAGATTTACGTGGAAAACCCCTTCAACTCGACGGGTAAAAACCACGAGACAAGCTAGAGAAAATCCACTATCAAAATAATGAATATACAGACCTCAAGGCTTCTTGCCCAAGCCCACAGCAATAGCCACAAGAGAATCACAGGGATACAAGAACTATAATCCTAAGCACAATATCCAAAACCTTCCCAAGAGATCACAGTAAGAATCCACTGCAAACTGATCTAACTTGAGATTTGAATGATTGAGAATAATAGTCTTTTCCTACCCTTGTCTTATTCCCTTTCCTAGATCTCTTATTTTCTGGCCTCTATTGTCAATCTGCAGTCTTCTTTCTCTCTCCCACGTTTTCAGCCGCCGCTGCTCTCTTAATCTCAACCCTAACCACCTAATCTAGGTTTTAGGTTAATATAAGTGAGGTTTTGGGCTGTGGGCTTCACTAAAGCCCATTATGGGCTGAATCTGGGCCATCTGCCCAACAACCTCCCCCTTCAGCCCATAAGGGAGGCTGTCTCATGACTTCTCAATGTGAAGCCATGCCGACCAACTGTCGGCACATCTCCTGTCTCTCTTTCGGTAAAGCCTTTGTCAACATGTCTGCCCCATTATCATTTGTGTGAATTTTTTGAAGCTGTAACTGCTTCTTTTCAAGCACATTTCTGATCCAGTGATATCTGACATCTATATGTTTTGACTTGGAATGAAATGTTGGGTTCTTGCATAAATGGATGGCACTCTGACTATCACAATACACCACATAGTTTTTCTGCTTCAGCCCCAATTCTTGTAAGAATCATTTCATCCATAACATTTCTTTGCAAACCTCTATAGCAGCAATATATTTTGCCTCTGTGGTGGAGAGAGCAATACACCTTTGCAATCTGGACTGCCATGACACAGCTCCCCCTGCAAAAGTAAGTACAAAACCTGATGTGGACTTCCTTGTGTCAATATCTCTTGCCATATCTGCATCTGTGTAACCTATTAATACAGGTGGTCAACCTCCAAAGCTTAAACAAATTTTAGAACTTCCTTTGAGATATCTAAAAATCCACTTCACTACTGCCCAATGCTCTTTACCTGGATTTGCAAGAAATCTACTAGTAACACCCACTGCATATGCTATGTTCGGCCTTGTACATACCATTGCGTACATTAAACTTCCAACTGCTGAAGCATAAGGAACCTTTTGCATTTTCTCCTTCTCCTCATCACTTGACGAACTCTGATCTGAGCACAACTTGAAGTGACCTGCAAGAGGAGAACCAACTGGCTTTGCATTACTTATACTGAACATATCCAATACCTTCTCAATGTATTTCTCCTGTGACAACCAAATCTTTCTCTTTCTTCTGTCACGAGAAATCTGCATGCCCAGTATTTGCTTTGCTGGCCCCATGTCCTTCATTGCAAAAGACTCACTCAGGTCCTTCTTCAACCTGTCAATCATAGACATATCTTTTCCGAGGATAAGCATATCATCAACATAAAGTAAGAGAATAATAAAATACTCACCAAACCATTTGATGTACACATAATGATCTGAAGCTGTTCTTTTATATTCATTTTCAATCATAAATGAATCAAACTTTTTATACCACTGTCTTGGAGCTTGCTTCAGCCCATACAAGCTCTTCTTTAACTTGTAGATAAGATTTTCTTTACCTTTGACTTTGAAGCCCTCTGGTTGCTCCATATAAATTTCCTCCTCCAAATCACCATGAAGGAAAGTTGTTTTCACATCTAACTGTTCAATCTCCAAGTCTAGGTTAGCAGCAATACCAAGAGCAACACGGATAGAAGATATTTTAATAACAGGAGAAAAAATTTCTTCAAAGTCGATACCTTTCTTTTGACCAAAGCCTTTCACAACCAATTTAGCTTTATACTTTGGTTGAGAACAATATTCTTGAGTCTTCAACCTGAAAACTCACTTGTTCTTCAAGGCCTTACTTCCCTCTGGTAGTTGCACCAAATCATATGTGTGGTTCTTCTGCAGAGAATCCATCTATTCTTGCATAACAATAAACCACTTCTTTTTCTGCTCACTTTCAACTGCTTCCTAGTAACTCTCTGGTTCACCTGCATTAGTAAGCATCACATACTCATCTGTAGAGTATCTTCTGGAAGGTTGACATGGTCTAGAAGATCTTCTTAACTGAGGTTCTGTGGGAACTTGCTCTTTTTCTTCTTCCTGCTCAACATGTCCTGCAGGTAGATCAATATCTGGCTCTGCACCATTTTCCTGCACATCTCCCCCATCATGCTAATATACTGGAGGAATAACTGGGTCACAGTCTATAAATCCCTCTGTAGAAGTCTTAGCTGGTGCCTCATTCTTCAAATCCTCAATGGTTTGATCCTCAAAGAAGACAACATCTTTGCTTCTGAACACCTTCTGCTTTTCTGGATCCCAAAGCCTGTAACCAAACTGATCATGTGAGTAACCAAGAAAAATACACTCTTTTGTCTTACCATCCAGCTTGGACCTTTCATTGTTTGGAACATGTGCAAATGCACGACAACCAAACACTCTTAAATGCCTATAGGAGACATCTTTCCCTGACCATACATACTCTGTAACATCACCATCTAGAGCTGTACATGGTGATAAGTTGATTACATCAACTGCAGTCCTCAAAGCCTCATCCCAAAACGTTTTGGGTAGCTTGGCTTGTGAAAGCATACATTTGATCTTTTCCATGATGGTGCGGTTCATCCTCTCTGCAATTGCATTATGCTGAGGCGTACTAGGGACTGTCAACTCATGCTGGATGCCATTTGACCTGCAATAATCATTAAACAATCCTGTGTACTCACCACCATTATCTGATCTTATACATTTCAATTGCCTTTCTGTCTCCCTTTCAACTCTGGCATAAAACTCTTTGAAGACATTAATAACCTGATCTTTAGTCTTCAAAGTATAGGCCCGAACTTTCCTGGAAAAGTCATATATAAAAGTAACAAAATAAAGTGCACCACTGATACTAGGAACATTAACAGATCCACTAGGAGTTTTTATCCTCAAAGGACCACACACATCTGTATGGACACGATCCAAGACATGTATTTTTCTAGATAAGGCAGGACTAACAAAGGAAACTTTATGTTGTTTACCAGCCAAATAATCAATACAAGGGTTCAAACGTGTACCTCTGAGGTATGGCAATACATCTCTTTTGGAAAGTTCTTGCAGCCCCTTCTCGCTCATGTGTCCTAGTCGCCTATGCCACAACTTTATGCTAGTCTTTCTCTGTAGCATTCAACTGCTCACCACAAGCTTTAGGCTGCAATCTATACAATGTATGACATTTATTCCCATTAGCTATAATAAGAGAACTCTTACTGAGCTTCCACTGCCCTCTATGAAATCTGACATCAAAGTCTTTATCGTCCAGCCTTCCAACTGAAATTAAATTCAGTCTTAAGTCAACCATATGTCTCACATCCTTAAGTACCAACTTGCAACCAAGGTTGGTCTTTATATGGATATCTCCCATGCCAATGATGTTTGCTGTGCCATAGTTGCCCATCTTGACAACACCAAAATTTCCAGACTTGTAAGTAGCAAAGAACTCCCTCCGTGGTGTAGCATGATAAGAAGCACCTGTGTCAATTATCCATTCGAGATCCTGGCACACACAAGAAAAAATATCATCGGAAGTAGATAAAATCAAATAATCACTACCTTGTACTGTAGTTGTGATATTCTCTTTTGACTCTATATGCTCCACTTCTTTCCCCCTTTTCTTGTTCTTCTTAGGTTGCTTGCACTGATTCTTGTAATGTCCTTTCTCACCACAATTGTAGCAAACAATATATTTCCTTGATCTTGACTTGCTTCTACCCACACGTGAACCACTTCTATCCTTTAACTTTGACCTTCCTCTATTCTCTGAGACAAGTGCTTGTGAATCAATCTGAGAAGTTGCTGAATTCTTTCTCCTTAGCTCCTTATTCAACAAACTGCTTGTTACTTGACTCATTGTGACAATACCATATGGTGCCGAATTACTGAGGGAAATCACTAGTGGCTCCCAAATTTCTGGCAAAGAACTGAGAAGTAACAATGCCTGTAACTCATCATCAAGAGACATTTTCATAGAGGATAACTGGTTAGTAATACTCTGCATTTCATTCAAATGCTCAGGAATAGAAGTACCCTCTTTATATTTCAAGTTCACAAGTTTTCTGATCAGAAAAGCTTTGTTGCCAGCTGTTTTTCTTTCATAAAGACCTTCTAACTTTTTCCAAAGAGAGTAGCAGAACATTCAGTAGAAACATGGTGAATGACGCTATCATCTAGCTATTGTCAAATAAAGCCAACTGTTTTTCGATTTAACCTCTTCCACTCATCATCTATCATAGATGTGGCCTTTGCACTGTCCCCTTGCAAAGGTTTATACAAATCTTTGCAATATAAAAGATCTTCCATTCTTGGTTTCCATATCATCCAATTGTTTCCTTTTAAACTAATCATGCAAGAAATATTATCGGCCTCCATGTTCAGATACAAAAGATTAAATATCACCAAAACCCTGCTCTGATACCTGCGGGGCTTAGATGGCAGTAGAGGGGGCAGTATGCCTTGGCATGACTGGTCGGGGAGCAACCCTTGTCCTTCATATCTCGTGGTTTAATTGTTCTTCCTGGGCACGTGCGAAGGAAATCGTCGCCATGAGAGTGTACGGTTGTCGCGCCTTTACTTCTCTTCGGATCTGCGGCTTTAGGCCCTTGATAAAAGTACCTAAAAGTTGTTTCTCAGACCAATTTTTAATTTGGTTAGATAAACACTCAAACCTTTTTTGGTATTCTTGTATTGTATAGGTTTGACGAATCTTTGTCAATTGTCCGTCGATGTTGTTAAAATCGGTTGGTCCGAAGTGGTCTAGTAGTCCTTCCTTGAATCGCTGCCAAGAGAGTCCTCCATGGGTGTGCTTAAAATAATTAAACCACTGGATAGCATCTCCCTCGAGGTGGATGGTAGCAATCTCCACCCGTGTGGCATCGGTGGTTCGGTAGAACCGAAAATAGCGCTCTGCGCGCGAGATCCACCCGATCGGGTCTCCTTCTTCCCATCTAGGGAAGTCAACCTTTATGCATGGATTATTGAGATCAGAGGTGATGTGGCCATGTTCTTGAGGATCGTCTTGCCAATCTGAAGTTTCTCTGTGTTGTGATTTCCTCGGGTTCGATAGTCAGCCAATGCTGAATTCGACGAAAAGGGATCGCATCTTCTCTTCCATGCGGTTTCCAAAGGCTTCAAGCTTTGCATCAATAGCCTCCTCTGATGCCATAGTATATGCCTCTAGATCTGTACTATTGAGATCTTTTTTCTATTGTTAGGTTAGTGGCATGGGAATTTTGGAGAAGGGGGTGGCCGGTTGGAAGGTGAATCGGTTTGGATTGAAATAGGCTACGATTTAGGGCAGATTTGGGGCTTCGGTTTTGTGGAGTTTAGGCTGCGAATTGGTGTGATTTTAGGGCTGTGATAGCAGTAGATGAAGGTTAGAAAAATAGATTTTAGATCTGGGATAGATGGCAGCAAAGGTAGGTGTCTCGGTAAGGAAAGTTGGCTAAAAAGGTAAGTGGATCGATAAGGAAGTAGGCTGATTTGGGGGCTGTTTGGATTCGGTTTAGGGTAACATTTGGAAGAGGTTTTGGTAAGGATGGTAGGGTTTGGAGATGACAAAAAGAGAGTCCAAAATTCCACAAAAAATAGCACTCAAATCTGAAAGAATTCGGTGAAAAGAAGTACTATGATGTGCTATCCTGCTGAACCAGTTTTTACATCGGAGAAATGATGATTTCTCAATGTAAATTCCAAGGTAAGTTTATGAAAATTATGTAGAAACCCTTTGTTTAGATGTTTTCAATATCAGTAGAAATTTTGATGAAATTTTGGCAACATAACAGTAGGAAAATAGGGCAAAAGATGTAAGGCAGATTCCTTCGTCGTAAAATTCCAGAACTGCGTGATGGTGAAAGGTTGTACAAGAAAACCAGTTCCAGAAGGAGCTTTTTAATGAAATTAAATCCAAATAAAAGCCAATATGATCTTGAGAATTGTACAAAAATTTCAGCCAAAAAGGATGAACAAAAGTTCAGTTTCAAGAGTCCAATACACGGAAGGCAGATTCTGCGTTATAAAATTTCAATACTGTACAATGAAGAATTGCAGTGCTATAAGTCCAGATCCAGAAGGAGTTTTTTTACGAGATCAATCTTAGATGAAAGCTAAGATGATCTATGAAATTGTATAAATGTTTCAGCCAAAAAGGATAATTAAAAGTTAAGTTTCAAGAAGCAACAATCGACTAAAAATTTCTGCAGCGTTTCGCCTTTGCAACGATGATAACGTTTGCGACGAACAAAATTTGCAGTGGATAAAATTTGAAAAAAATCTTCAACATGTAAAGTAAGGAATCTTGCAGTATTGAAGAGGTGTGGATGATAAAAATATACAAAAATTCCATATCAAACGCGGGGGGCAGCGATAGACTGATTTGATATGTTACTGGGGTGGAAGGTGGAGGCGCGTGTCGTAGCAATTGTGGGAATTGCTCTGATACTAGATGATAGAACCCCAGAAGGAGCTCTATAGATTTTGATCCTTAAAGGGGATCAACCCTTGGAACGCTATAGAGGTTCCTCCCTCCTAGACTCGGCACAAGGCTGAAATAAAATTGATAATTACTTCCTAAATAGGGGTGGAGGCTACATGCTTATATAGGGCTCCAAACCCTAGCACTATGGGGTGTTTGCCTAATTAAAATTACCCTTTTGCCCCTTCTATAGCCTACCTGCCTTAGAAGGAACAGGAGGCGGCTAGGTTGGCTTTATAACCGACCTAAGCAAGGGGAAACCCTAGCCTACCAACCCAGTAAGGGGGGCGGCGGCCACTAAGTCCTAGGAGCTAATCTAAACCCTAGCCATACTCCTTTATAAGATAGGAGAGGCTTTATTACAATCTAGCAGGATTTTATTGACTACTTCTAGGGCGATTAGGACTCAACCATACTGGAGTCCTATCATTATTCCTATAAGGATGGAAGGCCACATGGGTCAATCTTATTGCCTCATGCTTACCAACTTAATATTATCATAGGAGGGGTTTTTATTTCATATTGGTCTCCTAATATGTCGTGTCACACACATACATATTTAATATATATCTACATCGTATGTAAGTATATATATACATATATCTAGTAAGTGTATAACACATCATATATGTAAGCCACACCCGATGATCATGAGCCATCACCTAATCTGATTAAGCCCGAGCCAATGGGCCTAATCACTCATAATAGGATCTATGTGTGTATCGGCGCATCTCTATGCCCTGTGATTATTGATCTTGTCATCATCGGTTCCGTCGGATTGTCGCATCACAATGTGGCGTTTTCTCCCACCACAGCATCATGGGTCCCACTGTCACCTCTGCGCTCCCGTCTTGCCTCTTCATGTAATTATAAATAATCACAAACACGTAAGCCCGACAATAAATGAGAAAAATGGAGGCTCGTAGGCCCTAATAATAATAGTAATCACAATTACACACATCACAATACATGGCTCATGATCATCCATGCAAAGAATAGTCCTCAAAATTTTTGTACTTTTGATATGCTCAGAATTTTTAAAAATATCAAGGGTATTTTTGTAATTCTAGATCAGAGGACAGTCCTCAAAATTTTTAAAATTATTGAGGGTATTTTGAGAATTCTGTAAAGAATAATCCTCAAAATTTCCTAAATTTAGAGGGCAAAATAGTCCTTTCCTCAAAATAAATGCCCTAATCCTTTTGCCCCCTCTACGCCGCCGTAGCCACCGCCCCTGCGGCCGATTCCGCTCCCGCGGGTGGCACCTCCACGAGCACCGCCCCTTTGCGGACTGACCGCGAGCGGGCGCTGCCCCTGTGGCGACAGGGGGGGAGGAGAAAAGGAGGGGGAGGCCAAAGCTGCAGCCTCTCAACCATGAGTCTCCCCTCTTATTTATAGAGAGCCACCAAAAAATCTTAGGGCTCCTTATTTAGTGGGTATTAGATCTCCATCCAAGTACCCACTAACCTTGCATTATTAGATCTCTATCTAATAATCTCCTTAGGCCTCTAATTGGGTCTTAATCAAGGAGTCCATCAGCATAGAATCTCATCTAAAGAGAATATAGGCTAATTGGATCTCTATCCAATCCTCTATTCGCTGAAGCATCCACCATATATGTGTGACCCTCTAGGCCCGATACCGTGCTGGTCGTTTGTCACTCCCATCATAACTCCTAATATAGTGAATTATTATCCCCATAATAATTCACTCGACTCATCGATTATGGACGTACTAGGCTACTATGCTAGTCTCAAACGGTAGAGGGGGATTGAATCTATCTGATCAGTCTGTCCATAATTACCATGTATCTATAATCCATCATCCATCTAATATCCCAGAGACCATATATTGGGCATGTACTGTCAGGTCACATACGGAATCCGTCATAGTCTCGCTCTAATTGGATTCTCCTAGAGAACTCTTTCTCTCTCAATCCGAATGACCCTAGCCAGGGATTTGTCTGAGCAAGCATATATGAGATATTCCTCTCATGATACCGAGAGTGGATGATCCTCTATTGACACTCAATTGCCTTCGTAAGGTTGGCTACCAATCCTGATAACCAGCTGTACCATATCTGAATCGTTTCAAACTTGTAAGTCTAGCGCCAAAGAAAGGAGTACTCATACAAGGCATCATTGGTGTCTCAAGTCTAATGACCAGATACACAACTGAGACTATGGAATCATTGTCTGACATTAGGTATCATTAACCATACAATATTCCATAAGTGGATCAATCAGTGAACTCATTCTTCAATGAGCACCTGTACTATATCCTTAATGTCTCCATACAAGTGATTATGAGACCAGCCGCCTCCATCATATGGATGGGTATATAGTACACCGGTCTGTCCGGTTATCTCGAGTAACCTATGACCGGGATTATTTAGGATCTATGTTTAAAGGTGAATCGATTTCATTATCATGATCTCATCACGATCTGATTCTCATTGCACATAACCAAGGTGATAGGACTCTAGCAGGGTTGAGTCCTATCTCCCAAGAAGTAGACAATAAAACCCTACTACATTGTAATAAAGTCATTCATATCTTATAAACGAGTATGGCTAGGGTATAGATCAGCCCTTAGGGCTTAGTGGCTGCCGCCCCCCTTACTGAGCTGGTTGGCCAGGGTTTCCCTTACTTAGGTCCGCTATAGAGCCAACCTAGCCGCCCCCTATTCCTATTAAGGTAGGTTGGCTATAAAAGGGGCAATGAGATAATTTTACTTAGGCAAGCACCCCCTTAGGCTAGGGTTTTGATCCATATATAATGATGTAGCTGCCCCCTCTCTTGAATAAAGCAATCTACAATTTTAATTCAGTCTTGTGCCGAGTCTAGGAGGGAGGAACCCCTACAGCGTTCCAAGGGTTGATCCCCCTCAAGGATCAAAATCTATAGAGCTCCTTCTGGGATTCTATCACAAGGACATCACAATATATATGCAATGTAAGAATATGCCAATATTAATCATAAGCAAAAAGATTACGCAATGTGTCACACGTCCCATCACTCACGTGATTTGCTTGCAGGGCACCTGTAACTAGTAGGAGCCTACCAAATTTAAAGACCCAAAACTACTTCCCTTGCTTGTTGAATTTTCAGGAATATTTGACGAACCACCCAGCCTACCTCCTACCCGTCGGCAAGATCATTGTATCCCAATTCTTCTAGGCAAATCTCTAACAAACACTTGGCCATATCGGTATCCTCATTTCCAGAAAGATGAAATAGAAAGGAATATAAAGAAGATGCTCAAAATAGGACTCACTTAACCAAGTTGCAGCCCCTACTCTTCGCTGGTGCTCCTCGTATGAAAGAAGAACGGAACATGACAAATGTGTATCGACCTCAAGAGTCTAAAATATTTTTTGTAGTAGAAGATAACCTCCCCTGAACAGCAACAATGGGTAACAAAGCTTCTTGGATATGATTATGAAATAACTTACAATAATGGGATAGAGAATGTTGTTGCAGATGCGCTTTCGCATATACCCGAGCAAGCTAAATTTTTGGCTGTTTCCCTTCCAACCAGTGACTTCCTTGAAAATATTTGGAGGGAATGGCAAGATAATCTGGAGACTAGTAAGATCATAAAAAAATTGGAGGAATAACCCAGTTCCATAGCTCATTACAATTGGGACTCAAAAGACTTGTGCTATAAGGGACGCATTGTGCTTGTGTCGAATTCTACTTGCATAATGACCATCCTTCAAGAGATGCATTCTACACCCACGACCGGGCATTCAGGGTTCCGTAGAAACTATAAGAGAATTAAGCAAAAATTTTATTAGGTAGGGATGAAAAATATTATTATTGAATTTGTTACACAATTTGATGTATGTCAACGACATAAAGGCGAAACAGTGCCAAGTCCCCGAAAGCTGCAACCTCTATCCATCCCGAACTCAATATGAACTGATATATTAATGGACTTCATTGAAGAGTTACCCTCATCACAAGAAAAATGTACAATTCTTGTTGTGGTTGATCACCTTACAAAGTATGCTCACTTTTATGTTGTTCGCAACCCCTACACTACCTCTAGCATTATCCAAATTTTTATGGTGAATATTATAAAATTACAGGGGATGCTAAGATCTATTATAGGTGATCGTGATAGGGTTTTTATGAGCAAATTTTAGACATAATTATTTCAGATGCAGGGTACGAAATTGAAGATGAGCATAGCATAACATCCACAAACCGACGGCCAGACTGGAGTAGTGAATAGGTGCTTGGAGACATGCCTCAGATGCTTCACTAGTGACCAGCCAAAAAATAGATAAAGTGGCTTCCCTGGACCGAGTGGTGGTATAATACAACTTATTATTCATCCACAAAATGTACTCCCTATGAGGCTATGTATGGTTGACCTCCCCTTGTAATCCCAAAAATGTATTGGGCACCTATAAAGTAGAACAAGTAGATAGGGAACTACAGGACAGAGGCAAAATGATGAAGTTGCTAAAAGATAATCTCACTACAGCTCAAGCAAGGATGAAACAATAATATGATCAACACAAAAGCGAAACAGAATTTTCAGTGGGAGATTGGGTCTTTTTACGGCTCCAGCCATACAAGCAAATATTGATCCAGACCAGAGCATCCATAAAGCTTTCACCTCGATTCTATGGACCTTACCAAATTTTAGAGCGCATCGGAGTAGTAGCATACAAATTAGACTTACCCACTAGCTCCCAAATTCACCCAATCTTCTATGTGTCATGTTTGAAGCTCAAGTTGGGACAAAACAAGATAGCTCAAAGCCACCTAATAGATATGACTGCCCAAGGAGAGCTCCAAGTTCAACCAAGTGCCATTATTGATCGACGAATCATGACTCGACGACGATGACACGCTACTGAAGTGCTAATACAGTAGGCGAATCTACCAGCAAAAGATGCCACTTGGGAGGTCTATGATGAGTTGAAGATCAAATTTCTAGAATTCATGAAGCATCAACCTAGAGGACAAGGCTGATTTGAAGAGGACGGGTCTGTTAGGACTCTAGCTAGGGGAGTCCTAATTTAGTTTCATTGAAGATAGCAAACATGTAAATCCTAATGGGATTCATGTAAATCCAATCTAGCTGACCCCTATTAAAGAGATGAGGAGGCCGATGGGCCTGTTAGGCTGAACCTTGGGATCGTGATGCGCCTACCTCATTGCAAAAAGGAAGCCTTATAACAAGCTGTAAACTCGGTCTCGAAGATCATGGAGCCTCAGTCTCGAGGACAAAGTTCATTCGAAGAGGGCAGGTCTGTTAGGACCCTAGCTGGGTCGGATCCTAGGTTCACTGAGTCATGATATCAATAAAACCCAGAGATATATAATAAACCCTAAATCAACCGCCACCCACCTTGTTTAAAGAGGTTGGCTAGGGTTAGGGAGGAGTCCTCATGGAGTGGGGGTTCCTAGCCACCGCCCCCACCTATTAGGGAGGCCGACTAGAGTTAGAGAGTGTTAGAACACTTGTGAATTCAAAGCTTAGGGTGATCTATATAGAGGATCGGCCTCCTTGAAACTTTATAGGGGTTCCTCCCTCCTAGGTTTTCTGCACAAGGCTAAAAATAAATTGATCTATTGATGATGAAAAATGAGAATAATACAAGCTATTTATAGGACTTCAAAACCCTAACTCCTAATAGGACTCCTACTCCAACAAACTTCAACTTTTAATCAACTTCTACTCGAAGTAAACCAAGACTCCTACTAAACCAAGACTCCTCTTCCCCTCAACTCCGAACCCCTAGCCAACTCCTAACCATGATGTGGATGGTGGCTATAGGGGTCTCCAACTCCTAATTTTATTCTTATTCTATCCTAGAGAGAGTCCAAGCTAAGTGTGACTCTCCCCCCTTGCCCTAGCTAGCCTCTCTAAAGAGGAAGAGGTGGCTAGGAGATTCGCATCCCATAAGGACTTCTCCCTAATCGTAACCATACTAGGATTTGGACTAATTTATTATAATAGACTCATATCTTCTCCTAGCCGACCTTATGTCGGGTCTAGGTTGGACAACAAGGTGCAATCTATGGACTCGACTCAATTGGGGTCCTAACAGACCCGCCCTCTTTAAATGAGTCTTGTCCTTAAGGTTGAGACTCCATGACTCTAAGTCCTGATCTGCAGCTCCTCATGAGACTTCCTCGTGGCCCCTGTAGATGGCGCACCATGCTCTTATAGTCCAACATTAGTAGTAGTGTCCGGATAGTGATGCATCGTGATCCTGTGATCACATTCAATCATCAGCTGAACTTGGGCCTCCTAATCAACTTGGGTGTTCGGTGGATAGATCTGCACTGAGTCATCTTTTGAACTTTCATTTGCAATGAGATTCCTGGAGGATCAGTTGCAATTTTGAATTAGTGTGTAGATCCGATCCACAAGTTATGGCTCTAACATGATCTCTAATTTTCAAAGGTCCAAAGAAACTAGGAGACCACTTTCATGAGGCTCAAGTCTTCATTGATTCCTATTAGTAGGGTTGAAGATAAAGGAATGCTCGATCTTAAATAGCAAACTTCCTTCTATTCTGGTGTTTGTTGGATGATTGTTTCTTTCTTGCGTGGGCTAGCATATGGTTGTTCTTTAATGGTAGTCAGGCTTTCCTCTGAGATGGTGGCTGCCCTCTTGTAGAGCCCATAGTAATGTGAGCCCGATTTGAGTTTAAAGGGAGTAGAAGCTGTAATTTTTTCAGGACTTATTTTCATCTCCTCTTTGTGTCGTGACCTATATTATGTTAAGCCATAAATTTAGCATTAATCAGTATTTCCTCATCATAGATTGATAGCTTCAGGTGATATAGAGAGAGGGCTTTGCTGATGTAGGCTAGGGGTTGGCCATCTTGCATGTGGATAACACAAATTCTAGCTCCCAATGCGTCAATCACAAACACTTTGTCGAAGTCGGGTAAAGATAGCACCGGCAAAGAGTAAGGGCTGCAACTTGGTCGGATGACTCCTATTTCATGCATCTCATTTTCAATCCTCTCTATTTCAGCTTCCTGGAGGTGTGGATAATGATATTGCCAAGTGTTTGCTATTGGGAATTAGTTGGTCATGCCGTCGGGTAAGAGGAAGGCTGCGTGATTTAGCGAAGACATCTAAAAATTTAGCAAGTGTGGAGTAGGTTTGGGTCTTCAATTTTTGTTGGCTCCCCCATAGATTGTTACTAGAGTTGCATTAGGAAGTTGCTATTCACTTTGTGCAAGACTTTCTCCATTCGGTGCGTTGAAACCATCGTTAAGTTGTTCTAGCGTTTCTCACGTAGGATCACCTATTTCCCATGGATAAAAAATTTCATGATAAATTTAAAAAAATTCCGAGGAACATCGCCTAATGTCGTCAACCATTCGATGTCAAGCATGGCCTCATAATCATCGAGTGGGAGGAGGAAGAAATATGTAATTATCTCCTGGTCCTACAATAACAGTTTCACCAATGGGCACCTGCAGTCACACTTTAAAATCATCGTGTAGCCGGCAAGAGCATGCATCATAAAATCGGTCGACTATTGTTCCTCCTCTGTGACCTCCTCCTCATGCTCCTATACCTTCTCCTCCATGCATTCATCCGTCGGTGACCTTAACATCTAACCTTCTGCAATCCTCAATATATAACACCATCCAAAATAGCAATCTTGCTATTCATGAATTTATTAGTAGTCCTAGTGTCAATGAGAATGGTAATTGGTTGTTATTTAAGAGGTCCTCCAACTTTCATCGCTGGGTTAGGGTTTCCTAGCCACCAGGGATTCTAGCAACCATGGTCTTTCCTAAATTGAATTAAAGGTAAATTCAGTTCTAATTAATTAAAGAGTTTAAATAACTATCACCGAGTTAGTTCGGTATATATATGTACATGTGATATATGTTATGGACAGATGATCATGGACTATATGTGATGATTATGTATGTGTGTATGTGATTATTAATGGGGCTTGTAAGCCTCCCCCTCTCTTATTAAATCTGGCATGTAATTCTATCTCCCTCAGTATTATACCTCCGTATGGTGAGATCAAGGTTTTTTATATATATGAGATGTACATTTTTAGGCTTTTGTGTCTGTAATTAAGTTGTAACTACATGATAAGGCACGACGTGAGCGTGGAGGTGCCGACAGAATTGATGAGGATGAGACAGATGATCATGTGCCAATGGGACCGATAGGACGATCAACTCCTAATTCGCACCGAGGCTTTCCCCACATTCTACACGAGGTTTCTAAAGGGATACTAATTACTACTAAACTTAAAATTTGGCTCAATACAGGTCCATGGCATGAAAGAGAAGTAAGCCCAGAAAAATTACAATCTTTGCTCATGCCAGAATGGGCTCTCATCATCCTGAATTATACCAGAAGGCAGTCACCATACCAGAAGAAGGATTGACTACTACTAAAAACTAACCATGTAGCAGCCCATTCAAAGAAGAAATGACCTCACAATAAACTTAAAGATCGAGCTTCCCTACACTTTTAGTCCTACAAACAGGAAATCCAAACCTCAAGGAAGTGGTCGCCCTACTACTTTGGACCTTGCAAGATTGGGGATCACATTGAGGCCCTAACCCGGAGATCAGATATACGCACCAAATCAAAATTATAGCCGATCCTCCAGGTACCCTACCTAAAATGAAAGTTTAAAGAAGATGACTCAGCCCAAATCCTTCCAACTGACACTCAAGCTGATGAGGAAGCCAAAGTTTAGCTAATGATCACATGAGATCACAATATTGTGATACCACATAGTCCCATCACTACTACTAATGCTGGATCACAAGAGCTACATGGGAATCATATGAGGAGCTGAAGACCTAATTCCCTGAGTTCATGGAACCTCAGCCTTGAGAACAAGGCTGATTTGAAGAGGACGGGCTTGATAGGAACTTTAGTAGGGTTGGGTCCTGCTCAACCAAGTAACAATCAATAAAACCTTGCAAGATTGTAATAAAACATACATAGTCACCTCTATCCTATAAAGAAGCATGACTAGGATTTATTTTGGGGCCTTAGGGCTTTCTAGCCACCACCCCCTTTACTAGGCTAGTCGGTTAGGGTTTATAGCAGAGGGGTGTGGCTTGTGTAGCCACTTAGGCCGCCACCCCCTTTATTTAGGCATGGCGGCTATAGGAGGGGCTATGAGAAATTCATTTAGAAAGCACCCCCTAGGGCAAGGGTTTCAAGCCGTATATAAGCTTGTAGCCTCCACCTCTTTTCATCAAGCAAGTAATCTATTTTATCCAGCCTTGTGGCCGACTCCTAGGAGGGAGGAACCCCTATAGTGTTCCAAGGGTTGATCCCCCTAAAAGATCAAATTCTATAGAGCTCATTCTGAGGTTCTATCACTTAACCCCTCCTCAACCAACCCCTCTTTAACTAGAATAAGGGGTGGTTTATTAGGGTAACATGCATCATACTCTCCCTCAAAAGATATTCCTCCAACTAATCCTAACCTAGCTGGCCTCCTCACTTCCTTAATAGGTGTCGGCTAGATATGATTTACATGAATATACCTAGAATTTACATGCTTACCCTCTTCCATGAAACTAAATTAGAACTCCCCTAGCTAGAGTCCTAACAGACCCGCCTCTTCAAATCAACCTTATCCTCGAGGCTGATGCTACATAAATTCTGGGAATTTAATTTTTAGGTCATCATAGTTCTCTCAAGTGGCCTCTTTTGTCGGATGATTTGCCCACTATATTAGTACTTCAGTAGTGGGTCGTCGTCACCGTGTCACAATTTGTCAGTCAATAATGGCACTTGGCTGGATCTGAAGCTCTCCTTGGGTAGTCATATTCGGTAAGCGGCTTTGGGCTATCTCATTTTGTCTCATTTTGAGCTTCAAGCATGACACATGGAAGACTTGATGGATTCGGGAGTCGACTGGTAAGTTTAATCTATATGCGACTACTCCATTATGCTCCAAAATCTGGTAGGGTCCATAAAACTGAGGTGAAAGCTTCATGGAGGCTCTAATCTAGATTGATGTTTGCTTGTATGGTTGAAGCAGTAGAAATACCCAATCTCCCACTGAAAATTCTCTTTCGCCTTTGCGTTAATCATATTGCTGCTTCAACCTTGCTTGAGCTTTTCCATGTGATGAGGGTAGCCCTTTGATGAAGTCCATTGATACATCAATCCATACTGAGTCTGGGATATGTAAGGGTTGTAGCTTTCCGGGGCTTGCCACTGTTTTGCCTTTATGTCGCTGACATATATCGCATTGTGCTACAAACTCAGCAATAATCTTTTTTACCCCTACCAATGAGAATTTTACTTAACTCTCTTGTAAGTTCTAACGAACCCAGAGTGCCCAACCACAGGTATAGAATGCATCTCTTGAAGGATGGTCTTTATGCAAGTAGAATTTGGCACAAGTACAATATGTTCCTTATAGCGAAGTCTTTGGAGTCCCAACTATAATGAGCCACGGAACTTGGTTCTACCTCCAATTTCTTTATGATCTTACCGGTTTCTGGATCATCTTGCCATTCCCTCCTAATATCCTCAAGGAAGTCTTTGGTCGGGGGTGAAACAACTAAAAATTCAGCTTGCTCGGGTAGTCGTAAAAGTGCAGTTGAAACAACATTCTCTTTCCTCTTCTTATAAGTTATTTCATAATCATATCTAAGAAGCTTTGATACCCATTTTATTGCTCGAGGAAAGATATCTTCTGCTCCAAGAAATATTTTAGGCTCTTATGGTCGGTCTTGATTTGAAAGCGTCACCCGATCAAGTATGGTCTCTATTTTGCCACCGCATGCATAATCACGAGCATATCTTTGTCGTAATTAGTCATCTTGAGATGGAAAGGAGATAGCGCCTAACTTGTATAAGCTAGGGGCAGCCATCTTGCATTAGCACAACACCTATTCCAACTCCAGAGGCATCGGCTTTAATAACAAACGTCTTATTAAAGTCGAGTAGTACTAGCACGGGCGTTGTCATCATTACAGCCTTAAGATCGTTGAAGGCAGTGGAGGTTCTACCCCACCATTGGAAAGCATGTTTTTCCAGTAAGGATGTGAGGACGTACTGATCTTTCCATAGTCTTTCACGAACTTGCGGTAGTAGCCTGTTAAACCGAGAAAGTCGCATAATGATTTTATGTTTCTTGGGGTCGGTCTGTTCTGCATTGCTTTAATTTTTAAAGGGTCCACCGCTATACCATCTTATGATATGATATGCCCAAGATATTCAACCTTTTGTTGAAGAAAGCTGTACTTTGATTTTTTTTGACAAAAAGAATATACTCTAGAGGAATTATCAAAACAAGTCGTAAGTGCAGAGACTTTCAAGAGAAGGGCTATAAATAAGGATGTCGTTGAAGAAAACCAACACAAACTTACAAAGATAACTTTGGAAAATATCATTCATAAGGATCTAAAAGGTGGAGGGAGCATTGGTGAGTCCGAAGGGCATTACCAGGAATTCGCAACAGCCGCTATGTGTCTGAAAGGTAGTTTTCGGTATGTCCTCCTCATATACTCGTATTTGATGATATCTGGATTAAAGGTCCAGCTTTGTAAAGGCTCTTGCCCCCTTTAATTCATCAAGCAATTCATCGATGACTAGAATAAGGTACTTGTCCTTGACGGTTATACTATTGAGAGCTCGGTAATCAACACACATTCGTCATGTTCCGTCCTTTCGTACGAGGAGCACCAGTGAAGAGTAAGGGCTACAACTTGGCCGAATAACTCCTGTCCTTTCGTACGAGGAGCACCAGTGAAGAGTAAGGGCTACAATTGGCCGAATAACTCCTGCTTCAAGTATCTCCTTTACAATCCTTTCTATTTGGTCCTTCTATAGATGAGGGTACTAGTATGGCTGAGTGTTTGCTGGAGGTTTACCCAGGAGAATCGATATCCAATTATCATACCGACGACTAGGAGGTAGGCTAGTGGTTAATCAAATACATATAAAAATTCAGTAAGCAAGGGAAGCAGTTTTGGGTCTTCAAATTTGGTTGCCTCCTCCTTGGATTGTTGTTCAAGTTGTACCAAGAAGTCGTTGCATATTTTGTGCAATACTTTCTCCATTCATCGGGTGCCAATTGTTGCTATGTCGCTTCCTCATTTGCCGTGCAACACTACTTGTTTTTCTTAGCTGTAAAACTTCATAATTAGTTTAAAAAAATTTCAGGAAATATCACCTAATGTTGTCAGTCATTCGATGCCTAGCACAGCCTCATAGTCATCTATGGGAAGGAGGAAAAAATCTGCAACTATCTCTTGATCCTGCAGCAAAAGTTTTACCCACGAGCACTTGTGATCACACCTCAAAATTTATCCATCGGTGACTTTAACATCAAACTTGCTACAATCCTTGATAGGTAAGGCCATCCGGATAGCAACCTTGTTGTTCATAAAATTATTAGTGCTTCCGGTGTAAATAAGAACGGTGATCAATTGTTGCTTCAGAAGTCCTCCCACTTTCATCATTTGTGGGTTTGCGTAATTGGCAAGAGCATGCATCGTAATATCAACCGGCTGTTGTTCTACATCTGTGACCTCTTCTTCATGCTCCTGGACCTCTTCCTCCATATCTTCAAGAGGTTCTATTAGTAGGAGTCGGCCCTTTCTGCAGCGATGATCGCGACTCCACATTTTGTCACAATGCCAACAAAGATCCTTTGCCAATAGGTCACGTAGTTCTTCTCTTGTCAATTTTGGCTGGGAATAGGAGGTTTGTATGTCATGGGTCTCGGAGTGGTCTTGACTTCCATGCATCTTGGTTGAGCCGCTCTTATGTATCCGGGCGAAAGAAATTGCAACTATGGTACAGGGCTGTCGCGCCTTAACCTCCCATTTTATCTCCGGCTTGAGTCCCTCGATGAAGGTTCCTAACAATTGTTGGTCAGTCCAATCACGAGCAAGGTACAATAACTTCTCAAACCTAGTTTGGTACTCTTGAATTGTAGAGGTTAGCCAGATTTTTGTGAGTTGGTCGTCGATATTTTCATACTCCGTGGGTCCGAAGCGGTTCAGTAGTGCATTCTTAAATTGATTCCATGTCAGAGCCCCATGATCATATTTCAGCCAATTATACCATTGAATTACATCTCCTTCAAGGTGGACGATCGTGATTTTTGCCATAGCATAATCCAACGTTTGGTCATGGTGGAAGTAACGTTTGGCACGCGAAATCTACCCCGCTGGGTCTCCTTCTTCCCATCGTAGGAAGTCCATCCTCATGCATGGCTAAAGCATGTCCGAGAGCTGTCCCTCTTTCTTTAGAGGTCTCTCTGAATTCTCTCCTTGCTAAAATTTGGTTGGACTCGGTGGTTGTCCAATTTTGAACTCCGCGAACAAAGCGCGCAGTTTGTCCTCTAAGCACGATTCAAGCCGTGATTCGAGCCAGGATTCTAACGTCTCAAATTTGGCATCATTTGGATCTTGAGAAGCCATATCATATGCCTGTAGATTAGAGATGTCCTTGTCTTTTTTTATTGATGGGTTAGTGGCATGGGATGGTGGAAGGTTCGGATAATAGATCGGTGAGAGTAGGGTTCGGCTACAAGGGTTTCCTATTTTGGGCTGTGGTTTTGGGTGTTGTTAGGGTAAGGAAAATAGGTTATGAGGGTTGTGTCTTAAGACTAAAGGGATGCCCTAAAGTTGTCTTAGGTGGTGGCAGCAAGATAGTGATGGAACCCCAGAAGGAGCTCTATAGATTTTGATCCTTAAGGGAGATCAATCCTTGGAACACTGTAGGGGTTCCTCCCTCCTAGACTCAGCACAAGGCTGAAATAAAATTGAAAATTACTTCATAAAAAAGAGGGGCAGCTACATCTTTATATAGGGCTCTAAACCCTAGCCCATTGGGTGCTTACTTAGTATAATTACCCCTTTGCCCCCTTCTATAGCTGACCTGGCTAAGTAGGAACTTGTGGCGGCTAGGTTGGCTCTATAGCCTTCCTAAGTAGGGGAAAAACTTTGGCTGACTAGCCTAGTAAAGGGGGCGGCTACCACTAATGCCCTAAGGCCCCAAAATAAACTGGTGGGGTTTTATTACAATATCACAGGGTTCTTATTGATTACATCTAGGGTGATTAAGATTCAACCCTGCTGGAGTCATATCAAACACACTCTCTTAAAATCATCATTGTCCTCAAGGCTGAGGATCCATAAACTCTGGGAATCGGTCTTCAACTCCTCCTCAGCTTTGGTGTCAGTTGGAAAATTTTGGGTTGAGTCGTCTTCTTTAAATTTTCATTTGAGGTGGGACACCTAGAGGATCAACTGTAATATTGATTTGGTGCATGGATCTGATCTCTATGTTAGGGCCCCAATGTGATCCATAATTTTGCAAGGCCCAAAAAAATAGGGAGACCACTTTCTTGAGGCTTGAATTTCGTGTTGGTGGAGCTGGAGATGGAAGAAAACTCGATCTTCAATTTTTAGTCCATTCTGAAGTTTGTCGGGAGGCCATTTCTTATTTGCATGTGCTAACGTGACCATGGATTGTAATTCTTTTAGGCTTACTCCTCTTTTGTGCCATGGACCTGTATCCAGCCAAATTTTAAATTTGGTAGCAATGAGTATCCCCTTTAAAAATCTCGTGTGAAGTGCAGGGGAAGCCTCAGTGTGAATTAGGAGTCAACCATCTTGCATAAGGGTGACACCGATCCCAAATCTGGATGTGTTTGCTCCAAGTACAAACACATTGCCACGTTCAGGTAATGCTAGCATCGATAAAGATGGCATCATGGCTATAGGGGTCATGTGGATTCTTTTCTCCTGTTTCTTCTTACGATCGTGGGTCGTGGATCCGTGGTCATCATCAGGGAAGACTTTTAGCATCATGGTTCGCTCCTCGGTGAAGTCATGGAAGTAACCCAAGATGAGGAAGCATTGCATTAGAAACCATAGCTGGTTCAGCTTAATATGACACTTCAGGAAGAGCTTATCCCTATAGATAAAGAGGCAAAGTTTTTGAAAATAAAGTGTCATTGTAAGGGAAGGTTGTGGTCAAATGATTTGTATCTCCTGCGTCTCCTAGATGGTCTTTTTAGCTTCAGTCCTCTGAAGATATGGCTAGCAATATGGTCGAATATGTGCTAGTGATTCCCTTTGTAAGACCAACATACAGGGGTCGTGCAGTCTAGTAGGAAGGAGTCGCTTGGTTCAACAAACGTGCTTGAGATTTCAGCGAGCTTCTCCAAGCACTATGTCGAGATCATCTTTTCTTTGTTCTCTCCTTTCCCATATAAGGTCACCTATTTTCTTTTGTCATTTATAAGGTCGTTGGAGCTCCTGGTGTTGGCGAGGATGGTGATGGGCTGATCTTGATGAAACCCTCAATGTCCAATATCTGTGGTGGAGCATGAAAGGTGCGGGCGACCGATTGTAGTTTTTCCTTCATATCCTTCTCTTTAGACTCGGGAGCTGTATCTTTGAGATTGGGTTCTTCCGTGAGCTCAATCAATAGAGGTCTCTCTTTTTTACAATGGTGGTCTCAGCTCCACAATTTATTACAATGCTAACAAAGGCCCTTTGTCGATCTGTCATGAAGCTCTTCTCACGTTAACTTTTTCGACTGAGGTGGCCGGCTTGTGGTAGATGGGGCCAAGAGTTTCTGTGCTGCTGGTCGTGCGGCTGCTTTGGTCCTCCGAGCATCTTGGTTCAGCCTATCTTCATGTAGTCGTGCGAAGGAGATGGCTTCCTTAAGTGTTATCGCGCTTTAACTTCTTCTTGAATCTCCAGCTTTAAGCCCTCAATGAAAGTCCTCAATATTTTTTTTTTCAAACCAATCATGAGTTTGATTAGTTAACCTTTCAAACCTGATTTAGTACTCTTGGATGGTAGAGGTTTGATGGATCTTTGTTAGTTCTTCATCAAGGTTCTTGTAATTGATTGGTGCTAAAGGTTTATATGCTTTTGGTTGGGATGTGGCTCTCATGCTCTGAGCATCTTGATTGAGGTGCCCTTCTTGAAGTTGTACAAAGGAGATCGACGTCGTCGAGGTGTAGGGCTACCGTGTCTTATCCTCGCTTCTTATCTCTGATGGGTTCTTTTTGCAATCAAAATTTGCTCCATGTTGTGATCTTCCTAGGCTTGGTGATTGGCCTAATCTAAACTCCTCGAAGAGAGCGTGTAATTTAGTATCCATACGTACCTCAAAAGCCTCCAATTTGGCTTCGAATAAGCCCAGCGATGTCATAACGTAAGGATCTCCAACCTATCAAACAAACCGACTGAAGAGTATCGCTGTAATTTTTAGGTTGCAGATAGTGAATGGCAGCAATGTCGGGACTACGGGGGTAAAGTCTCCAAGTGGAGGATGGCAGCCAAGGGTAGCAGCGACAGTGGAGGAAGAAGATGGTAGCAGCAATGTCGGTTGTGGTCCTTCGGTGATTATGCAATGTTGATGCTGCAATGTCATCGAGGCTGTGATTTTTTAGGTGGCTGATATATGTCGGAAGATGGCAGCCAAGAGATCTGAGTCGGAAGGCAGCAGCGATGATGGAGGAAGAAGAAGGCAGCAACAACATCGGTTGTGGCTGTGGTGTGACTTTGTCGTTGCAGGTGGCGTCGGTTGCAGTAAGGGTGCGGCTGCAATAGGAGGAAGACAGGGCATCGATGTACATGTCTATTGTGGAGGAGGGTAGCAGCGGTATAGAGTGAGAGACGATTGTTATTGTGTTCAATTAGTTGTTGGTCGTGATCAAGATAGTTGGCAACGAACGATTGTTGCAGGCTACGATGTAAACAGATTGCAGTGAAAGATCACTGCTGGTAGCTCTTTGCCACAAGGATCACTGCTGGCTATGATCAAGGAGGATGATAGTAAGAGGTTGCTGTGGGCAGCATTGGGCAGTGAAAGATGTGTGTTGCGGTTGAAGTAATAAGGGAGATTGGGCGGCTGAAAGGTTGGTGGACCGAAGGCTGCGATTTCTAGGTGCGATTTGTGGCTATTTTGGGTGCGATTTGGGGCTGCGATTTTATGGAGTTTAGGCTATGAATTGGTGTGATTTTATGGCTATGATAGCAGTAGATAAAGGTTAGGGAAATAGATTTTTAGATTTGGATAGATGGCAGCAAAGGTAAGTGTATCGGTAAGGAAAGTTGGCTGAAAAGGTAAGTGGATCGATAAGGAAGTATGCTGCGGTTAGGGCTGATTGGGATGGCTGTTTGGTTGTGATTTTGTTAGGGTTTTTTGGGGAGTAATAGTAGGAATTGAAGATGAGAGGGGGAGTCTCAAATCTGAAAATGATGGTAGCGAGATCCAATAAAATTTTGATGAAAGATCGCTGCGGTATACGCTATACTACCGAACAGAATTTCCATCAAAGAAGCAGCAGTTTCTCAATGTTAATTCCAGCAAAAATCCAAGAAATTTATGGAGAATTTCAATATTAATATCTCGGTTCAGATGGTGATAGTAGTAGTAATGTGGATTAAGAAAATTTCGATAGCATAACGGTAGAAAAATTATTGCAAACATGATCACATAATTCTTATCGTAAAATTTCAGCACTGCGTGACTAAGGATTGCAGCACTATAAGTCCGGATCCAGAAGGAGTTTTTTTTTCTAGAGATCAATTTTATATGAAATCTAAGACGATCTATGAATTTGTATAAAAATTTTGGCCAAAAAGGATGAACAAAGTTTAGTTTCAAGATGCCAATAGACGGAGGGCAGATTCTTTATTGTAAAAATTTCAACACTACGTGATGGTGAAAGATTGCCCAAGAAAACTGGTTCGAGGAGTTTTTTTCAGAAATCAATCCTAGATGAAAGCCTCTTTGAAATTATGTAAAATTTTGACTAGAAAGGAGAAGAAATAAACCGATTTCAAGAGGCGAAAAGGTGGCTAAAAATTTCTGCAGCATTTCGCCTTCACAACAACGATAACGTTTGCGATAAGCAAAATTTACAGCGAATAAAATTTGAAAAAATCTTTAACGTGTAAAGTAAAGAATCTTGCAGTATTAAAAAAGTGTGGATGATAAAAATATACCAAATTTCTAGATTATGTAGGGGGCAGCAGTATATAGATGGATCTGCAGCTTGGTGGGCAATGGTGGATGGAGGCGACGTCAAAAGCAATTGTGGGAATTGCTTGGGAAGATGGAGGCAGCTGAGATGGCTATAGGGTAGTAGGAACACTGCTCTTATACCAGATGATAGAACTCCAGAAGGAGCTCTATAAATTTTGATCCTTGAGGGGGATCAACCCTTGGAACGCTGTAGGGGTTCCTCCCTCCTAGACTCGGCACAAGACTGAAATAAAATTGATAATTGCTTCATAAAAGAGAGAGGGCAGCTACATCTTTATATAGGGCTCTAAACCCTAGCCCATGGGGTGCTTGCTAAGTAAAATTACCCCTTTGTCCCCTTCAATAGCCGACCTACCTAAGTGGGAACAGGTGGCAGCTAGGTTGGCTCTATAGCCGACCTAAGCAAGGGAAAAACCCTGGCCGACTAGCCCAATAAAGTGGGCGGGGGCCACTAACGCCCTAAAGCCCCAAAATAAACCTTAGCCACACTTTTTTATAGGATAGAAGTGACTATGTGGGGTTTTATTATAATCTCATAAAGTTCTTATTGATCACATCTATGGTGATTAGGACTCAACCCTGCTGGAGTCCTATCAGATAGTTGGGTTTCAGTGGGTTGAGGATATGAAGAAAGACAAAGGTGTAGCAGCATATTTTTTATCAAAAAAATTCCAACAGTGAAGATGTAATTTTTTCTAGAAATTCACAACAAAAATTTAAGTGAAACTCAAGGGAAATCTACTGGTAAGGGAGAGGTAATGCCATAAAAAATTTTGTGAGAAAAAACAACTGCAATAGGTTTGGTAAAATAAAAAATCTTAAAAAGTATGTCAGCAGATTTTTACGTCTAAAGTGCAGTAGTTTGGACGTAAAAGATCAATAGGTTATATTGATAATTTTTTTGATGAAACTAAAGGGCAATCCAAGGATAGGAAGTTCTAAAGCCGTCGTAAAAATTTCGTTGAGATTTGATCAGTAAAAACACAACAGCAAATCAAATGGTCAAGGGTGTGCAGCTAGAATTCTTCAACGTAACTTTCGTCATGCAGCAAATAGGAATAATTCTTTTTGGATTTTTTAAATAGGGATAACTAAACTGCAGTAGTAGTAAGGTAGGAAACCAGAACCTGTTGAATGATGTTTTATAACTCCTCTCTTATTTTTATTTCCTTCTTGTTCTTAAGAGGAAGAAAATTCTTTATGACCCATATCGTATTTTAAAAAGGATGAGCATAAACTCATATGTCTTAAATGCTTAGTCTCACATTTATATTTAAACATTAGAATATAATTTAATCCATTTCGTGTCAAATTGTTTTCTTCCCCTTTGTAAATAAAATAGAAGAAGAGGAAGGGGAGGGGGGTGTTAAAGATCCAAAAATCAAGTATCCCAAAATAAAATAAATTATTAAGAGGGGGAATACATATTCATGAATCCTAGAATAATTTTGAAAGAGATCTCAAAAAGCCAAGAAATCCAAAAATACTATAAGAGCTACTCATGTATTCAAAATCATTTTATGTAAATTTCAAGCAAAAGCTCAATAAATCGTAAAAGTAGCAAATCATGCATTTGGATAGTTTAACATTCCTAACTCTCTTCTAATAAAGTCAAATTATTCTTCATTTAATGGCTTGGTAAATATATCAGCTAATTGATGTTTAGTATCAATAAATTTTAAAGATATATCATGATTATTTACATGATCTCTAATAAAGTGATGCCTAGTGTCAATATATTTAGTTCTTGAGTGTTGAATAAGATTTTTAGTTAAACATATTGCACTAGTATTATCGCATTTGATAGAAATATTTTTCATGGGAATTCCATAATCTTCTAAGGTGTTTTCCATCCAAATAACTTGTACACAGCATGCACCAGCTGCCATGTACTCACTCAGCTTCGGTCATAGATAATAAAACCAAATTTATTTTTTGGAAGACTAAGAAACAAGAGCATATCCTATGAATTAGCATGTTTCAGTTGTACTCTCTCTATCTATTTTACAACCTCCAAAATCAGCATCCGCATAGGCAAGCAAATCAAAGTTTTTTACCTTAGGATACCATAAATCTAAATTGGAAGCTCCTTTCAAAATATTTAAATATTCATTTAACTGTCTTAAAATGAGAATATTTAGGATTGGACTGAAATCTTGCACATAATCCAACACGAAACATTATGTTTGGTCTAGTAGTAGTTAAATACAATAAACCAACTATCATTCCTCTATATGTTTTTTTATCAGAATTTTTACCTTTATTATCCAAGTCTAATTTTGTAGAAGTGCTCATTGGTGTGTTTATGGGCTTAGCATTGTCCATACTAAAACATTTTAACAAATCTAAGGCATACTTAGTTTGACATATAAAGATACAATCATTTAATTATTTTATTTGTAATCATAAGAAAAATATTAATTCACCCATTAGAATCATTTCAAATTCTCGGCTCAGACTCTTAGCAAAAGATTCACATAAGGATTCATTTGTTGAACCAAAATTAATATAATCAATATAAATTTAAATAACTATAAAATTATTTTAAAATATTTAAGAAATAATGTGGTATCAACCTTGTCTTTAAAAAAATTATTTGAAATAAGAAAAGAGCTAGTCTTTCATACCAAGCCCTAGGGGCTTGTTTCAATCCATAAAGAGCCTTAGTTTAAAAATATGATTCGGAAAAACATCATTTTCAAAACTGAGGGGTTGTTCAACATAAACTTCTTTGGTGAAACCGTTAAGCAAAGCATTTTTTATATCCATTTGAAATAACTTAAAATTCTTAAAAGAGGCAAAGGCAAGGAAACATCCTTATGGCTTCAAGTCTAGCCATAGGAGCGAAGGTATCTTTATAATCAGTCTCTTCTTCTTAGTTGAAACCCTTAGCCACTAATCTAGCCTTGTTTCTAATTATGATATAATTTTCATCTTGCTTATTTCTAAAGACCCATTTAGTACCAATCACTAAACGATCATTAGGTCTAGGAACAAGCTCCCACACCTCATTTCTCTCAAATTGGTTTAACTCTTCATGCATTGAAATAATCCAAGAATCATCTTTTAAGGCTTCCTCAATATATTTTGGTTCAATTTAAGATAAAAATGTGGCATTAGCATAAAAATTCTTAAATGATGAATGAGTTTGAACACTTTTTGATGTATATCCTATTATTAATACCTTAGGATGACCATCTACATACTTTCATTCCTTAGGTAATGATTCCTTGGAAGTAGATGCATCCAAGTTATTTTAGAGAGGAGATTTATCATTCAAATTTAAAGTATCAAAATCAAAATCATTATCAAAATTAATTTTCTTCAATTTGGAAACCTCATTAAAAAATATGGATAGATTCCTCAATTACTAGAGTTCTTTTATTAAAGACACAATAAGCTTTTGAAATTAAGGAATAACTAAGAAATATACCTTCATCGGATTTTGCATCGAACTTTCCTAAGGCATTTTTTTCATTCAAAATAAAATATTTATAACCAAATACTTGAAATATAAAATATTGGGTGTTTTGTTATTCCATAATTCATAAGGAGTTTTGGAGAATAATGGTCTTATGAGAACCCTATTCATAACATAGCATGTCATGTTAATGGTTTCGGCTCAAAAATATTTGGGTAAGCTATGTTCGTTTAACATGGTTCTAGCTATTTATTGTACGCTCCTCTTTTTTCTTTCCACTACTCTATTTTGTTATGGATTTCTAGGAGTAGAGAAATTATGACTATACCCATTTGAGTCACAAAAATTTTAAAAATTATAATTTTGAAACTCACTACCATGATCAATACGTATAGATAAAATCATAAAACCTTTTTCGTTTTGAACAAGTTTGTAAAATTTTGTAAAACATTTAAAAGAATTACTTTTTGTGCCAAGAAATAGGTCTAAGTATATCTACTATAATCATCTATAGTAATAAACGCATATTTGCTATCAGCTTGTAGTATCAATTGGTCTAAATAAATCCATATGGATCAATTGAAGCGACCTAGAGGTGCTTATTTGATTTTTTATTTGAAACTACTTTTTATTTGTTTTCCTAGTTAACATGCATCACAAACTTTATCTTTAACGAACATGATGCTAGGCATTTCTCTTACTAGATTTTTAGTTGAGATTTGGTTTAATAGTTTCATGCTAGCATGTCTTAGTCTCCTATGTCAAATCCATGCATCATCATTTAAGACCGATAAACATATTTTATTACAAAAATTATCAATGTCAATGGTATATACATTAATTATTCTTAAGGCAATCATAGAACTATTTTTGTGTGATATTTCAATTATACAAATATTATATTCAAATTTGATAATATATCCTTTATCACACAATTGGCTGATGCTTAGTAGAATATGTTTCATACTATCAATTAATAATACATCTTCCATCAAAAGGTTTGATTTGTTACCTATGGTTCCTTTCTCAATAATCTTTCCCTTGTTATCTCCGAAGGTGACAAATCCTTCATTTATGCTAGTAAGCTTGGAGAAATGAGTTGGATCTCCGGTCATATGCCTTGAGCATCCACTATCAATATACCATTTAGTGCTTCTAGCCTTTGTTTGGAGATATATATACAAGAAAGAGAGTTTTGGTTTAGGTATCTATTTGCCTTTGGGTTCCTCATGAAAAATTCTACCTAATTTAACTAATGGTGTTGAGTTGTCTATGATTCCTTTTGGAACCCAAATTAATTTTTATGGACTATGCTCTTTAAATGAACATCTATAAACATAGTGTCTAATTCTTCCAAAAGGAATCATTTATTTCTAGGTGAAACATATAATGTAGGTCCTTTGACAAATATGGTTGTCTTTTGTTGAGTGTTACTCACAAAACTAATTCCTTCTTTTCTATGAACATGACCCTTATTAGCAAGGATCATGTTTAAGAATTTGTTTCATATTTTAAAATTTTCTAATGTCTCTTGTAATGAAACATTTTATTTCTTGAGTATATCTAATTCTTCACACTTAGTGCAAGGAGCTATCCTATGTTCATTATATTCCCTTTTTAAATTTTCAAACTCACTAACTAATGTAGAATGATCGTTCTTTAACAATTTATATTTTTTACTAACTATTATAAGATCATCATACAAGTCATTAAATATATTAAATAATTCATCATAAGATAAAGAAGACTCGTTTAGGTTACTTACCTCGTTGCCAAATGTCATTAAAGCATCATTTGTAACTTCTTCCTTGTTGGTTAGCTCCTCGTCTTTGAATGAACTTGAGTCATCCCAAGTAGCTTTGGGTGCCTTCTTCTTCTTTGGTTGCTTCTTCTTCACTCAGGGACATTCATTTTTAGAGTATCCCAACTTCTTACATTTGTAACATATTATTGAGTCCTTTTTTAGTTCACATTTGTTCTTATCATCTTGTTTTATCTTAGTCATTTTTAAGAATTTCTTAAATTTTCTTATAAAAAGTGCAAAGTCCTCATCATCATCATCGTCACTTGAGTTTTCTCCTAAGTGGTCTTCCTTGGTTCTAAGTGCTATGTCCTTCCTGTTCTTTAGAAGGTTATTCTCAAGTTCATCATGTGCTATACATGTCATTTCGTAAGTCATCAAAGACCCGATTAGTTCTTCAAGCGAAAAATTATTTAGGTCCTCTACTTCTTATGTTGCCATTACTTTAGGATCCCAACTTTTAGGAAGGGATCTTAATATTTTGTTAACAAGTTCAAAATTAGAAAAACTTTTACCAAGCATATTTAGACCATTGATGACATCTGTAAAATGAGTGTACATGTCTCCTATGGTCTCACTTGATTTCATGCGAAACAACTCATAGTTATGCACCAAACAATTAATTTTTTACTGTTTGACTCGACTAGTGCCTTCATATGTATCTTCGAGTGTATGCTAAATCTCGTGCGTAGTTTCACAAATAGAGACCCAATTAAATTTGTTTTTATCAAGAGCACAAAATAAAGCGTTCATCGCTTTAGCATTCAAAGAGAAAGTCTTCTTTTTCGAATCATTTCATCCGTTTATAGGTTTGGAAGACTTTTCAAAACCACTTTTAATAATATGTCATGATTCAAAATCCATAGAAAGTACAAAAATTCTCATTCGAGTTTTTCAATATGTGTAATACGTCCCATTGAACATGGGAGGATGAGTGATAGAAAGTCCCTCTAGACTGCCAACAAAAGCCATCTCTCTTAGATTTTAAGCCAAATAAAGAGGAACGTGGCTCTGATACCAATTGTTTAGATCAAAGTAGCACTAAGAGGGGAGTGAATAAGCGTATATAAAAAATTTATATCGATTTAAATACTCGCTCAATAAAAATCATATCGAAAATGCATTTAAGCATAAAGATGCGTGTAAGCATAGAGAAGAGTTTAAGCGTAGAGATATTTGTAAGAGTGCAAGCAAAGGTAATAGATAATTAAATAAGAAAGCAATAAAGATAAAAAGCAAAGAAGATGAAGCAAACCGATTTTATAGTGGTTCGGTCTCGTGACCTACTCCACTCCCATTTCTCCTCCGTTGAGGTAATTGGCTTCCACTATTGATCTTCCTTCAATGGGTGAAGAACGACTACCCTTTTACAACTCTATTCTCCATTTACATGTTTAGGAGATAACCTTTACAAGTCTCTAAGCTCTCACTTAAATAAAAATTCTGCATAAGATGAAAATGAGGAGAAGCTCTCAATTACAACAACGTTTTCATAAGGTTTTTGCTCATAATTGCTTGCTTCCTTTCAGCAAGAATGAGTGGTATTTATAGACCCCAAATGGCTTCAAAAGTGGAGTCAAAATTCAAATTCTAAGTGATCCCGAGGTGCTAGTCTCGAAGACTACAATTCTGGGCGGTTCAGCCGCCTGACATTGTCTCGGGTCAGTCGCCCAATCTGGGCGGGTCAATCGCCTGACATATCTTTGAAGACTGTGTCGTCTTGGAGCCATGTCTTCGAAGACCGTGTCTCATTTGACCTTGGGTTACTGAAATGGCTTATATAATAAGTCCAAATCAGTCCCAATTAAAGCCTAATGGTCTATTAATTGAGTCAGTAAAACTAACTCTTATCATGATGCTAACTACGACACTCAATGAACAATCTTCATTGTCCGATCATCTCTTTGGCGAACTCCCGGCATCTTTCCGATGAACCCCCGGCGAGCTACCTATTTCCATCAGTGTGCTGGTTACAAGTACCCTACAAGCCAATCATGTGAGTGATAGCACGTGTGACATGCTGTGTGATCTTTTGCTTATGATTAATATTGGCATATTCTCATATTATATTATTTGTTACATATATATTGTGATGTCCTTAGTTCTGTGCAATGGGAATCGGATTGTGATAAGATCACAATAATAAGATCGATTTACCTTTAAACACAGATCCTAAATAATCCCGGTCATAGGTTACTCAAGAGGGACATTGAGATAATCGAAAAGATCAGTGTATTATATACCCGTCCATATGATGGAGACGGCTGGTCTCATAGCCATTTGTGTGGAGACACTGAGGATATAGTACAGGTGCTCATTGGAGAATGAGTTCACTGATTGATCCGCTTATGGAATGTTGTATGGTTAATGATACCTAATGTCAGACAGCGATTCCATAGTCCTAGTTGTGTATCTGGTCCTTAGACTTGAGACACCGAGGATGCCTTGTATGAGTACTCCTTTCTTTGACACCAGACTTACAGGTTTGGAAAGCTCCAGATCTGGTACAATTGGTTATTGGAATTGGTAGCCAACCTTACGAAGGCAATTAAATATCAATAGAGGATCGTCCATTCTCGGTATCATGAGAGAAGTATCTCATATATGCTTGCTTAGATAAATCCCTGGCCAGGGTCATTCAGATTGAGAGAGAATGAGTTCTCCAATAGAATCCGATTAGAGCAAGACAAACTGATTCCGTATGTGACCTGATAGTACCATGTCCAATATACGGTCTCTGGGATATTATTTGGATGAGGGATTATAGATACATGGTAACTGTGGACAGACAGGTCTGATGGATTTGATCCCCCCTGTACCATCTAGGGACTATGGCATAGTGGCCTAGTACGTACATAGTCGATGAGTCGAGTGAATTATTATGGGGATAATAATTCACTATATCAGAAGGAGTTCTGATGGGAGTGACTCACGACCAGCTCGGTATCGGGCCTAGAGGGTAACATACATATGGTGGATGCTTCAACGAATAGAGGATTGGATGAAGATCCAATTAGCCCCTATTCTCATTAGATGAGACCCTATGTTGATGGTCTCCTTGATTAAGGCTCAATTATAGACCTAAGGAGATTATTGGATAGAGATCCAATAATGCAAGGTTAGTGGGTTATTGGATAGAGATCCAATACCCACTAAGGAAAGAGCCCTAGGGTTTTGGTGGCTCTCTATAAATAGGAGGGGAGACTCAGGGTTGATAGGTTGCAACTTTAGCCACCACCTCCTATTCTCCTCCCTCCCTCAGCGCAAGAGTTGAGAGATCAGATTAGAGGAGTTTCGCTGTAGAGATCCATCGTGTAGATACCGCTAGAGAGGAGGACGATTGACCTCCTTCATCGTCTCCATCCGGATATGGAATACAGGGATATACGATCTCCCTAGGTAAAATCAATCTCTCGTACATCGCGGTTTTATCGGTTTTTGTATTTTTCTCGTGACCCCAATCTTTTGCACGACGATTTGATCTGCGTAGGAAACCGGTTTTTGTTTTGATTTCCACTACGCATGTGATAAACCCGCTATAGGATTCCCAACAGTGGTATCAGAGACAATATTTTCATGCAAAATATTGGTTTGAAACTGCGTGTGATGAGATTGAATTGCGTAGAATCGTTCTACGCGTTCTTGTTGCATTTTCGGAGCGAAGGAAGCCCTTGCAAGGGGTAGTCGGGCATGGCCACGGCTAGCCCCCTTGCAGGGGTGGCCGGCCACTTGCAAGGGGGCGGCTGTCTACAGCCAAGGCCCCCCTGCAAAGGGGCGGCCGGCTTCGGCCAGGCTCCCTGCAAAGGGCAGTCGCCCGCGGGCATGACCGGCTGCAGCCAGCCCGCAAGGGGCGACTGCCTGCGGTGAGCCTACAAGGTGGCGGTCGGCAACGGCTACCCCGCAAGGGCCAGCCGGCAGCGGCCAGCCCTGCCGCCAGGAGGGGCGCCAGCGCCGATCGCAAGGGTGGCCGCCCCTCGGCAGGGCGGCTGCCGACCGTAACTGGCAACTGCTGCCTGCGCAGGGGTAGCCGCCGCAGTGGCGTAATGAGGGTGAAGGAGGGCTATGGCAACTTTTTAAGAAAAAGATGGTTATGCCCCTCAAAATTTAGGAAATCCCAACTCTATCCCTTTTATACAAAATTCCTTAAATGCCCTCAATATTTCTGGAAATTTCAAGGACTGTCCTCTCATCTAGAATATCGAAAATGCCCTCAATAATTTTAAAAATTCTGAGGACTGTCCACTCATCCAGAATTAGGAAAATGCCCTTAATAATTCTGGAAATTCTGAGCATGTCTTGATTTTCAGAAAAATAATTAATTAAATAGTTTAATTAATTATTATATATATAGTAATCCTACATATGATGTGATGCACATGTGATGTATGATGTGGATGGATGATCATGAGCCATGTGTTGTGATGTGTGTAATTGTGATTATTATTATTATTGGGGTCTGCGAGCCTACGTTTTTCTCGTTTATTGTTGGGCCTGCATGCTTGTGATTATTTGTAATTACATGGAGAGGCGCAGCGCGAGCGTGGAGGTTACAGCGGGACCCACGATGTCGTGGCGGGAGATCACGACGCATGGTGATGCGACGATCCGATGAAATCGATGATGATGAGATCAACAATCACAAGGCATGGAGATGCGGTAATGCACACATAGATCCTATTATGAGTGATTAGGCCCATTGGCTTGGGCTTAATCATATTAGGTGACAGCTCATGATCATCCTGTGTGGCTTGCATATGTGATGTGTTATACACCTACTAGATATATGTATATATATATATATTTACATGCGATGTAGATATATATTAAATATGTATGTGTGTGACACGACATATTAGGAGACCGATACAAAACAAAAATCCCTCTTATGAAAATATTAAGTCGGTAAGCGTGAGGCAATAAGATTGACCCACATGGCCTTCCATCGTTATAGGAAGAAATTGAATCACGACACAGGTCGAGTTGGTCGAGTCCCTCGAGGCTCACCTATCTACGTGATCGAGTTCTTGCCTACGATATAGAGATGTCACCAGTGACCTGAGGACATGGTATGCTTGGTCGAGTCCCTCGAGGGCATATCATCGAATCAGACTCATCTTGTAACGATGGTGATGGCTTAACTGAACATCATGGTTGGTCGAGTCCCTTGAGACCATGATGATTCGAAGGCCGAACATGATGAGAATCATAAGGAGTTGTGATTGGCAAGAGTTGCCTACCTTTTGGGCATAGTGTAATTGATCGAGTCCCTCGAGGTTGTACTAAGATGCCAATTAGATCCCGATCCCCACTAGGAGTCTGTCGGAGACTTTCGTCTCATGTGTCGAGGGTGTCACGTGATTCACTAAGAAAATAGTGGGAGTACATTAAGATAGAAGTCCATATCTTAATTAGTATTTTCTGTGAAATCTGCATGTTATTTACTTTTGCTATATCTTGTTTTGTCATAAACATGTCGCTAACAAACCCCCAATAAGGCATACTTGATGCCGATCGCCTCACTGGTCCAAACTATACAGATTGGCTCTGTAATTTGAGAATTATTCTCACGACGGAGAAAATCGCATACGTCCTTGATACAATCGTGCCCACGCCGGAAGAAGGGGCAAGCGAGGATGAGATCGCTCGCTATGTGAAGTACATAGATGATTTCACGTTAGCAAAATATTACATGTTGGCCTCCATGACTCCTGAGTTACAAAGGCAACATGAGAGCATGGATGCAGATCTATTCTTCTTCATCTCCGTCAGCTGTTTGAGAAACAGGGAAGAACTCAGAGATATAAGATATCTAAGAAACTCTTCCAAGCTAGGATGACAGAAGGGACATCGGTTCAGAACCATGTCCTAAAGATGATAGAGTGGATCGAGAAACTCACAGGTCTGGGAATAGTCCTAGAGGATAACCTATGCGTTGATCTTATACTTCAGTCCCTACCAGATTTCTTTTCTCACTTCATCATGAATTTTAACATGAGCAAGTTTGAGGTAACTCTCCCTGAGCTCCTCAATATGTTGAGGGAAGCTGAGAGTGCCATCAAAAAGGAGAAGCCAGTTCTCTATATTGGTGAGACCAATAAGAAAAGGAAGGCCAACAAGACCCTTAAGAAGGGCAAGGGCAAAGAAAGACCAGGTAAGACAAAGGTTGCCAAGAAATACCCGACAAAGGACAAAGGACAATGCTTCCACTGTGGCCAAGATGGACATTGGAAGAGGAACTGTAAGGACTACCTTGCAGAGAAGGCGAGATAGAAGCTTGGAGAAGCTTCAAGGATATTCATTATCAGTCTCCACTTGTCAGATTTTCATGATAACACATGGGTATTGGATACCGGGAGTGTTTATCATATCTGTAATTCGTTGTAGGTTCTGACAAGACCTAGGAGATTGGCTAGAGGCGAGATGGACCTCAAGATGGGCAATGGAGCAAGAGATGCTACAGTTGCTGTTGGAGAGGTCACCCTACATCTACCTGGTGGAACTATTATTGCATTAGATGCATGCTATGTTGTTCCCTCTATCATCAAAAATATTATTTCTATCTCTTGTTTGACAATTAATGGATATAAATTAGTTTTTTAGAATAATAGTTATTCAATAATAATGGATGATAAGATCATCACTAGAGGGACCCTAATAAATGGCTTATATGTGTTAGACACTTCTCCACATATCATGAATATAAATATGTCTAAGAGGAAAAGAGATGAGGTGAATAATGCATACCTATGACATTGTAGGCTAGGTCATATACATGAGGGAAGGATTCAAAAGTTGTTGAAAGATGGATACTTAGATCCATTTGACTATGAGACATGTAACTTGTGAATCTTGCCTTCGTGGGAAGATGACCAACTCTCCTTTTAGTAGAACTGGAGAGAGAGCCACCGAGTTATTGGAACTCATACATAGTGATGTATGTGGTCCCATGTCGACTCAAGTAATAGGTGGTTACTCATACTTCATTACATTCACTGATGATTTCTCTTGGTATGGACACATGTACTTAATGAAGTACAAATCTGAGGCTTTTGAGAAATTCAGGGAATATAAGAATGAGGTAGAAAACCAAATTGGAAAGAGTATTAAGACTCTTCGATCAGATCGAGGAGGAGAGTACTTGAGTATGGAGTTCACCCATTTCCTTAGGGATAATGGGATTCTATCCTAGTAGACACCTCCTTATACACCTCAGCTCAATGGTGTGTCAGAAAGGAGGAATCGTACGCTTTTAGACATGTTGCGATCCATGATGAGTTTCGCTGACCTACCCATCTCATTCTGGGGGTATGCCATAGAAACTGCAGCTTACCATCTGAACAAAGTTCCATCAAAGTCGGTAGTGTCTACACCATATGAGATATGGAAAGGAAAGAAGACCGATCTTAAAATTATTATGATTTGGGGCTGTCCTGCCCACGTTAGAAGACACAACCCCGATAAGTTAAAATCAAGGATAGAATGGTGCACATTCGTGGGATACCCAAAGGAAACTTGTGGGTACTATCTCTCTCATCCCGAGGACCGAAAGGTCTTTGTTGCTAAGAGAGCTGTGTTCCTTGAGAAGGAACATATTCTTGGTGGAAACAGTGGGAGTGAGATAGAATTGAGTGAGGTTGTGGATGCACCTGAGGGTATTGTACCCATCAGTTGCAAATGGATCTTCAAGAAGAAGATCAGAGTGGATGGAAAGGTAGAGACCTATAAAGCAAGGTTGGTAGCTAAAGGATATCGTCAAAGACAAGGAGTTGATTATAACGAAACCTTTTCACCTATAGCCATGCTTAAGTCCATTAGAATTATTTTGGCCATTGCAATACACTATGACTATGAGATCTGGCAGATGGATGTCAAAACAATACTCCTCAATGGCAACCTCGATGAAGAGGTGTATATGATACAACCAGAGGGATTCGTATCCAAAGAGAGTCCAGATAAAGTGTGTAAGTTGCTTAGATCCATTTATGGATTGAAGCAAGCTTTCCGAAGTTGGAACATAAGATTTGATGAGGTGATCAGATCTTATGACTTCATTAAGAACGAAAATGAGCCTTGTGTGTACAGGAAGGTAAGTGGAAGAGCTATCACCTTCTTGGTGCTATTTGTGGATGACATCCTAATCATTGGGAATGATATAGGAATGCTATCCACAGTAAAGACTTGGCTATCTAGAAACTTCTCCATGAAAGACTTAGGGGAAGCATCCTGTATTTTAGGGATCCAGATCTATAGAGATAGATCCAAAAGGATGCTTGGCTTGTCCCAGTCTAGGTACATAGACTCCATTGTCAAAAGGTTTGGCATGAAAAATTCCAAGAGAGGTCTTATACCGATGAGACATGGAATATCACTTTCTAGGAGTATGTCCCCAAAGACTCCTGAAGAAAGGACAGACATGGATAAGATATCTTATGCCTCAGCGATAGGATCTATCATGTATGTGATGCTATGTACTAGACTTGATATAGCACATGCCCTGAGTGTCACGAGCAGGTATCAAGCAGATCTAGGTTTAGAACACTGGAAGGCAGTAAAGTGTATCCTTAAGTACTTGAGAAGAATTAAGGATCTTTTACTAGTATATGGAGGAGGTGGCCTCTAGGTTGAGAGCTACACAGACTCAAGTTTTCAGTCTGACATTGATGATAGCAAGTCAAATTCAAAGTATGTTTTCACCATGAATGGAGGAGCAATAAGCTGGAAGAGTTCCAAGCAAGATACAACTGCTGACACGACCACAGAGGCGGTATACATTGCTGTAGTAGAAGCAGCAAGACGAAGGGGTGTGGATGAAGAAGTTCATCAAGGATTTAGGAGTCATACCAAGCAGCGTCGAGCTGACTCCTATATATTGTGACAGCGACAGAGCGATAACTCTAGCAAGGGAACCCAAGTCTCATCAGAATTGTTATGAGGAGGTTCCATCTGATTCGAGTGATCATGACCCAAAAAGATATAGCAATGGAAATAGTTCCATCCGAAGATAACATTGTAGATCCACTAACGAAGTCGTTGGCTCAGATTATATTTGAGCATCATAGGGGTCTGATGGGGATCAGACACATAGGTGATTGGCTTTTGGTCAAGTAGGAGATTACTGATTACAAGTGCCCTACAAGCCAATCACGTGAGTGATGGCACATGTGACATACTGTGTGATCTTTTTACTTATGACTAATATTGGCATATTCTCACATTATATTATTTGTTACATATATATTGTGATGTCCTTAGTTCTGTGCAATGGGAATCAGATCATGATAAGATCACGATAATGAGATCGTTTCACCTTTAAACACAGATCCTAAATAATCTCGGTCATAGGTTACTCAAGAAGGACATTGAGATAATCGGATAGATTGGTGTACTATATACCCGTCCATATGATGGAGGTGGCTGGTCTCATAGCCACTTTTATGGAGACACTAAGGATATAGTACAGGTGCTTATTGGAGAATGAGTTCACTGATTGATCCGCTTATGAAAAGTTATATGGTTAATGATACCTAATGTCAGACAGCGATTCCATAGTCTCAGTTGTGTATCTGGTCCTTAGACTTGAGACACCAAAGATGCCTTGTATGAGTACTCCTTTCTTTGACGCCAGACTTACAGGTTTGGAAAGCTCTAGATCTAGTACAGTTGGTTATCGGGATTGGTAGCCAACCTTATGAAGGCAATTGAGTGTCAATAAGGATCATCCACTCTAAGTATCACGAGAGAAATATCTCATATGTGCTTGCTTAGACAAATCCCTAGCTAGGGTCATTCGGATTGAGAGAGGAGTTCTCCGATAGAATCTGATGAGAGCAAGACAAACTAATTTCGTATGTAACCTAATAGTATCATGTCTAATATACAGTTTCTGGGATATTATTTCGATGATGGATTATAGATACATGGTAACTGTGGACAGACAGGTCCGATGGATTTGATCCCCCCTATACCGTCTGGGGACTATGGCGTAGTGGCCTAGTACGTCCATAGTCAATGAGTCGAGTGAATTATTATGGGGATAATAATTCACTATATCAGAAGGAGTTCTGATGGGAGTGACTCACGACCAGCTCGGTATCGGGCCTAGAGGGTCATACACATATGGTGGATGCTTCAACGAATAGAGGATTGGATGGAGATCCAATTAGCCCATATTCTCATTAGATGAGACCCTATGTTGATGGGCTCCTTGATTAAGGCTCAATTATAGGCTTAAGAAGATTATTGGATAGAGATTCAATAATGCAAGGTTAGTGGGTTATTGGATGGAGATCCAATATCCACTGAGGAAGGAGCCCTAGGGTTTTGGTGGCTCTCGATAAATAGAAGGGGAGACTCAGGGTTGATAGGCTGTAACTTTAGCCACCACCTCCTATTCTCCTCCCTCCCTCTACGCAAGAGTTGCGAAATCAGATTGGAGGAGTTTCGCTATAGAGATCCATCGTGTGGATACCGCTAGAGAGGAGGATGCTTGACCTCCTTCATCTTCTCCATCCGGATCTGGAATACAGGGATATACGATCTCCCTAGGTAAAATCAATCTCTCACACATCGCGATTTTATTAGTTTTTGCGTTTTTCTCACAACCCTAATCTTTTGCACGACGATTTTTTTTTATTTTGAAGCTATGGATTTTGAGTTATGGAATTTAATTGAAAATAATTTTCAGAAGTCTTTCAATCCTATAAATAATTGGAATGATTATGAAAGAAATATGTTTTCTTTAAATATCACAACTATAAATGCTTTGGACAAAAACAAATTTAATCATATTTCTACTTGTGATTCTGCTTTTGATATATAGCACAAATGATAGAACCCTAGAGGAATTATATGGAGATTTGATCTTTGAGGGGGATCAACCCTTGGAACGTTGTAGCGGTTCCTCCCTCCTAGTAGTCAGCCACAAGGCTGAATTGAAGATGATATTTGCTTATTCAAAGGAGGTGGAGGCTACAAGCTTATATAGGGCTCCAAACCCTAGCCCTAAGGGTTTACTTCCTAAGTGAATTCTCCCTTTTACCCTTAATCTAGTTGACTTACCCTGTTAAGGGGGGCGACGACATAAGGGGGTGCACAAACCATGCGCCCCTGCTATAAAACCTAACTAACCAGCCCAGTAAAGGGCTTGGCGGCTAGGAAGCCCTATGGCCCCAAACATAAACCCTAGTCACTCTTTTTTATAGTATAGAGGTGGCTAGGTAGGGTTTATTACAATCTCACAGGGTTTTTATTAGTTGCTACTCGGTTGAGTAAGACCCAACCTTACTGGGGTCCTGTCAAGCCCATCCTCTTCAAATCAGCCTTATCCTCAATGCTAAGGTTATATGAACTCAGGGAACTGGGTCTTAAGCTCCTCATATGATTCTCATGTGGCATCTTCATGTGGTAAATTATTACAATGCACCAGCACTTTAGTAGAGGGACATCGGTGATGCATCATAATTCTTCGATCAAGGATGGCTTGTGGTTGGGCTTGAATATCTCCATCATCGGTGGTGTTCGGTAGTTGAGTCTGGGCTGACTCGTGTTCTCCCAACTTAGGCTTCAGGCAAGACATGTGGAAGACAAGGTGACTTTTGGCATCCACAGGCAATTTAAGTCTATACGCCACAGCTCCAACATACTATGTAATTTGATAAGGCCCATAAAAGCAATGAGATAGCTTCATGGAGGCTCGTGTTGATGGATAGTTGTTTGTATGGCTATAAGCGAACCCAATCTCCAATTGAAAACTCTCTTTCGCTCTATCATGTGTCAGCTTGCTACTTCATTTTGGCTTGAGCAGCGGAGAGATTGTCCTTTAGCAGCTGTAGGAGTTTATTCCTATGGTCAACCTGATCTATTTTGGCCGGGCCAATTATATACTTTGGAATCACAGAGGCCGGTTGACCATATAGTACCTCTAATAGGACCCCAGCAGGGTTGGGTCCTACTCAACCAAGGAGTAACTAATAAACCCTGTGAGATTGTAATAAATCCCACCTAGTCACCTTTATCCTATAAAGAAGAGTGGCTAGGGTTTTTGTTAGGGTCTTAGGGTTTCCTAGCCGCCACCCCCTTTCGCTAGGTTAGTCGGCTAGGATTTCTAGTAGGGGCGCATGAGTTGTGCAGCCCCCTGTTATGGCAAGTCGGCTACATGGAGGGTAGAAGGAGGAATTCACTTAGGTAGCACCCCGCAGGACTAGGGTTTGGTACCCTATATATGCTTGTAGCCTTCACCTCTTTTCAATAAGTAATATCATCTTTTAATTCAGCCTTGTGGCCAACTTCTAGGAGGGAGGAACCCCTATAGCATTCCAAGGGTTGATCCTCCTCAAAGATCAAATCTCCATAGAATTACTTTAGAGTTCTAACATCTAGTATCAGAGCAATGATCTTACTACCCTTGCTGCCATCTCTATCACCTCTATCAAGCTAAGCAATTCTCATAATTATTTTTGACGTCTCCTCCACCGTCATCCTCCTGCCGTATATAAAACTAATCTACTGCTACCACTATCAATTGCATTAGAGATCTAGTAATTTCCTACTACCCATACCTTTTGGCTACTACAATTTTTCATCTACAAAACACCAAAAAGAGTTTCCTATCTTTTCCTTGCTGTAAATTCCTTCCGTCGCAAAAGTGATCATCTTTGTGAACGAAGAATTGCTGCATAAAATTTCAATCGTGTATAGGCTTTTCAAACCGATCTCTTTGGCATCTTTTGTGGATAAAATTTTTCACACATTTTGTAGATCGCCTTGGCTTCCATCTGAGATTGATCTACTTGAAACCCCTCTTTGAAACAATTCTTATACTATTGCAAATTGTCATCGCAAACCGCTGAAATTTTATAATGAGAATTTTGCCATCTTATCTTGCAATAGTTTTCTTACTGTTAGGCTGCCGAAATTTTCTTGTTCCAAATTTCTATTACTGCTACCATCTAAACCAAGATTTTGCTATTGAAATTTTTCATAATTTTCTAAGGTTTTTGCTGGAATTTATATTGAGAAACTACTACTTTGACAACAATTCTATTCGATAGTGTAGCATATACCACAGTGATCTTTCATCGAATCCTATCAAATCTCGCTTCCATCTTTTCCAGATTTGAAAATCTCCTTCCCAAACCTTCATCTCCCACAATCACAGCCCCAAAATATTGCCAAACTGCAGTCAAAATTGCACCCAAATTAGCTATAAAATAGCCCTAAATCGTAGCCTACACATCCACTGATCCACCCCCTTTCGGCCACAACTTTTTCCAACCAATCCATGAACTTAACTCGACAATAAAAGAGAAATCTTAACATTATAAATCTAGAGGTTTACACTATGGCATCTGAGGAGGCCATCAATGCAAAATTTGAAGCCTTCGAGACCTGAATGGAGGAGAAGATATGAACCATCTTTACTAAACTCAGTTTAGGCCGACTACCGAGCCCGAGGAAATCACAACAAGGAGAAAGCTCTAATCAAAGAGAGGACTTCCCTGAGAGGGGAGGCTCTATGACCGACCTCTACAATCCACGCATGAGAGTGGACTTCCCTAGATGGGAAGAAGGAGACCTGATTGGTTGGTTCTCGTGCACAGAGCGTTATTTTTTGTTCCACCGAACCGTAAATGCTTCTACAGTAGAAATTACGGCTATACATCTTGAAGGGGATGCCATCCAGTGGTTTGATTGGTTTGAACACACCCATAGTGGTCTCTTATGGAGACAATTCAAAGAAGGGCTATTGATCCGCTTCAGACCTACCGACTACGAGAACATTGATAACTAATTAGCAAAGATCCGACAAACCTCAACCATCCAAGAATATCAAATAAAGTTTGAAAGATTATATAATCAAACTTGTGATTGGTTTGAGAAACAACTATTGGGAACCTTTATTGAGGGCTTGAAGCTGGAGATCCAAGGAGAAGTTAAAACGCGAGAACCATACACGCTTATGGCGACCATCTCTTTCGTGTGACTTCAAGAGGAGCGATTGAACCACGAAGCCCGGAGGACTAGGTCACTCCCCAACCAGCAATACCAAAGCCCTCAGGCTCCTCTACTGTCATCCGAGCCCCCACACCCAAAAGTTGACGAGAGAAGAGCTTCAGGAGCGGTCTGCAAAGGGTTTGTGTTGGCACTATGACGAGCCGTGGATCCACGAGCATCGCTACAAGAAGGGGTGACTTCTCAAGATTGAACCAATAGAAGAAGAAGTCAATGAACCATTAGAAGAGAGCCTCGAACATGAAGAAGAAGTTATGGAGTAAGAGCCCCAAACTGGTTGACTTTACGGTGCATGCGCTAGCCGACTACTCTAATCCGTAAATGATAAAAGTTGGAGGCCTTCTCAAACAGTAGCCAATCACTGTTCTTATCAACATGGGCAGTACTAATAATTTCCTAAACAGTAAGGTTGTTGCTCGTATAGCACTCCATATTGAAGGTTGCAACAAGTTTGATGTAAAGGTCATTAACGGCCGAATCCTTAAGTGCGGCCAAAGGTGTTCACATGTGAAACTACTGCTGCTAGACCACGAAATCATTGCTAACTTCTTCCTCCTACCCATTGATGATTATGAGGCCATGCTCAGCATCGAGTGGCTAACGACGCTATGTGACATCTCCCGAAACTTTTCTAAATTGATTATGAAATTTTATTATAAAGGCAGACAGGACTGTTAGGAAACCTCAGCAGGAGCATCACATGCGCAGCAGAAATCAAAATAAAACCAATTTCCCACGCAGATCAAATAGTCATGCAAAATATTGAGAAAGCCATAAAAATCGATAAAATCACATCATGTGATAGATTGATTAGCTAGGGAGATCGTGTATCCCTATATTTCCAGATCCAGATAGAGAGGATGAAGGAGGTCAAGCGTCCTCCTCTCTAGTGGTATCCACATGATGGATCTCTATAGCACAACTCCTCCAATTTGATCTCGCAACTCTTACGTAGAGGGAGGAAGGAGAATAGGAGGGGGAGGCTAAAGCTGCAGCCTATCAACCATGAGTCTCCTCTCTTATTTATAGAGAGCCACCAAAAACCCTAGAGCTCTTGCCTTAATGAGTATTGGATCTTCATCCAATTACCCATTAACCTTGCATTATTGGATCTCTATCCAATAATCTCCTTAGGTCTCCAATTAGACCTCAAGCAAGGAGTCCATCAGCATAGGGCCTCATCTAATAAGAATAGGGGCTAATTGGATCTTCATCCAATCATCTATTTGCTAAAGCATCCACCATATATGTGTGACCCTCTAGGCCCGATACCGAGTTGGCCATGAGTCGCTCCCATCAGAACTCCTTCTGATATAGTGAATTATTATTCTCATAATAATTTACTCGACTCATCGACTATGGACGTACTAGGTCACTACGTCATAGTCCCCAAACAGTACAGGGGATCGAATCCATCGGATCTATCTATCTACAGTTACTCTCTATCTATAATCCCTCATTCAACTAATATCCCAGCGATCGTATATTTGACATGGTACGGTTAGGTCACAAACGGAATCCATCATAGTCTCGCTCTAATCGGATTCTCCCGAAGAACTCATTCTCTCTCAATCCGAATGACCTTGGCCAGGGATTTGTTTGAGCTAGCACATAAGGGATATTCCTCTCGTGATACCGAGAGTAGATGTGTCACGCCCCCCAAATACTCGTATTTAGGCGGTGTGACCCAGCCTTAAAAATCGATAACATTGTAATTATCAATACAATTCATCCAGGATCCAAACAAAAATTTGAGGATATCGAGAAACATTCAATCTTCAAAATTCACATATATGAAACCTGTGCAGTTTATGATCAAACATCATATCACTCAAACATCTATGAAACCCAAAGCCAACTTAACAGATATAAACCACACTTATAATTTATTAATGAAGGAATCTATCAATCACCAAACCAAATATTTACCATAAATTCACTTCATCATAGACAAAAAATAACATTCCAAAATATCTCCAAACCGTGAGAGGTCATTTAAACTTTTACATGATACATCAATCAAGCTTATCGATAATATTTTATTTACGTACAAAATATACTTATAGAAATACTATGATATAACATCCGATAATACTTGTCCGCAATCTGTATAGCTCTCCACTACCTCAGTACAATCTTAACAATTTAATAAGTGTCAAGCTGACCTGAAAGATTTGATAACAAAGGAGTGAGATAGAAAGCTCAATAAGTGTTTAACAAATTCCAAGACAAGAGCAGATGACATTCAAATAAGCTGGTATTAAGATACAAAGCTGATATGTAAGAGTTCATGGATATCAACTCAATAGATATAGAATCTCAAATGTCATTCATTCAAAACATATTTGGTTCATAACAAACGAAATACAGAGTAATTGGAGCATATCAATGACGTAAGAGGTATTTCGGAACATATCAAAGGCACATAAGACATTTCAGAACATATCAATGGCAAATGCAATATTTCGGAACATATCAATGGAGTGTGAAATGTTTTTGGACCATATCAATAGCAATTGAAATATTTCAGAACATAACAATGGCATAAGGAACATTTCAAAGCATGTCAAAGATGTAAACACATTACTAAGCATATCAATACTGAATAGATAATCTCAAAGCTTATCAAGTGAACAAATAAGGAACAGAAGCTCCGTATTAGATATAACAATTATTTCATTCTTATCCAAAATGCACATATAGCTCAAAAGCAATGCTTCGGATATCATATCTAAAACATAAAAGGTGAAGTGGGACCATAAGCATAAATGTGGAACATCCATCATTGAATGACCAACAAACATAAGTCTCCCACATCTGGGAGCTCCATTCACCCACATTTGAGTGAAGTCATAGGGGCCGACAAAAGCATAGTTGGCTCTGAACATAATACCCTTTACCATTTCTAGCAAAGGTCCATAATGTCTCACAAACACCGAAGTACAAAAAGACATAAGTAATAAAAGTGGCATATATTGGAAGCACATGTAGGACAATGAAATATATATGTACCAACATGAAGCAATTATGATGTCAACATAAACATTCATAATTTGCATTTGGATGGGCAAAGAATAAAAAACATAAGTGTATAAGAATTTAAAGCAATAATGTAAGGATCGATTGAAGAAAGAGTTTTAATTAGATTATAGACATAATATAATCTGATAATATATCAAAACATAGATAGTGAAGTGGGATCACAAACATAATGTGATCCATCTGACCACCAAACATAATAGAGCATCATAGGCTCCAAGCATAACATAGTAGAGCATCACAAGCTCCCAACATTATATACCCTTTACCATTTCTGATAAAGTTCCATAATATCCCACAAACACTAGAGTATAAAAGGAAATGTGCAATAAAATGGGCATATATTGGAAGCATATGCGGAACAATGAAATATTCATGTGCCAATATGAAGCAATACGATGCAAACATAAACATTTATAATTTGCATTCGAATAGACAAGAAATAAAAGTTAAGAGTTCAAAGCTTAATTGAAGAAGAGATTTTAGTTTAAATTCATTTCCAAGAGATAAACAAGAATGGGCAAAGATTGACAAACATATGATTCCAATAGAATTTAAGAGGCATATTGCATGAAACATTTAGTCAAACAATTATACTCCAAATTATTCAAGATAGGTATGGACAGAAGGGTATCCGAGTCTAGTTTCTCATGAAATAAGTTTTGCATAAATTAGAGTTTCCAACATGAAGTTATAAGTAATTTAGTGAACAAAAGTCAAAATCTTGAAACTAGACTCAATTCTTTACATCTAGGCATGAAAGGCATCAATTGTAAGGTTGTAACAATTCAATTGATCATATTAAGATGAATTCAAAGATTGAGATGACAATAAAAAGGATTGGAAACTTGCTAGATTATAACAATTCAATTGATCATATCAAGATAAAAGCAGGATGGTAATACGAAAGGGTTCGAACACTTGCAAGGTTATAATAAATCAATTGATCATATTAAGATAAATACAAAGATTAGAATGGCAATCGGAAAAGATTGAAGTACTTGCAAGTTTATAACAATTCAATTGATCAATAACAAGATAAAAGTAATGCTAGGACACTTGCCTTTCAAGGATTTTGATCCGAAGTCATTAAGCCCAAATTCTTCTCTTCTTTTCTTTCTTTGCTTTCTTTCATTCTCTTTTCTATATTTCCTTATCTTCTTTCTTCCTTCACAATTGTAGCTCGTATAGAACATATGAGGGGCACAATCACCTGCTTAACCCCTCTTTCTTCTCACCTTTTCTTTCTTCCACTGCTGCCATCGCAACCCTCTTTCTCTTCATCCTTCTTTTTCTTCTTCTTCTTCTTTCTTCTTCTCTTCCCCCCTTCTTCTTTCCCAGCCGCAGCTGCCATAGCTGCAGCCCCTTCTTCCCTTTCTCTCCTTCTTCTCTTATTCCTCTTCCTTCCTCTTCTTCTTTCCCCTTCTTCTGTCCCAATCGTAGCTGCCACAGCTGTAACCCCTTCTTCCCTTTCTCTTCTTCTCCCTTCCTCTTCTTTCCCCCTTTTTCTTCTTTCTCTTCTCCTCTTCTTCCCTTCTCTTCTCCATCACACAGCACCTCCTCTGTTTCCTCGTGCAAGGAATAGAGGTGTTGCCCCCTTTCTTCCTTCCTTCTCCTCTGTTTCCTCGTGCAAGGAATAGAGGTGTTGCTCCCTTTCTTCCTTCCTTCTTTCTTTTCTCTTCCTCTTCCTTCCACTTCTTCTTTCCTCTTCTTCTTTCCCTACCGTAGCTGCCACAACTGCAGCCGCAGCCACCCCTTTCTCTTCTTCTCTTCTTCCTCTTCCTTCCTCTTCTTCTCTTCTTCCCTTCTTCCCTTCTCTTCCCCAACTCACTGCACCTCCTCTGTTTCCTCTGTAGAAAACAGAGGTGCAGCTGTACGATTATATGGCCCTTTATAATTGAATAAGATATATTATGGATTAATTAGATTCTAATAAAAGATATTAGCCAATATTAAATAAAGTTTATATTATATTGGGATATTTTAGGGGATGCCCATGATGGAAGGAACTCTCCTAATAGCTCTCGCCTATAAAAAGATAGGACCTCTTCGAAACCGAACATCCAAATCTGTGAGGGTGCGCCGCAGCGAGCCACATTACGCTGGATAATAGTTCTTGAGAGAGATTACGATTATTCTCTCAATCTCCCCAAATACCATCAATAACAGTGGTCTTGTAAAAGGATAGGAAGAGAGGAGAAGAGGTCTAGATATATTCTAGTTCGCCTTACAGATCGACATCTCAGTGATATTCAGATCCGTAAGCGATGTTCTTGAAGATCTAATTAGATCTATTCAGATGATATCTAAAGGTACGCATCATAAACAATCTAGTATTTTTTTATTTGAAATCCTGGCATAAAAGTTTTTTCGTATAATAGTTTGCATAATTATAATTTTTATGCTTACAATTGGTATTAGAGCCTAGGTTTTTAAGATAAAAAATATTAGATCTATTATTTTAGTTTATGATGCGTAGATCTGAATATCTGATCTTTCTGTATTCCTATATGTTAAGTTTAATCATTTGTTTGCGAACAATCTTGATGATTGTTGTGCATCATGGAAAAGACGTGGCAATCTCGTTGCATTTTAGTCGGATCTGTCTATCACAGCACTGTATTGAGCAGTGTGTGCGCACAGATCAGCAGTGTCGACCATGCTGCCGAAGGCCCAGGCCATGCGTTTGGTCAGTCGCACGTAGGCGGTAGCCGCATCAAGCGGCGGCCGCATGCGGGTCTGCCACAAGCAGTTGACCACAATCGCATCAAGAGGCAGTCGCGTGCAGCAGGGGTCGTGTCAAGCGGCCACCGCGTGCAGTAACGCCCGCGCAAGTGGCAGCCTCGCACACCAGCAACCGCGGCTTTGCATGCCAGCAACCGCGGCTTCGCACGCCAGTGGCAACGTCCCAGCGGTCGACGGCACGCAGAATGCCATGCAGACCGCAGCCGCGCACTGCCGACCACACAGGCGGCAGCAACAACAGAAGGGGAAGAAATTAGGGTTAGGGCTTTTTCTTCAAATGAAAGAAAAATTATAGTTTTGTCATTCTACTAAAATCACAGTTTTGCCATGCATAGTTTTGTTCTTTAGCAAAAATCATAGTTTTATCATTTTGCTGAAATTACAGTTTTACCATTTAGCCGAATTACAATTTTATCCTTTGGTCGAATAGGATTATTTATAGTTTTACCCTTTCTGTGTTTTACTAATCCTATAACATTTATACCCTTTATAAATTCTATAATTCTTTTTACATGCTTAGAATTACAGTTCTACCATTATAAAATTTAGAAATTATGGTTTATTTTCTCAATTATGAAATTAATCAATATATAATCTAATAAAATTTAATCATGATTATATTTTGCTTATTCATTGATTACATTTTATTTTGATCAAAATAGAATTAATGGATCTTGATCAATTTTTGTTATTTGATTAATTTATTTAATTGGACTTGTGGGCTTCTCTAATTAAATAATATTAATTATTTTAATTTAAAAAATATATAAATTATTGTTTCTTTATAGTTTTCTCATATGAATTATTAATTGCATGTGTTAAATCTAATTATTATTTCTTGGATATTTATTCAGTTATTCACATGCAAATGTTAGTAATTGTGAAATGATATTTATTTTTCACATGAATGCATGATTTATGTATTATCATGATTATAGTTATCATATGAGTTTTTTCTCACTGATTAAGTGTTAATAATTATTATAGTTGTTATTATATTATTGAACAGTTTCAACATAAATTAGTTTAAATTAACTTGATAAATATTATTTGTAATTCATCTCCTTAAGTTATGCCTGAACGGAAGCTGTCAAAGTAGCCTAGGATGATAGGCTTATAGGATATGAAATATAATTAAAGAAATAATTTAATTTATATTTTATATTACTACATTGGTCTTGTAGTCACCGAAGTGGCCTAGATTAATGATTTATAAAATTACATTAAGGAACAAGCCTCAATGACATTAAGGAAATAATATTCAAAATTACAAGCATAATTAGGAGATTTAGATAATCCCAAAGGATAATCTATTTCAAATAATTATGTGATGGGATATGATGATACTATTGTGGATATCCTTGCAGTTTAGACTTGTATATCCAAAGGTAGCAAAACTATTTCTCGAGGATGGTATCAGTCCTCCATAAATGATCTTGAGTGAACACTAGATATATCAATATTTTTACCCAAAGGTTAAAATATTGATGATATTAAAAGTTTATCATATTTTGATAAATTCAAAGTATTAATGTTATTTTATATTCTGCATTGGTATTCCCGTCCATACATTCTCATGCTTCTAGTGTCCCTGTACTCTTTGGATCAAATTATTTAGAATGATTAGAGCATGTTGATTTGACATCACTTATTTAAAATCCCATAAAATTAACTGATAAAAGTACTATAGAACAAGTCAATGAAATGAAGGCTTAGGAAAGATATGATAGGCTCAGTTTAATGTTTATAAGGATAACAATTGTAAATAATATAAGGACTTCAATACCAGTTGTAACTAGCGCACGTGAATATTTAAAGGTTATTGAAGACATATTTAAATCTGCTGATAAGTCTTTGGCTAACACATTAATGAAAGAACTGACTACACCTCAGTACGATAGTATTCGAGAAATTCAGGATCATATCCTCAATATGGCTAACAAAGCTGTAAAACTTAAGGCGTTGGGAATAAATATTGATGAATTTTTCCTTGTGCAATTCATTCTTAATTCTCTTCCTTCTCAGTTTGGCCCACTCAAGATTCACTACAATACAAATAAGGATAAGTGAGACTTGAATGAGTTAACTAGTACTTGTGTTCAAGAAGAATTAAGATTAAGGCAGGAAAGGTCATATAATGTACTGACTACTACTCAAGGAGTTTGTTACAAGAAAATAAAATCGAAGCATCATCCATGAAAGAAATTTACCGGGTCTGGAAATGTTAGATAAACTATTGGAAAGAAAGCTATTTCAGTAAAATACTTCTTTTGTGGCAAGAAAGGACATGTAAAGAATGACTGCATTAAACATAGGACTTTGTTCGAAACGAAAGATATAAACTCAACCTTTGTATGTTTTGAATCAAACATTGCATAAGTTCCTTCTAATACATGGTGGATTGATTCTGGCGCTTCAACTCATGTTACTAATAATATGCAGGGATTCTTTTCAATCCAAAAACTAAAAGAACATGAAAGATTCATAATTATGAGAAATCGTCTCAAAGCAAAAGTGGTATCAGTAGGGACTTATCGCTTACGCCTAGAGACGGGTCATTTGATGGATCTTAAAGACACATATTTTGTTCCTACAATTTCTAGAAATTCAGTTTCTCTGCTAGAATTGATGAGTTAAGATATTGTGTTTCTTTTGGTAATGGTAAACTCAGTATATTTTATGATTCAATAAAAGTTGGTTCTGGAATTCTGTGTGATGGTTTATACAGAATTAATTTGAATCTTGAGTTTGCAAATACATTATTGACCCTGCAATCGAGTATTGGAATGAAATGCAATTCCAATAATGAAATATCTTCTATATTGTGGCATAGACGTTTGTGGTATATCTCTAAGGAAAGAATTGAAAGATTAGTGAAGGATAATATTATGAAAAATTTAGACTTTACTGATTTTGATGTTTGCATATATTACATTAAAGGAAAGCAAACTAAGCATACAAATAAAAATGCCACAAGAAGTAAATAACTTCTTGAAATTATTCATATTGATATCTACGGACCACTCCATATTCCTTGTTTTAGTGGACAAGGTATTTCATCACATTTATAGATGACCTGTCCAGATATGGTTATGTTTATCTAATACATGAAAAGTCCCAGGCCGTTGACATTCTTGAAGTGTATATAAATGAGGTCGAGAGACAATTAGATAGAAAAGTTAAAATTGTTAGATCTGACAGGGGTGGTAAATTTTATGGCAGATATGATAAATCCGTTCAGAATATTGATCATTTTGCTAGATTTCTAGAACAGTAGGGTATTTGTGCTCAGTATGCATTACCAGGTGTGCCACAGCAGAATAGTGTTGCTGAAAGGTGAAATCGTACTCTTATGGATATGGTTAGGAGTATGATAAGTTATTCCTCTATACATGAGTCAATGTGGTGTGCTCTTAGGACAACTATGTACATCCTAAACAGGGTTCCTAGTAAGTCAGTTCCATCAACTCCATTTGAGTTATGGACTGGTAGGAAACCCAGTTTGAGATATTTACATATTTGAGAGTGTCCTACATAGATAAGAGAATTCAATCCACATGAAAAGAAATCGGATCCAAGAATAATTTTTAAATATTTTATTGGTTACCATGAAAGATCCAAGGATACAGATTTTATTACCCTAATCATAATATGATGATAATAGAATCTGGTAATGCAAAATTCTTAGAAAATTATAAAATGAGTGGGAGTCAAAAGTCTCGAAGGATTAATTTTGATATTGAGGAGATTCAGGCTTCTTCTCTTGTATTATCCCCTATTCGAGAAATTATTCTTACTCAAATCAATGAGAGAATTGATGAGGGTGAATAACAAAATATCATTGATGAATTCTCATATGATATTGATGTCGCCGCTGATAGTCTTGTAGAACAATCACAATTGACAGATTTGAGAAGATCTCAAAGAAAAAAGAAACATGTCATTTCTGATGATTATGTGGTATATCTACAAGAATCAGATTTTGATATAGGAATGAAAAGAGAACCCTTATCATTTTCACAAGCCATAGAAAGTAATGATTCTGAAAAATAGTATGATGCAATGAAAGATGAGATAAAATCAATGGATCAGAATGGTGTTTGTGAACTCATTGAATTACTCAATAATTGTGAAAGAGTCGATTGTAAATGAGTCTTTAAGACTAAACGTAACTCGATGGGCAATATCGAACGATATAAAGCCAGACTTGTGGCCAAAGATTTTTCTCAGAAAGAAGACATTGACTACCATGAGACATTTTCTCCAGTTTCTCGAAAGGACTCATTAATGATCATTATGACATTAGTAGCTCATTATGATCTTGAATTACATTAGATGGATGTGAAAATAATATTTTTGAATGGGGATCTAGATGAGGGAATCTATATGGAACAACCTGAAGGATTCATAGAAAAGGGAAAGAAAAGTTAGGCTTACAAACTTAAGAAATTCATTTATGGCCTTAAACAAGCTTCTAGACAAAGGTATATAAAGTTTTATGATATCATTACTTCCTTCAGATTTAAAGAAAATATTATTGATCAGTGTATATATCTGAAGGTTAGTGGGAGTAAGTTTATTATATTGGTCTTATATATGGATGATATATTGCTTGTCAGTAGTGATCTTAGTTTGTTGCACGAAACCAAAATATTTCTCAACAAGAACTTTAAGATGGTTGATATGAATGAGGCATCCTATGTTATTGGCATTGAGATATTCAGGGATAGATCTCAAGGTTTGTTAGGACTATCTCAGAAAGGTTATATTAATCGTATCTTGGAAAAGTTTAATATGTAGCTTTGCAAAGCCAATGATACACCTATTACTAGAGGTGAAAAATTCAGCCAAAACCAGTGCCCAAAAAATGACTTAGAAAGGGATCAAATGAAGAATATTCCTTATGGGTGCGCAATTGGAAGTCTATTATATGCTCAAACCTGTACAAAACCATATATCAGTTTTACAGTGGCAATGCTAGGTAGATACCAGAGTAACCCATGAATGGAACATTGGAAAGCTACAAAGAAAGTAATGAGATATCTGTAAGAGACAAAAGATTATATGCTCACATATAGAAAATCAAATCAACTTGAAGTAATGGGATATTCATATGTTGATTTTGCATATTGCCTCGATAACAGGAAATACACTTTAGAATTTATGTTCATGCTAGCTGGTGGGGTAATTTCTTGGAAAAGTGTAAAACAATCACTTATTGCATTATCTACGATGGAAGTTGAATTTGTGATATGCTTTAAGGCCACAAATCAAGCTTTATGGTTGTGAAATTTTATCTCAAGACTTGGTGTGGTCGACTCAATTGCCAAGTCGCTGAAGATATTATGTGATAATATTGTAGCAATTTTCTTTTCTAAGAATGGCAAGTACTCTAGTGGTTCTAAGCCCATTGAGATAAAGTACTTGGTGGTTAGAGAAAGAGTCCACAAACAACAAGTGTCAATTGAAAATTTGAGTACCACTATGATGATTATTGATCTATTTACTAAAGCTTTGTAGTGTAAAATATTTAAAGAATATTTTCTTAGAATGGGGCTTGTAAGGAAGCCATAAAGGATATGGTGATGCATGTTTAAGTGGATGATATTATTGACATTTCTTTTGCATAATTAAAATTATTTGTTTATGCTATCCTGTTTGTATTTATGATTATGCATATTATGGTTGAATGTAAGAAACAAGATTGTCTTGACGAGACAAATTACAGGGGTCATTATAAACTATATAAGGAAAGACTAACAGTGTTGTAGTACATAGAAGAAAGTATGACATTAATGACATACAACCGCTATGACTCACATTAATAGTTGGACTGGATATAATATTATTATGCTTATTAGCTTATTTTTAAAATCATGGTCATGTATAAAATATTTTCAAAATTTTTAAAATCCAATTATATAAAATTATTTTTAAATAAATTTTGTTTTATTTATTTCGATTTTGGATATCTTTTATATCTTATCAATTAATGGGCTAAGTGGGAGAATGTAAGATTATGTGGCCCTTTATAATTAAATAAGATACATTATGGATTAATTGGATTCTGATAAAAGATATTAATCAATATTAAATAAAGTCCATATTTTATTTGGATATTTTAGAGGATGCCCTTGGTGGAATGAACTCTCCTAATAATTTACCCTAGACCCTCTGCTCTCGCCTATAAAAAGACATGACCTCTTCTAAACCTAACATCCAAATCTGTGAGGGTGCGCCGCAGCGAGCCGCAATACGCTGGATAACAGTTCTTGAGAGAGATTACGGTTATTCTCTCAATCTCCCTAAATACCATCAATAACAGTAGTCCTGTGAAAGGATAGGAAGAGAGGAGAAGGGGTCTAGATCTATTCTAGTTCTCCTTGCAGATCGACATCTCGGTGATATTCAGATCCATAGGCAGTGTTCTTGAAGATCTAATTAGATCTATTCAGATGGCATCTAAAGGTATAGATTATAAACAGATATAGTATTTTTTATTTCAAATCCTAGCATAAAAGTTTTTTCTCATAATAGTTAACATAGTTATTGTTTTTATGCTTACAATAGCAACACATGCCGCAGCCTCCTTCCCCTCTTCTCCTTCTTCCCTCTCTTTTCCCTCTTTTCCTTCTTCTCTTCTAGCTGCAGCCCTAGCTACAGCCTCCTTTTTCTTTCCTCTTCTTCCTTCTCTTCTCCCTCTTCTTCTCTTTCCCTTCTCCACCACCGACGCATCTCCTCTTGCGGAAGTAGAGGGGCGCAGCCCCCTTCTCTTCCTTCTTCTCCTCTTCTTCCTTCGTCATCTTCTTCTTCTTCTTCTTCTTCTTTTTCTCTTCTCCTTAACCAATGCATCTGTGCGGAAGCAGAGGGGTGCAACCCCTTCTCTTCCTTCTCTTCTCCTCTCTTTCTTCTCCTCTCTTTCCTCTTCTTCTTCCTCTCTTCCCCTTCTCTTCCCAAAATCGTAGCCACCTTTCTTCTGTTTTCCTTATTTTTTCTTTTTCTTTTTGTAACTTTTATAATTTAATCCCTAAAAGAATTATATTTTTAATTAGGTCCTTAATATTTACAAATAGGTCTTCAAATCTTATAAAGAAATCTCATTGTAAAATTAGATCATTATATTTTACAAATAGATCTTTATATTTATAGTTAAATTATTACTAAGGATCTCAAAATAGATTCTTACATAATTTTCAAGAATAAGGGGTATTACAGTGTCCCCTCTTTTAAAGAAAATTTAGTCCTATAAATATGTTATATCTTAATCAATGAACATCTCAATCAATGAACATATAAGTTTTCTTCTTTTCCTCCTATAGCTCCTGGTCATTTCATTCATAAAATGATATTTTCAAATCACTTTAGGCTCCCCAAGTTGTTTTATCATAGAATGATGCCTCAAAATCTCAATAGATCCTTTGAAACTCAACTTTAATTACAACACCCCCACCCCCTCTTTTTTTTTCCTACTTTAATCCTCGTAAACTAAAAGTGGATCTCATCATTGTCCTCCTTCTTGATCTTTAATGGATAATAACATAACCTCAGATCAATCTTAGAGAATACTTGTGCACCCAATGATTTAAACAAATCATCAATTCTGGAAAAGGATTTTTTTATGATCACCTGATTCAACTATCCACAACTAATACAAATTCTCAATATTCCATCCCATTTTAGCATCCCATGGTGAGATCCTGGGTCGAATAAAAATCTGATCAAATAGTTCTTATAATTGCTTCTTTACTTCCACTAACTCGAGTGGTGTCATTTGATATGGAGGCTTAATTATCTAGGTTATCTCCAGGACTAAATCAATAACAATGTCACCCTCTCTATCTGGAGGTGATCCGGGAAAGTCATCTAGGAACAGATCAAGGAACTCTCCGATCACATGAATTTCATTTAGATTAGTTTTTTGATCTGACTACTCCTTTACATATACAAGATAGCAAAAATAATCCTCCTACATAAGGCAATCAATCTGGAGTGCTGATATTAAACAAGGAGGTGAATCATATCGAATACTCTCAAAATAAAAGATGGCTAATTTAGTACACAAAAAGTGATCATTTTGTATAACAATCTATACTGGCATGATAAGAAGGTAGTTGATCCATGCCAAGTATAATATCAAAACCTCGAATCTCAAAGAGAATCAAATCAACCAGAAATTTTTATGCTATGATAGAAATAAGACAAGATGACCATATCAAGTTTGTTGTCAAAGAATCCCCAATAGGCATAGTCATGCATATCATATAACCTAGTGGTCTAGGTCAAATGCACAAATGATAATCAAAATATTATTATCAGAAGATCAATTAGTACCAGAATCAAACAAAAGTTTTACATTTCAATTAGGAACATGAATGATAACTTTGACCACTAATTTACAAGCTCTAAAATCATATTCAGTGATAGCTTACACTCCGGTATGTGTCGATGATCTAAGAGGCAGTAGCACATTCTTCATATTTAATAGACACTCTTTTTCTTATGATCTAATTTCTCACAAACAAAATCGGCTCTAGTCACCCAAACACATTTACTTGTTTCATAATTTAATCGACATATTGCATGACTGAGATCTCAATGGTGGCTTTCATTTTCCAAATCTAGATATATTAACTTTCTTGTAATTACTTTCTGATCAATTTCCTCTCTAATTCTTGTTGGTAAACTTATCTTTGTTATTCCCACCCTTGATCTCCAGAGATTCTCTATATTGTTTTTCATTTTTGCTTAACTTCTCCTTCCGACATAAAGATAACAAAAGAAATCTTTTAAATATCAGGACAATTTAAGACATCAATTATTCTCTCCATTCACATCATCCATTATTCTGCCACCATTATATCAAGTTCACCATAAAAACAAGACAAACTAAGCTCCTTAATTATTCAATTCCCAATCCATTCTAACTTGATATCCCAGATCAACCCTTTTATCCCACACCAATCACTCAGAAGAAGATAAAGCAAGAGGACTATATATCCTTGCCATCCTAGATTCCTAAAAGACATCAAAAAAGTTTTCACCAATCACCATAAAATTTACTAAACCTCAATATATTATCTATATCAACATATCAAATCTCGTAATCTTTAAATCATGCTCTAAAACTATATTTGTCACTGATAAAACCCCAGAAGGAGCTCTATAGATTTTGATCCTCGAGGGGGATCAACCCTTGGAACATTGTAGGGTTTCCTCCCTCCTAGACTCGGCACACGGTTGAAATAAAATTGATGATTGCTTGATTAAAAAGAGGTGGAGGCTACATAATTATATAAGGCTCCAAACCCTAGACATAAGGGTGCTTGCCAAACTAAAATTACTCTTTTGCCCCTTTTATAGCCTGCCTTAGAGGGAATAGGTGGCGGCTAGGTTGGCTCTATAGCCGACCTAAGTAAGGGGAAACCCTAGCCTACTAACCTAGTAAGGGGGGCGACGACCACTAAGCCCTAAGGGCTAATCTAAACCTTAGTCATACTCCTTTATAAGATAGGAGTGGCTTTATTATAATCTAGTAGGGTTTTATTGACTACTTCTAGGGAGATTAGGACTCAACCCTGTTAGAGTTCTATCAAACCCGCCCTCTTAAAATCAGCCTTGTCCTCAAGGCTGAGGTTTCATGAACTCGGGGAACCGGGTCTTCAGCTCCTCATATGATTCTCATGCTATCATCAACTAAACTTTGGTCTCCTCATCAGCTAGGGTATTAGTTGGAAGGATTTGAGCTGAGTCATCTTCTTTAAATTTTCATTTGAGGTGGGACACTTGGTGGATCAACTATAAGGGGGGCGATGGCCACTAAGCGCTAAGGGCTAATCTAAACCCTAGTCATACTCCTTTATAAGAGAGGAGTGGTATTATTACAATCTAGCAAGGTTTTACTGACTACTTCTGGGGAGATTAGGACTCAACCCTACCGGAGTCCTATCGAACCCGCCCTTTTAAAATCAACCTTATACTCAAGGCTGAAGTTCCATGAACTCAGGAAACCGGGTCTTCAGCTCCTCATCAGCTGGGGTGTCAGTTGGAAGAACTTAAGCTGAGTCATCATCTTTAAATTTCCATTTGAGGTGGGATACTTGGAGGATCAACTGTAATTTTAATCTGGTGCACGGATCTAATCTCTAGGTTAGGGCCCAAATGTGATCCCCAATTCTGCAAGGCCCTAAGAAATAAGGAGACCACTTTCTTGAGGCTTAAATTTCATGCTGGTGGAACTAGAGATTAAGGGGGACTTGATCTTTCTCAGGAAACTTTCTTTTGCTCCAGTGTTTGTCAGGGGGAAATTTCTTCCTTACATGGGTTGTCACGTGGTTGCTCTATAATAGTAGTCGTGCATTCTTTTAGAGTGAGGGCTATCCTCTGATAAAATCTTTAGTAGTGTGAGCCTGATTTGAGTCTGAGGTGGGTAGGAGTGGTGATTTTTTGAGGCCCATTTTAACTTCTTCGTGCTGTTGACCATCTTGCATGAGGATAGTGCTGACCCCAACTCTGGATGTGTCTGCTTTAATAATAAACATCTGGCCATGATTTGGTGGGATGACATCGTGATCGTGAGGGCTATAGTTCCACTTGGCCAAGGTGGTGCATCTTTCTTTATAATGAGAGGGATGATGTTTATGCTTCGTTGAGTCCTACGAATGATCCTTCTCCTTTTCTGATTTCGCCACTAGAGGGGCTCAATTTTCTCGTGGTCTTGGGCCATAGATCGGTGGTCATCATCAAGGAAGTCTTTACGCTTCGTGGTCCGATCCTGGGGAAAGACGTAGAAGTCACCTGAGATCTGGAAGTGCTGCATCAGCAACCATGGTGGGTTCGACAGGATGTAACACTTTAGGTTATCTCCAGGGAAAAGGATGTAAGCACGTGTCGTAGCGGGAAATAAGCATGGCCGAACAATCTATGTCTCTGTTATCTCTTGGACGACTCTTTTATCTTCGACCTTCTGAGGTTGTATGAAACAATCTGGTCGAGCAGCAACTAGTAGAAGTTTCAGCCTGTTCAGTATAGGAGGGTCGGACAACTTCAGAGGAGGTAATCGGCTCAGTTTGGTGGAGACACCCAAAATTTCAGGAAGATGTGGGAGATGGTTCTTATCTTCAATCTCATGAAGCCCTTAAATTTGAATTGAGAAACCAATAGATTTTTCTTTTAGTACTCCCTTCAAGTGTTGTGTTGTGGTTGTAGTCACTAGGCTCCCTCATAGAATCACTTATTTTCCTTTTCTGAAAAATTTCATGGTTAGCTTCAAAAAATTCTAGAAAACTTTTCCAATTATAGACAACCAATCAATGCCAAGCACTATATCAAAACCATCAAGAGGGAGGAGGAAAAAATTAGTAACTATGTCTTGCTCCTGGAGGATCAATTTTACCCGCGAGCACTTTTGGTTGCACTTCAGAATTTGGTCGCTAGCTACCTTAACTTTAAACCTATTGTAATCTTCTTTTTGGAGCATTAAGTGGGCAGTAACCTTACTGCTCATGAAGTCGTGTATGCTCCCGGCGTCGATGAGGATGATGACGGACTGTTACTCGAGAAGCCCTTCGATCTTAAATTTTTGCAGATTGGTGTAGCCGGCTAAGGCAGGGACCGTGCGGGTGGTCGATTATGGTGTATCATTCTCCTTTGGCTCGAGAGTTGTATCTTCAAGTTTGGGTTCTTCAATGGGCGTAATCATCAACGATATCTCATTTTTACATTTGTGTTCTAGGCTCCACAGTTTATCACAACACCCACATAGGCCCTTTGTCGATCTATCATAAAGGTCTTTTCTTGTCAATTTCTGTGGCTGAGGTGGTCGACTAAAAGTAGGAGGAGGTGAAAGCTTTGGTGCCACTAGTCGAGGAGCAACTCTAGTCTTCCGAGCTTCATAGTTCAATCGCTCCTCTTGATTCCGCGCAAAGGAGATGGCTGCCTTAAGTGTGTACGGCTATCGCGCTTTAACTTCTTTCTAAATCTCCGGCTTCAAGCCCTCAATAAAAGTCCTCAATATTTATTTTTCAGACCAATCATAAGTTTGATTAGATAACCTTTCAAACTTGGTTTGGTACTCTTGGATGGCGGAGGTTTGACGGATCATCGCTAGTACTTCGCTAAGGTTCTTTTTACAACCCAAATTTACACCACGATGTGATCTTATTGGGCTCGGTGATCGGCCCAATCTAAACTCCTCAAAGAGAGCATATAATTTAACATCCATACGTATCTCAAGAGCCTCCAATTTGGCTTCAAATAAGCTCACCGATGTCGTGACGTAATGTCACGGATAATAATGTAAACAAGGTGTTTGATGAAATGCTCATGTCTGTCTGTGTCCTTCGGTTTGTGTACATACCTTGTACAGCAAGTAGCGGGATTGCAGTAGGCTTAGCAGCCTGAGTTTGGTTTGCTTTATGACCAATTTGGCTTGTAAATACAAGTATATCTTGTAAGCACTTGTGGGGGACTTCGATCTGTAATGGACCATTATCCTCTGTGTGCAACCTCTCTGAGTTTATAATGTCCATGGATGTAATTTGCATATGGCATTATGAAGTGTTTGCTTGAGCAGTTGCTTGTGGATCCCGTGGGAATTGCTTCTTCTGGCCCGTTTTCTCTTTTGTAAGTCTAAGGGACTCTAGGAGATCTCGAGGAAGGCTGACCTTTGCAGACGGATATGCAGGGGTGCCACACGGCTTATGCAAAATCAGCTAAGCCCATGACAATGTGGTATCATAGCGGGACAAGCACATGTAGAAACACTTGCCATACAAATGTGGGGGACCTAGCTGGGCTATGTGGAGGACAGCCAGCACGCGCAACCGTTTGGGGGAAAATGGACATTGAGATGTAGGGAAAGGAGTCGCTCAGAGGAGCGGGCATCCAGGTTTGGCATTCAGAGGAATGACCAACCCTTTGTGCGAGAGGCACCACGAGGACAAGCAAGCGAAGAAGAATGCGTAGCACACAAAGATTGGGATGGTGGAGTTCGAGCTATGGCTCGACGTTGGCAACCAAACTTGACGGTGCTCTAGGTAAAGCGGGGCGCTTGGTGATAGATGAGACCGTGCAAAGTGGGAGGTGTTGCGTAACGACCGAAAGAGTTGTGCAAAGCTCACAGAGGTGAGAGGAATTGCTAACTCGAATGATTCGGAACTCATGCAAGGGCTTGTACATGGATGACGGAGTGTTCGTGGCCATCCTAAGGTGCGATTTGAACTCAGTGCCATGGAGCATCAGAACTTTCTCTTTGACATAAAAGGATACGTCCGTAGGCGGCTGAAATATGCAACAAGTTTAGCACGTTGCTAGACCCTGAAGGGTGCAGTGGTGACTGTATTGGCGAAGGGTCACAATCTAGCAAGTGTATTTACGGGGGCAGAACAAGGCATAAGTTGTTCAGCAAGATGGAGTAGTCCAAAGGGGATGGTGGTCTCCAAAACTTCCAGTGGGAAGAATGTAAAGAGGAAAGTTGCTCCAATAGGATAGATATCCAGGAGGAATAAATCCTAGTTCTCCAGAGGGAGAATCATGTGCAACAGATCGCACATATTGAGGAAGAGTTTCTCAAGGTAATATCTCCACAAAGCTCAACGGACCAAGCGAGCGACGAAGAGTCGTCGCATGATCTCGAATGAGGTAATACATTGGTGGATGCATTTCGAGATCAAGTGGGGGAGTAATCCAAGGCAACATCATATTTTGACCCGTGGAATGGTGTACGCGACGACCACTATCAACTCAATGCAAATCGAGGAGCGGAACGACTTGGGTGGAACTTGGTGAAGTATCCAAGCCGCATGAAGGGAGTCGACATAGAAGATGGAACATGGAGTGGAGGCACAGAGCTTTCCTTGGACGGAGGTCAAGGGCATGAACTCTTGTAGAGGCAAGAGTAGGATCATGTCGTTCCATGAGTTCTTCATTCTGATGGGGCGGACTTATTTTCCATAGTGCCAAAGTTGAATGGAGATTTGAGGCACATGCAAGCTACCTCAGAGATGCATTTGACGGAGTAACTAAGGTGATTCAACTTGCGGAGGCAAAGTTGGGATCAAGATACCTTAGCATAGGGCAAGAGGACGTAGAGGCGGGTACTCTTGAAGAATATGCCATAGTGTTGCCATTCGAGTTGTTAGGAACAAGAGGTGCATAGCAGAGATTGTGCTGGTAGGGGATAGAGGCCCAGGATCCAGACAATGGTGCACCAATTCTAGCGAAGTCAGGGGGACTTCATGAGCTACTAGGCGACGGACTATCCTAGAGCTATGCTTCGTCCAGGTGTGACCCAAGAGTGGGTGGACGAAGGTGAATTACAAAGGGAGCGAACTAAAAATCGGAGATGGCAGAGGCCCTACGATGTGTTGGCAGAGGCCAAACGTGAAGTCGTAGTCCGAGTTCATTACATGAGAATCTGTATACAATGGAGATGTCACCAGGAGGCGACATGGTGCAGCGGATCGTGGTGAAATAGTTTGTGGCAATGCAACACAGGCGATCGTGTCCCGTGAGGGACAAGATCATGCAGAGGTATGATCAGGAGCTACTGGGAGCTCCACTTTGGTGTACTAACACAACAAGAAGAAGGGCTATGGATTCAAGGAGTGAATGTCATGGTACCGCAAAGGTGGGTCTTCGTGTGTGCATCGGAGCTTGCATTGAATGAAAGCCTTAGTCATCAGCATATGGGGGCTATGTACCACCGAGGAAGAAGTCCAAGTATAAGTACTAGTGAGTCCCATGGAGGGGGACGTGATCATGTGAATGATCAGGAGCTACTAGGAGCTCCACCTCGGTGAATAATGCAATGGCAAGGAGTGAATGCCACAGTACCACAGAGGTTGTGGATTCAAGGAATGAATGCCACAGTACCGCAGAGGCGGGTCTTCCGTGTGTATGCATCGAAGCTTACATCAGATGAAAGCCTTGGTCATCAGCATATGGGAGCTGTGTATGACCGATGGAGTAGTCAGATTGCAAGTACCAGTGAGTCCCATGGAGGGGACTTGATTATACTAAGGTATAATCGGAGCAGCTGGAGAGTTGGACTGCTTTAGTGCTCATATTCGCTTAAGGGAGCCCGACAAGTCAGAGGACAAAGCCGAGTAAGCGAACGTTGCTACCAAGGAAGCTAAGGAGAACAGAATCGGTGCGAGCCCTGCAACAAGATGGTGGAGGCCATGCATGAGAGTTGTAGTCTATCTTTCTATCGACCAAGGAGAATTGCTAGGAGGACATAGTGGTGTCGAAGCAGGTGGTTGGAAGGGGCGAGGAAGCGACGACGAGTCCAGTGGGGCTTAGTTACCCAAAAGCAAAGCGTCGGTTAGAAAGGTGGTGGACTCGGAGGAGCACCACAGTATCGCAGAGGCGGATCTTCTGATCACAAAGGAAGGGATGTAGATGCAAGTCAACGGATAGTAGGGCTATGGGCTTGGCAGCACCATGGTACCGCAGAGGCGGGACTTCCGTGGAGTCATCAATCCCTTGCTCTCATGGAGGGGGAGCATTGGTCGTAAAAGGGGTTGAGGAGGTGGAGAATGCAAAGATAAACTCCAAGTACCAAGACAGGGCAGAGGCCAAGAAACTTCATAAGACCGATGTCGATGGGCTTCTCATCAAGATAGCCGAAAGCGAGGGACTTCAGGTTGATGCAGGAGTGCTCGACCAAGGAATGAAGTAGACAGTACACGGTACTGTACCTTTCTACTCAGAGGAGTAGGCGACAAAGGTGATGGAGAAGACGGTACAATCCCAGAGGTGACCAAATCTATCAAAGACTTACTCCAAGTTGGGGTAAACTTTTTGCTCTTTTCGGGTGAAACTTCTTGCATTCCAAAAGTTCAATGGCAGTGAGAAGGTGAATCACAGTAGCTAACTCAACGCAAGGAGTGCAAACACTTCAAGTGCTTCAGAAGTGTGAGCAAAGAGAGAGCAAATGTTAGTAACCAGCTCAATGCATGAAGTACAAACTCGAGGAGGCAGGCGAAATTGAGTAACCTTTGCCTTCTCAACTCGGGAGAATGGGCGAAACCGAGTACCCCAATCCTCTTAACTCGAGGAGGTGAGCGAAGCCAAGTAACCTTGCTTACTCAACTACTAAGAGAATGGGTGAAGTCAAGTATCCCAGTTCTCTTACTTATCTGGCAGAGGAGCTCTGCATAAGTTCAGTGACCCTTCAGAGAAAGCTTACGGAAGATAATAGTTGTTAAATCCTCACCATTGGTGATCGGTACTACTGAGAGTAGATTGTCCGCTTCATTTTCCAATTGAATACCAATTGAAAGCGAAAGTGATGCGAACCTACTTGGAAGTAACAACTAAACATGGAGGAAGGATCAATGGGCAAACATTATGGAGGAAGGATCTTAAAAACTTCAAAGTCTGCGAGGCGATGCTCATTAAAGCTCCAACAAGCATCCACCCAGTTCAAGCAACATGAGTATACTACGATACTAGCGCATAATAAGGCAAGTATTTTCCTTCATCAACAGGATCCGTGAGAACCAACAAGGATCAACACAACTCAACCAACCCCACACCAGATTCAGTCATTGGTGAGTTGAAGCAACATGGCGGATTAAAGTTCAACTACTCAACAACAGCGACGGAGAGCAACTGGGAGCCAAAGGGGCGTGTTGCAGCTAAAGCAGAAGATTAAAGATTTAGCAAAATGCGAGGAGATGCAGCGTCTACAATAGCTTCGATGAGGACATCGAAGGAATAAGTGGGGGAGAATGTCACAGACAATAATGTAAATAAGGTGTTTGATGAAATGCTCATGTTTGTCTGTGTCCTTCGGTTTGTATACATACCTTATACAGCAAGTACGAGCTTGCAGTAGGCTTAGCAGCCCAAGTTTGGTTTGCTTTATGGCTAATTTTGACTTATAAATACAAGTATATCTTGTAAGCACTTGTGGGGGACTTCGGTCTATAATGGACCATTATCCTTTGTGTGCAACCTCTCTGAGTTTGTAATGTCCATGGATGTAATTTATATATGGCTTTATGAAGTGTTTGCTTGAGCAGTTGCCTGTGGATCCCGTGGGAATTTCTTCTTCTAGCCCATTTTCTCTTTTGTAAGTCTAAGGAACTCTAGGAGATCTCGGGGAAGGCTGACCTTTGCGGATGGATATGTAGGGGTGCCGCACGGCTTAGGCAAGGTCAGCTAAGCTCGTGACGGTAAGGATCTCCAACCTGTCAAATCGAATCGATTAAAGAGTGTAGCTACAATCTTCAGGTTGAAGGCAGCAATGGTAGCGATGTCGGGGCTACGGTGGTGAAGTCTCCAAGTGAAGGATGACAGCTAAGGGTAGCAGCAATGGTGGAGGAAGAAAATAGCAGTAGTAATGTCAGCTGCGATCTTTCGGTGATGCTGCAATGTTGATGCCGTAATGTCATCGAGGCTGTGATTTTTTAGGTGTCTAATATATGTCGGCAGATGGCAGCCAAGAGATCTGAGTCAAAAGGAAGCAGCGATGATGGAGGAAGAAGAGGGCAGCAGCAATGTCGGCTGTGGTTGCGGTGTGACTTTGTGGCTGCAGGTGGCGTCGATTGCAGTAAGGGTGTGATTGCAATAGGAGGAAGACGGGGTAGCAATGTACATGGCTATTATGGAGGAGGGCAATAGTGGTATGGAGTGGGCTGCTATTGTGTTTAATTTGTTGCTGGCTGCGATCAAGATAGTTGGTACCGAATGATTGTTGTAGGCTACAATGTAAACAGATTGCAGCGAAAGATCGTTGCTGGTAGCTTTTTGCCAGAAGGATTACTGTTGGCTGTGATCAAGGAGGATGGCAGCAAGAGGTTGTTTGCAGCATTGGGCAGTGAAAGATGGGTGCTGCGGTTAAAGGGATAAGGGAGATTGGGTGGCTGAAAAGTTGGTCGGCAGAAGGCTGCGGTTTTTTGGGTGCGTTTTGTGGCTATTTTGGGTGCAATTTGAGGCTACAGTTTTGTGGAGTTTAGGCTGCGAATTGATGTGGTTTTAGGGCTATAATAGTGATAGATGAAGGTTAGGGAAATAGATTTTTAGATCTAGGATAGATGGCAATAAAGATAGTTGTATCGGTAGGGAAAGTTGGCTGAAATGGTACGTGGATCGATAAGGAAGTAGGCTGTAGTTAGGGCTAATTGGGATGGCTGTTTTGGTTTGGTTTAGGGTAAGATTTGAAAGAGTTTTTGTTGAGGATGGTAGATTTTGGAGATGACGAAAAGAGAGTCTAAAATCCCACAAAAAATGGCACTTAAATCTCATAGAATTCGGAGACAAAAGTGCTGCAATGTGCTGTCCTGCTGAACAGATTTTACGTTGGAGAAACGATGACTTCTCGACATAAATTACAGAGGAAAGTTTAAGAAAATTATACAGAAATCCTTGGTTCAGTTGTTGGTAACACTAATAAAAAGTTTGGCAAAATTTTGGTTGCATAACAGTAGGGAAATAGTGCAAAAGACGAAAGGTAGATCCTTCGTCGTAAAAATTCTAGAACTACATGATGGTCAAAGATTGCACAAGAAAACCAGTTCCATAAGGAATTTTTTCTAGAAATCAATCTCAAATGAAAGCTAAGTTGATATTTGGAATTGTATAAAAATTTTGGCTAAAAAGATGAACAAAAGTTCAGTTTCAAGAGGCCAATAAACGGATGGCAGATTCTATGTTATAAAATTTTAATACTATGCAACAAAGAATCACAGCGTTATAAGTCCATATCCAGAAGGAGTTTTTTCACCAGATCAATCTTAGATGAAAGCTAAGATGATCTATGAAATCGTGTAAAATTTTCAACAAAAAAGGATGATTAAAAGTTTTGTTTCAAGAAGCAAAAATCGGCTAAAAATTTTTGCAACGTTTCGCCTTTGCAATGATGATAACGTTTGCCACGGTAAAATTTTGTAGCAAGGAAACTTTGGAAAAACTTCTCCCACATATAAGATAGAGGAATAATAGTAGCAAGAGGCATGGGCTTGGAGTTTTTACCAGATCTTTTGATGTTGATGCAGAGGAAGGCAACAGATTGATAGATCTGCAGCTTGGTGGGCGACAGTGGAGGTGACGTCAAAAGCAATTATGGGAATTGCTTGGGAAGGTGGAGGCAGCTAAGATGGCTACAGGGCAGTAGGAACGTGGCTCTGATACCAGATGATAGAACTCCAAAAGGAGCTCTATAGATTTTGATCCTTGAGGGGGATCAACCCTTGGAAAACTATAGGGGTTCCTCCCTCCTAGACTCGACACAATTCTGAAATAAATGATTGCTTGATTAAAAAGAGGTAGAGGCTACATGCTTATATAGGGCTCTAAACCTTAGCCCTAGGGGTGCTTACCTAACTAAAATTATCCTTTTGCCCCTTCTATCGCCTACCTGCCTTAGAAGAATAGGTGGTGGCTATGTTGGCTCTATAGCCGACCTAAGTAGAGGGAACCCTAGCCTACCAACCTAGTAAAGGGGCAGCAGCCACTAATCCCTAAGGGCTAATCTAAACCCTAGTCATACTCCTTTATAAGATAAGAGTGGCTTTAATACATTCTAGCAGGGTTTTATTGATTACTTCTAGGAAGATTATGACTCAACCCTGCTGGAGTCGTATCAGTCATGCCCCCCAAATATTCGCATTTAGGAGGTGCGACCCAGACTTAAACATCGATAACATTATAATCATCAACACAATTCATCTAGAATCCAAACAAACATTTGAGGATATCGAGAAACATTCAAACTTTACAATTCACATATATGAAACTTGTGCAGTTTATAATCATATATCGTATCAATCAAACATCTATGAAACCCAAAGCCAACTTAACATATATTAACCACACTTATAATTTATCAGGGAAAGAATCTATACAATCACCAAACCAAACATTTACCATAAATTCACTTCTTCATATACAAAACTTAGCATTCTAAAATATCTCCAAATCATGAGAGTCATTTAAAACTTATACATGATATATCAATCAAACTTATCGACAACATTTCATTTACATGCAAAATATACTTATACAAAAACTATGATATAACATCCGATAATACTTGCCCTCGCCCTTAATTTGTATAGCTCTCCACTACCTCAGTACAATCTTAACAGTTTAATGAGTGTCAAGCTGGCCTGAAAGATTTGATAACAAAGGAGTAAGCTAGAAAGCTCAGCAAGTGTTCAACAAATTCTAAGACAAGAATAGATGACATTCAAATAAGCTGGTATCAAGATATAAAGCAGATATACAAGAGTTCATGGATATCAACTGAATAGATACAGTATCTCAAATGTCATTTATTCAAAACATAGTTGGTTCATAACAAACGGAATACAGAGTAATTGGAGTATATCAATGATGTAAGAGGTATTTTGGAGCATATCAAAGGTATATAGGACATTTCATAACATATCAATGGCAAATGAAATATTTTGAAATATATCAATGAAGTGTGAAATGTTTTTAGAATATATCAATAGCAATTGAAACATTTCGAAACATAAAAATAGCATAAGGAACATTTCGAAGCATGTCAAAGACGTAAATACATTGCTAAGCATATCAATGGTGAATGGATAATCTCATAACTTATCAAGTGAACAAATGAGGAATAGAAGCTCAAGATCAAATCAGATATAACAATCATTTCATTCTTATCCAAAGCGCACATATAACTTAAAAGCAATGCTTTGGATATCATATCAAAACATAGAGGGTGAAGTGGGACAATAAGCATAATATAAAACAACCATCGTTGTAACCACTAAACATAAGTCTACTACGTCTAGGAGCTCCATCCACCCACGTTTGAGTGAAGTCATATGGGCCGACAAGAGCATAGCTGGCTCTGAACACAATACCCTTTACCATTTCTAACAAAGGTCCACAATATCCCATAAACACCAGAGTATAAAAGGACATAAGCAATAAAAGTGACATATATCCGAAGCACATGCGTAACATTGAAATATACATGTGCCAACATGAAGCAATTATGATGTCAACATAAACATTCATAATTTACATTCGGATGGGCAAAGAATAAAGAACAGGAGTGCATAAGAATTCAAAACAATAATGTAAGACTCGATTAAAGAAAGAGCTTTAATTGGATCATAGACAGAATATGAACCAATGACATATCAAAAATATAGATGGTGAAGTGGGATCACATACATAATGTGATCCATCTTACCACCAAACATAATAGAGCATCATAGGCTCCCAGCATAATATATCCTTTACCATTTCTAACAAATATCCATAATATCCCACAAACACTAGAGTACAAAAAGATATATGCAATAAAATGGGCATATATCGGAAGCATATGCGGAACAATGAAATATACATGTGCCAATATGAAGCAATATGATGCAAACATAAACATTTACAATTTGCATTCAAATAGGCAAGAAATAAAAGTTAAGAGTTCAAAGCTCAATTAAAGAAGAGATTGTAGCTGAAATCCATTTTTAAGAGATAAACAAGAATATGCAAAGATTGATAAACATATGATTCCAATAGAATTTAAGAGGCATATTGCATGAAACATTTAGACAAACAATTGTGCTCTAAATTACTCAAGATAGGTATGGACAGAAGGGTATCCGAGTCTAGTTTCTCATTAAATAAGTTTTGCATAAATCAAAGTTTCCAACATGAAGTTATAAGTAATTTAGTGAACAAAAGTCAAAATCTTGAAACCATACTCAATTCTTTACATCTAGGTAGGAAAGACATCAATTGCAAGGTTGTAACAGTTCAATTGATCATATCAAGATGAATTCAAAGATTGAGATGGTAATAAAAAAGATTAAAAAATTGCTAGGTTATAACAATTCAATCAATCATATCAAGATAAAGGCAGGATGGACCTTGAAAGAATCACACATTTTCCTTTTTTTCTGTTTCTTTTTATAACTTTTATAGTTTAATCCCTGAAAGAATTATATTTATAATTAGGTCATCAATATTGATAAATAGGTCCTCAAATCTTATAAAGAAATCTCATTATACAATTAGATCCTTATATTTTACAAATAAATCTTTATATTTATAATTAAATTATTACTAAGGATCTCAAAATAGATCATTACATAATTTTCAAGAATAAGGGGTATTACAAGATGATCCTTTATTGACACTCAATTACCTTCATAAGGTTGGCTACCAATCCCGATAATCAGTTCTACTAGATCTGAAACTTTCCAAACCAGTAAGTCTGGCGTCAAAGAAAGGAGTACTAAAAAAAGACATCCTTGGTGTCTCAAGTCTAAGGACCAGATACACAACTAGGACTGTGGAATTGCTATCTGACATTATGTATCATTAACCATACAACATTCCATAAGCGAATCAATTAGTGAACTAATTCTCTAATGAGCACTTGTACTATATCCTTAATGTCTCCATACAAGTGGCTATTAGACCAACCGCCTCCATCATATAGATAGGTATATAGTATACCGATCTGTTCGGTTATCTCGACGTCCCTCTCTAGTAACCTATGATCGGGATCATTTAAGATCTGTGTTTAAAGGTGAATCGATCTCACTATCATGATCTAATCGTGATCCAATTCACATTGCATAGAACCAAAGATATCATTATATATATATATATATATATATATATATATATATATGCAATAGATAATATAATATGAGAAATAATAATATTAATTATAAGTAAAAAGATCGCGCAGCATGTTACACGTGTCATCACTCACGTGATTGGGTTACAAGGTACATGTAACCAACAATCTCCCACTTGACCTAAAACCAATCACCTATGTGTTTGATCCTTGTCAGACCCTTGTGATGCTCAAATACAATCTAAGCCAACGGCTTCGTCAGTGGATCTGCAATGTTATCTTCGGATGAAACTCTTTCCACTGCTATATATTTGTTATGATCTCTCTAATCAAATAGAACCTCCTCATAATGCTTCTGATGAGACCTGGGTTCCCTTGCTAAACTTATTACCCTATCGTCATCGTAATATATGGGAATCAGCTCCACGCTGCTTAGTACGACTTCCATATCATAATGAACTTCTTCATTCATACCCCTTCTTTTGCTATTTCTATTACAGCAATGTATTCTGCCTCTATGGCCAAGTCAGAAGTAGTATCTTGCTTAGAACTCTTCCAGTTTATTGTTCCTCGATTCAAGGTGAAAAATATCCTAAGTTCAAGTTGCTATCAATAATATTGGATTAAAAACTTGAGTCAATATAGCCCTCAACCTAGAGACTACCTCCTCTATATACTAGTAAAAGATCCTTAATCCTTCTTTAGTACTTAAGGATACACTTTACTGTCTTCCAGTGTTCTAAACCTGGATCTGCCTGATACCTGCTCGTGACACTCATAGCGTGGGCTATATTAGACTTGCTACATAGCATAGTATACATGATAAACCCTATTGTCGAGGCATAAGGTATCCTATCTATGTCTGTCATTTCTTTAGGAGTCTTTGGGGACATACTCCTAGAAAGTGATATTCCATGTCTTATGGGTATGAGACCTCTCTTGGAATTCTCCATGCCAAACCTTTTGACAATAGAGTCTATGTACCTAGACTGGAACAAGCAAAGAATCCTCTTGGATCTATCTCTACAGATCTAGATCCCCAAAGTATAGGATGCTTCCTCTAAGTCTTTCATGGAGAAGTTTCTAGATAGCCAAGTCTTTACTACAGAGAGCATTCCTACATCATTCCCAATAATTAGGATGTCATCCACATACAATACCAAGAAGGTGATAGCACTCTCACTTACCTTCCTGTACACATAAGGCTCATCTTCGTTCTTAACAAAGTCGTAAGATCTAATTGTCTCATGAAATCTTATGTTCCAACTTTGAGAAGCTTGCTTTAGTATATAAATGGACTTGAGCATCCTACACACTTTATCTAAACTCTCTTTGGATACGAATCCCTCTGGCGATATTTTATATACTTCCTACACACTTTATCTAGACTCAATTCTATCTCACTCCCGTTGTTTCCACTAAGAATGTGTTCCTTCTCAAGGAACATAACTCTCTTGGCAACAAAGACCTTTCGGTTCTCAGAATAATAGAAGTAATACCCTAAAGTCTCCTTAGGGTATCCCACAAATGTGCACTATTCCATTTTTGATTCCAACTTATCATGGTTATATCTTCTAACGTGGGTAGGATAGCCTCAAATCATATGGTATAGACACTATCGACTTTGATGGAACTCTGTTCAGAAGGTAAGCTGTGGTCTCTAGGGCATATCTCCATAATGAGTCGCGTAGGTCAGTGAAACTCATCATGGATTGCACCATATCTAATAGTGTGTGAATCCTCCTTTCTGATACACTATTGAGCTGAGGTATATAAGGAGGTGTCTAATGAGATAGAATCTCATTATCCTTGAGGAAATGGGTGAACTCCATACTCAAGTACTCTCCTCCTTGATATGATCGAAGAGTCTTAATACTCTTTCCAATCTGGTTCTCGACTTCATTATTATATTTTCTGAATTTCTCAAAGGTCTCGAACTTGTACTTCATCAAGTATATGTGTCCATACATAGAGAAATAATCATTGAATGTAATGAAGTATGAGTAACCACCTATAGCCTGAGTCGATATGAGACCACATACATCATTATGTTCGAGTTCTAATAACTCAATGGCTCTCTCTCCAATTCCACTAAAAGGAGAGTTGGTCATCTTCTCAAGAAGGCAAGGTTTGTAAGTTGCATATGACTCATAGTTAAATGAATCTAAGTATATATCTTTTAACAACTTTTGAATCCTTCCCTCATATATATGACCTAGCCTATAATGTCATAGGTATGCATTATTCACCTCATATCTTTTCCTCTCAGATGTATTTATATTCATGATGTGTGAAGAATGTCTAACATATATAAGCCATTTATAAGGGTCCCTCTAGTGATGATCTCATCATCCATAATTATTCAACAACTATTATTCTCAAAAACTAATTTATATCTACTAATTGTCAAACAAAGATGAAAATAATATTTTTAATAATGGAAGGGGCACAATAGTATGCATCTAATGCAATAATAGCTCCACTAGGCAGATGTAGGATGACCTCCCCAACTGCAATTGTAGCAACTCTTGCTCCATTGCCCATCTTGAGGTCCATCTCACCTCTAGTCAATCTTCTTAGTCTTGCCAGAATCTGTAACGAATTACAGATATGATATGCACTCCCGGTATCTAATACCTATGTGTTCTTATGAAAATCTGACAAGTGAAGACTGATCATGAATACACCTTAAGCTTCTATTTTACCTTCTTTGTAAGGTAGTCCTTACAGTTCCTCTTCTAATGCCCATCTTAGCTGAAATGGAAGTATTGTCCTTTGTTCTTTGCCGAGTCTTTCTTAGCAACCTTTGTCTTACCCAGTCTTCCTTCACCCTTGCCCTTCTTAAGGATCTTACTAGCCTTCCTTTTCCTTTTGGTCTCACCAATATAGAGAACTGGCTTCTCCTTCTTGATGGCACTCTCAGCTTCCCTCAACATATTGAGGAGCTCAAGGAGAGTCACCTCAAACTTGCTCATGTTAAAATTCATAATGCAATAAGAAAATGAATCTAGTAGGGATTGAAGTATAAGATCAATGCATATGTTATCCACTAGGACTATTCCTAGACCTGTGAGTTTCTCAATCCACTCTATCATCTTTAGGATATGGTTCTCAACCGATGTCCCTTCTGTCATCCTTGCTTGGAAGAGTATCTTAGATATCTCATATCTTTGAGTTCTTCTCTGTTTCTCAAATAGCTGGCGGAGTTAAAGAAGGATAGAATATGTATCCATACTCTCATGTTGCCTCTATAACTCAGGAGTCATGGAGGCCAGCATATAACATTTTGCCAATGTGGAATCATCTATATACTTCACAAAGCGAGCAATCTCATCATCGCTTGCCCCTTCTTCCGGTGTGGGCACAATTGTATCAAGGATATATATAATTTTCTCCATCATGAGAATAATTCTCAAATTATGGAGCCAATCTGTGTAGTTGGACCAGTGAGGCGGTTGGCATCAAGTATGCCACGTAGGGGGTTTGTAAGCGACCTATTTTTGACAAACAAGATATAGCATAAATAAATAAATATAAATTTTATAGAAAATACTAATTAAGATATGGACTTTTATCATAATATACTCCTACTACTGTCCTAACGAATCACGTGACACTCTCGACACATGAGACGAAAGTCTCCGGCAGACTCCTAGTGGAGATCGGGATCCAATTGACATCTTAGTGCAACCTCAAGGGACTTGACCAATTACACTTAGCCCAAAAGGTAGGAAACTCTTGCCAATCACAACTCCTTATGATTCCCGTCATGTTCGGCCTCTGAATCATCATGGTCTCGAGGGACTCGACCAACCATGATATTCAGTTAAGTCATCACCATCATTATAAGACGAGTCTAATTTGATGATATGCCCTCGAGGGACTCGACCAAGCATATCATATCCTTAGGTCACCGATGACATCTCTATGTCATAGGCAAGTACTCGATCATGTAGATAGGTGAGCCTCGAGGGACTCGACCAACTCAACCTATGTCGTGATTCAATTTCTTCCTATAACGATAAAAGGCCACTTGGGTCAATCTTATTACCTTATGCTCACCGACTTAATATTATCGTGGAAGGGGTTTTTATTTTGATTTGGTCTCCTAATATGTCGTGTCACACACATACATATTTAATATATATCTACATCGCATATATATATGTGTATATATATATATATATATATATATATATATATATATATATATATATATATATATATATATATATATATATATATATATATACATATATCTAGTAGGTGTATAACACATTACATATGCAGGCCACACCAGATGATCATGATCATGAGCCATCACCTAATATGATTAAACCTGAGCCAATAGGCCTAATCACTCAGAAGAGGATCTATGTGTGTATCGGCGCATCTCTATGCCCTGTGATCGTTGATTTCATCATCATTGATTCCGTCGGATCCTCGTCAAATCACCATGCATCGTGATCTTCTGCCATGACATCATGGGTCCCACTGTCACCTCAACGCTCCCGTCCGCACCTCTCAATGTAATTACAAATAACCACATGCACGTAGGCCCAATAATAAACAAGAAAATAGAGGCTCGCAGGCCCCAATAATAATAATAATAATCATAATTTCACACATCATAACACATGGCTCATGATCATCCATCCACATCATACATCACATGTACATCACATCATATGAAGGACTACTAAAGATTTATAATAATTAATTAAACTATTTAATTAATTATTTTTTGGAAACCAGGATATGCTTAAAATTTTTAGAATTGTCAAAGGCATTTTCAGAATTTTAGATGAGAGGATAGTCCTCATAATGTCAAGAATTACTTTGGAATTCTAGGAAAGAGGTCAGTCCTCGAAATTTCTAGAATTATTAAGAGTATTTTTGGAATTTGGTAAATAGGACGGAGTTGGTATTTCTTAAATTTTGAGGGGCATAACCATCTTTTTATTAAACAGATGCCCTAGCCATCTTTCACCCTCATTGCACTGCCGCTGCTGTCGCCCCTACGCTGGTGGTGGTGGCCCTTGCCCACCGGCAGTCGCCCTACCAAGGGGCGGCCACCCCTGCGGCTGGCGCCGTCGCCCCTGCTGGTGGCAGGGCTAGCCACTAGCGGCCGCCCCTCTGCAATCGGTCGCCCTTGAGGGTGTCGCGCTCCAAGCGATTGTGCCTGCGGGCAGTTGTCGCCCCTACGGGTTGGCCGTAGCCAATCGTGCCCGTGGAGGCTACTACCTCTACGGGCGACAGCCCTGCAGGCTGGCCCTGGCAGCATCCAGCCGATTGCCCCTACAACTGGCCTGGCCGTGGGTGGCCACCCCTACAAAGGGCCTGACCATGGTCGGCCACCCTGTAAGGGCTCAAGTGGTGGCTGGCCGCCCCTCCTCACTACGTTCACTGTAAAAACACAATAAGAATGCATAGAATGATTCTACATGTTTCAATCTCATCACACAGTTTAAAATCAATCTTTCGCATGAAAACCTTGGCTCTGATACTAGTATTGGGAAACCTCAGCGGGAGTTTCAATAAAAATCAAAACAAAAATCGGTTTCCTACATAGATCAAATCGTCGTGCAAAAAATTGGGTCGCAAGAAAGCTGCAAAAATTAAAAAATACTACATCATGTAAGAGATTGTTTTACCTAGGGAGAACGTATATCCTTGTATTCTAGATCCAGATAGAGAGGATAAATGAACTCAAGCGTCTTCCTCTCTAGCAGTATCTACACAATGGATCTCTGCAGCAAATCTCCTCCAATCTGATCTTGCAACTCTTGCACAGAGAGAGAGAGAGGAGAATAGGAGGGGGAGGCCAAGGCTATAGCCTATCAACCATAAGTCTCCCCTCCTATTTATAGAGAGCCATAAAAACCTTAGGGGTCCTGCCTTAGTGGGTATTGGATCTCCATCCAATACCCCACTAATCTTGAATTATTGGATCTCTATCCAATAATCTTCTTAGGCCTCTAACTGGGCCTTATGCAAGGAGCCCATCACCATAGGTCTCATCTAATAAGAATATGGGCTAATTAGATCTCTATCTAATCCTCTATTTGCTGAAGCATCCACCATATGTATTGGACCCTCTAGGCTCGATACCGAGCTAGCCGTGAGTCGCTCTCTTCAGAACTCCTTCTGATATAGTGAATTATTATCTCCATAATAATTCACTTGACTCATCGACTATAGATGTATTAGGCTACTACACCAAAGTCCCCAGATGGTACAGGGGGATCAAATCTATCGGACTTGTCTGTCCATAGTTATTGTATATCTATAATCCCTCATCCAACTAATATCCCAGAGACCGTATATTGGATATAGTACTATTAGGTCACATACGAAATTAGTTTGTCTTGCTCTAATCAGATTCTATCGTAGAACTCTTTCTCTCTCAATCCGAATGACCTTGGCCAGGGATTTGTTTGAGCAAGCACATATAAGATATTTCTCTCACGATACGGAGAGTGGATGATCCTTTATTGGTACTCAATTGTCTTCTAAAGTTGGTTATCAATCCCGATAACCAATTGTACCAGATTTGAAACTTTTGAAACCTATAAGTCTGGGGTCAAAGAAAGGAGCATCCAAACAAAACATCCTTAGTGTCTCAAGTCTCAGGACCAGAGACACAACTGGGACTACGGAATTGCTGTCTGACATTAGGTATCAACTGTACATTATATCATAAGCGGATCAATCAGTGAACTTATTCTCTAATGAGCATATGTACTATATCTTTAGTTTCTCCACACAAGTGGCTATGAGACCAACCGCCTCCATCATATGGACGAGTATATATAACACTGATCTGTCCGGTTATCTCGATGTCCCTCTCGAGTAACCTATGATCGGGATCATTTAGGATTTGTGTTTAAAGGTGAATCGATCTCATTATCATGATCTCATCACTATCTGATTCCGATTGCACAGAACCAAGGACATTACTATATATATATATATATATATACACACACACACACAACATATAATATAGTGCGAGAAGTGCTAATATTAATCATAAGAAAAAAGATTGCACAACGTGTCACACGTACCATCACTCACATGATTAGCTTGCAGGGCACCTGTAACTATCATATAGTACACCAGTCTGTCCGGTTATCTCGGTTTCCCTCTCAAGTAACTTATGACCGGGATTATTTAGGATATGTGTTTAAAGGTGAATCAATCTCATTATCGTGATCTAATCATGATCCTATTCTCATTGCACAAAATCAAGGACACATCATAATATATATATATATAATAGATAACATAATGTGAGAATATGCCAGTAATAATCTTAAATAAAAAGATCACGTAGCGTATCACACATGCATCACTCACATGATTGGCTTGCAGGGCACCTATAACCAGCAATCTCCTACTTGACCTAAAGTCAATCACCTATATGTTTGCTCCCCGTCAGACCCCTTTGACGCTCAAATACAATCTGAGCCAGTGGCTTCGATAATAGATCTGTAATGTTATCTTCGGTTGTAATTCTTTCCATTGCTATATCTTTTCGGGTCATGATCACTCTAATCAGATGGAACTTCCTTTGAATAATTCTGATGAAACATGGGTTCCCTTGGTAGAGCTATCGCCCTGTCACTATCGTAGTATATGAGAATCACCTCTGTGTTGCATGGTACGACTCCCAAATCCTTGATGAACTTCTTTATCCACACCCATTCTTTTATTGCTTCTGCTACAACAATATATTCTACTTCTGTTGTCAAGTCAGTAGTAGTATCTTGCTTGAAACACTTCTAACTTATTACTCCTCCATTCAAGGTGAAAATATACCCTGAGTTCGACTTGCTATTATCGATGTCGGACTAGAAAATTGAATCCGTATAGCCCTTAACCTAGAGGCTACCTCCTCCATATACCGGTAAAAGATTCATAGTCCTTCTCAAGTACTTAAGGATATACTTTACTACCTTATAGTGTTCCAAACCTGGATCCCCCGGATACCTGCTCGTGACACTCAGAGTATATGCTATATCTGGTCTGGTACAAAACATAACATACATGATAGACCCTATCGCTGAGGCATAGGGTATCCTATCCATGTTTGCCCTTTCGTTAGGAGTCCTTGGGGACATACTCCTAGAAAGTGATATTCTATATCTCATCGGTATGAGACATCTCTTGGAATTCTCCATGCCAAACCTTTTGACAATGGAGTCTATATACCTAAGCTGAGATAAGCCAAGCATCCTCTTAGATATATCTCTATAAATCCGGATCCCCAAAATATAGGATGCTTCCCCTAAGTCCTTCATGGGGAGATTTTTGGATAGCCAAGTCTTTACTGTGGAGAGCATTCTTATATCATTCACAATGATTAGGATGTCATCCACATATAACACTCCCACTTACCTTCATGTACATACAAGGTTTATCTTCATTCTTAATGAAGTCATAAGATTTGATTGCCTCATTAAATCTTATGTTCCAACTTCATGAAGCTTGCTTCAATCCATAAATGGATCTAAGCAACCTGTACACCTTATCTAGACTCTCTCTGAATATAAATCCCTTTGGTTGTATCATATACACCTCCTCCTCGAGGTTACCATTGAGGAATGTCATTTTCACATCCATTTGTCAGATCTCATAGTCATATTATGCTGCAATGGCCAAAAGAACTATGATGGATTTAAGTATAGCTATAGGTGAAAAGGTTTCATCATAGTCAACTCCTTGTCTTTAACGATATCCTTTAGCTACTAGCCTTGTCTTATAGGTCCCCACCTTTCCATCTACTCTGATCTTCTTATTGAAGATCCACTTGCACTTGATGGGTACAATACCCTCAAGTGCATCCACAAGGTTCCAAACATTGTTAAAGTACATGAAATCCATCTTCGAATTTATGGCTTCTCGTTACTTCCCGAATTCTATACTCATAAGAGCCTCCTCGTAGGTCTGAGGATCAACATCCTAAGAGTCCTCTCCACTGATATGTCTCACATATCTTTTAGAAGGGTGAGATACTATGCTAGACCTGTGTAAAGTTGAAACTTATCTGCTAGGTACCTGAACAGACTCAGACTCCGGAATGGTGCTTGAGTTAGGCTCTCCAACCTTACTCAACTCTATCTCACTCCCACTATTTCCACTAAGAATGTGTTCCTTCTCAAAGAACATAGCTCTTTTGGCAATAAAGACCTTTCAATCATCGGGATGATAGAAATAATACACAAAAGTTTCCTTGGGGTATCCCACGAACTTGCACCATTTTGTCCTTAATTCTAATTTGTCGAGATTGTGTCTTTTAATGTGGGCAGGACAGCCCCAAATCTTAACCATCTGAAGATCAGACTTTTTTCCTTTCCATATCTCATATAATGTAGACACAACCAATTTTGATGAAACTCTATTCAGAAGGTAAGTTACAATCTCTAGGGCGTATCCCTAGAATGAGACGGGTAGGTCAGTGAAATTCATCATGGACTGCACCATGTCTAACAGTGTGTGATTCTTCATTTTTGATACACCATTGAGCTTAGGTGTATAAGGAGGTGTGCATTGGGATAAAATCACATTGTCCTTGAGGAAATGAGTGACTTCTATACTCAATTACTCTCATCCTCGATCTAATCGAAGAGTCTTAATACTCTTTCCAATCTGGTTCTCGACTTTATTCTTATATTCCCCAAATTCCTCAAAAGCCTAGGACTTATACTTCATCAAGTACATTTATCAATGCCTATAGAAATCATCAACGAATATAATGAATTATGAGTAACCACTTATAGCTTTAGTCGATATGGGATGACATACATCACTATGTATGAGTTTTGATAACTTAGTGGCTCTCTCTCTAGTTCCACTAAGAGGAGAGTTGGTCATATTCCAATGAAAGTAAGGTTTGCAAGTTGCATATGACTCATAGTCAAAGGGATCTAAGTATCCATTTTTCAGTAACTTTTGAATCCTTCCCTCATGTTTATGACCTAGCCTATAATGCCACATGTATGCATTGTTCATGTTATCTCTTTTCTTCTTAGACGTATTTATATTTATGCTATGTGGAGAAGTGTCTAACACATATAAGCCATTTATAAGGGTCCCTCTATTGATGATATTGTCATGCCCCCCCTTCGAGAGGTGTGACCATGTCATAAATTGATAAATTTAGATACAGCATAATTTATCCAGGATCCAATCAAACATTTGAGGATACTAAAAACAACTTGGGCAGTTTATAATCATACATCACATCACTTGGTGAGTTATAACTAACTCAACTGAACACTAACCACAACATAATCCACACGAGTGGAAATCTATCTGATCACAAAGTAACAACTACCACAATGTCCATATTGTTATACAAGTTTAACTTGACGTTCCAAAATGCTAAACATGAGAGGTATTTAAATCCACACTTCAACATCTACCAACAACATTTCATGAAACATTAGGAATTTCTTATACAATCAAAACATATCAACTACTATACGATTTGCCCAAAACCTTCTAGCTTTCCACTGCCTCCGCCTAGTTTCAAAAGCTTCGGTATGATAAGCTAATCTGAAAAATTAGCATCAACGGAATGAGCTACAAAGCTCAGCAAGTATCAACATGTCAAAGGCGTAAGTTTAGAGTGTATCAGAAATCTAACAAGGAACAGTATAATCATAAATCAGAACAAATATGACAGAAAATCCATCCTTGGTTTTATCCAAAGCACATAAATTAACTCACAAGCAATACCTTGGATATCATATCAAAAATAAAAAGGGTGAAGTGGGATACAGACAGAATGTGATTCAGTATCAACATGTCAAAGGCGTAAGTTTTAGAGTGTATCAAAAAACAAACAAGGAACAGTAGATTCATAAAGCAGAACAAACATGACGGACATTCCAAACTTTTATCCAAGGCATGACGGACATAAATTAACTCACGAGCAATACCTTGGATATCATATCAAAAATACAGAGGGTGAAGTGGGATACAGACAGAATGTGATTCAGTATTAACATGTCAAAGGCGTAAGTTTTAGAGTGTATCAAAAAACAAACAAGGAACAGTAGATTCATAAAGCAGAATAAACATGATGGACATTCCAAACTTTTATCCAAGGCATGACGGACATAAATTAACTCACAAGCAATACCTTGGATATCATATCAAAAATATAGAGGGTGAAGTGGGATACAGACAGAATGTGATTTATCCATTTCTGAATGACCACCAGAACAGTAGTCTCCTACGTCTAGGAGCTCCATCCACCCACGTCTGGGTGAAGTCAGAAGGGGCCGGCAGAGCATCGCGGGCTCAAAACAGTAACTCCCTTTACCATTTCTGGCAAAGGTACATATTATCCCACAAACACCGGAGTACAAAAGGATGTGTGAACAATGAAATTGGTATGCATCGGAAGCACATGCGAAACAACGAAACATGCATGCGCCTATACAGAACCATACTGTGCGACATAAACTAACGCATAAGAGCATGCAATAAGTGAGAGCAATCATATAAAACTCAATTCAAGAGGGAACTCTAGCATGAATTGAACTTTCACATGAATGATGTGAGAATAGACAAAATTGGCAAAAGCTTTACTTTGGTAGGATTCAGGAGGCGTCTTGCATATATGATCTAATCAATCAATCAGGATTCAGGAGGGTAAAAACTCTGTTTTACAGCTTTCGTAGTACCACTTGAAACAAATGTTTAACTAGCCTATCGAACTCCAAATATTTTAAGTCTAGTGTCCAAAGAAAGATCATTCAGTCTAGATTCCTATAAAACTAGTTTCACTAAAATCAGAAATCAGTACAGTAATCTAGAGCCAGAACAAGGCAAAAAGGTCAGAACTGAAATCAATTTTTCTGATTCAAGTTTTGGAAGCTTTGGAACCCACAAAATAGATTTCGGATTTTTATAGAAATTTGCAAGGCAAAACAACACTGATAAAGTATCTAAATAAGGAAAAGAAATGGGATAGAACACTTGCCTTTTAATGATTTTGATCCGAAGTCATAAGGCCCAAATTCTTCTTTCTTTTCTTTCTATGTTTTCTTTCATTCTCTCCTCCCTGTTTTTTTATCTTCTTTCCTCTCACAATTGCAGCTCGTGTAGAGCGTACAAGGGGTACATCACCTACTCAGTCCCTCTTCTTTCTCTCTTTTTCTTTCTCCTGCAATCGTAGCCTTCTTTTTCTTCTTCCTTCTTTCCTTCCTTCTTTGTTTCTTCTTCTTTCCCCAATAGCAGCCTTCTCTTCATTTCCCCGTTACTTTTCCTCTTCTATTCTTCTTTTCTTCTCTCCCAGCCGCAGACCTAGCTACAGCCTTCTCCCCCTTTTTGCTCCTTTCCTCTCTTTTCCCTCTTCTCCTTCCTCCATTCTTCTTCGCTTCCTTTTATTTTCTCTTCTTCTCTTCTCCCTCCTTCCTTCCCAGCCGCAGCTGCCATAGCTGCAGCCCTCTTCTTCCCTTTCTCTTCTCTTCTTCTCTCTTCCTCTTCTTCTTTCACCCTTTCTCTTCTTTCTCTTCCCTCTTCTCCTTCCTCTATTTTTCTTCGCTTCCTTTTATTTTCTCTTCTTCTCTCCTCCCTTCTTCTTTCCCAGCCGCAGCTGCCATAGCTGCAGCCCTCTTCTTCCCTTTCTCTTCTCTTCTTCGCTCTTCCTCTTCTTCTTTCACCCAACTCACTGCACATCCTCTGTTTCCTCTGCAGAAAACAGAGGTGCAGCAACACATGCCGCAGCCTCCTTCCCCTCTTCTCCTTCTCTTCTCTTTTTCTCTCTTCCTCTTCTTCTTTTTCTTTTTTTGTTTGCTTCTCTTCACCGACTCAGCTCAGTGTATTTTGCACTTTTACACTTTAGTCCTTCTATTATTAATATTTACGACTAGGTCCTTTGGATTTTACAAACAGGTCCTCAAATTTTTATAACTAAGTCTTAGCAATAACATAAACTATATTTCTTCACAAACGAGGGATGTTACAGATATCATCATCCATAATTATTGAACAACTATTATTCTCAAAAACTAATTTATATCCACTAATTGTCAAACAATAGATGGAAAGAATGTTTTTGATAATAGAGGAAATAAAATAGCATGCATCTAATGCAATGATATTCCACCAAACAGATGTAGTGTGACCTCCCCAACGGTAACTGTAGCAACTTTTACTCCATTGCCCATCTTGAGGTCCATCTCGCCTTTGGTCAATCTCTTAGGTCTTGCAGAAACTACAACGAATTGTATATATGATAAGTACTTTGGTATCCAATACCCATGTGTTATCATGAAAATCTAACAAGTGGAGACTAATCATAAATATACCTGAAGCTTCTCCAAACTTCTATTTCACATTATCTGCAAGGTTGTCCTTATAGTTCCTCTTCCAATACCCGTCTTGGCCATTATGGAAGCACTGTCCTTTGTCCTTTGCCGGGTATTTCTTGGCAACCTTTGCCTTACCTGATCTTTCTTTACCCTTGCCCTTCTTAAGGGTCTTACTAGCCTTCCTTTTCTTATTGGTCTCACCAATATAGAGAACTCACTTCTATTTCTTGATGGTACTCTCAGCTTCTCTCAACATATTAAGGAGCTCCAGTAGAGTCACCCCAAACTTGTTCATATCAAAGTTAATAATGAACTGTGAAAAGGAATCTAGTAGGGACTGAAGTATAAGATCAACATACAGGTTATCCTCTACGATTATCTTTATACTTCACAAAGCGAGCGATCTCATCCTCGCTTATCCTTTCCTCCAGCGTGGGCACAATCATGTTAAGGATATATACGATTTTCTCTTTCGTGATAATAATTCTCAAATTACGGAGCCTTTGGACCAATGAGGCGGTTGGCATCAAGTATGCCACATTGGGGTTTTGTAAACGACAAATAAGATATAATATAAATAAATAACATGCAGATTTATAAAAAATACTAATTAAGATATGAACTTCTATCTTAATATACTCCCACTATTTTCCTAGCGAATCACGCAATACCCTCGACACGTGAGACGAAAGTCTTCAGCAGACTCCTAGTGGGGATCGGGATCCAATCGATATCTTAGTGTAACCTCGAGAGACTTGTCCAATTACACTAAATCCAAAAGGTAGGCAACTTCACCAATCACAACTCTTTATGATTCATGTCATGTTCAGCCTCCGAATCATCATGGTCTCGAACTGCTCGACTAACCATGAAGTTCAGTTAAGTCATCACCATCGTTACAAGATGAGTTTGATTCGATGGATATGCTCCCGACTATTCGCCCAAGTCATACCATGCCCTCAGGTCATCAGTGATATATATATGTCATAGGCAAGAACTCGATCATATAGATTGGTGAGCCTCAAGGGACTCGATGATAGGACTCCAACAGGGTTGAGTCATAATCTCCCTAGAAGTAGTCAATAAAACCCTGCTAGATTGTAATGAAGCCACTCCTATCTTATAAAGGAGTATGACTAGGGTTCAGATTAGCCCTTAGGGTTCGATCTCTTACTAGGTTGGTCGGCCAAGGTTTCCTGTTACTTAGGTCGGCTATAGAGCCAACCTAGTCGCCCCCTATTCCTATTAAGGCAGGTTGGCTATAGGAGGGGCAAAGAGATAATTTTACTTAGGTAAGTACCCCCTTAGGCTAGGGTTTTGATCCATATTTAAAGATGTAGGCATCCCCTCTCTTGAAGGAAACAATCATCAATTATATTTCAGCCTTGTGCCAAATCTAGGAGGGAGGAACCCCTACAGTATTCAAAGAATTGATCCCCTTCAAGGATCAAAATCTATAGAGCTCCTTCTGGGGTTCTATTATCTGGTATTAGAGCCACGTTCCTGCTGCCCTGTAGCCATCTCAGCCGCCTCCACCTTCTCAATCAATTCCCACAATTGCTTGTGACATTGCCTTCACTGTCGCCCACCAAGCCGAAGATCTATCAATCTGCTACCTTTCTCTGCATCAACATCAAAAGATCTGACTTATAGCACTACAATTCTTCGTTGCATAGTACTAAAATTTTACAACGCAGAATCTGCCTTTCATCTATTGGCCTCTTGAAACTGAAGTTTTGTTCATCCTTTTTGGCCGAAATTTTTATACAATTCTAAAGATCAACTTAGCTTTCATTTGAGATTGATTTCTAGAAAAAATTCCTTCTGGAACCAGTTTTCTTGTGCAATCCTTCACCATCACGCAGTTCTAAAATTTTTACAACGAAGGATCTACCTTTTGTCTTTTGCCCTATTTCCCTACTATCACGTTGCCAAAATTTTGCCAAACTTTTTACCGGTGTTACCAACATATGAACCAAGGATTTTTGCATAATTTCTTGAACTTTCCTCTGGAATTTATGTCGAGAAGTCATCATTTTTCTGACGTAAAATCTGTTCAGTAGGACAACACATCGCAACACCTTTTTTCATCGAATTCTATCAGATTTAAGTGCTATTTTTTGTGGGATTTCAAACTCTCTTTGCCTCATCTCTAAACCCTACCATCCTCACCAAAAACCCTCCAAATCTTATCCTAAACCAAACCCAAACAGCCACCCAAATCAGCCCTAACCGTAGCCTACTTCCTTATCGATCCACTTACCTTTTCAGCTAACTTTCCTTACTAATACACCTACCTTTGCTGCCCCTAAAATCACACTAATTCACAGCCTAAACTCCACAAAATCGTAACCCCAAATTGCACACAAAATAGCCACAAACGGCACCCAAAAGCTGCAGCCTTCGGTCCACCAACTTTTCAGCCGCCCAATCTTCCATATCCCTTTAACTGCAACATGCATCTTTCACTGCCCAACGCTGCCAACAGTGACCGCTTGCTGCCATCCTTCTTAATCGCAACCAGCAACGATCCTTGTGGCAAAAAGATACCAGCAACGATCTTTCGCTGTAATCTGTTTACATCACAGCCCGCAACAATCGTTCGCCGCCAACTATCTTGATCACGACCTGCAACAAATTGAACACAATAGTAGTTGTCTCTCTCTCTATACCACTACTGCCCTCCTCCACAATAGTTGTGTACATCACTGCCCCGTCTTCCTCTTATTGCAGTCGCACCCTTGCTGCAACCGATGCCACCTATAGCCACGAAGTAGGACCGTAGCCGACGTTGCTGCTGCCCTCTTCTTCCTCTACCATCGCTGCTGCCTTTCAACTCAGATCTCTTGGCTGCCATCTTTCGACAAATATCAACCACCTAAAAAATCACAGCCTCGATGACATTACAGCGTCAACATTGCAGCATCACCGAAGGACCGCAGCCGACATTACTGCTGCCATTTTCTTCCTCCACCATTGCTGCTACCCTTGGCTGCCATCCTCCACTTGCAGACTTCACCACCACAGCCCCGACATCACTGCCATTGTTACCTTCAACTTGAAGATTGTAGCTACACTCTTTAATCGATTTGATTTGATGGGTTGGAGATCCTTACGTCATAACATCGATGGGCTTATTCGAAGCCAAATTGGAGGCTCTTGAGACGCGTATGGATGTTAAATTGCGCACTCTCATTAAGGAGTTTAGATTGGACCGATCACCAAGCCCAATAAGATCACAACGCGGCACAAATTTGGATTGTAAAATGAACCTTAGCGAAGAACTAGCGATGATCCGTCAAACCTCAACCATCTAAGAGTACCAAACTAGGTTTGAAAGGTTATCTAATCAAACTAATGATTGGTCTGAAAAATAGATATTGAGGACTTTTATTGAGGGCTTGAAGCCAGAGATTCAGGAAGAAGTTAAAGCGCGACAGCCGTACAGACTTAAGGCAGCCATCTCCTTTGCGCGACATCAAGAGGAGCGATTGAACTATGAAGCTCAGAAGACTAGAGTTGTTCCCCGACCAGCAACACTGAAGCTTTCACCTCCTCCTATTGTCAACTGACCCCCTCAGCCACAGAAATTAACAAGAGAAGACCTTCATGACGGATCGACAAAGGGCCTATATGGGTGTTGTGATAAACTATGGAGCCTAGAATACAAATGTAAAAATGAGACACCGCTGATGATTACGCCCACTGAAGAACCCAAACCTGAAGATATGACTCTCGAGCCTAAGGAGAAGGATACACCACAATCGGCCACCCGCATGGTCCCTACCTTAGCCAGCTACACCAACTTGTAAAAATTAAAGATCGAAGGGTTTCTTAAGCAGTAGTCCGTCATCATCCTCATCGATGCTGGGAGTACACACAACTTCATGAGCAGTAAGGTTGCTGCCCACTTAATGCTCCAAATAGATGATTACAATGGGTTTGAAGTCAAGGTAGCTAATGGCCAAATTCTGAAGTGCAACTAGAAGTGCCCGTAGGTAAAACTGATCTTATAGGAGCAAGATGTAGTTGCTGATTTTTTCCTTCTCCCTCTTGATGGTTTTGACATAGTACTTGGCATTGATTAGTTATTCATAATTGGCGATGTTTTCTGAAATTTTTTGAAGCTAACCATGAAATTTTTCAGAAAAGAAAAGTAGGTGATTCTATGACGGAGCCCAGCGACTACAACCACAACACAACACTTGGAGGGGGTACCGAAAGAAAAATCTATTGGTTTCCCAATTCAAATTCAAGGGTTTCATGATATTAAAGATAAGAACCCTCTCCCACAGCTTGCTAAAATTTTGGGCGTCTCCACCAAATCGAGCCGATTACCTCCTTTGAAGTTGTTCGACCCCCCTATGCTGAACAGGCCGAAACTTCTACCAGTTGCTCAGCCAGATTGCTTCATACAACCTTAGATGGTCGAAGATGAAAGGGTTGTCCAAGAGATGACAGAGACATGGATTATTCGGCTATGCTTATTTTCCTCTACGACACGTTCCTACATCCTTTTCCCTAGAGATAAGCTACTTCTAAAGAGTTACATCCTGTCAAACTCACCATGGTTGTTGATACAGCACTTTCAGATCTCAGGTGACTTCCACAACTTTCCCCAGGATCGAACCATGATGCTTAAAGACTTTCTTAATGATGACCTCCGATCTATGGCCCAAGACCGTGAGAAAATTGAGCTACTCCAATAGCGAAATTAGAAAAGGGGAAGGATCATTCGTAGAACTCAACGAAGCATAAACATCATCCCTCTCATTATAAAGAAAGATGCACCACCTTAGCCGAGTGGAACTATAGCCCTCATGATCACGATGTCATCCACACCAAATCATGGTCAGATGTTTATTATTTGAGTAGACAGATCCAGAGTGGGGGTCAGCACTAACCTCATGCAAGATGGTCAACAGCACGAAGAAGTAAATATGGGCCCTAAAAAATCACCACTCCTACCCACCTTAAACTCAGATCGGGCTCACACTACTAGAGATTTTATCAAAGGATAGCCCTCACTCCAAAAGAAGGCACGACGACTATTATAGAGCAACCACGTGGTAGCCCATGCAAGGAAGAAATTTTTCCCTGACAAATGGTGGAGCAGAAAAAAGTTTCCTGAGAAAGATCAAGTCCCCCTTCATCTCCAGCTCCACCAGCACGAAATTCAAGCCTCAAGAAAGTGGTCTCCTTATTTCTTTGGGCCTTGCAAAATTGGAGATCACATTGGGGCCCTAACCTGGAGATTAGATCTGTGTACTCGATTAAAATTACAGTTGATCCTCCAAGTATCCCACCTCAAATGGAAATTTAAAAATGATGACTCAACTCAAGTTCTTCCCACTGACACCTAAGCTGATGAGGAGCTGAAGACCCAGTTCCCTGAGTTCATAGAACTTCAGCCTTTAGGACAAGGTTGATTTTAAGAGGGCGGGTTCAATAGGACTCCAACAGGGTTGAGTCCTAATCTCTCTAGAAGTAGTCAATAAAACCTTGTTAGATTGTAATAAAGCCACTCCTATCTTATAAAGAAGTATGACTGGGGTTTAGATTAGCCCTTAGCGCTTAGTGGCCATTGCCCCCCTTACTGGGTTGGTCGACCAAGGTCTCCCCTGCTTAGGTCGGCTATAGAGCCAACCTAGTCGCCCCTTGTTCCTATTAATGTAGGTTGGCCATAGGAGGGGCAAAGGGGTAATTTTACTTAGGCAAGCACCCCTTAGGCTAGGGTTTTGATCCCTATTTAAAGATGTAGCCGCCCCCCTCTTGAAGGAAACAATCATCAATTTTATTTCAGCATTGTGCCGAATCTAGGAGGGAGGAACCCCAATAGTGTTCCTGAATCTCTACAACAAAACTCCTCCAATCTGACCTCACAACTCTTATGCAAAGAGAGGGAGGAGAATACAAGGGAGAGGCCAAAGCTGTAGCCTATCAACCGTGAGTCTCCCCTCCTATTTATAGAGAGCCACCAAAAATCCTAGGGCTCCTACCTTAGTGGGCATTAAATCTTCATCCAATTACCCACTAACCTTGCATTATTGGGTCTCTATCCAATAATCTCATTAGGCCTCCAATTGGGCCTCAAGCAAGGAGCTCATCAGCATAGGGCCTCATCTAATGAGAATATGGGCTAATTGGATCTCCATCCAATCCTCTATTCGCTGAAGCATCCACCATAAGTGTGTGACCCTCTAGGCCCGATACCGAGCTGGCCATGAGCTGCTCCCATTAGAATTCTTTCTGATATAGTGAATTATGATCCTCATAATAATTTACTCGACTCATCGACTATGGACGTACTAGGCCATTACGTCATAATCTCCAAACAGTACAGGGGGATTAAATTCATCAGACCTGTCTGTCTATAGTTACTATGTATTTATAATCTCTTATCCAACTAATATCCCAGAGACCGTATACTGGACATGGTACTATCAAGTCACATATGAAATCCATCATAGTCTTGCTCTAATTGAATTCTCTCGAAGAACTCCTCTCTTAATCCGAATGACCCTGGCTAGGGATTTGTCTGAGTAAGCACATATGAGATATTCCTCTTGTGATACCGAGAGTGGATGATCCTCTATTGACACTCAATTTACCTTCCTAAGGTTGACTGCCAATCCTGATAACCAATTGTACCAGATCTAGAACTTTCCAAACTTGTAAGTCTGGCGTCAAAGAAAGAAGTACTCATATAAGACATCCTTAGTATCTCAAGTTTAAGAACCAAATACACAACAGAGACTATGGAATCACTGTTTGATATTAGGTATCGTTAACCATACATCATTCTATAACCGGATCAATCAGTGAACTCATTCTCCAATGAGCACCTGTACTATATCCTCAATATCTCCACACAAGTGGCTATGAGACCAGCCGCCTCCATCATATCTCGAGTAACCTATGATCGAGATTATTTAGGATATGTGTTTAAAGGTAAATCAATCTCATTATCGTGATCTCATCACGATCTGATTCCCATTGCACAGAACCAAGGACATCACAATATATATATGCAACAGATAATATAATATGAGAATATATTATTAATAATCATAAGTAAAAAGATCGTGCAGCATGTCACACGTGCCATCACTCAAGTGATTTGCTTACAGGGCACCTATAACTAGCAATATCACCCTACATGGCAAGCGCGGAAGCCACATCAGTATCGTTTTGATGCAACGAGTGGAGAAACCTACACAAGGCACATGGTGGTTTTCTGATGCATCTCCAACAGCAATCAGAGGAAAAGAATATAAAAATAGAAGATAAAAACCTTACTCAACTGCTTGTTGAATTCATCAATGTTTTTGTTGAACCGCGTGATCTTCCTCCTACCCAGCAACATGACCACAGAATTCAAATTCCCTCGAGCAAACCACCAGCAAATTCTGACCATATCACTATCCCCATCTATAAAAGGATGAGATTGAAAATATTATAAAAGAGATGCCTGAAACAGGGGTGATTCGACTAAGCTACAGCCCCTATTTCTTGTCGATGTTGCTAGTGCGCAAGAAGGATAGAACTTGGAGAATGTGCATAGACTACCAAGCTTTAAATGTCATCACCATCAAGGACAAGTACCCAATACCAGTGGTGGATGAACTCTTGGATGAATTAAAAGGAGCCCGAGTCTTCACGAAGTTGGATCTTCGATCCGGGTACCATCAAATTCGGGTATGTGCAAAAGACATTCCGAAAATAGTATTCTGAATGCACAACGGACATTATGAATTCTTGGTAATGCCTTTTGGACTTACTAACCCCCCTTCCACTTTCTAAAGTCTAAGGAATGATATTTTTCGGAGCTTTCTACGTAAATTTGTGCTAATGTTTTTTGATGACATTCTCATTTACAACCCTACTCTTGAGATTCATTTTTAGCACTTACGATCTTTTCTAACAATCCTTCAGGAGAACACTCTTTTTATTAAACAATCAAAGTATAGCTTCCTCCAACCAAAAGTAGAGTACCTTGGGCACATAATATCATAGGGAGTGGCGGTCGACCCGACAAAAATTGAGGCAATTCAGGGCTGGCCGAAACCTATAAATCTGAAATTACTACGCGGGTTCCGTGGACTAACTAGCTATTACCGAAAGTTTGTGAAGGACTATAGGAATATTAGTGCACCACTCACCTCTCTACTGAAAAAAGATGCTTTCCTATAGTCGGATGAAGCCTCCACTACCTTTAACAAACTTAAGGTAGCTATGACAATAACACCGATGCTTGTGCTGCCAAATTTCAGCCGACCCTTCATCATTGAGGCTAACGCATCTGGAGTCAGAATTGGAGCATTTCTCATATGAGGTGATCCACCACTCACATATACTAGCAAGGCCTTGTCTCCCTCCCATCACTGTATGTGAATATATGATAAGGAGATGTTCGCCATTGTACACGTCGTAACGAAGTGGACACCCTACTTGATCGACCATCACTTCCAAATTCAAACCAATCACTGAAGCCTCAAGTACTTTTCGGAATAGAAATATCATCCCCTGAATAGCAAAAATAGGTAACCAAACTTCTTAGCTTTGATTATGAAATTATTTATAAAAAGGGAAAATAAAACATTATTGTAGATGCACTCTCTCGGCTACCCGAATAAGCTAAAATTACAGCCATCTCCCTTCCTTCCACTGGTTTCCTCAAGTACATTAGGGAGGAATGAAAAAAGGATCCAGAGACCAACAACATCATAGAAAAGTTAGAGAAGGACCCAAGCGCAATAGCCCACTATACTTGGGATTCGAGGGATCTTCGCTACAAAGGTCGCATTATGCTTGTATCCAACTCTCCTTACATCAAAGTCATCCTGCACGAAATGCACTCCACACCATCAGTAGGGCACTTCGGATTTTTGAGAACCTATAAAACAGTGAAGCAAAATTTTTATTGAAGAGGGATGAAAAACATTATTTTTGAATATGTAGCACAATGTAATGTATGTCAACAGCAAAAGGGTGAAACAGTGGCAAGTCCGGGGAAGCTACAACCTCTAGCCATACCAGACACAATATGGACCGACATCACCATGGATTGTATCGAGGGGTAGCCACCTTCCCAATGTAAAATCACAATCTTTGTGGTGGTTGATCGATTAACGAAATATACCCATTTTGGTGTTATGCGACATCCCTACACTACTGTTAGTATTGCTCAGTTTTGTGTTGAAAATATTGTTAAACTACATGGGATGCCAAGATACATTGTGAGTGACCATGACAGGGTCTTCACAAGTAAATTTTGGACTGAGTTATTTCAATTGCAGGGCATTAAACTCATGATAAACACACAATACCACCCCTAGACTGGCGGCTAAACAGAGGTAGTGAATAGGTGTTTGGAGACATACCTTCGGTGCTTTACCAGTGATCGACCAAAGGAGTGGACGAAGTGGCTCTCTTGGGCCGAATGGTGGTACAACACTATATATCATTCATCTACAAAATGTACCCCATATAAGGCATTGTATGGCCGACCGGCCCTTGTGATTCCAAAGTATGTAATTGGTGCGGCCAAAGTGGATCAGGTCGACCAAAATTTAATTAATAGGGACAAACTCCTATAGTTGTTGAAGGATAATATCTCTACCGCTCAAGTCAGAATGAAGCAACAAGCCAACACACATCAAAGTTAAGAGAGTTTATAGTAGGAGATTGAGTTTATCTTCGGCTACCGTCGTACAAGTAGCTATCCATCAACACACGAGCCTCGATGAAGCTATCTCCTTGTTTTTATAGGCCTTATTAAATCATGGAGCATATTAGAGCTGTGGCATACAAACCTAAATTGCCCAAGGATGCTAAAATTCACCCATCTTCTATATGTCTTGCTTGAAGCCTAAGCTGGGAGCACACTAGTTTGCCTAGACTCAACTGCCAAACACCACTGATGATGAAAATATTCAAGCTCAACTATAAACCATCCATGATCAAAGAGTTGTGATATGTCGCTGACATCCTGAAGTACCAGTGCATTGGAATAATCTACCTCCTGAAGATGTCACGTAGGAATCATATGAGGAGCTGAAGACCCAGTTCCCTGAGTTCATAGAACCTCAGCCTTGAGGATAAGGCTGATTTGAAGAGAGTGGGCTTGATATGACCCCAACAATGTTGGGTCTTGCTCAACCAACCAGTGAGATTGTAATAAACCCCACCTAGTCACCTCTATCCTATAAAGAAGAGTGGCTAGGGTTTTTGTTGGGGCCTTAGGGTTTTTTAGCTGTCACCCCCCTTTCACTAGGTTGGTCGGCTACGGTTTCTAGTAGGGGCGCATGAGTTGTGCAGCCCCCTTTAGACCGCCACCCACTATTATGGTAGGTTGACTATATGGAGGGTAGAAAGGGGAATTCACTTAGGTAACACCCCCCAAGGGCTAGGGTTTGGAGCCCTATATATTCTTGTCGTCTCCAACTCTTTCCAATAAGTAAGACCATCTTTTAATTCAGCCTCGTGACTAACTTCTACGAGGGAGGCACCCCTATAGCGTTCCAAGGGTTGATCCCCCTCAAAGATCAAATCTCCATAGAATTCCTTTGAGGTTCTATTAGCCTCATATGGGTACATTTGTAGATGAATGATATGTAGTATTATACCACCATTCAGCCCAAGGGAGCCATTTTGTCCACTCCTTTGGTTGGTTACAGGTGAAACACCAAAGATACATCTCTAGACACCTATTCACCACCTCTGTTTGGTTGTTAGTTTATGGATGGTATGCTGTGCTTATCTTGAGTTTGGTGCCCTGTAGATAAAATAACTCGGTCCAAAATTTACTAGTGAAGACCCTGTTACGGTCACTTACATGGACCTTAGCATTCCATGTAGTTTAATAATATTTTCTATGAAAATCTGAGCAACACTAGCAGTAGTGTAGGGATTCCGCATAGCACAAAAATGAGTATATTTCGTCAATCGAACAACCACCATGATAATTGTATTTTTACCTTTGAAAGGTGACAACCGTTCGATGAAATCCATGGAGATGTCAGTTCATACCAAGTCAGGTATGGTTAGTGGTTGTAGCTTTTCTGGACTTACCACTGTTTCACCCTTTTGCTATTAACATACATCAAATTGTGCTACACATTCAGAAATAAGTTTTTTCATCCCTCTCCAAAAAAATTTTACTTCACTCTTTTGTAGGTTCTCAAAAATCCAGAGTGCCCTACTGAAGGTGCAGAATGTATCTCTTGCATGACTGTTTTGATGTAAGGAGAGTCGGGTATAAGCACAATGTGTGCTTTGTAGCGTAGATCCTTCGAATCCCAAGTATAGTGGGCTATTGCACTTGGATCCTCCATTTTTTTAATGATGTTGCTGGTCTCATCCTTCTTCCATTCCTCCCTAATGTCCTCGAAAAAGCTACTGGTAGGAAGGGAGATGACTAAAATTTTAGCTTGTTCGGGTAGCCGTGAGAGTGCATCTGCAACAATATTTTCTTTCCCCTTTTTGTAAATAATTTCATAATTAAATCCAAGAAGTTTGGTTATCCATTTTTGTTGCTTAGAGGATGATATCTTCTACTCCAAAAAATACGTAAGGCTTTGATGGTCGGTTTTAATTTGAAAGCATCGACCGATTAGGTAGGGTCTCCACTTTATTACGGCGTGCACAATTGTGAGTATGTCCTTATCATATATTGACATTTTTTGATGAGAGGGAGATAATGCCTTACTGGTATATACGAGTGGTTGACCTTCTTGCATTAGAATGGCTCTAATTCTGACTCCAGATGCGTCGGCCTCAATGACGAAGAGTTAGCTAAAATATAGTAGTGCTAGCATCGGCATCATCATCATGGCCACCTTAAGTCTGTCAAAGGCAGCTGAGGCTTTGTTCGACCATTGGAAGACATCCTTTTTCAGTAGATAGGTGAGGAGTGCACTGATCTTCTCATAGTCTTTCATAAATTTTTAGTAGTAGCCGGTTAGTCCAAGGAAACCGCACAACGATTTCACATTTGTAAGTTTTGGCCAACCCTATATTGCCTCAATCTTTGTTGGGTCAACCGCCACTCCTTCTGAGATTATATGCACAAGGTACTCTACTTTTCGTTAGAGAAAGTTGTACTTTGATGCTTAACAAAAAGAGTATTCTCCCAAAGGATTGTCAAAATAAAACGTAAGTGCTGAAAGTGATTCTCAAGAGAAGGGCTGTAAATACAAATATCATCAAAAAATATCAACATAAATTTACAAAGAAAGCTTTAAAAAATATCATTCATCAAGCTTTGAAAGGTCGAAGAAGCATTAGTGTGTCCAAAAGGCATTACCAAGAATTCATAATGTCTGTTGTGCATTCGAAAAATAATTTTTGGAATATCTTCTTCAGATACTCAAATTTGGTGATACATGGATCATAGGTCCAACTTCGTGAAGACTCGAGCTCCTTTTAACTCATCTAAAAGTTCATCCACCACTGGTATTGGGTACCTATCCTTGACGGTAATGGCATTTAAAGCTTGGTAGTCAACGCACATCTGCCAAGTCTCGTCCTTCTTGCGTACAAGTAGCACCAGTGAGGAATAAGGGCTGTAGCTTGGCCGAATCACCCTTGTTTTAAGCATCTCTTTTACAATATTTTCAATCTCATCATTTTAGAGATGGGGATAATGGTACAACAAAGAGTTTGCTGGTGGTTTGCCGGGGAGAATTAGAATCCTATGGTAATGTTGCCAGGTAGGAGGAAGATAGCGTGGTTCGATAAAAACGTCAGTGAATTCAACAAGCAATTGGGCAAGGTTTTGGTCTGCAATTTTTATGTTCTTCTCCTCTGGTTGCTACTAGAGATGATAAAAAAGCCACAATGTGCCTTATGTAGGACTTTCTCTCTTGGTTGAGGCGAAACGGTAGTTATGTTGCTTTCACGCTTCCCGCTGTCACGAACGGACGTCGCTCAACCGCAACATCTTCACTTCGTGAACCGTTCGTTGCTTTTTCTTGCTTGTACATATGTTTGGCAGCTTATTTTGCCTTGAGTTTATATGTTTTTACCTAAGAAATGTGAGCGAAAATAGTGTAGAAGGCTGCAGAACGGTCGTTCGCTGCATAGAGCCAAAACAACCCTATTTTTGGGTCTTTTCGTGTGCCACGATAACCTTTCTGAGTGGTGCGAAATGTCAGCCATTTCAGCACCTTGGAACCCCCCGGGTGGCACCGGGCTGGATGGGGCTCCGGGTATATGTCGGGCGTAGGCGTTCATCAGCAATTGAACTTGTCTTGCGTCCGATACCTTGGGAACCGTCGTTTGCGGACTTGCGACCGTTCCTACAACCCTCCAAAGTCCTATTTCGCTCTCTCTCTCTTTTCTTAGTTACACTCAAGATGTTCGACAAATTGCTTGTATAGCTTTCCGCTTTGCGAGACGCCGGGACGTGTCCGTCGCTCGCTTCCAAGTTAATCAACTTCTTCTTTGCAGGTCCTACGGGACCTTAAGAGGTTGTCAGAGGGCTGACCCTGTGCGGACAGATAACGCTTTGGGCGTTCCATGACTTAGGCAATCCCAACTAAGTCAAGAACAGTGGGCAAGGTTGCTTCACGACTTAGGCAATTTCAGCTAAGTCTTCGGGAGGGCCGCAAGGGTGCCGCACGGCTTAGGCAAATTTAGCTAAGCCTGTGACAGTGTGGTATCAGAACAGGCAAGCAATTCATACGAACAACGAAGAAGATTCACAATTTCACCATGGTGAGACATCGTGGTGAATCGAGCAAGATGGGGCAAGCGGGACCCTTGCTCCAAGCAGCCGCAGGTGGGCTGCAAGTGCAAACTCGCTCGTAAACTGCTGGAGCCGCTATGAGGAGCGCGGCAGTGAACAAGACGAGCGTGAAGTTGGGTATTCTCCTAGAGGGGAGGAGGCGCCATCTGTAGCGCCAACTGGGAAGAAGGGCCATAGAGAGAGACTTACAATGGCGGAAACCCGCCTCGATGTTCTTGAAGCGAGCGTGGAGGAACTCTACCAAGGCCGAGGAAGGCTACTTGGGGTAGAGAGCTCGCAAGAAGAAGCTGAAACTCGGATCCAGAATGTTGAATCCCTGGTTGATCAACTGACAGAGGACACCAAAGATTCCATACAACATCTGCATGAAGTTATGGCAGAACTCACGGCTAAGGTGATGGTGTTAACAAGGACTCTTGATGCGGGAGGGAACAATACCCGCGCTGCGCCACCACAACACTTCAGAGCACCGAAGCCGCAGTGCTACGGAGGTGCTAGGGATGCCAAAGAGCTTGAAAATTTCTTGTTCGACATGGAACAATATTTTCATGCTACAAGGCTCGACTCTGAAGAAACCAAAGTTGCGATAGCAATAATGTATCTGAAGGGGGATGCAAAACTTTGGTGGCGAACCCGTTGGGAAGAGATCCAACAAGGTCGATGTCGAGTGGATACATGGGGAGACTTGAAGCGAGAGTTGAGAACTCAGTTCTTGCCTGAGAACACAGAGTTTGTCGCAAGAAGGAAACTGAGACAACTCCGCCAGAGTACAACAATCCGAGACTATGTGAAACAATTTTCAGCACTGATGCTAGATATTCGGGACATGTCTGAGAAAGACAAGCTATTCAGCTTTCTCGATGGCTTGAAGCCATGGGCACAACAAGAACTACATCGGAGGAATGTCACTGACGTAGTCGGGGCAATTGCAGCCGCGGAAAGGCTGACTGACTTTGTTTCTTCGGAGGATTCGAGAAAGAAGAAACACTCTTCGGGAAGTCGCCCATCTAAATACTCTCGAGCGAAGGAGTCTGGGGGCGAGCAAAAGAAGAAGAATTTCCACAAGGGACCGGGCTCAAGAGGTAGAGTCTCCAAGTCTAGTGGATGCTTCTTGTGTGGAGGACGACACAAAGTGAGAGAGTGCCCACAAAAACAGGCACTCAATGCTTTAACAGCATCGGTTCTATCACGTAAGTCAGACAAGGGCAAGGCTATCGCCCTTAGTTCGAGCAGTTCTGACTCCAGTAGCGACAGTGAGGCATCGCAAGGACCCAGGATGGGAGCAATGCGTTTGTTGAATGCGTTGCGGGGTCAAGTGGGGGAGAATACAAAGGGAAAGCCACTGAAGGACGGAAACAACGAGTTGATGTATGTGAACATTAAGCTTAATGGCCAAACAACCCGTGCAATGGTGGACATGGGCGCGACCCACAATTTTATTTCCGATCCCGAAGCTAAGCGACTGGGATTACTCTTGGAGAAGAGCCCAAGTCGTATGAAGGTGGTGAATTCGGAGGCCAAGCGGATCTCCGGACAAGCGAAAGGGATCCCCATCAAGATCGGGACATGGAGCGAGAGCACAAACTTGATGGCAGTGCCACTAGACGACTTCCAAGTGATTCTCGGAATAGAGTTTATGCACGCAGCGAAGTTGGTGCCAGTACCATTCCTGAACTTCTTGTGTCTAATGGGAGGTGATGATCCCTGCATGGTTCCAGTTTCTCGGGGAGGAACTAAGGACCTACAACAAATATCGGCTTTATAATTGAAGAAAGGGGTACGAAAAGGTGAATCAACCTTTGTAGCGGCTATGAAGCTAGAGACACCTGATGGGGAAGCCATTCAGGAACCTACTATTGTGGCGAACATCCTGAAGGAGTTCTCGGATGTGATGCCAACTAAGTTGCCGAGAACTCTACCACCACGCAGAGGCATGGATCATCGGATTGAGCTAGAGCCGGGAATTAAGCCTCCAGCGAGACCACCATACCGCATGGCCCCTCCAGAGTTGGCGGAATTGAGGAAGCAGTTAGATGAACTGCTAAGCGGTGGTCTCATCCGCAGTTCCAAAGCACCTTTCGGAGCTCCAGTCCTCTTTCAGAAGAAACAAGATGAGAGTCTCCGATTATGCATCGATTATCGAGCCCTTAACAAGATGACGGTGAAGAACAAGTACCCTATCCCGCTCATCGTAGACTTGTTCGATCAATTGGGCAAGGCAAAGTACTTCTCCAAACTCGACCTTCGGTCGGGGTATTGGCAGGTGCGCATTGCAGAAGGTGATGAGGCAAAGACTACCTGTGTGACCAGGTATGGAGCATTCGAGTTTTTGGTGATGCCTTTCGGCTTAACCAATGCTCCGGCCACATTCTGCACTCTAATGAACCAGCTGTTCAAGGAGTATCTGGACAAGTTTGTGGTCGTCTACTTAGACGATATCGTCGTCTATAGCCGAACACTTGAGGAGCATGTGGGACACCTCCGAATAATTTTCAAAGTTCTCAGGGAGAACACGTTGTTCGTGAAGAGGGAAAAGTACTATTTTGCCTAAATGGAGATTTTGTTCTTAGGGCATCGAGTCGGCAATGGTTCCATCCGAATGGACCAGTCTAAGGTGCAAGCTGTGGCGGACTGGCGAACACCAAAGAAGGTGCCAGAGTTGAGATCCTTCCTTGGGTTCGTCAACTATTATCGGCGCTTCATAGCTGGGTATTCGAAGCGCGCAACTCCGTTGACAGAGTTGCTAAAGAAGGAGCAGTCCTGGAGATGGTCGGACAAATGTGAGGTGGCATTTCAAGACCTAAAGACTGCTGTGTTGGAAGAACCTGTACTCAGATTACCGGACTATGGAAAGTCTTTTGAAGTCCATACAGATGCTTCTGATTTTGCTATTGGAGGAGTTCTTATGCAGGAAGGTCATCTGATGGCCTACGAGAGTCGCAAGCTCAACGAGACCGAGCGGCGATATCCTGTACATGAGAAGGAGATGACAGCGGTGGTCCACTGTCTACGAGTGTGGCGACACTACCTTCTGGGAGCACCATTTGTGCTAAGGACAGACAATGTCGCATTGAGTTACTTCTAAACTCAAAAGAAACTCTCCCCAAAGCAAGCACGATGGTAGGACTTCTTGGCTGAGTTCGACATGGTAATGGAGTACAAGCCTGGAAAAGCAAATGTCGTGGCCAATGCATTGAGTCAGAAAGTGGAGCTAGTGAATGCTATACAGTTGGAGGGCGGAGGCCAAGCAAGTCAATTGCGCTCCAACTTCCGTTCCAGGATCAGGGATGGACTGCACCGAGATCCTCAAGCAGTAACCCTGATGCAACTCATCAAAGAGGGCAAGGCACGACGATTTTGGGTCCAGGAGGGACTCATCTATACCAAGGGGAACAGAGTTTATGTTCCCCGAGCGGATAACTTGAGGCGTGAACTCCTGAAAGAGTGTCACGATTCCCTTTGGGCTGGACATCCGGGTATCCACCGAACAATGGCTCTCGTGGAGAGGGCCTTCTATTGGCCAAAAATGGGGACAGATGTGGAGGAATATGTTCGAACATGCCTTACTTGTCAACAGGACAAGGTAGAGCAGCAGAAGCCAGTGGGACTTTTGGAGCCGCTGCCCGTACCAGAAAGGCCTTGGGAGAGCATTTCCTTAGACTTCATATCAAGCTTGCCCGCAGTAGGGGGACTTGGATCGATACTCGTGGTAGTTGATCGATTTTCGAAGTATGCAACATTTATTGCTGCACCCCTACATTGCTCAGTGGAGGAGGCGGCTAAGTTGATGATGAAGAATGTGGTGAAGTTTTGGGGAGTCCCACACAACATTGTTAGTGATCGAGATTCTCGGTTCTTGGGACGATTCTGGACCGAGTTGTTCAAGTTGTTGGGATCTAAATTATACTTCTCCACAAGCCTCCACCCCCAAACGGATGGCCAAACAGAAAGAATCAACTCGCTCTTGGAGCGATATCTTCGGCACTACGTAAGTGCCAACCAACGAGATTGGGTGAAGCTGTTGGACATAGCCCAATTCTCCAATAACTTGCAGCGGAGCTCTGCATCCAACAAGAGCCCATTTGAGATTATTATGGGACAACAGCCATCAACTCCTCACACCCTGGTTATTGGCTATACAGGGAGTAGCCCATCAGCCTATCACTTTGCAAAGGAATGGCATCGCAATGCAGATATTGCGCGGGCTTACTTGGAGAAGGCGGCCAAGAAGATGAAGAAGTGGGCAGACTTGGGGAGGCGACCACAAGAGTTTAAAGTGGGCGACATGGTGTTGGTGAAGCTCCAACCAGCATCACTCCAGTTCTTTAGGCACAGAGTGCACAAAGGATTGGTGCGCAAATATGAAGGGCATTTCCCAATCATCAGCAGGGTAGGCAATGTCTCATACAAGTTACAACTGCCAGCATGGTTCAGAATTCATAACGTCTTCCATGCGAGCAACTTGAAAGCCGACCACTCAGATCTGCAAGATGATTCTCGAAATGTTCCAACTCGACTACCCCCCACTAGAGCCTCTTACGAGAAGCGAGTTGAAACTATTCTGGCGGATCGCAAGATAAAGCTACCCAATGAAGCACAGCAAATTGAGTACTTGGTGAAGTGGCAAAAGCTTCCTCAAACAGAAGCCAGTTGGGAGACAGAAGATGCCCTCCGACATGAAGAAGCTCGCGTCAAAGCCTACCAACAAGCGTCGACGAGGGCGTCGACAGTTTAAGTGGGGGAGAATGTCACGAACGGACGTCGCTCAACCGCAACATCTTCACTTCGTGAACCGTTCGTTGATTTTTCTTGCTTTTACATATGTTTGGCAGCTTGTTTTGCCTTGAGTTTATGTGTTTTTACCTAAGAAATGTGAGCGAAAATAGTGTAGAAGGCTGCAGAACGGTCGTTCGCTGCATAGAGCCAAAACAGCCCTGTTTTTGGGTCTTTTTCGTGTGCCACGACAACCTTTCTGAGTGGTGCGAAATGTCAGCCATTTCAGCACCTTGGAACCCCCCGGGTGGCACCGGGCTGGATGGGGCTCCGGGTATATGTCGGGCGTAGGCGTTCATTAGCAATTGAACTTGTCTTGCGTCCGATACCTTGGGAACCGTCGTTTGCGGACTTGCGACCGTTCCTACAACCCTCCAAAGTCCTATTTCGCTCTCTCTCTCTTTTCTCAGCTGCACTCAAGGTGTTCGACAAATTGCTTGTATAACTTTCCACTTTGCGAGACGCTGGGACGTGTCCGTCGCTCGCATCCAAGTTAATCAACTTCTTCTTTGCAGGTCCTACGGGACCTTAAGAGGTTGTCAGAGGGCTGACCCTGTGCGGACAGATAACGCTTTGGGCGTTCCATGACTTAGGCAATCCCAGCTAAGTCAAGAACAGTGGGCAAGGTTGCTTCACGACTTAGGCAATTTCAGCTAAGTCTTCGGGAGGGCCGCAAGGGTGCCGCACGGCTTAGGCAAATTTAGCTAAGCCCGTGACACCGCGTAGGGGGACCTATTTGCCTTTGCAGTAGAATTTCATAATCAATTTAGAAAAGTTCCAAGAGACGTCACCTAGCATCATCAGCCACTCTATATCGAGCATGGCTTCATAATCATCAATTGGTAGGAGGAAGAAGTCGGCAATGAACTTTTGGTCTTGCAGCAATAGTTTCACCTGCGAGCATCTTTAATCACATTTTAGGATTCGGTCGTTGGCGATCTTTACATCAAACTTGCTACAACCTTCATTGTGGAGTGCTAATCAAGCAGCAACCTTACTGTTTAATAAGTTATTAGTGCTGCCCATGTTGATTAGAACAGTGATCGATAGTTGTTTGAGAAGGTCTCTAAATTTCATCGTTTGCGGATTAGAGTAGCCGGCTAGCGTATGCATAATAAAGTCAGTTGGTTATGCCTCTTCTTCAGCATCTTCTTCTTCGTGTTTGAGGCTTTCTTCTGAAGGTTCAATGACTTCTTCTCCTACTGGTTCAATCATGAGAAGTCACCCCTTTTTACAATAATGTTCGTGGCTGCATGACTCATCGCAATGCCAATATAATCCCTTTGTAGATTGCTCCCGAAGCTCTTCTCTTGTCAACTTTTTTAGTGCAGGGGCTCAGCTGATAGTGGAGGGGTTGAAGGCTTTAGTATTTCTGGTCGGGGAGTGACCCTAGTCTTTCGAGATTCATGGTCCAATCGCTCCTCTTGAAGCCGCACGAAAGAGATAGTTGTCATAAGTGTGTACGGTTGTCGCGCTTTAACTTCTCCCCAGATCTATGGCTTCAAGTCCTCAATCAAAGTCCCTAATAGTTGCTTTTTAGATCAATCATGAGTTTGGTTAGATAACCTTTCAAACCTGATTTGATGCTCCTGAATGGTAGAGGTTTGTCGGATCTTCGCTAATTGTCCGTCAACGTTCTCGTAATCGATTAGTCCAAAGCGGATCAGCAACCCTTCTTTAAATTGTCTCCATGAGAGGTTATCATGGGTGTTCAAACCAATCAAACCATTGTATGGCACCTCATTCAAGATATTGTTAAATCACAGATTTTGATGATGAAATCAATTGATGAGTGTTTGATCTAACAAGGTTGTTAGAGTTGATTGATGCAGAATTAACTATGGTAGAGAAATTATTACAATCAGAGGTTTGACTAGAGTCAAGTCCAAGCATTGGGCCGGGGTTCGGATAATGCGGTTGGGAACTCGCCTAGAGTGCGTCGGGAGCTCACCAAGGGTATCACGAGCTTTCCAGGATGGCACAAGGGAGTTCGCCGGAATAAGACCGAGACTCGTTAGAAGATTGTTGGGGGTAGCCGAAAAGCTTGCCGGCAGTTGGGAAGGTCTTGAAGTGGATTTGTGGCCATGTTGATAGTAATTAATCAAGTTGTAGTTAGCATCATACAGGTCTAACTATGATAGAGTAATTGAGTTACAACCATATGATGGGTCAAGATCAAGCTTAGGCATCGAGTTGAGTTCGGAAGATGTAGTGGGACCTCGTTGAGAGTTTGCTAGGAGATTCGCTGAAGGGATAGGGAAGCTCACTGGGAACACGTCGGGAGATCACCAAAAGAAGACTGGAAGACTCGTCGCAAGAATGCCGAAGGCTGTCGAATAGGCGGGAGTTAGGTCTCGGTTTAGCTTGTTGGTTACTAAAAGTTATAATCATTGAGTCGTAGTTAGGGAGTCTTAACTGAGTTGGATTTGGATGAAATCCAAAGCTTCTGACCAGTAAACTGGGTCCACTATGGGTTTGGTTGAGCTCTAAGTTGAGCTCAATTAGTTGACTAAAGAATTGGTCAACATCAAGTTCAAGCTGAAATTTAAAAAGTGGAGGGAACCACTTTTTTGGAGATTCTGACCAGTAAACCACCAGTGAGCGACAGTTGGACTACCTGTACCTTGGAAATAGGTGGCTGCCAGTGTCTGTCAGCAACTGAACCGCCCAGGACCGGTAGGTAAATCGCACGTACCTAATTTTTGGGCAACTGAGGGAAGGTAAACCACCCAGGTTCGGCGGCTGAACCGCTTATACCCAAGATTCTGGGTGTTTTCGATGGTTGACCTGCCTAGGCCTGTGGGTGATCCGCTCGTACCCGGATTTTTTAGATACGTTTGATTTTTAGCTCTAAATTCTGAAGCCATTTGGGGCCTATAAATACCCAAAGTTTTCTTACATTATATACAATAATTTGAGAGATAAAATTATGTGAAAAACATATGTGGATTGTAAGAAAAAGAAAAGGGATAAGGGAGTGATCAAAGAGTTATAATCTTGTCTCCCTTTTAGGCTCAAGTGTAAGGGTTTGGTCTTCACCTAAAGAGGATCGGTAGTGGATGTCGGTGTGCCTCAAGGAGGACTCGGGAGTGGACGTAGGCCCGTTGGTGCCGAACCACTATAATTGTGAGTGTTTCTTAATTCTTGCATTTATTACTCACTTGTAATTGTCGAGTTCTTAATCGTTTTGAACTGAATAGACGCCTTCGATTTTTACTTACTCTTTGAAAGCAAAGTTTCAAGTGAAGCACTTCCCTTCGATGTTGATTATCTTTTATTAGGATTTGCTTGTTTCCTCTTAAGTCATATTTAAGCAAGTAACTTAGCAATTTTCTTTGAATTATTCATTTGTTATGAAAAACTTTAATTTGTCTATCTTGCTTATAGCAAAAAAAATTTTGTTAAAACAAAAATTTACACTTGCATTAATTCACCCCTCCGCCTCCCCCCCTCTTATTGCCAATTGATCCTAACAATTGGTATCAGAGTCACATTTTTCTTATTTAGTTTAACAATCAAGAGAAATGACACTTGCCAACTTTCAAGAGGACTTTTCTGTCGTTCGTCCTCCCATGTTCAATGGGACGGACTACACTTATTGGAAAACTCAGATGAGAGTTTTCTTGCTTTCCTTGAATCTAGATTCATGGAATATTATTGAAAACAGATTTGAAAGGTCTTCTCTTCCAATAAACGATTGAAATGATTTGGAGAAGAAGACTTTCTCTTTAAATGCCGAGGGTATGAATGTCTTATTTTGTGCTCTTGACAAGAATGAGTTTAATCATATTTTCGCTTGTGATTTGGCTTTCAATATTTGGCATACATTGAAAATCATACATAAAATCACAACTATCAAATGAATCTATAAATGAAATATCTTACAAAAATAAACTTGAAGAACACCTTCCAAAGAATAGGAAGGATTGTGAATTGAGAATCTCGAGTGATAAGAACCTTGGACATGAACTCTTGACAAAAGAATCAAAAAATTTAATGAATATGAACAAAAAACTTAAATGGACAAATCCTGCTGTGATGAACGCAACAAGCTGTGGTGCACCGAAGATGAAAAACATAATCAAGAAGAAGTGGAAGATCTCGCACATGTGGCCAACCACGAAGAGGTAAGTAACCCACTTGAAAGCTCTTTTACTTTTAATGAGTTATTACTTTCTTTTCATGAGATTTACGATGAATTTAGACAGATTAACAAATCCTATAAATGACTTAAGGAAGAGCATGCATCACTAGTTAGTAAACTTGATGAAATGCATGAAGTAGCACCATCACACAATACATGGACCAAACAGGAAACCTTGCATGATACTTTACTATTACATATTGTTTGTTCTAAATGTGAAATGTTAGATAATATTAAAAAAAAAATATCATGCTTAAGACAATATTAGAAAATTTTAAAATTAAGAACAAATCCTTAAATATGATCCTTGCTAATAAGGATCATATTAATTGAAGAAATGGTATAGGCTTTGTTGGTAACTTTCAACAAAAGTCAACCATATTTGTTAAAGGACCTACCTTACAGCTACCATCAAAAGTTAAATATAATTTTTATAAAAAATTAGGATATAAAGCTTACAAATATCTATTTAAAAATTATAGTCCACATAAATTAATTTGGGTTCCTAAAGGAACCATAAACAACCTTAAGCTATTAGAAAAAATGGGAAGAACATATTATGAAGGACCCAAACTCAAATGGGTACTTAAATCAAAATCTCCCATAATGTAACATCCTAACAAAGCTAGGAGCACTAAGTAATGTTTTGAAATTAGATGCTCAAGACACATAAATTGAGATCAAATATTCTTTCAAGGCTCACTAGCCTAAGTAATAACAAAAATTATTGAAATAAAATCATTAGTAATGAATCTTTGAATAACTCATTAATCATGATCGCTCTAACTTTGGCATGCTAGTATAAAAATGAATTAGAAACTTTATCTAAATTTAAATTTATGAAAAAAATATTTTTATGCTAGGTTCAAAATCATTGGCTTGAATATTTGTTGATTTAAATGTAAAGGCTATCACTGAATGCCTTAAATATTATGGTATTTTTGGCTAAGTAAAATATCATTATTGAATGATTAATTTGAATGTTACATTGATTGAAATACTATGATGATTGCATGATTATATTGAATGTTAGAATTTGAGCATAGAAAATATATATACTTCATTTTTAAGTCATTTGAAAAGAGTTTGTCAACTCCTTGCACTATGTGTAAAGAGTTAGAAGTTGAAATTAAGATAGGTTGAAATTTTGCTTTAAAGATGTTTTATCATTTTGATGTATTATAGCAATGACCTTGACAACTTATAGAATGAAATTTGGCTTTCCATTTTAACCAAAAATTCATTGATTTGAAAATCATTCTTGAAAGAAATCACATGAAACAATCAAAAGGAGGATAATTAATCTTAAAAATATTTTTATCCATAAATCCTTCAATAAGATAAAATGATACTATTGTTATTGAATCTCTTTAACTACAAAAATGAATTAGAAAACTTTAGCTATTTTCTTTTGGAAAACAATCTATGTTGACTTTTTCTTAAAAGCGATTTTGAATGATGATTTTGGATATGTTTTCAAATGATTTTGTTTTAAAGAATGGATATGCTTGAATCTATCTAACATTATTAATATTTTGATTTTGATTATTTGATAACTAAAATCATGACCATGAAATTTTAAAGATTATAATTTGATATCTTTATATAAACTAAGATTGTTTACTAAGATTCCTTCCCTTTATTGAAGAAAAGTTTTCATCCTAATTATGATCTTGACTTCTCAATATTTATAACTTGATATTTCTATAAGAATCAAGATCCTTCTTATTTGATCTCCTAAGATTTCAAAAGCTTTGACATTTTATCTACGAAGAAATGTATCAAAATAAATCATGTTCTTGACATTTATGATTTGATAATAATATTCTTCATGACATGATTATTTATGACTTTCTTCTTAGTAACTTATCGCCAAAATTAATATTTCTTAAATTTGTGATAAGTTGAAAATTTAATGAGATTTGTTTTATCATGAACATTTCCTTGATTTTTAAACTAGTCATATCCTCAATGGAAATCAAATTTTTGAACAACAATGATTTATTTGTTTTGGTAAAAATGAGAACTATGATTTTGATTATTATAATATAAGATCAAGATTGTTTAGATATCATAAAATATACAAGCAAGATTGTTCGGAGATTATTCACTCGTCTTTTGAATTTGATTTTTAATTACATATTCCCCTTATACTAATGGGTGAAATTAAAACATGAATGAAAACCATCATATTTCTTTTTTGACGAAAACAAAGGGGGAGATAAAATTATCAATATGATTAGAAGCAAATTGGATATAATAACATTGAATAAGAAACAATTTGCTTAGAAGAAAATTTAGAATTTTAAATACATATGAAATCATAATTCAAAATTTGAGATTGATTTACTATCATATTTTCTTTTGGAATTCTTGATGCTTATTATCAATTACATGAGATGATCTTTAAAATGCATGATTTGCTTGATTTGCTACATTGCTTGAAAATTGCATAAGATAAACTAAATTACATGGGTAGCTCTTGATTTTTTTTTATTTCAGAATTTACATCTATAAAATTTGCATCTATATAATTAAGTATTTTTGTGATGTTTTTCACTTCTCTACCTTGATTTTACCTTTTTGTTCACACAAAGTGGAGAAAGGAAATCACTAGCATTTCAAGAGACCGATAAGTCTATCAATTTCATTTTGAATCTCTTGAAAGTGATTTTGATAATTTTAAAATTGAGTGAGTTCTTTGCATATATCATGATTTTGATTCCTCAGAATTATAACTAGAAATCCTTTATGAATCAAAATCTCTTATTATGTATTCTCGTATTATTTAAAAGGAGATTTTTTATATAAATTATGTTCTTAACAACTTGAGATTTCTTATGCATGAATCAAAATATTTTTATTTGTTTCTCCTATTATTTGTTTCTTGATATTCATAATTTGTCTTCATGAATTGTATATCTCATCACCATGTTAATTTTTCTTGATATATTTCATGTGATGATTTAAAAAATGATATAATGGGAAAAGTTTTGCACCATTTTAACTATCTCTTCTTTTTGACAATGACAAAGAGGGAGCAAAATTTGCTAGCTTGCTCATATCAAAAGAAAAACAAGAAGTACTATCTCAAGAGAAGCAAAAATTTTGTTTAACCTCACATTCTCAAAAAACATACTAAGAGAAGTAATAATTGCCAACTTGTTAGCTTGCATAATGTAAAATTGTTAGCTTGAACATTACAAAGGAAGCAAAATTTGCTAACTTGCACTTCTCAAAAGAGAAGAAAGAACGCACTAGCTTGTATGTTCTAAAGTGATGAAAAATTTGCTTGATTGCTAAGCTTTCATATCTAAAAAATTTGCTAATTGCACTTCTCCTTTTTGTTGATGACAACGGAGGAGAAGATATGATGATGTAAAATCATGTATGATGATAATGCATGATTGATTTTAAAAATATATATGATGATTTGGAATAATAATCATGATTTTATTACATATGATGTAATTAAAATAGTTTCAATTTGGACTTTGAAGCTCATCCTAATATTATTTTTGAAATTTTTTAAGAGCTCTTCTTAATGATGCTTTCACAACTTCTTTCTTATTTTCTCTTCTTCTTTTTCACAAAAGGAAGAAAATTTTATGACTCATCGTATTTTACAAAGGGGGAGCAAAAACTCATGTGCCTTAAAATCTTCAGCCATATATTCACCTTTTTGTTGATGATAAAAGAGGAGAAATATATATTGATGACACATGATATTAATGACATACATTGATGACACATGATATTGATAATATACTTGGATATCTTGAATATGCATGCATAATTCTTTTTTAAATTTATGATTTGATAACTTGATGTAAATTCTTGAAATTTGCTTGAAATATGATTTGTTTCATGATACTTGAATTCAAGAGAGTGTGGTTATCTTGAATTTAAGCTTTCTTTATTGAGGTATAGATTTAGGGGGAGTTAGGATTAACTCATGTCCTCAATTGATTGTCATCATCAAAAAGAGGGAGATTATTGAATCTCAAATTTTGATGATAAAATTAATTGATAAGTGCTTGAGCTAAAAAAGACTGTTAGAGTTGATTGATACAGGATTAACTATGACAGAGAGATTATTAAAATCAGAGGTTTAGCCAGATTCAAGTCCAAGCATCGGGCTGGGGTTTGGACGATGCGGTTGGGAACTCACTTAGAGTGCGTCGGGAGCTCGCCAAGGATATGGGAGCTTGCCAGGATGGCACAAGGGAGTTTGTCGGAAGAAGACCGAGACTCGCCCGAAGATTGTTGGGGGTAGCCGAAAGGCTTGCCGAGAGTTGGGAAGGTCTTGAAGTGGGTTTGTGGCCATGATGATTGTAATTAATAAAGTTGTAGTTAGCATCATGTAGGTCTAACTATAACATGAGTAATTGAGTTACACCCAGATGATGGGCCAAGATTAAGCTTGGGCATTAGGCCGAGTTCAGACGATGCAGTGGGACCACACCGGGAGTTCACTAGGAGATTCGCCAAAGGGATCATGAAGCTCGCTGGGAACACTATGGGAGATCGTCGAAAGAAGACCGGAAGATTCACCGTAAGAATATCGGAGGCTGCCGAATTGACTGGAGTTAGGTCTTGGTTTAGCTTGTTGGTGATTAAGAGTTGTAATCATTGAGTTATAGTTAGAGTCCTAATTGAGTTGGATTTGGATGAAATCCAAATCAACTCAATAAGGCAACTGGGTCCACTATGGGGCTTGGTTGAGCTTAATTAGTTGACCAAAGAATTGGTCAATATCAAGTTCAAGCCAAAATTCCAAAAGTGGAGGGAACCACTTTTTCGGAGATTATAGTGGGTAAACCACCGATTAGTGATGTTTGGATTGCCCGTACCCTGGAAATAGGGTAGCTATCAGCGGTTGTCAACGGTTGAACTTCCTAGGACTGATGGGTAAACTGCCCATACCTGGCTTCGGGGTGACTAACGACGGGTAAACCGCCCAGATTGGGCGGTTAAATCATCGGTACCTAGGATTCTGGGTGCTTTCGCTGGTTGACTCACCCAGGCCTGTGGTGAACCGCCCGTACCCAGATTTTTCGAATACGTTTGATTTTTGGCTCCAAATTCTAAAGCCCTTTGGGGCATATAAATATCCCAAGTTTTATTACATTCCATACAACAATTTTGGGGATAAAATTCTATAAAAAACTTGTTGGATTGTAAGAAAAAGAAAAAGGGTAAGGGAGTGATCAAAGAGTTATAATCTTATCTCCCTTGTAAGCTCAAGTGTAAGGGTTTGGTCTTCACCCAAAGAAGATCGGTAGTGGATGTCGGTGTGCCTCAAGAAGGAGGACTTGAGAGTGGACGTAAGCCCGTTGGTGCCGAAACATTATAATTATGAGTGTTTCTTAATTCTTGTGTTTATTACTCACTTGCAATTATCGAGTTCATAATCGTTTTGAACTGAATAGATGCTTCCAATTTTTATTTACTCTTTGAAAGCAAAGTTTCAAGTCAAGCACTTCCCTTCGACATTGATTATCTTTTATTGGGATTTGCTTGTTTCCTCTTAAGTCATTTTTATGCAAGTAATATAGCAATTTTTTTTAATCATTTTACGAAAAGCTTTGATTTGTCTATCTTGCTTAAAATAAAAAGTTTTTTTATTAAAATAAAAATTTACACTTGCACTAATTCAAGCCACCCTCCCCCCTGTTGGGAAACATCAGCGGGAGCATAACTTGCGCAATGGAAATTAAAACAAAAGATTAGGATCGCGAGAAAAACGTAAAAACTGAAAAATCGCAATGCGTGAGAGATTGATTTTTCCTAGGGAGATTGTATATCCCTGTATTTCTAGATCCGGATGGAGAGGATGAAGGAGGACAAGTGTCCTCCTCTTTAGCGTTATCTAGACGATGGATCTTTACAGCGAAACTTCTCCAATCTGATCTCGCAACTCTTGCGCAGAGGGAGGAAGGAGAATAGGAGGCAGTGGCTAAAGCTGCAGCCTATCAACTATGAGTCTCTCCTTCTATTTATGGAGGGCCACCAAAAACCTTAGGGCTCATGCCTTAATGGGTATTGGATCTCCATCCAATAATCCACTAACTTTGTATTATTGGATCTCTATCCAATAATCTCCTTAGGCCTCTAATTGGGCCTCAACCAAGGAGCCCATTTGTATAGGGTCTCATCTAATAAGAATAGGGGCTAATTGGATCTCCATCCAATCCTCTACTCGCTAAAACATCCACCATATGTGTGTGACCCTCTAGGCCTGATATCGAGCTAGATGTGAGTCACTCTTATATAAGGCAGTGGCTACAACATCCACCATATGAGGCAGTGGCTAAAGCTGTAGCATATCAACTATAAGTCTCTCATCTTATTTATATAAGGCCACTAAAATCCTAGGGCTCCTGCTTTAGTGGGTATCGGATCTACATCCAATAACCCACTAATTTTGTATTATTGGATCTATATCCAATAATCTCCTTAGGCCTCTAATTGGGCATCAACCAAGGAGCCCACCTGCATAGGGTTTGATCTAATGAGAATAGGGGCCAATCGGATCTCTATCCAATTCTCTATTCGCTGAAGCATCCATCATGTGTATGTGACCCTCTAGGCCGGATACCGAGCTGGCCGTGAGTCACTCATATCAGAACTCCTTATGATATAGTGAATTATTATCTCCATAATAATTCACTCGACTTATCGACTACGAACGGACTAGGCCACTACGCCATAGTCCCTAGGCGGTATAGGGAGGATCGAATCCATCGAACCTGTCTGTCTACAGTTATTGTGTATCTATAATCCCTCATCCAACTAATATCCCAGAGACCATATATTGGACATGGTACTATCAAGTCACATACAAAATCAGTTTGTCTTGCTCTAATCGGATTCTACCGAAGAACTCTTTTTCTCTCAATCTGAATGACCCTGGCTAGGGATTTTCTGAGCAAGCACATATGGGATATTCCTCACGATACCGAGAGTAGATGATCCTCTATTGACACTCAAATGCCTCCTTAAAGTTAGCTACCAATCTCGATAACTAATTGTACTAGATCTGAAACTTTTCAAACCTGTAAGTCTAGTATTAAAGAAAGGAGTACTCATACAAGGTATCCTTGGTGTCTCAAGTCAAAGGACCAGATACACAATAAGGACTATGAAATCACTGTCTGACATTTGGTATCATCATCCATGCAACATTCTATAAGCAGACTAATGAGCACCTGTACTATATCTTTAGTGTCTCCACATAAGTGGCTATGAGATCACCAGCCTCCATCATATGGATGGGTATATAGTACACCGATTTGTCCGGTTATCTCGATGTCCCTCTCGAGTAACATATGACCGGTATTATTTAGGATCTGTGTTTAAAGGTGAATCGATCTAATTATCGTGATCTCATCACGATCAGATTTCCATTGCACAGAACCAAAAACATTACAATATATATGATACAGATAATATAATGTGAGAATATGCCAATATTAATCATAAGCAAAAAGATCGCGCAGTGTGTCACATATGCCATCACTCACATGATTAGCTTGCAGGCACCTATAACTAGCACCACCCCCCCTCCCCCTCTCTCTTAGTGCCAATTGATCCTAACAGATGTATAGCTGCAATTTCCACCATAGATGCGTACATAGTTCTGTAATATAGAAAATATCACTCCACGCCCAAGATCCAACCAATCAGGTCTCCTTCTTCCCATCTAGGGAAGTCTACCCTGATACGTTGATTATAGGGATTGATCATAGAGCCTCCCCTTTCCTAGAAGTCATCTCTTTGATAAGAGCTCTCCCCTTGATGTGATTTCTTCGGGCTTGGTGGTCGGCCCAAACTGAGTTCGACAAAGATAATCTGTATTTTCTCCTCCATTTAGGTCTCGAAGGCTTCGAATTTAGCATTGATGGCCTCCTCAGATGCTATAGTATAAGCCTCCAAATATGTGATGCTAAGATCTCTCTTCTTTTGTTGGGTTAAGGGCATGAATCGGTTGGGGAAGGTTATGGCCGAAAAGGCGGGTGGATCGATGGAAGCATAGGCTTATTTTATGGCTATTTTGGATGTGGTTTATGACTACGATTTGGTAGAGTTTTGGGGCTGTGATGGTTGTGGATGAAGGTTAGGAAAAGGGATTTAGATCTGTAAGGGATGGCAGCAAAGGTTTGCTAGAATTCGAAGGAAGTGTGCTACTATAGGTGGTATCTCATAAATCAGAATTGTCACCCAAGAAACAACAGTTTCTCGATAAAATTTTCAGCAAAAAATCGAGAGATTTGAGGAGGAATTTGACAGCAAGATCTCGATTCAAATAGCAGTAATAATGATGATTTGAGGAGGAATTTTGGTAACATAACAGCAAGGAATTCGGTGCAAGTTACTATCACAGAATTCTCGTCAGAAAATTTTAGCAGTTTGCGACAAAAATTTGTAGCAATACAAGAATCATTTCAGAGATGAATTCTAGTAGATCAACCACAGATGAAAGCCAAAATGATCTATGAGACATGTAAAAAATTTCATCCAAAATGGATATCAGACAGATCGGTTCAAAAGCACTATATGAGGCTAAAATTTTCTGCATCAATTCTTTGTTTGCAAAGATGATAACTTTTGCGATGAAAGGAATTCATAGCGAGGGATATATCAAAACTTTTTTTGGATATTTTGTAGATGAAAAATTACAGCAACAAAAGGTATTGGTGATAGGGAAATACCGTGTTTCTGATGCCATTAGTGATGGTGACAATAGATTGATTTGATCTATGGTAGGAGATTATGGTAGAGACGATGATGTCAAGAGCATTTATGAGAATTGCTTGGCTGATGGTGGGCAGCAGAGATGACAGCAAGGGTAGCAAGATCACTACTCTGATATCAGATGATAGAACCCTAGAATTCTATGGAGATTTGATCTTTGAGGGGGATCAACCCTTGGAATGCTGTAGGGGTTCCTCCCTCCTAGTAGTTGGCCATAAGGTTGAATTGAAGATGAACTTTGCGTATTCAAAAGAGGTGGAGGCTACAAGCTTATATAAGGCTCAAAATCGGGGGGTGGGGGGGGGGAGGGGGGGGAGGGATGGAATGGGGGGTGGGGGGGCTGTGGGCGGTGGCCTAAGGGGGTGCACAAATTATGCACCCCTACTAGAAACCCTAGCTGACCAGCCCAGTAAAGGGGGTGGCGGCTAGGAAGCCCTAAGGCCCCAAACATAAACCCTAGCCACTCTTCTTTATAGGATAGAGGCGGCTAGGTAGGGTTTATTACAATCTCATAGGATTTTTATCAGTTGCCACTCGATTGAGTAGGACCCAACCCTGTTGGGGTCCTATCAACATATTAGAAGTCATATATGAAAGCACAAGTAAAAATGAATCTCTTAGTACATAATCATGAAAAGACTTGCAAAGACGAACATGAGAACAACCTTCCAAAAAACATGAAGGATTTGACATTAAGAACAAAAGAATAACACCTTTGAAAGAATATGAAAGACATTAAATTGAGAACAAAAGAAGACTCCTCGAGTGAAACCTCGAGTGATAAGGACTATACATCATTTTTTATTTTGAATAATTTTACAAAATTTTGTAAAATATTTAAATATATCACTTTTATGTGCCAAAAAATAGGTCCAAGTATATCTACTAAAATCATCCACTATAACAAATACATATTTACTACCACCTAAACTTGTAATGTTAGTTGGTCCAAACAAATCCATATGGATCAATTGAAGTGGCCTAGAGGTGCTTATTTAATTTTTCAACTTATAGTTACTTTTTATTTGTTTTCCTAATTGGCAAGTGTCACATACTTTTGATAAACTTAAAATTAGGTAAGCCTCTTACTAGTTCCTTGTTAGAAATTTGACCTAAAAGTTTCATGCTACCATGACCTAGTCTTTTATGCTAAATTTAAGTATCATCATTCAAAGCCAACAAATAAGTTTTATAAAAAAAAATTCAATATCTATGGTATATATATTGTTATTTTTAAGGTAATCAAAGATTTATTTTTGTGTGGCAACTAAATTATGCAAGCATATGTTGAAATTTAACCACAAATCCTTTATCATATAATTGACTAACGTTAAGTTATTTTTCAAGCCATCAACTAACAACACACTTCAATCAAGAGGTTTGATATGTTACCTATTGTTCCTTTTCCAATGATTTTACCCTTGTTGTTGTCTCCGAAGGTAATAACTCCTTCACTTAAGCTAGTGAGCTTAGAAAAATAAGATGGATCTTCAGTCATATACCTTGAGCATCCACTATCAAGATACCATTTGGTACTCCTAACTTAAGTTTGAAGATAAACCTACAAGAAAGATATTTTTGGTTTAGGTGCCCATTTTACATTGGGTCCTTCATAAAGAACTTTATCTTTTTTTTCTAATTATTTTTGTTATATAAAGTTCCATTGGGAATCCAAACTAGTTGATGTGGATTATATTTTTTAAATAGGCATTTATTTACCTTATGTCGTAATTTTTCACAAAAATTATACTTGATTCTTGGTGCCACATTTAAGGTTGGTTCTTTAACAAACATGGTTGGCTTTTGTTGAAAGTTACCAATAAAGCTTGTACCATTTCTTCTATTAATATGACCCTTATTGACAAGGATCATATTTAGGGATTTGTTCTCAATTTTAAAATTTTCTAATATTGTCTTAAGCATGATATTTTATTCTTTAAAATTATCTAGTATATCATATTTAGAACATGGTTTATGATATTAATGAATCATGCATTTTGCCAAGTCTACTAACTAATAATTCATGATCATTCTTAAGCAACTTATAAGATTTGCTAAGTTTTCTAAACTCATCAAACAAATCATGAAACATATTTAATAACTCCAAAAAAGAAATACTTAAGGACTCACTAACCTCATCTTCGATCGCCATAAGATCATAGTTAGCGATTTCCTCTTTAGAGTAGTCTTCTTCATCCGAAGAGCTTGAATCATCCCAAGTGGTCGAAAGTGCTTTCTTCTTGTGTGTTGGCTTCTTCTTCAAATGAGGACATTCATTTTTGATATTGTCGAAAGTGCTTTCTTGTTGTGTGTTGGCTTCTTCTTCAAATGAGGACATTCATTTTTGAAATATCCTAGTTTTTTGTATTCATAGCATATGACCTTGTCCTTCTTTGGTTCCTTTTTATTTTTTATAATTTTTTAAACTTTCTTGATAATAATGTAATATCATGGTCCTCATCACTCAAGGTTTCAATCGAGGAGTCATTTGTTGTTCGAAGTGTTACATCCTTCATGCTCTTTAGAAGGGGTTCATCAAGCTCATCATGAGCTTTAAACTTTAGTTCATATGTCATAAGAGAGCCAATAAGTTCTTCAAGAGATAAGTTATTTAAATCTTTGGCCTCTTGAATAGCGGTTACTTTAGGATCCCAATTTTTTAGTAAAGATCTTAAAATTTTACTCACAAGTTTAAAATTCAAACAATATTTTCTAAGTACTTTAAGGCCATTGATGATATCCTTGAAATGAGTCTACATATGTCTAATGGATTCACTTGGTTTTATTTGAAATAATTCATAGTTATGAACTAAAATATTAATCTTAGATTCTTTTACTCTACAAGTCCCCTCATGTGTGATTTCTAGTGTGTGCCAAATATCAAAAGTTGATTTATAAACAGAAACATGATTAAACTCATTCTTGTCAAGAGCACAAAACAAGACATTCATAGCCTTTGCATTCAAGGAAAAACTCTTCATTTTCCAAATCATTCAACTCATTCATTAGATTGGAAGATTTTTCAAATCCATTCTCAATAATATTATATAAATCAAGGTCCAAAGAGATACGAAAATACACATCCTTGTCTTCTAATATGTGTAATTCATCCCATTAAATATGGGAGGATGTGAGATGGAATGTCTCTCATTCATGCCAAAGCAAGTTATTTACTCAAGTGGGTGTTAATCCAATGAGTAACAACATTGCTCTAAAACTAATTGTTATGATCAATCGACACTAAGAGTGGGGGGGGAGTGAATTAGTGCAAGTGTAAATTCTCATTTCAACAAAAATTTTTTTTTCACTTTAAGCAAGATAGAAAATCCAAAGCTTTTCGTAACAATTGAATGATTCAAAGAAAATGCTAAGTTTCTTGCTTAAAAATGACTTAAGAAGAAACAAGCAAATCCTAATAAAAAGATAACCAACATCAAAGAGAAGTGCTTGACTTAAAACTTTTCTTTCAAAGAGTCAGTAAAAATCGAAAGCGTCTATAGGTATTTAGTTCAAAACAATTAAGAACTCGACAATTGCAAGTAGTAAATACAACAAGTAAAAACACTCACAATTATAGTGGTTCGAAACCAATCGGCCTACGTCCACTCCTGAGCCCTCCTTTTTTAGGCACACCGGCATCCACTATCAATCTTCTTTGGGTGAAGACCAAACCCTAACACTTGAGCTTATAAGGGAGACTTTCAGAATTTTTTCTAACACTAAGCTCTCTCCCTTCCCCTTTTCTTTTTCTTACAATTCACATAATTTTTTCATAGAATGTAATTTCCAAAATTATTATATGGAATGCAAGAAAACTTCGGATATTTATGATAGGACCCTAGGGTTCTATCGTAGAGGAATAGGGTGGAGAAGGGGATAATCGATCTCTTCGAGGGGATCGGGCCTCTTAGATCGCTTCGAGGGGATCTGCCTCCTAGGGTTTTTGCCTATTGGCCAAAATAATTCTTCATTCATTCATTGATTGTGGAAAAGGGTTTACAACCTTATTTATAAGGCTTTACTAAGAGTCTCACTAATCTTTGACTCTTGATAGACTCCTAACTGAAAATAATAATGGACTCCATCCTAACTAAAGATAAAAACCACTCAATCTACTCATAACCAACTCGATAAGATTCACCCGACCCATAAGTGACTCTGTCTAACATGACTCAACCTGAATAAATGGACCCAACTTAGCTAGGGTCCTAACAGACACGCCCACTTCAAATCAGCTTGCCCTCAAGGCTGAGCAATATCAGATTTCGGGAGCACTTCAATATTTACCACGCATCATGACTCTTTGATCAATTAAGTAGGATCTCCACTTAGTGTAAGCAATGGTTTGATCTTCTTGTGCAGTTGTCATTGTAGTCTTCTGGAGAACCCTTTTCATCCGATGGCTAGTGGTAGTATCATGTCTTCTTTTGGATATCACCACTTCGAAGTCTTCCTAGGGTATCAAAAAGAAATCGTCAAGTAGTTGTTTTACCTTTGAGCACCTTTTATCACAAATTAGGGTTTGCCTATTAGCAATTTTATCTTCAGATTTGGCACAACCTTCGTGATCGGACTCCACATTATCAATTTTTGATTCCTCCTAAGCTGGTTCAATCGTCAAAAGTCTGTCATGGCCTTCATATTCGAGCTCCACATTGTTAGTTTTTATTTCATCCTTAATTGTCTCAACCGTCAGAAGCTGCTCTTGTTTGAGATTGTCTATGTTGAACAACTTGAAGTCCTATCTATTGAAGCTTCTGTTTCGGCGAATGTATATAATGAATTTTCTTTCATGTACACTAGCAAATGATACGGCTGATATCATGGTGTGGGGATAGCGAGCTTTAACTTCGCACCGAATCTCATGATTAAGTCCCTCAATAAATTTTCTCACCAAATGTATCTCGGACCAATCTCGGGTTTGGTTCGACAGGTGCTTAAATCTGCTTTGGTACTCTTGTACTGTAGAAGTCTGACAGATTTTAGCGAGCTGTCCATTAATGTTCTTGTACTCCGATGGTCTGAAGCGAATCAAGAGCTCTCTCTTGAACTGTCCCCATGAAGGGACTCTGTGATAAGTCTCGTACAAATCATACCATTGGATTGCATCTCCTTCAAGTTGAATAGAGGCAATCTCCACCTTGGATTCCTCCGGAGTCCTGTGAAAATGAAAAAAAAAAATTAGCATATGAAATCCAACCGATTAGGCCTCCATCTTCCCATTTAGGAAACTTCATCCTCATGCGTGTGTATCTTGTGTCCTGCCCGTGGTCATAGGAGGAGGCAGCAGCGGTTGACCGTGGTGAGGACAGCGACGGCCGACGGGAGGAGGCAGTGGCCGTGGTCGACGAGGGATATGGCTGCGGCTGCGGCTACAGTTTTTTGGAGGAGGAAGCGAGGGCAGCAGTCGAGGAGGTTGCGGCAGCACCAGAGGGAAGAGAAGAACAGTAGTGGCCAGAGGAAGAGGCGACCGAGGGAGAGGGCAGCGGCAATGTGTGGCAGGAAAGGAGGAAAGGAGGAAAGGAGGAAAGGAAGATTTAGTCGCAGGAAGCAGAGGAGAATAGAGGAGAGGGCAGCAGTTGTGGCCGGCAGTCGGCAGCGACGACAGGCCATGGGGAGGAGGCGTAGGAGGAGGATGGCGACAGCGTTGGCGATGGGCATGAGGGGAAGGAGACAGCAACCAACGGTTAAGGATGGCAGGGGCGGGCGGCGGCTACAACAGAGGGAAGAAAAGGAGGCAGCGAGGGTCCGGCGAGGGCTATGGTAGCGAGGTCAGGCAAGGAAGCGAGGGAGGAATGTGAGGGCAGCGGCAGTTTGGTGCGGGCTACGGCAGCGCGAGAGGGAGGAGGCTGTGACGTTAGTGTGAGGAGCGCCCAGCGGTGGTTGTGGCTGAGAGCAAGGGAGGCAGCGGCGCTAGCTGGCGGTAGGAGCAGGGGGGAAAGAATGGGGCTGTGTGCAGGTGGAGCAGTGGCGGTGGTGGAAATGCAAGGGAAGGAAGAGATGGCCGGCGGGGTGGGGCTGCAGGCAGCAGATGGGGGCGGTAGCGGCAATCGGCAGAGGCATGAGTGCGCAGCAGCAGCAGGAAGCAGAGGCGATGCTGCTTTGCGCCGGTGCAGAAGAAGGAGTGGCTGGCAGCAGCGAGCGTTGAGGCACGGGTGCGCGCCGGCTAGGAAATTGCTACGAGCGGGGACGTCGACGATGGGTTCGACTGATGTTGCTGCCAGTGGAGAAGACGACAGCGCAGCGGCCGACGGATGAGGGCAGCGGCGATGTGAAGCGATGGTGGGTGGCGACGGGAAGGCAGATGCGGTAGGCAGCAGTGAAGAAGGCCGGTTGGAAGCGACTGCGACAGCAAGCGATGGCCAGCAGCAGATGAGGGAGGAGAGGAAGACAGAACAGAGGGCAGCGCTGGCCGGTGGCAAGAGCAGGGGAGGAAGGAGGGGTGTGGCGACAGGAGCAGGGGAAGAAGAAGTGCAGGGCCCTTTTCTTCCTTCCCTCTCTCTCTTTATTTCTTTCTCTTTCTCTCTCTCTCTCTCTCTTTTTTTTTTTTTTTTTTTTGGCTGTGGCTACTTTTTCTTCTCTCCCTCTCTCCTTTTTTTTCTTCTCTCTCTCTATCTCTTTTTTTATTTTTGGGAGATGAGGAGAACATATGTTTTGGCTGCTGCTTAGCAAGATGGCCAATATGACGATGATGGCAGTGACGACGACATTGACGACGATGGCGACGGTGATGACGATGATAAAAGGAGTGACCATGAAATCACAACAGGAACACCGAGGATCGTGACTCTGATACTAGATGATAGGACCCTAGGGTTCTATCATGGAGGAATAGGGTGGAGAAGGAGATAATCGATCTCTTCGAGGGGATCGAGCCTCCTAGATCGCTTCGAGGGGATCTACCTCCTAGGGTTTTTGCCTATTGGCCAAAATAATTCTTCATTCATTCATCGATTGTGAAAAAGGGTTTATAACCTTATTTATAAGGCTTTACCAAGAGTCTCACTAATCTTTGACTCTTGATAGACTCATAACTGAAAATAATAACGGACTCCATCCTAACTGAAGATAAAAATCACTCAGTCTACTCATAACCGACTTGATAAGATTCACCCAACCCATACTGACTCTAGCTAACATGACCCAACCTGAATAAATAGACCCAACTTAGCTAGAGTCCTAACAATTTATAGGCCCCAACTTCAGAAATTGGAGCCAAAATTCAAACATACTCGAAAAATCCGGGTACAGGCGGTTTAGCCATAGGTCTGGGTGGTTCAATCGTTGAAAGTACCCAGAATCTAGGGTATGGGTGGTTCAGTCACCCAGCCTAGGTGATTCAGCCATTGACAGCCGCTCGAAATCCTCGGTGGTAGCAGTACACCCGTCACTCACTAACGGTTCAATCGCTGGAATCTCCAGAAAAGTGGTTCCTTCCACTTTTTGAATGTTGACTTGAACCTGATGCTAACCAATTCTTTGGTCAACTAATTGAGCTCAATCAAATCCCATAGTGGACCCGGTTGCCCCATTGAGTTGATTTGGATTTCTTCCAAGTCAAACTCAGTTATGACTCAATCCATTACTATGACTCAATAATTACAACTATTAATGACTAATAAGCTAAACCAAGACCTAACTCCCACCAATCTGATAGCCTTCGGCATTCTTACGGTGATTCTTACGGTCTTCTTCTAGCGATCTCCCAACATGTTTTAGCGAGATTCTCGATCCTTTCCGCAAATCTCCTAGCGATCTCCCAGCGAGGTCCCATAGCATCGTTCGAACTTCGACCCAATGCCCAAACTTGATCTTGGCCCATCATCTGGCTATAACTGTTATGACTCTAGCTAGGAGAGTCCTAATATAGTTTCGTTAAAGAGGATAAATATGTAAATCCTAAGGGCATTCATGTAAATCTTGTCTAGCCAACCCCTAATAAAAAAGCAAGGAGGTCGGCTAGGTTAGGATTCGATGGGAGGATGATATTTTATGGGAAGAATAAGATATATGTCACCCTAATTAACCACCCCTTATCTTAGTTAAAGAGGGGTTGGTTGAGGATGGGTTAAGTTAGAATAAGATTAGAATTAGTTTGAAGGTTGCTTCTTAGAGTTGGAGTTGGAGTTGTTGGAAGTAGGAGTTGCTTCTTAGAGTTGGAGTAAGAGTTGTTAGGAATTATTAGGAGTAGGAATCTTAAATAGGAATCATATTAGGAACTGGGGTTTAGAAGCCCTATAAATAGCCTTGTATTCTCCCCTCTTTCATCATCAATAGATCAATTATGTTTTAGCCATAGTGTAAAATTCCAAGGAGGGAGGAACCCCTATAGAGTTCCAAGGAGGTCGATCCCCTATAGAGATCACCTCAAGCTTAGAATCTATAAGGGTTCTATCACTTAGTATCAGAGCAGCGTTCTTAGCATCTCATTGCCCTTCCACAGCCATCCATCAGTCCCCCATAGCTATCCAAAGCAATTTTCATAATTGCTTGGAGATCATCACCAAATTCGGTTGTCATCTACATTACCGCAGATCATCCTTTGATTGCCCTGTGAATTGCAACAGTTTTGGTTTCCTACCTTACTACTGCTGCAATTTAGTTATCCCTATTCAAAAAATCTAAAATAAATTCATTCCTATTTGCTGCACAAACTTTTTGTCGCAAAGTTCCCATCTTTACGATGAAAGTTATGTTGCAGAATTCCAACCGCACACCCTTGACTATTTGATTTGCTGCTATGTTTTTACCGATCCAATCTCTACGAAATTTTTACGATTGATTTAGCACTTCCATCTTTAGATTTGCTTTTGGTTTCGTCAAACAATTCTCAATATAAACCTCTGATCTTTTACGTCTAAGCTGCTGCACTTTAGACGTGAAAATCTGTTATAGTACCTTCCCGTGATATTCGATTTTGCTAAACTTTTTGTTGCCATTTTATTCCATGAATTTTTTATCGGCATTACCTTTCTCTTACCATAAGATTCTTCTTGAGTTTTACTCAAATCCTTGTTTTCAACTGCTAGAAAAAAATCTCGTCTATACTGCTGAAATCTTTCGATGAAAAAATTATGTCGTAATACCTTCTCATATTTCTTGATCTTGTCAAAACTTTTGCTACCAATTTATTCCACAAATTTTTTGACAGCATTTCCTTTTCCTTGCTGGAGAATTCCCATTGAGTTTTACTTGATTCCTTGTTACAAACTGCTACAAAAAATTTCGACTATACTACTGAAATCTTTCATTGAAAAAATTCTACAGCAACACCTTCTTGTAATATTTGATTTTGCTGAAACTTTTGTTGTCATTTCTTTTCACAAAATTTTTGATGATATTACCTCTCTCTTACCAGTAGATTCCCCTTGAGTTTCACTTAAATTTTCATTGAGAATTTTTGAAAAAAATTATCTTCACTTCTGGAATTTTTTCAACGAAAAATCTACTTCTACACCTTTGTCTTTCTTCTTCTTCTTAACCCACCAAAACCCAACCATCTTGCTACCACCACACAAGACATCTTTAGGGCATCACTTTAGCTTTAAGATGCAATAACTCAAATAACACCCAAAATCGCAGCCCAAAACAGCGACCTATCGCAGCCTATCAACGTAGAATTCTGCAGCACTACCTTTCGGTGTTTTTGCTACACCCATATCTGATCCTTACTAAAATTGTTGCTGCCACCCACATCATCTTTAAAGCACCCCTCTAGCTTTCAGACGCAGTTATCGTAGCCTTTTTTTATCTCCATGGATAACCCAAACCACAGCCCAAACAACAGTCTTCAGTAGCCACCGAACCTTCCATCGATCCTTATCTTCCGCAGCCATCGAACCTGTCAAACTGGTTGCTGCCCCCAATAGCAACCCTAAACCTTCATTCCCAACCTCAAACCACTATCACAAAAATCATTTGCAGCCTTTACACCACCCTCAAACCGCAGCACCAATAGTAACCTAAATCGGAAGCTATCAACCCTAAGCTGCAACCTTGATCCATCATCCTTTTGGCCACCAAGCCGTACCAACCAGTTGCTGCCATCAACAACAATCCTAAACCACCCCTCTAACCTTAATCGTCAGTGATTATACCCCCTATATGATCCCTGCAGTAGCCCTAAATCATAGCCCCAATAGTACCTAAAAAACAACAATCATTCAGCCCCAAACCATAACCATCTACCCTTGACCCACCACCTCTTTCGGCCATCAATCTAGATCTGGATATTGACTGACCCAACAGTTGAAGAAGGATATTGACATCTCAGATCTGGAGGCACATGCAATGGCATCTCAAGGTTCAATCGATGCCAAGTTGGAGGCATTTGAATCACGCGTGGAGGACAGATTGTGCGCCTTATTCACCGAATTTGGATTGGGCCGATCTCCAAGCCCAACAAAATTTCAGTAAAGTGCAAGTTTAGAGAGGCCTCTCAAAAAGAAAGAATGAGCCAATGATATGAGGTAGCCACGCATGAGGGTGGACTTTCCTCGATGGGAAGAAAGAGACCCGACGGGATGGATTTCACGCGCCAATCGTTACTTCCATCATCACCAAACACCGAAGGATTCCACGGTGGACACCGTTGTCATTCACCTTGAAGGAGATGTTATATGATGGTACAATTGGCTTGAATACAACTATGGGGCTCCGATGAGGAAACAATTCAAGTACGCACTACTGAACTGCTTTGGGCCGACCGAGAACGAGAATATCAACGACCAATTCGCAAAGATCCGACAAACCTCTATGATTCAGGAGTACCAAACCAGGTTTGAACATTTATCCTATCTTTCTCATGATTGGACTGATCAATAATTATTAGGGACAATCATCGAGGGACTCAAATCGGAGATTAAAGAAGAGGTTAAGGTGCAACAGCCCCGCACCATGAAGGATGCAATCTCTTTCACCCGAATCCAAGAAGAATAGCTCAACCAAGATGTTGGAGGATGAGAACCACTCCTAGACCCATGGTATATGAACCTCCTTCTGGTTCTAGACATCCTTTGCTATTAAAAAAATTGACAAGAGAAGAACTACGCGATCGATCAACAAAGGGTCTTTGTTGGTATTGCTATGAACTTTAGAGCCGCAACCATTGTTGTAAAAAGGGTAGCCTCCTACTGATTGAACCTCTTGAAGACATGGAGGAGGAGGTCCAAAAGCATGAGGAAGAGGTCGCGGATGAAGAACAACAACCAGTTGAATTTACGATGCATACTCTTACCGACTATGCGAACTTGCAAATGGTGAAAATGGGAGGACTTTTAAAGCAACAATCGATCATTGTTCTTATTAACACCACGAGCACCAACAATTTTATGAACAATAAAGTTGCTGCCCAATTAATGCTCCAAAATGAAGATTGTAGCAAGTTAAATGTTGAGGTCACCGACGACCAAATTTTGAAGTACGACGAAAGATGTACCACGGATGAAATTATTATGACAAGACCAAGAGATACTTGCTAATTTCTTCCACTTTCCTCTTGATGATTATGAGGTCGTGCTTGACATTAAATGGCTGACTACACTAGGTGATATTCCTTGGAATTTTTCTAAATTTATTATTAAAATTTTCAACCATGAGAAATATGAGATCCTTCGTGGGAAATGCGAGAGCAACGTAACGATGACTTGCATGCAGCAAATGGAGAAAGTTTTGAATAAAGAAAATAACAGCTTCCTGATGCAACTTTAGTAGTACTCTATAAGGGAGCCAACAAAATTTGAAGACCCAAACATCCTCCAATTGTTCGCTAAATTTTCATATATTTTCGCCGAACCACATAGCCTACTTTCTAACCATCGACATGACCATCGAATTCTGATTCTCCCGAGCAAATCAATAGCAAATTCTTAGCCATATCATTATCCTCATTTCCAAAAAGCTAAAATAGAGAGAATTAAAGATGAGATGCTTGAAATAGGGGTCATGCATCCAAGTTGCAGCCCCTACTCCTAGCCGGTGCTAGCTTTTCCCGACTTCGACAAAGTATTTATTATTGATACATTAGAAGCTAGAAATTATCTTAGCCACATGCAAGATGGCCGACCCCTAGCTTACATTAGCAAAGCTCTCACTCCAAATCACCTGAAGCTACCAATCAATGACGAGGGATTGTTAACCTTTGTTGAATTTGGTGCTTGGTATGATATAGGACAACAACACGAAGAGGAGATGAAAGTAAGACTTAAAAAATTACAGCTTCTGCTCCTTCCAAACTTAGATCTAGCTCAACTTACCATGGACTTTACTACAAGGCAGCTACCATCACATAGGAAGGTCCAGCTATCAATAAAGAACAACCACATGTCAGCCCGCACAAGAAAGAAACAATCGTCCGACAAACGTCGGAGTAGAAGGAAGTTTGTTATTAAAGATCGAGTCTTTCTCCATATTCATCCCTACAAGCAGAAATTTATGAAGACTCGAGCCTCATAGAAGTGGTCTCCTAGTTACTTTGGACCCTGCAAAATTGGAGATCACATTGGAGCCGTAAATTATGGATCGGACTTATGCACTAATTTAGAATTACAACTCATCCTCCAAGAATCTCATCGCAAATGAAAGTTTAGAGAGGATAACTTAGCCCAACATATCAATCTAACACCCAAGTTGATGAGGAGGCCCAAATTTAACTGATGATTGCATGGGATCATGGGATCATGACACATCATCATCCAGTCACTACTACTGATGCTGGACCCCAGGAACATGATGTGCCAACTATAGGGCCACGAGGGACCCTTGTAAGGAGTTACAGATCATGACCTAGAGACATAAAGCTCAGCCTTGAGGACAAGACTGATTTGAAGAAGACAGGTGGGTCTGTTAGGACTCTAACTAGGGGAGTCCTAATATAGTTTCATTAAAGAGGGCAAATATATAAATCCTAAGGGCATTCATATAAATCCAATCTAGCCGACCCCTAATAAAGAAGCAAGGAGGCCGGCTAGGTTAGGATTAAATGGGATGAAGATCTTTTGAGGGAAGAATAAGATACATGTCACCCTAATTAACCACCCCTTATCCTAGTTAAAGAGAGATTGGTTGAGGAGAGGTTAAGTTAGAATAGGATTAGGATTAGTTTGGAGGTTGCTTCTTAAAGTTGGAGTTGAAGTTGTTGGAAGTAGTAGTTGCTTCTTAGAGTTGGAGTAGGAGTTGCTAGGAGTTATTAGGAGTAGGAGTCTTAAGTAGGAATTCTATTAGGAATTGGGGTTTAGAAGCCCTATAAATAGCCTTGTATTCTCCCCTCTTTCATCATCCATAGATCAATTATGTTTTAGCCATAGTGCAAAATTCCAAAGAGGGAGGACCCCTATAGAGTTCCAAGGAGGCCGATCACCTATAGAGATAACCCCAAGCTTAGAATATGCAAGGGTTCTATCAGTAACTCAATTGCTCTGTCATAGTTAGACCTACAATACTTCCTCTAACACACATGTTAAATTAAACACTCATCAACTTATTTCATTGTCAAAATCTGAGATTCAACAATCTCCCCCTTTTCTATGATGACAATCAATTGATGATGGGAGTTAAACCTTACTCCCCCTAAATCCATGCCATATTAAGGAAAACTTAAATTCAAGAGAACCACATGCTCTTGAATTTAAGTATCATGAAGCAATTAATATATCAAGCAAATAATATTTCAAGGATTGTAATAAGATACTCATATATCAACAAAAATTTACTTTTAAACAATCAAGTCATCAACTCATCAAGGATTTCATCATCAATTGATTTCATCAATAGATTAGATACTCATCAATTGATTTCATCATCAAAATCCAAGATACAACAAATTATAGTTTTGTCTCAAACGAAGGCTATGAGCATAAATGATATCATGATAGTGGATAGTCAAGATCCATGACTTGAGATCTAACACATTTTTCAAGCTTACTAGCCAAAAATAACAAAAATAAGGAAAGATTAGTTGAATCAAGATACTTGAAACTTGATGATCTTTGTTTTGATTATAATAAATCTTTTTAAGATGGTTCATAGTTATACAATTAGTCTTGATTATTTTTCGATGATACATAACTAGAGCATGCTAGTAAAAAAATGAATTAGAACTAAAGAACCTTAGCTATTTTTAATGAGAAACTATCTACATCATCTTCATTAAATTTTTTCGAAAAGTGATTTTGATGATTTAAAATTGAACGAGATTTTTTTGTCAAATAATGAAGCCTCCTTTGATATCTTGACTTGAGGTATCTCTTATTAGAATCGAATTTGTTAAACTTCTATGATTTCTTCCTTTTTCAATTTACTAAAAAGGTGATTTATGATCTTGATAGTTATCACTTGAGATTTTTATATAAATCAAGATCGTTCATATTCTTTCATTTTATTACATAAAATTACCAAATGTATCATGATTTATCTTTTGATTTTAGAGTTTTAACTTAATTTTTTTTATGAACAATGATCTTGAGATTTTATAATTCAAGATCGTTCACTGTGATTCTTGTATTTTATTAAAAATAATTATCAAAATGAATCATATTTTTTTTCTTGAGATCTCTCTTATATGAATTAAGATTTTGCTTACAAAATTGATCTCCTAAGATTTATTTTCATCATTTACTTAAGAGGAGATATGAATCATGATTTTTCTCTTAATCTCTCGAAACTCATGATTTAATATTTCTTTTGAAGATCGCTTCCTATTTGACTCCTAAGATTTATTTTTCACACTCTATTAAAAAAGAGAGATTGTTAGAACCCTTGTGGATTCTAAGCTTAGGGTTGATCTCTATTGGGGATCGGCCTCTTGGTGTTGAATCTCGAATTTTGATGATGAAATTAATTGATGTGTTATTGATCTAATAGGATAGTTAGAATTGATTAATGTAGGATTAATTACGACAGAATAATTATTACAATCAGGATTGGCCAAGGTCAAGTCCATGCATCGGATCGATGCGGTTGGGAACTCGTTAGGAGTGCGTCGGGAGCTCACCGAGGGTATTAGGAGTTTGCCAAGAAGGTGCAAGGAAGTTCGTCAAAAGAAGACCGAGACGTCGGAAGATTGTCGGGGGTAGCCGAAAAGCTTACCGGGAGTTAAGATGGTCTTGTAATGGCTGTTTGACAATTATAATTATATTTAATTAAATCATAATTAGCATCGTGCAGGTCAAACTATGATAGGAGCAATAAAGTTACAACCAGATAATGCGCCAAGGTCAAGCTTAGGCATTAGACCGGGTTCAGACGATGTAGTGGGATCTCACTAAAATTCGCTAGGAGATTCGCCGAAAGGATCGAGAAGCTCGTTGGGAATACGCCGGGAGATCCCCATAAGAAGACCGGAAGACTCGTTGCAAGAATGCTGGAGGCTACCAGATTGAAGGGAGTTAGGTCTTGATTATCTTGATTGGTCATTAAGTATTGTAATCATTGAGTCATAGTTATGGTTTGAGTCTAAATTGAGTTAGATTTAGAATGAATCCAAATCAACTCAATAAGGTAATCGGGTCTACTATTGGAGTTTGATTGAGCTCAATTGATTGACCAGAGGGTTGGTTAACATCAGGTTTAAGCCAGAATTCAAAAAGTGGAGGAAACCACTTTTACGAAAATGTCGGCGGGTAAACCGCCCATACCCAGGTGTTCGGGCAACTAAGCCGCCCAGGTCGGCGGGTGAACCGCCCGTACCCATATTTTTCGGATACGGTTGGATTTTGGCTCCGATTTTGAAGCCAATTTGGGGCCTATAAATATCCTAAGTTTTTTTATATTTAAAATAATAATTTTAGAGATTATATTCTGAGAAAATATTATGTGAGAATGATAAGAAAAAGAAAATGGTGTAAGGGAGTGATCAAAGAGTGTAATCTTGTCTCCCTTATAAGCTCAAGTGTAAGGGTTTGTTCTTCACCCAAAGAAGATCGGTAGTGGATGCTGGTGTGCCTCAAGAAGGAGGACTCGGGAGTGGACGTAGGTCCTTGGTGTCGAATCACTATAACAATTGTGAGTGTTTCTTTTCTTTCAAATTGCTTACATATTCTTGTATTGAAGCTTCCGATTCAACTCACTCTTTGAAAGTAATGTTTTCACGTTGCTTATCTTTCAGGTTTACTTATTAACTTAGTAACTTTCATTCAATCACTCACTCATTGTACTAAAGACTAAAAGCTTCGAATTTCATATTTTTGTTTAATTGAAAAGATTTCATCTAAAATCAAATATTTACATTAGCACTAATTCACCCCCCTCCCCCCCCCCCCCCCCGCCCCCCCCCACCCCTCTTAGTGCCAATTGATCATAACAATTGGTATCAGAGCCTTGGTTGTTCTCATTTGGTTTAACACCTAAGAGAAATGACTCTTATTAGCTTTCAAGAGGGCTTTTCTATCGTTCGTCCTCTCATATTCAATGGGACGGACTACACTTAATGGAAAACTCGGATGAGAGTTTTCTTGCTTTCTTTAGACCTTAATTTATGGACTATTATTGAAAATATATTTAAAAAGTCTTCTCTTCCAATGAATAATTCGAATGAATTGGAGAAAAAGACTTTCTCTTTAAACACAAAGGCTATGAATACCTTGCTTTATGCTCTTGATAAGAATGAGTTTAATCGTGTTTCCGTTTGTGATTCAGATTTCGATATTTGGCATACTTTGAAAATCCACATGAAAACATAATTAATATAAATGAATCAATGAATGAAATGTCTTACAAAAATGAACATGAAGAACACCTTCTAAAGAACAGGAAGAAATTTGAACTGAGAACATATAACTCCTCGAGTGAAATCTCGAGTGATGAGCACCTTGAACTTTTGACAAATGAATTGGAAAAATTAATGAACTTGAACCTTAAAAATAATCTAAAGATGGACAAAACCTCTTGCTATGAATGCAAGAAGCCAAGGAGCTCTAAAGATTAAATGCATAACCAAGAAGTGGAGAACCTTGCTCTTTTGGCTATCAATGATGAGGTTAGTGAGCCTTTAAATATTTTATTTTCAAAATTATTAAATATATTCCATGACTTGTTTGATGAGTTTAGAAAACTTAGCAAGTCTTTTAAATTACTTAATGTAGATCATGATTTGTAAGTTAAAAGACTTGATGAAATGCATGATTCCTTAGCATCACATAAACCATGTTCTAAATGTGATATGCTAGAAAATATTAAAGAAAAAAATTACATGCTTAAAACAACACTAGAGAAATTTGAGATAGGGAACAAATCCCTAAATATGATCCTTGCTAATAAGGGTCATATTAATAATAGAAATGACATAGGCTTTATTGTCAATGTTCCACAAAAGCCAACCATCTTTACAAAAGGACCTACATTAAATTTGCCATCTAAAAATAAATATAATTTTTGTGGTAGATTAGGACATACAAATGTCCATTTAAAAATTATAGTCCTCACAAGTTATTTTAAGTTCTTAAAGAAACAATAAACAACCTTAAGCCATTAGAGAAAATGGGAATAATATGTCATGAAGGACCCAATGTTAAATGGGTACCTAAATCAAAACCTCCTATAATATTATAAAGTTATTTCCTAACAAGGCTAGGAGCAATAAAAATATTTTGAAAGTAGATGCTCAAGTCATATTACTTGAGATCTAACACTCCTTCAAGCTTACTAGCATAAGTAGTAATAAAAAATATTAGAATTAATATTATTAACAATAAATATTTTAATAGCTCATCATTATATAATCTTGATGATGCATAGCTCGAACATATAAGTATAAAAATGAACTAGAACCAAAGAACCTTAGTTATTGAAAAATATATTAAAGTTTACATAAATGAGATTTTGATGATGATTGAATAATATGTTCAAATCATTGATTTGAATATTTGGAAAAACTATTGTTGAATGACCTAAATGTTATGAATGATTGATGGTTGAATAGTTGTATGATTGAATGTGTGATGATAAATTACCTTTGAATTCAAACATGAAATAAATAAAAATTTAAAAATGAGTTTGTCAAGTCCTTGCACTATGTGTAAAGGGTTAGACTCATTTTAAAAGTTGAAATTTAGGTAGTGATTGAAGATGTTTCATGAGACCATGCTTGATGATTCAGTGATACATAGTGATTATACTTAATGAGTTTATATTTCAAAATTATGCATAATGAACTTTGTGATTTATGGCTTATCGTTCTTTGTTATAAAAAAAGTTCCTTTTCCGTTTTAAATGAAGATATGTGTTTTTATTTGGCTTAAAAGACAAAGACATGCTTGTATGAAATAAAAAGAAAATACTTTTTTTTTTATTTCTCCTCCCTAAAACTTTCAAAAAGAGATTAATGAATTGATTATGTTATTTTTTTTTTACTCTCTTGAACTATGAAAGTGATTTTGATGATATGATGATTTGAACTTGAATAAATTATTATCATGATTTTGGCAAGTTTAGAAAATGAAACTTGAAAAACCTTCTTATGAACCATATTCTTGAAGTTTCATATATATAAATCAAGATCTTCTACTTTTTCTTCCTTGAAATTAACTCATGATCTTAATATCTACAATATGATATCTTTATAAATAAAGACTCTTCTTTGATCTCTTAAGATTTTATTTTATCATCAAAGAGGATATTTATTAAATTAAATCATATCTTTAATATTCATGAATGTCTTTTGATATCAATATTTATCTTGACATGATTTATTTCAAAACTCATGAATGACATAACTTATCACTAAAAGTAATATTTCTTAAATTTGTGATAAGTCAAAAATTGATAGAGATTTGTATTTTCATGAATATTTTCTTAATTTCTGGACTTAACTTATATGTTATGGGAATCATGTTATTGATCTCTATAATTTTCTCTTTTAAATAAAAATATGATTTATAATCTTAACAATATTGATTGAAATTATTATCAAGATTATTCTTCTTTATTAAAAAGATTTATCTTGGATGAATTAAGATTATCTCCTAAGATGCATTTTATTATTAAAAAAAGAAAGAAACTTATTAAACGAAATAATGTCTTTTGATATTCAAAATTTTGATTTTATCTATAATGACATGATCTCCTTGTAATTTTTGGTGTAATTTAAATATAGATGTTAAGATGAAATTATGCAATCATATCTGTTTTTGACATTAATAAAGAGAGATAAAATTATCAATATGATAGGAAGCAAATTGGATATGATAACCTTGAATGAGAAACAATGTGCTTAGAATAAAATTTAGAATTTTCTAAATACATGTGAAATGCATATTACATAATTTGAGCTTGATGCATTATCATATTTTCCTTTAGATTTCTTGGATTTTATGAATTATACTTCTTATCCAAATATGCATGCAAAATTCTTGATTAACAATTTAAGCTATCATGTTTTCTTTTGAAAATTTTGATGCATATTATCAAAATATAAATGAAAGGTGATCTACAAAAATATATGATTTACTATTTATGTTAGAAAATCATACAATTTAAATGCATGAGTGGCTCTTCATTCTTCTTGGATTTCTTAGATTTTTTAGTTCACTTTCAAAATCACTCTAGTTAAAATGAACATCAGAAGAGGATTCAAATTTTTGTAATAAGATAATTTTAAAAGATTATTCTTGTTTCATGAATCTTGATGAATGTTTACAAAGGGAAATATATATAACATAAACTTCTATGATGCTTGAAATAAGTCTTTGATATTAAATCTTTGATGAATCACTTGATGTACTACTCTTGATTTAAATAAATTAAATTATATGAGTAGATATCAATTAACAGATTTTGATATTTACATCAAAAAGATTGAGCCATATTTTTGTGATATAATGTCTCTCACCCCACTCCCTTGTTTCTTATTTATTATTCAAAGAAAGGGAAGAAAATTCTTCTATAAGAAAATTATCAAGGGGGAGTAAAACTTGTTTGCTTGCATGATACAAAATTGCTCACTTAAATATTACAAAGGAAGCAAATATTTGCTAGCTTGCACTTCTCAAAAGAGAAGAAAGAACTCACTAGCTTTATTTGCTATGTTTTCTTGAAATTGATATAAGATGGATTTGTTGAGCTCATATTCGAAATTTTTAAAAGTCTTATATTTGCAAGATTGAGGTTGAGAGTTAAAAATGCTAAACCATGACTATATATAAATTGATAATCTAGATTTCATGATATTAAGCCTTTTTGTGATAATGTTTTTGAAAACATTCTCTATGTTTTTATCTTATTGTTTACAAAAACAAAAAGGGGAGAAAATTTACATGATGTTTTTAAAATTATTTGCTACTCTTGCTTAAAATTACATAAGATGTTTTTAATTGATGTTTGGATCCTTGAGTAGCTCCTAAATTCTTGAATCTTCTTGAATATCTTGGATCCTTGAGCTTATTTTTGAAATTCATCTCTACAAATTAAAAGCTATATATAATGATGTTTTATAACTCCTCTCTTATTTTCTTTCCTTCTTGTTCATAAGAGAAAGAAAATTTTTTATGACTCATGTCATATTTTTACAAACGGGGAGCAAAAACTCATGTGCCTTAAAATTATTAGCTGTATTTCACCTTTTTGTTGATGACAAAGGGGAGAAATATATTGATGACACATGATGAGTACATTGATGGCACATGATCTTGTTGAAATACATGAATATCTTGGATGCACATGATCTTATTGAAATACATGGATATCTTGGATAAGGATATGAATTGGACATCTTGGATATAGATGCTTAATTTCTTTTTACTTATGAGTTGATGATTTAATACAAATTTATGTTAAAATTAGAATAGAATGTTGATTGCTTGAATTTAAGAGTGTGCTTCTCTTAAATTTAAGTGGCATAGATTTAGGGGGAGTTAAGATTAACTCCTGTCATCAATTGATTGTCATCATCAAAAAAGAGAAGATTGTTAAATCTCGGATTTGATAATGAAATCAATTGATGGGTCATTGATCTAACAGGATTGTTAGAATTGATTGATGCAGGATTACTTATAACAAAATGATTATTACAATCATGATTGGCCAATGTCAAGTCCATGCATCTGGTCAATGTGGTTGGGAACTCGCCAAGAGTGCGTCGGGAGCTCACCGAGGGTATCGGGAGTTTGTCAGGATGGTGCAAGGGAGTTCACCAGAAGAAGATCGAGACTCGTCGGAAGATTATCGGGGGTATCCGAAAAGCATGCCGGGAGTTAAGATGATTTTGTAATGGATGTTTGGCAATTATGAATGTATTTAATTAAGTTATAATTAGCATCGTGCAGGTCTAACTATTATAGGAGCAATGAAATTACAACCAGATAATGGGCCAAGATCAAGCTTAGGCATTAGGCTGGGTTCGAACAATGCAGTGTGATCTCACTGATGTTGCTAGGAGATTCGTCGAAGGGATCTGGAAGCTCATTGGGAACACGCCAGGAGATCGCTGGAAGAAGACCAGAAGACTCACTGCAAGAATGCTGGAGGCTGCCGGATTGACGGGAGTTAGGTCTTGATTAGCTTGATTGGTCATTAAGTATTATAATCATTGAGTCATAGTTAGGGTTTGAGTCCAAATTGAGTTAGATTTGGAAGGAATCCAAATCAACTCAATAAGGCAATTGGGTCCACTATTGGGGTTTGATTGAGCTTGGGTTGAGCTAAATTGGTTAACCAGAGGGTTGGTCAACATCAGGTTCAAGCTAGAATTTGAAAAGTAGAGGGAACCACTTTTGTGAAAATACCGACGGGTAAATGATAGGACTCCAGTAGGTTTGAGTCCTAATCACACTAGAAGTGATCAATAAGAACCCTGTGAGATTGTAATAAAGCCACTCCTATCTTATAAAGGGGTATAGCTAGGGTTTAGATTAGCTCTTAGGGCTTAGTGGCTACCGCCCCCCTTATTGGGTTGGTCGGCTAGGGTTTCTCCTGCTTAGGTCGACTATAGAGCCAACCTAGCCGCCTCCTGTTCCTATTAAGGTGGGTCGGCTATAGGAGGGGAGAAGGGGTAATTTTACTTAGGTAAGTACCTCCTTAGGTTAGGATTTTGATCCCTATTTAAGGATGTAGTCACTCCCCCTCTTGAAGAAAGCAATCATCAATTTTATTTCAGCCTTGTACCAAGTCTAGGAGGGAGGAACCCCTACAGCGTTCCAAGGGTTGATCCCCCTCAAGGATCAAAATTTATAGAGCTCCTTCTAGGGTTCTATTATCTAGTATCAGAGCAGTGTTCCTGCTACCCTGTAGCCATCTCAGCCGCTTCCACCTTTCCAAGCAATTCCGACAATTGCTTTTGACATCGCCTCCATCTACCGTTGCCCACCAAGCCGCAGATCCATCTATCTGCTATCGCCCCCTGCATGATCTGAAAATCTGGTACATTTTTATCATCCATGCCTCTTTAGTACTACAAGATTCTTTACTTTACATGTTGAAGATTTTTCTCAAATTTTATCCGCTGCAAATATCTTTCATCTCAAACGTTATCGTTGTTGCAAAGGCGAAATGCTGTAGAAATTTGTAGCCGTATTTTTGCCTCTTGAAACTGGTTTATATCTTCTTCTTTCTAGCTGAAATTTTTATACAATTCTAAAGATCAACTTGGCTTTCATCTGGAATTGATTTCTGGAAAAGAACTCTTTCTAGAACTGGTTTTCTTGTGCAATCTTTCACCATCACGTAGTGCTAGAATTTTTACGATAAAGAATCTGCCCTCTGTCTATTGGCATCTTGAAACCAAACTTTTGTTCATCATTTTTGGCTGAATTTTTTACACAAATTCATAGATCATCTTAGCTTTTATTAAGACTAATCTCTGGAAAAAACTCCTTCTGGATCCAGACTTATAGTGCTGCAATCCTTCATCATGCAGTGCTGAAATTTTACGATGAGAATTCTGTGATCTTGTTTGCAGCAATTTTTCTACCCTAACGCTGCCAAAATTTTCTTGATCCACATTACTACTACTATCTGAACCAAGATTTTGATTTTGAAATTCTTCATAAATTTCTCAGATTTTTGCTGTAATTAACATCGAGAAACTACTACTTCGATGGGAATTTTGTTCGGTAGTACAGCGTATACCATAGTGATCTTTCATCAAAATTTTATCAGATCTCACTGTCATCTTTTCTAGATTTGGGACTCCCCCTCTTATCTTCAATTTCTACTGTTACTCCATAAAAAAACCCTAATAAAACCATAGCCAAACAGCCATCCCAATCAGCCCTACCCGTAGTCTACTTCTTTATCGATCCACTTACCTTTTCAACCAACTTTCCTTACCGATACACCTACCTTTGCTACCATCTATCCCAGATCTAAAATCTATTTTCCTAACCTTCATCTACTACTATCACAACTCTAAAACCGCATCAATTCACAGCCTAAACTTCACAAAATTGTAGCCCCAAATCACACCCAAAACAGTTACAAATCGCACCCAAAAACCGCTGCCTTCGGTCCATCAACCTTTCAGCCACCCAATCTCTATTATCCCTTGAACCACAACATGCATATTTTGCTGCCCAAAGTTACCAACAACAACCTCTTGCTGCCATCCTCCTTGATCGCAGCTAGCAGCGATCCTTACGACAAAAAGCTACCAACAACGATCTTTCACTACAATATGTTTATACCATAGCCCACAATAATCGTTCGCTGCCAAGTATCTTGATCATAGCCAGCAATAAATTGAACACAACAATAGCTGTCTCTCACTCCATACCGTTGCTGCCCTCCTCCACAATAATCGTGTATATCACTGCCCCGTCTTCCTCCTATTGCAGCTGTACCCTTGCTGCAACCGATAACACCTGCATCCATGAAGTCGCAGCTAACATTGTTGCTGCCCTCTTCTTCCTCCATCGTCATTGTTGCCTTCTGACTCAAATATCTTGGCTGCCATCTTTCGATAAATATCAGCCACCTAAAAAATTGTAGCCTTAATGACATTGTAGCGTCAACATTACAACATCACCGAAGGACCGCAACCGACATTACTGCTGCCATTTTCTTCCTCCACCATTGCTGCTACCCTTGGCTACCATCCTACACTTGGAGACTTCACCACCATAGCCCCGACATTGCTGCCATTGCTGCCTTCAACCTGAAGATTGTAGCTACACTCTTTAATCGGTTTGATTTGACAAATTGGGAATCCTTACTTCATTACATCAGTGGGCCTATTCGAAGCCAATTTGGAGGCTTTCGAGATGCGTATGAGACTACATGCTCTCTTCAAGGAGTTTAGATTGGGCCGATCATCGAGCCCAAGAAGATCATAACGTGATGCAAATTCAAATTACAAAAAAAAACCCATCAGGGATAAAAGAATAAAGTTAAGACACTGCAGCCCTACACCTCAATGACATCAACCTCCTTTGCACAACTTCAAGAAGGGCACCTCAATCAAGATGCTCAAAGCATGAGAGCCACATCCCAACTAACAGCATATAAACCTTCAGCACCAATTAATTGCAAGAACCATGATAAAGAACTAATGATGATCCGTCAAACCTCTATCATCCAAGAGTACCAAACCAGGTTTGAAAGGTCATCTAATTAAACTTATTATTGGTCTAAAAAACAAATATTGAGGACTTTTATTGAGGGCTTGAAGCCGGAGATTCACGAAGAAGTTAAAGTGCGACAACCATACACACTTAAGGTAGCCATCTCCTTCGCACAACATCAAGAGGAGCGGTTGAACTATGAATCCCAGAGGACGAGGGTCACTCCGCGACTAGCGGTACCAAAGCTTTCACCTCCCCCTACTATCTGTCGATCTCCTTAGTCGAAGAAACTAATAAGAGAAGACTTTCATGATGGTTTGACAAAGGAACCCAAACTTGAAGATACGATTCTTGAGCCCAAGGAGAAGGATACACCACAATCGGCCACCTGCACGGTCCCTACCTTAGCCGATTACACCAACCTACAAAAATTGAAGATCGAAGGGCTTCTTGACTAGTAATTCATCATCATCCTCGTCGACGCCGGGAGCACACATAACTTCATGAGTAGTAAGGTTGCTGCCCACTTAATGCTCCATAAAGAATATTACAACAGGTTCGAAGTCAAGGTAGCTAACGACCAAATTCTGAAGTGCAACCAGAAGTGCCCGCAAGTCCAATTGAGCCTACAGGAGCAAGATGTAGTTGTTGATTTTTTCCTCCTCTCTCTTGATAGTTTTGATATAGTGCTTGGCATTGATTGGTTGTCTACGATTGGAGATATTTTTTGGAATTTTTCAAAGTTAAACATGAAATTTTTCAGAAAAGTAAAGCAGGTGATTCTACGAGGGAACCCAGCCACTATAACCACAACACAACACTTGGAGGCGGTACCAAAAGAAAAATCCAGTGGTTTTCAAATTAAAATTCAAGGGTTTCATGAGATTGAAGATAAGAACCCTTTCCCACAGCTTGCTGAAATTTTGGGCGTCTCCACCAAACCGAGCCGATTACCTCCTCTGAAGCTATCTGACCCCCCTATGCTGAATAGGCTGAAACTTCTACCAGTTGTTGCTCGGCCAGATTGCTTCATACAACCTTAGAAGGTCAAAGATAAAAGGGTCATCCAAGAGATGACAGAGACATGGATTGTTAAGCCATGCTTATTTTCCGCTACGACATGTCCCTACATCCTTTTTCCCGGAGATAAGTTACTTCTAAAGTATTACATCATGTCGAACTCACCATGGTTGCTAATAACACTTCCAGATCTTAGGTGACTTCCACAATTTTCCCAAGGACCGGACCATGATGCTTAAAGACTTCCTTAATGATGATCTTCGATCTTATGGCCCAAGACCATGAGAAAATTGAGCTCCTTCAATGGCAAAATCAGAAAAGGGGAAGGATCATTCGTAGGACTCAACGAAGCATGAATAGCATCCCTCTCATTATAAAGAAAGATGCACCACCTTCGCCGAGTGAAACTATAGCCCTCATGACTACGATATCGTCCACACCAAATCATGACATGATGTTTATTATTGGAGCAAACACATCTAGAGTGGGGGTCAGCATCATCCTTATGCAAGATAGTTAATGACACAAAGAAGTAAAAATGGGTCCCGAAAAATCACCACTCCTACCCACCTCAGACGCAGATCAGGCTCACACCACTAGAGATTTTATCAAAGGACAACCCTCACTCTAAAAAAAGGCATGACTACTATTATAGAGCAACCACTTGGCAGCCCATGTAAGGAAGAAACTTACCCCTAACAAACACCGGAGCAGAAGAAAATTTCCTGAAAAAGATCAAGTCCCCTTTCATCTCCAGCTCCACCAACACGAAATTCAAACCTCAAGAAAGTGGTCTCCCTATTTCTTTGGACCTTACAAAATTGGGGATCATATTAGAGCCCTAACATGAATATTAGATCCATGCAGCATATCAAGATTACTGTTGATCCTCCAGGTGTCCCACCTCAAATGAAAATTTAAAGAAGACAACTCAGCCCAAGTCCTTCCAACTAACACCCAAGCTGATGAGGAGGCCAAAGTTCAGTTGATGATAGCATGGAAATCATATGAGGAGCTAAAGACCCAATTCCTTGAGTTCATTGAACTTTAACCTTGAAGACAAGACTGATCTTAAGAGGGCGGGCTTGATAAGACTCTAGTAGGGTTGAGTCCTAATCACCCTAGAAGTGATCAATAAGAACCCTATGAGATTGTAATTAAGTCACTCCTATCTTATAAAGGAGTATGGCTAGAGTTTAGATTAGTCCTTAGGGCTTAATGGCTACTGCCCCCCTTATTGGGTTGGTCGGCTAGAGTTTCCTCCTGCTTAGGTCAGCTATAGAGCCAACCTAGCTGCCCCATATTCCTATTAAGGTAGGTCGGCTATAGGAGGGCAAATGGATAATTTTACTTAGGTAAGCACTCCTTTAGGTTAAGGTTTTGATCCTTATTTAAAGATCTAGCCGCCCTGATAGAACCCTAGAAGAAGCTCTATAGTTTTTGACCCTTGAGGGGGATCAACCCTTGGAACGCTATAGGGGTTCCTCCCTCCTAGACTCGGCACAAGGCTGAAATAAAATAGATAATTGCTTAATAAAAAGATGTGGAGGCTACATGCTTATATAGGGCTCCAAACCCTAGCCTTAGGGGTGTTGTCTAACTAAAATTACCCTTTTCCCCTTTTATAGCCTACTTACCTTAGAGGGAACAAGTGGCGGCTAGGTTGGCTCTATAGCCGACTTAAGCAGGGGGAAACCCTAGCCTACCAACCCAGTAAGGGGTCGGCGGCCACTAAGCCCTAAGGGCTAATCTAAATCCTAGCCATGCTCCTTTATAAGATAGGAGTGACTTTATTACAATATAGTAGGGTTTTATTGACTACTTATAGGGAGATTAGGACTCAACACTACTGGAGTCCTATCAAACCTGCCCTCTTAAAATCAGTCGTGTCCTCAAGGCTGAAGCTCAGGGAATCGGGTCTTCAGCTCCTCATCAGCTTGGGTGTTAGTTGGAAGAACTTGAGCTGAATCATCATCTTTAAATTTTCATTTGAGGTAGGTACTTGGAGGATCAACTATAATTTTAATCTGGTGCACGGATCTGGTCTCCAGGTTAGGGCATCAATGTGATCCCCAATTTTACAAGACCCAAAGAAATAAGGAGACCACTTTCTTGAGGCTTGAATTTCATGCTGGTGGAGGTGGAGATGAAGGGAGACTTGATCTTTCTCAGGAAACTTTCTTCTGCTCCAGCGTTTGTTATGGGGAAGTTTCTATCTTGCATAGGCTACCACGTGGTTGCTTTGTAATAGTAATCGTGCCTTCTTTTGGAGTGAGAGCTGTCCTCTGATAAAATCTCTAGTGGTGTGAGCCCGATCTGAGTCTGAGGTGGGTAGGAGTGGTGATTTTTCAGGGCCCATTTTTACTTCTTCATGCTGTTGACCATCTTGAATGAGGATAGTGCCGACCCCCACTCTGGATGTGTCTGCTCCAATAATAAACACATGGCCATGATTTGGTGTAGACGACATCACGGTCGTGAGGGCTATAGTTCCACTCGGCCAAGGTGGTGCATCTTTCTTTATAATGAGAGGGATGATGTTCATGCTTCATTGAGTCCTGCGAATGATCCTTCCCCTTTTCTGATTTCGCCACTGGAGGGGCTCAATTGTCTCGCGGTCTTGGGCCATAGATCGAAGGTCATTATCAAGGAAGTCTTTAAGCATTATGGTCTGATCCTGGGGAAAGTCATAGAAGTCACCTGAGATCTGGAAGTGTTGCATCAGCAACCATGGTGAGTTCAACAGGATGTAATACTTTAGAAGTAGTTTATCTCTGGGGAAAAGGATGTAGGGATGTGTCGTAGCAGGAAATAAACATGGCCGAACAATCCTTGTCTCTGTTATCTCTTGGATGACCCTTTTATCTTCGACCTTCTTAGGTTGTATGAAGCAATCTGGTCGAGCAACAACTGGTAGAAGTTTCGACTTGTTCAGCATAGGGGGGTCGGCCAGCTTCAGCGGAGGTAGTCGACTCGGTTGGGTGGAGACGCCCAAAAATTTAGCAAGCTGTGAGAGGGTTTTTTTATCTTCAATCTCATGAAACTCTTGAATTTGAATTGGGAAACCACTGGATTCTTCTTATGGTACCCCTCCAAGTGTGGTGTTGTGGTTGTAGTCCCTGGGCTCCCTCGTAGAATCACCTGTTTTCCTTTTCTAAAAAATTTCATGGTTAACTTTAAAAAATTCCAGAAAACATCTCCAATCGTGGACAACCAATCAATGCCAAGCACTATATCAAAACCATCAAGAGGGAGGAGGAAAAAATCAGCAACTACGTCTTGCTCCTGTAGAATCAGTTTTACCCATGGGCACTTCTGGTTGCACTTCAGAATTTGGCTGTTAGCTACCTTGAATTCGAACCTGTTGTAATCTTCATTTTGGAGCATTAAGTGGGTAGCAACCTTACTGCTCATGAAGTTGTGTGTGCTCCCGACGTCGATGAGGATGATGACAGATTGTTGCTCGAGAAACCCTTCGATCTTCAATGTTTGCAGGTTGGTGTAGCTGGCTAAGGTAGGGACCATGCGGGTGGCCAGTTGTGGTGTATCTTTCTCCTTGGGCTCGAGAATCACATATTCAAGTTTGGGTTCTTCAGTGGGTGCAATCATCAGTGGTGTCTCCTTTTTACATTTGTGTTCTGGGCTTCACAATTTATCACAACACCCAAATAGGCCCTTTGTCGATCTGTCATGAAGGTCTCCTCTTGTTAATTTCTATGGCTGAGGGGGTCGGCTGACAGTAGGAGGAGGTGAACGCTTTGGTGTCGCTGGTCGAGGAGCAACTCTAGTCTTTCGAGCTTCATAGTTCAATTGCTCCTTTTGATGTCGTGCAAGGGAGATGACTGCCTTAAGTGTCTACGGTTGTCGCACTTTAACTTCTTCTTGAATCTCCGACTTTAAGCCTTCAATAAAAGTCCTTAACATCTATTTTCAGACCAATCATAAGTTTGATTAGATAACCTTTCAAACCTGGTTTGGTACTCTTGGATGGTAGAGGTTTAACGGATCATCGCTAGTTCTTCGCTAAGGTTCTTTTTATAATCCAAATTTGTACTACGTTATGATCTTATTGGGCTTAGTGATCGACCCAATCTAAACTCCTCAAAGAGAGAGCATAATTTAACATCCATACGCATCTCAAGAGCCTCAAATTTGGCTTCGAATAAGCCCACCGATATCATGACGTAAGGATCTCCAACCTGTCAAATCAAACTGATTAAAGAGTGTAGCTGCAATGTTCAGGTTGAAGGCAGCAATGGCAGCGATGTCGGGGCTACGATGGTCAAGTCTCCAAGTCGAGGATGGCAACCAAGGGTAGCAGAACGGTGGAGGAAGAAAATGGCAGCAGTAACGTTGGTTGCGGTCATTCGGTGCTGCTGGAATGTTGACGCTACCATATCATCAAGGCTATGATTTTTAGGTGGTAATATTTGTCGAAAGATGGCAGCCAAGAAATCTGAGTCGGAAGGCAACAGTGATGGCAGAGGAAAAAGAGGGCAGTAGCAACGTCGGTTGCAGCTGCGGTGTGACTTCGTGGCTGCAGGTGGCGTCGATTGCAGCAAGAGTGTGGCTGCAATAGGAGGAGACGGGGCAGGATGTACACGGTAGAATTCTAGATCAAACGTAAGGGGTAGCGGTAGACTGATTTGATCTGCTATTGGGGTGGAAGGTGGAGGCGTGTGTCATAGCAATTGTGGGAATTGCTTGGGAAGGTGGAGGCGTGGATGACGACTAGAGGGGTAGCAAGATTGCTGCTCTGATACCAAATGATAGAACCCCGGAAGAAGATGTATAGTTTTTGACCCTTGAGGGGGATCAACCATTGGAACGCTATAGGGGTTCCTCCCTCCTAGACTCGGCATAAGGCTGAAATAAAATAGATGATTGCATAATAAAAAGAGGTAGAGACTACATGCTTATATAGGGCAACAAACCCTAGCCCTAGGGGGTGTATCTAACTAAAATTATCCTTTTGCCCCTTTTATTGCCTACCTGTCTTAGAGGGAACAGGTGGCGGCTAGGTTGGCTCTATAGCCGACCTAAGCAGGGGGCAACGCTAGCCTACCAACACAGTAAGGGGGGTGGTTGCCACTAAGCCCTAAGGGCTAATATAAACCCTAGCCATACTCCTTTATAAGATAGGAGTGACTTTATTACAATCTAGTAGGGTTTTATTAACTACTTTTAGGGAGATTATGACTCAACACTGTTGGAGTCCTTTCACGGCCCCCCCTTAAAGAAAGCAATCATCAATTTTATTTCAGCCTTGTGCCGAGTCTAGGAGGGAGGAACCCCTACAGTGTTCCAAGGGTTGATCCCCCTCAAGGATCAAAATCTATAGAGCTCCTTCTGGGATTCTATCAGTAAACTATCTATACCTAGGTGTTTGGGCGACTGAGCCACCCAGGTCGACGGGTGAACCATCTATACCCAAATTTTTCGGATACGGTTAGATTTTGGCTCCAGTTTTGAAGCCAACTTGAGGCTTATAAATACCTCAAGTTTTCTTACATTCAAAACAATAATTTTAGGGATTATATTCTGAGAAAATATTGTGTGATAATTGTAAGAAAAGGAAAAGGGTTAAGGGAGTGACAAAGAGTGTAATCTTGTCTCCCTTGTAAACTCAAGTGTAAGGGTTGGTTCTTCACCCAAAGAAGATCGGTAGTGGACTTCGGTGTGCCTCAAGAAGGAGGACTCGGGAGTAGACGTAGGCAATTGGTGCCGAACCACTATAAAAATTGTGAGTATTTCTTTGCTTTCAAATTGCTTACATATTCTTGTATTGACGCTTCCGATTCAACTCACTCTTTGAAAGAAAAATTTTTATGTTGCTTATCTTTCGGGTTTACTTATTAACTTAGCAACTTTCATTCAATCACTCACTCGTTTTACTAAAAACTAAAAGCTTCAGATTTCATGTTTTGGTTTAATTGAAAAGATTTTATCTAAAACCAAATATTTACATTAGCACTAATTCACTCCCCCTCTTAGTGCCAATTGATCCTAACACTTGAAACTCTATAGGGGTTCCCTCCTCCAAGGTTTTCTACACAATGGTTGAAAGAAATTTGATTTATTGTTGATAAAATAGTGATGGTTACATTAGTTTATTTAGGGACTCAAAATCCTAACTTATAATAAAACTCCTTTTTTAATTAAACCAAGACTCATACTAAACCAAGACTCCTCTTCCCCTCAACTCCTAAGCCCTAGCCAACTAGGTGGCCGGTGGCTACAGAGGACTCTTATTCAATCAAGGGGAGAGAGTCCTAGCTAAATGAAACTCTCCCTCTCTACCCTAAACGGTCTCTCTAAAGAGGAGGGGGCGGCTAGAAGACTCCCTCTTCATATAGACTCTTCCCTAATGGAAGACTTCAACTCCTAATCAAAGTGAAACACTCTCATCTCATAACCTAGCCACCTCCTCTCAACCCTAGTTGACTTCCCCTCATCAAGGTGGGCTGTCAATTGGGTTAATTACAAGCTGGACTTAGTTGACTCCAACCCGAATCCATCTCTGACTCCTAGCCCGACTTCAGTTCAGTCGAATCCTAACCATACTAGGATTTGGACTGATTTATTATAATAGACTCAAATCTCCTCCTAACTAACCTAATATTAGGTTTTCGTTAGCCAACATGCCCAATCTAAGGACTTAACTCAATTGACTAAGACACAACTTAGTTAGGGTCCTAATAGATCTACCCTCTTCAAATCAGTCTTGTCCTCGAGGTTGAGGCTCCATGATCTCTGAGTCTGAATTTATGGCTTGTCATGAGGCTTCCTTGTTGTATTTGAGGTAGGCACATCACGATCACACGGTTCTGCTTTGTCTTGTATCTCTTCATCGGTGGTCGTGTCTGGATGGTGATACGTCATAATCCTACGATACCATGCAATCTCTAGTAGGAACTGGGCCTCCTCATCGACTTGGGTGTTGGGTGGATGGATTTAGGCTAAGTCGTGCTCTTTAAACTTTCATTTACTATGAGATTTCTAGAGTATCAGTTGTAATTTTAAATTAGGACCCAGATCTAATCCATAGGTCATGGTTTTCAATGTGATCCCTGAATTTGTAAGGTCCAAAGTAATGGAGAGACCACTTCATTGACGTTCAAATTTCTTGCTAGTAGGGCTAGAAGTGTAGGAAAGCTCTATCTTCAAATTTTTGTCCATTCTAATGTTTCTCAAGAGGCCGTTTCTTTTTTGCATGTGCTGCCACTGGTTGATCCTTAGCGAGGGCTAGTCTTTCTTTCATACCAGAAGCACCGGTGAAGAGTAGAGGCTGCAACTTGACCGAATGACCCTTATTTCAAGCATCTCATTTACAATCCTCTCTATTTCAAATTTTTGGTGGTGAGGATAATGATATGGGAGCATTTGCTAGTGGTATGCCTGAGAGAATCACAATTTGGTGGTCATGTCATCGGACAGGAGGTAGCCTACGTAATTCATCGAAGACGTCTAAAAATTCAGCAAGTAATTAGAGAAGGTTTAGGTCTTCAATTTTTGTTGTCTCCCTCATATGTTGCTGCTGGAGTTGTATTAGGAAGCCACTATTCACTTTGTGCAAAACCTTCTCCATTCATTACATTAAAACTATCGTCACATCGCTCCTATGTTTCCCGCGTAAGATCACATGTTTTCCTTCGCTAAAAAATTTCATAATTAATTTAAAAAAAATTCAGGAAACATCACCTAACGTAATCAGCCATTCGATGCTAAGCACGGCCTCATAATTATCGAGTGAGAGGAGGAAGAAATCAGTAATTATTTATTGGTCCTGTAGCAACAATTTCACGTGTGGATATCTTTGATCGCACTTCAAAATTTGATCGTTGACTACCTTAACATCAAACTTGCTACAATTTTAGAGCATTAATCGAGCAGAAACCTTGTTGTTCATAAAGTTGTTGGTGCCCTTGGTCTCACTGGGTACGATGACGGGCTACTGCTTAAGGAATCCTACAACTTTCATTATTTGTGGGTTCGCATAGCTGGTTGGAGCATGAGTAGTACAATCGAGCAACTGCGGGTCCTCCATCGTGTTCTCCTCCTCATGTTTAAGGTCCTCCTCTTCTCATTCTGGTTCTTCAATAGGTTCTATTATGAGAAGCTTCCCCTTTTTGCACTAATGATTGCGACTCCAAAGTTCGTTACAATGCTAACATAAGCCCTTTGTGGATTTGTCGTAGTGTTCTTCTTGGGTAAGTTCCTTGGGCTGAGAGGTTTGGTTGGCAGTAGGGGAGCTCGAAGGCTTGATGGTTGCTGGTCAGTTCATGATCTTGGTCTTTTGAGCATCGTTGTTCAGCCATTCCTTATGATGTGAGCGAAGGAGATGCCAACTCTCAATGTATATGGTTGTCACGCCTTGACTTCGCATCTGATCTCCAATTTTAGTCCTTCAGTGAACGTCCCTAGCAACTATTTTTTAAACCAATCTTGAGTTTGATTTCAAAGATGCTCAAAACTAGTTTGATATTCTTGCACGGTTAAGGTTTGGCAAATCTTTATGAGTTAGTCGTTTGTGCTCTTGTACTCCATCGGTCTAAAGTGGATCAGTAGCCCGCTCTTGAATTCCCTCCATGTTGGGACTCTATGGGTGTGCTCAAACAATTATACCAATATATGGCATATCCTTCAAGGTGTATGACAGTGATGTCCTCCATGGAAGCCTTCAGTGTTTGGTGATAAGGGATTAGCATTCCGTACGGAAAGCCATCCCGTCATGCCAACATCTTCCCATCGAGGGAAGTCCACCCTCATGTGTGTATGTGTTGGATCCATCTTGCGTTCTTCCTTCTCCATAGGGTTCTCTTTATGATCTGGTCTCTCATCTTGCTGTGATCTTGTTAGGCTTAGTGATTGCCCCAATCAGAATTATGCGAAGAGAGCGCGTAGTATGTCTTCTATACGCATCTCGAAGGCCTCCAACTTGACACTGATCAAATCTACCAATGCCATAGCATAAGAATCAAAATCTGTAATGTCAAGATCCTTCTCCTCCTGTTGTGTCAATGGCATAAACTAGTTGGGTGGATTGGTGGCTGAAAGAGTTGGTGTATCAAGAGTAGATGGCTTCGGTTTGGGGCTGATAGGTTACTATTTTAGGTTACTGTTAGGGTTATAGTTTAGAGCCACTATAAGGGTCATGTAGGGGTTATGATAGTGGATGTTTATATTAGGATCAATTGACACTAAGAGGGGGGTGGGCAGGGTGAATTAGTGCAAGTGTAAATTTTCAATTTAGATGAAAACTTTTTTATTAAACCAAGATAGGAAATCCGAAGCTTTTTGTTCTTAGTGAAACGAGTGAGTGATTAAAAGAAAGTTGCTAAGTCAATAAGCAAATCGGAAAGATAAGCAATGTTTGAAGGAAAGAAATTATCGTGAAAACTTTGCTTTCAAAGAGTTGAGTTAAATCGGAAGCGTCAATACAAAAATATATAAGCAATGAAAGCAAGAAAACACTCATAATTTTTATAGTGGTTCGGCACCAACAGCCAACATCCACTCCCGAGTCCTCCTTCTTGAGGCACACCAGCATCCACTGCCAATCTTCTTTGGGTGAAGACCAAACCCTTACACTTTGCTTATAAGGAAGACAAGATTACACTCTTACATAATATTTTCTCAGAATATAATCCCCAAAAATTTGTTGTATGAAATGTAAGAAAACTTTGGGTATTGATAGGCCCCAAATTGGCTTCAAAATCGAAGCCAAAATCCAATCGTATCCGAAAAATTCGGGAACGGGTAGTTCACTCGTTGGCCTGGGTGGGTCAACCACCAAAAGTGCCTAGATTCCTAGGTACTAGAAGTCCAGCCACCCAGCCTGGATGGCTTAGCCACTTACAGTCGACCGAAATCCTAGGTATGACAGCACAACCATCACTTACCAGCGGTTTACCCATTGGAATCTCCGTGAAAGTTGTTCCCTCCACTTTTCAAATTTTGGCTTGAACCTGATGTTGACCAATTCTTTGGTCAACTAATTGAGCTCAACCTAAGCTCGATCAAACCCTAGAGCAGTCTTGGTTGCCTCATTAAGTTGATTTCCAAATCATACTCAAATCAGACTCACTCTTAATCTATGACGTAAAGATTACAATCAAACATGACCACCAAGCTTAATGACCTCACTCCTACATTTCAACTACCTTTGGAATCTCTAGTGATGAGTTTCACGATCTTCCACTGGCGATCTCCTGACGTGTTCCTAGCGAGCTTCTTGATCCCTTCAGTGAATCTCTTGGCGAACTCCCAGCGAGCTCCCACCGCATCGCCTAATCCTTGTACCGATGCATAAGCTTGATCCTAGGTACATGTCTGATCTGTAACTCCTTCTCCCACATGATTAAGCATGCATGATCCTAACTATGACTTAATTAATCTCAATCATAATACCCACAAGTCAACTTCAAGACCTTCCCAACTCTCGGCAAGCCTTTCGGCTACTCCCAACAATCTTCTGGCGAGTCTCGGTCTTCTTCTAGCAAACTCCCTTACGCCATACAAGCAAGCTCCTGATACCCTCGGCAAGCTTTCGACACTCTTGGCAAGTTCTCAACCTTATTGTTCGAACACCGACCCAATGCATGGACTTGACTTTGGCTAATCATGATTCTCACATTCTCTCTATCGTAGTTAATCCTGCATCAATCAACTCTAACAATCCTGTTATATCAATAACTCATCAATTGATTTCATCATCAAAATCTAAGATTCAACAATCTCTCACTTTTTTATGATGACAATCAATTGATGATAGGAGTTAATCCTAACTCCCCCTAAATCCATGCTACTTAAATTTAAGAGAATTACACACTCTTAAATTCAAGCAATCAATATTTTATGTAAATTTCAATATAAATTTGCACCAAGTCATCAAATCATGAATTTTATTAAGTCATTGAATCATAATAGGAATTATGCACTCATATCCATATCCAAGATGTCCAATCCATATCCATATCGATATCATGTGTTATCAGTGTATATCATCGATATCATGAGTCATCAATCAATATCATGTGTCATCAATGTATATTTCTCCTCCTTTGTCATCAACAAAAAGATGAAATATAGGGCTAAGGTTTTTAAGGCACATGAGTCTTTGCTCTCCCTTTGTAAAATATGACATGAGTCATAAATAATTTTCTTCCTCTTGAGAAAGAAGGAAAGAAAATAAGGGAGGAGTTGTAAAACATCATTAAGAAGAGCTCTTAATAAATTTCAAAAAGAATATTAAGATGAGCTCAAAAGTCTAAGTTGAAACTATTTTAACCACATCATATGCAATACATCATATTATAAAATTATGATTAGTATTCCAAATCATCATGTATATTTTCAAAAATCAACATGCATCATCATCATACATGATTTCACATCATCATATATTCTCCCCTTTTGTTATCAACAAAAAGGAGAAGTGCAATTAGCAAGTTTTTCATATATAAGAGCTTAGCAATTTAGCAAAATTTTCATCATTTTAGAACATACAAGCTAGTAAGTTCTTTCTTCCCTTTTGAGAAGTACAAGCTAGCAAATTTTTGCTTCCTTTGTAATATTCAAGCAAGCAATTTACATCATGCAAGCAAACAAGTTTTGCTCCCCCTTTGTCATTGTCAAAAAGAAGAAATAGTGTAAAACTTTTTTCATTACATTATTTTTCAAATCATCACATGAAATATATCAAGAAAAATTAACAAAGTGATGAGATGTACAATTCATGAAGACAAATTGTGACTATCAAGAGATAAATTATAAGAGAAACAAATAACAAAATATTTTGATTCATAAAAGATTTCAAGTTATAATTCCAATAAATCAAAACCACGATATAGGTAAATCACTCATTCAATTTCAAAATAATCAAAATCACTTTCAAGAGATTCAAAATATAATTAATAGACTTATTAGTCTCTTGAAATGCTAGTGATTTCCTTTCTCTACTTTGTGTGAGCAAGAAGGTAGAATCAAGGTAGAGAAATGAAAAATATCATATCACAAGAATGCTCAATTTTAAAGATGTATATTTTATAGATGTGAATTTTAAAATTAAGCTCAAAACTTCAAGATATTTAAGGAGATTCAAAATTTTAAGAGCTACTCATGCATTGAAAATCATCTCATGCAATTTCAAGTATAGTAAAAAATCATTTATTGTAAATTTTGATAAAAAGCATCAAGAATTTCATAAGAAGGCATAATAGTATATCAAGTTCAAATTATAAATCAAGTATTTTGCATGCATTTAGAAAGTCCTAATTTTCTTCTAAGTGATTGTTCCTCATTCAATGTTATTATATCCAAATTTACTTCTAATCATATTAATAATTTTATCTCTCCCCTTTTTTTATCAATGTCAAGAAAGAAATATAATGACATAATTTCTTCTTAGCATTCATATTCAAATTACGCCAAAAAGTACAAGGAGATAATGTCATTAAAGATAAAATAAAATTTTTGAATATTGAAAGACAGACATGATTTAGTTTAATAAGTTTCTTTCCCCTGTTTTTTTGTGAATAATAAACATGAGTCTTAGGGGATAATCTTAATTCATCCAATATAAATCTTTTTAATAAAAAGGAAGAATGATCTTGATAAATATTTTAATTATTATTGTTACGATCATAAATCTTATTTTTATTAAAAAGAGAAAATTATAGAAATTAGTAACGTGATTGCCATAACGTAAAAGTCAAGTCAAGAAATTAAAGAAATATTCATGATAATACACATCTCTTTCAATTTCCAACTTATCACAAATTTAAGATATACTAATTTTGATGATAAGTTACGTCATTCATGAGTTTTAAAATAAATCATGTCAAGATAAATATTGATATCAAAAGACATTCATGAATATTAAAGACATGATTTAATTTAATAAATATCTTCTTAGATGATAAAATAGAATCATAAAAGAACAAAGAAGGGTCTTCATCCCATAAAGATATCATATTATAGATATCAAGATAATGAGTTAATTTTAAGGAAGAAAAAAATTAGAATATCTTGATTTATATATATGAAACTTCAAGTTTTCAAGAATATGGTTCATAAGAATATTTTTAAATTTTATTTTCTAAACTTGCCAAAATCATGATAATAATTTATTAATGTTCAAATCATCAAATCATCAAAATCACTTTCATAGTTCAAGAGAGTCATAAAAATAATATAATCAATTCATTAATCTCGTTTTAAAATAAAATTATTTGTAAACTTATCCAAAATCATCATAAAAAATCACTTTTTAAAAAATTTCAATACAGTCATCATAGATTGTTTTTCAAAAGAAAATAGCTAAAATTTTTTGTTTATTTTTGTAGTTAAAGAGATTCAACAATAAATGTATCATTTTATCTTTGTTGAAGGATTCATGGGATAAATATTCTTTCAAGAAGAATTATCCTTATTTTAAAATTTATTTCAAGAATGGATTGGCATTTAAAGTCAAAAACAAAATTTCATTATGATCATTGCAAAAAAAATATTTTTAAACAAAAGCTTCGATTCATTTTAAATCCAATGATTTTTATGTATTGAAAAATTCTATCATGTTACCAAGAAGTTTTTCCTTTAAAGAAAAATGATTTTATATATGACCTTTAAGTTTAAATTCAATATTTGGTCATTTAATCTCAAGACAATGTATATAAATTCAAGCACACAAATCAATACATTAATCATCATCAAAATCTTTCTTTCATACATATGACTTTTATTTAAGATAGCTAAACTTTCTTCTTTCTAATTCTAGCATACTCTAGCTATGCAAAGATTATGCATCATTGAAAGCAATCAAGATTAATTATAACAACCAATCATCCTTAAGATTCATTACCAATAATTTTATTTTCAATAATTATTCTTATTATTTGCTTAGGTCAGTGAGCTTTGAAAGAGTATTAGATCTCAAGTCATGTGCCTTGTGCATCTAATTTCAAAACATTACTTAGTGCTCCTAGCCTTGTTAGGATATAACTTTATATTACGGGAGGTTTTGATTTAGGTACCCATTTGAGTTTGGATCCTTCATGGTATGTTCTTCCCATTTTTTCTAATAGCTTAAGGTTGTTCATGGTTCCTTTAGGAACTCAAATTAATTTATGTGAACTATAATTTTTAAATGGACATTTGTAAGCTTTATGTCCTAATCTACCATAAAAATTACATTCGGTTTTAGGTGACAAATTTAATATAGGTCATGTCACAAACATGATTGACTTTTGTTGAATGTTACCAACAAAGCCTATATCATTTCTTCTATTAATATGATCCTTATTGGCAAGGATCATATTTAGGGATTTATTCCCTATTTCAAATTTTCTAATATTTGTTTAAGCATGATATTTTCCTTTTTAACATCATCTAGCATTTCACATTTAGAGCAAAAACTGTGTGATGGTACAGTATCATGCAAGGTTTCATGTTTAGTGCATGTATTATGTGATGGTGCTACTTCATGCATTTTATCATGTTTACTAACTAATGATGCATGCTCTTCCTTAAGTAATTTATAGTATTTACTAATCTTTCTAAATTCATCATAAAGCTTATGAAAAGAAATTAATAACTTATTAAAAGTAAAAGAGCTTTCGGGGTGGTTACTTACCTCATCATTGTTGGCCACGAGCATGAGATCTTCCACTTCTTCTTGATTGTGTTCTTCATCTTTGGAGCATCTCGACTTCTTGCTTCATAGTAAGAGGTTTTGTCTATCTTTAGATTATTTTTAAGGTTTAAGTTCATTAATTTTTCCAGTTCATTTGTCAAAAGTTCATGTCCAAGGTTCTCATCACTCGAGATTTCACTCGATGAGTCATATGTCATTCTTAGTTCACAATCCTTCATATTCTTTGGAAGGTGTTCTTCATATTTATTTTTGTGTGATATTTCATTTAATAAGTCATTTAAATTAAGTGTGTTGTTATCTGTCAATTCCAATGTAAGCCAAATTTTGAAAACTGAATCACAACAAGAAACCCGATCAAATTTATTTTTGTCTAAGGCGTAAAACAAGGTATTTTTAGCCTTGGCATTTAAAGAGAAAGTCTTCTTCTCCAAATCATTCCAATCGTTCATTGGAAGAGAAGACTTATAAAGTCCGTTTACAATAATAGTCCATAAATCAAGGTCTAAAGAAAGCAAGAAAACTCTAATCTGAGTTTTCCAATAAGTGTAGTCTGTCCCATTGAATATGGGAGGGTGAACTATAGAAAAACCATCTTAAAAACTAAAAAGAGCCATTCTCTTGGGTGTTAAACCAAATAAGAAAAATATGGCTCTGATACCAATTGTTAGGATCGATTGGCACTAAGAGGGGGGGTGAATTAGTGCAAGTGTAAATTTTCAGGTTAGATAAAAACTTTTCGATTAAACCAAGATAGGAAATCCGAAGCTTTTCGTTCTCAATGAAATGAGTAAGTGATTAAAAGAAAGTTGCTAAGTTAATAAGTAAATTGGAAAGATAAGTAACATTTGAAGGAAAGAACTTATCGTGAAAACTTTGCTTTCAAAGAGTTGAATTAAATCGAAAGCGTCAATACAAAAATATGTAAGCAAGAAAACACTCATAATTTTAATAGTGGTTCGGCGCCAATGGCCTACGTCCACTCCCGAGTCCTCCTTCTTGAGGCACACCGGTGTCCACTACCGATCTTCTTTGGGTGAAGACCAAACCCTTACACTTTGCTTACAAGGGAGACAAAATTTCACTCATTGATCACTCCCTTACCCCTTTTCTTTTTCTTACAATTCTCACATAATATTTTCTCAGAATATAATCCTCAAAAATTTATTGTATGAAATGTCAGAAAACTTGGGGTATTTATAGGTCCCAAATTGGCTTCAAAATCGGAGCCAAAATCCAATCGTATCCAAAATATTCGGGTATGGGCGGTTCACCTGCTGGCCTGGGCGGGTCAACCGCCGAAAGTGCCTAGATTCCTGGGTACTAGCGGTTCAGTCGCCCAGCCTAGGCGGCTCAATCACTGACAACCACCCGAAATCTTGGGTACGGCAATACAACTGTCGCTTACCAACCGTTTACCTACCGGAATCTCCACAAAAGTGGTTCTTCCACTTCTCGAATTCCGACTTAAACCTGATGTTGACCAATTTTTTGATCAACTAATTGAGCTCAATTAAACCCTTTAGTGGACCATGTTGCCTCTTTGAGTTGATTTCTAAATCACACTTAAATCAGACTCACACTTAACTTACAACTTAAAAATTACAATTAAACATGACCACTAAGTTTAATGACCTCACTCCCGTATTCTGACTACCTTCGAAATCTCCAGCGACGAGTCTCATGGTCTTTCTCTGGTGATCTTTCGACGTGTTCCTAGCGAGCTTCCCGATCCATTCGGCGAATCTCCTAGCGAACTCCCGATGAGCTCCCACCACATCGTCCAATCCTTGGCCCGATGCCTAAGCTTAATCCTGGGTCCATGTCTGATCTGTAATTCCTTCTCTCGTCATGGTTAAACCTATATTATGCTAACTATGACTTAATTAATTTCAATCATAATAGCCACAAGTCCACTTCAAGACCTTCCCAACTCCCGACAAGCCTTTTAGCTACCTCCGATAATCTTCTAGCGAGTCTCGGTCTTCTTTTGGTGAACTCTCTTGCGCCATCTAAGCAAGCTCCTGATACCCTCAGTAAGCTTCCGACGCACTTCTGACAATTTCCCAACCGCACTGTCCGAACCCCTGCCCAATGCATGTACTTGACTCTGGTAAAACGTAATTGTCACATTCTCTCTGTCGTACTTAATCCTATATCAATCAACTCTAACAATCCTATTTGATCAATAATCCATCAATTGATTTCATCATCAAAATTTAAGATTCAACGGTTTAGGGTTAAAGGGGTGGCTTAGGGTTGATGTTGATGGTAGTAACCAATTTGGTAGGGATTAGGTGTGGATGCATTAAGTAGTACCGAAGTGGGGTGCAAATTTTTTTTGTCAAAGTGGAGTGCTGTTGATGCTACTGTTTGGGACTGTTGAAGAGGCTATAAGGGGGGTTTGGTGATTGGCAGCAACCGGTTTGGTAGGGATTGGTAGTCGGAAGATAAAGATCGGTCGGTGGAGGGTTGCAGCTGCGGTAGACCATTGTTTGGGCTACGAATTTTTTGTTGTGGTTTGGGTTGGCTGTAGATTTTGGAGATAGGCTATGATGACTGTGTCTTAAGGCTATAGGGGTGCCTTACAGACAGTGTGGTTGGTGGCAACAAGTCTGGTAGTATTTGATGGTTTATGAGAATAAGAAAAGCAAAAGGGATGGCGACAGAATTTTTCATCGAAAAGATTTCAACAGTATAGATATAATTTTTTTTAGCAGTTTATAACAAAGATTTGAGTAGAACTTAATGGGAATCCACTGGTAAGGAAAATATAATGCCATCAAAAAATTCATGGGAGAATACAACAGCAAAAAATTTGATAAGATCAAGGAATACGAGAAGGTGCTGTGACAGATTTTTATGTCTGAAGTGTAGTAGTTAGGATGTAAAAGATCAACAATTTGTATCAGCAATTTTTGCAAGAAATTTAAAGGAAATCCACTGATAAAGAATGCCGAAGACATCGTAAAAAACTCATCAAAGATAGGGCAGCAAGATTAAAATAGGGCAGTAGTATATGGTTAAATTCTACAGCATAACTTTCATCATAAAGATGACATCTTTGTAATAATAAGTTTATGCAGCAAAATAGGAACACTTTTTTAGTTTTTTGGGTTTAAGATAACTAAATTGCAATAGTAGTAAGGTAGAATATCAAAACCTAATGTAATTTACAATGAGATTGAATGGGTGATCTATGTTAGTGGTGATGATAGTGGAGTTTGCAATAATCAGAATAATTGTGGGATTTGCATGGGAGATGGATGAAGATGATGGGCAGCTATAGAAGGGCAACAAAGCTCCAAGGAACACTGTTCTGATACCAAGTGTTAGAACTTTTACGGATTCTAAGCTTGGGGTTGATCTCTATAGGGGATCGACCTCCTGGAACTCTATATGGGTTCTCTCCTCCAAGATTTTTTTGCACAATGGCTAAAAGAAATTTGATCTATTAATGATAAAATAGTAGTGGCTACATGAGTTTATATAGGGACTCAAAACCCTAACTCCTAATATGAGTCCTTCTTTAATTAAACCAAGATTCCTACTAAACCAAGACTCTTCTTCCCCTCAAATCCTAACCCCTAGCCAACTAGGTGACCGACAACTATAGGGGACTCCTATTCAATCAAGGGGAGAATGTCCTAGCTAATTTGAACTCTCCCCCTATACCCTAGCCGGCCTCTCCAAAGAGGAGGGGGCGGCTAGAAGACTCTCTCTTCATATGGACTCTTCCCTAATAGAAGGCTCCAACTCCTAATTGATGGTTATAGGTGCCCTACAAGCCAATCACGTGAGTGATGGCATGTGTGACACGCTATGTGATCTTTTTGCTTATGATTAATATTGACATATTCTCACATTATATTATTTGTTACATATATATTGTGATGTCCTTGGTTCTGTGTAATGGGAATCAGATCGTGATGAGATTACGATAATGAGATCGATTCACCTTTAAACACAGATCCTAAATAATCCTGGTCATAGGTTACTCAAGAGAGATATTGAGATAACAGGATAGATCAGTGTACTATATATCCGTCCATATGATAGAGGCGGCTGGTCTCAAAGCCACTTATGTGGAGACACTAAGGATATAGTACAGTGCTCATTAGAGTGAGTTCACTGATTGATCCACTTATGGAATGTTGTATGGTTAATGATACCTAATGTCAGACAGTGATCTCATAGTCCTAGTTGTGTATCTGGTCCTTAGACTTGAGACACTAAGGATGCCTTATATGAGTACTCCTTCCTTTGACGTCAAACTTATAGGTTTGGAAAGTTCCAGATCTGGTACATTTGACTATCGGGATTGGTAGGCAATCTTACGAAGGCAATTGAGTATGAATCGAGGATCATCCATTCTTGGTATCACAAGAGGAATATCCCATATGTGCTTACTCACACAATCCCTAGCCAGGGTCATTCAGATTAAGAGAGAAGGAGATCTCCAGTAGAATCCGAATAGAGCAAGACAAACTGATTCCGTATGTAACCTGACAGTACCATGTCCAATATACGGTCTCTGGAATATTATTTGGATGAGGGATTATAGATCATGGTAACTGTGGATAGACAGGTCCGATGGATTTGATCCCCCTATACCGTCTGGGGGCTATGGCGTAGTGGCCTAGTACGTCCATAGTCGATGAGTCGAGTGAATTATTATCTCCATAATAATTCACTATATCAGAAGGAGTTCTGATGGGAGTGACTCACAATCAACTCGGTATCGGGCCTAGAGGGTCACACACATATGGTGGACGCTTTAGCGAATAGAGGATTTGATGAAGATCCAATTAGCTCCTATTCTCATTAGATGAGACCCTATGTTGATGGGCTCTTTGATTAAGGCCCAATTATAGGCCTAAGGAGATTATTGGATAGAGATCCAATAATGCAAGGTTAGCGGGTTATTGGATGGAGATCCAATACCCACTAAGGTAGGAACCCTAGGATTTTGGTGGCTCTCTATAAATAGGAAGGGAGACTCATGGTTGATAGGCTGCAACTTTAGCCACCACCTCCTATTCTCCTCCCTCCCTCTGAGCAAGAGTTGCAAGATCAGATTGAAGAAGTTTCGCTGCAGAGATCCATCATGTGGATACCGCTAGAGACGAGGACACTTGACCTCCTTCATCTTCTCCATCCAGATCTGGAATATAAGAATATACGATCTCCCTAGGTAAAATCAATCTCTCACACATCGTGATTTTTTCGATTTGTATGGTTTTTCTCGTGACCCCAATCTTTTGCACGATAGTTTGATCTACGTGAAAAATCAATTTTTGTTTTAATTTTTGCTGCTACCTGCAAGGGGCGGTCGCCCATAGGGGCAGCAACCCGTAAGGGGCGGCCACCCCGGGCACGCCCGGCTGCGGCAACCCACAAGGGGTTGCCGCTCGCGGCCAGCCCTACCGCCAGCAAGGGCGACGGCGCCGGTCGCAAGGGTGGCCGCCCCTTAGCAGGACGGCTGCCGGCCGCAAAGGGAGCCGCCGCCTTTGCAGGGGCAGCGACGGTGGCGGCGCAGTGAGCGTGAAGGAGGGCTAGGGCATCTTTTTGAGAAAAAGATGGTTATGCCCCTCAGAATTTGAGAACTTCCAGCTCTATCCCCCTTTATACAAAATTTCTTAAATGCCCCAAAATTTCTGAAGATTCCAAGGACTATCCTCTCATCCAGAATACCAAAAACACTCTCAATAATTTTAAAAATTCTGAGGACCGTCCTCATGTACAAAATTTCAAAAATACCCTTGATCATTCTAGAAATTTCGAGGATTGTCCTCTCATCTAGAATTACCAAAATACCCTTGATAATTCTAAAAATTTTGAACATGTCCTGATTTTCAGAAAAATAATTAATTAAATAGTTTAATTAATTATTATATATATCTAGTAAACCTACATATGATGTGATGTATATGTGATGTATGATGTAGATGGATGATCATGAGCCATGTGTTGTGATGTATGTAATTGTCATTATTATTATTATTGGGACCTGCGAGCCTGTGTTTTTCTCGTTTATTATTGGGCCTGCATGCCTGTGATTATTTGTAATTACATGGAGAGGCGCAGCGAGAGTGTGGAGGTTTCAGTGGGACCTATGATGCCGTGGCGGGAGATCACGACACATGGTGATGCAACGATCTGACGGAACTGATGAAGACGAGATCAATAATCACTGGGCATGAAGATGCGCCAATGCACATATAGATCCTATTGTGAGTGATTAGGCCTATTGGCTCGGGCTTAATCATATTAGGTGACGACTCATGATCATCCGGTGTGGCTTGCATATGTGATGTGTTATACACCTATTAGATATATGTATATATATATATTTCCATGCGATGTAGATATATATTAAATATGTATGTGTATGACACGACATATTAGGAGACCGATACAAAAACCCCCTCCTAAGATAATATTAAGTCGATAAGCGTGAGGCAATAAGATTGACTCACGTGGCCTTCCATCATTATAGGAAGAAATTGAATCACGACATAGGTTGAGTTGGTCGAGTCCCTCGAGGCTCACCTATCTACGTGATCGAGTTCTTGCTACGGCATAAAGATGTCACTGGTGACCTGAGGACATGGTATGTTTGGTCGAGTCCCTCGAGGGCATATCTAAATCAGACTCATCTTGTAACGATGGTGATGACTTAATTGAATATCATTGTTGGTCGAGTCCCTCAAGACAATGATGATTCGGAGGCTGAACGTGACGGGAATCACAAGGAGTTATGATTAGCAAGAGTTGCCTACCTTTTAGTGTAATTGGTCGAGTCGCTCGAGGTTGTACTAAGATGTCAATTGGATCCCGATCCCCACTAGGAGTCTGTCGCTAAAAAAATAATGGGAGTACATTAAGATAGAAGTCTATATCTTAATTAGTATTTTCTATAAAATCTAAATGTTATTTATTTTTACTATATCTTATTTTGTCAGAAACATGTCGCTTGCAAATCCCCTACATGGCATACTTGATGCCAACTGCCTTATTGGTCAAAAAGCTCCATAATTTGAGAATTGATCTCACGGAAGAGAAAATCTTATATGTCCTTAACATGATTGTGCCCATGCTGGAGGAAAGGATAAGCGAGGATGAGATCGTTCTCTTTGTGAAGTATATAGATAGTCCTAGAGGATAACCTATGCGTTGATCTTATACTTCAGTCCCTACCAGATTCCTTTTCTCACTTCATCATGAATTTTAACATGAGCAAGTTTGAGGTGACTCTCCCTGAGCTCCTTAATATGTTGAGAGAAGCTGAGAGTGCCATCAATAAGGAGAAGCCAGTTCTTTATATTAGTGAGACCAAAAAGAAAATGAAGGCTAGCAAGACCCTTAAGAAGGGCAAGGGCAAAGAAAGACCAAGTAAGGTAAAGGTTGCCAAGAAATATTCGGGAAAGGACAAAGGACAAAGGACAATGCTTCCACTACGATCAAGACGAACATTGGAAGAGGAACTATAAGGACTACCTTGCAGAGAAGGCGAGACAGAAGCTTAGAGAAGCTTCAGGTATATTCATGATCAGTCTCCACTTGTCAGATTTTCATGATAGCACATGGGTATTGGATACCGGGAGTGTTTATCATATCGGCAATCTGTTGCAGGTTCTGGCAAGACCTAGGAGATTGGCTAGAGGCATGATGGACCTCAAGATGAGTAATGGAGCAAGAGTTATTGCAGGTGCTGTTAGAGAGGTCACTCTATATATGCCTGGTGGAGCTATTATTGCATTAGATACATACTATTTCATTCCCTCTATTATTAAAAATATTATTTCTATCTCTTGTTTAATAATTTGTAATCTGTTGCAGGTTCTAGCAAGACCTAGGAGATTGGCTAAAGGCGAGATGGACCTCAAGATGGGTAATGGAGCAAGAGTTATTGCAGGTGCTGTTAGAGAGGTCACTCTACATCTGCTTGGTGGAGCTATTATTGCATTAGATACATACTATTTCGTTCCCTCTATTATTAAAAATATTATTTCTATCTCTTGTTTAATAATTAGTGGATATAAATTAGTTCTTAAGAATAATAGTTATTCAATAATTATGGATGATGAGATCATCACTAGAGGAACCCTTATAAATGACTTATATGTGTTAGACACTTCTCCACATACCATGAATATAAATATTCTAAGAGGAAAAGAGATGAGATGAATAATGCATACATATGACATTATAGGCTAGGTCATATACATGAGGGAAGGATTCAAAAGTTGTTGAAAGATGGATACTTAGATCCATTTGACTATGAGTCATATGCAACTTGCGAACCTTACCTTCGTGGGAAAATGACCAACTCTCCTTTTAGTAGAACTGGAGAGAGAGCCACTGAGTTATTGAAACTCATACATAGTGATGTATGTGGTCCCATGTCGACTCAAGCTATAGGTGGTTACTCATACTTCATTACATTCACTGATGATTTCTCTAGGTATGGACACGTGTACTTAATGAAGTACAAATCCGAGGCCTTTGAGAAATTCAAGAAGTATAAGATGAGGTAGAGAACCAAATTGGAAAGAGTATAAAGACTCTTCGATCAGATCGAGGAGGAGAGTACTTGAGTACGGAGTTCACCCATTTCCTCAAGGATAATGGGATTCTATCCCAGTGGACACCTCCTTATACACCTCAGCTCAATGGTGTATCAGAAAGGAGGAATCGTACGCTGTTAGACATGGTGTGGTCCATGATGACTTTCGCTGACCTACCCGTTTCACTCTGAGGGTACGCCCTAGAGACTGTAGCTTACCTTATGAACAGAGTTCCATCAAAGTCGGTAGTGTCTACACCATATGAGATATAGAAAGGAAAGAAGCCCGATCTTAAGAATGTTAAGATTTGGGGTTGTCCTACCTATGTTAGATGACACAACCCCGATAAGTTGGAATTAAGGACAGAATGGTGCACATTCGTGGGATACCCAAAGGAAACTTGTGGGTATTATTTCTATCATCGAGGACCGAAAGGTCTTTATTACCAAGAGAGCTGTGTTCCTTGAGAAGGAACACATTCTTGGTGGAAATAGTGGGAGCGAGATAAAATTGAGCGACGTTGGAGAACCTAGCTCAAGTATCATTCCAAAGCCTGAGTCTGTTCAGGTACCTAACACACAAGTTCTAACTTTACGTAGGTCTAATAGAGTATCTCACCCTCCTGAAAGATATGTGGGACATATCAGTGGAGATAACTCTCAAGATGTTGATCCTCAGACCTACGAGGAGGCTATTATAAGTATAGACTCCGGGAAGTGGCAAGATGCCATGAATTCTGAGATGGATTTCATGTACTCTAACAATATTTAGAACTTTGTGGATGCACTTGAGGGTATTTTACCTATCGGCTGCAAATGGATCTTCAAGAAGAAGATCAGAGTGGATGGAAAAGTAGAGACTATAAAGTAAGGCTGGTAGCTAAAGGATATCGTCAAAGACAAGGAGTTGACTATAACGAAACCTTTTCACCTGTAGCCATGCTTAAGTCTATTAGAATTATTTTGGCCATTACAGCACACTATGACTATAAGATCTAGCAGATGGATGTCAAAATGGCATTCCTCAATGGCAACCTCGAGGAAGAAGTGTATATGATACAACCAAAGGGATTCGTATCCAAAGAGAGTCCAGATAAAGTGTGCATGTTGCTTAGATCCATTTATGGATTGAAGCAAGCTTCCCGAAGTTGGAACATAAGATTTTTTGAGGTGATCAGATCTTATGACTTCGTTAAGAACGAAGATGAGCCTTGTGTGTACAGAAAGGTAAGTAGAAGCGCTATCACCTTCTTGGTGCGATATGTGGATGACATCTTAATCATTGAGAATGATGTAGGAATGCTCTCCACAATAAAGGCTTGGCTATCAGAAACTTCTCCATGAAAGATTTCGGGGAAATATCCTATATTTTGGGGATCCAGATCTATAGAGATAGATCCAAAAAGATGCTTGGCTTATCCCAGTCTAGGTACATAGACTCCATTGTCAAAAGATTTGGCATGGAAAATTTCAAGAGATGTCTCATACCGATGAGACATGGAATATCACTTTCTAGGAGTATGTCCCCAATGACTCCTGAAGAAAGGGTATGCATAATAAGATACCTTATGTCTCACGATCGGGTCTATCATATATGCGATGCTATGTACTAGGCCTGATATAACACATTCTCTGAGTGTCACGAGCAGGTATCAAGCAGATCCAGGTTTAGAATACTGGAAGGCAGTAAAGTGTATCCTTAAGTACTTAAGAGTGACTAAGGATCTTTTACAGGTATATGAAGGAGGTAGCCTCCAGGTTGAGGGCTTCACAGACTCAAGTTTTTAGTCCAACATTGACGATAGCAAGTCAAATTCAGGGTATGTTTTCACCCTGAATAGAGGTGCAGTAAGCTGGAAGAGTTCCAAGCAAGATACTATTACTGACTCGACCATAGAGGCGGAATACATTATTGTAGAAGAAGCAGCAAGACGAAGGGGTGTGGATGAAGAAGTTTATCAAGTATTTGGGAGTCATACCAAGCAGCGTGGAGCTGACTCCCATATATTGTGATAGCGACAGGGCGATAACTCTAACAAAGGAACTCAGGTCTCAACAGAATTATTCTAAGGAGGTTCCATCTGATTAGTGCAATCATGACCCAAAAAGATATAATAATGAAAATAGTTTCATCTGAAGATAACATTGCAGATACACTGACAAAGCCACTAGCTCAGATTATATTTGAGCGTCACAAGGGTCTGATGGGGATCAGACACATAGGTGATTGGCTTTTGGTCAAGTGGAAGATTGCTGGTTACAGGTGCCCTGCAAGCCAATCACGTGAGTGATAGCACGTGTGACACGCTGTGTGATTTTTTTTGCTTATGATTAATATTGGCATATTCTCACATTATATTATTTGTTACATATATATAGTTATGTCCTTGGTTCTGTGCAATGGGAATCGTATCATGATAAGATCACGATAATGAGATCGATTCACCTTTAAACACAGATCCTAAATAATCTCGATCATAGGTTACTCAAGAGGGACATTGAGATAACCGGATAGATCGGTTGACTATATACCCGTCCATATGATGGAGGTGGCTGATCTCATAGCCACTTGTGTGGAGACACTAAGGATATAGTACAGGTGCTCATTAGAGAATGAGTTCACTAATTGATCCGCTTGTGGAATGCTGTATGGTTAATGATACCTAATGTCATACAGTGATTCCATAGTCTCAGTTGTGTATCTGGTCCTTAGACTTGAGACACCAAGGATGTCTTGTATGAGTACTCCTTTCTTTGACGCCAAACTTATAGGTTTGGAAAGTTCCAGATCTGGTACAACTGGTTATTGGTGGTAGTCAACCTTACAAAGGTAATTAAGTTTCAATAGATGATCATCCACTCTCTGTATCACGAGAGGAATATCTCATATGTGCTTGCTCAGATAAATCCCTGGCCAAGGTCATTCGGATTGAGAGAGAAGGGGTTCTCCGGTAGAATCCGAATAGAGCAAGACAAACTGATTCCGTATGTGACATAACAGTACCATGTCCAAAATACGATCTCTGGGATATTATTTAGATCAGGGATTATAGATACATGGTAACTGTGGATAGACAGGTCCGATGGATTTGATCCCCCCTGTACCGTCTGGGGACTGTGGTATAGTGGCCAAGTACATCCATAGTCGATGAGTCGAGTGAATTATTATGGGGATAATAATTCACTATATCATAAGGAGTTCTGATGAGAGTGACTCACGGCCAGCTCGGTCTCAGGCCTAGAGGGTCACACACATATGTTGGATGCTTCAGCGAATACAGGATTAGATGAAGATCCAATTAGCCCCTGTTCTCATTAGATGAGACCCTATGTTGATGAGCTCCTTGATTAAGGTCTAATTATAGGCCTAAGGAGATTATTAGATAGAGATCCAATAATGCAAGGTTAGTGGGTTATTGGATGGAGATCCAATACCCACTAAGGAAGGAGCCTAGGATTTTGGTGGCTCTTTATAAATAGAAGGGGAGACTCATGGTTGATAGGTTGTAAGCCACCACCTCCTATTCTCGTCCCTCCCTCTGAGCAAGAGTTGCAAGATCTGATTGGAGGAGTTTTGCTGCAGAGATCCATCGTGTGGATACCGCTAGAGAGGAGGACCCTTGACCTCCTTCGTCTTCTCTATTCAGATTTGGAATACAAGGATATACGATCTCCCTTAGGTAAAATCAATCTCTCACACATCGTGGTTTTTTCATTTTTTCTCGCGACCCTAATCTTTTGCACGATAATTTGATCTGCGTGGGAAACCGATCTGTATTTTAATTTCCACTGCGCATGTGATGCACCGCTGAGGTTTCCCAACACTAATCAAACTCCTAATCAAAGTAAAACATTCCCATCTTAAAATCTAGTCGCCTCCTCTCCAACCTAGCAGACTTCTCCTCATCAAGGTGGGCAGCCAATTGGAATTATTATAAGCTTAACTTGGTTGATTCCGACCCGAATCCAACTCTGACTCCTAACCTAACTCTAGTTCAGCTGAATCCTAACCCTACTAAGATTTAGGCTGATTTATTACAATGGACTCAAATCTCCTCCTAGCTGACCTAATATTAGGTCTAGGTTGGCCAACAAGGCCCAATCTAAGGACTCGACTCAATCGACTAGGACCCGACTCAGCTAGAGTCGTAACAGAGATTTATTAAAATAAATCATGTCGTTTAGTACTTACGACTTAATCTTTCATACTATATCCTAAATGACATGATTTTTATTATATAATCCCTTTGTATTTATTATTATGATTAGAACATTGATATAAAAGAAAATTATACCATCATATTCTTTTTTTACTATGAAAAAGGCGAAGATAAAATTGGGGGGGGGGGGGGGGGGGGGGGGGGGAGAGGGGGGAGGGAGATGTTGAATCTCGAACTTTGATGATGAAATCAATTGATGGATTTATAATCTAACCTTTGTGTTGGAGATAAGTGATACAGGATTAACTACGACTGGGAAAAGACAAAACTATTAAGAAAGAATATATCGTTGGGTCGGGGTCAAGATCGGGCATCGGGTAGAGGTTCAGACGATGCAATTGCAGCTCACTAGGAATTCACCGGAGGTTGCTGAGTCTTTATCGAGAGTTTGCTGATAGGTGGTCGAGAGCTCACTGGGAGTTCGCCAAAGGTTTGAGTTCACTGATAAGAGATTAGGAGCTCGTTGGGGGTTCATTGGAAGGATGCCAGGAGTTCATCGAAAGATCAATTGACGTGTCGGACAATGAAGATTGCATATTGTAATTGTTTATCTTAAGTGTTGTAGTTAGCATCTTGATTTGAGTCCTAACTTGAGTTAATTTTGAAAAAAATCTTAGTAACTCAATTAGGGGCCAATCTGGTCCATTTTGGGTTTGATTTGAGTTCATGATAGAGCTCATTTTATTGACTTAGAAAGAGGTTAACATAAGGTATAGCTCAAGTACAAAATGTTGAGAAACCTCAGTAGAGCATCACATGCGTAGGGGAAATCAAAACAAAAATCGGTTTCCCATGCAGATCATATCATCGTGTAAAAGATTAGGGTCATGTTAAAAATATAAAAACTGAAAAACCACATCATGTGTGAGAGATTGGTTACCTAGGGACATAATATATTCTTGTATTCTAGATCTGGATGGAGAGGATGAAGGAGGTCAAGCATCCTCCTCTCTAGTGATATCCACAAGATGGATCTCTACAATGAAACTCCTCCAATCTGAACTCGCAGCTCTTGCGCAGTGAGGGGGAGGCTAAAGCTGCAGCCCATCAACCATGAGTCTCCTCTCCTATTTATATAGAGCTACCAAAAAACCCTAGGGCTCCTACCTTAGTGGGTATTGGATCTTCATCCAATTACCAACTAACATTGCATTATTGGATATATCCAATAACCTCCTTATGCCTCTAATTGGACCTCAATCAAGGAGCCCATCAGCATAGGGTCTTATCTAATGAGAATAGGGGCTAATTGGATCTTCATCCAATCCTCTATCCGCTGAAGCATCCACCATATATGTATGACCCTCTAGGCCCGATACCGAGCTGGCCGTGAGTCACTCCCATCAGAACTCCTTCTGATATAGTGAATTATTATCCTCATAATAATTCACTCAACTCATCGACTATGAACGTACTAGGCCGCTACACCATAGTCCCTAGACGGTACAGGGGGGATCAAATCCATCGGGCTTGTCTGTCCATAATTACCGTGTATCTATAATCCATCGTCCAACTAATATCCCAAAGACCATATATTGGATATAGTACTGTCAGGTCATATACGGAATCAGTTTGTCTTGCTCTAATCGGATTCTACCGGAGAATTCTTTCTCTCTCAATCCGAATGACCCTGGCTAGGGATTTATCTCAGCAAACACATATGAGATATTCCTCTCATGATACTGAGAGTGGATGATCCTCTACTGACACTAAATTACCTTCGTAAGGTTAGCTACAAATCCTGATAACCAATTGTATCAGATTTGGAACTTTATATACTTGTAAGTCTGGTATCAAAGAAAGAAGTACTTATACAAGGCATCATTGGTGTCTCAAGTCAAAAGACCAGATACACAACTGGGACTATGAAAATATTGTCTAACATTAGGTATCTTCAACCATATAGCATCCCATAAGCGGATCAATCAGTGAACTCATTCTCCAATGAGCACTTGTACTATATCCTTAATGTCTCCACACAAGTGGCTATGAGATCAGTCGCCTCCATCATATGGACGAGTATATAGTACACTGGTCTATCTGGTTATCTCGATATCCCTCTCGAGTAACCTATGACCAGGATTATTTAGGATCTGTGTTTAAAGGTGAATCGATCTCATTATCGTGATCTCATCACAATCTGATTCCCATTGCACAGAACCAAGAACATCATAATATATATGCTATAGATAATATAATGTGAGAATATGCCAATATTAATCATAAGCAAAAAGATCACACAGCATGTCACATGTGTCATCACTCACGTGAGTGGTGCAAGGCACTTGTAACCAGCAATCTCCCACTTGACCAAAAGCCAATCACCTATGTGTCTAATCCCCATCAGACCCCTATGACGCTCAAATACAATCTGAGCCAACGGCTTCGATAGTGGATCTACAATGTTATCTTCAGATGAAACTCTTTTCGTTGCTATATCTTCTCGGGTCATGATCGCTCTGATCAGATGAAACCTCCTCAAAATAATTCTGATGAGACCTAGGTTCCCTTGCTAGAGTTATTGCCCTGTCAATGTTGTAATATATAAGAATCAGCTTCACGCTACTTGGTACGACCCCCATATTATGATGAACTTTTTCATCCATACCCCTTCTTTTGTTGCTTCTGCTGTAGTAATGCATTCTGCCTCTATGGTTATGTCAGTAATAGTATCTTTCTTGGAACTCTTCCAGCTTACTACTCCTCCATACAGGGTAAAAACATACCCTAAGTTTGACTTGCTATCATCAATATCAGATTAGAAACTTAAGTTTGTGTAGCCCTCAGCCTGGAGGCTACCTCCTCCATATACCAGTAAAAGATCCTTAGTCCTTCTCAAGTACTTAAGGATACATTTTACTACCTTCCAGTGTTTTAAACCTGGATCAACCTGATACCTACTTGTGACACTCAAAGCATGCGTTATATCAGGCCTAGTACATAGCAAACATACATGATAGACCCAACAGCTGAGGCATAGGGTATCATATCCATGTTTGCCCTTCTTCAGGAGTCTTTAGGGACATACTCCTAGAAAGTGATATTCCATGTCTCATTAGTATGAGACCTCTCTTGAAATTCTTCATTCTAAATCTTTTGACAATGGAGTCTATGTACCTAGACTGGGACAAGCGAAGCATCCTCTTGGATCTATCTTTATAGATCCAGATCCCCAAAATATAGGATGCTTCCCCAAATTCTTTCATGGAGAAGGTTTTGGATAACTAAGTCTTTACTGTGGGGAGCATTCCTACATCATTCCCAATGATTAGGATTTCATCCACATACAATACCAAGAAGGTGATAACACACTCACTTACCTTCCTGTACACACAAGGATTATCTTCATTCTTAACGAAGTCATAAGATCTGATCGTCTCATCAAATCTTATATTCCAACTTCGATAAGCTTCCTTTAGTCCATAAATGGACTTGAGCAACTTGCACACTTTATCTAGACTCTCTCTGGATACTAATCTCTCTGGCTATATCACATACACCTCCTCCTCGAGGTTGCCATTGAGGAATGTCGTTTTGACATCCATCTGCCATATCTCATAGTTATAGTATGCTACAATGACCAAAAGAATTCTAATGGACTTAAGCATGGCTACAAGTAAAAAGGTTTCGTCATGTTCAACTCTTTGTCTTTAACGATATCCTTTAGCTACTAGCCTTGCCTTATAGGTCTCTACCTTTTCATCTACTCCGATCTTCATTTTGAAGATCCACTTGCAGCCGATGTGTACGATACCCTTAGGTTCATCCATAAGGTTCCAAACCTTGTTAGAGTACATAGAATCTATCTTAGAATTCATAGCTTCTTGCCACTTCCCAGAGTCTATACTCATAAAAGCCTCCTCGTAGATCTGAGGATCAACATTCTAAGAGTCCTCTCCACTAATATGTCCCATATATCCTTCAGGAGGGTGAGATACTCTACTAGACCTATGCAAAGTTGGAATTTATGTGTTAGGTACCTGAACAGACTCGAGCTTTGGAATGGTACTTGAGCTAGGTTTTCCAACCTTGCTCAATTCTATCTTACTCCCACTATTTCCACCAAGAATGAGTTCCTTCTTAAGGAACACAGCTTTCTTTGCAATAAAGACCTTTTGGTCCTCGGGATGATAAAAATAATACCCCAAAGTCTTCTTAGGGTATCACACAAACATGCACTGTTTCATCCTTGATTCCAACTTGTCAGGGTTATGTCTTCTAACGTAGGCAGGACAACCCCAAATCATAACTACCTTAATATCGAACTTATTTCCTTTCCATATCTCATATAATATAGACACTATCGATTTTATGGAACTATATTTAGAAGGTAAGCTCTGGTCTCTAGGGCGTATCCCCAGAATGAGATGGATACGTTAGCAAAACTCATCATGGATCACACCATGTCTAACAGTGTGTGATTCCTCATTTCTGATACACCATTGAACTGAGGTGTATAAGGTGTCCATTGGGTTAGAATCACATTTTCCTTGAGGAAATGAGTGAACTCTGTACTCAAGTACTCTCCTCCTCGATCTGATCGAAGAGTCTTAGCACTATTTCCAATCTGGTTCTCTACTTCATTCTTATATTCCCTGAATTTCTCAAATGTCTCAAACTTGTACTTCATTAAGTACACGTGTCCATATCTAGAGAAATTATCAGTGAATGTAATGAAGTATGAGTAACCACCTATAGCCTGAGTTGATATGGGACCATATACATCACTATGTATGAGTTTTAATAACTCAGTGGCTCTCTCTCCAGTTCCACTAAAAGAAGAATTGGTCATCTTCCTACGAAGGCAAGGTTCGTAAGTTGCATATGACCTATAGTCAAATGGATCTAAGTATCCATCTTTCAGCAACTTTTGAATCCTTCCCTCATGTATATGACCTAGCCTACAATGTCATAGGTATGCATTATTCACCTCATGTCTTTTCCTCTTAGACATATTTATATTCATGATGTGTGGAGAAGTGTCTAACACATATAAGCCATTTATAAGGGTCCCTCTAGTGATGATCTTATCATCCATAATTATGGAACAACCATTATTCTCAAAAACTAATTTATATCCACTACTTGTCAAACAAGAGATGAAAATAATATTTTTAATAATGAAAGGGATAAAATAGCATGCATCTAATATAATAATAACTCCATTAGGCAGATGTAGGATGACCTTCCCAACAACAATTGCAGCAACTCTTGCTCCATTGCTTATCTTGAGGTCCATCTCGCCTCTAGCTAATCTTTTAGGTCTTGCTAGAAACTGCAACAAATTACAAATATGATAAGCACTCCTAGTATCTAATACATATAAGTTATCATGAAAATATGACAAGTGGAGACTGATCATGAATATACTTGAAGCTTCTCCAAACTTCTGTTTCGTCTTATCTCCAAACTTCTTATGATTCCCCTCATGTTTGCCTTCCGAATCATCATGGTCTCAACTGCTCGATCAGCCATGAAGTTCAGTTAAGTCATCACCATCGTTATAAGATGAGTCTGATTCGATGGATATGCTCTCGACTGCTCAACCAAGTCATATCATGTCCTCAGGTCACCAGTGACATCTATATGTCGTAGGCAAGAATTCGATCACATAAATTGGAGAGCCTCGAGTGACTCAACCAACTCAACCTATGTCATGATTCAATTTCTTCCGATAACGATGGAAGGCCATGTGGGTCAATCTTATTGCCTTACACTTACCAACTTAATATTATTATAGGAGGGGTTTTCATTTTGTATCGGTCTTCTAATATGTAGTGTCACACACATATTTAATATATATCTACATCGCATGTAAATAAATATATATATATATATATATATATATATATATATATATATATATATATATATATACATATATCTAGTAGGTGTATAACAAACACATCACATATGCAAGCCACACCGGATGATCATAAGCCATCACCTAATATGATTAAGCTCGAGCCAATGGACCTAATTATTCACAATATGATCTATGTTTGCATCGACGTATCTCCATGCCCTATGATTGTTGATCTCGTCATCATCAGTTTCGTCGGATCGTCGCATCACCATGCGGCATGATCTCCCGCCATGGCATCGTGGGTCCCGTTGTCACCTCCACGCTCCTGCTATGCCTCTCCATGTATTTACAAATAATCACAAGCACGCATGCCCGACAATAAATGAGAAAAATATATGCTCACAGGCCCCAATAATAATTATTATTATTATTATTATCATAATTACATAAACCACGACACATGGCTCATGATCATCCATCCACATTATACATCACATCATATGTAGGATTACTAGATATATAATAATTAGTTAAACTGTTTAATTAATTATTATTTTTTAAATCAGGATATGCTCAAAATTTTTAGAATTATCAAGGGATTTTTGTAATTTTAAATAAGAGGATAGTCATCGAAATTTTTAAAATTATTGAGGGTATTTTAGAAATTCTGAACACAATAATAGTCCTCGAATTTTCCCAAATTTAGAGGGGCAAAATAGTCCTTTTCCAAAAGGAATGCCCTAACCCCTCTTGCCCCCCTACGTCGCCGCCCTTACATGGCGACGACTACCCTTACCCGTCGACAGCCTTCCTGCCAAGGGGCGAGCATTGCTGCCTTTCGGTCGGCGTCGTGCCCGCCGGCGGCACCTCCATGGGCGTCGCCCCTACTGGCACCTCCAGGGGCGTCGCCCCTCCATCGGTAAGCGGCAGCTTCTGCCCACAAGCGGCCTGCCTACGGGCGCCGTGCCTGCAAACACTGCCCCTGCGGGTGGCTGCCCGCCTTGGGCAGCCCCTGCCGCAAGCAAGTCAAGGGTGGCTGCCCGGCAGGCCACTCTTGAAGGCCACCTAGGCCGCAACCGGCAGCCCCCTTCAATGGACCTTGGCTTGGCCGGCCACCCGTGCAGGTGGCCAGGCCGTGGCTAGCCACCCTTGTAGGGTGCCTGGCCGTGGCCAGCCACCCCTTTCCTCGCTGCCTTCGCTACAAAAATGCAGCAATAACGCATAGAATAGTTCTATGCAATTCAATCTCATCACACGCAGTTTAAAACCAATCTTTCGCATGAAAACCATGGCTCTGATACCACTATTGGGAAACCTTAGTAGGAGCATCACATGTGCAGTGGAAATAGAAATAAAAATCAGTTTCCTATGTAGATCAAATCGTGCAAAAGAATGGGGTCACGTTAAAAATGTAAAAACTGAAAAATCACATCATGTGTGAGAGATTGGTTACCTAGGGAGATCGTATATCCCTGTATTCTTGATCCAGACGGAGAGGATGAAGGAGGTCAAGCGTCCTCCTCTCTAGCGATATCCACATGATGGATCTCTGTAGTGAAACTCCTCAAATCTGAACTTGCAACTCTTGCATAGTGGGGGGGAGGAGAATAGGAGGGGGAGGCCAAAACTGTAACCCATCAACCATGTGTCTCATCTCCAATTTATAGAAAGCCACCAAAAAATCCTAAGCTCCTACCTTAGTGGGTATTGGATCTTCATCCAATTACCCACTAATCTTACATTATTGGATCTCTATCAAATAACCTCTTTATGCCTCTAATTGGGCCTCAATCAAGGAGCCCATCAGCATAGGGTCTCATTTAATGAGAATATGGGCTAATTGGATCTCCATCCAATCCTTTATTCGCTGAAGTATCCACCATATGTGTGTGACCCTCTAGGCCCGATACCGAGCTAGTCGTGAGTCACTCCTATCAGAACTCCTTATGATATAGTGAATTATTATCCCCATAATAATTCACTCGACTCATCGACTATGGACGTACTAGGTCACTACACCATAGTCCCCAAACTGCACAGAGGGATCAAATCCATCAGACCTATTTATCTACAGTTACTGTGTATCTATAATCCCTCATCCAACTAATATCCCAGAGACCATATATTGGATATGGTACTGTCAGGTCATATATAGAATCAGTTTGTCTTTCTCTAATCAGATTCCACCGGAGAACTCTTTCTCTCTCAATCCGAATGACCTTGGCCATGGATTTGTGTGAGCAAGCATATATGAGATCTTCCTCTCGTGATACTAAGAGTAGACGATCCTCTATTGATACTCAATTACCTTCGTAAGGTTGGCTACCAATCCCGATAACTAGTTGTACCAGATTTAGAACTTTCCAAACCTATAAGTTTGGCATCAAAGAAAGGAGTACTCATACAAGACATCCTTGGTGTCTTAAGTCAAAGGACTAGATACACAACTGAGACCATGGAATCGTTGTCTGACATTATGTATCTTCAACCATACAGCATTCCATAAGCGGATCAATCACTGAGCTCATTTTCCAATGAGCACCTGTACTATATCCTTAATTTCTCCACACAAGTGTCTATGAGACCAGCCGCCTCCATCATATGGACGGATATATAGTACACCAATCTATCTGGTTATCTCAATATCCCTCTCGAGTAACCTATGACCAGGATTATTTAGGATCTGTGTTTAAAGATGAATCGATCTCATTATCGTGATTTCATCACGATTCGATTCTCATTGCACAGAACAAAGGATATCACAAAATATATGCTACAGACAATATAATATGAGAATATGCCAATATTAATCATAAGCAAAAAGATCATACAGTATGTCACGCGTGCCATCACTCACGTGAGTGACTTGCAAGACATTTATAACTAGCACAAAACTATACTAAAAAATACTATTTCTAGGTTTCTCGATCGTGGTAACATCAATTGCCAATGGTGGTACTACTAGGAAATGGTAGTACCACTATTGCCCAAGTTTTCAGGCAGCTTTCGACAGATGTACCATCGATGTTGGCGATGGTACCGCTTATACTTTAAAAATTCATGGTGTTTGATTTTTTGGTTCCAAATTTTAAAGTTAAATTGGGGTCTATAAATATCCCAAGTATTCTTATTTGGAATGGCAAGAAAGTGAAAAAAAAACTTGGGTAAATTCTATGAAAATTGATTAAGAGCTTCCCTTTATCTTTTAAGTGGAATATGAGTTTAAGGAATGGTTGATTGAGTTGTAAAGGTTGATCTCCTAAGCTGAGTAAAGGAGAGTGTAATGTTAGGATCAAAGCGACACTAAGAGGAGGGGGGGTGAACTAGTGCTTATAAAAAATTTACATCGATTTAAATATTTGCTCAATAAAAACTATATCAGAAATACATTTAAATGTAGAGACGTTTGTAAGAGTGCAAGCAAAGGTAGTAGACAGTTAAATAAGAAAGTAATGAAGATAAATAGTAAAGAAGGGGAAGCAAACCAATTTTATAGTGGTTCGGTCTCATGACCTACATCCAGTCCCAATTTGTCTTCCGTTGAGGTCACCAGCTTCCACTATTGATTTTTCTTAAATGGTTGAAGATCAACTACCCTCTTACAACTCTATTCTCCTTTTATAAGTTTAGGAGATAACCTTTACAAGTCTCCAAGCTCTCTCTTAAATAAAAAACTACACAATATGAAATGAGGGGAAGCACTCAATTACAATAGCATTTTCATAAGGTTTTTGCTCTTAATGCATTCTTACTTTCAGCAAGAATGTGTGGGGTATTTATAGGCCCCAAATGGCTTCAAAAGTGGAGCCAAAATTTAAATTCTAAGTGTTCCCGAGGTGCTGGTCTCGAAGACTATGTTCTGGGCACTTTAACCACCTGACACAATCTAGGAGATTATGTCTGGGCGGGTCAACCACTTGACATATCTTCGAAGATTGTGTCATCTTGGAGACCATGTCTTCGAAGATCGTGTCTTTTTTGACCTTGGATTACTGAAATGACTTTTATAATAAGTTTAAATTAGCCTCAATTAAGGCCTAATGGCCTCTTAATTGAGTTAGTAAAACTAATTCTCATTATGATGCCAACAACAATATTCAACGTATAATCTTCATTGTCCGATCGTCTCTTCGGCGAACTCCCGGCATCCTTCTGATGAACCCCCGATGTGCTCCTGATTTCCTCCAATGAACTCTTAACGAACTTCCAGCATTCTTTCGGTGAACTCCCGGTGAGCTCCCGATAATTTGTCGGCGAACTCCTGACGAACTTCTCGGTAAACTTCTGGTGAGTTCTTGGCGAGCTCCCGACAACATCATATGAACTTCGGCCGACCTTCGATAAACTCTCGGTAAGTTCCCATTGCATTGTCTAAATCTCGGCCCGATGCTTGAACTTAACTCCGGCCCAACATCTGATTGTGTTGCTCTTTACTATCACAGTTAATCCTGCATCACTTTCTTTAACACACAAGTTAGATCATAAAATCTATCAATTGATTTCATCATCAAAATTTGAGATTCAACAATCTCCCCCTTTTTTATGATGACAACCAATTGATAACAGGAGTTAACCGTAACTCCCCCTATGTATATGCCATAGGGTAAACAAAACAAACTTGAATTCAAAAGTACCATCACTTTTAAATTCAAGCATTTTGAAAATTTTCATAATTTAACCATACATGATACCATATATGTTAAAATTTTTAATGATTCATTTTCTTGGTATCACATAAAAGTTTCCATCATTATATTCACAAAATAACTATATCATCAATTATAATATAATATTTATTACAACTATTTCAAAGATCTCAAAAGTATCTCTCTTATGTCCTCAATTATATCATTTCTCCCCCTTTGTTATCAATAAAAATGAGAAATACTCAATTATATTTGAACAATATTTTTTTAAAATATTTATTACAACATTTAGCATATAAAGAGAGGATAAAAACTAATCTTATCTCAACAAGAAATTTGAATCCCATTTTTCTCTCCTTTTTTAAATGTCAATTATAAGTATAATTATTTTGAAAGAGAGCTCAAAAAGTCGAGATGTCTAAGAAGATTATAAGAGCTACTTGTGTATTCAAAATCATCTCATGTAAATTTCAAGCAAAAGCTTAAGAAATATAAAAAATAGCAAATTATATATTTGGATAGTTTAACATTCCCAACTCTCTTCTAAGAAAGTCAAATTGTTCTTCATTTAATGGCTTAGTGAAGATATCAGCCAATTGATGCTTAATATCAATAAATTTCAAAGATATATCATGATTACTTACATGATCTCTAATAAAGTGATGCCTAATGTCAATATGTTTAGTTCTTGAGTGTTAAATGAGATTTTTAGTTAAACATATTGCACTAGTATTATCGCATTTGATAGGACTATTTTTCAAGTGAATTCCATAATCTTCTAAAGTGTTTTTCATCCAAATGACTTGTGCATAACATGCACCAGCTGCTATATACTCAACTTCCGCTGTAGATAATGTAATTGAATTTTGTTTCTTGGAAGACCAAGAAACAATAACATATCCTAAGAATTGGCATGTTCTAGTTGCACTCTTTCTATCTATACTATAACCTCCAAAATTGACATTCGCATAGGCAAGTAAATCAAAGTTTTTAGACTTAGGATACAATAATCCTAAATTAGAAGTTATTTTTAAATATCTAAATATTTGTTTAACTGCCTTAAAATGAGAATATTTAGAATTGGATTAAAACCTTACACACAATCCAACACTAAATATTATGACCAGTCTAGTAGCAGTTAAATACAATAAACAAACTATCATTTCTCTTTATGTTTTTTGATCAAAATTTTCACCTTCATTATCCAAGTCTAATTTTGTAGAAGTGTTTATGGGTGTGTTTATGGCCTTAGCAATATCCATACTAAAGCATTTTAACAAATCTAAGGTATACTTAGTTTGACTTATAAAGATACCATTATTTAATTATTTTATTTGTAATCCTAAGAAAAACATTAATTGACACATTAGGCTCATTTCAAATTCTTGGCTCTTACTCTTGGGAAAGGATTCACATAAGAATTTATTTATTAAACCAAAAATAATATCATCAATATAAACTTGAATAATTATAAAATTATTTTTAAAATACTTAAAAAATAATATAGTATCAACCTTACATTTCAAAAAAAATATTTGAAATAAGAAAATAGCTAAGTCTTTCATACCAAGCCCTAGGAGCTTGTTTCAATCCATAAAGAGTCTTAGATAATTTGAAAACATGATCTGGAAAAAGATCATTTTCCAAATATGGGGGTTGTTCAACATAAATTTCTTTGGAAATGAAACCATTAAGAAAAGCACTTTTGACATTCATCTGAAATAACTTAAAATTATTAAAAGAGGCAAAGGCAAGGAGCATCCTTATGGTTTCAAGTCTAGCCATAGGAGCGAAGGTCTCTTCATAATCGATCCATTCTTCTTGGTTGAAACCCTTGGCTACTAATCTAGTCTTGTTTTTAACCTCGATACTATTTTCATCTTGCTTATTTCTAAAGACCCATTTATTACCAATCACTAAATGGTAATTAGGTTTAGGAACAAGCCCTCACACCTCATTTCTCTCAAATTGGTTTAACTCTTCATGCATTGAAATAACCCAAGAATCATCTTTTAGGACTTCCTCAATGCATTTTGGTTCAATTTGAGATAAAAATACGGCGCTAACACAAAAATTCTTAAATGATGAAAGAGTTTGAACACCTTTTGATGTATCTCCTATTATTTACTCTTTAGAATGAGCATCTATATACTTCCATTCCTTAGGTAAGGATTCCTTGGAAGTAGATGCATCCAAGTTGTTTTAGAGAGGAGGTTTATTTTCAAATTTAAAGTATCAAAATCAAAATCTTTATCAATATAATTTTTCTTCAATTTGGCAATCTCAAACAATATGGATGGATTCCTCAATTACTAGAGTTCTTTTATTAAATACTCGATAAGCTTTTGAAATTAAGGAATAACTAAGAAATATGCCTTCATCGGATTTTGCATCGAACTTTCCTAAGGCATCTTTTCATTCAAAATAAAACATTTACAATCAAATATTTTGAAATACGAAATATTAGGTTTTCTATTATTCCATAATTCATAAGGAGTTTTGGAGAGTAATGGTCTTACGAGAACCCTATTCATGATATAGCATATCGTGATAACGGCTTCGGCCCAAAAATATTTGAGTAGACTATATTTGTTTAACATGGTTCTAGCCATTTCTGGTAAGCTCCTATTTTTCTTTCTACTACTCCATTTTGTTATGGACTTCTAGGAGTAGAGAAATTATAATTATACCCATTTGAGTTACAAATATTTTGAAAATCATGATTTCGAAATTCACCACCATGATCACTACGTGTATATGAAATCATAAAAGCCTTTTCATTTTGAACAAGTTTACAAAATTTTGAAAAAATTTAAAAGAATCACTTTTGTGTGCCAAGAAATAGGTCCAAGTATATCTACTGTTATCATCTACAATAACAAACGCATATTTGCTATCTCATAAGCTTGTAGTATTAATTGGTCCAAATAAATTCATATGAATCAATTGTAGTGGCCTAAAGGTGCTTATTAATTTTTTGATTTGAAACTACTTTTTATTTATTTTCATAGTTCACATGCATCACAAACTTTTTCTTTTATGAACTTGATGCTAGGCATTCCTCTAACTAGATTTTTAGTTGAGATTTGGTTTAATAGTTTCATGCTAGAATGTCCTAGTCTCATATGTTAAATCCATACATCATCATTTAAGGTCGAAAAATATTTTTTCATTACAAAAATTATAAATGTTAATAATATACACATTATTGCTTCTTAAGGTAATCATAGAACTATTTTTATATGGTATTTCAATTATACAAGTGTTAGATTTAAATTTGATAATGTATCTATCCTTTATCACATAATTGGCTAACGCTTAGTAGATTATATTTTAAACCATCAACTAATAATACATCGTTAATCAAGAGGTCTGATTTATTACCTATGGTTCCTTTCTCAATGAATTTTCCCTTGTTGTTATCTCTGAATGTGACAAATCATTCATTTAGGCTAGTAAGCTTAGAGAAATAAGTTGGATCTTCGGTCATGTGCCTTGAGCATCTACTATCAAGGTACCATTTTATGCTTCTAGCCTTTGTTTTGAGACATACCTATAAGAAATGGGGTTTTGGTTTAGCACCCATTTGCTTTTGGGTTCCTCAGAAAAAATTCTACCTAATTTTACTAATGGCATCAAGTTGTTTGTGGTTCCTTTAGGAACCTAAATTAATTTGTGTGGACTATGCTTTTAAATGGACATTTATAAGCAAAGTGTCCAATTCTTAAAAAAAATTATATTTATTTCTAGGTGAAACATATAATGTAGGTCATTTAATGAAGATGGTTAGCTTTTGTTGACTGTTTCTCACAAAGCCAATTCCTTCATTTCTACGAACATGGCCCTTATTAGCAAGGATCATGTTTAAAGATTTATTCTATTTTAAATTTTTCTAATGTTTCTTGCAATGAAATGTTTTCTTTCTTAAGTATATCTAATTCTTTACACTTAATGCAAGGAGCTATCCTATGTTCATCATACTCTTTTTTAAAATTTTCAAACTCACTAGCAAGTGAAGCATGATCTTTCTTTAGCAATTTATACTTTATACTAACTAATTTAAGATCATCAAACAAGTCAATAAATGCATTAATAATTCATCATAAGATATAGAAGGCTCGTTTTAGTTACTTACCTTATTGCCAAATGCCATTAAAACGTAATTTGTAACTTCTTTCTTATTGGTTGGCTCCTCGGCTTCGGATGAACATGAGTTGTCTCAAGTAGCTTTGAGCATATTCTTCTTCTTTAGTTGTTTCTTCTTCACTCGGTGATATTCATTTTTGAAGTGTCATGGCTTCTTACATTCGTAACATATTATTATTTTTAAATTCACTTTTGTTCTTAGCATCTTGTTTTATTTTAGTCATTTTTAAGAATTTCTTAAATTTTCTTATAAGAAGTGCGAAGTCCTTATCATCATCATCGTCACTTGAATTTTCTCCCAAGTGGTCTTCCTTGGTTCTAAGTGCTATGTCCTTCCTGTTCTTTAAAAGGTTGTTCTCGAGTTCATCATATGCTATACATGTCATTTCGTAAGTTATTAGAAACCCGATTAATTCTTCAAGTGAAAAATTATTTATGTCCTTTGCTTCTTGTGTTGCCATTACTTTGGGATCTCAACTTTTAGGAAGGGATCTTAATATTTTGTTAACAAGTTCAAAATTAGAAAAACTTTTATCAAGTGCTTTTAGACCATTGACGACATTCGTAAAATGGGTGTATATGTCTCCTATGGTCTCACTTGATTTCATTTGAAACAACTCATAGTTATGCACCAAAATATTAATTTTTCTCTTTGACTCGTCTAGTGCCTTCCTGTTGTTTTCCTGAGTTTATGGATCCTTGGCCTTGAGGACAAGGCTGATTCAAAGAGGACGGGCTTGATAGGACTTCAACATAGTTGAGTCCTAATCACCATAGAAGTAATTAATAAGAACCCTGTGAGATTGTAAAATAAAACCCCACATAGTATCACTTCTATCCTATAAAAAGTATGGCTATGGCTTATTTTGAGGCCTTAGGGCTTCCTAGCTACCACCCCTTTTACTGGCTGATCGGCTAGGGTTTTTAGTAGAGGAGCGTGGCTTATGCAGCCATTTAGACCGTCGTACCCTTTATTTAGGCATGGCAGCTATAGGAGGAGTAAAAGGGGGACAAAATTGTAAGATATTGTAGGAGAAGTTACAGTGGAGATTGAACGTGGAATGATAGTGAGAACGTTGAGGATCGTCGCTTTGAGACCAAATGATATAAACCCAAAGGTTTTTTATCGAAGATAAATGATCGCTGTAAAGGCGGCTTTGGAGGGGATGAATAGTGAGATGTTAAGAACACTACTCTAATACCAATTGATAGGAATCCTTAGGTTTCTATTGAAGAGGAAAAGAGAAAAGGGGGATAAACGATAATTTCGAGGGGATCAAGCCTCCTTAATCTTTATAGGGGATCGACCCTCCTTGATCTCTATAGGGGATCGTCTCTCCTTGATCTCTATAAGGGATCGACCCTCCTAGGGTTTTGGCCTATTGGCTAAAATATATATTTTTTCATTGATTGCTTACAACAACATAGTTACACTCTTATTTATAGAGACTCTTAATCAACTCTTAATTGAACTTGAACTCTTAAAATAGATTCCTATTTGAACTCCTAATTAATAAACTCCAACTCCTACTAGATCAATATAATTTTATAAATAATATGACTTAATAGATGAAACCCAACGCTCATATCTGTAGACGTCTCTATCAGTACACGTAGCGGCTCACAGCTTCTCTTGTTTCTTTTGCCAATGTTGTACTGACTTTTCAATGATAATGCTCCTGCGTTTATTATAACAAATAAATTAAAGTTAAAAATAATTGATCCATACTAATCATAGTAATCATATAAAAATAATTCTTCCTAATTGTGTTACTTGCAATAACCATCTTAACGAGCCCTGGCTGAAACGAATCTGCAGTAAATGAGATAAGAACAGAAAGCATCAATTGAATCTTTCTCACTCAACCCGTTTCCCAAAGTAAAAGAACTAAAAGATTTTTTTCTTTTTTCTTTTGAACCCTCATGGATTTTGAACTTTTCCCCTCATGCGATACTCTAACAACATAGTTGTTTACTAAGAATCACTCTCTTTGTAACATACACAAAAAATATCAAATTAGTAACGAGCAAACTTAGATTGATTATAGTGGTTGTTCCACTGAAGCATGATACATTACAAATGACATGACGATCATGTAAATTATCACATGCTAACACATGACAAATAGGTCAATCATTTGAAGATTTTGTTGATCACGTGTTGGATTCGAGGATGCATGGTCAACTCAAGCCATATATGGTCGAATGTTTGACTGTTCAAACCATCGTTAGATTATGTGGACCTTAGGAATAGTGAATAGCATGTCATATCCCTGCCCGAAACATCACACATTCTTCTTTTGCCACCAACGATCTTGGATATAACTGCTCTCAAATCACCTATAAAAGGGACCTTCGGTATGCACTTACAAATGACTTCTCTTTCAGCACCAATTTACTAGTCTGAGTAATCTGAACTTGTAAATTAATTTGAGAGGAGCATTTATCGAGAACATCATTAACCTAGTTTTTACAAGATCAGTACTTCCAAGAACTACCACCTGGAATTGAGAGATACTTAGAACTGACCTTGGTTGGATCTAAATTACCACTCTAGTTCAGACAATCATAATCTATACAAATATACTAGCACTAGAAGGAGGATCTCTAAAATGTTTTAGAAAAATTTCATAGGACGATCAAGGTAGAACCCCAAAAAGTCAAACAGGAGGGTTCTAGCCCAACTTTACCAAATGCACCTTCTCAAACCCCCCAGCATCGATTCCTTTAGGACTGATCCATCCTAGACCCTTGGTCGGACCTACTTACCCCACTTTCCAATTACCCAATCATTAGCTCTGTTGTTGATCGTTTCAAGGCTTAGTGACTAACCCACCACCCGTCCAACCAACAGCTCCATTAGTGGAGATTGTAACGATACCCACTAAAGCCTTTTATAACCTCACTCACCAAGTCCAATTACTGTTCTAATCCATAGCCCCTTATCTCGCTTAGCTAACCAAGTTAGCATAACAAGGGGCACATCCCACTCCTCACACCCCCACTTTCCTGCTTTAGCACCATCGTCGGCCCCCGCTCCTAGTGTACTGGTAGAGTCGTGCCCTCACCAAGAAAACCGATCTCATATTAGCCAAGGAGTTTGCACCTGATTTCATCAGTTATAAATTACCAAAGAAGTTGACCACTTCCCGACTGGCCATAAGATAGATGGATATGATGTCTCTTGCTAGCTATTTCAAATGCTTCAATAATAAGGTTAGGCAAGTGGCATATCTAAGCTCCTTTATTTTGATTAATGCTTATATTGGTAGCTTCCAACCCTCGAAGTTTTTCATCTCAATCATCACTCAACCACCAACCAATTTCTTCTATTAGTTGCCAGAGGCCAATAGGCACATAGTGGCAAAAATGGCAATCACTAGAAAGAGAAATCATAGAGCTCAAGAAGGCTATCAAAGAGGTGTAAAGCTCATGGCCAAATAATTCAGAGCGGCCTCACAGAGACAAGCATCGGCGTAACTGAACTCTTTCTCATTTGGAATTCATCCCATTAAGCGCATCTCATACTAAGATGTTCATGCAGATAAGGGAGAAAAGTTTGCTCCACACACTACACCCTCTTTTTTGAACTCCACCCACCAAGCAAAATCATTCTAAGTTTCACTATTTTGATAAGACCACAGGTATGACAGCGAAGATTGTTATGATCTAAAACAATAGATAGAGGATCTCGTTCAGAGGGAGCACCTCAATCACTACCTTCACTAGATTCAAGAGACATCTTTAAGACTAAAGAGATCCATTGAACGATTATAGACATAATACTTGTTAGGTTCGAGTTGACACTATGAGGGAGAGAGAGAGAGGGCAGGCGAGGTAGGGCGTTGAATTAGTTCAAGTGTTAAAAGAAAAACTCAGTTCAAAAAAAATTTTCATTAGAAAAAAATCGTTATTGAAAGTGCTTTAACTTGAAACTAGTTAATAAACAATTAAAATCAAGAGCAAATATAAAGAATGACAAGGAAGAGATGCTTACAGTATTTTATAATGGTTCAGTCAAAACTTCGACCTGCGTCCACTCCTGATCCCTCTTCACTCGAGGTCAATCGGTCTCCACTATTGATCTTTTTTCACGGGCAAAGATCAAACTCCTATTTATATATCTTTGTCCTTTTCACAAGCTTAGGAGAATAACCTTTACATGCTGAATCTCAAATTTTGATGATGAAATCAATTGATGGATTTTATGATCTAACTTGTGTGTTAAAGAAAGTGATGCAGGATTAACTGCGATAGTAAAGGGTAATATAATCAGATGTTTAGCCGGAGTCAAGTTCGAGCATCGGGCCGAGATTTAGATGATGTAATGGGAACTCGACAAGAGTTTGCCGGAGGTCGACCGAGGTTCGGACGATGTTATCGGGAGCTTGCCAAGAACTCACCAAAAGTTTGCTGGGAAGTTCATCGAGAGTTCATTAGAAGAATGCTGAAAGTTCGTTGGGAGTTCACCGAAGGAACTTAGGAGCTCATCGGGGGTTCATTGGAAGGATGCCAAGAGTTTACTGAAGAGATGATCGGACAACGAAGATTGTGTGTTGAGTATCGTAGTTAGCATCATAATGAGAGTTAGTTTTACTAACTCAATTAAGGGGCATTAGGCCTTAATCGGGGGCTAATTTGGACTTATTATAAAAGTCATTTTAGTAACCCAAGGTCAAATAAGACACGGTCTCCAAGATGATACAGTCTTCGAAGATGTGTCAAGCAATTGATCCGCCCAGACTAAGCAATTGACCTACCCAGACTAGGTGGTTGACTCACCTAAACACAGTCTCCCAAACTGTGTCAAGCGGTTAAACCACCCAGAACACAGTCTTCGAGACCAGTACCTTAGGAACACTTAGAATTTAAATTTTGGCTCTATTTTGTAAAGCCATTTGAGGCTTATAAATACTCCACCAATTCTTGCTAAAAGTAAGAATTCATTAAGAGTAAAAACCTTGTAAAAATGCTGTTGTAATTGAGAGCTTCTCCTCATTTTGTCTTGTATAGTTTTTTTGTTTAAGGGAGAGCTTAGAGACTTGTAAATGTTATCTCCTAAACCTGTAAAAAGAGAATAGAGTTGTAAGAGGATAGTTGATCTTTGCCTATTGAAGGAAGACCAATAGTGGAAGTCGGTGACCTCAACGGTGGAGGAATCGGGAGTGGACGTAGGTCATGAGACCGAACCACTATAAAATCGGTTTGCTTCCTCTTCTTTGCTCTTTATCTTCATTGCTTTCTTATTTAACTGTCTACTACCTTTGCTTGCACTCTTACAAATATCTCTACACTTAGATATATTTCTGATACTATTTTTATTGAGCAAATATTTAAATCAACGTAAATTTTTTATAAGCACTAATTTACCCCGCTCTTAGTGCCACTTTGATCCTAACAATTAGCTATTTGGTTTAAAATCCAAGAGAGATGACTTTTGTTGGCAATTAAGAGGGACTTTCTACCATTCATCTTCTCATGTTCAATCGGACGGATTACACGTATTGAAAAACTCGAATGAGAATTTTTCTACTTTCTATAGATTTTGAATTATGACATATTGTTGAAGAGGTTCTGAAAAGTCTTCCAAACTGATGAACGAATGGAATGATTCCGAAAAGAAGACTTTCTCTTTGAATGCTAAAGCGATGAACACTTTATTTTGTACTCTTGATAAAAATAAATTTAATCGGATTTCTATATGTGCAACTACGCACGAGATTTGACACACACTCAAACTCATATGATTCTCATGCTATCATAAACTAAACTTTAGCCTCCTCATCAGCTTGGGTGTCAAATGAAATGATTTGGGCTGAGTCGTTTTCTTTAAATTTTCGTTTGAGGTGAGATACTTGGAGGATCAATTGTAATCTTGATCTGGTGCATGGATCTGATCTCCAGATTAGGGCCCCAATGTGATCCCTAATTTTACAAGGCCCAAAGAAATAGGGAGACCACTTCCTTAAGGCTCGAGTTTCCTACTGATCGGGCTAGAGGTGTAGGAAAACTTGATATTCAATTTTTCATCCATTCTGTAGTTTGTCAGAAGGTCATTTCTTCTTTGCATGTGCTGTCATATAGTTAGTCTTTAGTAATAGCCAATATTTCTTCTGGCTGAAATGGTGACTGCTCTCTAGTGTAGTTCTGGATGATAAGAACTCAATCTGGCATGAGCATGAATTGTAATTTTTCTAGGCTTACTCCTCTTTCGTGTCATGGACCTGTATCCAATCAAATTTTAAATTTGGTAGCAATGAGTATCTCCTTTAAAAATCTCGTGTGAAGTGTGGGGGAAGCCTCAGTGTGAATTAGGAGTCGACCATCTTGCATAAGGGTGACGCTGATCCCAACTCTAGATGTGTTTGCTCTAATCAGAAACATATGGCCACGATTTGGTGGGGACAACTCATGGTCGTGAAGGCTATAGTTATGCTCGGCCAAGGTGGTGCATCTTTCTTCATAGTGAGAGCGATGATGTTTTGATATCTACGAATGATCCTTCTTTTATTCTGATTTTGCCACTGGAGGGACTCAATTTTTCTTGTGGTCTTGGGCCATAGATCAGAAGTCATCATCAAGGATGTATTTGAGCATCATGGTCCGATCCTGGGAAAAGTCGTGGAAGTTACTTGAGATTTGGAAGTGCTGCATCAGCAACCATGGTGAGTTCAATGGGAGGTAACATTTCAGAAGTAACTTATCCCTACGGAAAAGGATGTAGGGATATGTCATAGTGGGAAATAAGCACGGTCGAACAATCTGTGTCTCTATCATCTATTGGGCGACTCTCTTATCTTTGATCTTCTGTGGGTTTGTGTAGCCGGCTAAGGTAAGGACCACGCAGGTGACCGGTTATGGTGTATCCTTCTCCTTGGGCTTAAGAGTCGTATCTTTAAGTTTGGGTTCTTCAGTGGGCATGATCATCAGAGGTCTCTCCTTTTTACAATGGTGTTCTAGGCTCCACAATTTATTACAACACCCAGATAGGCCCTTTGCCGATCCGTCATGAGAGTCTTCTCTTGTTAATTTCTTTGGTTGAGAGGGTCATCTGATAGTAGGAGGAGGTGAAAGCTTTGGTGCCGCTAGTCGATGAGCGACCCTAGTCCTTCGGGCTTCATAGTTCAATTGCTCCTCTTGATGTCACACGAAGGAGATGGTTGCCTTATGTGTGTACGGTTGTCGTGCTTTAACTTCTTCCCAAATCTTCGGCTTTAAGCCCTTAATGAAAGTTCTCAATATCTATTTTCTAGACCAATCGTAAGTTTGATTAGATAACCTTTCAAACCTGATTTGGTACTCTTGGATGGTGGAGATTTGATAGATCATCGCTAGTTCTTTGTCAAAGTTCTTGTAATTAATTGGTGCTGAAGGTTTATATGCTTTTGGTTGGGATATGGCTCTCATGCTTTGAGCATCTTGATTGAGGTGCCCTTCTTGAAGTTGTGTACAGGAGATCGATGTTATCGAAGTGTAGGGTTGCCATGTCTTATCCTTGCTTCTTATCTCCGATGGGTTCTTTTTAGAATATAAATTTGTTCCACGTTGTGATCTTATTGGGCTCAGTGATCGGCCCAATCTAAACTCCTCAAAGAGAGCACATAATTTAGCATACACCTCCAATTTGGCTTCAAATAAGCCCACTGATGTCATGATGTAAGGATGTCCAACCTGTCAAATAAACCAGTTGAAGTGTAGCTACAATCTTCAGGTTGAAGGCAGCAATGGCAGTAAAAGGATGAGAAAGTGCTGTTGTGATATTGCTGCAAAATTGTTTGAGCTGCGGTGGTGAAGTCTTCAAGTGGCTGTTGTGTTGATAGAGGATGGCAACCAAGGGTAACAACAATGGTGGAGGAAGAAGACAGTAATAGCAACGTCAGCTGTGGTTCTGCGGTGATGCTGCAAGGTCATCGAGGCTACGATTTCTCAGGTGGTTGATATATGTTGGAAGATGACAACCAAGAGATCTGAGTCAGAAGGCAGCAGTGATGGTGGAGGAAGAAAAGGACAGCAGCAATGTCGCCTACGATTGAGGTGTGACTTCGTGACTGTGGCGTTAGCTGCAACAAGGGTGTGGCTGGAATAGGAGGAAGATAGGGCTGTGGAGTGTATGGCAGTTGCAGAGGAGGGCAACGGCGATATGGAGCGAGAGACCGCTACTGGTCATATTCAATTCGTTGCTAGCCGCGATCAAAATAGTTAATAGCAAAAGATTGCTACGGGTTTCAATGTAGACAGATTATAGTGAAAGATCGCTGCTGGTAGCTTTTTGTCGCAAAGGATCGTTGTTGGCTGTGATAAAATAGGATGGCAGCAAGTGGTCGTTGTTGGCAGCATTGTGCAGTGAGGGATCACTACTGGATGTGATCAAGTTGCTGCTGATTACGATCATGGGAGATGGCAGCGAGAGATTACTGCGACTATGATGAAAACAGATGGTAGCGAAAAATCGCTGCTGGTAGCATTTGTGCTGCAAGGGATCACTGTTGGCTACGATCAAAGAGGATGGCAGTGAGAGATCGCTGCTAGTAGCATTGTGCAGCAAGAGATGCATGTTGCATTTAAAGGGATAAGAGAGATTGGGTGGCTAAAAGGTTGGTGGACCGAAGGTGGAAGGTTATGATTTTTGGGGCTTGTTTTGTGGCTCTCCTGGGTGCAGTTTGGGGCTGTGATTTTGTGGAGTTTTGGCTGCATTTGGTGTAGTTTTAGGGCCGTGATAGTAATGGATGAAGGTTAGGAAAAGAGATTTTGGATCTGGGATAGATGGCAGTAAAGGTTTGATAAGTATCAATGGGGGTATGTTGCGAATAGGTGCTAGTTGTAGAAGGCTATGGTTTGAGGTTGTTTTATGATTAATTTAGGTATGGTTTTGGCCGCTATTTGGTAGGGTTTTGGGGCTACAACGGTAGAGGGTGAAGGTTAGGAAAAGATGGTTTCAGATCTGGAAGAGATGGCAAGGTTTAATAGAATTTGACGAAGTTCGCTGCATTGTATGTTGCCTTGCAGAAGCAGAATTATCGTCGAAGAAACAGTAGTTTCTCAAAGAAAATTCCAGCGAAAAATTATGAAATTTGGGGGTATGGTGGTAGGAGATGAAGATAAAGAAAAGAGAGCCTAAAATCTAGAAAAATAGTAGCAAAAATATGATAGGATTCGATGAAAAATCACTACGTTTGTGCTATTTTGCCAAACAGAGTTTGCGTCAAAGAAATAATAAATTCTTGACGTAAATTCTAGAAAAAATCTGAGAAAAATATGAAAAAATTTGCCAATAAATCCTCAGTTCAGATTTGGCCAATATCAGTGAATAAGTTTAACCAAAATTTTGGCAAAGTAACGGTAGGAAAATAGATGAAAAGATGGAAGGCAGATTCCTCGTTGTAAAATTCTAACAATATGCAATGAGGAATTATAGCACAATTTTCAGAAGGGATTTTTTCCAGAGATCATCTTAGATGAGAGCTAAGATAATCTATGAAATTATGTAAAAGTTTTGCATAAAAAAGATGAGCAAAGTTCAATTACAAGAAGCAACAATTGGTTGAAATTTTTTTATAGCGTTTTCCCTTCGCAATGATGATCACATTTATGATGGTAGGATTTTGTAGTAGTAAATAGGCGTAGGCGATGAAAATATACCAGATCTCTAGTTCAAACGTAGGGGGCAACAACAGATTGATTTGATCTGTGGCTTAGGGTGGAAGATGGAGGCGCGTGTTGCAGCAATTATGGGAATTGCTTAGAAGGGTGGAGGCGGCAGCGATGGCAGTAGGGACAGCAAGAATGCGGCTCTATAGATTTTGATCTTTGAGGGGGATCAACCCTTGAAACAATATAGGGGTTTCTCCATCCTAGAAGTCGACCATATAGCTGAATTGTAGATTGATATTACTTAATAAAAAGAGGTGGAGGCTACAAGCTTATATAGGTCTTAAAACCCTGGCCCTAGGGGGTGCTTCCTAAGTGAATTCCCCCTTTTGCCTCTCCTATAGTTGCCATGCCTAAATAGGGGGGAGGGGGGTCTAAGTGCCTACACAAGCCATGCCCCTCTGCTAGAAACCCTAGCCGACCAGCCAGTAAGAAGGTTGGCAGCTAAGAAGCCCTAAGGCCCCAAAATAAACCCTAGCCACACTTCTTTATAGGATAAAAGTGACTAGGTGGGGTTTTATTACAATTTCACAAGGTTCTTATTAATTACTTCTAAGGTGATTATGACTCAACCCTAGTGGAGTCCTGTCACTACTGCAACGATCAATGCTGCCTTCAGAAGACTACAGTAGCGATATTCTCGCTTCCTGCACACCACTGCCCAGCGCTGTCATCTTGCTGCCTTCTATAAATCAGCTATTTCACATCGCTATAGCACTATCATCACTATTGAACCTACTACTGTTGCTGCCGCCTACAGTCCATGCAGCCACAGTCAACATTACTGTTGCCTTCCTCTACCGCAATGATCTCTCACTGTCATCTTTGCCTACCAATGCAACACATAGCCCTCTATCATCCGTTCCAATGACCTTTGCCATCTATCCCAGCGCTGCTTTTTCCCTGTTGCTGCCATCTCCCTTTTTACCTTCAACCGCAATGAGCATCGTTGCCTGCATGGTGCTACTAGCCCCTATGCAACGATCTCTCACTGCCATCTCCGTCCCAGCATTGCAACTTCCCATGCTTCCTGCTGCCTTCTTCTTCTAATAGGAAACCGAAGATTTCTATCGAAGATAACTGATCTCTGTAAGGGATCATCTCACCTTGATTTCTATAGGGGATCGATCCTCCTTGATCTATACAGGGGATCAACCCTCCTAGGGTTTCGACCACAAGGCTAAAAGAAAACTTAATTCTTCATTGCTTTTCAAAGAGAAATTACATGAGTACTTATAAGGTTCATAAAGAGACCTCCTAGATCAGGTCTCTTAATTAGAGTCCTACTAGGAATAGAACTCTAACTCCAACTCCTACTCTTAATTAAACTCTAGTTCAGCCGAATTTCCCACTAGCTTTGGGCTCGTTTATTCAAATCAACTCCTAGCTGACTTAGTGTCAAGTCAAGGCAGGCTAATAGGGCCCAATCTATGGACTCGACTCAATAGACTAGGACCTGACCCAACTAAGGTCCTATCAGACCCACCCTCTTCAAATCAACCTTGTCCTCAAAGTTGAGCCTCTATGAACTTTGAGAACTTCAACTTCAATTTATTATAGGACTCCCAGTTAGCATCCTCAACAGGCAATTAGGTCCACTGCATTAGCACTTTAGTTGAGGGGCATCGGAAACGCGTCATGATCCTACGGTCTAATATGGTAGCCGGCTGAATTTGGATCTCTCCATCAATTGAGATGTCAGGTAGGTCACTTCAGGCTGATTCATCCTCTCCAAGCCTCATTTTGAGGCATGACATTTGGAAGACTAGAAGAATTTTGAAATCTATGAGTAGATCCAGTCTATAAACTGCGGCTCCAATGTGCTCCATAATTTTGGAAGGCCAACTTCCTTAAGGCTCGAGACTTCATGGATTTTTGTTCGTAGGGCTAAAGGCGAAGGAAGACTCGATCTTCAATAGCAAACTTCCTTTTGCTCCTGAATTTGTCAACAATTTCAACTTGTTATTTTATTCTTGCTTGGGAGGCTGAAGGTTGTTCTTCAATAGTCTTTACTTAAGATAATGGTTGTCACTCGATGAAGTCCATGGAAATATCAGTTCAAGCTAAGTCTGAAGTGAGTGGTGCTGCGATTTTCCCGGATTTGCTATCATCTCTCCTGTAAACTTCTTTTCGCTCTTGTGTTTGTCCGTGGCTGTTTCATTCTTGCTTGGGTAGTCATGTGATGATTCTTCAATGGCTACAAAACTTTTCTTTGAGATGTTGACAGCCCCTCAGTAAAGTCTATGGAGATGTCGGTCCAAGCCTAGTCCAGAATGGATGGAGGCTGTAAATTTTTTGGGATTGCTACCGTCTCTCCTTTGTGCCATTGACAAATGTCACACCGAGCCACAAATTCAGTAATGGTCTTTTTTATGTCTTTCCAATAAAAGTTTTGCCAAACTCTCTTGTAGGTCCGAAGGAATCAGGAGTGTCTAGCCACTGGTGAGGAGTGCATCTCCTCTAGGATGCCAGTTTGGCAAGGGAAGCTAGGCACTAATACCATTTGGCCCTTGTATCGTAGGTTCTTCGAGTCCCAACTATAGTGCGCTATTGAGCCTGGTTCCTCCTCTAATTTCTTGATGATCTCCTAGGTCTCTAATCGCCTTGTCACTCCTTCCTGATGTCTTCCATGAGGTCATAAATTGGAAGGGAGATGGCTGTAATTTTAGCATGCCCGTAGAGGCGGGAAAGCGCATATGCAACCAAGTTATCTTGCCCCTTCTGTAAACAATTTTGTTACCCATTTCTACTATTCGGGGTAGGAAATCTTGTGCTCCATGAAGTACTTTAGGCTCTTGTGATCGGTCTTAATCTAAAAGCATAAGTTGATTAGGTAGGGTCTCCATTTCATCATCGCGTGCATAATGGCTAGCATCTCCTTATCATAGATTGACAGCTTCTTGCATTAGGACAGCACCAATTTCAGATCCCATTTGATCACAAACACCTCGTCGAAGTCAAGTAGGGGGTAGTTTTTTCGGTTTAGCAAACATATCTGAAAATTAAGCAAGAAAGAGGAGAGATTCGGGTCTTTGTGCATCATCGGATCTTCAATTTGTAGCCCCTGCAATTGGATAAGGAAGCCTAGATATGTATCGTATAGCACTCTCTCTATTCGTTGAGTCGTAATGGTCAAAACTTCGCCCCCATGTTTTCATCGGAGGATCACCTGTTTCCGTGGATGAAATTCATAAGTTTGGAGAAGTTCCAGAAAACATCACTTAGAGTAGATAGCCACTCAATGGTGAGCAACATTTCATAGTTGTCCAACAGCAATAGGAAGAAGTCCACAGTGATCTCTTGGCCTTGAATGATTAGTTTCATCTGCGAATAATTGTGGCTGCAAGATAAGGTTCAGCCATCTACGATTTTCACATCAAACCTGCTAAAATCTTTGTTCTGGAGGGTTAATTAAGCAACAACTTTACTGTCCATGAAGTTATATATGCTTTCGGTGTTGATGAGAATTGTGATCGGCTATTGTTGGAGGAATCTATCGATCATCATTGTCTGCGGGTTGGCATAGCCAACTAGGGCATGTACAGTGCCAATGGTCGGATGTGGTTCTTCCTCCTCAGATTCATGATCTATGTCATTGGATTCTGGATCCTCAATCGATTCACTCATCAAAAGATTTCCCTTTTTACAGTGGTGATCTATACTCCATAGTTCATTGTAGTGCCAACATAACCCTTTTGTCGATCTCTCTCGGAGTTATTCTCAAGTAAGTCTCTTGGGCTGAGGGGTTCCATTGGCAGTAGGGGAGGCTGAAAGCTTGATGGTTGCTGGTCGGTTCATGATCTTGGTCCTTCGGGCATCGATGTTTAGCTTTTCTTGTCGGATACAAGTGAATGATATGGCATCAATCAATATATACGGTTGTCGTGCCTTGACTTCACATCGGATCTCTAATTTAAGTCCTTCAATGAAGGTCCATAATAGTTGCTTTTCATACCAATCATGAGTTTGATTTGAAAGATGTTCAAACCTGGTTTGATATTCTTGCGTGGTCGAGGTTTGATGAATCTTCGTGAATTGGTCATTCGTATTCTCGTACTCCGACAGTCCGAAGCAGATCAGCAATCCGCTCTTGAATTACCTCCATGTAGGTATGTCATGCATATGCTCGAACCAGTCAGACCACTAGACCGTGTCTCCCTCGAGGTGTATGATAGCGATATCGACCATAGATTCTTTATGAGTTTTGTGGAAGTGGAAGTACCTTTCAGCACGCGTGATCTATCAGGTTGGGTCTCCATCTTCCCATCTAGGGAACTCCACTCTTATGTGCGGGTATGCTGATTCTTGTGCTTGATCACCCTTCTTGGATTGGTTCTCCTTGCGATTTAAGCCTTCTCCATGCTAAGATTTCTTCGGGCTCTCGAGTCGACCAAATCTGAATTCCCAGAAGAGTGCTCGCAACTTGTCCGTCATGCAGGCCTTGAAGGCACTTTATGTCAAGTGCATCATCTGAGGCCATCGCATAAGATTGAAGATCTGTAATGTTTAAATCCTTTTTTTGTTGACAGGTTAGGGGCATAAGATAGTTGTTGCTGATGGTGGCAGCAACAGGGGACGAAGGTGGTGTAGATGGTAGTGATCTAGGGTTAGATGGCTATGATATATGGTTGTTGTTGGTGGCGGCGGTTAGAGGTAAAGATGGCAATGAAGACAACAATCTAGGGTTAGATGGTTGCGCTAAGATTGCAGGTTGCTACAACAATAAGGAGTGATGGAAGTGACAGCAACAGGGGTGGATGGAAGCAGTAGCAACAGGGGTGGATGGAAGCAGTAGCAACAGGGGAGGATGGCAGCAACAACAATAGATGGAGATGGCAGCGGTAGTAACAGGGAAAGATAGCAGAGACAGCAACTGAAGAAGATGGTAACAGTGACCACCAAGGAAGATGGCAGCGGCAGCATCCGAGGAAGATAATAGTGGCAGTGACAGCAACCGAGGAAGATGGCAGCCACAGTAATCGAGGAAGATAGCAGTGGCAGCAACAGGAAGATGGCAGTGGCAGTAACTGAGAAAGATGACAGCGACAGCAACTGAGGAAGATGGCAGTGGCAGCAACGAGGAAGATGGTAGTGGCATCAATAGGAAGATGACAACGACAACAACCAAGGAAGATGGCAGTGTGTTAGGACCCCAACTGAGTCGGGTCCTAGTCGATTGAGTCGAGTCCTTATATTAGGTCTTGTTAGCCAACCTAGACCTGACATTAGGCCGGTTATAAGAAGATTTGAGTCTATTTTAATTAATTAGCCTAAATCCTACTAGGGTTAGGATTCAGCTTAACTGGAGTTTGATTAGGAGTCGGAGTTATATACGGGTCAAAGTCAATTGAGTCATGAATGTAATAAACCCTTATCTAGCTGTCACCCCCTATTAAAGAAGTGGTTGGCTAGGGCTAGGGAGCTTATGGGATGGGAGTCTCCTAGCCGCCTCCTCCTCTTAAGAGAGGTCATCTAGGACAAGAGGAGAGGAGTTTCACTTAGCTTGGACTCTCTTTAGGGTGGAATAAGAATAAAGTTAGGAGTTGGAGACACTTATAGCTACCAGCCACATCAAGGTTAGGAGTTGGCTAGGGGTTAGAAGTTGAGGGGAAGAGGAGTCTTAGTTGGAGTAGGAGATTCACTAGGAGTTGGAGTCTTCCATTAGGGAGGATTCTTCATAAAGTATGAGTCCTATTAGAAGTTAGGGTTTAGAAGCCCTATAAATAGCTTATATTCACCCTTCCTTTTATCATTAATAAATCAATATTATTTTCAGCCATTGGGCAGAAAATCAAGGAGGGAGGAACCCTATTGAGTTCCAAGGAGGCTGATCCCCTATAGAGATCACCCCAAGCTTAGAATCTGCAAGGATTCTAACACTTGGTATCAAAACAGCGTTCTTGGCATCTCGCTACCCTTCCACAGCCGCCCATCATCCTTCCAAAGCCCCCCAAGTAATTCCCATAATTGCTTAGATCATCATCAAATTTTACTGTCATCTCCACTATCGCAGATCACCTTTTGATCTCCCCAAGAATTATTCTGTTAGAACCCTTGTGGTTTCTATGCTTTGGGTGATCTCTGTAGGGGATCGGCCTCCTTAGAACTCTATAAGGTTCATCCCTCCTTGATGTTTTGCATATAGACTGCAAGATAATTGATCTATTAATGATGAAAAGAGGCTTATTATAAGGCTATTTATAGGCCTTTTAAACCTTAACACCTAATATGATTCCTACTTCAAGACTCTTACTCCTAACAACTCCTACTCCAGCTCTAAGAAGAAACTCCTACTCTAACTCTAAGAAGCAACTCCTACTTCTAACAACTCTAATTGCTTCTCTAGGAAGCAACTCCTAGCCAGCCTCAACTAGGGGCGGCTGACGATTAAGACTCCTAATCCTTCTCCTCCTAGAATCCCTACTTTAACTATAGTAGGGGGCGGCTAGCTAGGGTTTACATGTGGCATCCCCTATTAAAATAAGGACTTAATTAACTAGAGTTCTAACTACCCAATCTTGACTCCTAATTATACTCCAGTTTAGCCGAATCCTAATCCTATTAGGATTTGGGCTAATTTATTAAAGATGACTCAAGTCTTCTACTAGTTAACCTAACGTCAGGTCTAGGTTGGCCCCAAGACCCAATCTAAGGACTTGAGCTAAACGATTAGGACCCGACTCAGCTAGGGTCCTAAGAGACCTGCCCTCTTCAAATCAGCTTTGTCCTTAGGGCTGAGCTCCATGTCTTTAGGTCCTGATCTGCAACTCCTCTTGAAGCTCCCTCATGGCCCCTATAGTAGGTGCATCCTACTCCTGCAATCCAGCATAGTGACTGGATAATGATGTATCGTGATCCTGCGATCCCATACAATCATAAGCTAAATCTGGGCCTCCTCATCAACTTTGGTGTTAAATGGATAGATCTGGGCTGAGTCATCCTCTCTAGACTTCCATTTACGGTGAGATTCCTAGAGCATCAATTGTAATTTTGAATTAATGTGCCGATCTGATCCACAAGTTATGGTTCTAATGTGATCTCCAATTTTGTAAGGTCCAAAGAAACTAGGAGACCACTTTTATGAGGCTCGAGTCTTCATAAATTTTGCTAATAGGGATAAAGATAAAGGAAGACTCGATCTTTAATAGCAAACTTACTTCTACTCCGACGTTTGTCGGGCGACTGTTTCTTTCTTACGTGGGCTAGGGTGTGGTTGTTCTTTAATGGTAGTCAGACTTTCCTTTGTAATGGTGGTTGCCCTCTAGTAAAGTCCATGATAAGATGAGCCTGATCTTAGTTTAGAGGGAGTCGAAGCTATAATTTTTTAGGACTTAATTTTATCTCCTCTTTATGTTATTGTCCTATATAATACCAAGCCATAAATTCAGCACTAGTCAGCATTTTCTCGTCGTAGATTGATAGCTTTAGGTGGTATAGGGAGAGGGCTTTGCTGATGTAGGCTAGGGGTCAGCCATCGAGCATGTGGATAACACAAATTTTAGTTCCCGATGCATCAATCACAAACACTTTGTCAAAGTTGGATAAAGCTAGCACCGGCAAAGAGTAGGGGCTACAACTTGACCGAATAACCCCTGTTTCTAGCATCTCTTCTTTAATCCTCTCTATTTTAGATTTCGGAAGGTGAGGATAATGATATGGCTGAGTGTTTACTATTGGTTTGTCCAAGAGAACTAGAATTCAGTGGTCATGCCGACGGGTAGAAAGTAGGCTGCGTGGTTCGATGAAAATGTCTAAAAATTCAGCAAGCGATTGGAGAAGGTTTGGGTCTTTAATTTTTGTTGGCTCCCACATAGAATACTGTAGAAGTTGCATTATGAAGCTATTGTTCACTTTGTTCAAAACTTTCTCCATTTGTTGAGTGCAAATCACCATTACATTACTCCTGCGTTTCCCACGTAGGATCTCCTGTTTCTTATGGCTGAAAATTTTCATGATAAATTTGGAAAAATTCTAAGGAACATCACCTAGCGTAGTCAGCCATTTGATATTGAGCACAGCCTCATAATCATCAAGAGGAAGGATGAAGAAATTAGCAAGTATCTCTTGGTCCTGCCGCAACAGTTTTACCCATGGGCATCTTTGGTCGTGCTTCGTCGATGACCTCAACATCAAACCTGCTGTAGTCATTATTTTGTAGCATCAATTGGGTAGCAACCTTGCTATTCATAAATTTGTTAGTGCTCCTAGTATTGGTAAGGATGGTGATGGGATGTTGCATAAGAGATTCTTCAACTTTTGCTACTTACGGGTTTACATGGCTGGCTAAAGCATGAGTCGTGCAATCGGCCAGCAGTGGGTCTTCCTTCATGTTCGCCTCCTTAGGTTCCTAGACCTCTTCTTTAGGTTCTTCAATAGATTTTATCATGGAAAGCTTCCCCTTATTGTAGCGATAGTTGTGGCTCCAAAGTTCATTGCAATGCCAACAAAGGCCCTTCACTGATCTGTCACATAGCTCTTCTCTTGTCAATTTTTTTGGCAGCGAAGAATGGCTGGGAGCAGAGGGAAGTTTATATGCTGCTAGTCTAAGAGCGGTTCTCATCCTCCAAGCATCTTGATTTCAGTCATTCCGCTTGGATTCAGGCGAAAGAGCTTATGGCCTTCATGGTGTGGGGTTACCGCGCTTTAACCTCTCCTTTAATTTTCGGCTTGAGTCATTCGATGAACATCCCTAATAATTATCTATCAGACCAATCATGAGCAAGGTAATATAATTTCTCAAATCTGGTCTGGTATTCTTGGATTGTGGAGGTTTGTCGAATCTTGGTAAGTGGTTCATTGATATTCTCGTATTTGGTCGGCCCAAAGCGGTTCAGTAGCGCTTTCTTCAATTATATCCACGTCAGAACCCCATGGGTGCATTCAAGCCGATTGTACTCCTGAATTGCATCTCCTTCAAGGTGGATGATAGCAGTGTCCACCATGGAATCCTCTGATGTTCGGTAACAGCGGAAGTAATGTTCAGCGCGCAAAATCCATCCGGTCGGGTCTGTTTCTTCCCATCGAGGGAAGTCCACCCTCATACATGGTTGTATCATGTCTGAGGGCTATCTCTTCTTCTCTAGGCCTCTCTAAACTTTATCTTTGCTAGAATTTTGTTGGGCTCGGAGATCTACCTAATCCGAATTCGATTAATAAGGCACATAATCTGTCCTCCATGCATGATTCAAGTCGTGATTCAAGTGCCTCCAACTTGGCTCCAAATAGATCTCCTAATGACATGATGTAAAACTCCAAATTTGTTGAGATAAGGTCCTTCTCTTGCTGTTGGATCACTAATATGGATTGGTTAGGTGGATTGGTATCCGAAAAGGGTAGATGGCTCAAGGCGAAAGGCTATGGTAGGCTATTGTTTGGTGCAGTTATTGCTGCTATTTGGGATGGCTAAGGTGTTGTGTAAGGGGTATGATGGTAGAGGTTTTAGGGTTAGAGGGGTGGCTTAGGGTTGCTATTGATGGCAGCAATGGTTAGGTAGGGATTGGTGGCCAAAAGAGTGATGGATCAAGGTTGTGATTTAGGGTTGATAGCTTGCGGTTTAGGTTATGTTGATGCTACGGTTTGAGGATGTTGTGGAGGTTGCAAAGGCTTTTTGTGTAGTGGTTTTAGGTTAGGAAGGAAGGTTTAGGGTTGTTGTTGGGGATAGCAACCAGTTTGGCAAGGTTTGGGTGTTGGTGCAGCAAGATATGTTGAAGTGTAATGATGTAGGATTCTTTGTTAAGGAACAGTAGTTTTATGATGTTGTTTAGGCCAGTTGTAAAAATAAAAGAAGGGCTATGATGGCTATATCTTAAGGCTAGAGTGTGCCCTAAAGATGATGTGGCAGCAAGATTGGTAGGGTTTGGGGGTTTGGGAAAAAAAGAACGACAAAGGTACAACAACAGAATTTTTCGTCAAAAAAATTCTAGCAATAAAGACGTAATTTTGCCCAGCAACTCACAACAAAGATTCAAGTAAAACTTAAGGGGGATCTACTGGTAAGGGAGAGCTAATATCGTAAAAAAATTTCATGAAAGAAAATAGCAGTGAAAGGTTTGGCAAAATCAAAGATCACGGGTATGAATTGTGACAGAATTTTACATCCAAAGTGCAGCAGATTTGACATAAAAGATCAGTGGTTTATATTGATAATTTTTTGACAAAACCAAATGAAAATCTGCTATTAGGAAGTACCAAAGCTATTGTAAAATTTTCGTAGAGATTTGGATATAATAAATGCAGCAACAAGATCAGATAACCAGTGTTATGCGGCTGAAATTCTTGAGTGTAACTTTCATCATAGAGATGAAAATTTTACGATGAAAAGTTTATGCAGCAAGATCGGAATAATTTTTCTGGGATTTTGGAATAAGGATAACTAAATTGCAGTAGCAGTAAGGTAGGAAACCAGAACCTGTTGCAATTCACAGGGAGATCAAAGGATGATCCGCGGTGGTGGAGATGAAGGCGAAATTTGGCGATGATCTTTAAGCAATTGTGTGAATTGCTTTGGGCGACTGCGGAAGAATGATGGATGGTTGTGGAAGGGTAATGAGACACCAAGAACTCGACTATGATACCGAGTGTTAGAACCCTTACAGATTCTAAGCTTGGGGTGATCTCTATAGGGGATCGACCTCCTTGGAACTCTATAGGAGTTCCTCCCTCCTTGGTTTTCTACATATAGGCTGAAAAATAATTGATCTTATTGATGATGAAAAGAGGCTTATTATAAGGCTATTTATAGGCCTTCTAAACCCTAACTCTTAATAGGATTTCTACTTCAAGACTCCTACTCCTAACAACTCCTACTCTAACTATAAGAAGCAACTCCTACTTCTAACAACTCCAAATGCTTCTCTAGGTAGCAACTCCTAGCCGGCCTCAACTAAGGGTGGCTAATGTATAAGACTCCTAATCCTTCTCCTCCTCTAATCCCTAGCCGGCCCCTTTAACTATAATAGGGGGTGACTAGCTAGGGTTTACATGTGGCATCCCCTATTAAAATTGGGACTTAATTAACTAGAGTCCTAACTATCCAACCTTGATTCCTAATTAGACTCCAGTTTAGTTGAATCTTGATCCTACTAGGATTTGGACTGATTCATTACAGAGGACTCAATGTCCAATACATGTGGCATCAATGTCCAATATCTGTGGTGGAGCTTGAAAGGTTCGGACGACCGATTGTGGTTTTTCCTTCATATCCTTCTCTTCGGACTCGAGAACCATATCTTTGAGTTTGGATTCTTCAATGGGCTCAACCAATAGAGGTCTCTCTTTTTTACAATGGTGGTCTTGGCTTCACAGTTTATTACAATGCCAACATAGGCCCTGTCACGAAACTCTTCTCTTGTTAACTTTTTCAACTGAGGTAACCGACTGGTGGTAGATGGGGCCGAGAGTCTATGTGCTGCTGGTCATGCGGTGGCTTTAGTCCTCTGAGCATCTTGGTTCAGCCTGTCTTCATGTAGTAGTGCGAAGGAGATGGCTACCTTAAGTGTGTACGTAATAAGACCCCAAAATGAGTTCTATAGATTTTGACCCTTGAGGGGGGATCAACCCTTGGAAAGCTGTAGGGGTTCCTCCCTCCTAGATTTGATACAAGGTTGAAATAAAATTGATAATTGCTTGATTCAAGAGGGGGGGGCGGCTACATCTTTAAATAGGGATCAAAACCTAGCCTAAGGGGGTGCTTACCTAACTAAAATTATCCCTTTGCCCCTCCTATAGCCGACCTACCTTAATAAGAATAGGGGGTGGCTAAGTGGCTCTATAGCCGACCTAAGCAGGGGAAAACCATAGCCGACCAACCCAGTAAGAGGTGTGGCGGCTACTAAGCCCTAAGGGCCAATCAAGAGCCTAGTCATACTCCTTTATAAGATAGGAGGGACTTTATTACAATCTAATAGGGTTGGTATTGACTAGTACTAAGATGATTAGGACTCAACCCTGTTGGAGTCCTATCAAGTCCACCCTCTTCAGATCAGCCTTGTCCTCAAGGCTGAGGGTCTATAAACTCTGGAAACTGGATCTTTAACTCCTCATATGACTCTCATGCTATCATTAACTGAACTTTGGACTCCTCATCAACTGGGGTGTTAGTTGGAAGGATTTGGGCTGAGTTATCGTCTTCAAAGTTACCTGGAGGATCAACTATAATCTTGATCTGGTGCGCGAATTTGATCTCCAGGTTAGGGCCCCAATGTGATCCTTAATTTTGCAAGGCCCAAAGAAATAGGGAGATCACTTCATTAAGGATTGAGTTTCCTATCGATCAGGCTGGAGGTGTAGAAAAACTCGATCTTCAATTTTTCGTCCATTCTGAAGTTTGTCAGGAGGTCGTTTCTTCTTTGCATGTGCTGCCATATGGTTAGTCTTTAGTGATAGCCAATCTTTCTTCTGGAATGGTGACTGCCCTCTTGTATGGTCCAGGATGATGAAAGCCCAATCTGGCATGAGCATGGATTGCAATTCTTCTAGTTTTACTCCTCTTTCGTGCTATGGACCTGTATCGAACCATATTTTAAATTTGGTAGTAATTAGTATCTCCTGTAAAAACTTCATATGAAGTGTGGGGGAAGCCTCGGTGTAAATTAGGAGTCGACCATTTTACATAAGAATAGCCCCAATTCTAACTCCTGACGCATCAGTCTCAATGACAAAAGTGCAGCCGAAATCGGGCAGCACTAGGACTGACGTCATCATCATGGCTGCCTTGAGTTGTTCGAAGGCTGCAAGGCTTTATCTGACCACAAGAAGGAGTCCTTCTTCAGTAAGGACATGAGCGGGGCACTGATCTTGCCATAATCTTTCATAAAATTTTGGTAATCGCCCGTGAGTCCAAGGAAACCACATAGTGATTATACATTTATAGGTCTCGGCCATCCTTGTATTGCCTCGATCTTTGTCGGGTCCACCGCCACTCCATCCTCTGACATAATGTGCCTAAGATACTCCACTTTACAATGTAAGAAGTCACACTTTGACTGTTTAACATAAAGAGTATTCTTCTGAAGAATCGTTAGAATAGTTCGTAAGTACTGAAAATGTATATCAAGCGTAGGGCTATAAATGAGAATATCATCAAAGAATACCAATACGAACTTGCATAGACAACTCCAAAAGATATCGTTCATTAGGCTTTGGAAAGTAGAAGGAGCATTCGTAAGTCCGAAAGGCATTACCAGAAACTCGTAGTGGTCATTATACGTGCGAAATGTAATTTTCAGAATATTTTCAGTGCATACCCGAATATGATGGTATCTGAATCGGAGATCCAATTTAATGAAGACTCAGGCTCCTTTTAATTCATCCAAGAGTTCATCATCTTTCTTGCGCACTAGCAATATCGGTGAGGAGTAAGGGCTGCAACACGGTCGAATAACCCCGGTGTCAAGCATCTCTGTAACAGTATTTTCGATCTCGTCCTTCTACAAGTGAGGATAGTGATACGATCACAAATTTGCTAGAGGTTTACTTGGCAAAATAGGAATGCGATGGTTATGCGGTCAGTTGTGAACCATTTGATCTCAAGTACGGCTTCATAATCATCGATGGGTAGGAGGAAGAAATCAGCTACCACTTCTTGGTCTTGGAGGAGTAGTTTCACCCGCGGGCACTGTTGGTCGTAATTAAAGATTCGGCCGTCGGTGACCTTTACATCGAACTTGTTGCAACCTTCTATTTAAAGAGCCAAACGTGTAGCAATCTTACTATTGAGAAAGTTATTGGTGATGCCCGTGTTGATAAGAACGATGATGGGTTGCTATTTTAGAAGTCCTCCAACTTTCATCATCTGCAGGTTGGAGTAGCCTGCCAATGCGTGCATTGTGTAGTCGACCAGTTGGGACTCTTCTTCCATGGCTTCTTCAGATGTTTCATTGTCCTCATCCTTTGCTGGTTCAATCACGAGGAGCCAGCCCTTTTTGCAATGATGTTCGTGTTAGGAAACCGACAGCGGGTGCATCACATACGCAGCAAAAATCAAAACACAAACTGGTTTCCCACGCAGATCAAATCATCATGCAAAAGATTGGGGTTGGGAGAAAAACCACAAAAACCAAAAAAACTGTGATGTATGAGAGATTAATTTTATCTAGGGAGATCGTATATCCCTCTATTCCAAATCTGGATGGAGAAGATGAAGGAGGTCAAGCGTCCTCCTCTCTAGCGGTATCCACACGATGGATCTCTGTAGAGAAACTCCTCCAATTTGATCTAGCAACTCTTGCACAGAGGGAGGGAGGAGAATAGGAGGTGGCGGCTAAATTATAGCCTATCAACCTTGAGTCTCCCCTCCTATTTATAGAGAGCTACCAAAATCCTAGGGCTCCTTCCTTAGTGAGTATTGGATCTTCATCCAATAACCCACTAATCTTGCATTATTAGATCTCTATCCAATAATCTTCTTAGGTCGATAATTGAACCTTAATCAAGGAGCCCATCAACATAGGGTCTCATCTAATGAGAATATGGGCTAATTGGATCTTCATCCAATCCTCTATTCGTTGAAGCATCCACTATATGTGTTTGACCCTCTAGACCCGATACCAAGCTAGCCGTGAGTCACTCCTATCAGAACTCCTTCTGATATAGTAAATTATTATCTCCATAATAATTCACTCGACTCATCAACTATAGACGTACTAGGCCACTACGCCATAGTCCCCAGACGGTACAAGGGGATCGAATCCATCGGACATGTCTGTCCACAGTTACCATGTATCTATAATCCCTCATCCAACTAATATCCTAGAGACCGTATATTAGATATGGTACTGTCAGGTCATATACAAAATCTGTTTGTCTTGCTCTAATCGAATTCTATCGGAGAACTCCTTCTTTCTCAATCTGAATGACCCTAGCCAGGGATTTGCCTAAGCAAGCACATATGGAATATTCCTCTCGTGATACCGAGAGTGGATGATCCTCTATTGACACTCAATTGCCTTCAAAGAAAGGAGTACTCATACAAGGCATCCTTGGTGTCTCAAGTCCAAGGACCAGATACACAATTGAGACTATGGAATCGCTGTCTGACATTATGTATCATTAACCAAACAGCATTCCATAAGCGGATTAATCAGTAAACTCATTCTCCAATTAGCACCTGTACTATATCCTTAGTGTCTCCACACAAGTGGCTATGAGACCAGCCGCCTCCATCATATGGACGGGTATATAGTACATCGGTCTGTCCAGTTATCTCGATATCCCTCTCGAGTAACCTATAATCAGGATTATTTAGGATCTGTGTTTAAAGGTGAATCGATCTCATTATCGTGATCTCATCACGATCCAATTCTCATTGCACAGAACCAAGGACATCACAATGTATATGCTACATATAATATAATGTGAGAATATGCCAATATTAATCATAAGCAAAAAGATCACACAGCGTGTCACACGTGTCATCACTCATGTGATTGGCTTGCAGGACACCTGTAACTAGCAATCTCTTACTTGACCAAAAGCCAATCACCTATGTGTCTGATCCCCATCAGACCCCTGTGATGCTCAAATACAATCTGAGCTAGCGGCTTCGTTAGTGGATCTGCAATATTATCTTCAGATGGAACTCTTTCCGTTGCTATATCTTTACGGGCTATGATCTCTCTTATCAGATGGAACCTCCTCAAAACATGCTTAGACTTCTGATGAGACCTAGGTTCCTTCGCTTGAGCTATCGCCCCATTGTTGTCGCAGCATATGGGAATTGGTTCTACGTTGCTTGGTACGAGTCCCAAATCTTTGATGAACTTCTTCATCTATACCCCTTCCTTTGCTGCTTCTGCTGCAGCAATGTATTCCGCCTCTGTGGTCGAGTTAGCAGTAGTATCTTGCTTGGAACTCTTCCAGCTTACTGCTCTTCCATTCATGGTGAAAATATACCCTGAATTTGACTTGCTATCATCAATGTCAGACTAAAAACTTGAGTCTGTATAGCCCTCAACCTGGAGGCTACCTCATCCATATACTAGTAAAAGATTCTTAGTCCTTCTCAAGTACTTAAGGATACACTTTACTGCCTTCCAGGGTTCTAAACCTGGATCTGCCTGATACTTGCTCGTGACACTTAGAGCATGTGCTATATCAGGCCTAGTACATAGCATCGCATATATGATAGATCCTATCGCTGAGGCATAATGTATCTTATCCATGTTTGCCCTTTCTTTAGGAGTCCTTAGGGACATACTCCTAGAAAGTGATATTCCATGTCTCATCGGTATGAGACCTCTCTTGAAATTTTCCATGCCAAATCTTTTGACAATGGAGTCTATGTACCTAGACTGAGACAAACCAAGCATCCTTTTGGATCTATCTCTATAGCTCATGATCCCCAAAATATAGGATGCTTCCCTTAAGTATTTCATGGAGAAGTTTCTGGATAGCCAAGTCTTTATTGTGGAGAGCATTCCTACATCATTCCCAATGATTAGGATGTTATCCACATATAGCACCAAGAAGGTAACAGTGCTTCCACTTACGTTCCTATACACACAAGGCTCCTCTTCGTTCTTAACGAAGTCATAAGATCTGATCACCTCATCAAATCTTGTGTTCCAATTTCGGGAAGCTTACTTCAATCCATAAATGGACCTAAGTAACCTGCACACTTTATCTGGACTCTCTTTAGATACGAGTCCCTCTGGTTGTATTATATACACCACTTCCTCGAGGTTGCTATTGAAGAATGTCGTTTTGACATCCATCTACCAAATCTCATAGTGATAGTGTGCTGTAATGGCCAAAATAATTCTAATGGACTTAAGCATAGCTACAGGTGAAAATGTTTCGTCATAGTCAACTCCTTATTTTTGACAAAATCCTTTAGCTACTAGCCTTGCTTTATAGGTCTCTACCTTTCCATCCACTCCGATCTTCTTTTTGAAAATCCATTTACAGCCGATGGGTATAATACCCTCAGGTGCATCCACAATGTTCTAAACCTTGTTAGAGTACATGAAATCTATCTCAGAATTTATGGCTTCTTGCCACTTCCCGGAATCTATACTCATAATAGCCTCCTCGTAGGTCTGAGGATCAACATCCTAAGAGTCATCTCCACTGATATGTCCCCCATATCTTTCAGGAGGGTGAGATACTCTACTAGACCTACGTAAAGTTGGAACTTGTGTGTTAGGTACCAGAACAGACTCGGGCTCTGCAATGGCGCTCGAGCTAGGTTCTCCAACCTCGCTTAATTCTATCTCACTCCCACTGTTTCCACCAAGAATATGCTCCTTCTCAAGGAACACAGCTCTCTTGGCAATAAAGACCTTTCGGTCCTCGGGATGATAGAAATAATACCCACAAGTTTTCTTTGGGTATGCCACGAATGTGCACCATTCTGTCCTTGATTCTAACTTATCGAGGTTGTGTCTTCTAACGTGGGCAGGACAGCACCAAATCCTAACAATTTTAAGATCGGACTTCTTTCCTTTCCATATATCATATGGTGTAGATACTACCGACTTTGATGGAACCCTGTTCAGAAGATAAGCTGCAGTCTCTAGGGCATACCCCTAGAATGAGATGGGTAGGTCAGCGAAACTCATCATGGATCGCACCATGTTTAACAGCGTGCAATTCCTCCTTTCTGATACACCATTGAGCTGAGGTGTATAAGGAGGTGTCCACTGGGATAGAATCTCATTGTCCATGAGGAAATGGGTGAACTCCGTACTCAAGTACTCTCCTCCTCGATCTGATCGAAGAGTGTTAATACTCTTTCCAATTTAGTTCTCTACCTCATTCTTATATTCCCTGAATTTCTCGAAGGCCTTAGATTTGTACTTCATTAAGTACACGTGTCCATACCTAGAAAAATTATCAGTGAATGTAATGAAGTATGAGTAACCGCCTATAGCTTGAATCGACATGGGACCACATACATCACTATGTATGAGTTCCAATAACTCGGTGGCTCTCTCTCCAGTTCCATTAAAAGGAGAGTTGGTCATCTTCCGACGAAAGTAAGAAGTTGCATATGTCTCATAGTTAAATGGATCTAAGTATCCATCTTTCAATAACTTTTGAATCATTCCCTCTTATATATGACCTAGCATACAATGTCATAGGTATACATTATTCACCTCATCTCTTTTCCTCTTAGATATATTTATATTCATGATATGTGGAGAAATGTCTAACACATATAAGCTACTTATAAGGGTCCTTCTAGTGATGATCTCATCATCCATAATTATTGAACAACTATTATTCTCAAAAACTAATTAATATCCACTAATTGTCAAACAAGAGATGAATATAATATTTTTGATAATAGAGAGAACAAAATAGCATGCATCCAATGCAATGATAGCTCCATAAGGCAGATGTAGGGTGACCTCCCCAACGGCAACTGTAGCAACTTCTTGCTCCATTGCCCATCTTGAGGTTCATCTTGCCTCTAGCTAGTCTCCTAGGTCTTGCCAGAACTTGCAACGAATTACAGATATGATAAATACTCCCGTATCCAATACTCATGTGTTATCATGAAAATCTGACAAGTGGAGACTGATCATGAATATATCTGAAGTTTCTCCAAGCTTCTGTCTCGCCTTCTCTGCAAGGTAGTCCTTATAGTTCCTCTTCCAATGTCTGTCTTGACCATAGTGGAAGCATTGTCCTTTATCCTTTACCGGGTATTTCTTGGCAACTTTGTCTTACCTGGTCTTTTTTTGCCCTTGCCCTTCTTAAGGATCTTGTTAGCCTTCCTTTTCTTTTTGGTCTCACCAATATAGAGAATTGGCTTCTCCTTCTTGATGGCACTCTCAGTTTCCCTCAACATATTAAGGAGCTCAGGGAGAGTCACCTCAAACTTGCTCATGTTAAAATTCATGATGAAGTGAGAAAAGGAATCTGGTAGGGACTAAAGTATAAGATCAACGCACAGATTATCCTCTAGGACTATTCCTAGACCTATGAGTTTCTCAACTGATGTCCCTTCTATCATCCTAGCTTGAAAGAGTTTCTTAGATATCTCATATCTTTGAGTCCTTCCCTGTTTCTCAAACAGCTAGCGGAGATGAAGAATAATAGAATCTGCATCCATGTTCTCATATTGCCTTTGTAACTCAAGAGTCATGGAAGCCAACATGTAATATTTTGCTAACGTGGAATCATCTATGCACTTCACATAGCGAGCGATCTCATCCTCGCTTACCCCTTCTTCCAGCGTGGGCACGATTGTATCAAGGACGTAAGTGATTTTCTCCACGGTGAGAATAATTCTCAAATTACGGAGCCAATTTGTATAGTTTGGACCAGTGAGGCGGTTGGCATCAAGTATGCCACGTAGGGGGGTTTGTGAGCGACATGTTTATGACAAAACAAGATATAGCAAAAATAAATAACATGCAGATTTTATAGAAAATACTAATTAAGATATGGACTTCTATCTTAATGTGCTCCCACTATTTTCTTAGCGAATCACACGACACCCTCAACATGTGAGGCGAAAGTCTCTAGTAGACTCCAAGTGGAGATCGGGATCCAATTGGCGTCTTAGTGCGACCTCGAGGGAATCGACTAATTACACTAAGCCCAAAAGGTAGGCACTCCTTGTGATTCCATCACGTTCGGCCTCCGAATCATCATGGTCTCGAGGGACTCGACTAACCATAACGTTCAATTAAGTCATCACCATCGCTACAAGATGAGTCTGATTCAATGATATGCCCTCGAGGGACTCGACCAAGCATACCATGTCCTCAGGTCACCGGTGGCATCTCTATGTCGTAGGCAAGAACTCGATCACGTAGATAGGTGAGCCTCGAGGGACTCGACCAACTCAACCTATGTCGTGATTCAATTTATTCCTATAATGATGGAAGGCCACGTTGGTCAATCTTATTACCTCATGCTTACCGACTTAATATTTTCTTAGGAGGGGTTTTTATTTTCTATCGGTCTCCTAATATGTCGTGTCACACACATACATATTTAATATATATCTACATTGCATGCAAATATATATATATACATATATCTAGTAGGTGTATAACACATCACATATGTAAGCCATACCGGATGATCATGAGCCATCACCTAATATGATTAAGCTTGAGCCAATGGGCCTAATCACTCACAATAGAATCTATGTGTACATTAGCGCATCTCGATGCACTGTGATTGTTGATCTCGTCATCATCGGTTCCGTTGGATCGTCGCATCACCATGCATCGTGATCTCCCGCCACGGCATCGTGGGTCCCGCTGTAACCTCCACGCTCCCGCTGTGCCTCTCTATGTAATTACAAATAATCACAAGCACGTAGGCCCAATAATAAACGAGAAAAACGTAGGCTCGCAGGCCCTAATAATAATAATAATCACAATTACACACATCACAACATATGGCTCATGATCATCCATCCATAACATACATCACATGTACATCACATCATATGTAGGATTACTAGATATATATAATAATTAACTAAACTATTTAATTAACTATTTTTTTGGAAATCAGGATATACTCGAAATTTCAAGAATTGTCAATGGTATTTTCATAATTCTGGATGAGAGGACAGTCCTCGAAATTTTTAAAATTATTGAGGGTGTTTTTAGAATTCTGCACATGAGGACGATCCTCAGAATTTTTAAAAATCAGGGGGCAGGATCATCCTTTTACTTAAAAGGATGCGCTAACCCTCTCCTTGCCCCCATCTGTGTCGTCGCCGCCGCTGTCGCTGCCCTGTGCAGGTGGCGGCGCTGCACGTCGTCGGTGCCGCAGCTCGCGAGCTGGCGGCGCCGCCTCGTGCGGGCGCTGCCCCAACTGGCAGCTGGCCCTTGCGAGCTGGCCACAGCCCCTGAAGGTGGCCGCCCCATGAGGGCTGCTGCCCCTGTGGGCGGTCGTCTCTTGCAGGGGGCCTGGCTGCAACCGGCCGCCCCCATTGTAGGGGGCCTGGCCGCAGCCGGCCGCCCCCTTGCAGGGAGGCCTTGGCTGTAGTCAGCTGCCCCCTTGCAGGTGGTCGGCCACCCCTGCAAGGAGGGTGGCCGTGGCCATGCCCGGCTGCCCCTTCTCCTCACTGCCTTCGCTGCGAAAACGCAGCAAGAATGCGTAGAACGATTCTACGCTATTGAATCTCATCACACAGTTTAAAACCAATCTTTCGTACGAAAACCTTGGCTCTGATACCACAGTTGGGAAACCTACAGCGGGTGCATCACATGCGCAATGGAAATCAAAACAAAGATTGGTTTCCCATGTAGATCAAATCATCGTGCAAAAGATTGCGTCACGAGAAAAATTGAAAAAACTACGATGTGTGAGAGATTGATTTTACCTAGGGAGATCATATATCCCTGTATTCCAGATCCGGATGGAGAAGATGAAGGAGGTCAAGCGTCCTCCTCTCTAGCGGTATCCACACGATGGATCTCTACAACGAAACTCCTCCAATCTGATCTCGTAACTCTTGTACAGAGGGAGGGAGAAGAATAGGAGGTGGTGGCTAAAGTTGCAGCCTATCAACCCTGAGTCTCCCCTCCTATTTATAGAGAATCACCAAAACCCTAGGGCTCCTTAGTGGGTATTAGATCTCCATCCAATAACCCACTAATCTTGCATTATTGGATCTCTATCAAATAATCTCTTTAGGCTTATAATTGGGCCTTAATCAAGGAGTCCATCAACATAGGGTCTTATCTAATGAGAATAGGGGCTAATTGGATCTTCATCCAATCCTCTATTCACTGAAGCATCTACCATATGTGTGTGACCCTTTAGGCCCGATACCGAGCTAGCCATGAGTCACTCCCATCAGAACTCCTTCTGATATAGTGAATTATTATCTCCATAATAATTCACTCGACTCATCGACTATGGACGTACTAGGCCACTATGCCATAGTCCCCAGATGGTACAGGGGGATCGAATCCATCGGACCTGTTTGTACAAAGATATCATGTATCTATAATCCCTTATCCAACTAATATCCCAAAGACCGCATATTGGATATGGTATTGTCAGGTCATATACGGAATCAGTTTGTCTTGCTCTAATCGGATTCTACCGATGAACTCCTTCTCTCTCAATCCGAATAACCCTGGCCAAGGATTTGTCTAAGCAAGCACATATGAGATATTCCTTTCGTGATACCAAGAGTGGATGATCTTCTATTGACACTCAATTACCTTCGTAAGGTTGGCTACCAATCCCGATAACCAACTGTACCAGATCTAGAGCTTTCCAAACCTGTAAGTCTGGCGTCAAAGAAATGAGTACTCATAAAAGGCATCCTTGGTATCTCAAGTCCAAGGACCAGATACACAATTGGGACTATGGAATCGCGTCTGACATTAGGTATCATTAACCATACAGCATTCCATAAGCGGATCAATCAGTGAACTCATTCTCCAATGACACCTATACTATATCCTTAGTGTCTCCACACAAGTGGCTATGAGACCAGCCACCTCCATCATATGGATGGGTATATAGTACACCGGTCTGTCTGGTTATCTCGATGTCCCTCTTGAGTAACCTATGACCAGGATTATTTAGGATCTGTGTTTAAAGGTGAATCGATCTCATTATCGTGATTTCATCACGATCCGATTCCCATTATACAGAACCAAGGACATTACAATATATATGCTATATATAATATAATGTGAGAATATGTTAATATCACACAGCGTGTCACACGTGCCATCACTCACGTGATTGGCTTGTAGGACACCTGTAACTAGCAGTTTACGGCTCCACGATTCATCGCAATGCTACGCAACTCCTTGGTCGATCATTTGCGAAGCTCGTCTCTTGTCAACTTCTTTAGTGTAGGGGCTTGGATGGCAGTAGAGGGGGTCATAGGCCTCAGCTTGGCTGGTCGGGGAGTGACCCTTGTCCTTCATACCTCATGGTTCAATTGTTCTTCCTGGATACGCGTGAAGGAAATCACCGCCATATGAGTGTACGGTTGTCGCGCCTTTACTTCTCCTCGGATCTCCAGCTTTATGCCCTTGATAAAAGTACCCAAAAGTTATTTCTTAGACCAATTCTCAGTTTGGTTAGATAAACGCTCAAACCTTGTTTGGTATTCTTATATTGTAGAGGTTTAATGAATCTTTGTCAATTGTCCGTCGATATTGTCGAAATCGGTTGGTCCATACAGTTTTCAAAAGCCTCAAGCTTTGCATCGATAGCCTCCTCTGATGCCATAGTATATGCCTCTAGATCTGTAATATTGAGATCTTTTTTCTATTGTCGAGTTAGTGGCATGGGAATTTTGGAGAATGGGGTGGCCGATTGGAAGGTGAATCGGTTTGGATGGAAGTAGGTTACAGTTTAGGGCAGATTTGGGGGGTTGTTTGGTTTCAGTTTAGGGTAGAATTTTGAAGGGTTTTTGATAAGGATGGTAGGGTTTTGAGATGAGGAAAAGATAGTCCAAAATCTCACAAAAAATAGCACTCAAATCTGATAGAATTCGGCGAAAAAAAGTGTTATGATGTGCTATCCTGCTGAACTGATTTTACATCGGAGAAACGATGACTTCTCGACATAAATTCTAAAGGAAAGTTTAAGGAAGTTATATAGAAACCCTTGGTTTAGATGTTGTTAATACGAATAAAAAGTTTGACAAAATTTTGGTAGCATAACAGTAGGGAAATAGGGCAAAAGACAAAAGACAGATTCCTTTGTCATAAAATTCCAAAACTGTGTGATGGTCATATTGCACAAGAAAACTAGTTCCAGAAGGAGTTTTTTTGAGAAATCAAATACAAATGAAATACAACTTGATCTTGAGAATTGTGTAAAAATTTCGGCTACAAAGGAGAAGGAATAAGCCAGTTTCAATAGGAAAAACCATAGTTGAAATTTTCTGCAACGTTCCGCCTTCGTAACAACGATAACGTTTACGACAAACAAAATTTGCAGTGGATAAAATTTGAGAAAAATCTTCAACATGTAAAGTAAGGAATCTTGCAGTATTGAAGAGGCATGGATGATAAAAAAAATAACAGATTTCCAAATCAGACGTAGGGGGCAGCGGCAGACTGATTTGATCTGCAGTTGGGGTGGAAGGTGGAGGTGCATGTCATAGCAATTATGGGAATTGCTTGGGAAGGTAGAGGCATGGATGACGGCTACAGGGGCAGCAAGATCACTGCTCTGATACCAGATGATAAGACCCCATAAAGACTCTATAGATTTTGACCCTTGAGGGGGATCAACCCTTGGAACGCTGTAGGGGTTCCTCCCTCCTAGATTCGGCACAAGGCTGAAATAAAATTAATAATTGCTTGATTCAAGAGGGGGGCATCTACATCTTTAAATAGGAATCAAAACCCTAGCCTAAGAGGGTGTTTGCCTAAGTAAAATTACCCCTTTGCCCCTCCTATAGTCGACCTGCCTTAATAGGAACAGAGGGCGGCTAAGTGGCTCTATAGCCGACCTAAGCAGGGGGAAACCCTAGCCGACCAACCCAGTAAGGGGTGTGGCGGCTACTAAGCCCTAAGGGCTAATCTAGACTCTAACCATACTCCTTTATAAGATAGGAGTGGCTTTATTACAATCTAACATGGTTTTTATTGACTAGTACTAAGATGATTAGGACTCAACCCTGTTGGAGTCCTATCAGTATGGTTGTCACGCTTTAACTTCTTTTTGAATCTTTGGCTTCAAGCCCTCAATGAAAGTCCTCAATATCTATTTTTTAGACCAATCACGAGTTTGATTAGTTAACCTTTCAAACCTGATTTGGTACTCTTTGATGGTAGAGGTTTGACGGATCTTTGTTAGTTCTTCATCAAGATTCTTGTAATTGATTGGTGCTAATGGTTTATATGCTTTTGGTTGGGATGTGGCTCTTATGCTCTGGGTATCTTGATTGAGGTTTTTAGATGTGGTTTATAGCTATTTTGGGTACGATTTGGGGCTACGATTTTGTGGAGTTTAGGCTGCAAATTGGTGTGGTTTTAGGGCTGTGATAGCAGTAAATAAATGTTAGGGAAATAGATTTTAGATCTGGGATAGATGGCAGCAAAGGTAGGTGTATCAGTAAGGAAAGTTGGCTGAAAAGGTAAGTGGATCGATAAGGAAGTAGGTTGCAGTTAGGGCTAATTTGGGTGGCTGTTTGGTTTTGATTTAGGGTAGAGTTTTGAAGGGTTTTTAGTAAGGATGGTAGGGTTTGGTGATGAGGAAAATAGAGTCCAAAATCCCACAAAAAATAGCACTCAAATCTGATAGAATTCGATAAAAAAGTGCGGCGATGTGCAGTCCTGTCGAATAGATTTTACATCCGAGAAATGATGACTTCTTGACGTAATTTCCATAGGAAAGTTAAAGAAAATTATATAGAAACCCTTGGTTTAGATGTTGGGAATACCAGTAAAAAGTTTGGTAAAATTTTAGTAGCGTAACAGTAGGGAAATAGGGCAAAAGACGAAAGGTAGATCCTTCGTCGTAAAAATTTTAAAACTACGTGCTGGTGAAAGATTGCACAAGAAAACCAGTTCCAGAAGGAATTTTTTCAAGAAATCAAACTTAAATGAAAGCCAAGTTGATCTTTGGAATTGTATAAAAATTTTGGGCAAAAAGGATGAACAAAAGTTTAGTTTCAAGAGGCCAATAGACGGAAGGTAGATTCTCTATTGTAAAATTATAGCATTGCGCGATGAAGAATTACAGTGTTATAAGTCTGGATTCAAAAGGAATTTCTTTTATGAATCAGTCTTAGATGAAAGCTAAGTCGATCTACAAAGTTGTATAAAAGTTTCACCTAAAAAGGATGATTAAAAGTTTAGTTCGAAGAAGCAATAATCAGTTGAAAATTTCTGCAGCGTTTTGCCTTCGCAACGATGATAACGTTTGCGACGGTAAAATTTTACAGCAAGAAAATTTTGAAAAAACTTCTCCCATGTATAAGATAGAGTAATAGTAGTAGCAAGAGGTGTGGGCTTTGAAGTTTTTACCAGATCTTTGATGTTGACACAGAGGAAGACAGCAGATTGATGGATCTACGACTTGGTGGGCGACGATGGAGGCGACATCAAAAGCAATTGTGGGAATTGCTTGGGAAGGTAGAGGTGTGGATGACGGCTATAGGGGCAGTAAGATCACTACTCTGATATCAAATGATAGAACCCCAGAATGAGCTCTATAAATTTTGACCCTTGAGGGGGATCAAACCTTGGAATGTTGTAGGGGTTCCTCCCTCCTAGACCCGGCACAAGACTGAAATAAAATTGTGGATTGCTTGATTCAAGAGGGGGGGGGCAGCTACATCTTTAAATAGGGATCAAAAACCCTAGCCTAAGGGGATGTTTACCTAAGTAAAATTATCCCTTTGACCCTCCTATAGTTGACCTGCCTTAATAGAAACAAGGGGCGGCTATGTTGGCTCTATAGTTGACCTAAGCAGGGGGAAACCCTTGCCGACCAACCCAGTAAAGGAGGTGATGGCCACTAAGCCCTAAGGGCTAATCTAAACTCTAGCCACACTCCTTTATAAGATAGGAGTGGTTTTATTACAATCTAACAGGATTTTATTAACTACTTCTTAGGGAGATTAAGACTCAACCCTACTAGAGTCCTATCAGAATTATTTTCAAAGATTGATCTTAGATGAGGGCTAAGATGATCTGTGAAATCATATAAAAATTTTGGCCAAAATAGGGGAGCATAAAACCAGTTTCAAGAGGCAAATAGATGGCTGAAAATTTCTACAACGTTTCGCCTACGCAATAATGATAACATTTATGACGGTTGAAATTTGTGGCAATGAAAGTATAGGAAAATTGATAAGACTCCAGCAGGATTGAGTCCTAATCACTTAGAAGTAATCAATAAGAATCCTGTGAGATTGTAATAAAACCCCACCTAGTCAATTTTATCCTATAAAGAAGTGTGCCTATGGTTTATTTTAGGGTCTTAGGGCTTAGTGGTCATCGCCCCTTTTACTGGGCTAGTCGGCTAGGGTTTCCCCCTGCTTAGGTCAGCTACAGAGCCAACCTAGCCGCCACCTATTCCCTCTAAGACATGTAGGCTATAAAAGGGGTAAAAGGATAATTTTAGTTAGGTAAGCACCCCATGGGCTAGGGTTTGTAACCCTATATAATGATGTAGTCATCCCTCAAGGGTCATCAACCCTATATAATGATGTAGTAGTCGCCCCTCTTAGATTCGGTATAAAGTTGAAATAAAATTGATAATTGCTTGATAAAAGAGAGAGTTCCAAGGGTTGATCCCCCTCAAGAGTCAAAATCTATAGAGCTCCTTTAGGGGTTCTATCATCTGGTATCAAAGTCGTGTTCCTGCTGCCGTGTAGCCATCTAAGCTGCCTCCACCTTCCCAAGCAATTCCTACAATTGCTTTTGATGTCGCCCACCAAGTCGTAGATCCATCAATCTGCCGCTATCCCTTATGTCAACAACATAAATCTGGTAAAAACTCCAAAGCCCATGCCTTTGCTACTATTATTTCTTTATCTTATATGTGGGTGAAGATTTTTTAAAAGTTTTCTTGCTGCAAAATTTTACCGTCGCAAACGTTATCATCGTTGCAAAGGCGAAACGCTATAGAAATTTTCAGCTGATTGTTGCCTCTTGAAACTAAACTTTTATTCATATTTTTTTGCCAAAATTTTTACACTTAGCTTTCATCTGGGATTGATTTCTTGAAAAAAATTCTTTTGGAATCGGTTTTCTTGTGCAATCTTTCACCAGCACGCAGTTCTGGAATTTTTATGATGAAGGATCTACCTTTCATATTTTACCCTATTTCCCTACTGTTATGCTACCAAAATTTCGCCAAACTTTTTGCTGGTATTTTCAACATCTAAACCAAGGGTTTTTACATAATTTCCTTGAACTTTCCTCTAGAAATTACGTCAAGAAGTTATCATTTCACCGATGTAAAATCTGTTCAGCAAGACTGCACATCGTAGCACTTTTTTTGTCGAATTCTATCAAATTTGAGTGATGTTTTCTGTGGGATTTTAGACTCGCTTTTTCTCATAACCAAACCCTACCATCATCACCAAAAACCCTTCAAAATCCTACCCTAAACCGAAACCAAACAGCCACCCAAATCAGCCCTAAACCGTAGCCTACTCCCATCCAAACCGATTCACCTTCCAACCGGCCACCCCTTCTCCAAAATTCTCATGCCACTAACCCGATAACAAAAGAGACATCTCAATATTACAGGTCTAGAGGCATACACCATGGCATCAAAGGAAGCCATCAACTCCAAGTTTGAAGCCTTTGAAAGTCACATGGAGGAGAAGATGCGATCAATTTTTGCCGAATTCAGCATGGGTCGACCATCAAGCCCGAGGAAGTCACACCATGGAGAGACTTTAGATTGGCGAGATGATCCTCAAGAGCATGGACACATCACCTCTAATCCCAACAATCCACACATGAAGGTTGACTTCCCAAGATGGGAAAAAGGAGACCCGATCGAATGGATCTCACGCGCGGAGCGCTATTTTCGGTTCTACCGTCTACACGGGTGGAGATTGCTGCCATACACCTTGAGGGAGATGATATTCAATGGTTCAATTGGTTTGAACATACTCATGGAGGACTCTCTTGACAGCGATTCAAGGAAGGACTACTAAACCGCTTTGGACCAACCAATTTCGACAACATCAATGGACAATTGGCAAAAATTCATCAAACCTCTACAATACAAGAATACCAAATAAGGTTTGAGCATTTATCTAACCAAACTAAGAATTGGTCTAAGAAACAACTTTTAGGTACTTCTATTGAGGGCCTAAAGCCAGAGATCCGAGGAGAAGTGAAGGCGCGGCAACCGTACACACTTATGGTGGCGATTTCCTTCGCACGTATCTAGGAAGAATGATTGAACCACGAGGTACGAAGGACAAGGGTCGCTCCCTGACCAGCCATGTCAAGGCCTACTACCCCCTCTACTGCCATCCAAGCCCCTGCACCAAAAAAGTTGACAATAAAGGAGCTTCGCGAATGATCGACGAAGGGGTTGTGTTGGCATTGCGACGAACCATGGAACCGTGAACATCACTGCAAAAAGGGCCGGCTCCTCATGATTCAATCAGTGGAGGATGAGGACAATGAAACATCTAAAGAAGCCCTTGAACCTGAAGAAGAAGCCATGGAGGAAGAGTCTCAATCGGCTGACTACGCAGTGCACGCATTGGCTGGCTACTCCAACCCGTAGACGATGAAAGTTGGAGGACTTCTAAAACAGCAACCCATCACCGTTCTCATCGACATAGGCAGCACAAATAACTTCCTCAACAATAAGGTTGCTGCATGTTTGGTGCTTCCAATCGAAAGTTGCAACAAGTTCGATGTAAAGGTCACTGACGGCCGAATCTTCAGTTGCAACCAACAGTGCCCGCGAATGAAACTACTCCTCCAATACTAAGAAGTGGTAACTGATTTCTTCCTCCTACCCATTGATGATTATGAAGCCGTACTCAGGATCGAATGGCTCACAACACTAGGTGATATCTCCTGGATTTTTTTCTAAATTAATCATAAAATTTTATTGCAAAGGGAGACAGGTCACATTACGAGGCAAGTGCAGGAGCCAAATTTCCACCGTTTCGTCGCAACGAATGGAGAAAGTTTTGCATAAAGCACATGATGGATTTTTTATGCATATCCAGCAGTCATCTAAGGGGGAGAATATACAAAATTTAGATCCTAAGCTTGCCCTCTTTCTGGATGAATTCGTAGACGTTTTCACGGAGCCGCACGAGCTGCCCCCTAACCGGCCACATCACCACCATATTCCTATTCTGCCGAGCAAATCTCCAGTAAATTTGCATCCATAATACTACCCTCACTTGCAGAAGGATAAGATCGAGAACATCGTCAAAGAGATACTTGACACTGGGGTGATTTGACAGAATTGCAACCCTTATTCTTCACCGGTGCACAAGAAGGACGGTACATGGCGAATGTGCATTGATTATCGGGTCTTGAACGCTATCACCGTCAAGGACAAATATCCTATATCAGTCGTAGATGAACTCTTGGATGAATTAAAAGGAGCCCGAGTCTTCACGAAATTGGATCTCCGTTTCGGTTATCATCAGATTCGGGTATGCACTGAAGATGTTCCAAAAACTGCATTCCGCACGTATAACGACCACTACGAGTTTCTGGTAATGCCTTTCGACTTATGAATGCTCCTTCTACTTTCCCAAGCCTTATGAATGACATCTTCCAGAGTTTTCTATGCAAGTTCGTATTGGTGTTCTTTGATGATATTCTATGCAAGTGTCTCGCTCATGTCCTTACTGAAGAAAGACTCCTTCTTATGGTCGGATAAAGCCTCTGCAGCCTTCGAACGACTCAAGGCAGCCATGACGATGACGTCGGTCCTAGTGCTGCCCGATTTTGGTCGCACTTTTGTCATTGAGATCTATGCGTCAGGAGTTGGAATTGGGGCTATTCTTATACAAGATGGTCGACTCCTAATTTACACCGAGGCTTCCCCCACACTCCACACGAGGTTTTTACATGAGATACTAATTACTACCAAATTTAAAATATGGTTGAATACAGGTTCATGGCATGAAAGAGGAGTAAAACTAGAAGAATTGCAATTCATACTCATGCCAGATTGGGCTCTCATCATCCTGAACCATACTAGAGGGCAGTCACCATTCCAGAAGAAAGATTGACTATCACTAAAGACTAACCATATGGCAGCATATACAAAGAAGAAATGACCTCCCAACAAACTTCAGAATGGAGGAAAAATTAAAGATCGAGTTTTTCTACACCTCCAACCCAATCAGCAGGAAATTCGAGCCTTAATGAAGTGGTCTCCCTATTTTTTTAGGTCTTGCAAAATTAGGCATCACATTGGGGACCTAACCTGGAGATCAGATTCACGCACCAGATCAAGATTACAGTTAATCCACCAGGTATCCCACCATAAATGAAAATTTAAAAAAGATGACTCAGCCCAAATCCTTCTAACTAACACCCCAGCTAATGAAGAGGCCAAAGTTTAGTTGATGATAGCATGAGAATCATACGAAGAGCTCATGGAACCTCAGCCTTGAGGACAAGGCTGATTTGAAGAGGGTGGGTTTGATAGGACTCCAGCAGGGTTGAGTCCTAATCACTTAGAAGTAATCAATAAGAACCCTATGAGATTGTAATAAAACCCCACCTAGTCACTTCTATCCTATAAAGAAGTGTAGCTATAGTTTATTTTAGGGCCTTAGGGCTTAGTGGTCGTCGCCCCCTTTACTGGGCTAGTCGGCTAGGGTTTCACCCTACTTAGGTCAGCTACAGAGCCAACCTAGCCGCCACATGTTCCCTCTAAGGCAGATAGGCTATAGAAGGGGCAAAAGGGTAATTTTAGTTAGGCAAGCACCCCAAGGGCTAGGGTTTGCAACCCTATATAGTTGCCCCCTCTCTTTTATTAAGTAATTATCAATTTTATTTCAGCCTTATGCTGAATCTAGGTGGGAGGAACCCCTATAGCGTTCCAAGAGTTGATCCCCCTCAAGAGTCAAAATATATAGAGCTCCTTTTGGGGTTCTATCAAAAACCTCTTCAACATGTAAGATAAAGAAATAGTAGTAGCAAATAGGCATAGGTAATGAAAATATATCAGATCTCCAATTTCAAACACAGGGGACAGCAGCAGATTGATTTAATCTGCGGCTTGGGTGGAAGGTGGAGGCGTGTGCCGCAGCAATTATGGGAATTGCTAGGGAAGGTGGGGTGGCAGAGATGGCAGTAAAGGCAGCTGAAACGCTGCTCTGATACCAGATGATAGAACACTAGAAGGGGCTTTATAGATTTGATCTTTGAGGGGGATCCACCCTTGGAACACTATAGGGGTTCCTCCCTCCTAGGGTCAGCTAACAAGACTAAAATAGAATTGATCTTGCTTAATGAAAAGGGTGGAGGCTACAAGCTTATATATGGCTCAAAACCCTAGCCCTAGGGGGTGCTTCCTAAGTGAATTCTCCCTTTTGCCCCTCCTATAGTTGTCATGCCTAAATAAAGGAGGCGGCAACCTAAGTGGCTACAAAAGCCATGCCCTTCTACTAGAAACCCTAGCCGACCAACCCAGTAAGGGGGGGTGGCAGCTAGGAAGCCCTAAGGCCCCAAAATGAACCCTAGCCACACTTCTTTATAGGATCGAAGTGACTATGTGGGGTTTTATTACAATCTCACAAGGTTCTTATTAATTACTTCTATAGTGATTAGGACTCAACCTTGCTGGAGTCCTATCACGCCATCGATATTGCCCCTATATCAATGTTGCCGCTTCTAATTACAGTAGCCTCAATTGTTCCCTACACCGATCTGTTGTCTTCCAGCCTTAGGCACCAACCTTCCCTCTTCATAGCAACCTAAACATGGCAAATTCTAGCCCTTAGCCGCTACCATCTTCCTCCTTCGCTAGCTGCACTAGCACCACCCCTTTTTCTCTGTCTGTCGCAGCCTCGACGATCTTACAACATCATCGCACCACTGCCCTTCTGGCCACCAGTGTCACAGTAGCAACACCTAATAGGACAAAACTAATCCCCTTAACCCAATATCAGAAATAGAAATTGAACATTATTGATCTACAATCTTATACGATGGCTATTGATGGTTCAATGGAAGCAAGATTTAAAGCCTTCGAAATCTGAATGGAAGAAAGATTGAAAGAACTCTTCAGCAAATTCAAAAGAAGTCTATTGGATAGCCCCAACAAATCTCAACATGGTGAAAGTTCCAACCTCAAATGGAGCAATTTGAAAAATAAGATCAAGGGCAAGACATAGGATATCCCACGCATGAGAGTGGAGTTCCTCAGATGGGAAGATGGAGATCCAACCAATTGGGTCTCACGAGCTAAAAAGTTATTTTACTTCCACATATCTCTAAAAGACTCCAAGGTGGAAGTAGCTTCAAATCAACTTGATGGTGATAAGATCCAAAGGTATTATAAGAGAGAACTCTTGATTCACTTCGGACCGTCAGAGTACGAGAATGTTAATGGACAGCTCACCAAAATTAGTTAGACTTCCACAGTACAAGGGTACCATAATAGATTTGAGTACCTATCGAACTAAACCTGAGATTGGTCCAAGAAATAATTGGTTAGAACATTTATCAAGGGACTTAGTCAAGAGATACTGTATGAAGTTAAAGCTCGTCATCCCCACACCATGATGGTTGCCATATCATCCAGTCGCATGTATAAAGAAAAAATTAATATCGACACTCGTCGAAATAGAAGCTTCAATAGATAGGTAATCAGCAAACCACCCACCGCATCTATTCCCAGCCAAATCCCAAACATCCAAAAGCCAACCGGAGAAGAACCTAAGGAAAGATCGACAAAGGATTTGTTCTCGCATTATGATGAAAATTGATGTACACAAGGGCAACTTCATCACTAACGATGTAAGATCCGATCATGAAGGTATGGATTCTGATGAAAATATTAGACCTATTACATATACAATGTATGTATTAGCCGGCTACTCTAACTTGCAACCTATGAAAATTGAAGGAATTTTGAAACATCAGCCTGTTACTATTTTAATTAATATTGGTAGCACTAATAATTTTATGGAGAGAAAGCTTGTTGACCAATTAACCTATCACATTGAAAGTTATGACAAATTCGAAGTCAATGTTGCTGATGAATGAATCCTAACTTATGATAACAAGTGTTCAAAGATAAAGCTGATCATACAAGGCAAAGAACTACTTGTGGATTTCCTTTTGATACCTCTACATGACTTCGAAGTGGTGATCCTCAAAAGAAAATATGAAACTTTCATTAACCATCCGATGGAGAAAATTCTTCAAAAGATTACAATGATTACTACACTAGAAGACTGGCCCATTGCTTACAATAAGTGGATATCCTACTTAATTGATCAAAGAGTTGTGATGAGTGACAAATATTAAAGTGCTCTCGGAATTTGATGCTAGTTAACCTTGAGGATAAGGCTGATTTAAAGAGGACAGGTCTGATAGGACCTTAATAGGGTTGGGTCCTCATCTATTGAGTCATGTTCTTTATTGAGTCATGTTAGTCGGTCTAGTCAAGTCAATTAGAAGTCGTAGTAGAAGTTGGAGTCTATTTGATTAGAAGTCATAATAGAAATTGAAGTATTGATTATGAGTCAAAGTAGAAATCTATTTTAGAAGTCTAAGTTCAATTAGAAGTTTGTTAAGAGTCTCTATATAATAAGAAGTAATAATTTTATTTTAAATAATAAATAAAATATATATTTTTTAACCAATAGATCAAAATCCTAAGAGGTCGATCCCTTATAAAGATCAAGGAGGATCGATCCTATATAAAAATCAAGAAAGATCGATCCTCTATAGAGATCAAGAAGATATATCCCCTTAACATTTATACACCTTTGCCCTCTTCTTCTTAGATAAAAACATAAGAGTTCATATCAATTGATATCACAGTAACAATATTAACATCTTACTATTTATACACTCCACTTCGATAGAATTCTTTGAATTCCAATTACACTTTCCTGTCAAATTAGTATATTATCCGTAAGAGCCGCCTACCGATTACATCAGTGTCCTGGTCATCTCACAGTGTACTGATAGAGACGCCAACGGATAATATCAAACTGATATTACTAGAGTGAAACTGGTCATCTCACAGAAAACTACAACATACAACGAACATGGTTCGGAAGATGAGAATCTTCTTTTGATATTAAGACTACCTGCAAGCTTCCTATACTTGGCCATACTTTGCCTGCATGCCTCTTTCTTGGTCACCAAGAAAGCATGGCATGTGGCGTCAGCTGCACTTCAATCACCACCATTTGTTTATTGGTGCAGTCCCCTTTGCTCTATCCCCATGTTTGACTCATAAAAGCCATGGAAGCCAGCAGTCTAACACAAGACATTACCAGGTCTTATGGAGCTCTCTTCCCCACAGCTAGCCTGCTTCCTCTTGCCTCTCTCCCTCTTCCTCTTCTTCCTCTACAGGAGCTCGGCAGAGCGAAGCAGATGCACTGGCCTCAAGCCTTACCTCTTGCTCGGTCTCCTTCCACAGTTCCTCCAAAACCGGCACCGATTTCTCGACTGGATCACCGACGTACTCGTCCACAGCCCCACCCACTCGATGACGTTCCGGAGCCCGGGGCAGGTCGGAGGTGTCATCACCGCCAACCCCTCCAACGTCGAACACGTGCTCAAGTCCAACTTCGAGAACTACCCCAAGGGCGAGCGCTCCTTCCGCATGCTGGTGGACTTCCTCGGCCATGGCATCTTCAACTCGGACGGCGAAGAGTGGAAGTGGCAGCGCAAGCAGGCGAGCTACGAGTTCAACAAGCGCTCCCTTCGCAACTTCATGGTGGACACCGTGCAGTCGGAGATCGCCCACAGGCTGCTGCCGCTGCTGAGGAGAGCGGGAGAGAAGGGCGAGACGATGGACCTGCAGAACGTCTTGGAGCGCTTCGCCTTTGACAGCATCTGCAAGGTTGCCTTCGACGAAGACCCCGCGTGCCTCGCGGACGACGCCGTTGGTGATGCCACTTCCTCGAGCTTCATGAGAGCCTTCGAGGAAGCGCAGAACCTGATCGTTGGCCGGTTCATGGATGCTTTCGACATCACGTGGCGGGTGAAGAAGCTGCTCGACATTGGGTCGGAGAGGCGGCTGAGAGAACTGCTCGCGGTCGTGCACGGTTACGCCATGCAGATCATTCGAGCAAGGAAGGAGAAAGCCCCAGAGTTGGACGAACACCACGACCTCCTCTCTCGATTCGCCTCCGACAAGAACAACTCCGAGGAATTCCTGCGAGACATCGTCACAAACTTCCTCGTGGCAGGCAGGGAGACGACATCATCGGCCCTGACATGGTTTTTCTGGATCCTGTCGGCGAGGCCCGACGTGGAGAAGAAGATACTGGAAGAGGTAAGAAGTGTAAGGACCATCAACAAGAACACAAGCGAGACGTTCAGCTTCGATGAGCTCCGAGAGATGCATTACCTCCACGCCGCGGTGACGGAGTCGATGAGATTGTATCCTCCGGTACCGATCGACACACAGTCATGCCTGGAAGACGACACCATGCCCGACGGGACCTTCGTGGGCAAAGGATGGTTTGTGACCTACAGCGCTTACGCCATGGGGAGGTTGGAGGACATATGGGGGCGAGACTGTACCGAGTACAAGCCGGAGAGGTGGCTGCAGAACGGAATCTTCAGCCCCGAAAGCCCGTTCCGCTTCCCGGTGTTCCATGCAGGCCCAAGGATGTGCCTGGGGAAAGAGATGGCGTACCTACAGATGAAGTCCATCGTCGCCTGCGTGGTGGAAAGGTTCGAGATCGACGTGGTGGGGAAGGAGAAGACACCGGAGCACGTGCTGTCCCTCACCCTGAGGATGAAAGGAGGCCTGCCAATTAAGATCAAGGAGAAGGTTAAGCAGTGCTGTTAGCTACAGTAGAGTGTGGGGGTCGCATTGGTATTAGGCAAAGATGTTTGCATTATGTTTTGCTTGGATTATTGTGTCGCTGCGGTTGAATCCTTGTTTCTGATTCCATTCGCTACTCCGTATATTGGAAATGGAAGTAGTCGTACAACCAAGCAGCAAGTGCGTTCTATTGATGGGCTTTGTTAATTGAGATGTTTCCTTCCTACATCCTGATAGTGGTAAGTAAACTTTAAAATATATGTCATCAGACATCTAGATTCCAGTCAACCCAATCATGGCCATTCTGACACATCCATACAATCTAACATGACTGAAATATTAAAAAAAGTCATAGTAAAAAAGCTTTTGGATTATGATCATGTGCAATTTCTATGTATAGTAGCTCTATCTAGTTTAACTTAGATTCAAATAGTCAATATGACATCAAAGTCAAACGATCTAGATTGAAGTTACTCAGAAAAACAAAATAAAAAAGAATTTAAATCAGGTTGTCTAAGGGAAGTCAGATGCGTTAGGTGACCCCTAGTGATGGTCAAACTTGGTTTGACCTAGTAAAGATGAGTCACAGCAATAGAAAGACAAGAATAAGTGCTGCCTATACAAACTTGGAGAAAAATTAATCCTCACAAGAAAGAAATATGCATAAATTTACAACAAAAATAAACTCTCTCAAAGTGGCCCCTGTCCAATTGATCCGTGAGATAATCAATCCACACATGCATGGAAGGAAAGATGTTAGGGATAAAAAAGACATAGGTGAGACAGAAATTAAGATTAGATTAGGAATAGTTATACATGACTATAATATTAAAAACAGACAGGCTATATATTTTTTTGATTGTAACTAACGAAACAATTTGATTCAAACTCAAATCTAAAAAAAAAAGCATACATGCTTCTATCAATTAATTTTTGAAAAGATTAAAGTAATTGTATCATCCACTTAACATAGTAAAAGAGTTCAAAATAAAAAATATTTTGATGAATGTGATAAAGTATCAGCTTGTGTGATAAAAGTACTACACTAAAAGAAAATATGCAAATTACTCTGGTTTATTTGTTGTAATATAAAACTAATGTATTAAATAGCTACCCTCCTTTTTCTCTGTTTTAGTTTTGCTTCTTTTTTGACCTTATCCAAAGCATCCTCGTTAACCCAGTTTTGGCTTCCATTACTTTCTTCAGTCTCGCATTTCTCCTTTATCTGATGATGCATAAAGTTCTCAGGTTTCTTCTTACAAACTCCTCAAATTCTCTAAATTAATCTTACCTTAAAATGAGAATCCCATTTTATATAAGGTCGAGCATACAAGCCATTGCAATTTGTTAGAGTTCATGAATAGATTGGATGCATGCCTAAGGAACCATTTTAACAAATAGATTGTATGCATCCAACGTGATATGTGTCTGACAAATAGAGCACACATGATATCAAACGTACCTGATTAATTTGTAGAAAAGTTTACCAATAATCTGAGCAAGAACATGTCCAGTTCTTGAAATGGTGAAAGCGGCTTCGATCTCGCACAATTATTTCCCTCCTGTAGATCCCAGATATGAGCTTTGTACTTAAGTGGCAGTCACCACAGACTCTCAAATTCTTCATAATTCTGATAGGAACATTCGGATCGGATGCAAGGAGAGCAAAGGCAATAGCCAGCCTCTCACTGTGGTAGGAGAGAGCATCTTCCTTGTCCTCCTCTTCTACATCAAACAACACTTCCTTTGTTCTTGGCATGTATCCAAACTCATGCAACCTTCTGTCCATTTCATCGAGCATCTTGTAGATCTCCTTCAGAAGAGGGTGAGTTCTGTCACCCATTAAGAACTCGTGCATGGATCCTTCGACCTCGACTAGACTAGAACCAGGTGTTTTATTAATACCCTTCTCCTTCATCACCTTTCTCACCTGCATAACACCGTCCCATCTACAAATCTTGGCAAACATGTTTGACAATAAAACGTAGTTACCACCATGCTCAGGCTCCGAATGTATCACCTGTGCAATCATACGCTCTCCGATCTCCAGGTTATTATGAATTCCACAAGCTGTTAACAACGACCTGTAAAGGATCGCATTTGGTTTCATAGGCATGGATTGAATGACCTGCTCGGCCTCCTCAAGCTTTCCAGATCGGCCCAAAAGATCCACCAAACATCCATAATGCTCCATCTGTGGCTTGATTCCAAAATCCTCTTGCATTTTGGAGAACAATCTCTGCCCCTCATCGACCAACCCTGCATGAGCACAAGCGCTCATGACAACTACAAATGTTGCCTCATCAACCCCCACCCCCACGCTCGTCATCCTATGGAACAGTTCAACTGCCTGGCGACCACACCCGTGAGTTGCAAGTCCCCGAATCATGACGTTGTAGCAGAGCACATCTTTCTGAGACAATCTGACGAACAGTTGCTCTGCAAGATCTAATCGTCCGCATTTTGCATACATATCGATCAAAGCCGTAACCACGACCTGGTTCATGGTCAAATGATTCAGCTCGATGTAGGCATGTGCCCAAATACCCTGGCCTAGGGCTCCCACATCACCACAAGCACCGATCAAGGCCACGAGCGTGATCTCGTTCGGCCTAAACGTGGAGGAAAGCTGCAACCTTCGGAAGAGAAACAAGGTCTGCATGCCGGAATCAGCATCCCCGGCATCGCTACAGCACCGAGAATAGGCCGAGAGCATGCAATTCCAAGCGGGCAGGTCAGGGTTTGGAATGCGGTCGAACAAGCGGCGGCCAGATGACACATCCCCGCAGCGGGAGTAGAAGCTGAGCAGCGCGGCGTGGACGAAGTTGTCGACGGAGTAGTGGCCGATGAACTTGACGACGTGGGCGTGAAGGGCGCGGCCAACTGGGACCCAAGAGGGGCCGCCGGCGGCGCAGGCCTTGAGTAGGGAGGGAAAGGTGTGGTTGTTGGGCTTGGGGGATCGGGGCTGGAGGAGGAGGACCCTGGAGTAGAGGGAGAGGGCGAGGTGGGGACGGCCGATGTCTGCGAGGGAAGAGACAAGCGTGTTGGGAAGGAAGGGGTACGAGGAGGAGGAGGAGGAGAGCAGAGGCTGGCAGAGGAGGGCGGCGGCGTGGGGGAGAGTGGGGAGAGGGGAGGGGAGCGAGGACAAGAGGAGGAGGAGGCGGGAGAGGGGGTAGGTGTGGCGGGCAAGGCCGGTGGTGATGAAGTGGGCGTGGAGTTGGTTGAAGGCGGAGAGGGTTTTGGGGCACCTCTCCAAGAGGAGGAAGGTGGGGTGGTGCTGGCAACTGCGCGGGGAGGTTGGAATGCAGATGCTGCGAGGTTTCATTCATTCATTCTCGCCATTCTCGCCATTCTCGCAAGAGTATATCCAATGTGATTTGATGCTCTAAAAAAATAAGATTCATGTAGCACCACAACATAAATCTTTCATGATAGCCACGCTACATCCCCAAAAAAAAATATAATTTAAAAATATGTGAAGATATTTTTGTCATCTCCAATTGAGATCTTAAGATTGAATAAAAAATATATCAGAAAAAATTTAATTTAAAGGTCATTGTCACTTATTTTGGCTTATTAAACATTGTATCTTAAAACTATTTAATATGAAGGTTGTTTATACAGTTTGACACATTTAAGCTCTTTATTATAAACTTGTTAGGATACTAACTAAGTCGGGTATTAATCGATTAAGTTGAGTATATAGATTAGATCTTTTTTGTTGAATCTCATATTTTGATGATGAAATCAGAGGTTTAGCCAAAGTCAAGTTCATGTATCGAGCCGGGGTATATACGGTTAGGAACTCGCCAGGAGTGCATCGGGAGCTCGTCGAGGGTATCAGGAGTTTGCTAAGATGACGCAAGGGAGTTCACCGAAAGAAGACTACGATTACAGGCGGTTGTCAACGGTTGAACCGCCCGTACCCAGGAATCTGGACACTTTCGGCGGTTGACCCGCCCAGGTCGGCAGGTGAATCGCCCGTACCCAGATTTTTCGAGTGAGTTTAATTTTTTGCTCCAAATTCTGAAGCCATTTGGGGTCTATAAATACCCTAAGTTTTCTTGCATTCAAGATAACATTCTTGGGGGATAAAATTATGTAAAAAACTTGTGTAGATTATAGAAAAAGGAAAGGGGTAAAGGAGTGATCAAAGAGTTGTAATTTTGTCTCCCTTTTAAGCCAAGTGTAAAGGTTCGGTCTTCACCTAAAAAAGATCGATAGTGGATGCCAATGTGCCTCAAAGAGGAGGACTCAGGATTCGACGTAGGCCTATTGGTGCCGAACCACTATAAAACTTGTGAGTTTTTCATTTGTTTTCCTTGCTGACTAATTTTGTATTGACGTTTCCGATTTTGTTTACTCTTTGAAAGTAAGGTTTCCACGTTAAACACTTCACTTACAACGTTGCTTATCTTTCAAATTTTCTTGCTCTTTCTTAAGTAATTTGTAAGCAAGTAACTTAGCAATCTTCTTTGAATAACTCACTTATTTTACTTGAACGAAAAGCTTTGGATCTTTCTATCTTGCTTAAAACGAAAAAATTTTGTTTAAAATGAGAATTTACACTTGCACTAATTCACCCCTCCTCCCCCCGCCCCGCCTCATTTGGTTAACACCTAATAGAAAATGACTCTTTTCGGCATTAACGAGGGTCAATGCATCACAAGTCCTCCTATGTTTAATGGGACGGACTACACATCCTGAAAAATACGAATGCGTATCTTTTTTATTTCGATAGATCTTGATTTGTGGTGTATTGTTGAAAAATATTTTTAGAAGTCATCCAATCCAACAAATGATTAGAATGATTATGAAAAATAAATATTTTTATTGAATGTAAAAGGCTATGAATGTCTTACATTATGCACTTGGTAAAAATAAATTTGATGGGATTTTTTGTTTTGATTCGACTTTCAATATATGACATACATTAGAAATGACATATGAATGCACAACTCATCTAAATGAATCATTAAATTAAAATACTTTTAAAAATAAATTTGAAGAACACCTTCCAAAGAACACGAAGGAATTTGAACTGAGAACATATGATTCCTCGAGTGAGTTCTCGAGTGATGAAGACTTTGAACCCTTGAAAAATGAACCGAATAAATTAATGAACATGAACCTTAAAAATGATCTAAAGATAGACAAAACATCTTGCTATGAACACAAGAAGCCGAGGAGCTCTAAAGATGAAATGCACAACCAAGAAGTGGAGAACCTCGCTTTTATGGCCATTGACGATAAGGTTAGTAATTCATTAAGTATTTCTTTTCCAAAATTATTAAACATGTTCCATGATTTGTTTTATGAGTTTATAAAACTTAGCAAATCTTTAAGTTGCTTAAAAATGAATATGATTTGTTAGTTGGTAAAGTTGATGAAATGCATGAGTTATTAGCATCACATAATCCTAGTTCTAAACGTGAAATGCTAGACAACATTAAAGAAGAAAATATCATGCTTAAGTCAACATTAGAAAATTTTGAGATTGAGAACAAATCCATAAATATGATCCTTGCTAATAAGGGGCATTATAAAAAAATGGCAAGGTTTTATTGAAAACATTCAACAAAAGCCAACTATATTTGTTAAATGACCTACCTTAAATATGTCATCAAAAATAAAATATAATTTTTATGATAGATTAGGGCATAAAGCCAACAAATGTCTATTTAAAAATTATAGTCTTTGCAAGTAAGTTTGAGTTCCTAAGGGAACAACAAACTACCAATAACCATTAGATAATAAAGATAAAGTTTTTCATATAGGTCCCAATGTAAAATGGGTGCCTAAATCTTTCTTATAAATTTGTCTCATAACAAAGCTAGGAGTACTAAACAACGTTTTAGATGCTCAAGATATATGACTTAAGATCTGACAATCTTTCAAGCTCAGTAGCCTAAGTAAATAACAAAAAAAATTATTGTTAATGAATATTATGGATAATTCATTAATGATGCATAGATAGAGCATGCTAGAATTAGACAATGAAAGTTTCGTTATCTTTAACAAAAAATTATGAACATGAAAGGGAGATTTTGATGATGATTAATGTATTAATTAGTGCACTTGTATTTGTGTACGTTCTCTTGAGATTAAATGACCAAATATTAAATTTGAACTTAAAAAGTCATATACAAAGTCATTTATCTTTAAAAGAAAAACTTATTGATAACATGATAGAATCTTCCAACATATAAAAATCATTGGACTTCAAATAAATCGAAGCTTCTATTTGAGAATATTTATTGTAATGATCTTGATAAAATTTTGTTTTTGACTTTAAATGACTTTGCATTCATGAAATAAATTTCAAAAGAAGGATAATTATTCTTGAAACTATTTTTATCCTATTAATCCTTCAACAAGAGATAAAATAATACTATTATTATTGAATCTTTTAAACTACAAAAATGGATTAGAGAACTTTAGCTATTAAAAAACAATCTAGGATGCCTTCATTAAATTTTTTGAAAAGCGATTTTTTTATGATGATTTTGGATAAGTTTTCAAATGATTTTATTTTAAAAAGAGATTGATGAATCTATCCAACGTTATTAATACTTTGATGATTTTATCATGATATTGACAAGTTGAAAAAATTATAATTTGAAATCCTTATATAAATTCGTTTAAAGAAAGTCATATAAATGAATAATAATTTGTCTCTTCAGATCTATAACTTAAAAATCTTATTATGAACCATATTCTTGAAAACTGACGTTTCATATATATAAATTAAGATCTTCTACTTTTTCTTCCTTAAAATTAACTTATGATCTTGATATCTATAATTTGATATCTTTATGAATGAAGACTCTTCTTTGATCTCTTAATATTATATTTTATCATCTAAGAGGTGATTTATTAAATTAAATCATGTCTTTAATATTCATGAATGTCTTTTGATATTAATATCTTTCTTGACATGATTTAGTTTAAAAATCATGAATGACATAACTTGTCACCAAATTAGTATTTCTTAAATTGTGATAAGATGAAAATTGAAAGAGATTTGTATTATCATGAATATTTCCTTAATTTCTTGAATTAACTTATACATTACGGGAATCACATTATTGATCTCTATGATTTTCTCTTTTTAATAAAAAAGATATTTATGATCTTGATGATTATAAGTTAAAACTTTTTATCAAGATCGTTCTTCCATTTAATTAACAAAAAGGATTTATCTAAATAAATTATATGTCCTAAGATTTATCATAAATAAATTAAGATTATTTAATCCCCTAAGACTCATTTTCATTATTTACAACCAAAATAGGAAGAAAGAAAATCACCATCACTTCTATTTATTTTGAATCTGTTGAAAGTGTTTTTGATGATTTTGATTATTTGAAATTGAATGAGTTTTTGCCTATATTATGATTTTGATTTCTCGAACTTGAAATCTTTTATGAATCAAAATTTCTTATTATGTGTTCTTGTATTATTTAAAAGGAGATTTTATATAAATCATTATCTTGACAACTTGAGATTTTTTATGCATAAATCATTTTTATTTATTTCTCCTATGATTTGTCTCTTGAGATTCATAATTTGCCTTTATGAATTGTATATCTCATCATCATGTTAATTTTTTTCTTAATATATTTCATGTGATGATTTAAAAAATGATGTAATGGGAACATTTAATAATCATCCCTTCTTTTTAACAATAACAAAGAGGGAGCAAAACTTGTTAGCTTGCATGATGTAAAATTGCTAACTTGAACATTAAAGATGAAGCAAAACATTTGCTAGCTTACACTTCTCAAAAGAGAGGAAATAATTCACTAACTTGCATATTCTATAGTAATGAAAAATTTGTTAAATTGCTAATCTTTCATATATCAAAAACTTGCTAATTACATTTTTCCTTTTGTTGATGACAAAGGGGGAGAAGGTACGATGATGTGAAATCCTGTATGATGATCAAGCATATAATGATGATTTTGAAAATCTACATGAAGATAATGATTTGTTATTATTCATATTTATTTGCTATATTTTCTTAAAATTTATATGAGAAAGATTTGTTGAGCTCATATTCGAAATATTCTTTTCAAATTTTCTATCTACAAGATTTAGGTTGAGAGATAGGAATGCTAGATCATGAAAATATATGAATTACTAATCTAGATTTCATGAGATTAAGTTTTTTTATGTAATAATGTTTGTAAAAACTCTCTCCATGTCTTTGCTACTTTACAGATTTATTTACTACGCTTACTTGAAATTACATGAGATGATTTTAAATATATGAGTAGCTCTTAAGCTTTTGAATCTCCTTTAATATCTTAGAGTTTTGAGCTTATTTTAGAAATTTACCTCTACAAAATTGAGAGCTATACTTAATGATGTTTTATAACTCCTCCCTTATTTTATTTCATTCTTTTTGTCAATAGGAAGAAATTTTTTTATGACTCATATCATATTTTAAAAAGGGGGAGTAAAAACTCATGTGCCTTAAAATCCTTAGCCCTATATTTCACATTTTTGTTGATGCCAAATGGGGAGAAATATACATTGATGACACATGACATTGAGAAATATATATTGATGACACATGATGATATACATTGATGATATATGATATTGATGATATACATTGATGATATATGATATTAATGATATACGTTGATGACATATGATATTGATGATATAATTAGATATCTTGGATATTGATGCATAATCTTTTTGAAACTCATGATTCGATTACTTGATGCAAATTTGTGTTGAAATTTGTTTGGAATGTTGATTTCTTAAAAATACTTAAAATTTAATAATGTGTGATTCTCTGAAATTTAAATGACATGGATTTAGGGGGGAGTTAGGATTAACTTCTGTCATCAATTAATTATCATCATAAAAAGGGGAAGATTATTGAATCTCATATTTTGATGATGAAATCAATTGATTGGTTATTGATATAACATATATTGTTAGAGTTGATTGATACAAGATTAACTACGATAGAGAGAATATAACAATCAGAGGTTTGGCCAAAGTCAAGTCTATGCATCGGGCCGGGGTTCAGACGATGCGGTTGGGAACTTGCCAATGGTGCGTTGGAAGCTCGCTGAGGGTATCGGAAGTTTGTTAGGATGGTGCAAGAGAATTCGCTAGAATAAGACCAAGACTCGCTGGAAGATTGTCAGGGGTAACCGAAAGGCTTGTCGGGAGTTGGGAAGGTCTTGAAGTAGATGTGTTGACCATTATGATTGTAATTAATTAAGTCATAGTTAGCATCGTATAAGTTTAACCATGACAGGAGAAGGAATTATAAATCAGACATGGACCTAGGATCAAGCTTAGGCATCAGGACAAAGTTTTGGATGATGTGATGAAAGCTCGTTGGGAGTTCACTAGGACTTCGCCGAAGGTATCGGGAAGATCACTAGGAATATGTCGGGAGATCGCTAGAGAAAGACAGTGAGACTTACCGTTGGAGATTTTGGAGGTTGCCGGATTGCGGAAATAAGGTCATAAGCTTGGTGGTCATGTCTTAATTGTAATCTTTAAGTTATAGGTTAAAGGAATCTAAATCAACTCAAAGAAGTAATCGGATCCACTATAGGATTTGGTTGAGCTCAAGTTGAGCTCAATTAGTTGACCAAATAATTGGTCAACATCAAGTTCAAACTGGAATTCAAAAAATGGAGGGAACAACTTTTCTAGAGATTCTGACGGGTAAATCGCTAGTGAGCGACGGTTCAACCGGTGCCGCCCTAGATTCGGGCAACTGTCAACTAGGCTGGGCAGTTGAACCGCCGATACCTAAGAATCTAGGCACTTTCGGCGGTTGACCCGCCCAGGTCGGCAGATGAACCGCCCATACCCGGATTTTTCGGGTGAGTTTGATTTTTGGCTCCAAATTCTGAAGCCATTTGGGGTCTATAAATACCTCAACTTTTCTTACATCTAGATAATATTTTTGGAGGATAAAATCTTATAAAAAATTTATATGGATTGTAGGAAAAAGAAAAAGGGTAACGGAGTCATCAAAGAGTAGTAATCTAATCTCCCTTGTAAGTCAAGTATAAGGGTTTGGTCTTCACCTAAAGAAACTTGGTAGTAGATGCCAACGTGCCTCAAGGATGAGGACTTGGGAGTGGACGTAGGCCCGTTGGTGCCGAACCATTATAAAACTTGTGAGTTCTTCATTTGCTTTTCTTGCTTACTAATTTTATATTGACACTTTTGATTTCGTCTACTCTTTGAAAGTAAGGTTTCCATGTCAAACACTTCATTTACAATGTTACTTATCTTTCGAATTTCCTTGCTCTTTCTTAAGTAAGTTGTAAGCAAGTAACTCAACAATCTTCTTTTAATCACTCACTTGTTTTACATGAACGAAAAGCTTTTGATCTTTCTATCTTGCTTAAAGTGAAAAGTTTTTGTTTAAAATGAGAATTTACACTTACACTAATTCACACCCCCCCTATCTCTTAGTGCTAATTGATCCTAACATTGTTGGCCAACCTAGCCCTGACACTAGGTCGACTAGGAGGATATTTGAGTTTATTGTAATAAATTAGCCTAAATCCTAGTAGGATTAGGATTCGGTTGAACTAGAGCCTAATTAGGAGTCGGAGTTAGATACGAGTTAAAGTCAATTGTGCCATGAATGTAATAAACCCTAATCTAGCCACCACCCCCTATAAAGAAGTGGTTATCTAAGGTTGGGAAGGAGCCCTTATGGGATGAGAGTCTCTTAGCTGCCTCCTCCTCTTAAAAGAGGTCAACTAGGGCAAGAGGGGGAGAGTTCCATATAACTTGAACTCTCTCTTGTTGGAGACCCCTATAGCCACCAACCATATCATGGTTAGGAGTTGGCTAGTGGTTAGGTGTTGAGGGGAAGAGGAGTCTTGGTTTAGTAGGAGTCTTGATTTACTTGGAGTAAGAGTTGCTTCTTAGAGTTGGAGTTTGAGTTATTAGAAGTATGAGTCATATTATGAGTTAGGGTTTAGAAGCCCTATAAATAGCTTGTATTCTCCCCTCTTTTAATCATCAATATGTCAATGATCTTTCAGCTCATGTAGTAGAAAATCAAGGAGGGAGGAACCCCTATAGAGTTTCAAGGAGGCTGATCCCCTATAGAGATCACCCCAAGCTTAGAATCCGCAAGGGTTCTAACAATTGGTATCAGAGCATCATTTTTTGTGACTTGTTGCCCTTCCACAGCTATCCATCATCCTTCCACAGCCGCCCAAAGAAATTCCCACAATTGCTTAAGGATCATCGCCGAATTCCGTTGTCATCTCCACCATCGCGGATCATCCTTTGATCTCCTCATGAATTGCAATAGGTTCTTGTTTCCTATCTTATGGTTGCTATAATTTAGTTATCGTTATTCAAAAAAGTTAACTATCTTGCTATACAAACTTTTCGTTGTAAAGTTTTCATCTCTACGATGGAAGTTGCATTATAAAATTTCAACCGCATAGCCTGCATATTTGATCTTGCTGTTGCATTTTTTCTATCCAAATCTCTATGAAATTTTTATGACGGCTTTGACACTTCCCAATAGTGGATTTCCTTTTAGTTTTGTCAAAAAATTATTAATATAAATTGCTGATATTTTACGTCTAAACTATTGTACTTTGGACGTAAAATTTTATCACAGTTCATACCCGTGATCTTTGATTTTTCCAAGCCTTTTGCTGTCATTTTCTTCCATGAATTTTTGTTGGCATTATCTTTTCCTTACTAATAGATTCTCCTTAAGTTTTACTTGAATCCTTGTTTTAAACTGTAGGTAAAAAATCTCATCTATACTGCTGAAATCTTTCGACGAAAAAATTATACCGCAGCACCTTCTCGTAATCATTGATCTTGCCGAATCTTTTACTGCCATAATTTTCCATGAATTTTTTTATGGCATTAGCTCTCCTTTACTAGTGGATTCTCTTAAGTTTTACTTGAATCCTTAATTCGAATTGCTAGGAAAAAATACATCTATACTGCTGAAATTTTTTTGACGAAAAAATCTGTTGTTGTGCCTTTGTCTTTCTTCTTCTCTAAACCTGCCAAACCCTAACCATTTTGCTATCACCAACTGTGATGTCTTTAGGGCACTCCTCTAGCATTATGGTGCTATTATCATAACCTATTTTCAAAACTCAAACAACACCCAAAATCATAGCCCAAAATAGCGACCTATCGCAACCTATCGATGTAAAATTCTACAACAATACCTATCGATGTTTTTTGCTGCACCCATATCTGATCCTTACCGAAATTGTTGCTGCCACCCACATCATCTTTAGAGCACCCCTTTAGCCTTAAGATGCAGCCATCGTAGCCTAATTCTATAATCCATAGCCAACCCTAACAGCCCCCAAAAAATCACAGCCCAAATAGCACCCTAAAATCGCAGCCTTGATCCATCACTCTTTTGGCCACCAATCCCTACCAAACTAATTGCTCAATCAACAACAACCCTAAGCCACCCCTCTAGTCTTAAGACACAGCTATCATGACCTATTTCGAAGATCTGCAACCATCCTAAATAGCAGCAGCAACTGCAACAAATAACAACCCACCACAGCCTTTCTCCTTGAGCCATCTACCCTTTTCGAACACCAATCCACCCAACCAATCCATACCAGTGATCCAACAGCAAGAGAAAGACCTTATCACAACAAATTTGGAGTTTTACATCATGTCATCAGGAGATATATTCGGAGCCAAGTTAGAGGCGCTTGAATAACGGCTTAAATCATGCATGAAGAACAGATTGCGTGCCTTATTTGTCGAATTCGGATTGGGTCGATCTTCGAGCCCAACAAAATTCCAATAAGGAGAAAGTTCAGAGAGGCCTTTAGAGAAGGAGGGATAGCCCTGGGATATGATATAGCCATACATGAGGGTGGACTTCCCTCGATAGGAAAAAGGAGACCCGACGAGATGGATTTCATGTGCCAAACATTACTTCCGCTATTACTGAACACTGGAGGATTCTATGGTGGAAACCGCTATCAACCACTTTGAGGGAGATGCAATTCAGTAGTACAATCAACTTGAATACAGCTATGGGACTCCAACGTAGATATTATTTAAGAACGCACTACTGAACCACTTTGGGCCAACCAAATACGAGAATATCAACAGACAACTTGCCAAGATCTGACAAACCTCCACGATCCAAAAATTATTGAATATCATATTTTGATGATGAAATCAATTGACGAATGTTTGATCTAATAAGGTTGTTAGGGTTAATTGATGTAGGATTAACTATGACAGAGATAATATTACAATCAGAGGATTGGCCAGAAGCATCAGGCTGCGGTTCGGATAATGCAGTTGGGAACTCGCCTAGAGTGCATCAAGAGCTCACCGAGGGTATCGAGAGCTTACCAGGATGGCGCTAGGTGTTGAATCTCTGATTTTGATGATGAAATCAATTGATGGGTTATTGATCTAACAGGATTGTTAGAATTGATTGATGCAGGATTAATTATTACAGAATGATTATTACAATCAGGATTGGCTAAAGTCAAGTCCATGCATCGGGTCGATGCAGTTGGGAATTCGCCAGGAGTGCGTCGGGAGCTCACCGAGGGTATCGAGAGTTTGCCAAGATAGAGCAAGGGAGTTCGTCAGAAGAAGACCGAGACTCACTGGAAGATTATCGGGGGTAACCGAAAAGCTTGTCAAGAGTTGGGATGGTCTTGTAATGGATGTTTGGCAGTTGTGATTATATTTAATTAAGTCATAATTAGCATCATGCAGGACTAACTATGACAAGAGCAATGGAGTTACAACCAGATGATCCCAAGATTAAGCTTGGGCATCGGGCCGGGTTCGGACGATGCAGTGGGATCTCGCCGAAGTTCGCTAGGAGATTCACCGAAGGGATTGGGAAGCTCGCTGGGAACACTCCGGGAGATCACTAGAAGAAGACCGGAAGACTCACCGTAAGAATGTTGGAGGCTGCCAGATTAGCGGGAGTTAGGTCTTGGTTTAGCTTATTGGTCATTAAGTGCTGTAATCATTGAGTCATAGTTAGGAATTGAGTTCTAGTTGAGTTGGATTTGAATAAAATCCAAATCAACTCAATAATGCAATCAGATCCACTATAGGGTTTGGTTGAGCTCAGGTTAAGCTCAATTAGTTGACCAAGGGAATAATCAACTGATGGTTCAAACCAAAATTCAGAAAGTAGAGGAAACCACTTTTGCGAAAATTTTGACGGGTAAACTACCTTTGAACGACAGGTGTACTACTGTCGCCCAAGCTTTTGGGTGGCTGATGACGGTTGACCCGCTCAGACGGGACGGTTGAACTGCCCGCACCCAGTAATCTTGGTACTTCCAGCGGTTGGCCCATCCAAAACCGACAGGTAAACCACTCGTACCCAAATTTTTCGGATATGTTTGATTTTTGGCTCCAAAAATATGAAGCCACTTGGGGCCTATAAATACCCTAGTTTTCTTACATTCTAAATAATAATTTTTGGAGATTATATTATGAGAAAATATTGTGTGAGGATTGTAAGAAAAAGAAAAGGAGTAAGGGAGTGATCAAATAGTGTAATCTTATCTCCCTTGTAAGCAAAGTATAAGGGTTTGGTCTTCACCCAAAGAAGATTGATACTGGACGCCAGTGTGCCTCAAGAAGGAGAACTTGAGAGTGGATGCTTACATATTTTTGTATTGACGCTTTTGATTTAACCCAACTCTTTGAAAGCAAAGTTTTTACGATAAGTTCTTTCCTTCAAACGTTGCCTATCTTTCCGGTTTGCTTATTAACTTAGCAACTTTCTTTTCATCACTCACTCATTTCACTAAGAATAAAAAGCTTCGGATTTCCTATCTTGATTTAGTCGAAAAGTTTTCATCTAAACTGAAAATTAACACTTGAACTACTTCACCCTCACCCACCCCCCCCCCCCCCCCCCCCCAACTCTTAGTGCTAATTGATCCTAACAATTGGTATCAGAGCCTTGGTTTTTCTCATTTTGTTTAACACCCAAGAGGAATGGCTCTTATTGACTTTTAAGAGGATTTTTTATCGTTCGTCCTCTCATATTCAATAGGACAGACTACACTTATTGGAAAACTCAACTGAGAGTTTTCTTGCTTTCTTTTGACCTTAATTTATGGACTATTGTTGAAAATAGATTTGAAAAGTCTTCTCTTCCAATGAATAATTGGAATGATTTGGAGAAGAAGACTTTCTCTTTAAACGTAAAAACTATGAATGCCTTATATTGTGCACTTGATAAAAATGAATTTGATCATGTTTCTTATTTTGATTCGACTTTCGATATATAGCATGCATTAAAAATCGCATATGAAAGCATAATTAATATAAATGAATCAATTAATAAAATATCTTACAAAAATGAACTTGAAGAATACATCTCAAAGAACAAGAATTGAACTGAGAAAATATTGACTCATCGAGTGAAATCTCGAGTGATGAGGACCTTGAATATTTGACAAATGAACTGAAAAAATTAATCAACAGGAATCATAAAAATGATTTAAAGATGGACAAAACCTCTTACTATGAACGGAATAAGCTGAGGGGCTCCAAAGATAAAATGCACAACCAAAAAGTGGAGAACCTCACTCTTATGGCTATCGACGATGAGGTTAGTGATTCATTAAGTTTTTATTGAATTATTAAACATGTTCAATGATTTGTTTGATGAGTTTAGAAAACTTAGCAAATATTTTAAGTTGCTTAAAAATGAACATGATTTGTTAGTTGGTAAAGTTGATAAAATACATTAGTTATTAGCATTACATAATCTTAGTTCTAAATATGAAATGCTAGACAATATTAAAGAAGAAAATATCATATTTAAGATAACGTTAGAAAATTTTAAAATTAGAAATAAATCCTTGAATATGATCATTGCCAATAAGAGTCATATTAATAGTAAAAATGACATAGGCTTTGTTGGTAATGTTCAACAAAAGCCAACCATCTTTACAAAAGGACCTACATTAAATGTGCCATCAAAAATCAAGTGCAATTTTTGTAAAAGATTAGGACATATGGCCTACAAATGTCCATTTAAAAATTATAGTCCACATAAATTAATTTGGGTTCCTAAAGGAACCATAAACAACCTTAAGCCATTAGAAAAAAATGAGAAGAACATACCATGAAAGACCCAAACTCAAATTGGTACTAAAATCAAAACCTCCCATAATATAAAGTTGCCTCCTAATAAGGCTAGGAGCATTAAGTAATATTTTGAAAGTAGATGCTTAAGACTTGAGATCGAATACTCTTTCAAAGCTCACTAGCCTATATAATAATAACAAAAAAATTATTTGAATTAAGATGTTTGAAGATTAATGATCCTTGTTTCTATTATAACAAATCCTTTTATTAAAAATAGTTCATCATTATATAATTAATCTTGATGATGCATAACTAGAGCATGCTAGAATTAGAAAAAAGAAAGTATAGTTAACTTAAATAAAAGTCATATGTATGAAAGAAAGATTTTGATGAAGATTATTGTATTGATGTGTATTAACTTATGTTGATGATTTATGTTGTATTTGAACATAAAAATCATATATAAAATCATCTTTCTTTAAAAGAAAAACTTCTTGATAACATGATAAAATCTTCCAACATGCAAAAATCATTGGATGTAAAATGAATCAAAACTTTTGTTTGAAAATATTTTTGCAATGATCCTAATGAAATTTTATTTTTGACTTTAAATAACAATACATTCTTGAAATAAATTTCAAAAGATGGATAATTCTTCTTAAAAGAATATTTATCCAACGATTCCTTCAACAAAGATAAAATGATACATTTATTGTTTTTAACTACAAAAATAAATAGAATCTCTTTTGGAAAACAATCTATGATGACTTTATTGAAATTTTCTGAAATGTGATTTTGATGATGATTTTGGATAAATTTTCAAATGATTTTATTTTAAAAATAGATTAATGAATCGATTATGCTATTTTTATGATTCTCTTGAATTATGAAAGTGATTTTGACGATTTGATGGTTTGAACTTAAATAAATTATTACCATGATTTTGGCAAGTTTAGAAAATAAAACTTGAAAATCTTCTTATGAACCATATTCTTGAAAACTTGAAGTTTCATATATATAAATCAAGATCTTCTATTTTTTTTTTCTTTCTTAAAATTAACTCATGATCTTGATATTTATAATATGATATCTTTATAAGATGAAGACTCTTCTTTGTTCTCTTATGGTTCTATTTTATCATCTAAGAAGAGATTTATTAAATTAAATCATATCTTTGATATTCATTGATGTCTTTTGATATCAATATTTATCTTGATATGATTTATTTTAAAACTCATGAATAACATAACTTATCACCAAAATTAGTATTTCTTAAATTTGTGATAAGTTAAAAATTGAAAGAGATTTGTATTATTATGAATATTCTCTTAATTTCTTGACTTGATTTTTACATTATGGGAATCACATTATTGATCTTTATAATTTTCTCTTTTTTAATAAAAAGGAGATTTATGATCTTAACAAAAATAATTAATTTTTTTATCAAGATCATACTTCTTTTTTATTAAAAAGATTTATCTTGAATGATTGAGATTATCCCCTAAGACTCATTTTTATTATTCACAAAGAAAAGGGAGAAAGAAACTTATTAAATGAAATCATGTCTTTTGATATTCAAAAATTTGATTTTATCTTTAATGACATGAACTCCTTGTACTTTTTTGACGTAATTTAAATATGAATGCTAAGAAGAAATTATGTCATCATATTTCTTTCTTGACATAGACAAATAAAAAGGGGGAGAGATAAAATTATTAATATGATTAGAAGTAAATTTGGATATGATAACATTGAATGGGGAACAATTGCTTAGAAGAAAATTAGGACTTTCTAAATGCATGTAAAATACTTGATTTACAATTTGAGCTTGATCTACTATCATGCCTTCTTATGAAATTTTTGATGTTTTTTATCAAAATTTATAATAAATACTTTTTTTTTGCTATACTTGAAATTGCATGAGATGATTTTAAATGCATGAGTAGCTTTTAAACTTTTGAATCTCCTTGAATATCTTGAAGTTTTGAGCTTAATTTTAAAATTTACATCTATAAAATTTACATCTTTAAAATTGAGCATTCTTGTGATATGATATTTTTTATTTCTCTACCTTGATTCTACCTTCTTGCTCACGCAAAGTGAAGAAAGGAAATCACTAGCATTTCAATAGACTAATAAGTATATTAGTTACATTTTGAATCTCTTGAAAGTGATTTTGATGATCTTGAAATTGAATGAGTGATTTACGTATTTCGTGGTTTTAATTTCTTGTAATTACAACTTGAAATCTTTTATGAATCAAAATCTTTTGTTATATGTTATCGTATTATTTAAAAAGAAATTTTTATACAAATCATGAACTTGACAACTTGAGATTTCTTATGAATGAATCAAGAGATCTTATTTTATTTGTTTCTCTTATAATTTGTCTCTTGATATCACAATTTATCTTCCCAAATTGTACATCTCATCACTATGTTAATTTTTCTTGATATATTTCATGTGATAATTTAAAAAATGATGTAATAGGAAAAGTTTTGCACTATCTCTTCTTTTTGACAATGACAAAGGGGGAGCAAAACTTGTTTGCTTGCATGATATAAATTTACTAGCTTTTACTTCTAAAAAGAGAAAAAATACTTACTAGCTTGCATGTTCTAAAGTGATGAAAAATTTGCTAAATTGCTAAGCTCTCATATATAAAAAAATTTGCTAATTTTACTTCTCCTTTTTGTTGATGACAAAGGGGAAGAAGATATTATGATGTGAAAACATGTATGATGATAATATATATTGATTTTTAAAAATATATATGATGATTTGGAATAATAATCATAATTTTATAATATAATATATTACATATGATGTGGTTAAAATGGTTTCAACTTGGATTTTGAACTCATCTTAATATTCTTTTTGAAATTTATTAAGAACTCTTTTTAATAATATTTTATAACTCCTCCCTTATTTTCTTTCCTTTTTTTTCAAAAGGAATAAAATTATTTATGGCTCATGTCGTATTTTACAAAGGGAGAGCAAATACTCATGTGCCTTAAAATCCTTAGCCCTATATTTCACATTTTTGTTGATGACAAAGAGGGAGAAATATACATTGATGACACATGATATTGATTGATAACTCATGAAATTGATGATATACACTAATAACACATGATATAGATATGGATATGGATTAGACATCTTGGATATGGATATAACTGCATAATTATTATTATGATTTGATGACTTGATGAAATTCATGATTTGATCTTGATGCAAATTTGTGTTAAAATTTATATAAAATATTAATTACTTGAATTTAAGAGTGTGTGATTCTCTTAAATTTAAGTGGCATGGATTTAAGGGGAGTTAGATTAACTCCTGTCATCAATTTATTATCATCATCAAAAAGGGAGAGATTGTTGAATTTCAGATTTTGATGATGAAATCAATTGATGGGTTATTGATCTAATAGGATTGTTAGAATTAATTGATGCAGGATTAATTACGACAGAATGATTATTACAATCAGGATTGACCAAGGTCAAGTCAAGTATCAGGGTCGATGCAGTTGGAACTCGCTAGGAGTGCATCGGGAGCTTACCGAGGGTATCGGGAGTTTGCCAGGATAGCACAAGGGAGTTCGTCAAAAGAAGACCGAGACTCACCAAAAGATTATCGGGGGTAGCCGAAAAGCTTGCCAAGAGTTAGGATGGTCTTGTAATGTATGTTTGGCAAGTATGATTGTATTTAATTAAGTCATAATTAGCATCATGCAGGACTAACTATGATAGGAGCAATGGAGTTACAACCAGATGATGGACCAAGATTAAGCTTGGGCATTAGGCCGGGTTCAGACAATGCAGTGGGATCTCGCCAAAGTTCGCTAGGAGATTCGCCGAAGGGACCGGTAAGCTTATTGGGAACACGCTGGGAGATCGCTGAAAGAAGACCGGAAGACTCGTCGTAAGAATGTCGGAGACTACCGGATTAGCGGGAGTTAGATCTTGGCTTAGCTTATTGGTCATTAAGTGTTATAATCATTGAGTCGTAGTTAGGAATTGAGTCCTAATTGAGTTGAATTTGGATTAAATTCAAATCAACTCGATGAGGCAACCGGGTCCACTATAGGGTTTGGTTGAGCTTAGGTTGAGCTCAATTAGTTGACCATGGGAATGGTCAACTGATGGTTCAAGTTAGAATTCGAAAAGTAGAGGGAATCACTTCTGCAAAAATTCTGACGGGTAAACTGTCAGTGAACGATGGGTGTACCATCATCGCCCAGGCTTTCGGGCGGCTAACGACGGCTGACCCACTCAGATTGGGAAGTTGAACCACCCGTACCTAGGAATTTGGGTACTTTCGATAGTTGACCTATCGAGAATCTATGGGTAAACCGTTCGTACCTAGTTTTTCTAGGTATGTTTGATTTTTGGCTCCAAAAATCTAAAACCACATAGGGCCTATAAATATCCCAAGTTTTCTTGTATTCTAGATAATATTTTTTTAGGATTATACTCTGAGAAAATATTATATGAGAATTATAAGAAAAAGAAAAGGGGTAAGGGAGTGACCAAAGAGTATAATCTTGTCTCCCTTGTAAGCAAAGTATAAGAGCTTGGTCTTTACCCAAAAAAGTTCGGTAGTGGATGCCAATGTACCTCAAGAAGGAGGACTCGGGAGTGGACGCAGGCCATTGGCGCCGAACCACTGTAAAAATTATGAGTGTTTCCTTGCTTTCATTACTTACATATTTTTGTATTGACGCTTCCGATTTAACTCAACTCTTTGAAAGTAAAGTTTTTACGATAAGTTCTTTCCTTCAAACATTGCTTATCTTTCCAGTTTGCTTATTAACTTAGCAACTTTCTTTTAATCACTTACTCGTTTCACTAAGAATGAAAAGCTTTATATTTCCTATCTTGGTTTAATTAAAAAGTTTTCATCTAAACTAAAAATTTACACTTCACAAATTCACTACCCCCCGCCCCCCCCCCCCTCTTTGTGCCAATTGATCCTAACACAAAGGAGTTCATCGGAAAAAGACCAAGACTCGCCGGAAGATTGTCAGGGGTAGCCGAAAGGCTTGCCGAGAGTTGGGAAGGTCTTGAAGTGAATTTATGGTCATATTTATTATAATTAATTAAGTTATAGTTAGCATCATGCAGGTTAACCATGATGATGAAAAGGATACATATTAGACACGGACTCATGATCAAGCTTAGGCATCGGGCCAAGGATTGGATGATGCGATGGGAGCTCGTCGAGAATTCGCTAGGACTTCGCCGAAGGTATTGGGAAGATTGCTAGGAACACGTCGGGAGATCACCAAAGGAAGATCGTGAGACTCATCGCAGGGAATGCCGGAGGTTGCCGGATTGCGGGAGTAAGGTCGTAAGCTTAGTGGTCATGTTTGATTGTAATATTTAAGTTGGAGGTTAAGATTGAGTCCTAAATGAGTGTGATTTGGAAGGAATCCAAATCAACTCAAAGAGGCAATCGGGTCCACTAAAAGGGTTTGATTGAGCTCAGGTTGAGCTCAATTGGTTGACTAGAGAATTGATCAATGTGTGGTTCATGTCAGGATTGGAAAAGTGAAGAGAATCACTTTTTTGAGATTCCCAGCGATTGAACCGCTAGTGAGTGGCGGGTGTACCGCTAGTGAGCGACGGGTGTATCGCCGTCGCCTAGGATTTCTAGCTACTGTCAGATGTTGAACTGCCCATACCGGGCGACTGAACCGCTTGTACTATGGATTATGAGTGCTTTCAACGGTTGACCTGCTCAGGTCGGTGGTTGAACTGCCCGTACTTGGTTTTTTCAAGAATGTTTGAATTTTGGCTTCAATTTCTGAATCCATTTGAGGCCTATAAATACCCCAAGTTTTCTTACATTTTATATAATAATTTTGGGGGATAAATTTTGTGAAAAACTTATGTGAATTATAAGAAAAAGAAAAGAGGTAAGGGAGTGATCACAGAGTTGTAATCTTATCTCCCTTGTAAGATTGTAAAGGTTTAGTCTTTACACAAAGAAGATTGATAGTGGACGTTAGTGTGCCTCAAGGAGGAGAACTCAGGAGTGGACGTAGGTTGGTTGGTGTCGAACCACTATAAAACTATGAGTCTCTTTGCTTATCTTGCTCACTACTTTTTTATTGATGCTTCTGATTTTATTTAGGTTTTGAAAGCAAGGTTTCGATATCAAGCACTTCACTTACGACATTGCCTATCTCGTTATTTTGATTTGCTTATTCTTTCTTGAGTCATCTTTAAGTAAGAAGCTTAGTATTTCTCTATAAGATTGAATTGCTTTACTTGAACAAAAAGTTTTAAATTTTCCTATCTTGCTTCAAACGAAAAGTTTTTCATTAAAACGAGAATTCACACTTGCAGTAATTCACCACCTCCCCCCCCCCCTGGTGCTCATTGATCCTAACAATTGGTATCAAAGCAAGGTAGTTACTCATTGGATTAACACCCACTTGAGTAAATGACTTATTTTGGCATGAATGAGGGTCATTTCATTTCACGTCCTCTCATGTTCAATGGGACGATTACACGTATTGGAAGAGAATTATATGTATTTTTCTTATTTCTTTGAACCCTGATTTATGGAAAATAGATTTGAAAAGTCTTCTCTTCTAATGAACGATTAGAATGATTTGGAGAAGAAGAATTTCTATTTAAACGTCGAGGCTATAATTACCTTATTTTATGCTCTTGACAAGAATGAGTTTAATCATGTTTCTGCTTGTTATAAAGCTTTCGATATTTGGTATACATTAAAAATCATACATGAAATCACAATTAATTTAAAAGAATCATTAAGTAAAATATCTTACAAAATTGAACAAGAAGAATACCTTCCTAAGAATTTGATGTTAAGAACCTAAGAACACCTTTCAAAGAACCGGAAGGGATGTGAACCGAGAAGAACATATGACTCATCGAGTGAAATCTCAAGTGATGAAGACTGAACATTTGATAAACGAACCAGCTAAATTAATGAACATAAATCATAAAAATGATCTTAAGATGGACAAAACTTCATGCTATGAACGCAAGAAAGCCGAGGTGCTCCAAAGATGAAGAACACAATCAAGAAGTGGAGAATCTTACGCTTATGGCCATCGATAACGAGGTTAATGATTTATTAAGTATTTATTTTTTGGAGTTATTAAATATATTTCATGATTTGTTTGTTGAGTTTAGAAAACCTAGTAAATCTTTTAAGTTGCTTAAGAATGATCATGATTTGTTAGTTAGTGGATTTGATGAAATGCATGATTCATTAGTATCACATAACCCATGTTCTAAATGTGATATGTAGATAATGTTAAAGAAGAGAATATCATGATTAAGACGACATTAGAAAATTTTAAAATTAGAAACAAATCCCTAAAAGTGATCCTTGCTAATAAGGGTTATATTTAATAGAAGAAATGAGATAGGTTTTGTTAGTAACATTCAATAAAAACCAATCATTTTTGTTAAAGAATCTACCTTAAATTTGCCACCAAGAATCAAGTGTAATTTTTATGAAAAATTAAGACATAAAGCCTATAAATGTCTATTTAAAAATTATAGTCCACATAAATTAATCTGGTTCCTAAAGGAATCATAAACAACCTTAAGCCATTAGAAAAAATGGGAAGAACATATCATGAAGGACCCAAACTCAAATGGGTACCTAAATTAAAACATCCCATAATATAAAGTTGTCTCCTAACAAGACTAGGAGCACTAAGTAATGTTTTGAAAATAGATGCTCAAAGCACATGACTTGAGATCTAATACTCTTTTAAAGCTCACTAGCCTAAGTAATAATAAAAAATTATTGAAATAAAATCATTAGTAATGAATCTTTGGATAACTCATTAATCTTGATTGCTCTAACTTTGTCATGCTAATACAAAAATGAATTAGAGACTTTATCTAAATTTAAATTTATGAAAGAAAGATTTTGATGATGATTATGATTAAATGATAAGTTCAAAATCATTAGCTTTAATATTTGTTGATTTAAATGCCAAGGCTATTGTTGAATGATTTAAATATTATGATGTTTTTAGCTAAGTTAAATATCATTGTTGAATGATTGATTTAAATAGTTGAAAAATTATATGTTAAGATTGAATGTGTATTATTAAATGATAGATTACTTTTGAATTTGAATATGAAACAAATAAAAATTTGGAAATTAATTTGTCAACTCCTTGCACTATGTGTAAAGTGTTAGAATCATTTAAAAGTTGAAATTAAGATAGGCTGAATTTTGATTGAAGATGTTTTATGTTCAATGAAACCATGCTTAACGATTTAATGATGCATAGTGATGAGTTTATATTTTAAAATTATGCATGATGATCTTTGTGATTTATGGCTTATTAATCTTTGCCATAATAATTTTTTTTCGGTTTTAAATGAAAATGTATGTTTTTATTTGGCTTAAAAGATAAAGACATGCTTGTATGAAATAAAAAGGACATACATTTTTTTTTTTAATTTCTCTATCATATAAATTTTTTAAAAAGAGATTAATGAATCGATTATGTTATTTTTTATGAATCTCTTGAACTTTGAAAGTGATTTTGATGATTTGATGATTTGAACTTGAATAAGTTATTATCCTAAGTTTGGCAAAGTTTAGAAAAAGAAACTTGAAATCTTTATATAAATCAAATAAATTCGTTTGAATAAGTTTATAAATAAATCATAATTTTACCTATTTGGAACTACAACATGAATCAAAACAATGTTCGTGATGATTTGAAATCACATATGTAAATTAAGATCCTATATTTCCATATCTTATTTTGCAAACTTATGTTATTAAAATATGATATTATTATATTTTAATTGTTACTTTAACAATGAAAGGGAGAGACTAAAGTGATATTTTTGTAATAATGAAATTAAATACTTTGATTATGAAAGACTTTTATTGGACGAGGAGCGATTTACTAAAAGGAAAATTAGGAATTTTATATACATGAGATTTACATGATTGAATTTCTATTTTATTTGGAATTTTTAATACATAATATTTCTTAATTAATTATGTTGAAATTCACAAACTATAAGGAGGGGTAAATTTATTAATTGAAATCATGTCTTTTGATACTTAAAGATTTGATTTTATAACATGATCTCTTTATACTTTTGGACTCAATTTGAATATGGATGTTAAGAAGAAATTATGCAATCATATTTTTTTTACAATGATAAAAAAAGGTGATAAAATTATCAATATGATTAAAAGCAAATTGGATATGATAACATTGAATGAGAAATAATTTGCTTAGAAGAAAATTTAGAATTTTAAAATTTTCTAAATACATGCAATATGCATGATTTGCTCCATTACTTGAAATTTGCATAAGATAAATTAATTGCATGGGTAGCTCTTGATTTTTTTTTTTTGAATTTTAGAATTTACATCTATAAAATTGAGTATTTTTGTGATATTTTTCACTTCTCTACCTTAATTCTACCTTTTTGTTCACACAAAGTGGAGAAATAAAATCACTGACATTTTAAGAGATCGATAAATCTATTAATTTTATTTTGAATCTATTGAAAGTGATTTTAAAATTAAATGAGTTCTTTACTTATATCATGATTTTGATTCCTCGGAATTATAACTTGAATCAAAATCTCTTATTATGTGTTCTTGTATTATTTAAAAGGAGATTTTTATATAAATCATTATCTTGACAACTTGAGATTTTTTATGCATGAATCAAGATATTTTATTTGTTTCTCCTATGATTTGTTTCTTGATATTCATAATTTATCTTCATAAATTGAATATCTCATCACCATGTTAATTTTTCTTAATATATTTCATGTGATGATTTGAAACATAATATAATAGAAAAGTTTAACACTATTGTAACCATCTCTTCTTTTCGATAATGACAAAGGAAGAGCAAAAATTGCTAGCTTGCTCATCTCAACAGAGAAGCAAGAAGTGCTATCTTGCAAATCTTAAGAGAAGCAAAAATTTTGCTTAACCTCACATTCTTAAAAAACATGCTAAGAGAAGTAACACTCGCCACTTGTTAGCTTGCATGATGTAAAATTACTAGCTTAAATACTGCAAAGGAAGCAAAAAATTACTAGCTTGCACTTCTCAAAAGAGAAGAAAGAACTCACTAGTTTGCATGTTCTAAAGTGATGAAAAATTTATTAAATTACTAAACTTTCATATCTCAAAAACTTGCTAATTGTACTTCTTTTTTGTTGATGACAAAGGGGGAGAAGATATGATGATGTGAAATTATGTATAATGATCATGCATATAATGATGATTGAGAAAATCTATATGAAGATAATGATTTGTTATTTTTCAGATTTATTTACTATATTTTCTTGAAATTTACATGAGAATGATTTGTTGAGCTCATATTCGAAATTTTCTTTTAAAATTTTATATCTACAAGATTGAGGTTAAAAGTTAATAATTCTATATCATGAAAAAATATGAATTGCTAATCTAGATTTCATGATATTAAGCTTTTTATGATAATATTTTTGAAAATTTTCTCCATGTTTGTATTGTTTATAAAAAAGGGGAGAAAAATTGCATGAAGATGATGAATTACTACATTTAAAATTGATAAGAGATAATTTTTTATATAAAGAGATGATTTTTTGCTATATTTGAAATATATAAGTAGTCTTTAAATCTCTTAGACTTTTGAGCTCATCTTAATATTCTTTTTAAAATTTATTAAGAGCTCTTTTTAAAGATGCTATCACAACTCCTTCCTTGTTTCTATCCTTATTAATCAAAAAGGGGACAAAAATTCTATGATGCATATTCTATTTTAATAAGGGGGAGTAATGTCATCATGTGCTTTAAAATTATTAGCTATACATTTCACCTTTTTGTTGATGACAAAGGGAGAGAAATATATATTGATGACACATGATATTAATGATATTGATGATATACTTGGATATCTTGGATATTGATGAATAATTCTTTTTTAATCATGATTTGATGACTTGATATAAATTCTTATTAAATTTGCTTGGAATATAATTTGTTTCGTAATACTTGAATTCAAGAGGATGTAGTTCTCTTGAATTTAAGTTTTCTTTATTGAGATATGGATTCAGGGGGAGTTAGGATTAACTCCTATCATCAATTAATTATCATCATAAAAAAGGGTAAGATTATTGAATCTCAGATTTTGATAATAAAATCAATTGATGAATGTTTGATCTAATAAGGTTGTTAGAATTAATTGATGCAGGATTAACTATGATAGAAAGAATATTACAATCAGAGGATTGGCTAGAGTCAAGTCCAAGCATCAGGCTGGGGTTCGGACGATTGGAAATTCGCTTGGAGTGCGCTAGGAGCTTGCCGAGGGTATCAGAAGCTTTCCAGGATGGCACAAAGGAGTTCGCAGGAAGAAGACCAAGACTCACCGGAAGATTATCGGGGGTAGTAAAAGGCTTACCGGGAGTTAGGAAGGTCTTGAAGTGGATTTATGGCCATATTGATTGTAATTAATTAAGCTATAGTTAACATCATGCAGGTTAGCCATGACGGTGAAAATGAATTACAGATCAGACATGGACCCAGGATCAAGCTTAGGCATCGGACCAAGGATTAGACAATGCGGTGGGAGCTCACCGAGAGTTCGCTAGGACTTCACTGAAAGTATCGGGAAGATAGCTAGGAACACGTCAAGAGATCGCTGGAGGAAGACCGTGAGACTTGCTGCAGGAAATGTTGGAGGTTGTCGAATTGCGGGAGTGAGATCATAAGCTTGGTGGTCATGTCTGATTGTAATCTTTAAGTCATATGTTAAGATTGAGTCCTAAATGAGTGTGATTTGAAAGAAATTCAAATCAACTTAAAGAGTCAATCGGGTCCACTAAAAAGGCTTGATTGAGCTTAGGTTGCACTCAATTGGTTGACCAGAGAATTGGTCAACATGTGGTTCATGTCGGGATTGAAAAAGTGAAGGGAATCACTTTTCAGGATTCCCGACGGGTGAACCGCCGGTGAGCAGCGGGTGTACCACCACCGCCTAGGATTTCGGGCGACTGTCAGTGGTTCAACCGCCCAGGCTAAACGATTGAATCGCTTGTACCCTAGATTCTGGGTACTTTTGGTGGTTGACCCACCCATGTCGGCGGCTGAAATGCCCGTACTCGATTTTTTTAGGTATATTTTAATTTTGGCTCCAATTTCTGAATCCATTTGGGGCTTATAAATATCTCAAGTTTTCTTGCATTTCAGACAATAATTTTGGGGGATAAATTCTGTGAAAAACTTGTGTGAATTGTAAGAAAAAGAAAAAGGGTAAGAGAGTGATCACAGAGTTGTAATCTTATCTCCCTTGTAAGATTGTACGGGTTTAGTCTTCACCCAAAGAAGATCAGTAGTAGACGCCGATGTGCCTTAAGGAGGACTCGGGAGTGGATGTAGGCCGGTTGATGCTGAACCACTATAAAACTGTGAGTTCTCTTTGTTTATCCTGCTCACTACTTTTCTATTGATGGTTCCAATTTTATTTACGTTTTGAAAGCAAGGTTTCGAAATCAATCATTTCACTTACGACGTTGTCTATCTCATTATTCGGATTTGCTTATTCTTTCTTGAGTCATCTTTAAGCAAGAAGCTTAGCATTTTTTTATAAGATTGAATTACTTTACTTGAAGAAAAAGCTTCAAATTTTCCTATCTTGCTTCAAGCGAAAAGTTTTTCGTTAAAATGAGAATTCATACTTGCACTAACTCACCACCCCCCGCCCCCCGCACCGTAAAGGTCGCAATCTCTTTTGTCCGAACCTAAGAGGAATGGCTAAACCAAGATTCTCGGAGGATGAGAACCACTCCTAGACCAGTAACATATAAACTTCAGCACCCCCTTCTCCCAACCGTCCTTCACTGCCAAAGAAATTGATAAGAGAATAACTTCGTGATAGATTAACAAATGGCCTTTGTGGGCATTGCAATGAACTTTGGAGCCACAACCATTACTACAAAAAAAGGAAGCTTTCCATGATAGAATCTATTGAAGAATCTGAAGAAGAGGACCTTGAACCTAAGGAGGAGAACACGAAGGAGGACCCGCAGCCGGCTGATTGCATGACTCACATTCTAGCCGGTTATAAAAACCTGCAAGCAATAAAAGTTAAAGAATCTCTTAAACCACAGTCCGTTATTGTCCTCATTAAGACCAGGAGCCCCATTGAGCTTATAAATGGCAAAGTAAAGTAGGTGACCTTACATGGGAAACAAGAGAGCGAAGAAAAGACACAGCGCTTGGAGAAGCTTGCTACCTCTATTGAACCAAGTTGATTTCTTCCTACCGGACTGCATGACCTCTGTATGCTAATCTTATAGGAGGAACCACTAACTCATATTCGACTCTATTGCTGTCCACATCTTCAAAAGGCCAAAACTAAAAGGATTGTCCAGGAGACGTAGGAGACACAGATCATTCAGCCACAACCTTCTCTTGCAATGACACTTTATCTCTAAAAGTTTTGCCTCTTTGTCTGCAAGGATAAGCTCTTCCTGAAGTACCACATCCAACCGAACCATCTATGGCTTCTGAAGCAGCGCTTCCAGATCTCGGGCTACTTCCATGACTTCTCTAAGGAGTGGGCCATAATGCTCAAAGTCTTCCCTGATGATGACCACTGATCCACGGCCCACGATCGCAAGAAGATTGAGTCCCTCCAACAATAGTACCGACATGAAATTTGTGACACCAAACCTTATTGGATGGAGATCAAAATTCTAAAGGAACGGGAGGAAGACAACCATAAGTCCACCATCTATAGGATTCTAATAATCATGATGCCATCTACATCAATGCTAGCATTACCCGATCATGGCAATATATTTACAATTGGAGATATATCAGGAATTAGGATCGGCACCACCCTCATGCGAGATGGTCGCCTCCTAATATGCATCGAGGCTCTCTCTACATTTCATACGATGCTTCTGATTTGTAAAGGAATACCAACTGCTACTGAATTTGAAGTTTGGCATAATACAGGTCAATAGCACAAAGGAGAGAAGAAAACAGGCTTAGTAAAATTACAGCTCTTACCCTCCTCGGACTCAAAATGGGCTCACACCACCAGGGACCTTATCAAAGGGCAATAATTATTCTAAAAGAAGGTTTCGTTACTATTGTGGCAGCCCATGCAAGAAAGAAACAACCACCCGACAAATACCGAAGCAGATTAAAGTTTGCTATTGAAGATCGAGTTTCTCTTCATCTCCCGTCCTACCAGTAGAAAATTTGAGCCTCAAGGAAGTGGTCCCCTACTACTTTGGCCCATGCAAAATTGGAGATCACATTGGAACCAAGACTTATGGATCAGATGGGTACACTAATTCAAAAATACAATCGATCTTCTAAGTATCTCACCGTAAATGAAAGTTTAAAGAAGACGACTCAACCCAGATCTACCCACCAGACATCTCGACTAATGAGGAAGCCCTTATTCAGCTGATGAATGCATAAGGTCGCATGAGCAAGATGCGCCTACTATAGGAGCCATGAGGGAGCCTCATAAGGAATTACATATCAGGACCCGGAGATATAAATTTGAAGAGAGCAAAGTTGATTTGAAGAGAGCGGGTCTGTTAAGGCCCTAGCTAAGCCAGGTCATAGTCGATTAAGTTGAGTCCATAGATTATGCCTTGTTGGACAACCTAGTCCTGACATTAAGTCGGCTACGAGGAGATTTGAGTTTATTGTAATAAATTAACTCAAATCCTAGTAGAATTAGGATTCGATTGAACTAGAGTCGGGTTATGAGTCGGAGTTAGATACGAGTTAAAGTCAATTGCATCATAAATGTAATAAACTATAATCTAGCCACCATCTCCTAATAATGAAGTGGTTGGCTAGAGTTAGGGATGAGTCCTTATGGGATGTGAGTCTCCTATCCACCTCCTCATCTTAAGAGAGGCCGGCTAGGGCAAGAGGGGGAGAGTTCCCCTTAGCTTCGACTCTCTCCAGTTGGAGACTCCTATAGCCATCAACCACATTCTAGTTAGGAGTTGGCTAGGGGTTAGGAGTTGAGGGGAAGAGAAGTCTTGGTTTACTTGGAGTATGAGTTGATTCTTAGAGTTAGAGTTGAAGTTGTTAAAAGGAGGAGTCTTGGAGTATAAGTTCTATTAGGAGTTAGGATTTAGAAGCCCTATAAATAGCTTATTTTCTCCCCTCTTTTAATCATCGATAGATCAATTATATTTCAGTTTATGTAGCAGAAAATCAAGGAGAGAGGAACCCCTATAGAGTTCCAAAGAGACTGATCCCCTATAGAGATCGCCCAAAACTTAAAATCCGCAAGAGTTCTAACAAAACTTTGCCTAGATCTCATGAAATAATATTTTGAAATCATCTAATCAAATTTAAGGGCTTAAATGTCTCTATGTAAAATAAATATTCGAGAGATTATCTATATTTATTTTGAAATAATAAAAATTAAATTGACATCGAACAAGAAATGATTTATTAAAATTAATCTATTTTCTCAAAATTTCGATTGTCAATTATTTTACTGTAATTACGTCATAAATGTATAAAAATATTTAAAATCGGTAAAAAATTGAAATATGATTTCATCTTAAATTTATAACACTAAATCGTTTGGTAATGAGAAATTTAGAATCGATGGAAACTGATTCGCCTCAGTTGATCCCTTCACCATTATATATTTTCTCGTGTACGATACGGGAGGAACCCAATCTTAATCAACGAATCGGACGGTTGCAATCTTTCGATCAAGCAAACATCAATTTCCTCCTCCCCTCCCCTTCCCTTATCTCTCCCAACCCGGCGCTGCAGCCTTCCAAAAGATCTCCGTTGATGGCCGCTTAAGCTCCTCTCACGTACACAGATGGAACTCTCCTCTTCTCTCCATCGGCTCCCCTCCTTCGACTTCTCTTTCTCCTCTTCTCTCTCCCCCGCCCCTTTCCAATCCCACCTCAAATTTCCCCACTCACGCCGCCCGATCCCCTGCCGACGAGCTCTCGCCGTTGCCACCAACACACCGCAGGAAGCACCCCCCAACAGTCCCCAGCGCCTCCTAAGAGAGCTCGCTGAGCGCAAGAAGGTCGCCTTCCCTAAGAAGAAGGTCCCCCCGCGTCGCTTCATTCTCAAACCCCCCCTCGATGATGCGAAGCTCACCCAGCGCTTTCTCAACAGCCCCCAGTTGTCCCTCAAGTCTCTACCTCTGCTGAGCTCCTGCCTGCCGCCGTCCCGGCTCAACAATGCCGATCGCACCTGGATCGATGAGTACCTCCTGGAGGCCAAGCAGGCTCTGGGCTACCCCCTTGAGCCGTCCGACCGGCTCGAGGACGACGCCAATCCCGCAAAGCATTTCGACACACTGCTGTACCTGGCGTTCCAGCATCCGGTGGCTGGCTGCGAGCGGACCAGCGCCAAGCACGTCAGGAACGGCCACTCCAGGCTCTCGTTCCTGGGGCAGTTTGTGCTCGAACTGGCGTTCACCGAGTATTTCCTTCAGCGGTACCCCCGGGAATCGCCTGCACCAATGAGGGAGAGGGTGTATGCGCTGATCGGAAAGAGGAATTTGCCCAAGTGGATCAGAGCTGCGAGCTTGCACAACCTGGTCTTCCCTTTTGATGAGATGGATAAGATGATTCGGAAGGACAGGGAGCCCCCTGCGAAGTAAGTCGGCTTAAGTTATTATCCTTTTCATTCTTTTGCCTCTTAAAATTTTTGTTCCACTGATTAATGTTCGCTAAATTTGATATGGCAAATTAAGTTCTCACCACAATGAGTTTATAAACTAGGTTAGGTATATTACTTTGCACCAATGTTGGCACTGATAAGCTGGTTTCTGTTGGGGATGTTCACTAGGTTTCAGATGTCAAATTCCAAAGTATTATGCTATTTGTACTGTTTTTTACTTCATTTAGTTGCAATGATCTGAAAACTTGGAAAAACATGCTTTATAAATATGATTTTAATGCATCTTTCACCAAAATAATCAAAATTTATTTCGTTGCTATTCAAGTTGCAGAGACTACAGAAATTTTAGGGGCAAAGAGGTAAGTTCATGCGTTATTTCTGACTCATCTCCCTAGTTGAATCCAAAAGTATGATTTTTTGTTTTACCATTTTGATTTGAGTATTTTGCATTATACTTCTTGGAGCATTTTCCTGTTCTGAGATGTGATGATTTTGGACATGTTTATTAGTCCAAAAAATATTGACTTCTGAACCATTAGATGCAACTAACCTGTACGGCAATCAGATTCTGATTTCAGTTTGAACTTTGCTAACGGATGAGCAAGCTTTTTCAGTCTCAACAGGCTGCTCCAAGACATAGTTTAAACTTACAAGTGGAAGGAGTTTGGTTTAGAATAGCATGTTGAAGTTAATTATATGCAATACAAGGAAAAAATTATATGAAAAGACATCACTTTGAGATTTTTCAAGATATGAATCTTTTGATGCCGTGTTCCTATGTGGCTCAGAAGATGATCTGGTAGAAACCAATGAATAATTTCATGTGCAAGGATCAATAGGAGATCTCAAGGAAAAGTTTCTGGTAGAAGAGACTTCAAGAGAAGACCCAAAAGAAATTCTTGTAGTTAAAAAAAAGGATTTGATCAAAGAATATTCTGCTAGGATTGTGTCAGATGAGCGTCTTAATGCAAGCTTCAGACATGGTTGAAGAATAGATTAACTAAGGAGATCATATGGAACTGTCATTCAGTGGGGTTTACAACAGGGATAAAGCAAACAAACCATTAGTTTGAAGTCTTAAGATGAGTTTGAAGATCTGTATGTAATGGGTGAACAGAAGCAACCGGAGGCAAGTTCATGGGTAGTTGAAGTCCTTGCTTTGATTTCCACCAAACCTATTAGAATGAGAACACTTGTGAAAGAAGTTCCTAACAAAACTACTATAATTAGGATGCATAATTTGATGTGAAAGTTCTACTGGTAGTTGTGTTACTTCATATCTCAGTGGATTCTGATATCCTCATGGATTGATGAGTACCATCATCAAATTTTTATTACTCTTTGGTTAGAGTTCAGGCACATTCAAAGTTCTCAAAAGGCAGTCTCATATCCTTTTTTATTTTTCTTGTTGTCTTGATTCAGGTCTGTATTCTGGGCATTGTTTGGGGCCATATATTTGTGCTTTGGGATGCCTGAAGTTTACCGTGTACTTTTTGAGGCATTTGGAATGGATCCAGAAGATGAGAGTTGTCAGCCAAAGCTGAGGCGACAACTGGAAGATGTTGATTATGTTTCAGTGGAGTTTGAGAACAAACAACTTAGCTGGCAAGATGTGGCTGCATATAAGGCATGAAACTTTTTACGGCCTTTCTTTATATTGCCTACTGTTAAATCAATGCTGATGCAATTTTCTACTTACATATATTCACATTCTATCTTTATGCTGGCTCTAAATTTCTTGTACCTATATTATTATGCAGCCTCCGCAAGATGCACTTTTTGCTCATCCAAGACTTTTTAGGGCATGTGTACCACCAGGTATGCATCGGTTTCGAGGGAATATCTGGGACTTTGATAGCAGACCCAAAGTTATGGAAACACTGGGCTATCCTTTGCCCATGAGTGATCGAATTGCAGAAATCACTGAGGCCAGGAATATTGAACTTGGCCTTGGTCTTCAGGTAAACCACCGAATAAACTGTTCCTAAATGTGATCATTAGCTTCTTTTTGCAGAATATGATTTAAAGCTGTATACCTATTTGATGGGTTATGAAATTATAATTGTGATCATAATATGTGTTCATCATGGAGCCTAACAGTCCATACGTTGATGAATCGATGTGATATGACCATCTAATTATAGGTTCTGTCCAAGCAATTCATTCTTGAGGCTCTCAAACAACCGCTTTATACATTCATGATGATAGGAAGTATTTTTGTTGAACTCCCTGGTACCTTTACCACACAAATTTGACCCTAGCTTGGCAAAGCAACTGCTTTTGCAACGTAGAAATGACTGTCTGGTAACTGGTATAGGCAAATTATGGGGAAAAGGAACTTGCATGACCACCTCCAGAAACTATCTGAAGTATCATCCAGGGAAGACTTTGACGCCATGTTAACATCCGGGATGATGTTCAACTTTACCGCAGACAGTTCAAGAAATTCATAGCTGTGGTTGCAGATGTTTGTGTTGTTTGTAATTGATATTCTTCATTTGGGAAAAAAAAATATTAGATCAGGAAGATGGAGATTTTGATGATATACATCTATCAAGGGATACAAATGGCCTTGAAATTTTAACTTGTTAGTTAATTCACTAAATAATAACAGGATGATGTATCATGTTTACTAATTCAGGGATTTTGTTTTGAATCCTTGGAAATTTTGGACCAGGGATTCATGTTCCAGTAGCATATGCATGCTGGTTATTTGCTGACCAAAATGGTTCATGCTATGCTGTGCCTAGTCAGCCAGCATAATTAATGTGTGATTGGTTCTACAGAAAATTAAAGAGAAAGAAAGTAGAGAAAAAAATTCTAACAGTTAATTTTGATCATGGGTACCAAGGGAGATAAGTCATTCAAGATGGAAAGTGTGTTGCATTGCAAAATGAGCATGGAACTAAGAGGGAGGTTGCCATGGAGGAAACAGAAAGGGGACAGGTAGCAAATTTGATATGGAATTTGAAGGCTCTTTGTATCTCTGACATGAGGGCTGGGTATTTAGTTCTTAAATTTTTAATGGAAATTTTTTTATAGTCAAACTGGGTACCTCTTGTAAATACTCTTTTCCCTAATGATATTATTTTACAAGGAGCATGATTTAATCAGGTTAGACATCCAAGGGTCATGGTGCTATATTTGACAAATGGAGGTTTGAATCATATTATCACAAAAATGTAGGGTTTGAAACAAATTTTTTATTTTGCTGTTAAGGCTGTCATGACTTGGAATAGAATAAGGATGTCAGGATGCGAAAAATAAATGTGGCTTAAAGCTGAGATGAATAAACATTATAAAAAAATAGGTAGCTTGGACATTGGTCGTCAAATCTTTGTTTCTTACTTGTTTAAATACTGTTATAACATTCTTTTATTGAACCTGTTTTAGATTATTTTGTCTGCTTGACATATGACTCATTGGAGGTATAGGTTTTTTGTACAAATGTACAACTATTATTACATTATCACTATGAATCTGATCCGCTATTATCGTAGTATCGATTTGAAATTTTCATTAACTTAATTAATGTTTCCAAGTCAAGTAGGAATAGTTCTTCCAATGGGGGTATGCCTGGGAAAAATTTTATCTGATCATCGACCGCCTGAGAATCATAAGGGAATAAATCAAAAATCTGTTTAAACATATCTAGCAAACAGCCAATATTATGTCATCGCACAAACATTTGTTTTAAATTTCAAGCAAGAAATAAATTTCAGTTTGATACTGATTTTGGCTACATGTTGGATTGGTAAGAAGGCCACATATACTTTAGACATTATCTTTGAAAAGAAAAAGAGAGAAAAAGGTTTTTGCTATTATTTCTTCATGTCTTCCTTTAACAACCGACTTGAGTGTCAAAGGGGGAGACCACCAGATAAATTCTTGGTGCCATCATTTCCATTGTGTACCTAGAAAAAAACCTTTGACATGGACAGCTGACCAAATTCCTCCCCTAACATGACACTCCCTTGCACAGAAGTGAAGGCCAGGACAACTCCTTGTCCCAATTCAGCATAATGATCAAAATTCATCTTGTGCTAGAGGTCTTTATCTTTTACTTGATTCTAACACAACAAGTTCCCTTAGTAAATTTTGCGACATAATTCTTGCAGATAAACATAATTTAAGAATCCATATAAGGTGGGATTGCTTGATCCAGATTTGTTTTCAATTGTTTTGGTTGTTCAACCACAAGCATTATGATGATATATGTGCTATTTGACCAAAGCAAAACTAGACAATCATTTACTAGAGTGCAAATAGACCCATGCAGCCTGTTTCATCAGCAGTATGTAGGCAGCAAGTCTTGTAAACTTTCATGTTATTATTCCTCTCTTCTGGAAAAATCTTTCTACATTTGTTGTTCTACCATATATGACCTCTGGTTGTAACTGATTGAAGATGGTTGATGGAGAAAGCCTCTATAGTGCTCAGCTGCACATTCCTATGAGACCAGGTCTGATCTCAGTTTCTCTCTCTAAGACATTGCAACAAATGGAGAGAGACTCCTTAGCTGCTTATACATGTATCAGCCCCTTGCCCTGAATCTTCCCGTTTTTTTCACTATTCGTCTTCTAATTGCACATTAATGGCTTCCACTAACAATCAAACTTTTAAGTTTTTTAAACGGCAAAATGATGGTTTATAAAGAAATGTTCATTTCTTAGAACTATTTTAATGCATCTGTGTCACCACCATACTGAGAAAGCTGGAAGGTAGGCAGCAAAAAATGGCTGCGTCCAGGATGAGGAAAATAGTATTGCAATTGCCATCTTGACCATTTCTAGTGGAGGCAACAACCACCTTATCATCATAGGTAGATTAGAAAGAAAAATGAGGACTCAAGAAAACTGGAAAGATGAAAGGCAGCCTTCAATAATTGAGGAGTACCACCACCTACCTTAAGTTGTAGCTTGGTTGAAGGTACTAGAGATATATTGAGGCATCTTCTAAAACTTTGTGGTCATCTACTAAGCTGAACAATCAAATCAGTATATTAGTTCATTGAATGCTTGAGCGCTTCATTAGTCATTGCTGTGGAAAGTTAGTGATCATCTAATGTCCACTGTAGAGAAAGCTTAAGGGTAAATTGAATCACTGGTCAGCTGCAGTAGTTTTTGGTTCATGAACTAACTCTTCAGATAATAATGAAGTAAGGGAAAAAAAAGAAGAACAAATTGGGAAGACTTGTAAGGGATACAAGAGATAAAACTGGGGACTATAATCTCATTTGTTGAAAAATTGTAATGATACGTGTAAACCAGCTGGAGTCGAATAAATTTCAAATAGCTGGTTCAAAGGGGTTAGGTGAAGAACCAGTAAGGTCAATTTTGTTTCATTGTTCATGGACAAAAAAATTCCATGCAAGCAATCGGCATATAAAAAATATGCAAAATAATTTGAGGAAGTTAAGCTAATGCTGACAAAGATATTAGTTATAAATTTGACTAGATAAAAGATTGGATTTGCAAATCCTGAGAAGGGGCACATTCTTGTTTATGATGAAAGATTTCTCTCTTTGCTTTCTGATATCTTAAGATTTCATCAGTTATGCTCATTGTTTCCCTCTATCAATGATAATGAAGATTTTTCTTTCCCTAGTTTATGCTAATAACATCAGAATGTATTTCCTTATAAGTTTCATAAACCACTTTTGTTTCTGCCAGCGTAAACACGATTCGGCTTATATTAATCTGCTATTCTGTGTCAGTGAAATCTAATGCAAATTCATATGGCAGTTGTGCTTTCTACATCCTTCTAGATACAAGTTTGAGCATCCTCGATTTTGTTTTGAGCGGTTGGAATACGTTGGCCAGAAGATTCAGGTGCAACTTTCAGAATGAAGCTATTCATACAGGGTTTTTTTTTCCCCTTGAGGCTGATATTTTGGAATACTGAAAAATGATATTTTCTCTAAATAGAAAATATGATGCTCACTCAATAAAGATCGTCAAGTTGTACAACGAGATCTATCTTGTATAAACACCTGTTTACTTTTTTTCCTCTGCAGGATCTTGTGATGGCTGAGAGATTACTAATGAAGCATCTTGATGCCCCTGGTAGATGGTTACAAGAGAAGCACCGGCGCACTCTGATGAACAAATTCTGTGGCCGATACTTGAGGGATAAGCATCTTCACCATTTCATCATCTATGGTGAGTTAGCACAAGACAAGTACGAGCATAACCGAAGGCTGAGAAATCCGGCCACAACTGCAGTACAGCAAGCGATACATGGTCTTGCATACACTGTCTATGGCAAGCCAGATGTCAGGCGTTTGATGTTTGAGGTGTTTGATTTTGAGCAGATCCAGCCAAAGGTTATTTCAAAATTTTGAATTGCTAGAATTCTACCCTTTTGTATTGCTTTAATGATTTATTATCACATGTTCCCAGTGCCCTTTTCATCCAGTTGTCAAAGCATATATTCTGTGCCTTCATTTTGGTTTTATGCTCTTCAAATCCTTAGGAACAAATGGCTATTGATTGGCAGAGATGTTTAGGAACTTAACATTTGTAAAGTAGATAGATTTCGGTGAAAATGATTTAAGATGAGGCAAAATACTTTTGAAGTTGATTGGACATCTCCAAGGGAGATCTATTAGTGTTCTGGATAAATAATGAAGTCAGTGTGGGACATATTTTATTTGAAACAATAAGAAAGATATTTGATTGTTCTTAGTTTGACTAATTACATTACTTTTGGAAGTTTGGTGATGCATATATAATTGTGGTAGTCCCCAAATAGTTAAAATATTATGGCAAATATTGTTCTTAGTTTTCTAGAAGACTTATTCTATAGAGTCAAAGATGATTAAAATTCTAGCCAACTACCCCTTGAATTGTTTAATTCAGACTGAAGAAAAAGGCAAAAGAGGATAGTGCAAACTATTCAAGCTTGAGTTATATGTGACACTTGGATAAGGTTCAAATACATCAGTTTTCTAATAGGGGGTGACAATTGAATGGTCACAATATGAAGAATGTGACTATAATTGCTGCTTGCAGTTCCTGTAGTACACTTATATATCTGTTCTAATGCACCAATATTTCAGTTTCCATTGCATACTTTTCACAAAGTTCTTTTATTTGTCTATTTATAATATTAATAGAGTACTTTTTACCTTCATAATTACCTAGCCCAGTTACTTGATCGTTACTACATGATTACTCTTAAAAGACAAAATGGGGAATCAATGACTAGGTGACAGCCTTATTAGTTGGATTTTTTTAAGATATTAGACTTTCAATTACAAATGCATACTTGGAAAAAAAAACGGATGTTGTTCCCCCCAGACATCATGTAGATTACTTTTTAATAGGCCTTAAGCTCATGTCTCTGGTCCTATGCCAATGATAGAGGTAGATTGGTATTTATTTTAATGAAGTATGCTGCATTTTTCTCATGCTGAATTGGTTCTAAATGAACTTAAATTTGGATCTTTAGACAATGTTCTATGATATTCTTATGCTTCTCAATCCATTTATTATCATCTTACAAAATCCTATTTTCCCTTTTGCAAGTTTTTTGACTTAAATGACATGAAAGCATTACTTTTAGCGATCCAATCCATTGCTAAATAAACAAAACTTCCTTTTCTCTTTGTTGTCTTCACCAGCCTCCTCTATGCTACCTACCACATATATAATCCAACTAAGAGGAGAGGGTAATCATCCAGCAAATTGGTTCATTAATTATGTTAGAACTTCTGTTTTTCATCAATTATCCTTGATTTTTAGTTTGTAGCGATGCCAACGGTGAAGACTGTAATAAACTCGTCAATCTCTGATTATAAACAATAGCAAGACTGTCCGAAGGAAACAAGAGACATGGATAAAATGAAGGTGGGATGACAACCAAAGCAATAGAAAGCTAAAGATGAGGTATGAACATCTAAATGATTTAGTTTATAAATCTTTTCAATAAAATATTGGCTCCCTTTGATCAGTTTTTGACAAACACCACCATGTAACATCATTACCTAACAAAGACCTACCTAATCCATGTTTCAGTATATCCAGAATTATTTCATTCACTAATTAAATTGTTAACAAATCCACAACTATCATGAACTCCTAATAAATTTATATATAGAATTTACCAAAAGGCTTCAAGATTTGTTCTGTGTGTATATATATATATATATATATATATATATATATATATATATATATATATATATATATATATATATATATATACTCATTTGAAATGATGATAGTATGCTAAATCCATCTAATGTAGGATGAGAATTTAAAATCATATTTGATAAAATTTTAAGCTTCTCAACTAACCTTGTTGATAAAGATATTGATCCTTAAATCAAGTAACGGATCAAATCCATTCCTTCTTCACTCCTTATATATATATATATATATATATATATATATATATATATATATATATATATATATATATATACTATTTTAGTCGAATTCTTGTGATAATTATGTTTTGATAAATTTGGAAGTATTAAGATAAACAAGTCCATTCCTAGGAACAACTCCAACCGCATCATAGTCAATATAAATATTGTTAACCTTATTATTGGACCCATTAATAGGAAGAACGATCAAATAAACTTGTTAAACAAAATAAAAAAATATATAATGACATTTTAAATACTGATCTCATATCGATTTTGATAATACACCCTAAGCACCAAAAACACCGAATCAAATATGGATTTGTACCTCTCAATTTTATAAAGAATAATAAAAAATTAGTATATCGAGCATTGTCGATACATGTCAAAATCATAAAAACTAATCAGTGCATAATAATCCAAGTAATTATATATATCATGATACATAAGTTGATTCTTTTTTTATTCTATAAATAATAAATAATGAATACGAGATTTAATCCTTACGCCTTACTATCAATAATCAAGTCTTGATCTCACTGATATCCTATCAGCACATCTTTATCCTTCTGGTCAAAGATGACCGAGATCTCTTTGTTCAAATCCAACAAGTACCGGTTCACCCAAATAAATGGCCAATGATACATCGAAATTGGTATCTTGTAAGCACTAGATGGTACAAGATTAGGCGCCATCCTATCTAAGCATGTTGTAACCTAATAGATAATAATAAGAAATGATATGGGGGGTAATAAACAAATACCAGATATTGATTAGGAAAACGACTTCCCTTTAAAAGAATTGGTGGAACATCTCCAGCTGACTCATCCACCCAACAAAAGAGAGGAAAAAGGAACCCAAAGTTCCCCAGTGAAAAACCTCATTGTTGAGCTCTTGTCTACGAGAAAACAACAATTTCTACATCTCATGCTTATGCGGTACCTTCTCATCTTTCTTGTGATTGGAGGTGGCAAACAGGAGTCACTTCAAGACTGGACAGCAGTAAAAATATTTAAAATCTTTTTCATATTAGTCGATACACAACCTAAAACCTCACTAAATATAATTAAAAATCTTATTCAATAAATAGATACTTAATAGGATGATTGTTCCAATAATGTGCTCAACTTACATACGTAGTGTTGTGAGATTTGGTGTCGTAGTTGAGGAGTCAATACGGTCTTATCTTTGCCGAGTTCGCAAGCTCGTCCATGTCAATCGATGTCGAGGACGTTTGGGTTAGGTCGGTTCGACGTCTCGGGAGCCGACACCTCGGGTGGGCTTCCTCGTGAATTGCTCGGGTCGGTGTCTACTGAGGAAGACCTGCACAAAGGTCTCATCGGGATGGGGGTGCCCGACGTCACCCCTCCGATGTTTAAATCAGTGTCCAGACTTCCTTTTAAGAGGAATTAGTACGTATTTCTTTTTGGTTTTTTGAAAGAGAAAAGAAGACCCCCTTGGTGCAGCCGGGGGGGTTTTATACTCACCAGCAGAGGGTTGACCATACACTCAGCCTTACCTCTACCCTTACCTCAGGTGTGACCGTCGCGTACGGCGAGTCAGCTGGTGTAGAAGTATGGCACGAGGGTGTGGCGCACCACGCAACATTTATGACATGCGGCAGTGATTTGGCTGACGTGTCATCCGGTCGGTGCCACCTCGGATGCCGACATGGTTATGGAGCTAGCGTGGGTCCATCTCCGGCTCGAACGCTGGCATGGCCGCTGAGTTGGCACGGGTGCAGATGGATTGGGCTAACCTATTATTTGCCCTATCATTCTTCCCCCCTGAAGGGGGGGCTTCCTGGAGCATGTCGTTAGTTGCAGGGAAGGCCCCTGTCGGCTCTCGGAGGTCCGAGTTTATGCTTGGTCGATCCTTCTGATCACCTTCTGAGAGCTCCTTGGGGGGGGGGGGGGGGGGGGGGGCGGCTCGTTTGACAGTGCATGGTGCGGGTGATCTAGCCGAGATACCTGGCTTGGGTAGAGGACTGATAGACTAGCTGAGATACAAAACTCGAGCAAAAGACTGATTGACTAGCCGAGATACAAAACTCGGGCAAAGAACTAAAGGACTAGCTGAGATACATAACTCGGGCAAAGGACTGATAGACTGGTCGAGATACATGACTCGGGCAAAGGACTGATAGACTGGCCGAGATACATAACTCGGGCAAAGGACTGATAGACTAGACTAGATACACAACTTGGACAAAGGACTGGCTGAGATACAAAACTAGGGCAAAGGACTGAAAGACTAGCTGAGATACACGACTCGGGCAAATGACTGAAGGACTGGCCGAGATACACAACTCAAGCAAAGGATTGATAGACTTTTATGTCAAAGTTTAGGCGCAATCCATACACGATGTGATTTAGTCAATGTGCGTGGTAGGCTATGTAGGCACGTGATGAATGAAAGACGTTCCTTTGCGTATCTGGCCTTTGTGATGGCACGTGAGGCGTAGGGCTTACATGGCGCTTCCATTGCTCCACAGCAACAACGCACTCAATGCGGTTTGTGTATTTCCTAGGTGGAGAAATTTTGCCTCCTCGGGAAGTCGAAATGACACCCCCCTTATAAGCCCTACCGCGATGTTGGTGAGAGGTAACTTCCATTTCCTGCGTTCCTTTTCTTGAGTCTTCGGATCTTGCGTCTCGGTCGTTCAGACCGCTTCCACTCCAGCTTCCTTTATTCCATTAGGTTGGAATGGCCTCTTCTCCCTCATTCACCGTTTCTAGTTTTTCCGTCCCTTCTTCCCTAGTCCCTCCGCCCTGGGTGGAGGAGTGCCATCCTAACGGCTCCTCGGGGGATCAGTCTGATCCCTCTAGTTTGTTCTCAAGTGTAATGACCTGAGTGAGCGTTAAGGCTCTTCAGGCCTTAGAAGTGATGAAGTTATGTCACGATTTCGACTCCACTGTGAGTCTTGAGTCTTTGGCTATGATTCAGAAGTGTTTTAGCATTTAGAACGAGTATATCTTACATGCTCTAGGGCCGAGGCAACGTCCTTACCACCCTTGCCCCGAAGGGTTCAGCATCTCTATAGATGCTCTAGAAGCGGGGTTGAGGTTCCCTCTTCACCCAATCATCGAGGAGTGTCTCGGGTGGTGGCAGATATCACCCGATCAAGTAGCGTCGAACTCCTAGCACTACCTTATAACTTTTCTCAGGGAGTGTAAGGGGTCGGGCATCATCTCGACTAGGGACTTATTTCTCTCATGCTTCTGGTTGTGCAAGGGTCAAGGCAGTTACTACTTGACCTCTCGGGTAGGTTTTAGGGTTGGGGGTGCCCCTTCCAATAATAAGGGTTGGAAGGCTCGATTCTTGTTCGTGAGTAGGCATCGGGGTTGGGGTTTTGGGGTCGAATGGTCAGCCCACCATGTTAGCAAGGCCCCTCCTAACCTTTCTGATGAGGAATTGATCCTGGTCAGGCGGCTGAAGGGCATTCTATCTACTTCTCGGGCAATTAGGAATTTAATCGAGGAGTGGCTGGTCGAGGCCAGCCTCAGTCCAACTTCCCGCGGTATGCCTTAATTCCTCGCCTTTAGGTTTCATTACCTAATCTTCCTAACTCATGGTTGGTTTTACAGAGATGGTGAGCATGAGCCTGATGCGCAGCAATCCCAAGGTTGGAGGGGGACGCTCGGGAATCGACTCCTCAACTTCAGCCGCAGCCTCGACGCCAGCACCACACACCGAATCTCGTTCGCCATCCGAGGTGCAAGAGATCCTTGCCGAAGAGGCAACAAGGAGGGCATCAGAAGAAGAGACGAGAGGAGTGCTCGAGGTTCCCAGCAAGCATCGAGCCATGGACTCGACTGGCCAGAGGAAGAAGAGCAAGGATTCCAGTCGGCACAAGCTTCATCACGAGGCTGACATATTCGCATCTCGGGCAGCCAAGGGCATAGGACCAGCTGGCCCGCCGAAGAGACACCGACTCCCAGGCCAAAATCGAGGTCGGTGAAAGAGTTATGCCACCCTGGAGTAGACGGCCGGGGCCATCATGCCATCCGGATGAGCAGTCTGTCGGAATGTGCTCCCGACGCACCCTTGGAGATGGACTTGGCGTCGCTGACGCACGGGGCGGGGATTTGGCTGGATGGGAAGGCTTCGCGAAATATATCCGAGCCACACAGATCCCTAGGCTGGCTTTCGACTTGTACACCTTATCGTCCGAGGTGCTAATGGATGAAGCAACAAAGGCCATGGTGTTGGTAAGTTTCTTCTCGGCCCATCTTTATCTTTCCTTCACTTTGCATTTGACTTCAACATTGTAGCTCGACCTTCATCTTGCAGAGCCAGCATTACCAAGCGACCTTATTCGACTGGGTCCATATGCGGGCCGAGTCATCACTTCAATGGACAACAGAGTAGACCTCCTTCGCAAAGAAGTGCAGAGGCTGAAGGAGGGTGGTGATCCGGATGCAGTGGCTACAGTTGAGGCTCGGGCATCGGATGCTCAATCTTTGGCCGACAACCTTCAGATCGAGCTCGACGAAGCGAGTCGACATCGAGAGTCGGTAGAGATGGAGTTAGGTGAGGCTCAGGAGAAGTTGGCCAACCTGCGGAGATAGCTTGCCGACTCGTAGGGAAGGTTGGCTGAGCTCCATGGGCGACTTGACGATTTCAAGAGTCAACTTCGGAATGCCAGGACTAAAATCTAGCAGATGGAGACTGAGCTGCTAGAATTTACTTGGTCCAAGGATGCTCTTCAGGTGGACCTGCCGAGGCAAGCCATCGAAGACTATAAGAAGTCTCTCGGGATCTAGATGGGCCTCGTCCGGATGGGGCAGGTATCGTTGGAATATGGCTACCAACTGGCGTTGGTTCGACTTCAGGCCCAACACCCCGGGCTGGAGATCGAGCAGGATCCTTTTGCCCTCCTTCTCGAGGATGCCGACATACCGATGGAGGACGAGCAACCTTTCGACGACTCCCCTCCATCGCCCGAGGAATGAGAATAATTGCATTGTAATTTTTAGTTTTTTGATGTTGGGGACTTTTTCCAATTACAATGTCTCAATCCCAGGTTGGTGTCTGTAATCCATTTTCAATCAATGAAAGTGCTTTCTTTTGCGAAACTGTTCGGATATTGTTACACGTAGAACTTCCATAAGTTTGATATATGCCATGTCCTTGGCAACCACTCTCCTTCCATTGTGGTCAGGGTATAAGTTCCTTCTCAGGCTGTGCTTTCTACTTGGTAAGGCCCTTCCCAGTTTGGGGCTAGTTTACCTTGAGACCGGGTAGGATTATTGACCTCGGCCTTCCGCAACACCAAGTCGCCCACTTTGACTCACCGAGGGCATACTTTACGGTTGTAGAGCCTTGCTACGGCTTTCTTATACTCAAGGGTTTGTAGATGCATTGTGACTCTTCACTCCTCGAGAAGGTCGAGGTTTTCCATTAGCCGGCGGTCGAAGAGGATTCTTCGTAGAATTCGACCTAAAGAGTTAGATAGATCACCTCGGGTGGGAGGACCGCTTCGGTCCCAAAAATCAGGTTGAATAAGGCTCCCCCGTTGGGCATTTTGGGGTTGTTCAAGACGCCCGTAGGATGCTCGGTAGCTCGTCTATCCACGTCCTGCATGCATCTTGGACCCTCTTCTTCAATCCTTCGAGGATAGCTCGATTCGTGACTTCAGTGAGTCTGTTAGCTTGGGGGTGGGTGACCGAGCTAAACCTTAACTAGATTTTGTAGCTTTGGCAGAATGCCTTGAGTTTGGGATTATTGAATTGGGTCCCGTTGTCGGTGATGATCGCCCTCGGGATGTCGAACCTTGTGATGATGTTCTTCCAGACAAACCTTTCGACTTGTTTCTCGATGATGGATGCGAGTGGCTTGACCTTGACCCATTTGGAAAAGTAGTCGACCCCAACTATCAGAAATCTTCACTGTCTCGATGCTGGGAAAACGGGCCGAGTAGGTCCATTCCCCATTGGACGAACGACCAGACACAGTCTGAGGTGGATAGCGGCATCGCTGGTTGGTGTGGGATTCTAGCGTGCTTCTGGCACTACTCGCATTTCAGCACATAAGCTTGGGCATCTCGGTGCATAGTCGGCCAGGGTTCAAGTGTCGATGTCCTCATTGTAGATTCCTTCGTGCATCGGCCAGCATGATTTGTGCCTCAATTGGGCACAGGAATCAGAGCAATGGCTGAGTGAACCCTCATCGGTACAGACATCCATTGAGGATGTAGTACCGCGAGCTCGTTCTTCTCAGCCACTGAACTACACTGCGATCTTCGGGCAACGAGCCATTATCCTTAAACTTGAGCATCTCCTTGACCCAATCATGCTCAACTTCAGCCACAGATACCTCGGTGGAACCTATGGAAGGTTCTAGGATCTTGGCCATCCAAGTCGGGTATCCATTCGCTCCGCATGTGGAGGCCAGCCTTGCAAGTGCATTGGCTTGCACGTTGTTCGACCGAGGTATTTTGGTGATGACAAAGCGATTGAATCGTACAACACGATGTCATACCTCGACGAGGTACTTGGCCATCGCTCCTCTCGGGCCTCAAATTCTTCGTTAACTTGGTCGACGACGAGCTAGGAGTCGGTGAAGACTTCAACGTCTTCAGCATGCAACTCATCGGTGAGCTTTAGACCAAACAACAACGCCTCATATTTAGCCTCGTTGTTGGTGGTCTTGAACTCAAGCCGAAGGGCATACTTAAGACTTGGTTGGCAAGGCCTTTGAGGATGAGCCTAGTGCCCCCGTGCTCCGAATTGGCGGAACCGTCCACGTACTAGGTCCACCTCGGGGTCGGTGGCAGGTTCTCAGGGTTCGCCAATTTTGATATGAAATCGGCTAAGGCTTGGGCTTTTATTATAGTCCTCAGAATGTATTCTAGGTCAAACTCTCCAAGTTCGACCGACCATTTGAGCATCCGACCTGCGACATCGAACTTCGAAAGTATTTGATGCAAGGGTTGGTCGGTGATCACCTTGATGGGATGGGCTTGGAAGTAGGGCCTCAACTTTCTTGATGCTAAGATCAGCGCCAGGGCGAGTCTTTCAATTGGTGGCTATCGCTCCTCGGGGCCACTCAAGATGTGGCTGCAGTAGTACACCGGCTTTAACCCATCTTTTTCGAGTCTCACCAGGACCGAACTGACCATAGCTTCTGACACCACCAAATAAATCCCGAGGGGCTCCCCTGGAGTGGTCGATGTGAGCCACAATAGATGGGCGACGTTCGCCTTCAATTGCTAGAATGCTTCTTCACATTGGGGCATCCACTCAAAGTCCTTTGCTAGCTTTAGGGCTCGGAAGAAAGGAAAACTTCTATCTCTGGCTTGGGAAATGAATCGACTCAATGCTGCTAATCTCCCGGTGAGTCGCTGGACATCATTCACTGTCCGGGGAGATTGTATCCATAGGATAGCATCCACCTTGTCTGGGTTCACATCAATCCCCCTCTGGTGGATGACGAACCCGAGAAACTTTCTGGACCTGACCCCGAATACGCACTTGATTGGGTTAAGCTGCATCTTGTATTGCCTTAACGTTTGGAATGTCTTGGCTAAGCCTGCAAGGTGAGCGATAGCTTCCCAGCTTTTGACTATCATGTCGTCGATATATACTTTCATATTTTTTCCGATCTAGTTTGCAAACAGTCGATTGACCATCCTCTAGTAGGTTGCCCCTACATTCTTTAGCCCAAATGATATGGCCTTGTAGCAGTACGTGCCATGGTGCGTGATGAAGGCTTTGCTTTTCCGATCTTTTGGTGCCATTTGAATTTGATTATAGCCCAAGAAGACATCCATCAATGAGAGCAGCTCGTATCCTGAGGTCACATTGACTAGTTGATCGATCCTCGGGAGGGGGTAACAATCATTCTGACAGGCCCGATTGAGACTAGTGTAATCAATGCACTACGTCTAGCAAGCGGGTGACTTCGTCTTCGATGGCTTTTTATCGGTCGGGGGTGAACTTCCTTGGTCGTTGTTTCACTAGTCGGGCGCCAGGCTCTATGTTGAGTCGATGTTGGGCCACTTCGGGACTGATGCCGAGCATGTCTTTCGGGGACCAGGTAAAGACATTAGCGTTCTTGCCGAGGAATTCTACTAGCTGGACTCGTTATTCCTCCGAGGGCGCCGAGCCAACCTTGATAGTCTTGTCAGGATTCTTAGGGTCGAGGGGAGCCTTGACCACTTTCTCCGCTAGTTCGGGCTTTGGCACCGTCTTGTCTGCATCTCAGGGGTCGAGGATAGGAGCTGAGGTTTTAATTTTTTTGGGCAGCGTTGTTGGTGTCAGGTAACACTGCCTTGACATTTTACTTCTCTGACCCTAACTCTGGTTAGGAACTTTATGGCTCAGTGGTATGTTGAGACAACCGCTCTGAGCTTATTAAGCGTTGGTTGGTCGATGATGGCGTTGTATGCTGAGGGGAGTCCAACCACAATAAATGACACCATCAACGTCTTTGACCTCAGCTCCTGACTGGGAGGGTCATCGTCCCAACAAGGGAGACGGAGTCTTCCGTGAATCTTATTAATGTTGATGTTACAGGGAGGAGGTCTTTGTCAGTTAACCCTAGTTTTTGAAAAGCACCAAAATATAAGATATCGACTGAACTTCCCGTGTCTACCATGATTCTTTTGACTCAAGCGTTGGCGAGTAGAGCCGAGATCACTAGGGCACATCGTGGTTCAGGTACACCTCGTTCCCCGACCCAAAGGTGATCTCGGGGTTGCGGTTGCTCCTTGGCCTTTTCTCTACTACGGACCATGCATAGGCTATTCGGGCTGAAGAACTATCACCTCTAGATGTTGGACCACCGATGATGACATCTATTTGTTTCTCAATCGGTCTTCTTGGCTGGGGTGAAGGTTCCCTATCTTGGCGACGACTTTCATCGGGAAGTACTTGTTGGTCTCGGACGTACTGGTGGAGGTGCGTGCCCTTACCGAGTAGGGTCTTCAATTTGATTCTTCAAGTCGTGATACTCCTCTGTATCGTGTCCGTAATCCCAATGGAAGTGACAATATCTTCTCTTGTCGCATCCTCCGGTCTTTTATTCTGATCGGGTTGGGGGGCCGGAGGAGCCCCTTATCTCAGATTTGGAGGAAAAACTTCATTCAAGTCGAGTTGAGTGGGAGCGGGAGCGGCCTAGATGGGGGTAGTTCTGGTCTGTCTCCTCTCCTCCTGGGGGCTCCCGAGGATTGTCCTCAAGATTGCTTAGTTCGGGGGCACTTTTGTTCGTCTCGTTTCCTGGCTACCAACGTCTCGGCAGCTATATACTGGTTTGCTCATTGTAGCATCTCGAGCACTGTTGACGGTGGTCGTTCGATTAATGACCAAAAGAACCGGGAGGGTTGGAGCCCCATTAGGAATGCTTGAATTGCCAATGAGGGGTGAGCATCGGGCATTCCCTAGACCTCGGCTACAAATCGTCCGATGAATTGAACGAGGGGATTGTCACTTCCCTGTCTCAAGCCGAGGAGCGACGCAGCGGTTAGCCTTGGATGGGAGCTTGCCATGAAATTGAGTTTGAACTTCTTCGTGAGAGAGTCGAAGAAGGCAATGGATGACGACCTAAGTCGGCTGCACCACATCCCGGCCGGGCCCCTTAAAGTAGTGGAAAAAGCACGACACATCAGAGAGTCTGAGGTGTCGTAGAGGGCCATTTGGGCTTGAAAGGCTGCAATGTGTTCTAACAGATCCGAGCTACCATCGTAATGTTCCAACACTAGCAATCGAAAGCCGAGTGGGACTGGTTCATCTTGTATTTCGGGGGAAAATAGAGATTCGCCCTTAGAACTTTCGCCGACTTCTTCCTTGGACTTGACGAACTCCCTTCGACCTCATCAAGCCTTTGGTTGACCTGGCATAGTTGTTCTCTTACTAAGTCAGTTGAGTCTGAGGAGATGACGTCCGACTCGGGGGCACTCGAGCAACGTCTCGGGAATGGCTTGCCGGCTGTGCTGCCAAAGCGTTCGGATTTTCTGATGTATCCTCGGTCGAGGGATGACACAGTCCCTCGTTGTCCGGCTGCTCTCCTCGAATTGGTGTCAATTGGGGGACTCCTTGTTGTGGTACTTATCGAGGGGCGCTCGGCTATTGGGACACCAGCATCTGCATCAATTGGAGGATATGCGGGACGATGGTTTGCATCATCCCGGCTAATGCCTGTACCTAGTGGGTAAGGTCGAAGAAAGCTTTGGCAGATATAGGGAGTGGATCGAGATTCATTGTCAGGGGAGAGAACCCCGGGTCATTGAGTAGTCTCCAGTAGCCATTCGATGTGGGCACCGGTGTGCTTGTTTAATTCGTGGGAAGGAGTGGGTTTGGTCCCCCTATCTGCAGAGTTGGCAAGAGGATGTGTGCTTGGCCACCGAGGTGCTCCAGGTTAGGATTGGTTGACAGGTGTTCTTGTGACATCAGTCGTCCTTCTAGCACCAAAAATGTTGTGAGATTTTGGTGTCATAGCCGAGGAGTCAGCACGACCTGGTCCCTGCCAAGTGTGCAAGCTCGTCCATGTCAGTTGATGGTGGGGGCGTCAAATTTGGGTTGGTTCAGTGTCTCCGGAGCTGACACCTTGAGTGGGCTTCCTTGGGAACCACTCCGGTCGGTGTTTGCTGAGGTGGACCTACACAAATGTCTCATCGGGAAGGGGGTGCCCGACATGACCCCTCTGACGTTTAAGTCAGTCTCTCGTCTTCCTTTTTAGAGGAATTAGTATGTATTTCTTTTTGGTTTTTTGAAAGAGAAAATAAGACCCTGCCCTGGTGCAGCCGGGGGGGGGGGTTTATACTCACCGGCAGAGGGTTGATCGTATGCTCGGTCTTACCTCTGCCCTTACCTCGGGTGTGACCATTGTGTACGACGAGTCAACTGGTGCAGAAGTATGGCGCGAGGGTATTGTCACAGGCTTAGCTGATTTTGCCTAAGCCGTGCGGCACCCCTGCGTATCCGTCCGCAAAGGTCAGCCTTCCCCGAGATATCCTAGAGTCCCTTAGACTTACAAAAGAGAAAACGGGCCAAAAGAATCAATTCCCACGGGATCCACGAACAATTGCTCAAGCAAACACTTCATAAAGCCATATGCAAATTACATCTATGGACATTACAAACTCAGAGATGTTGCACACAAAGGATAATGGTCCATTACAGACCGAAGTCCCCCACAAGTGCTTACAAGACATACTTATATTTACAAGCCAAATTGACCATAAAGCAAACCAAACTCGGGCTGCTAAGCCTACTGCAAGCCCGCTATTTGCTGTACAAAGTATGTACACAAATCGAAGGACACGGACAAACACGAGCATTTCATCAAACACCTTGTTTACATTGTTGTCCGTGACATTCTCCCCCACTTATTCCTTCGACGTCCTCGTCGAAGCTAATGTAGACGCTGCATCTCCTCGCATTTTGCTAAATCTTTAATCTTATGCTTTAGCTGCAACACGCCCCTTTGACTCCTAACTACTCTCCGCCGTTGTTGTTGAGTAGTCGAACTCTGATCCACCATGTTGCTTCAACTCACCAATGACTGAATTTGGTGTGGGGTTGGCTGAGTTGTGTTGATCCTTGTTGGTTCTTACGGATCCTGCTGATAAAGGAAAAGACCTGCCTTATTATGCGCCAGTATTATAGTATACTCATGTTGCTTGAACTGGGTGGATGCTTGTTGGAGCTTTAACGAGCATCGCCTCGCAGACTTTGAAGTTTTTAAGGTCCTTCCTCCATAATGTTTGCCCATTGATCCTTCCTCCATGTTTAGTTATCACTTCCAAGTAGGTTCGCATCACTTCCACTTTCGATTGGCATTCAAATGGAAAATGAAGCAGACAATCTACTCTCAGTAGTACCAATCACCAATGGTGAGGATTTGACAACTATTATCTTCCGTAAGCTTTCTCTGAAGGGTCACTGAACTTATGCAGAGCTCCTCTGCCGGATAAATAAGAGAACTGGGATACTTGACTTCACTCATTCTCTTAGTAGTTGAGAAGGCAAGGTTACTTGGCTTCGCTCACTTCCTCGAGTTAAAAGGATTGGGGTACTCGATTTCTCCCATTCTCTTGAGTTGAGAAGGCAAAGGTTACTCGATTTCGCCTGCCTCCTCGAGTTTGTACTTCATGCATTGAACTGGTTACTAACATTCGCCCACTCTTTGCTCACACTTCTGAAGTACTTGAAGTGTTTGCACTCCTTGCATTGAGTTAGCTACTGTAATTAGCCTTCTCACTGCCATTGAACTTTTGGAATGCAATAAGTTTCACCCGAAAAGAGCAAAAAGTTTACCTTAACTTGGAGGCCCCCAACTTGGAGTAAGTCTTTGATAGATTTGGTCGCCTTTGGGATTGTACCGTCTTCTCCATCACCTTTGTCGCCTACTCCTCTGAGTAGAAAGGTACAGTACCATGTACTGTCTACTTTGTTCCTTGGTCGAGCACTCCTGCATCAACCCGAAGTCCCTCGCTTTCGGCTATCTTGATGAGAAGCCCATCGACATCGATCTTATGAAGTTTCTTGGCCTCTACCCTTCTGCCCTATCTTGGTACTTGGGGTTTGCTTTTGCATTCTCCACCTCCTTGACCCCTTTTACGACCAATGCTCTCCTTCCAAGAAAGCAAAGGATCGATAACTCCATGGAAGTCCCGCCTCTGCGGTACCATGGTGTTGCCAAGCCCATAGCCCTACTATCCGTTGACTTGCATCTACATCCTTTCCTTCACGATCGGTAGATCCGCCTCTGTGGCACTGTGGTGCTCCTCCGAGTCCACCTCCTTTCTAACCGATGCTTTGCTTTTGGGTAGCTGAGCCCCACTGGACTCGTCGTCGCTTCCTCGCCCCTTTCGACCACCTGTTTCAACACTATTGTGTCCTCCTAGCAGTTCTCCTTGGTCGATGGAAAGACAGACTGTAACTCTCATGCATGGCCTTCGCCATCTTGTTGCAGGGCTCTCGTCGATTCTGTTCTCCTTAGCTTCCTTGGTAGCAACGTTCGCTTACTCGGCTTTGTCCTCTGACTTATCGGGCTCCCTTAAGCGAATGTGAGCATTGAAGTAGTCCAACTCTCCAGCTGCTCCGATCATACCTTAGTATAATCAAGTCCTCTCCATGGGACTCACTGGTACTTGCAATCTGACTACTCCCTCGGTGGTACACAACCCACATATGCTGACGACCAAGGCTTTCATCTGATGCAAGCTTCGATGCATACACACGGAAGACCCGCCTCTGCGGTACCGTGGCATTCGCTCCTTGAATCCACAGCCCTTCTTGCCGTTGCATTGTTCACCGAAGTGGAGCTCCTAGCAGCTCTTGATCATTCACATGATCACGTCCCCCTCCATGGGATTCACTGGTACTTGCACTTGGACTTCTTTCTCGATGGTATACAGCCCACATATGCTGTTGACTAAGGCTTTTATCCAATGCAAGCTCCGATGCACACACGAAGACCCGCCTCTGCGGTACCATGACATTCACTCCTTGAATCCATAGTTCTTCTTCTTGTTATGTCATACACCAAAGTGGAGCTCCCAGTAGCTCCTGATCATACCTCCGCATGATCTTATCCCTCACGGGACATGATCGCCTGCGTTGCATTATCATGAACTATTCCACCACGATCCGCTGCACCATGTCACCTCCTGGTGACATCTCTATTGCATACAGATTCTCGTGTGATGAACTCGGACTACGACTTCTCCATGTGTGGCCTCTGCCAACACATCGTAGGGCCTTCGCCATCTCCGATTTTTAGTTCGCTCCCTTGGCAATTCACCTTCGTCCACCCACTCTTGGGTCACACCTGGACGAAGCATAGCTCTAGGACAGTCCGTCGCTTAGTAGCTCATGAAGTCCCTCTGACTTCGCTATAATTGGTACACCATTGTCTGGATCCTGGGCCTCTATCCCCTACCAGCACAATCTCTGCTATGCACCTCTTATTCCTGACAACTTGAATGTCAACACTATGGCATATTCTTCAAGAGTACTCGCCTCTACGTCCTCTTGCCCCGTGCTAAGGTATCTTGATCCCAACTTTGCCTCTGTAAGTTGAATCACCTTAGTTACTCCGTCAAATGCATCTCTAAGGTAGCTTGCATGTGCCTCGAAACTCCCTTCATCTTTGGCACCATGGAAGATAAGTCCGCCCCATCAGAATGAAGAACTCATGGAACGACATGATCCCACTCTTGCCTCTACAAGAGTTCATGCCCTTGACCTCCATCCAAGGAAAGCTCTGTGCCTCCGCTCCATGTTCCATCTTCTATGTTGACTCCCTTCATGCGGCTTGGATACTTCACCAAGTTCCACCCAAGTCGTTCCGCTCCTCGATTTGCATTGAGTTGATAGTGGCCCTCGCATCCACCATTCCACGAGTCAGCCCTCCGTTGAGTGCGATTTCCACATCAACTCGAAGTGTGCCTTCATATGATGTTACCTTGGATTACTCCCCAACTTGATCTCGAAATGCATTACCTCATTCGAGATCATGCGACAACTCTTCGTCGCTCGCTCGGTCCGTTGAGTTTTGTGGAGATATTACCTTGAGAAACTCTTCCTCAATATGTGCGATCTGTTGCACCTGATTCTCCCTCTGGAGAACTAGGACTTATCCCTCCTGGATATCTGTCCTATTGGAGCAACTTTCCTCTTTACATTCTTCCCACTGAAAGTTTCAGAGATCACCATCCCCTTTGGACTACTCCGTCTTGCCGAACAACTTGTGCCTTGTTCTGCCCCTACAAATGCACTTGCTAGATTGTGACCCTTCGCCAATATAGTCTCCACTGCACCCTTCAGGGTTTAGCAACGTGCTGAACTTGTTGCACATTTCAACTACCTACGGATGTATCCTTTTATGTCGAAGAGAAAGTTCTGATGCTCCATGGCACTGAGTTCAAATCGCACCTTAGGATGGCCACGAACACTCCGTCGTCCATGTACAAGCCCTTGCATGAGTTCCGAATCCTTCGAGTTAGCAATTCCCCTCACCTCTGTGAGCTTTGCACAACTCTTTTGGTCGTTACGCTACACCTCTCACTTTGCACGGTCTCATCTATCACCAAGCGCCCCGCTTTGCCTTGAGCACCGTCAAGTTTGGTTGCCAACGTCGAGCCATAGCTCGAACTCCACCATCTCAATCTTTGTGTGCTACACATTCTTCTTCGCTTGCTTGTCCTCGTGGTGCCTCTCGCGCAAAGGGTTGGTCATTCCTCTGAATGCCAAACTTGGATGCCCGCTCCTTTGAGCGACTCCTTTCCCTACATCTCAATGTCCGTTTTCCCTCAAACGGTTGCGCGTGCTGGCTATCCTCCACACAGCCCAGTCAGGTCCCCCATGTTTGTATGACAAGTGTTTCTACGTATGCTTGTCCTACTCTGATACCACATTATCATGGGCTTAGCTGATTTTGCCTAAGCCGTGCGGCACCCCTGCGTATCCGTCCGCAAAGGTCAGCCTTCCCCGAGATCTCCTAGAGTTCCTTAGACTTATAAAAGAGAAAACGAGCTAGAAGAAGAAATTCACACGGGATCCACAAACAACTGTTCAAGCAAACACTTCATAAAGTCATATGCAAATTATATCCATGGACATTACAAACTCAGAGAGGTTGCACACAAAGGATAATGGTCCATTGCAGATCGAAGTCGCCCAACAAGTGCTTACAAGACATACTTGTATTTACAAGCCAAAATTGGTCATAAAGCAAACCAAACTCGAGTTGCTAAGCCTACTGCAAGCCCGCTACTTGCTGTATAAGGTATGTACACAAACCGAAGGACACGGACAAACACGAGCATTTCATCAAACACCTTGTTTACATTGTTGTCCGTGACAGTATGGCGCGCCACGCAGTATTTATGGCGCATGACGGTGATTTGGCTGTCGTGTTGTTCGATCGGTGCCATCTCGGATGCCGACGTGGTTATGGAGCTGGCGCGAGTCCGTCTCCGGCTCGGACGCTTACGTGGTTGCTGAGTTGGCACAAGCGCAGATGGATTGGGCCGACCCATTATTTATTCTATCACGTAGTATCAAGTCATTCTCGATGATTTGATAATGTCTTTGCCCGAGTTAACATCTCCAAGATATGTTAAAAAGAGGTTTCTTATCAATTTTTTAATAAATAAATATAGTGCATCACTTTATTAATATTTTTAAATATTAAAAATATATCGGTTCCAAAATCTTAAATATAGTATACCACCATTAAATCTATAGAACGAGGTTTTATACTTTTAATTTTTGATAAGTGTATAAAATGCACGCACCAAATTAATGTTTTAGATGTTATATCTTGATATTTGATATACAAAGAAATTACTAAATATTTACATAAATATATATAATATATAAAGAATTCTTTTGTACTCACGGAGTCAAGCAATATGAAGAAATTATTATATGAATTATTATATATATTCAACATAATAATTGCAATTAATTTTTATAAAAAATACTAATATATATATATATATATATAGGTATATGTCCATGTATGTATATACATATGTATATCCGTATATCTATATATATATATATATATTATATATAGCTTCAATTCTAAGTCCAGAGGGAGGGAAGGAGGCCCCTCCCTCTCCCCCTCAAACGAACGGCTCTCGATCCCCCGTGCGCGTACGAGAGCGAGGACAAACCCCTCGGATTCGGTGCCTTCATCGAGCTCGGATTGGTTCTCGTTGGACCTTTGCTCTCCTGGTTGAATTTTCTACCGGGCATCCCTACCTTGTCGTGGAGTTCCTTTTGTTGAGGATTTGAGGGGTTTATTCAGCCGCTTGTTGTTCTTCTGGTGGCGGTGGAGATGCTGGCGGTGTAGTGGATGGGGAGTAGTAGGAAGGGTGGAGGTGGCCCACAAGATGCTAAGGAGGCCGTTGTCGGAATCCCGAGCTTCGTTTCCTCGCTCACCGTGGCTCACCCAGCGTATGCGAAGCTTTGTTTGAATGATTTAGGTCTCTGCATCGCTTGTTTTCATTTTTCATGCTCTAATTTGTGCTGCCTCTCTCGAGACTAAAAGGAAGCGATCTTTCTGTTTCTTTGATGAGAGATATCTGTTACATATGGAACTAATTAAGCATCTGTTCGGGGAACTCGAATTCCAGGGCTATTGTTAAAGTTATTACATAGAGGGGTCTCATATGATCATAAAAGTTTTCTTCATTCTCTTTTCTCTTCTAACATTATTATTATTATTATTATTATTATTATTATTATTATTATTATTATTATTATTATTATTATTATTATTTTATGAAAGAGGAAGAAAACTTGCATGTTTTATTCATGTCACTGGAACCCTATTTATAGGGTAAAAGACAATCTAATCAGTATCCAATCAAGCAATTAGTATCTCATTGAGGGATATGAAAAATCTAATCAATCCTCAACATAGTAACTTTGACATGACGTCATATATTTTCCCTGGCTATGATGAGCGTTTGTGCTGTTGAGAATAACAGTTTATGCTCTTAATTTATTGTTGATATCCTTGCCTTTGGGAAATAAAATATGTTCTTGCACCAAGAAGAGTTGGAGTGAGTAGTTGGTACATTTGTGCATGTAGTTGACTAATGAGAAGGTTTTAATAGATGTATGTCTCACACTTGATGATGAGGAAAAAAAATACAGAGTCAACAATCATGGTTTGATCAAAAAGGGAAAAAAATACTTGGGAGTCAATCTGGCAAGTTCGAAATTGTCAAAATTAGGATGCTTTTGACACGCATGGTAGTAATTATTATTTACTGTATAAACAACAGAAAAGACATCAAATTTGCTTTCAAATGCTGTTGCCTTTGACTGATATAGCTTAATTTAGGATGGAAACCATGGTGAAAAATTCAAAAGCAATCCAGATACATGTTGGAGTGAGCAGTTTGACCCAATATCACTCCTGTAAGCTTCATGTTCTTTTCTCATAGTAGTTTTTTATTGTTCCTCAAAAATCAGTCTGCAGAAAACTTGCATGATCCTCAGGAATTTGCTACGCTATCATACTTTTTGGTTGCTCTTGATTGTCAATTGTCATAGGCAAAAGAGTTGCTTTGGTGGTTGGATCGGTCTCTAGTGGCACCAAGATTTTAGGTTTTATTAGATCTTCATCTGGTTCGCCTTTGTCATGTTTTCTGGCAGCCAAATAACCTCTAAGAGAGCTACAATATGTGACTAATTACTAATTTAATGCTGACATGTCAGATTTTAGCAGACTGAAGTCTTCAACTTGTTGTTTACACTTCTCTAGATTGATCCTTGAGATTGTTTAGGTCTCCAGTAAATACTAAAAGTATGCATAAGAGGGAAAAATAGGTGTTGGAGCCTGTTCAACTGTTGTACAAGTCGTAACGCTTGCAACAGCTGAATTTTCTGTCTGGACTTCAATGCATTGTTGATGGAGTGCTTTGACATTGTGGTTATCAATTTAGATTGTCTTTGCTGTCATACCAAATTATAGGATATCAGTTTATTCTCTAATTCAAGAAGACCAATCATATAATTATGTTTAGTGGTACTTAATTACCTTAAATTTAGTGGTTTCATATAAGTATGTTTTCCATATGGTAACCGTGTAATGCTAAATCTGCTACAACTATATTTTAACTGACAACATTTTCTCTTCCGTCTGTTTGTAACTGAATGTTTCTTGTTGCCTCAGTACCACAGAAGGAAATATTCTGCATACGGCTCGAGGTTCTAATGTTGGGACACTTGAACAGTCTAATGTATTTCAAATAGAGGAAGCTACGGTTCTAAGCACAAGTATGTAACTTTTAATCAGTCATTTATCTCGATTCTTGACATGTGGCACTTTTATGCCTCATTTTTTTGTAATAATTCTAAATTGCAAAATATCTTAGTGTAATTAGGCTGCCCTTTTCATATCAAAATATAAATAATTTTCAAAATAGCCCATTGGAAATTTTCTTAAAATTTAAAATGGGTTTACTATTTATAGCAAGGTCTGCAATATCGAATTATATCACCCGTACCGGATAGTACTATCGATTGGGGCTGTTTCCGCCTCGTTCCTATCTGAAATCGGTCGATAACGATCGATTTCGACCGTCGTCGCCTGCTACCCGGGTGGTATCAACCAAAGGAGAAGGAAGAAGAGGATGAAGAAGAGGGGGAACCTGGAGATCCGGCATTGCTCTCTCTCGACGATCTCGATCCGTCGTCGCAGATGAGATCTCGCCTCCTCCTTGTCGAGGCGATGAGGCCTTGGCATCGTCGACGTCTTCTCCTTATCCACGCAAGGAGAAGAAGCATCTACAACTCATCCGTGCAGGGTGAAGAAACGAGGCATCGCCCTTTTTTTTATTTTTTAAATTATATATATATATATATACCAAGCAGTATGCCAGAGCATACCGCTTGGTATGCTTGTACCATACCATACCATACCGCGCTAAGCTCGGTACGTCAATATGGTATGAAATGACAAACCTTGATTTATAGTTCTAAATTTGGTTTATTTTAGCACTATTATCTATTTCTCTGTATATTTTGTAGAACATAATCAGAGACTTATTGCTCTTCTTTACAGATCCTTTACCTAATAAAAAGTCAGGCGGTCTCCATCTTAAAACAAGTGGTCTCTCTGTTGCCTCTGATCCTCTTCAATTTGGTGTTTATGACAGTGTAAGTTAGGACAACTATTTTTGGAGTGCCTTTATTAATATTATTAGCCTAATAAGAATTTCAGCTACAATTGATCCTTTATCTGATTGCAGCTTGTTGCTTCAACTGGGATGACTTTGCTAGCAGCAAGAGCTGGGACTTTGGCAGTGGCAATTCAGAAGGCACAGCAACATACTCTGTTGTCTTCATCCAGTGCTCACACTGAAAACTGGGGAGAATCTACTATGGCAGATACTAGTCCTTGGACTGATACATCAACCGATGTCGACACTGATGAAAAGAAACAGAGGGTAGTCTTTTTTCTTCTGCACTGTTACTCATATGGTGTTTTGCACTTCGACATTCTTATCATTTTGCTGGGAACCTAATCTTTTGTGGTTTATACTTTATCTACCTCATATACAACTCTGATCTCCATGGATTGCTACACTGTGACAGACTAATGATAATGATATCAATTCAAGAATACTATACTGGTCCTCCCAAATACTCATATGGGGTCCTGTAGCTACTGAGGGTGTATTGGTACATCCTACCATGATCGATGATAAATAGTTGTTGCACTCAAAGGGTGTAAGTTTCAACAACATGGATTAATTCAGCAAGTTGTTGAATTCAAGTGCTGAATACTTTGCGGTGCTGTCAAATGGCACACCTATCATTCCACTGCCACTTAGTGGAATTAAAATGCTTGAAAACACTTGTACACCTATTTAATTCACAAAATTGAGATGATCTCCAGCTTCTACCAAGTGGAATATTGTATGTGACTCATGAGGTGTGACATTTAAGCATATTGTCTTCGAGATTTGACCCTATGGCACTTAAGTCCTAGTATGGTTGGGCTCAGATTCAGTCATGTTTAAGTTGTTCCACAGTGGAAATTAGTAATAACAAGAAAATAAGCATTTCTAAGATTTATAAGATATTCTATTTTTTTAACCATGATATAGGCATATTAGAGCTGAAAGCTTATCTGGAACCCATGGTTCAGTTCATGGTTTTTTATTAGTGCATTGATATGAAAATATATTATCCATGTGTGCACGTCTAGTTGAACTCCATCATAGCCTGTTTCTGTGGCTTACCAAGGATAAGCCTTTCAAGAAAATTGAGGGGACTGCATATGCCACCATAGAAGTCTGACTATGACTGTTGTATGATATGTCATGCAAAACCTGAGTCAAATCACCATACTTAGAATGTGGAACATTTAAGGCTGTGGTCTGGATGCAAATCATGGTATTTATTTGAAGGATAGGTTTGTAGTGTTATAGTCATGTCCGACTGAAGTTGGTACCAGCGTTTGCCTGGCTCTAGCAACAATGTTTCATGTGAACTTTTTCAATATGACACTAGGAGAATGGAGCTATACAGAAATGAAACAAAAGCTGGTATGATTTCAGCTATATGGAGTATTAGAAACAACCTTCATTATTCCAGGATAATGAACATCACTGCACCAGCACTTTCTGAATTTTATAATCAGAAATGATATTGCAGTGATGATTATAATGGCCAGCCCCTAAGCTATATACAAGATGTTGCTCTGTGTTTAGTATGTTTCCTTAGTTGTAACTTTATGCATTGCATGACTTGCATAGCTTAGTTTATTGTTCAATTGGTTGAGGATTTCCTTGGTCTTTCTTTCTATTGGTTTGTATGTTCAGTTTCTTAACTGAAGCAATAAATTTGCTGATATAAATGTACATGCCTCTGGGGATGAGTTCTCAGACTTCCAACTGTTATCTTCGGTTATCATTATTATGACATTCTGCATTGTTGAGTCTTGTCTTCCATGGTATTCTTATCTATTATTCTTGTTGGGAGAAAAGAACCGAAACCAAAGGAATAAACCCAGAGATCAATAAATAAAAAACACATCAGTAAATAGACACAAGATTAACATGGTTCGGCAACTCCCACCTACATCCATGGAGAAAACAAGTTCCTTCACCATGTGAGATTAATTACGAGACCTTTGAGTTATCTCACTCAGGCACAATCTCCTTTTTCTCTCACCCTTTCTGGAAACCTTAGAAAGTATCTTCTTGACACTCTAGAGAGAAACTCAGAAGTACTCAAAGTATTTCTCACACTTTGGTCTCTCCGACCAAAACTTACAGATACATCTGATACTTATAAATGAACCAAAGTCTAATTTCTAGGGTTTTTTTAGGACTCCTTTTCGTAATAGGATTCCTTGCCCTACCAGGACACTGGCTTTAGGAATCCTAAAATACTTGCCAATCCCAACAATTCTTTATCTTCTTGTTCTATAAAAAGAATAGACATTAGGAGTCCTTCATAGCTTTCTTAGCCATTGAACCAGAATGAAAGGTCAAAAGTATAAAAAACTTAAGTTGATTGCACTTCAAAATCGCATCTGTTTGTTCTATTTCAGTATCAACCTTGGGATCCCTCATCTTCCTTGTAACATTGTGAAGAGATTAAATTAGCTCTGAGCCTCAACTTATGATCAGTTCATTGATATCATATGCTTTTCTATTTGTCTAGTTTGAAGAAAGGCAACTTGCAGATGTTGCAGCTTCTGATTCAAGTGACAAATCAAAGGATAAATCAGATATGAAGGTAGGGTTTTAATAGCATTTCCTAGCATCTTCAATAGATCTTTTGCAGTATTACAGCTAATTGTAGGCCATTAAGTACATCTCTTGCAATAGAATGCAGCTTGATTATAACAAATTATGTTAATCTGCAGACACTTCGTAGACTTGCTCAAAACAGGGAAGCTGCCAGAAAAAGCCGGTTAAAGAAGAAAGTAAGTCTGTTATTTTTCTTCTTGTTGCATTTTCTGTTTTGCATGTCATGGCACTTCTAATTTTGGCCAAATGCATCACTTGAAGATTACTACTTCTGTAAGTATCTTTGGCACTTAGCAGTAGATGGTCATTCTAGTTCATTCGAGTCCTTCGAAGTACATGATTCTCCAATATTTTGAATGAGATCTAAAGATTTAATCTGGTTAAGAGGCTCAATTTTTTTTGTTACACATGTTTCTCTTGAAAGAAATGTAATCAAAATATGTTGTCAATTCTAAAAAGCTTACTTGAGTTGGTTAATTGATTTTGCAGTATTAGGTTGAAATTGTTTAGGACATAGGGACATCATACACCTGCCAATGCAGGGTCTGTGTACGCAACCTTACCCCTAAGTATACACCATACCTCATGTCAAATAAATTGTCCATCAGATCTGTGCTTGCGCAAGTTGCTTATGTTGCCTTTCTATACTTTATCTGACCATGACAATTAATTTCAAGTGATCGAAACTGTATCTAATTCAATTTTATTCCTAAATGATCCGGTTGATTCTCGGCTAATCCTGACTGGCTTCAATATGTTCCAGATGGTCTATTTGTTGCCAAGTTCCTAGTGTTTTCAAGTTCTGATCAGGATTTACAACCATTTTCTATCAATCAGAAAGTTAGGATTAGCCAGTGTCAATTTTCAAACAGCACTGATCTTTGATTTATTTGGGTCCATTCCATGCCTTATCTGTTGATCCAGACAATTTTCTCCAATCTTGATGCTGAATCCGTTGTTTGCTTTCATACTTCATCAGGATCTTGCTAATCTTATTGTGGATAGTAATTGTCATGCACCCAGATTCGGTTCAGCATGTAATAGGTCCCCATTGTACTGCTACACATGATAGCTCTTTTTTGGGTTTCTATGTGTGTGTGGGGCTAGTCATACACCAAACACGACGATTTTGTCCCGTCTTTAGAAGCCATTCTTAGTAGACTTAACTATGCTTGTTGAGTCAAGGATTACATGTAATGGGGCAACTATGAGATATTAGCATATAAGTTATATCTCACAAGGTCACTTTTGAAAATCATATGGACCAGTACTTCTGGTAGTATTGTCCTGCCCAATCTCAGATGTATTTCCGTATTACTCTGAAAGTACCACCTGTATAGGATTACACATTCAACTAATGGTCAAACCTCACCACTCGAAGCTTCCTCTTGCAGAATGTAGAGGTTAGGCATACTCAAAATCAAGGATTGACATATCGATCCGTACCGGTGTGCCGATATTTTATCGGTATCGGTACGGTACTGGTATCGGGCGGTACACACAGTGCGTATCGCCCAGTATATTAAATATATTATAATATTTTTACAATATAATATAATATTATTTAATATTAAAATATATTAAATTCTCTCCCGTGTGGGGAGACGTTCCGTCTCCCCGCGTGGGGAGAAAAGAACTCGCGGGCGAAACCCGCGGGCGGCGACGGCTCGCGGGCGAAACCTGCGGGCGGCGACGGCTCGCGGGCGACCCCCGGGCGGAGTCGCCGCTAGGGCGGCGCGAGGTACTCCTCCTCTTCTTCTTCTTCTTCTTCTTCTTTTCCTCTTCTTCTTCTTTCCTTTTCTTCCTCAATCGATCGCTGACGGTCGATTTCTCCTTAAATCGATTGCAGACGGCAGAAATCGACCATCGACGACGGAAATCGACCGTCGACGGCCAATCCTAGTGCTACCGCCCAGTAGTGGCCGGTCCGCGTACCGGTCAGCTGCCGGACCGGTATGTATCGGGCGATACGGGTCTTACCGCTCGGTAAGGAAAACCTTGCTCAAAATATCTTGAATGCATAAGCATGCACAAGTCTTCCCACTTTTGACAGATATACTAAAAGTTAGCCTGTAACATCCATAGCATTTTTTCAAAATTAAGGAACTTAGCATACAAGCATAGCTAACAAGGTGTCATCCTTGATCCATCATATTAGGGAAGAAGTTATCAAGCTATAATATCAAAATATTCATCATCTTTACATAACATTGTTATTAAGAAGACAAATTCTCAACATCAATGTTTCAAATGCTGGCTTGACCAGTGTGTATTGATAAATATTTACGGTTTGACCAAGGAACAATCTTGGGCTATATAGTTTAATAAAAATAAAGATCAACATTTATTTTTTTATTATTATTTCCTTAATATGTAATGATGGTATAGGACCATAGGTAAGTATCAATATACCAGTACTTCATCGGCCCAATTAGTTGCCAAAATTGGTATCTGGTCAGTCTTTAAAACCTTGCTCAATCTATTGAGTTTATATTTCATATCAAAGTAAGGTTTGATAATAACCTTACATTTTTATTAATAAAACCATAATTAAATACTCTAAAATGAACATCACACCACTCCTGATCCAAAAGCTCTGGAGTCAAATTAGGGTACATTATTAAGGGAAATTCAAGGGTCAAGTCTAGAAAAGTTCACTTCAGAGAGTACGGTTTACAAAAGGAAAATTCATAGAAATAAATTTGTCTAGTTGCTAGTTGCAAAGAAGATACTAAATTGATACGTTTAAGCCAATTCCATACTTCTGAGGAAGTTATGAGAAGTGTGCCAAATAGGAGTAATAATGTTCGAAAAGTATCAGCATATAGGATTTCAAATTAACAGTCCAATGGTACCACCAAATTCTTTCCCATATTACCATAAGAAAATTTCATTCATTCCCAACCCAAAACAAGTTTGAGTTTCCTAAAAAGGGGGCTAACAAAATAGGTTAGAAACTTAAGAAAATGGAATAAAAATTGTGAAATCGGTGTCCACTCTCTAGAGCTACAAATTTGGAATATATAGAAGCAGAAAAAAATGAATTTCATCTAGAATTAAGGGTGATATGACTTAAAACCCAATAACACATGAAATTCAGAAAAAGATTGAGCATTAGACACTTCCTTGACAACATGAAATGCTTCTACAATGCTGTAATTGTGGAAGTCACAGCTATAGCAGCTATTACAAGAAGCTCTTAAAGAGAAAAAAAAGAACAAAAACGAATTGATAAAGAAATTTTTAAATATTCATAAAAATACCATAAAAAATGATTTGTTCTTTATAGCAAGGTTTGCTTACCGGTCCGTACCAGTGTACCAAGTTCATCTTGGTACTGGTACGGTACTGGTACTGGACGGTATGCACAGTGCGTACCACTCGATATATTAAAATATAATATATTTTTTTATAATATAATATTAATATATTAAAATATTAAGAAAAAAAAGAGAACTTGGCGATGTTGCCTCGATCTTTCTCTCCGCGCGGGAGAAAAAGCGCTGGCAACCCGCGGGCGACGACGGCGTGCGAGCGGCGACGGCGCACAGGCGAGGACCGCGTGCGGGTGATAGGTATTCTTTCTTCTTCTCTTTTCTTTTTTTTTTCTTCTTTTTCCTCTTCTTCTTCTTCCCTTTTTCTCGCTCAATCGATCGCCGACGGTTGATTTCTCCCTCAATCGACTGTTGGCGGGTGATTTCTCCCTTCAATCGATCGTCGACGGTCGAAATCGACTGCCGACGGTCGATTTTTGGCGGAACCGCCCGGTAGCTAGCGGTCCGCGTACCGGCAACCTGGCGGACCAGTATGTACTGCTCGTACCTGGCGGTAAATGTCGAAATTGCAAACCTTGCATTATAGTACCAAAATATTTAATACTCATATCAAGATTAGACGAAATATCAACCGCATAAATCTGCCCAACATTATCATTCAATATCTTGACATGTATACTCATTTATGTTAACTATGTTATGTCTAGTCAACCAAAATTGTCGAATAGCAGACATGGTTAGACAGTGTTTCACATATTTTCTTTTTTGCATATGCTGATGTAATTTTAAACATAGGTACTAGGTGTTAATGTTTAATTTCTGGTATTTGTTTCATCTGGAAGTTGGATTAACTGTCCATTAACCATAGTTAGTTATTGTATTATTGAACAAATGCTGTTATTTCTCCACTAGGTGTATATTCAACAACTAGAGAGTAGCAATTTGATGCTCAATCAACTTGAACAAGAGCTTCAGCGAGCTCGCCAACAGGTATGGAACTATTATTATTCGCAACTGTATCTGATCTTTCTGTTTGCATTTCTGTTGAACAGATTTAATACATTTGGTATTACATGATAATTCCTTGTCTAGGGCATCTTCATTTCGAGCTCTCGAGATCAGTCACATTCAATGGGTGGAAATGGTACACTATAAGAATCTCTAATCTCATCCACTGAGATATGTCTTATTAATATGGGTAATCTGCCTTCAAACATAAAATGATCTTTTAAATGGGGATGATACGTGAACTATCATGGATCTTGCATGATTATGTAGTTAGCAGTGTTAGATGTATTTATAAAATAACTTCTTTTTAATAAAATTAAATATGTTTTTCAAATTCCCTTTGTTTTTGAAGGATCATGGATATAATGTTGCAACTCAAGTGTGTAAACCTTTAAATCAACTTGACCAATGAGCAGTTTTGGTTTGAATTTTTAAACTCTTAATTCAAGAGTCTTAAATTAGATTTGGATAAAGCAAATCAAACTGACTTAAAAATGGAGGCGGACCTTGGGTTGTGGTGTAGGGCAACCTCATCCAGATTTATACATCTATACTTAGGTTAACATGTATGCTCATTTATGTGGGGTTCAGTATATACCCAATTACACAAGTTGGTGTCAGGTTGTGGTGTATGGCAATCTCACCTGCATCTATTAATGTATATATATATATATATATATATATATATATATATATATGCAGATAAATAAAAAAAGTCAATTTTCATTATTTCGTCTTCCAAAATCCTAATTCTCAAGTCCCAAAAGTTGTCACACAACACCTTTCTTCTTCCTCCAACCTTGAACTGCTTTTTCTTGGAGTTGGTCTTTTTCTGGGAATGGCAGATCTTCTTCCCAGAAGATTCAGATATTGGAGTAATCTCTTCTATCCGACTAACTTCGACAGGATCTTATCCCTCTTTTTTTTCTTTTTTCCTTTGTGTTTATTGTCTATCGGTATTTTTGTTGTGATTTATTATTCAGAGGTAATATGATTTGCTATGTTTGTAGAACTTACAGTGCCATCTTGTTTCCTTGTCTTGCAAGTTTGAGTTTTGGATAATACCAAGGTTTGTCTTACTGAGCGGTAAGGTCCCGTACCGACCTAAATCGGTCGTCAGCTGTCGATTTCGACCGTTGGCGGTCGATTGAGGGAGAAATAAGAAAAAGGAAAAGAAGAGGGAGAAGAAGAAGAAGAAGAAGAAGAAGAAGAAGAAGAGGAGAAAAATACCTCATGCGCTGCTCTTCACTGGTTCCCCTGTGCGATCCATCGCCCGCAGGGGATGACGGTATATTATATTATATTATATTAATATTATATGATATAATATTATATGATATAATATTATATTATATTATAATGTACCGAGTGGTATGCACTATGCGTACTGCTCGGTATCGGGTACCGTACCATACCGAGATAAACTCGGTACATCGGTATGGACCGATACGGCGAAACTTGGACAATACAAGCATTAGATATTATATCATTCAGTTTTTTAATGTTCCAAATTTGAATTTTCCATCAGTGTTATCTTGTAGAATGTTTCCGTCCTTATCTGTCGTTGACTGGTTAATCTGAAGCAGTCCAATCTGATCAAACATGATTGTCAAACTGGTCTCCTGAATTTGAAGTTAGGTTGGTTTGTGTTGAATGTTGACTCCGTTGGATTAGGCTTGGGTCGAAAGTTTCATTACTTGGTTGGGGCTGATGATATAGTCTACCCAATCAACCTGCATAGTCCTTACCCTTGATAATGAGCTCATTGTGATTTCTTTGTTTGTTAAATTTATTTTGGTCCAAATGAGATGCATAATCAATTATCTGTTACAAAGGAAAGAAAAGCTTGATATTTTTCTAAGTGCAGTTGGATTGGGCTTGGGTTAGAAGTTTCATTACTTGGGTAGGGTTGATGATACATCTTTAAGTGCAGGTTGTAAAATTATTACAATTAATTCTTTGCTATAAAGGAAAAAAAGTTTTTTTTCCAAGTGCAGTTGATTTGGGCTTGGGTTGAAAGTTTCATTACTCGGGTAGGGCTGATGATACACATCTACCGACCTGGCTAGTCTTTACCCTTGATGGAATATTCAGAGCTTGTGATTTCTTTGGTGGTTAAATTTATTAAGTCCAAATGAGTAAGGGAAAAAAAACATGATATTTTGCTACATAAACCATATTAGTTTCATCATATATGGTTTGTAAATATTTAATTATTAAACTTGCAGGAGCTCTAGCATTTGACATGGAATATGCGCGTTGGCCGGAAGAGCATAACCGGCAGGCTAAAGAGCTGAGGGCTGCAGCAAATTCACCTGCAGAGAGGTGTTTTCTGTGGCTGGGGGGCTTCCGGTCATCTAATCTCCTGAAGGTGCAATTTTTCTGTCTTTTGCCTAGGTTGCTTATGGCATAGAAATAACTGATTGTGTCTAACGGGGAAACCTGTAGATGATTTTGGAGATTGCCATAGAAGATACAATATGCTACATGAAAAAGAGAAAAGCCTTATAAATTTAAAAAATGGAGGTTTTGGTAGTTCAATTTAGCTAACTTTTCCCTAGGATCTCACTAAATTAACTGTTTTATTGTGTGCTTCCACATTGTGTGTGATCCTACTCTTAAATTCTGTTGATTTCATATTTTCAATCTGAACTTTAAAATTTCATAGCTTTAGGTGTTATAAAATTTCTTCTCTTTAGTCTTTCCATTGGTTCTCCTGAGTTCTGGAGTACTTACTGAGCAAGGGTCATCTATGCTGCAGATACTAGTTCGTATTATTTTCCATATGTAGTGCAAACTTATTGGTTCAGACTATTCTTGTTAAATGCTTGTCATATGATTTGTCTTTTCAGATGAAATCTTAGCTATAGCCACAAGTCACAGGCCTGGCAAGTTTAGCAGATAGCCTTTTTAAAAGGTTCCTTTGAAGTCTAATTTCCAACATTTAAAATGCCATTTTCCAAGTTCTATGCAGAGATGATGTCCTTCTACTCTGTTACACATTGGTAGACTTTGTTGTGAAACCAACATTTTTTCTTAAAACATAAAGAAATAAACAAAAGAAAAAAGTGTGATTCTATCTGCAGTTTGTTCATTGTCTGGTATCGAGGCTTCTTTCTCTATCTGGGATTCACAAAGGATTTTGGTTCAATCATCTGAATTGTTTGCAGTATGTTTCTTTTTTTTCTTTTTTGCATGTTAATCTGGAATATGGCGATAGTTACAGTATTATTTTGGGGGATCTACTGTTGCCTATTTAGCTTTGTGCCAACTGGGTGTTACAATTGCAGTTACTTGCAAGTCATCTGAAACCTCTTGCCGAGCAGCAGTTGGTAGGGATATGCAACTTGCAGCAATCCTCGCAGCAGGCAGAGGATGCTCTTTCGCAAGGGATGGAAGCGCTACAGCAGTCACTGTCGGAAACTTTGGTTTCTGGATCTCTTGGGTCTGCAGGATCGTCGGGGAACATTGCGAATTACATGGGTCAGATGGCAATGGCCATGGGCAAACTTGGGACCCTCGAAACTTTTCTCTGCCAGGTTTAGATGATTCACCTCTGCCTCAATCAATTGTTGTTTTTTTAGTACATTTATATTTTATAGAGCTTGCTATTTTCGTTTTCAGGCTGACAACCTGCGCCAGCAGACACTGCAACAACTGCAGCACATATTAACAACTTGCCAGTCTGCTCGTGCACTTCTAGCCATACATGACTATTTCTCGAGGCTCCTTGTATTGAGCTCGCTCTGGCTTGCTCGGCCACAGGAATAAACAAGTATGCTCAACTTGATCATAGATAAAATGTTTTGTCCAAATATGATTCGTCACATGTCTTCGAGGTTACGAGCTGGTCAATTAGACATAAGAAATGTCTAACATTTTCAAAAGTTATATTTCCATAGGAGATCCCAGCCTCGTCTTGTATCATGCCTTAGTAACTAAATATTTATTCTGCATGGTTTAAGCTGCACATTCTTGGAGTCTCCTAATAATGTCTATAGATTATCCCTAGATAGGGTCATGAGAGACCTGTATCAGCTCGTTAAGAAAAAAAAACTTTGCATTGATCATGCTTCCTCATCTTTTACCAATGCAAGTTCTGTTAGGATCATATTTATGCTGGGCTAATTACTCCTGTAACTGGCTATTGTGGCATCGAGTTCTTGAACTTTTAAAACAAAATCACATTTGGGTGTTTATAGTTTCGAAACTATTGTAATTTAGTCAATTTTTAATCACGTCCGCTTCTTTGACAAAGAGCTCTACATGTGACATCACATGCGGAATTGACGATTAAATGAAGGGCTAAATGATTATTTCACCCATTCATAGTGAGTTCCCCGACAACCATGGTTGGGACATCGTCGGGCTCTTCGTTGACCTTGAAGCCTCAACGAAGCGTTTGCGAGGAAGCTGTGGAAGTTTCCATGTCAAGCGACAAGAGGTAGATGTCTACATCTCCAAGGTCGACGTCCAAGCCCACTGAAAGCTTCAAGGAGGAAGAAATTGGTCTCCAATTGTCAAGAAGCGAAGATAACTTTCGATCGGACCACGGAAGGCAACTCGAAGACCACCTCTGTCGTTAATGCTAGAATAGCATTGGGTGCTTGCAGATCAGATCACAAACTCACATCCAACAAAGGCAGCAATAGTAACAGTCACAGGAAGAAATCATCCATCACTGTCGTTTTCTATATTAGAAGTGGCAGTGGGCAGTGTAATGAAATCTTGAGCACTATCGTCGTCGCCTTAAAGTTGCATAAAACAATCAACAAATGTGTAGATCTATGAAAGGAAATATATTAACGGGAAAGGGCATGTAACAAACACAGAAGATGACACATACCTATTCGGCATTTTTATCGACAGGCTTTTTGAGCGATATCACCGAGCTTCGGAGACGAGGTCCATCTTTTGCATCTTCCGATCTCGGAGCTTCTAGGGATCCACCTTCCCCACCATCGTCAGCTTTGTTGCTTTCCAGATCAGGCTTCATCTCTTGGACCCCTAAATCGCAACCCAATAAGCAGGATTAGATGAACACAACAGAATTTTATTTTTCTCACTTATTAATTTATTTATATAAAGAAAAAAAAACATATATAGGCTTATTAAAAACTATATAACTAAAAAAATCAATTTTATATAATATTTTATTCTGATTTATTTCCTATATTATAGGCTAATTTGAAAATGATTAAGCGACCAAGAATAGGAGATTGATATCCTTAATTATGGGATAATAAAATCCTTTAATAATGTGATATGGAATTCCCTAATCATGGGATTTTCTATACTAATCAAGATGTCAATCATTTCCGACTTGCTAGTTAGATTCTCATAAAAAGATATTTAATATCTGCTAGTTGCTTCTTTATAGAGTATAAGATATGTAGATAATTTCTTTTTCAATTTTTTTTCTTTATGAAATATCGATCTACTTCAACATGCCTTGTTTTCTCATGGTGTAATGGATTACGAGCAATGTTAGTAGCAACCTTATTATCACAAAATAGTCTCAGGAGTTTTAGTATGTATTCATATATTTTTTTTTTAGAAGCATTTTTAGCCGTAAGAGCTCATAAACACCTAGTGCTACTGCTTGAACTCTGCTTCAGCATTGCTTCTAGTAACAATTGTTTGCTTCTTGCTCTTACAAGTCACCGAATTACCTCCAACAAATGGATAATATCCTGAAGTTCATCTCTTATTGCTTATTGATCTTGCCTAATCAACATCAATGAAGACCTCAATTATCATATGATTATCCTTTTTGAATAACAATCATTTGTTCGGAATACTTTTCAAATATCCAAGGATCCTATATATTGTCTCTAAATATTGTTCATCTGGTGAAAAACGTATAAATTGACTTGCTACACTCACTACAAATGTCAAATCTAAGCAAGTCTGAGATAGATGTATTATCTTTGTGAGATAAATATCTTATTCTTTGTTATGGTTATTTTCATACTGAAGACATATCTTAGTCGGCTAAGATCTTTAATTTCAAACTCTTTAGCTAGGATATTCCAAAATTTCAATTATGAGACATTATTGTTTATTAAAATAATATCGTCCACATAAACTATAAGAACAACAATATCTTCTTTATCTCAAACCATATATATAATGATTGTTTAAGACTATAAAGAGATATTCTCTGCTTACACATATTATTCAAGCTATACAAATTATTAAACTCGGGTGGTAGATTCATGTATACTTCTCCCAATTCTCCATTAAGAATGATGCTTTTTATATCTAATTGATGTAAATACCATTCAAAATTAGTTATAAGAGATAAGAATACTTAAATAATATTTAATTTTTGTAATTGGAGCAAATGCCTTTTAATAGTCAATACCATATGTTTGAGTGAATATTTTGCAACCCATTTGGTTTTATATTTACATTCCACTAGACTCTTCTCTTTTAGCAGATGCATTATGCTCCAAGTATCATTCTTTTAAAGAACTCTTATCTCGGTCATAACGGTCTCTTTCTATTCTGGAATTAATATAATATCTTTTATATTTTTAATTTCTAAACCAAATAAGTGAATTATAGATGCCTTAAAGGCTAGAAACAATCTATCATATGACATATATTTATACATAGGATCTTACATGATCTAATTCCATTTCTAATGATAATAGGATCATTAAGATCAGAGGAAGGAATAACTCATATCTATATCTAGATCAGTTATTGGTTTAGATTGTTATCAACACTTAGGAGGGTAAACATCGACCTTTTCTACATTTCATTGCCTTGAATACATACGAAGCTCAAGTGCAATCACAGTGATATCTGTCTCTCTCTCTCTGAACTAGACTATGCAATAACATGTAACATTGGAGATTTGAGTTATAGTGTCAGAGAGAGTATTAATAGGACTAGTTAGTTGTTGGTTAGGTAGGTTTGGTAGAGTGGAAGTAAGAGATAAATCTGATAAGAAAGTAAGGATTGTTCTCAAAAATAATCTTCTTGAGTAGAATTCTCCCTCTGAAGATAAGTTTTTTAAAATATATTTGGTTTTCAAAGAATGCGATGTCCATAGTGATAAATATTTTTTTTCAATATAGAATCATAATATTTATAACCCTTTTGAGTTGGGGAGTAGCCAATGAATATACAGTTTAATGCATGAGGTTCAAATTTACTTCAATAATGGTTATGAATGGACAAAAGCAATGTGCCAAAATACCTTTAGTGAAAGAGAGTTAAACGGGTCTACATGTGAATAAATAAAGAAAAAATAATCAAGAGGTATTTGAAAATTAAATATTTTGGTAGGCATTCAATTATCAAATATGAAGTAGTAAGAATGACATCTCCCAAAGATATATGTGAACATAAGTGGTAAATAAAAGAGAGAGTGCTACTTCAAGTGGGTGCCTATATTTTCATTATGTAATACCATATTATTGAGGGCTATCAACACATGAAGATTAGTGGATTATTCCATGCTCTTACAAGTATGAATCGAAAATAATATTAAAGTATTATCCACCATCTTTAGTTATCAAAACCTGTATTTTTGTTTGAAATTGATTTTGGATCATAGTATGACTTAAAAGGTTATTTAGAATCAGATTTTTCTTTTAAGAGGTAAACCCAACATACTCTTATATTGTCATCCATAAATATTATAAACCACTTGGTTCTAGACAGATTTGGTCCATAAATATTGTCATTTGCCGTGAAGAAAAAATAGTGTGATGGTGTTTTACAAATTAACAAATTTAACATTGAGAAAGAGAACTATTATTATTTCTGAATAAACAAGCTAAAAACATTTGCAAATAAGAAAAGCTTGGGTGGCCTAATCTATATGGCCATAACATTATTTTATGACTAGTACGCTGAGCTTGTCCATTTCAAGTAGCATCCATAATAAAGCCTTTTACTCTCTTTAGCACTGCCAATTGTCTTCCCTGAATGTAAATTTTAAAATTCACAGTGAATAAGAAAGAATTTAGCAATACAATGCAAATTCTTTGTGAGTTTGCTAATAGACAACAGGTTACATGATAAGTTCGAAAACATGAATCACAAAATTTAATACAAAGGAATCTAACATTATAATTGTGCCTTTTGTGCTGCAGAAAAAAGTGATCCATCAGCAACTTTTATTTTAGAGTTTCTAGGATAAAGTATATAGGAGGAAAACAAGTGTAAAAGGCTACTTATATGGTCTATTACATCTGAATCTATAATCCAAGGAGCCTTAAGACCAAAAGAAGCAAATAAAGTTGTGAAACAATTACCTTTCTTGGCCAAAGAGCAAGATGATGGAGAATGATTAGGATTTTGGATTTGTTTAGAAACTTAAATAGTTGCTCAATTTGTTCCTTACTGAATTGAGGCATTTCAACTCCTTTAGAGATGATGACAGATTGATTATCTACTTGAAATCCTTGGCTATGAACCTTATTTGGAACTCAAATTCTCTTTGAGATTGCTAATTTTTCATGTATTTTCTATCAAGTTTATCTTGTGTGTCTTGATTAATTACAAAAATCATACCATACTTTGCTTTTATCATCTCTCTTTCATTGATTACATTGCACAACATTAGCATAATTAATTTCAGCAGTCATAATAAGTATAAAATATTTTACAACCATAGATGGTGTAGAAGATCCCATCATAACTTATCCATTTTCCTCCCTCCTAATTTGAGATAATATAGCTTCAAGAGATAGCAATGAATCTTTCCCCAATATCCATCCACGAAGTTCATCTAGTTCTGTATTTAGACATGCCAAAAACTAAAAGACTCAATCTCTCTCAAGCATTTTTATATATCGAGCACTATCAACAACACATGATTACTCAAAATCATAAAAAAAAGTAAGCTTTTGTCGAGTGTCCTCAAGATATTAAAGTATTTAATACATTATTATTATCTTGTTTAAGCTCTGTGATCTTGTTTGTGATATCAAATGCTTGGGTTTAAATTTTTATTTCTAAATATATTTTGATCACAACATCTCATAACTCCCTTGTTGTTAGTAAAAACATCTATGTTTGGTCAAATTTTGATTCTATAGAGTTTATCAACCATGATATGATCATTAAATTTTTAAAATCCCATACTTCAAATTTGGGATCATCCTTTATAGGTGTCATTGTTGATCCGATCAAATAGTTGATATTTTCTCTTCCTTGAATATATAGTTCTACGTGTTAGCTGTAACAGATTTCCCTAACTGAACGAGATGATCTCGTTCATCAGTTGAGGGAAATCTACCTTTCATCATTGTATAAATAGATGTTAAACCTCAATAACAAGTGTGCTTTTGTTTTCCCTAGTATATACTTAACATGGTATCAGAGCGTCTCTCTCTATAAGAGAGATTACTTTCTTTTTTCTTTCCACTGTCCAGCGACAGTTTTATCACCTCTTGTCAGCGACAGCAACTCCTTCCCCATCTCCCTAGCCTGATTAAAAGAGGCCTAGTGTTTCGATCGGACCTGAGCTCCTTGATCCAATGGTGAAGCCGCTGTTGGATCTCCGGTCGCACCTTTCATTTGCCCTAGTCGCGCTTCTACCGCAACCGCAGATCGTCCTAGTCGCGCTTCTCCTGCGGCCGCTCCTCCACCTCTTTTACTGCTGAGATCCACTATTGCTCCTCCTCCTCCGACGACTGCTATTTACTGGTCATCGGTCGCTCTCTGTTCTTCTAGATGGTTTGGAGGGCGATGTCGGCGCCGTCGGAGGTGACAACGTAGTCAGCGATCACCACCACGTTGGGTTGTATCTCCTCCGACACGCACTTGGTGCCCGAGGCGGGCAGGTTCAGCCACACAGCGGTCGTCCCCGGCGCCAACAGCAGAGGCCACAGGAGAAACCGCACCACGGTGAGCCGCAGCATCACCACCCCGCCCCGCCTCATCTCGACGTTTCCCCCCTTTGGGCCCTCTTCTCTGCGGAGCTACAACCGGATCTCTGTTTTATCGACAAAACAAAGCATTCTTTCCTCTGTTTTATCGGCATGAAAGTGCAGCTCTGCCTCCTTACCTCTATTTTATCGACAAGAAAGCGTAGCCCTGCCACACCGTTGATTCTCCTGCTGTAGCAACAGGCCACCCCATCAGCCGCAATAGGGGTTCTGGTTCATGGCAGACCCCTCTCTCCTCCTGTTGTCACATGACATTGGAAGTCTTTGTTGGCTGTAGCTGACCACTCTCTGTTGCTGCGTCTGCCGGACTCATCGTTGCTTAGTTTATGGGGATGAATTGTTCCCAGACTGCGCCATCACGCCCTATTAGTGTGGCATTTCGATAGTGATATCTACCATGTGATATCGTCAACAAGAGCCTACAGTTTTCTTCTTCCCATCTTCGGCTACTACCTGGTACTCTTCTACCCACTTCTTCTACTCTTCCTGTAGTAGTGCTCTGCTCCTCTTGTAGCAAGTGTTGCCCTGCTCGACGATTGTTGTCTCTGTGCCCATGGCCTATTCTGGATGATGCGCCTGTCCCTGAGGGTCCAGAGCCGTGAACTCGTTGGACCTAGTGAGGGTCTGGAACTGACCACCGCCGAGATTCCAAAACCGAGCAACGGCTAACCTATTGGAATCTCTTCACTCCTTCAGCAACTCCAAAGAGCAATCCAAACACGTCTGCCATGTCACACAAGGCAAGACATAGCGGACACCATAGCCGCGTCTCCGAGGACTAGTGCTACCCACCCCCACGCCCCCCCCCCCCACCACACACGTTGCTTGCGGGCGTGTAGTGCTTGCTACCTCTGTTCCAGCGACAACCTCGAATTGTCGGACACTGTACTAAAGCTACCTGTATTCATTCCCCTTTCCAAGAGTGCTAGCATCATCCGCTGCGTCAAGCCTTTGCCTAGCGTTTCGGAATCTCTTGACCTGATCCTGGATGGGGCGCAGAACCTTGCGGCCCTCATCGGCTTCATTGGTCGGAAGATGCTCGCTGTCACCGATTTCTGCTTGCTGGCATAGGGGAACTTTATTTGTAGCTTCCCCGAATTATGACCTCCTTGTAGTTCAGTTCTTGGAGGGCAGACCGTCGCAGCCTGTATTCTTCTCAGCTGCCGACGACCACCTACTTGCAAGGTTCTTCACTTCAACTGTGGCAAGCACCTTCCCTTGGATTCTGTCCTCAACCGCACTACCACTCTCTATCGGCTGAACTCATTCAACTAAGCAACAGAATACTCTTGCATACACATACACCGACAGATCTGCAGCTGTACTCTGTTGGTTTTGAGACAAGCGCCGGGTATTCTCTTTTACTAGTGGCAGCCTCTTCCTTCTTTCACTATCGGATTAATCTTCGGAAGGGCTGGCTCTAGTAGGATTGTTGCACCCGATCGCTAGCTCCAACAAGCATCTGCTATCGAACACTACTATTTGTCATATCAAGACACGGTAGAGTTTCCTTTCCTTTCATTTCTCATTTCTTTTACCATCAATTTCTTGGATGCTTCGGTCGTATTACTCATAAATCAGCTTCCTACTCCCACTCTTACTATTTTTAAAACTATTTTCTCAGCGAGATCACTTAACTCTTGCTTTCCCTTGATCTACTATTGGTTCCCCGATGTCTTCCTCCTCTACCTCTGATGCTCCAACAATTTTTCCTATTGGCAATCTTACTCTGCATTCAGGACTCACCTCCATTAATGCTGCCTCTCTGATTCCTTTTAAATTATCCAAGGGTGGTAATTATGCGTCCTGGCGGGTTCAATTCTCGAATCTTTTATTTGGTTATGATTTATTAGGTTACATTGATGGTTCTCTTAGCTGTCCACTAGTGATGATACATGTTCCAGGAGAACCCAGCCCAGTACCGAATTCTGCCCATAAGCTACGGTTACGTCAAGATCAGCTAATACTCCAAGCAATTCAAGCCTCTGTCGCGGGGTCCATTGCTCCGCTTGTGTCCTCCTGTGTCACTACTGTGGAAGCTTAGACCAAGTTACAAACTACCTTCGTGAATCGCTCCCGGACTCGCATGCTTGGACTACTCTCCAGCCTTATGAACCTTAAGCAGGAGGGAAGTACTATTGCCGATTACTTATAATATATCAAAATGATTATTGATGACCTAGATTTGATAGGTCATTCCCTAACTGATGAAGAAGTTCTTGTCCACACACTTAATGGATTGAGTGCCGAGTTCAAAGAACTAGCTACCACACTTCGAGCACGTGACTCTCCGATTTACTTTGAAGAACTCTACGACAAGCTAAGCGACTATGAAGCTTACCTGAAGTGTGCTGATAGACTGTCAGGACCCTTGCCAGGACCTCATATCATAGCTCAGTTCAACTAGAAGTCCAAACGGTGAAATCGTAAATACCACAAGAATGCTTCAAAAGGTGTGACCGACTTTCCTCCCACTTCTACGGGTCCCTCTCCATCACTACCACCTCCACAGTCTCCGCACTTCAGCACTCGTCAGAACATTGCCTTTCAGCCGCGTTGTTTTCCTTTCGTGCTTCAGCAACCAGTTGTCTGCCAATTATGTGATAAAATCGGTCACTCGACAAAGGTTTGTCAGTCTCGACCTCACCTTCCACCTCCGTCAGTCTGGCCTCGGGCAAATGTCATGACGACTCCCTCTGACAGTCAATCTAATTGGATTGTGGATTCTAGTGCTTCCCACCATATTACTTCTGATCTCCAGAACCTATCGCTCCACAACAACTATGGCGAAAATGAAGATATTATCATCGGTGGTGGTAACATAATTCCTATTACTCATTTTGGTTCAACAAAGCTTACTTCACATGCCACTTCTTTTACACTCGATAATGTTTTGTGTGCACCCCACATTAAAAGAAATCTCATTTATGTCTCTCAGTTCTGCCAACAGAACCATGCTTCTATTGAATTCTTTCCTGACTATTTTCTTGTCAAGGACTTGAGCACAGGGGCATCCTTGGTTCACGGTCCGAATAAAGATAACATCTATAAATGACCTCCACCTTGTATCTCACTCAGCCTACTGCTAACGCCTCTATAGCTACTCCAATCGACATGTGGCATCAACGTCTTGGTCATCCCTCAACCCCTGTTCAATAAAAGTTAATTTCTCACTACTCTATTTCTGTCTCTAAATCTAGTACTGCTATTACTTATTGTGATGCTTGTCTTAGTAATAAGAGTCATCAATTACCATTTGGTACATCTTCTGTTTCCTGCTCTAAACCGTTTGAGGTTATTTATACTGATGTCTGGGGTCTTGCTTCAGTTGTCTCTTTTGACAAGTTTAGATTTTATGTTGTCTTTATAGACTATTTTACAAAGTACACATGGCTATATCCTCTCCGTAAAAAAATCTGAGGTTACTGTTGCCTTCTCTAACTTCAAGAACTTAGTCGAGAATTATTTTTAAACTACTATTAAAACTGTCTATTCTGATGGTGACACTGAATATTAAGCCCTTGCGTCTTATCTAACTACCTTTGGTATTCAACATCTCAAATCTCCTCCATATACTCCTCAACTGGTTGGCTCTGCTGAGCATAAGCATTGTCATATTGTTGAGACTGGTCTCACATTGCTCCATCAGGCTTCTATGCCTGCTACCTTTTGGTCCGTCGCTTTTCAAACTACTGTTTATCTTATTAATCGCTTGCCTACTCCTCTCCTACAATATCATTCACTATTTGAAAGGCTATTTCGAAAACACACCAACCTATAAACCTTAAAGGTTTTTGGTTGTTTATGTTATCCATGGTTACATCCCTACAATTCTAATAAAATGCAACATCGATCTCGACCTTGTGTTTTCATAGGGTACTCTCTTGAACATAACACCTATCGATTATGAATGCATGACATTTTTATTTTATAAAATATCATGATCTTCTTAATATTTTAATATTATATTATCATGATCCTAAATCATAGAACTTATAATAACATCTTTTCATGATTCTATTAATAATAAAGATCATTATCTTAACATGATTTTTCTAATTTATGAAATAATTTAATAAATATTTTTATATTTTATTATTAATTGAGAAAATCATATAATTATCAAATTTTGTGTATATAAATTTGTACTCACTATCAATAAATAAATTAGTGAGTTATGCTAAGCCCGTTCAAGGTAGGTTCCGACACTCGATGGTCGACCTTAATTCGATGATGATCCAATTTTGAACAATTATGTGATAAAAGGTCCAAACTATGGAATAAAATAACAAATCAAACCCAAGCACTATTCCTAAAACTTATCCAACCATGTGCCACTTGGATAACTCATGAATGTAGTGCTAGTTAACACTTTGTATCATTTTATAGAATTGAAAAACCTTCAAAATGACTACTTAAATATGTTTTTGGATAGTTTTATCTCTATGCAATTACTAAAATGACTTATAGACTTGTGTTTATAAGTCTAAAAAATCATAAAAATCAACTAAAATGGAATTATGAAATCTATCACAAGCCATCTACCTAATGTGGGCAACGCATAACCAAAATCTAATTACACAAATGTAATTACAGCAAATATCTTATTTATAATTTTTATTTATATTAAAACAAAAAAAAAGCCCCCTTCACTCCAGTATTTGTTCCGGCAAACCCCTATTGGCGCAATAGAGATTAAATGCAATTATTCCGCTTAAGCTTAAGTATCGGAGTTGAGATCATATAGAACTAAATAATATTACCTTATATATACTAGGGCTCGGCTCGAAACTGGACTGGAGCAAGACTAAGTGGCTTAAAAGAAAGGGGAGGTAGGCAAGAGAAGCAATTCCTTGGAGAGTAAACAGCAGTAACGATGAAAAAGTAAGTGGTGTAGGCGGTTATGACTTCAATTCAAGTTCAGTTCGGGCAAGAACAAGTGTCCTGTTACCGGGTCTGAAAGTGCAGTTTCGTTTTATTGTGACACAAGAGATATAAATGAGAAATGAAATGTTGCAAGCGGGTTAGAGAGGTTAAGCGGTTGACAGTGGTGTTGTCGGTGAAGAAAGGCCCCGGTGCTACAAGAGTTTCATACAATTCAAGGTAGAGGTAGGTCGGTCAGGTGCTTTACTTGATTTGCTTGTTCAAACATTCTCTTATAACTTATAATGTCACAATACAAACATTCATTCTCACATTGATACACAAACATTCATTCTCACATTAATTGTCACAATATGGTTTGAATATTCTATTTGGGATTCGTTTTCCTAGTATTTTCCGGACGTAATTTGGAGCATTTTCCGGACGTAACGTGGTCTTTTTCCTCTAGTAACAATGAATTCACTCCTTGGAATCTCTGGCCTGCATAATCGTATAATCAGGGTCGATCCTATGGTAACCTCAAGCTAGGAATGCCTGTTTCACTTCCTTGACAGAGCTAACTGAGATGCACCGTCTCGATGTTGACCTAACATGTATTAGCAATGAATCAAATTAGAATCTCGCAAAAGATCAGCAATGTGTACTCGAGTACTAGGCAAGGATAGAAAAGCACCGACTTTTATCTCTCAGCAGGTTAGACCAGCTATAGGTAGGTTGGTTATATACAATTATGCGCCTTCCTTATTGAACCTTTTGGTATGTATTGCCCCATAACTATAGCAAAGATCCACCAGACGAGAAACTCAATTCCGCACTGCTGCTGAGTGGTCGGACTTATCTACCTCAGGGATTCGTGGAATTTATGTTTTTTGAATTGCGTTGGGGGAATTCTACCAAAGATAGGCAGATAGATAGACTCCTTTCCTGCAGCTAAGGGAGAGCAAGAAACGAAATGAGTGTTTTTGACCCCTTTTTGTTGCGGGTACTCAGAGGTCCTCTCACTACCAACCAGCAGACACATAAAATGAGGGAGTGAGTTTAGTACTTCAATTGACCAATCGGTTCATTTTAGTCAATTGGCACGAGCGATTGCAGAGGTGGGGTGGTGGTGGTTGTCATGATGCGGCGCGACGCGACACGAGGGAATAGGATCCCCAGAAGCCGCTCACTCCTCGCGTGATCTCCGAACGATCATTAAAGTTGTGATTTCTTGGGGAAACGAAAGCATGCAAACAAATATCGTGTTCATTTACTTCCAACTAAAATACCAACAAATCCAAGCATCAAAGCAATACATGCATTTATTCATCCTACAAGCTGTGACTAAAAAGCTTTTGGTTCATCCTCTTTTGATAAGGGAAGAAGAGGCGACGTCTTGCAGTCACAATTTATTCATCCTACAAGAACTCTTTGGTTCATCCTATTGTGATAGAGGACGAGGCGTCAACAGGAACATCTTGCAAGCATGGGGGCGCACATTGACTCCCAATCTGTTTACAAACCTCTTCTCCAGTGTAGAATGCTGCAGCAGCCAAGAATGCAGAAAGAGGTCCTGCCCAAACCTCATGATCTCCCTCCATTCTCACCTTCTTCGCTTGAACACCGAGAGGATCTGTTCATCGGAAAACAAAACAAAACCACCTGTGAGGAGCCATGCTCTTGAGAACACCATCGAATCGAACTCTGCCTACCTTGGTTTACGGCAATCACTTCATCGTTGCCAAGGATAGTAAGGGTTTCATTGGTCATGTTCCTCACGTCACAGCCAATAAGAAGAGGAGCCTGCAAGGAAGAATTAAAGTTGGAGCAATATGTAAATAGAGAATCTTCACGAACTCAGAATGACGATGAGATTTAATGTTACCTTGGAAGCAGCCCAGAGACTGAAATGGACAATGTACTCATCATTGCTCATGCCACCATTTCCGACTTCCAGCATATCCGGATCTATAAACGTAAGCTAATATGTTAGATGTCTGGTCTCGCACAGCAAACAAATAGATCAGCTAATTAAGCAGACACACCATTCCAGCCGCCGGGCCTCGCATGCTCGGCATAAACTTCATTCTCATCTGCCCTCGAGACCATACTACAACACAAAAGTTAAAAGATTCACGGCTGACTTCTTCCCTTCTCTTTTTGCCACACAAAAAGGTAGTAGAAACACTGATGAATGACCGTACCTTTCCCATGTATCTTGTATGTCCATTGTTGTTCTCCAGCTATTCCCCAACTTGTCAGCCCAAAGAGCCGGGTGCATGTCTCCCCTGAATCAGAGAGGAACAAAAAGAGCAGAGTCGATCAACCAAAGAAGTAAGGGTCGTTTGCTCTTCTATTTATTCTCTAGTGTTCTTTTCTTTTTCTTTTTTTTACCATTCACAGAGAGAGAGAAAAATTGGTCTGCCTGTGCTCATCAGAGCTCGAGTCATCTCGGGATACCTGCATCCGACAGTTCTTCCATGTTTTAATGGCACCGAGACGAAAAGATCAAAAAAATAATAAAAATAATAAAAGGAAAACCTTACCGCTTCATCGGTTTCAGATCTTCATTATTGCAGTTGTCGTACTTGAGATAATCAATACCCTGGTATCAAAAAATAAGTAGAATTGGCAAGCTAATTCGTATTAGAGAGAGCTCGAACAGTTCGACCATGCATGCGTTGCTTACCCATGAAGCAAAAGTTTCAGCATCTTTCTGCTCATGACCAAGCGACCCTGGCATCGTCCCGCTACATGTTTGGTACCTGCAACGCCCGACAACAAAAATTCACAGATCGAGATATGGTCACGAAGGATTCATTTGTTCCACCACACTTACCCTGCGTCCGAGTAGATGCCAAGTTTAAGCCCCCTGCTGTGAACATAATCCGCAAGAGCCTTGATTCCTGATGGAAACGTCGACCTTCTTGACACCAGATAACCCTGAAAGCACCCATGAACGAACCGTGAGAGTTACAAGCAATGCAGTCAAGGAAAAGCCATTTACAAACCATTGAATCGCGATCATGCTCAGCCCAGCAATCATCTGCGTGTCCATTCCATATAGACAAATGCATCAGATTTCTTTCCTCCTCAAAAATCTAAAGAAGTGCAAAACGTAAGGCAGCAAGAAGACATACCTATGTTGACATAATGATATCCAAGCTTAGCAAGCCCGGAGGACACCAATGCATCCGCTATAACACCAAAATAGAGTGTCACTGATGTGCCATAAACCGATCTACTTTTTTATTTTTCTTAAGAAAACACATCAATATATTTGTACCTGTATCTCTAATTATTTTCTCGTTAATATTGCAAAAGAAGTGGTTCCAGGAGTTCCAACTGCTCTCGTGTACATATTACGATCAGAGTAATAAAAACCGAATTCAAATCTACAAAATGAGAGAAGAAGAAAACATACCCCATAGGAGGAGTCTTGCCGAGCCCGTTCGCGAGCAGATTTCGACGCTCGACGACGACCTGCCTTGCTTCAACGCCGATCAAAAGAATACAAAAGAGCATCATCACCACTGCCATCATCACCCGACCCTTTTCCATCTTGATCTTTATCAAATATTTGGTTTCTCACATTCTAAGTTTCTCATCCAAACCAGGTAATTTATAGCTACCGAATATGACTAAAACTAATATCTTTCCTAACCGTAGTTGTTGGGAAAGATATTTAAATCTGTTAGGATGGAGATTCTGTCTGTTGAGAAATATATTAGTGAGATAATTATCTTGATCTTCTCTTAAGATTATATTATCATAATTTTAAATTATAAAATTTATATCAATATATTATTATGATTTTCTTTATCAAAGATAAAGATCATGATCTCAAATTTTCTAAACTATAAAAATAATTTAATAAAATATTAAATATATTTTAGAAATTAAAAAATATATAATTATCATAATTTATAATCTTTATAGATATATATATATATATATATATATATATATATATATATATATATATATATATATATATATATATATATATATATAAATTCATACCCACTATCAATAAAAATTTAATTAGTCATTTTTTCTCACTCTCTCTTAGGTGTCTTTTGATGACCAAATAAAATCAATAAAAATTGATACTCACCAGCACCGTTAATACATGATGACTAAAATATTTTAAATCAATATTTTAATGTTATATTATTATGATCCTAAATCATATAATTTATAATAACATATTATCATGATTCTATCAATAATAAAAAGTATAATCTTAATCATGATCCTCTTAATATGTTAATATTACATTATCATGATCCTAAATCATAGAATTTATAATAACATATTATAATGATTCTATTAATAATAAAGATTATTATCTCAACATGATTTTCTAATTTATGAAATAATTTAATAATTTTTTATATTTATTATTAATTGAGAAAATCATATAATTATCACATCTTATAATCTCTCTTTGTGTATATAAATTTTTACTCACCATCAATAAAAAAATAGTGAATTATGCTCTTGATATTTTAATATTATATTATCATGATTCGAGATTATGATTGAGGAATTCTAAATCATGATAAAATTTATTATTATCCTCTTGATATTTTAATATTATATTATCATGATCATAAATCATAGAATTTATAATAATATATTATCATTAGAAAATAATAAAGATAATGATCTCAGATCTATCTTACTCCTGTTTATACTCCGCCCTAGGTTCCTGAGGAGAATCCGTAATTATCTTTCACAATCGTCGCTATCGGGAAGGATATTATTGAGATAATTATCATGATCTTCTCGATATTTTAAGATTATATTATCATTATTTTAAATTATAAAATTTATAATAATATATTATCATGATTTCAATTTTTCTAAATTATAAAATAATTTAATAAACAATATTTTTATTTTAATAATTAAAAAGTATAATTATCATATTTTATAATCTCTTTGTATATATAAATTCATACTCACTATTAATAAAATTTTAATTAGTTATTTTTTTCTCACTCTCTTGGGTCTCTTAAGATGACCAAATAAAATCAATAAATATTTATACTCACCAACATCGTTAATGCATGACATCTTAGGGTGAGCTTTATAGCCATGGCTATAAATATTCACGATCTAGTGATTTTATAAATCATGATAAGATTTATCATTAACCTTTTAATATTTTAATACTATATTATTATATTCTTAAATCATAGAATTTATAATAATATATTATTATTAATTTATCAATAATAAGGATAGTGATCTCAACATGATTTCCTAAATTATGAAATAATTTACTGAATATATTTATATACTTATTAATTTAAAAAATAATAATTATCACATTTTCTAGTCTCTCTTTGTATATATAAATTGATACTCACTATCAATAAAAAAATTAGTGAGTCATTTCTTCTCAATCTCTTGGGTCTCTTTTGATAGGTAAAAGTTAGGATAATCTAATTTTTTTGAAAATAAGGGTCGCTCTATGTAAATAAGAAACATAAGGATGTCTTATGAGAAAAAAAACTTAATTTTTTAAAATTCACTCTAATCATTATATATATATATATATATATATATATATATATATATATATATATTGATGCGATGGTAACATTATAAAAAGTATTGGGGGGTGATGTATAGAAAATATAGAGAATTTAAAGAACTTTTGTATAAATAACATGTATTAAGGGACTTAAGCGTGGGTCTCTTTTGGTGCTCAAGAAAATCAATATAATTTAATACTTGTTGATAGTATTAGCATATGACGTTTTGGGATGAGCTTTATAGCCATACCAAGAATCTCTATAGAATTGACCTAATATTGCATAAATATTGAGATCATGATCGAGGGATACATCATGATAAATCATTATAATATTTATCATGATCCCCTTAATATTTTAATATTATGATCATAAATCATGAAATTTATAATAACATATTATCATGATTCTATCAATAATAAAAATCATGATATTTATAAGATTTTCAAATTATGAATGCATGACATTTTTATTTTATAAAATATCATGATCCTCTAAATATTTTAATATTATATTATCATGATACTAAATCATAGAACTTATAATAACATCTTTTCATGATTCTATTAATAATAAAGATCATTATCTTAACATGATTTTTCTAATTTATGAAATAATTTAATAAATATTTTTATATTTTATTATTAATTGAGAAAATCATATAATTATCAAATTTTGTGTATATAAATTTGTACTCACTATCAATAAATAAATTAGTGAGTTATGCTGAGCCCGTTCAAGGTAGGTTCCGACACTCGATGGTCGACCTTAATTCGATGATGATCCAACGTCTACTACAAAACATCACTAGTGCCATCATCACCCAACCTACGTGCTGCTCAATGTTATTCCTCACCAACACAATCACATTTTGGGTGAGCTTTGTAGATATCATTGATATCCTTATTCACTATCTTAGGTGTCGATAAGGATTTTCTCTGTTAGGAAAGATATTATTAAAATAAGATTATAATGATCTCCTCAATATTTTGAGATTATATTATCATAATTTTATATTATACAATTTAAAAAATAATATATTATCATGATTCTATCAATAATAAAGATCATGATCTCAACATGATTTTTTAATTATAAAAAAATTAATAAATATTTTTATATTTATTATTAATTAAGAAAATTATATAATTATCATATTTTATAATCTCTCTTTATTTATATAAATTCATGCTTACTTTTATACTCATCAATAGTATTAGTACATGACATCTTGGGATGAGCTTTATAGCCATGTCGAGAATCTCTCTAGAATGACCTAATGCTGCACAAATATTGAGATCACAATCGGGAGATACATCATGTTAAATTATTACAATATTTATCATGGTCCCCTTCATATTTTAATATTTTATTATCATGAACCTAAATCATAAAATTTATAATAACATATTATCATGATTCTATCAATAATTCGAGGGATTCTAAATCATGATAAGATTTATTGTGATTCCCTTAATATATTAATACAATATTATCATAATCTCTTTAATATTTTAATATTATATATAATGATCCTAAATCATAGAATTTATAATAACATATTATCATGAGCCTATAAATAATAAAAAATGATCTCAACATGATTACTTGAATTGTGAATTAATTTAACTAATATTTTATATTTATTATTAATTAAGAAAACTCTATAATTACCATATTTTATCATCTTTCTTTGTGCATATAGATTCATACTCACTATCAAAAATAATTTAGAGTGTAATTTATTCTCAACTCTCTTGGGTCTCTTTTGGTTGCCCATGAAAATAAATAAAAATTCATACTCATTAGCATAGTTAATGCATGACATCATGGGGTGAGCTTTATATCTTGTCGTGAATCTCTCAAGAATGACTTAATGCAATAAAGAAATCGACATCACAATCGAGATTCTAAATCATGATAATATTTATCACGATACCCTTAATATTTTAATTCTATATTATTATGATCCCCTTAATATTTTAGTATTATATTATCATGATCCTAAATAGTAGAATTCATAATAACATATTATCATGATTCTATCAATAATAAAAATCATGATCTCAACATAATTACTTACATTATAAAATAATTTTAATGAATTTTTATGTTTATTAATTAATAAATTATATAATTATCATATTTTATAATATTTCTTTATGTATATAGATTCATACTCACTATTAATAAAAATTTAGTGTGTGATTTTTTCTCATTCATGTCTGTTTTGGTTGTCCATGAAAATTAATAAAAATTCAATAACCTCGTGTAACAAAAAATTCAAAATTATGATCGAGGAATTCTAAATCATGATCAGATTTATTATGATTATCTTGATATTTTAATTTTATATTATCATGATCCTAAATCATAGAATTTATAATAATATATTATAATTATTCTATTAATAATAAAAATCATGATCTCAACATGATTTTTTTAATTTATGAAATAATTTAATAAATATTTATTATTTATTATTAATTAAGGAAATCATATGATATCATATTTGACAATATATATTTATGTATATAATTTTATACTTACTATCAATAAAAATTTAGTGAGTCATGTCGAGCCCGTTCACATGCAGGTTCCGACCCTCAACAACCAGGTTTGCTTGAATGTCGATCCAACGTTTGCTTCACAACCAATGCCATCATCATCACCGCCATCGTCACTTGACCCTTCTCCATCTTACTCCTCTTTGATAGTTCGCCCCATCACGTAATTTACAGCTACCGAATATAATAATATCTTTCCCATCACATCCTCCTCTAGATGGACATTAATGATCGTTGTCTCAGTTCTATCGTGACCATTTCCTCCTCGCTATGTCACTATCTCAAAGTCCTCTTCGCCTCCACATGATCCTCTGTGCCTTCACATGGGACTCAACCCTATTCCTCCGGAGGAAGAAGTTTTACCCCTTATCTTCCTATGAAGGCTCCACATTTTCCCTTCTATAGCGTGTTTCCTGGTATGGAGGTAGAGGACAATAAAGGGGATGGAAATGAGGATGATAATGTCATCATTTAGAGGAGTCTCGAGTTAGGTGGCGAGAGCACGGGGTAAGGTGGAGGCAAATGGGGTCTGGGGTGGGGACAAAAAGGAGTGTGTAACGGTGTGATAGGACAAAGACGATTACAATAAAAAGACAACGACAATAGGTAAAGGTTAGGATAATCTAATTTATTTGAAAATAAGGGCCACTCTATGTAAATAAGAAACATAAGGATGTCTTATGAGAAAAAAAACTTAATTTTTTTAAATTCACTCTAATCATTATATATATATATATATATATATATATATATATATATATATATATATATATATATTGATGCAATGGTAACATTATAAAAAGTATTGGGGGGTGATGTATAGAAAATATAGAGAATTTAAAGAAATTTTATATAAATAACATGTATTAAGGGACTTAAGCGTAAGTCTTGACGTCTTAAAACATACTATCAAATTTTCTAAATTATAAAATAATTTAATAAACAATATTTTTATTTTAATAATTAAAAAATATAATTATCAAATTTTATAATCTCTTTGTATATATAAATTCATACTCACTATTAATAAAAATTTAATTAGTTATTTTTTTCTCACTCTCTTGGGTCTCTTAAGATGACCAAATAAAATCAATAAATATTTATACTCACCAACATCGTTAATGCATGATATCTTAGGGTGAGCTTTATAGCCATGGCTATAAATATTCACGATCTAGTGATTTTATAAATCATGATAAGATTTATCATTAACCTTTTAATATTTTAATACTATATTATTATATTCTTAAATCATAGAATTTATAATAATATATTATTATTAATTTATCAATAATAAGGATAGTGATCTCAACATGATTTCCTAAATTATGAAATAATTTATTGAATATATTTATATACTTATTAATTTTTTTTAAAATAATTATCACATTTTCTAGTCTCTCTTTGTATATATAAATTGATACTCACTATCAATAAAAAATTTAGTGAGTCATTTCTTCTCAATCTCTTGGGTCTCTTTTGATGACCCAAGATAATGATCGATTGCAATAATTACCGATCTAATAATTCTACATCATTACAAGATAATGATCCTCTTAATATTTTAATTTTATATTATCATGACCCTAAATCATAAAACTTATAATAATATATTATAATGATTCTATCAATAATAAAAATCATGATCTAAACAAGATTTTCTAAATTATTAAATAATAAAATAAATATTTTTATATTTTTATTAATTAAGAAAATGATATAATTATCATAGTTTATAATATCTCTAGGTGTTTTTTGGTGGCCTAATAAAATCAATAAAAATTTATCATGATCTTGGGTGAGCTTTATAGCAAAGAAATGGGTGAGCCTTATAGCAAAGAAATCTAAACTAATATTGAGAGATTCTAAATCATGATAGGATTTATCATGTTCTCCATAATATCTTAGTACTATGTTATCATGATCCTAAATCATAAAATTTATAATAATATATTATCTTTATTCTATCAATAATGAAGTGCATAATCTCAACCTTATTTTTTTATTTGTATTTTTTATAATTTTATTTATTTATTTAAAAAATATATAATTATCATATTTTATAATCTTTATTTATGTATATAAATTTATACTCACTCTCAATAAAAATTTAGTGAGTAATTTCTTACTCTCTTGTGGCCCAATAAAATCAATTAAAATTCTTATCTTACTGACATAGTTAATGCATGACATCTTAGAGTGAACTTTAAGATCGAGAGACTCCAAATTATAATAATATTTATAATGATACCCATAATATTTTAATGATCCTAAATCATATAGTTGTTACTAACATATTATCATGATTCTATCAACAATAAAGATCATGTTCTCAACATTATTTTTTAAATTACGAAATAATTTAATATAAATATTATTATATGTATTATTAATTAAAAATTATATAATTACATATTTTTTAATTTCTCTTTATGTATATAGATTCATACTCACTATCAACAAAAATTTACTTAATTATTATTTTTACTCTCTTGGGTTTTTTTTGGTGGCCCATAGGAGGAGTAATGTCGATCCCGTTCTCTCGACTACGTCCCCACAGTCATCATCCGACCGTTCTCCATCTTAATCTTATGTTTGAGATTATTTATGTTGAGAAAGATATTAGTGAGATAGTTATCTTGATCTTTTCGATATTTTAAGATTATATTATTATAGTTTAAATTATAAAATTTATATCAATATGTTATTATGATTATTTATCAAAGATAAAGATCATGATCTCAAATTCTCTAAATTATCAAATAATTTAATAAATATTAAATATTTTCTTTTAGAAATTAAAAATTATATAATTATCATATTTTATAATATACATATATATATATATATATATATATATATATATATATATATTTATATCAATAAAAAAATAATTAGCCATTTTTATATCTCTTAAGTCTCTTTAGATCACCAAATAAAATCAATAAAAATTCATACTCACCGGCAATGTTAATACATGATGATTGAGAGATTTTAAATCATGATAAAATTTATTATGATATATAATATCTTAATACTATCTTATCATGATCCTAAATCATAAAATTTATAATAACATATTATCTTGATTCTATCAATAATAAGAGTATAATCTCAACCTTATTCTTTAATTTATGAAATAATTTTATAATTTTTTATTTTTATTTAAGAAAATTATATAATTATCATATTTTATAATATCACTTTATGTATAAAAATTCATACTCATTATAAATAAAATTTTAGTAAGTAATTACGATGGAGGGATTCTAAATCATGATTAGATGTATCATGATCTTCTTAATATTTTAATATTATAATATCATGATCCTAAATCATAACATTTATAATAACATATTACCATGATTCTATTAATGATAAAGATTATTATCTCAGCATGATTTTTCTAATTTATGAAATAATTGTAAGAAATATTTTATAGTTTATTATTAATTGAGAAAATCATATAATTATCAAATTTTAAAATCTCTCTCTGTGTATATAAATCTGTACTCATTATCAATAAATAAATTAGTGAGTAATGCTGAGCTCGTTCACGGTAGGTTCCGACACTCGACGATCGACCTTGCTTCGATGCCGATCAACGTCTACTACAAAGCATCACTAGTGCCATCATCACCCAACCTATGTGGTGCTCAATGTTATTCCTCACCGACACCGTCACGTCTTGGGTGAGCTTTATAGACATCATTGATATCCTTATTGGCTGTCGTATGTGTCGATAAAGATTTTCTCTGTTAGGAAAGATATTATTAAAATAAGATTATAATGATCTCCTCAATATTTTGAGATTATATTATCATAATTTTATATTATAAAATTAAAAAATAATATATTATCTTGATTCTATTAATAATAAAGATTATGATCTCAACATGATTTTTAAATTATAAAAATATAATAAATATTTTTATATTTTATTATTAATTATGAAAATTATATAATTATCATATTTTATAAACTCTCTTTATTTATATAAATTCATGCTCACTTTCAACAAAACTTTAGTGAGTTATTTCTTATCTCTCTCATGGATCTCTTTTAGTGCCCAAGTAAATCAATATAATTTCATACTCGGTAGTATTAGCACATGACGTATTAGAACCTCTCTAGAATGACCTAATGCTGCACAAATATTGAGATCATGATCGAGGTATACATCATGATAAATCATTATAATATTTATTATGATCCCCTTAATATTTTTAATATTTTACTATCATGATCCTAAATAATAAAATTTATAATAACATATTATCATGATTCTATCAATAATAAAAATCATGATATTTATATGATTTTCAAATAATGAATGCATGACATTTTTGGGTAAATTTTATAGCCACCTTTAGAATCTCATGAAAATGAGGATACAATAAAAGAACTGAGATCACTACCGAGAGATTCTAAATCATGATAATTTATCGTGATTCCCTTAATATTTTAATATAATATTATCATAATCTCCTTAATATTTTAATAGTATATTACCATGATCTTAAATCATAGAATTTATAAGAACATATTATCATCAGCCTATAATTAATAAAAATTATGATATCAACATGATTACTTAAATTATGAAATAATTTAATAAATATTTTATATTTATTATTAATTAAGAAAATTATACAATTACCACATTTTATAATCTTTCATTACGTATATAGATTCATACTCACTATAAATAAAAATTTATTGTGTAATTTTTCTTAGCAAAGAATGTACATCCATGTTAATGACAGTTATCAGTGTAGAAGAAGACAGCGAAGTATGCAGAGTACCTCCCAAAGATCTTTGGCTTCCACATCCGTGTTTGTTGGAACGTCGATATCGTCCCATTCGATTGTGATGGTTCCGAATTCACGAGAGCGGTTCAATAGAACGACTATGGTTCTAAATCCAAAGAGAGGTTCTACCAAAACCTCGTGATCTCGCTCCATTCTCACCTTCTTCGCTTGAACACCGAGAGGATCTGTTTATCAAAACACAAAACCACCTGTGAAAGCCATGCTCACGAGAACACCATCGAACTCGACGCATATGCCTGCCTACCTTGGTTTACGACAATCACTGCTTCGTTGCCAAGGATAGCCATGGTTTCCTTGGTCATGTTCCTTACATCGCAGCCAATAAGAAGAGGAGCCTGCGAGCAAGGATTAGAGTGGAGCAATCTGTAGATAGAATTTTTATGCACACAGAATGATGATGAGAGTTAATGTTACCTTGGAAGCAGCCCAAAGGCTGAAGTGCGTACTCATCGTTGCTCATGCCACAATTTTCGACTTCGAGCATGTCCAGATCTAAATCATGATTAGATTTATCATGATCCTCTTAATATTTTAATATTATATTATCATGATCCTAAATCATAAAACTTATAATAACATATTATCATTATTCTATTAATAATAAAGATCATTATCTAAACATGAAATAATTTAATAAATATTTTATATTTTATTATTAATTGAGAAAATCATATAATTATCAAATTTTATAATCTCTCTTTGTGTATATAAATTTGTACTCACTATCAATAAATAAATTAGTGAGTTATGCTAAGCCTGTTCATGGTAGGTTCTGACACTCGATGATCGGCCTTGCTTCGATGCCAATATAATGTCTACTACATAGCATCACTAGTGCAATCATCACCCAACCTATGTGATTCTCTATCTTATTCCTCACCAACATCGTCACGTCTTAGGTGAGCTTTATAGACATTGTTGACATCATTATTCGTTGTCGTAGGTGTCGATAAAGATTCTCTATGTTAGGAAAGATATTATTAAATAAGATTATAATGATCTCCTTAATATTTTGAGATTATATTAACATAATATTCAATTATAAAATTTGAAAATAATATATTATAATGATTCTATCAATTATAAAGATCATGATCTCAACATGATTTTTAATTATAAAAATTTAATAAATATTTTTATAATTTATTATTAATTAGGAAAATTATATAATTATCATATTTTATAATATCTTTTTATTTATATAAATTCATGCTCACTTTTAACAAAAATTTAATAAGTCATTTTTGGGTGAGTTTTAAAGCTACCTTGAGAATCTCCTGAAAATGAATCAATATAATAAAAAAATCGAGATCAAGATCGAGGGATTCTAAATCATGATAAGATTTATCGTGATTCCCTTAATATTTTAATACAATATTATCATAATCTCCTTAATATTTTAATATTATACTATCATGATCCTAAATCATAAAATTTCTAATAACATATTATCATGAGACCAAAAATAATAAAAATTATGATCTCAACATGATTACTTCAATTATGAAATAATTTAATGAATATTATATATGTATTATTAATTAATAAAATTATATAATTACCATATTTTATAATATTTCTTTGTGTATATAGATTCATACTCACTATCAATAAAAATTTAGTGTGCAATTTCTCCTCACTCTCTTAGGTCTCTTTTGGTTGCCCATAAAAATCAATAAAAATTTATACTAATCGGCACCGTTAATGCATAACATCATAGGGTGAAATTTATAGTCATGTTGAGAATCAATCGGGAATGACTTAATGCAATAAAAAATTTGAGAGAAAGATATTATTGAGGTAATTATCTTGATCTTCTTGATATTTTAAGATTATAATATCATAATTTTAGACATGTTAGTTTTGTGGAGTCTGTCTTTCCCTTTCGAGATCACCGATAATCTGTCGTTCCAGTGGATCTCTACGAACAATCTTCCTCCTCCATTTTGTCTTCCTTAGATCCACTCTCTTGTTACTTCTGTTCCACAGTTTCTCTCTTCCTCCTCTCCTCCGGCTCCTCCCCCCAGTGTCTTTGTCCTCACCTCGCTATGATACTTCTGTTGTCCCTCCGTCTGCCTTAACCAGTACTGACCCACAGCCCTTACCCCTCAGTTCTATTGTCACCTCCCGACATCCTATGCAAATTCGTTCCAGGTGTGGTATCTTTAAACCACGTCGAGTTCTAGATTTGCATACTAGCACCAAACCCTCTCTCGACTCTGTTGAACCAACTTCCTTCTCTCAGGCCTAAAAATATCCCCATTGGCGTAAAGCCATGTTTGAGGAGTATGATGCTCTTCTTCACAATGCTACTTGGACTCTTACCCCTTCTCACTCCACACAAAATATTATCGGGTGCAAGTGGGTTTTTTGAATTAAGCGGAATCCCGATGGTTCAATTGCTCGCTATAAGGCACGACTTGTAGCCAAAAGATTTCATCAACGGTCTGGCGTTGACTACATTGAGACATTTAGTCCTGTTGTCAAACCTACTACCATTCGGCTTCTTCTAAGTCTGGCAATATCAAAAGGCTGGTGCTTACGTCAGTTAGATGTTAACAATACCTTTTTACAAAGGACCCTCACTGAAGATGTCTTTATGGAATAACCTCGAGGCTTTATGCATCCTCAATATCCATGGCATGTTTGTAAACTTAAAAAGGTCATTTATGGACTTCGTCAAGCTCCATGAGCATGGTAACTGAACTTGGTCTATACTTATCTTCAATTGGCTTCATCAACTCTAAGTCTGATGTCTTCTTATTTCTACGCCAACATCATGGGTGCACCATCTATCTCCTAGTCTATGTGGACGATATTATTATCATAGGTGATAACTCAATGGAGGTTCAGGCGTTTATTATGCAATTGACAGACCGATTCTCCCTTAAAAACCTTGGTACCTTGCATTACTTTCTCGGTGTTGAGGCCACATTTACATGTTCTGGTCTCTTTCTTTCACAACGAAAGTATATTCATGATTTACTATTGAAGGTAAACATGCAAGACGCTAAAGCAGTCTCCACTCCTCTATCTCTAAGTGCATCACTGAAACTCTATGATGGTAGTCCTGCTACAGATCCTACTCAGTATCGATAGGTAGTTGGCTCCTTACAATATCTAGCACTCACTTGTCCCGATGTCTCTTTTTCGGTTAATAAATTGTCCCAATTTATGCATCAACCGTCTACTTTGCACTGGACTACTGTCAAACGCATTTTGTGTTATCTCAAGGGGACCATTGATCATGGCATTTTTCTTCGCAAACATTCTTCCTCTCAGCTTCATGCCTTTGCTGATACAGATTGGACCAGTAATGTTGATGATATAACCTCTACATCAGGGTATATTATTTTTCTTAGTGCTAATCCGATAAGTTGGAGCTCTAAGAAGCAAAAGACAGTTACCAGATCTACTACCGAGGCTGAATATCAGGCTGTTGCCGCTGCTGCTGCTGTTGCTGAACCTAATTGGATTAGCAACTTGTTTCAGGAACTTTAAATCCACTCTGTTTCTATGCCTGTTATTTATTGTGATAACATCGGGACCACTTACCTTTGTGCAAATCCAGTTTTTCACTCCCGTATGAAGCATGTTGCTATTGACTTTCACTTTGTCCGAGATCAAGTAGCCCGCAAGCAGCTCCGTGTTTCTCATGTCCACACAGCTAATCAACTGGCTGAATCCTTCACGAAGTCTCTGGCTCGTAAACTATTTTCCTTCCATCGATCCAAGATCGGTGTCCTTGACAGGAGCTTGATCTTGCGGGGGCATGTTAGATGTAACATATTTTCCTAACTGAATGAGATGATCTCGTTCATCAGCTGAGAAAAATCTGTGTTTCATCACTGTATAAATAGATGCTAAACCTCAATAACATGTGTGATTTTATTTTTCCAAGTTTACTATTGACACTACTGACTGAGACCAATGAAGAAAGTTCTGTCCATTGAGTTTGTGTTATAATCAGTAAGGAAAGATTGTCACCTCGATTGTTTGTTGGAGATTGAAGCAGTGGTTTCATCTTCTGTCCTTCAAAGAGGGTAGTATAGGTACCTCACAAGGAAGAAAAAATAATTAGAATTCCTCCTGAGAGTAATAGAATGGAGAAAAAGATTCCAACAATTAAGGCTAAAATAAAGAATAAAAATAATTCTTATAGGAACGCTCTGGTACCATAAACACAAGAGAATATAAGTTTTCTTATTTATCAATCTTTTCTGTATACGAAGAAAGATAGACTGATTACAAACCATAAAACTAAGAAAATTAATTATGTATAATATTTTATTCTAATTTATTTTCTATAATGTGGGTTAATATTATACTGATTGAGTGGCCCAAAATAAGGGATAAATTTTTAATTAAATATTATAAAAAAATTAATTATAAAATTTAAAATCCCTTAATTATAAGATATACATAGACCATATATTATCCCTCGAGTACTATGGGTTGACAGTCCGAAGAATATTACCTAGGAAGTCCTTAGTGAATCCTATGACTTTATCGAGGTAGTCCTCATTCGCATTGTTGTTTAGCTCTATCATCCTTTTTTCTTTGATCTTGGTGTTTGGTGAAAGATTGGTGAAAGAATTATTCTTGTCACCGCCAATTGTTCTTTTTCTACAACAAATTACATAAACATCACCTATGATTGGTTAAACAATGGAAAATGAAAATTAAGCTCATCTAACGTATGTGATTTCCTTATTCAGTTGAGAAAATCATATCTAAATCCTATCTTCTATCATACCCCCGCAAGATCGAGCTCCTGTAAGGATGCCGATCTTGAACTAAGGACACCGATCTTGAACCAATGATAATAAATCTGAATGAAGGAAGCTGTTGTGTTGTCAACCATGGAAAATCTGACGACGGTTGACTTCGACGGTGATGTCAACCTAGTTGAGAAGGAAGCCGTTGTGTTATCAACCGCGGTGAAGATCTGATGGCGAGACTTTGACGACGATATCAGCCTGGTTGAGAAAGAGCAGACGATTCTACTAGAGTCAAGTTCAAAAATCCGATTAGATCGGACTATCATTAGACTATCATGCCCCCATAAGATCAAGCTCCTGTGAAGGATACAGATCTTGAACAGATGCCAATGAACCTGAAGGAAGGAGACCGTTATGTTGTCAACCACGGTGAAGGTCTGACAGTAGTTGATTTCATCGGCCATGTAAGCCTGGCTGAGAAGGAGGGTGCAGGCATGACTGTGAGGAGGTTCGACACGGGGCACGCATAGTAGAAAGAATGGAGCATAAGCTATCGTTGGACAACAGAGTGGAGAATTGATAGAGTTGGGGTGGACTGCCGAGGAAGAAGGCGTCGGTGCTGCTGAGCAGCGGCAGCGGATAAAAGGATCTCGCTGGGCGACTGAAAGTGGGGAGAGCAAGATGCGGCATTGATGCCCTTCATCTTCTTTTCTTTATTACTTTCGTTTCTTTTTTTTCACTATTGCTATAGAAAATTGTAGGGGAGGAAGAAGGGGCAGCGGTCAGGCAGTCGACTAGAAGAGGCTGTGGCAATAGCATGAGGGCGCTGCTGGGACGGGAAGGAACAATTGGCCGGAGATCAGATCCGGTCACGATCAAGCAGAGAGGTGGGGCACGCCGATGGCAGTGGTGCAATGGAGGGCTAACCGCAGGAGAAGCGCGACCGAGCCGATCTTGCTCGCAAGATTGATGGCAGAGACGAGGCAGGCAACAACGCGGTTGGTAGAGGAAGAGGACGACGACTGCTACGGCTGTAGAGGTAGATGAGAGCAGCGGCATCAGCGGGATGAGGCAGCGGGGACGACAGATGGCACTGATGGTGGCAACAATTGACGTTGGTTGCTGCGACTGGGGTGACGGCAAGATGGTGCGGCTGCTGATGGAGGAAAAAGCCACGGGATGTAGCGGCATGGGAGAAGGAGGAGGCAACGTCCAACGACGTATGGCAACGACGGTTGGCGACCGGAGCTGACAGGTATGACCGGCGATAGTGTAAGGGGCATATGTGGTTTCGCAGGGGAGGAAGGGGGAGATGGCAGCAGCGGCAAGGCACTGTGTGCTGCAGTGGTGGCAGCGATCCTTTCGCTGCTGCACATGCCAGTGGGATCGAGCGTTGTAGCGGTGGGAACAATCCTTCGCTGCTGCACACGCTGGTGGGATCGAGGACGATTGGCGCGACCAGCGATGAGCACGGCCTGTGACGGCAACGAGTGCTGCGGCTGGTTGCAGCCTTCGATCGCACGGTGGGGAGGTAGTGGCAGCAGGGTAGAGTAGGTTGCGGCTGGGCAACGACGAGGAGAGGCTACGTAGCGACAGAGCAGAGGTGGCAGGGCCGTCGGGCAGAGGTTGAGGAAGGCAACGTCAGATGGCCGGTGCGGAGAGACTATGCAATGACAGGGCAGAGGGGATGAAGAGGAATGGCCGACGACAGGAGCAGGTGCGGCAGTGGCTAGGAAGCAGCGAGAGATGGCGGCGGCTGGTTCGCTACCAGGAGGGAGAGCAGAGCAGCAACAACGCTGCTGGTGCAGGTGGAGAAAGGACTGGCCATCGGCAATTACGTCGATGTTTTGGGGCGATTGCTGCGACAGGAGGAGAAGAAGAGCTGGATGGTGGCAGGTGCAACATAGGTGACCGACGGAGAGGGGCAGCAATTACCCTTGCAACAACAAGAGCTGCAGCAAGGGCAAGGGAGGACGCAGCTACGACAGAGGCGCCTACGGGGGTAGGGGGAAAGCAGCTGGTGCAACATAGGTGGCCGTTGTTGTACACATCCAAGGGCTGCTACTGCTACTAATAACAACGATGTGGTAGGCGACAGGGGAGAAAGAGGGACTGGGTGTCTAAGAGGAGCAGCAGTTGCTGCGGCAACAATGATTGCTACGGAACGACACGGGTTGCGTTGGAGTCGCAAGGCAGCAAGGGAAAAGACAACAGTGATAGAGTCGACGAGTGGCAGAGGATATTCTTCTATTTACCGAGAGAAGAGGACAAGGGAGAGGAGCCCTCACAAGAAGAGATTGCAATGGCGATAGTTGTGTCGCAGACTTCACAAAAGGGCAACGACGGGCACCAACGACAGTGGTGGTGCACGAGGAAGACGGTCTCGTGCATAGATGGTCGTCCTTGTCGTTGGACCTTAGAGGACTACCACTGATATAGGAGGGAATCGAACAACAGATAGTGTCATCGATTCCTCGTTAGCAAGAGGCTGTCGTTTGACAGTGAATAAAAAAAAAAGATAATCTCTCTTATAGAGAGAGGGGTTCTGATACCATGTTGAAAATAGGAATAAGTAAAGAAATGCCCATTGAGTTCATTGATTTATCATCAATTTATACAGGTGAATATATGACCCAACTGCAAGATCCAGCTTCCTAACCTATTGTTGTCGGTAGCTTGAGACGGAAGCCTCTAGAGCATCCTCGCAATGGCTTCAGTGTTGATGGAGAGCTTGACGAGTCCAGTCGTAGTCGTCGGCGAACTCACCCCTGAGGTAGGATGATCACTTCTCTTAACTTGTTTGTGACTATGATTGAGAGGTTTATAAAGTTTCATTGCTTCGCCATCTTATAAAATAATAAAAAATGGATATAGAATATTCTAGGGTATCCGTATCTAATTATTCTTTATTCTATAATTGGTATGGAAATAATGTCCGGTATCTGTTTGGTTACAATGCAATTTGACTTCTCATGTAGAAAAGATATGTGAATGCCCATCAGTAGCATCTTGAAGTAGAAGATGATGACAATATAAAAAGAACGGTTGCTAGAATAAATTGCATTGACAAACACAAGTGAAACCCTAATAGTGATAACTTTTCTACTCAAATGAGTTGACCTTACTAGATTTCTCAAGAACATGACTTCTAGAACCTGGAGACTCAATCATGCTCTTCATATGGTTGATCTCACTGCAGATTTTTTCTACTTTTGGTTCAACAATTGCGTTAAAATGCTGCGGATTCTCACAACAGGTCGTTGGTCCTACTTAAGTATAATTTCTTGGTACTAATTAAGAACTTATATAGGCAGTTGACGAGATATCACATCCACTTGGTATCCGCTTGGCTGACTCACGAATTTCACTTAATCAATACCTCACATCTGATAGAAGATACAGAAGACACAATCTCCAACGGTATGAAGATTTAGATGATATAAGATTTAAACGACGATTCTAGCTAGAAAATCTCCTCATCAAACATGTATAGATAGGGCTTATGTTAATGAAATAATTTAATCTTTTTAAGATATATATTTTAATCTATCATGGTCTTGTTGGAAAACATAGCGGGAACATCGCATGTATAGCGGAAAAAAGAAAACAAAATAGCATCATGCAAAGATTGGTGTACAAAAAATTCATAAAAATGAAAACTACGATATGTGAGAGATTGATTACCTAGGGAGATCGTATATCCCTAAAAAGCCAGATCCAGTAGAGAAGATGAAGAACGTCAAGTGTCCTCATCTCTAGCAGTATCCACACGATGGATCATTGGAACGAGGTTTCTCCAATCACAATCCAAAAGCTCGCAACTCTTGCGTAGAGGAGAGATGAGAATAGGAGGGGCAGCCAAAGGTTCTGTGTCACCCCTGTCTCCTATTTATAAAGAGCCACCCAAAACCATAATAGATCCTACTTAGTGGGTATTGGATCTCCATCAAATTATCCACTAATCTTGAATTATTGGATCTTTATCCAATAATCTCAATTGGCCTCTAAATGGGCATATTGCAAGAAGCTCATCAATATTGAGTCTCATCCAATGAGAACAAAGGCTAATTGGATAACTCATATCTAATCCTCTATTTGCTAAAACATCCATCATATGTGTGTGACTCTCTAGGTCCAATACCGAGTTGACCGTGAGTCCTACATATTAGAACTCCTTATGACTCAGTGAATTATTATCTCATAATAATTCACTTGACTCTTCGACTATGAATGTACTAGGCCACTATGCCATAGTCCCCAGATGGTATAAGAGATCTTATCTATTGAACCTGTTTATCCTTAATTATCATGTATCTATAGTCTCTCATCCATCTAATATCCCAGAGATCATATATTAGGTATGGTACTATCAAGTCACATACGAAATCTATCTGAGTCTCACTTTAATTAGATTCTTCTAGAGAACTCTTTCTCTCTCAATCTGAATGACCCCGATCGAGGATTTGTCTGAGTGATAACACACGAGATATTCCTCTCGTGATGCCAAGAGTGACACTCAATTACCTTCATAAGGTTGGCTACCAAACTCGATAACTGATTGTATCAGATCTGAAACTATCCAAACTTGTAAGTCTGACGTCAAAGAAAGGAGTACTCAAATAAGACATCATTGGTGTCTCAAACCTATCTCAAGTCTAAGGGTCAAACACACAACTAGGACTACAGAATTGTTGACTTATAAGGTATCATTAACCATCCAACATTTCGTAACTGGATCAATCAATGAACTTATTCTCCAATGAGCACCTGTACTATACCATTAGCATCCCCACATAAGTGGCTATGAGACTAATTACCTCCATCATATGGACAGATATACAGTACACCGGTCTGTCCAGTTATCTCGATGTCCCTCTCGAGTAACCTATGATCGGGATTATTTAGGATCTGTGTTTAAAGGCGAATCAGTCTCATTATCGTGATCTCATCATGATCCAATTCTCATTGCACAGAACCAAGGACATCATAATATATATATATATATATATATATATATATATATATATATATATATATATATATATATATATATAACATATAATATAACGTGAGAATATACCAATAATAATCATAAACAAAAAAATCACACAGCATATATACCATCATTCACGTGATTGGTTTATAGGGCATCTATAACCAGCAATCTCCCACTTGACCTAAAGGCAATCATCTATGTATTTGATCCCCATCAGACTCATGTGATGCTCAAAAATAGTTTGAGCCAATGGCTTTATCATTGAATATGCAATGTTATCTTAAGATAAAACTCATTCCATTGCTATATCTTTTTAGCTATGATCTCTCTAATCAATTGGAACCTCTTTAAAATAATTTTGATAAGACCTGAGTTCCCTTGCTATAGCTATCACCCCATTGGTGTCACTATATATGGGGATCATATCCACTCTGCTTGGTACGACTCCCAAATCCCTAATGAACTTCTTCATCCACATCCCTTCCTTTGCTACTTTTGCTGTAGCAATGTACTCCACCTCTATGGTCGAGTCAGCAATAGTATCTTAATTGAAATTCTTCCAGCTTACTACTCCTCCATTCAGGATGAAGACATATACTGAGTTCAACTTGCTATAAACGATATCGAACTGAAAACTTGAGTCTGTGTAGCCCTCAACCTTGAGATACCTCCACCATATACTAGTAAAAAAAATCCAATGTTACAAACCTGGATCCGCCTAATACCTATTCGTGACACTTAAAGCATGTGTTATATTAGAGCTGGTACATAACATAGTATACATAATAGACCTTATCGTTGAGGCATAAGGCATCTTATCTATGTCTGCCCTTTCTTTAGGAGTCTTTGGGGACATACTCCTAGAAAGTGATATTCCATGTCTCATTGGTATGAGACCTCTCTTGAAATTTTTCATGCCAAACCTTTTGATAATAGAATCTATCTCTATAAATTCAAATCCCCAAAATAACTATAGAGAGGATTCCTACATCATTCTCAATGATTATGATGTCATCCATATACAACACTAAGAAGTTAATAGCGCTCTCACTTACCTTCCTATATACACAAGGCTCATCTTTGTACTTAACAAAGTCATAAGATCTGATTGCCTCATCAAATCTTATGTTCCAACTTTTTGAGTCCATAGATAGACCTGAGCAACCTACACACTTTATATGAACTCTCTCTAGATATGAATCCCTCTTGTTATATCATATACACCTTCTCTTTGAGATTGCCATTAAGGAATATGATTTACTCATCTATCTACCAGATCTCATAGTCATAGTGTGCTTTAATGACCTAAAAAATTATGATAGATTTTAACATGGTTATAGGTGAGAAGGTCTTGTCATAGTCAACTCCTTACCTTTAACGATATCCTTTGTCCACCAGCCTTGTCTTATAGGTCTCCACATTTCTATCTACTTCGATCTTCTTTTTGAAGATCCACTTGTAGTCGATGGGTATGATACCCTCAGGTGCATCCACAAGGTTCCAAACCTTTTTGAGTACATGGAACTCATCTTAGAATTCATGACTTTTTACCACTTCTCGGAGTCTATATTCATAATAGCCTCCTCGTAGGTCTGAGGATCAATATCCCAAGTGTCCTTTCCATTGATATGTCTCACATATCCTTTAGGAGGGTGAGATACTCTGCTAGACTTGCACAAAATTGAAACTTATGTGCTAGGTTCCTAAACAAACTCAGACTCTAGAATGGTGCTTGAGCTAGGTTCTTCAACCAAGCTCTACTGTTTCCACTAAAAACATATTACTTCTCAAGGAATAAAGCCCTCTTAGCAACAAAGACCTTTTGGTCTTCAGGATGATAGATGTAATACCCCCAAGTTTCCTTGAGATATCTCATGAACTTGCACCGTTCCGTCCTTGATTCCAACTTATCAGGGTTGTGTCTCCTAACGTGGGCAGGGTAGCCCCAAATCTTATCATCCTTAAGATCATGATTTTTTGCTTTCCATATCTTATATGGTGTAGACACTACCGACTCAGAAGGAACTTTGTTTAGAAGGTAAACTACGGTCTCCAAGGCGTATCCCCAGAATGAGATGAGTAAGTCAACGAAACTCATCATGGACTACACCATGTATAACATTGTGTGATTCCTCCTTTCTGATACACCATTGAGCAGAGGTGTATAAGGATATGCCCATTGGGATAGAATCTCATAGTCCTTGAGGAAATGAGTGAACTCTGTACTCAAGTACTCTACTCCTTGATCTGATTGAAGAGTTTTAATACTCTTTCTAATCTGGTTCTCCATTTCATTCTTATATTCCTTGAATTTCTCGAAGGCCTCAGACTTATACTTCATCAAGTACATGTGTCCATAGCTAGAGAAATCATTAATGAATATAATGAAATAGGAGTAATCACCTATAGTCTGAATCAACATGGGATAATATACATCACTATATTTAAGTTCCAATAATTAAGTGTCTTTCTCTAGTTCCACTAAAGGGAGAGTCGGTCAACTTTCCATGAAGGCAAGGTTCACATGTTGCATATGACTCATAGTCAAATGGATCTAAGTATCTATCTTTTAGCAACTTTTGAATTATTCTCTCATGGATATGACTTAGCCTACAATCCGATATGTATGCCTCGTTCACCTTGTCTCATTTCCTCTTGGACGTATTTACATTCATGATGTGTCGAGAAGTGTCTAACATATATAAGTCATTAATCAAGGTCCCTCTTGTGATGACCTCATTATCTAAAATTATTTAATACAAGAAAGCAAAGTTTTCTCAATAAGTTCTTTACCTTAAACATTGCTTATCTATCTGGTTTGATTATCTACTTAAAAACTTATCTTTGTTCACTCAATCATTTCACTAAGAATGAAAAGCTTCGGTTTCCCTTTCTTATTTTAATAAAAAATATTTCATCTAGAAAGAATATTTACACTTGTACTAATTCAGCCCCCCTCTTAGTGTCAATTGATCCTAACAATTGGTATCAGAGCAAGGTTCTTAATCTTTGGATTAACACTCATTTGAGTAAATGACTTGTTTTGGCCTGAATAAGGGATATTCCATCTCACGTCCTCCCATGTTTAATGGGACGGATTACACGTATTGAAAGATAAGGATGCATATTTTTCTTATCTCTTTGGACCTTGATCTACAGAATATAGTTGAGAATGAATTTAAAAAATCTTCCAAACCAATGAATGAGCTAAATGATTTGGAAAGGAAGAATTTTTCTCTAAATGCAAAGGCTATGAATGCCTTGTTTTGTACATTTGATAAAAATGAGTTTAATCATGTTTTCGTTTACGAATCAGCTTTCGATATTTGGCACACACTAGAAATCACACACGAGGGGGCTAGTAGAGTAAAAGAATCAAAAATAAATATTCTAGTTCATAATTATGAGTTGTTTCAAATGAACCAAGTGAGTCTATTAGAGACATGTACACCCGTTTCACACATATCGTCAATGGACTTAAAGCACTTCAAAAATATTTTTCGAATGTTGGACTTGTGAGTAAGATTTTATGATCTTTGCCTAAAAATTGGGATCCTAAAGCAACCACTATTCAAGAGGCCAAAGATTTGAATAAATTGCCTCTTGAAGAATTGATTGGCTCTCTTATGACCTATAAACTAAACTGTAAAGTTATGATGAGCTTGATGAATCCCTTCCAAAGAATAGGAAGGATGTAGAACTTCGAACAATGAATGACTCCTCGAGCAAAACCTCGAGTGGTGAGGATCATGACATTGCACTTCTATCCAGAAAATTTAAAAAATTTATAAAAGGAACAAACACTATAAAAACAAAAAGGAACCAAAGAAAGACAACATCATTTGCTACGAATGCAAAGAATTGAGACACTTCAAAAGTGAATGTCCCCAACTGAAGAAGAAACTGATGCTAAAAAAGAAAGCACTCTTGGCAACTTGGGATGATTCAAGTTCCTCGGAGGATAAAGACCAATCCAAAGAAGAGGTGACTAACTATGCCTTAATGACATTTGAAGATGAGGTTAGTGAGTCTTTAGATATTTTATTTTTGAAATTATTAAGCATGTTTCATGATTTATTCAATGAGTTTAGAAAACTTAGCAAATCTTTTAAATTGTTTAAAGTTGATCATGATTTGTTAGTTAAAAGACTTGATAAAATGTATGACTCCTTAGCATCATATAAACCATGCTTAAATTGTGATATGCTAGATAATGTTAAAAATGAGAATTGCATGCTTAAGACTACACTAGAGAAATTTGAGATAGGAAATAAATCCTTAAATATGATCCTTGCCAATAAGAGTCATACTAATAATAAACATAGAATAGGTTTTATTGGAAATATTCAACAAAAGCCAACCATCTTTGTAAGAGGACCTATATTGAATGTGCCACCAAGGATTAAGTGTAACTTTTGTGGTAAATTAGGACATAAGGCAAATAAATACCTTTTTAGAAAATATACTCTACATCATCTTATATGGGTTCCAAAGAAAACTCTATACAATGAAAATTAGTTAGAAAAGAAAGATAAAAATCTTCTTGAAGGACCCAATATAAAATAGGTACCTAAACCAAAAATATCTTTCTTGTAGGTTTGTCTCCAAACTAAAGCTAGAAGCACCAAATAGTATCTTGATAGTGGATGCTCAAGACATGACCGGAGATCCATCCCACTTTTCTAAGCTCTCTAGCTTAAGTGAAGGAGTTGTCACCTTCGGAGACAACAACAATGGTAAAATCATTGGCAAAGGAACAATATGTAACACATCAAACTTTTTTATTGAAGATGTGTTGTTAGTTGATGGCTTGAAACATAACTTGCTTAGCATTAACCAATTATGTGATAAATGATATATGATTAAGTTTCAACCTAATGCTTGTATAATTGAGTTGCCACACAAAAATAAATTATTGATTGCTTTAAGAAACAATAATATATACACTATAGATATTGAGAAATTTTGTGATGAAACTTGTTTTCCGGCTTTGAATGATGATGCTTGGATTTGGCATAAAAGACTATGTCATACTAGCATGAAACTTTTAAACTAAATCTCTACCAAGGAACTTATGAGAGGTTTACCTAATCTTAAGTTTATCTAAGACAAAGCATGTAACGCTTGTCAATTAGGAAAACAAATAAAAGAGTATCTTTAAGTTAAAAAATTAAATTAGCATATCTAGACTACTTCAATTGATCCATGTGGATCTATTTGGACCAATTAATATTACAAGTTTAGGTGGTAGTAAATATGTATTTGTCTTAGTGGATGGCTTTAGTAGATATACTTGGACCTATTTCTTAGCACATAAAAGTGATACATTTAAATATTTTACAAAATTTTATAAAATTATTCAAAATGAAAAAGGATGCATGATCTCCTCAATACAGAGTGATCATGGTGGAAAATTTCAAAATAATGATTTTTAAAATTTTTTGTGATTCAAATGGATACACTCATAACTTCTCTACTCCACGAAATCCACAATAAAATGGAGTAGTAGAAAGAAAAAACAGGAGCTTACAAGAAATGGCTAGAACAATATTGAATGAACATAGGCTTCCCAAATATTTCTGGAATGAAGCCATTAATACAACATGCTATGTTTTAAATAGGGTTTTAGTAAGACCATTACTCACTAAAACTTCTTGTGAATTATGGAATGGTAAAAAATCCAATATTTTCTATTTTAAAATATTTGGTTGCAAATGTTTTATTTTGAATGAAAAAGATGCTTTAGGTAAATTTGATGCAAAATCTGATAAATATATTTTTCTAGGTTATTCTTCTATTTCAAAAGCTTATTATGTTTTTAATAAAAGAACATTAGTAAAAGAAGAATCCATTCATGTTATTTTCAATGAGTTTTTCGAATATAAGAAGATTGATTTTAATCATGAAATTGATTTTGATACTTTGAATTTAAAAGATAATACTCCTAAAAGTAACTTGGATGTATCTACTTCCAATAGCTTGCCCAAGAAATGGAAGTATGTGAATGATCATCCTAAGGAGCTTATAATAAGAGAAACATCAAAATGAATTCAAACTCGATCTTCTTTTAAAAAAATTTTGTACAAATCCTGCATTTCTTTCTCAAATTGAACAAAAGTGTATTGATGAAGCCCTAAGAGATGATTCTTGGGTTAATGCAATGTATGAAGAGCTTAATCAATTTGAGAGAAATGAGGTATGGGAGCTTGTTCCTAGACCTAATGGTCATTTAGTGATTGGTACTAAATGTATATTTAGAAACAAGCAAGATGAAAATGGTATCGTGGTTAGAAACAAGGCTAGATTAGTGGCTAAAGGTTTCAACCAAGAAGAAGGAATCTATTATGATGAAACATTCACTCCCGTGGCTAGACTTGAAGCCATAAGGATGCTCCTTGCCTTTGCTTCTTTTAAAAACTTTAAGTTATTTTAAATGAATGTTAAAAGTACTTTTCTAGATGGTTTTATTTTTGAAGAAGTGTATGTTGAACAACCCCCGATTTTAAAAATAATCTTCTTCCTAATCATGCTTTCAAATTTACAAAAGCTCTTTATGGATTGAAACAAGCCCCTCGGGCTTGGTATGAAAGACTTAGTTTTTTTCTTATTTTAAATAATTTTTCTAAAGGCAAGGTACCACATTATTTTTCAAGCATTTTGAAAATGATCTTCTTGTTATTCAAATTTATATTAATGATATCATTTTTGGATCTACAAATGAATTTTTATGTGAGTCATTTGCTAAAGAAATGAGCCAAGAGTTTGAAATGAGTCTAATGGGTGAGTTAACATTCTTCTTAGGATTATAAATAAAATAACTAGATGATGGTATTTTTATGTGTTAAACTAAATACACCTTAAACTTGATAAAATGATTTGGGATGGAAAATGCTAAAGCAATAAACACTCCCATGAGCACTTTTATAAAGTTGGACTTAGATAATGAAGGAGAAAACTTTGATCAAAAAACTTATAGAGGTATGTTAGGAAGTTTATTATACTTAACTACAACTAGACCGGATATCATGTTTAGTGTTAGATTGTATGCAAGGTATCAATCTAACCTGAAACTCTCTCATTTGAAAGCAGTTAAATGAATCTTTAGATACTTAAAAGGAGCATCTAAACTAGGATTATGGTATCCAAAATCAAATAACTTTGACTTGATTGCCTATTCTGATGCTGATTTTGGTGGATGTAGAATAGATAGAAAAAGCACTACTATAACATGTCAATTTTTGGGACATACACTTTTTTCTTGGACTTCCAAGAAATAAAATTCAATAGCTTTATCTACTGCAAAAACAAAATACATTGTAGCTAGTGCAGGTTGTGCCCAAGTCATTTGGATGAAAAACACACTAGAAGACTATGGATTAAAATTAAAAATATTCCTATAAAGTGTGATAATACAAGTGCAATATGTATAACCAAAAATTCTATTCAACATTCAAGAACCAAACACATTGATATTAGACATCATTTTATAAGGGATCATGTAAATAGTCAAGATATCTGGTTAGGATTTATTAATACTAAGCATCAATTAGCGGATATCTTTACAAAATCCTTAAATGAAGAACAATTGGATTTTATTAGAAGAGAACTTGGAATGCTAAATCATGAAAATATATGAATTGTTTGAATTCATGAAATTGAGCTATTTATCTTTGTGATGATGTTTACTTGAAAAAATTACATGAGATATTTTTAATGCATCAGTAGTATCTCTCAGATTTTTTAATTCTATCATATGATGTTTTACAACTCCTCTATTTTCTTTCATTCTTGATTTACTAGAAAAAGAAAATTCATTACTTGTATTTTATAAAGGGGAGAGTAAAAACTCATTTAATTTAAAAGATTAACCCCACCCTTTACCTTTTTGTTGATGACAAAGGGGGAGAAAGGTATGGTTGATGACTAGAGATTATTTTTTAAATATTTTAAATTTATAAAATTTATTGAGAAAGGTATAGTTGATGACTAGAGATTATTGTTCAAATATTTTAAATTTATGAATTTATTGAGAAAGGTATGGTTGATGACTAGAGATTATTTTTTAAATATTTTAAATTTATGAAATTTATTGAAAAAGATATGGTTGATGACTTAAAAGAAAATTTTCTATCCTCGATGACTTGCAAATTTTTTATGTTTGATGACTTGAGGGAAAATTGTCAAATAGTTTAACTTCATGATAATCCTTGAAAATTCTTGAAAAGTTGAATACTTGAAAGGTTATTTGCTATGAAATACTTATTGCTTTGATTTAGTTGAATTCAAGAGGACGTGACTCTCTTGAAATTAAGTCTTCTATATGATGGCATAAATTTAGGGGGAGTTAGGAATAACTCCCGTCATCAATTGATTGTCATCATAAAAAAGGGGGAGATTGTTAATCTCGGATTTTGATGATGAGATCAATTGATGTGTGTTTATCTAACATATGTGTTAGAAAAAGAATTATAGGTCTAACTATGACAGGATCAATGGAGTTATAACCAAATAATGGGCCAAGATCAAGCTTAGGCATCGGGCCGAGTTTGGACGATGCAGTGGGATCTCGTTGGGAGTTCGCTAGGAGATTCACCGAAGGGATCGGGAAGCTCACTGGGAACATGAAGGGAGATCACCGGAAGAAGGCCGGAGGACTTACCATAAGAATGCCGAAGGCTACCGAATTGGTAGAAGTTGGGTCTAAATTATGCTTATGATCATTAAGTGCTATAATCGTTGAGTCTTAGTTAGAAGTGAGTCCTAATTGAGTTTGATTTTGATGAAATTCAAATCAACTCAATAAGGCAACCAGATCCACTATTGGGTTTGGTTGAGCTCAGGTGGAGCTCAATCAGTTGACCAAGGAGCTGGTCAACATAAAGTCAAAGCCAGAATTCGAAAAGTAGAGGGAACCACTATTGTGGAGAATCCGATGGGTAAACCGCCGATGAACGACGGTTGGACCGCCCGTACCACAGAATCCGAGCGACTGCCAGCAGCTTTCGACGGGTAAACTGCCCAGGTAGCGGTTAAACCGCCCGTACCATAGAATGTAGGCAGCCAACGGCTGATGACGGGTAAACCACCCAAGTCGACGGGTAAACCGCCCGTACCCAGTTTTTTCGGGTATATTTGATTTTTGGCTCCAAATTTCTGAAGCCACTTGGGGTCTATAAATACCCCAAGTATTCTTGCATTCACTACAACTCTTTTGAGCAATTAAATTATATGAAAAAAATATTATGAGTGATTTGTAAGAAAAAGAAAAAGGAAGGGAGAAAGCTTAGAGATAAAAATTTCTTCTTAAGTCTCCCTTGTAAGCAAGTGTAAGGGTTTGATCTTCACCCAAAGAAGATTGGTAGTGAAAGCTGGTGTGCCTCAAGAAGGAGGACTCGGGAGTGAACGTAGGCCTTTGGCGCCGAACCACTATAAAAATTATGAGTGGTTCTTTTCTTTCATTTGATTATGTATTTCTTGTATTAAAGCTTCCTATTTAACTCATCTTTTAAGAAAGCAAAGTTTTCTCGATAAGTTCTTTACGTTAAACGTTGCTTATCTATCCGATTTGATTATCTACTTAAAAACTTATCTTTGTTCACTCAATCATTTCACTAAGAACAAAAAGCTTTGGTTTCCCTTTCTTATTTTAATCGAAAAGATTTCATTTAGAAAGAATATTTACAGTTGCACTAATCCCCCCCCCCCCCTCTTAGTGTCAATTAATCCTAACAAGAATTAGCATCTATGCTCTTATGTTGCCTCTATAACTCGGGAGTCATGGAGGCTAAAATATAACACTTTGCCAAGGTGGAATCATCTATATACTTCACATAGCGAGCAGTCTTATCCTCGCTAGCCCCTTTATCTGGCGTGGGCACAATCATATCAAGGACATATATGATTTTATCTGTCATGAGAATAATTATCAAATTATGGAGCTAATCCGTGTAGTTTGGATAAGTGAAGTGATTGGCATCAAGTATGCTATGTATGAGTTTTGCAAGCAACATGTTTCTGATAAATAAGATATAGCGTGAATTAATAATATACAGATTTTATAAAAAAATAATTAAGATATAAACTTCTATCTTAATTTACTCCCACTATTTTCTTAATGAATTACACGACACCCTCGACATGTGAAACAAAAGTCTCAAACAGACTTCTAATGGGGATCGGGATCCAATCGACATCTTAGTGTAACCTCGAAGGACTTGACCAATCACACTAAGCCCAAAAAAGTAGACAACTCTTGCCAATTATAACTCATTGTAATTTTTGTCATGGCCTCCGAATCATCATGATCTCGACCTCTCGACCAACCATGAAATTCAGTTAAATCATCACTATCGTTACTAAATGAGTCTGATTTGATAATATATCATTGAGCGACTTGACCAAACATACTATGCATTTAGTTCATCGGTGATATCTCTATGTCATAGGCAAGATCTCGATCATGTAGATAAGTGAGCCTCGAGAGAGCTGACCAACTCAACCTATGTCATGATTTAATTTCTTCCTATAATGATGGAAGGCCGTATGAGTCAATCTTATTATCTCACGCTCATTGACTTAATATTATCGTACGAGGAATTTTTTTTTGTTCTGTATTGATCTCCTAATATGTCGTGTCACATATATACATATTTAATATATATCTATATCACATATATATATATATATATATATATATATATATATATAGTAGGTGTATAATCATATATCTCATATGCATGTTACACCGAAGGATCATGAACTGTCACATAATATGATTAGGCCCGAGCTAGTGGGCTCAATCACTCACAATAGAATCTATGTGTAGATCGACGTATCTCGATGCCCTGTGATCATCCTTCTTGTCATCGTCGATTTCATCATATCCTCGACGAATATTTATGCGTCACGATCGCTCGTCACAGCATCGTGGGTCCCGTTGATACATCCATTCTCTCGTCGTGCCTCTTCATGTAATCTCAATATAATCACAAGCATGTAGACCCGATAATAAACGAGAAAATTTGAAGCTTGTAGGCCTCTAATAATAATAATAATCATATTTATATATATCACAACACATGTCTAATGATCATCTGTCTACATCATACATCATATGTACACACATAATCATGTAGGGCTATTAGATAAATAATAATTAATTAAACTATTTTATTAATTATTTTTTTAAAAATCAAGACATGCTAGGTATTTTCAAAATTTTGGATAAAAGGATAGATCTTGAAATTTATCAAATTCCGAGGGGTAGAGTAGTTTTTTGCCCCAAAACCCTAAGGAATGCTCTGGTACCATAAACACAAGAGAATATACTTTTTCTTATTTATCAATCTTTTCTGTATATGAAGGAAGATAGATTGATTACAAACTATATAACTAAGAAAACTAATTATGTTAGTTTAATCTAATTTATTCTCTATAATATGGTTTAATATTATACTGATTCAGAGGCCCAAGCTAAGGGATAAATTTTTTAATTATATTATAATTTTTTTAATTATAAAATTTAAAACTCCTTAATCATAAGATATACATAGATCATAAAATATCCCTCGAGCGCTATAGGTTGACGATCCAAAGAACATTACCCTGAAAGTCCTTAATGAATCTTATAACTTTATTGAGATAGTCATTACAGTATTTTCATACCATCATTTAGTTCTTTCATCTTTTTTCTCTTATTTCTCTTTAGTGTTTGGTAATAGAATTCTTCTTGTCATCTCCATTGTTCTTTTTCTACAGCAAATTACAAAAACATCACCTATAATTGCATAAATAATGAGAAATAAAAATTAAGCTCGTATGAATTACCTTGCTCATGATTGCAATCATTCTCTTTAGCCTAGTCGTTTGAGGTGAGTTGAGGACATGAAGTGGAGTAAGAAAGGGGGCATGAATAGGGTGACATAAATAGAGATGTCCTAACCTAAGACAAGAGTCGATGGCCCCAGCGGTCGTGGATTGCTTTTTGACCCACCGACAAGATCTAGCTTCCTAACCTCTTTGTTGTCAGTCGTTTGAGATGGAAGCCTCTAGAGCTTCCTCGCAATGGCTTCAGTATTGATGGAGAGCCTAACGGGTCCCAGTTGTAGTAGTCGGGGAACTCACCCCTAAGGTATGATGCTGTTAGAACAATTTAGGGTTATAGTCATGACAACCATAGAGGCTTGAGAAGCAGGCACAAAAGTGACCGTGTGGAGAAAGCATACATGAAGGGTAACATTAAATTTTTTCCTACATTGTGTTACATTTCTTAGATATCAACTACTAAAATGTTGTAACCAATTAACACTGATGATCACTTCTCTTAACGTGTTTGTTGACTATGATTGAGAGATTTATAAGTTTCATTGCTTCACCATCATATAAAATAATAATAAATGGATATAGAATAGTCTAGAGTATCTGTATCTAATGATTTTTTGTTCTACAATTGGTATGGAAATAACGTCTGGTATCTGTTTGGTTACAATGCAATATGACTTCTCATGTCCAAAAGATATGTGAATTCCCATCAGTAGCATCTTGGAGTAGAAGATGATGACAATATAAAAAGAAGGGTTGCAAGAATAAATTGCATTGACAAACACAAGTAAAACCCTACTAGTGATAATTTTTCTACTCAAAAGAGTTGATCTTCCTAGATTTCACAAGAACATGACTTCTATAACCTGGAGACTCAATCATGCTGTTCATATAGTTGATATCACTCCAGATTTTTCTACTTTTGGTTCAATAATTATGTTAAAATGCTGCAGATTCTCACAACAGGTCGTTGGTCTAGTTAAGTATATTTTTTTTTACTAATTAAGAACTTATATAGGTAATTGATGAGATATCACATCCAAACATCTGAATATTTAGATGAGAATTAGACGATGATTATACTTAATCTTGATAGAGGAAATCTCCTTCTCTAACCTATATAAATAGGACTTATGTTAATGAAACAATTCAATCTTTTCTCATTATGTTTTAATCTATCATGATATCGTTGGAAAACTCAGCGGAAGCATCATATGTGTAGCGAAAGAAAGAAAACAAAATATGTTTTTAACATATATGAAATCGTCATACAAAGATAGGTACACAAAATAATTCATAAAAATATAAACTGCAATATGTGAGAGATTGATTACCTAGGGAGATCATATATCTCTAAAAATTTAGATCCAGATGGAGAGGATGAAGAAGGTCAAGCGTCCTCTCTAGTGGTATCTACACGATGGATCGTTGTAGTGATGCTCCTCCAATCGCAGCCCAAAAGCTCACAACTCTTGCGAAGAGGGAGAGAGGAGAATAGGAAGGGACGACCAAAGGTGTAGTCTATCAGTAATGTGCCACCTCTGCCTCATATTTATATAGAGCCACCCAAAACCCTAACGGATCCTGCCTTAGTGGGTATTGGATCTCTATTAGAACCCCGTAGGATTGTAAGCTTGGGTTGACCTCTGTAGGGGATCGACACTCGTTGGAACTCTATAGGGGTTCCTCCCTCTTTGGTAATCGGTCATAATGGCAAAAAAAGATTGATCTATTCACGGTGAAGAAGATGGTTTACATGTTTATTTATAGAGTTCATGAAGAGACCCTCTAAACTAGGACTCCTAATAAGAGTCCTACTAGAAATAAAACTCTAACTCCAACTCCAACTCCTACTTTCAGTGAAACTCTACTAGAAGAGTCCTAACCCTAGAAGAGTCCCAATCCTAAAAAGAACTTAACCCTAATTGACTTCCCCAACCAAGGTGCGCAACCAATTAGGGTTTATTACAATTATGATTCAGTTGACTCTGACTCGAATCCAACTCTGACTCTTAACTCGACTCCAATTCAGCTAAATCCTAACCCTACTAGGATTTTGGCTGATTTATTACAATAGACTCAAATCTCCTCATAGCCGACCAAATGTCAGGTCTAAGTTGGCCAACAAGGCCCAATCTAAGGACTCGACTCAATCGACTAGGACCCGACTCAGCTAGGATACTAACAGATCCGCCCTCTTCAAATCAATCTTATCCTCAAGGCTGAGACTCCATGACTCCGGATCTTGATCTGCAACTCTTCATGAGGCTCCCTTGTGGCTCCTGTAGTGGGTGTATCATGATCAAGCGGTCCAACATTGTCTTGTATCTTTTTATCAGTAGTAGTGTTTTGATGGTGATGCATCGTGATCCCATGATCCTATATGATCATCAACTGAACTTATGTAGGGTCCAAAGAAACAGAGAAACCACTTTCTTGAGGCTTGAGTCTTCATAGATTTTTGCTAGTAAGGTGGAAGATGAAGGAAGACTCGATCTCCAATAACCTTACATCATTCATCTTTAACACACAGGTTAGATAATAAAACTCATCAATTTGTTTCATCATCAAAATCCAAGATTCAATATGGCTTTAGCCGGAGTCAGTAGATTGGGGTAAGGCCAGGGTTTGCACATTATGACCGAACTAAGGCCGACATTCATTTGCATTAGAGTCGGTATGAGTTGACCGAGTTATAGTCGGTATGGTCTAACCAAGCTGAAGTCGATATGATCTGACCGAGCTAGAGTCACTATGAGTTGACTAAGTTGAAATTGGTATGGGTTGACCAAACTAAAGTCGGACAACGACGATCAGCATCGGTTAGTGTTGGAGTAGCATTGGAAGGAGATGTTGGCAGTGTCGTCTCCTGTGGAGGCGTAGTGGTAGCAGTGGTAGGCGACTGTGGCAAAGGAGGTCACGACCAAGGCTGGGGCTGCGTAGAGGATGGCATGGCTGGGAGCGACAAGGGAGGTATAGGGTAGCAATGGCAAGTAGGTGGAGCAGCAGGAAGGGATGCGACTGGGCAGCGAAAAGCAGTGGCGATGGGTATGGTCGGCGAAAGAAGATGAGGGAGGTGGTAGTAGCGGGATCAGCGGCAATGGTAGCAAAAGGCAGTAGGAGCAGTTGTAGTGGGAGGCAGCAACGACAATGCTACTGTGCATTATCGTGGCTTGGGGCTACGGCAGGAGGGAGATGGCAAGGGCGACGACGGTGGTAGCGACAAGGTGGAACAGAGACAAAGGGCAGCGATGCAAGGAAGCAGGATCCTAAGTGGGTGGAAGGTGCACTGACAGCACCGAATAAAGCGGAACCGAGGATGGTAGTGTTGGATCTATAGGAAGGGGAAGGATGGTAGTGCAGAAAAGGGAATGTTGGTGACAACAACGGCAAGGGCTATAGGTGTTGTGACAAGAGATGAAATCATTGAGGAAGGGAGAAAAGGGTGGTCCGTTGGCTTGGAAACAGTGACAGTTGGGATCGACGAGGGAGTGGTCCGCCGGCTAGGAAAGAATGGTGGCGGCTAGGATTGCCGACGGAGTGGTCCGCTGGCCGAGAACAATGGCAGTGACCCTTTGAGCAAGATGATGTTATTGGATTCAATCTCTCTCTCTCTCTCTCTCTCTCTCTCTCTCTTTTCTTTTCTTCTCTTTTTTTTTTTGGCTGGTGATGGCTATAGTGAAGATGGTGAGAAACTGCAGCAAGGTAGTAGGTGCAATGACAACGACGACGATGGCAAGGGCGACGGTGGCGATGTAGATCGATAATAGAATCACAATAGGAATGTCGATAATCACTGCTCTGATACCAAATGATAGGAACCCAAAGGTTTATATCGAAGATAGACGATTGCTGTAGGGGTGACGATAGAGTGGATGAATAGCGAGACGCCAATAACGCTGCTATAATACCAAATGATAGGAACCCCAGGTTTCTATTATGGATGGAGATATAAAAAGGGGGATAAACGGTCACTTCGAGGGGATCAACCTCCTTGATCTCTATAGGGGATCGGCCCTCCTAGGGTTTTGGCCTATTGACTAAAACATAGTTTCTTCATTGATTGATTAAAAAATAATAATTACAGTGCTATTTACAGAGACTCTTAACCAACTCCTGATTGAACTCGAACTCCTAAAATAGATTTCTACTTAGATTCCTAATCAAATATGATCCAACTCCTACTAGAAGTCTTAATTAGCTTCATTGGACTGGTTTCATTGGACCAACCAGTATGACTCAGTTTTTGTAAACCAATTAAACAAGCTACAAATTAACTAAAGGATTATTCAACCAATATATCCAGTAGATGAAGAGAGCACACCCCATATGCTGGCATGCACCTAACTGGTCAACAACAATAGCAAGAAGTCAGAACTCAGCTTATAATTCAGTCAAAATAGTTATTTGAGAACACTCATCATAATTAGCTAAGCGATCCCACCTCTAATTAAGGACCAAGTAAGCATAATATAGTAGTATGTGAGAGGTACTGCTGCTGGAATAATATGATGTATATATCAATGGATTGTCGGTCAAGCAGAATACATGATAATGATATAGCATCATTGACCAAGTGGAATCGCAAGTAGCATAATGGCTTAAAGAGGAGAGTCGAATTGGCAGATCAACCACAAAGAAGAGATCGTGGCATCAGTATACCAAAGCAATGATAGTAGAAGTAGTAGTAGTAGAGAGAGAGAGAGAGAGAGAGCAATTGGGTTGGAAGAAAGAGAAGCGAAAAAGACGGGAGTGTCTTCAATGTGATCTAAGAGCTTTGATGCCTTCCTCAAAGAAAAATAATCTTCGATCTCTTCCTCCAAAATTATAAGTAACAGCTACTGCTGCTTAGTGTGAATCTTGATGAAGTCCACCACCTTTCCCTTCCTCTCCAGCTATCAATGGCTGCTTCCTCTATCTTGATTGCAACTTCTTGTAAGAACTAAGCAAGCAAGCATCCAAACAACTTTACTTGCTTTTGTCTTTAAATATCACACGAAGGCATTTCCAGTTGCAAGTAACTAAACACCTATCAGACAATTAAAGACTAAACTAATTTAATATATATTTCATAAAACTTCTTTTCATCAATTTAAACTTATAATAAAATTGATAATTAAGAATGGTAGAGACTCAAGCGAAATAAAGAAAACACTGTATCCATTTATTTACAATATGGATATCCATCCTAAGAAACCATGTAACGAGAAACAGCAGGAAATAAACCTTCTTCTGGTTCCCTTTCACTTACATGCACGCATATATCCCACAATAGGCTATTCAACTTGTTTGCCCACATCACATATAGGCACTTCCCACGAGGCGTGGGCTAACTATCGCCTTAAGGGACACCTTCTTCGGGAGCACCAACCCAAACTTCTCCTCCATGTCCAGGACTTGGATGTCATCGACAAGCTTCCAGTTGAACGAGTGCGCCAAAGTCCCCAGCACGTACTGCACCATGAGCAGTCCTGCATGCATCCCCACGCAGATCCTTCGCCCGGCACCGAATGGAATCAACTCGAAGTCGTGACCCAGTGGCTCGATGTTGGCGTTTCTACCGCTCAAAAACCTCTCTGGCTTAAACTCCAGTGGATCTTCCCACACATTGGGATCTCTTCCAATGGCCCATATGTTGACCAGAAGACGTGTGTCTTTGGGGATGTAATAGCCTTCCACCTCACATGCTTCGGACGTGTAGTGCGGGAGGCTCAGCGGCGTCGAAGGGTGCAGTCGTAATACCTCTTTGGATATGGCTCGTAGGAAGGGAAGGTTTGGCATGTCAGACTCTTCAAGCCTACGGGTCTTCCCGATTACTTCGTCCATCTCATCTTGAGCTCGCTGCAGGATGGTTGGATTCCTTAGCATTTCTGCGAGCGCCCACTCGATTATGACGGAGGACGTATCAGTTCCGGCGATAAACATATCCTACAAGATATCAGGAGTTGCAGAGGTGTGGCATTTTGTTAGTCAACTGAATAAGCAATAAAGAAGGAAAGGATGGGGAAAGAAGAATAAAGAAGAAATAAACTGTGACCAAAGAACCATAATTTGACCGAGTCAATCTCCGATTTGAGAGTTAGGGAAGATCAGGGGAGTACGGAGAGCTCACAGAGATAAAGGCCTTGATGTTGACGTCAGAAAGAGACACGCCGTCGGCGTCGACTCTGTTAGCCATCACAAGATCCACCACGTCCGGCCTCCCCTTGCGCTCGTGCGTCGTCGCCTCGTGCTCCGTCAAGAGAGCTGTGATCAGAGCGTCTATCTTGAAATGCAGCTGCCGCATGTGCCGCTGCACCCCCTGCAGGTCCATCCACGCGATCGCCGGCACGAAGTCGCCGATGTTGAATTTCCCCGACCACGTCAGCAGCTCCGTGATCGCGTCCTTGAACTGATTCGACTCCTCCCCCTGCGATTCGAACACCCGCCGCGAGAGCATCACCTGCCCGATGATGTTGGCGTTGGCGCACACCAGTGCCTCCGACACCGCCACCGGCCGCGAGTTCCGGCTCGACTCGAGCATGGAGCGGAGAACGCGACCGATCTCGTTGCGGCGAATCGGTGCCCAGTCGGCCAGCGCCTTGCTGCCGAGGAAGTGGAGGTTAAAGAGCTTGCGGAGGAGCTTCCAGCGAGGCCCGTAGTTAGCGAACACGAAGTTCTGGCAGTCGTAGGTGACATCCTTCCGGCTGATGGCGAAGGGGCGGTTGGCAAACTTAAGGTCGAGCCCCTTGAGAAAGGAGCGGGCAGCACTGGCGGAGGACGCGACCACGACCCCTCCGGTGCCCATCTTGAGGTACATGATGGGGCCATAACGTACGGCGAGGTTAGCGAGCGAGGCGTGGGGCATGGGGCCGATCTGCGGCAGCGAGCCGAGGATTGGGATGCCCGCTGGACCAGGAGGGAGCGGGAACCCGCGGATGGATTCGAGTCTGCGACGCAGGAGAAGGTGGAGAAGGACGCTCAAGAGGATGCCGGCGACGAGAACAATATCGAGAGCCATGGAGATGCGCCGGTGGTGCGTCTACTTAGCGGACAGAATGAGAGGAGAGAATGTTAGTTGGGTGTTCTTTTATAGAGAGAAGTGCACACAATGGGATCTCATCAACTAATCCCACGAAACCACCAAACACTCTCCATATGAAAACAACACAATCTATAAAAGGAGATAAAAATTGCATCATCACTCTAAGAGAGACATAAATAAGTGAGATATGAAGTAACAAAAAAAAGGACCTTGCTTTGAAAACAAAGCTGGAAGTTTAATTGGTAAGTGCACCCAAATGAAGGTTCTGAGAGAAAAAAACTTTTGGTGACTCATTGTCAATTGTAGGTTCTTTTTCTTGCGTGGTGTCTAATTTGACGTGACTGTGGTTCCTACAGTCCATCCAAAAAAAAAAAAAAACAGCAAATATGGTCTCGTGAAAAGTAGCTCCCGTAATTCAGAAAACAAGTTAATCATCTTCCTACATAATCTCAAGCTGAGAGGATCGTGATTTGTAATTTGGTACATCCAAACTATATCAGCATGCATTGATACAAGCCTTGGATCAATGCTATATTAGTTCATATCGATGCACCAACAGTAGGTAAACCATTTACTTTTAAAAAAATTACTAAGGTTTATTTTTAAAAAAAATATTTTATATAGAGATTGTGATGATACCAGTCCTATATTGAGTGATACCGCCGTTACATAGCATAGTGGTATTACCCAACATGGGTTCGATACAGGTTGTATAGTTTCATTTACATTTCTCCGCATACTAATAACTTAAATGCTTAACAAAAATCGTACATATAGAATCAGGCTTATTAATATTGCAAACCTTCGAAAAGGTTATTCCTATAATCTCTAGGGCAATCTAAAGGACCATGTTGCAAACCTTAGAAACAAATTGTTCCTCTTACTTTAGATGCAATCTCAAGGACTCCGTGATCAATTGTTAATATAATCACATCAAAAAGTTAATAAAGAACCAGCATTAGTTAAAAACACAAAATCTTAAATTTTGAACCTAATCATATTTAAAGAGAATATTATACAAATTAGTTCATTCATCTTATTTGTCAGTGAAGCAGGAGTAGATGACTGTTTAACAAAAAAGCAAAAAAAAAAAAAAATTATCATTTGCTATATATATAAGTCACTCACACTCTCGGGGTTGGATGTAGGGGGTAAGTCCAAGGTCATTAAATTAGCGTAAGTAACACTTCAGAATGTGAGTGATCAGGTTCCCTTCGTCGAGGAGGGAAAAAGGGGGGCGGTCCAGTCACTCCAAGGGCTTGTTGGGCAGGTGGGACGTCTTTCCCGAGGTTGTTGAACGTTCCTACGACATCAAGCCCTCCTAGTATCAAAATATTACTGGATGTTGTATCGTGACCGATCAGTCAGCATGGCACGGTTCAGCCTGCATGAACATAATTGACTCAGTGGGATTCGAAGGCTCGGGGAAGTTTGGCGAGGTAGTTGGGCTTCGTGATATAGCAGCTCCTTGGGTTGCAGGGGTCTGTCGTGTCGGTCTAAAGGGGGCATCTCGGACCTACAAGAAGGCCTACGTTAAGGGTGTGTGTGCACGACTAGGCCCCTCTGATGGTTAAGTTAGCGTTCGGGGGTAGAGATTCTAATCGGGTGTCAGAAGGTTCCGAGCGGTTTTTAGGAGGAAAAGGTCGGGAGTCCGGAAAAGTCCCCTCTTTAGACTACAGTAGGGAATATTTATACCTATCGAGTAGAGGAGGGTTGTACCGTGGTGTTTAATAGATTTGGTGCTTTCGACTGAACCGAGATACGACCCTGCACTGGGCGACGCTTTTGTCGGTTCCCAGGGTCTCAATCGACGGGTACGATGCATAGGATAACCGACATGATCTCCGGTCTGACATATCGGGGCTGTCGGATTGCCGAGATGGTTGTTCATGTGGTCCTTGAGCTGACACGTCGAGGTTGATCGATCGGGACGACGTGGTCGTCCACGTGATCGGTTTGCCGAGATGACCGCCCACGTAGACTTCGGGCTATCGTGATTAGGCCGAACTGATGAGCCCAATATTTACCTACTAAGCTTGAATCTTATCTTCACCACTTACTTTTTTATAAAGAAAAAATTAACTAAATATATTATCAAAGTAGCATAAGATATTAAAATGATAAGTGTCTTAGGAGTTCAAATTAGATTGACATTACTTATAGGATCACATTATAATTATAAATTCAAATAGGAAGAATTATTTATTGATATCAATAAGTTACGTATCTCAAGATGTTGGTGAGTGTAAAAGACATATAGGAAGACACAGTTTTGAAAAAGATTTATTAAAGAGTTATTCAGGGATTAATTTAATAAAATATTCTTTATATTATTTTCACATCATATAATATATAATTTGATTTTAGCTGTAGAGGTAACGAAAGTGCGTAGAACCATATAAATTGTCTGTCAACTTTCTAATATATTTTTTACTTATTAATTTATAACTTATTTTATTTTAAGGTTTTCTATCTCCCAATATATTTAAAGGCACACCATCTTGAAACATCAGTCCAAGAAAGCAGCTCGCAAGAATTTCTTATTCAACCAATTTGCAGTTGTTTTTGTGATACATTTAAGTAGGACAGTGAAACAAAAAAGGTACAAAATCAGCAAAAGTTGAAATGATATGTGACTTCATTAAGTAGAGATTATTGAACATAATAAGCAGCTTTACCACTTCTAAAGAAATCCAAAAGCAACACCAGTACTCTCAAATGCTAATTATAGATCAACAACACCAGAAAGATTCGACGTTGAACAATCTAAAACCACTTCCTTTTATTTATTTCTAGAAAAAGTTAACTTCATTGCCCAACTAATTCTTATCATCAATATTTAGAAAGCTTGACCCAGCCAATAAAGCAGCGTTGACCAGATTTCTCTTCGAGGATGTGACCCAACTACCAAGATATGAAAGAAGATTACACATTTCATCATAAAATTCATTATATATATATATATATATATATATATATATATATATATATATATATATATATATATATATATATATATATATATATATATATATATATATATATATATATATATATATATATATATATATATATATATATATATATATATATATATATATATTGAACTCAATTGATTAATTTATGGACTAATATGGTATTACCTAGACACCATCTCCTTCGATTCTACAGACTCACTACGAGCGCAATTGCGTTTGATGAATTAATGTATAAACGATGTCCAGAAGGAGTTCGTCAGGTTGAAGAAAGAACTCGGAGAAAGTTCCATTGGCGGATCCCCCTTCATACCAGAGGTACAAGACAAGCCGATCCCACAACACTTTCGACTTCCAATTCTAGAGGTGTACGATGGTAGCTCCGATCCAATGGAGCACGTAGCTGCATTCAAAGCTCAGATGACACTATATGGGACATCGTATGCCCTAATGTGCTGAGCTTTTCCGACGACCCTGAGAGGGCCTACCCGGATGTGGTATAGTTGGTTGAAATCCTCTTCGATCTTTTGCTTTGACCAGCTCGCCAAAGAGTTCGAGCTGAATTTACTTACCAACACCCATCCGAGGCTGACTGTTGCATCCCTCCTCGGGATGAGTCAAAAGGAGGACGAGCCATTGGAGCAGTACATCACTCGATTCATGATCAAAATCAGGGGGATGCCCGATGCCCATCCATCCCTTGTGATCCAGGCCTTTCTGATCGGGTTGCGATCATCCCACTTCTTTTGGTTGTTGGTCGAACATCCACCCACAAAAGTCCTTGAGATGTTGCAAAGGGACAACCAATATATCACCGCCGAAGCGCTAGTGGCTAGCAAGCGTGAGGACCAAAAGCAACCCTACGTTGACTCTTCCCGAGGCCCACCCCCGGGACCCTCGAGAAAAAGAATGGAGAGGACCGAGCCGACCATCCCGAGGTCCCTGAACACTCCCCTCAACTCTACTCGGACTGAAATTTTTCTCCAAGTCCGGGAAAAGGGTCTCCTCAAGGCACCCAATCCAATGAAATCCTGACTTGAGGAGCGAGATCGAGGGCGCTACTGTTATTTCCATCGTGAGTACGGCCATGACACGGAGGAATGTTATAATCTCAAGAATCAGATTGAAGACCTTATTCGCTAGGGCCACCTCAACCAGTATCTAAGGAAGCCGTGCGAGACCTCGCTCCACCTGAAGGGTCCAATGGAGAAACAAATAGATGCCATTGTCAGTGGACCAGCCTCGGGAGGTGATAGCTCCTTGGCCCGTAAAGCTTATGCCCGAACTATGGTGCAAAAGAGGCCCCGACAGGAGCATGACCTCAAGATCACCTTCAAGTTAGGGGAAAAGGAATATCCAGATCATGATAATGCATTGGTGATTTCGGCTCGGATAGCAAATGCCCGGTCAGGCGGATTATGGCCGACACAGGAAGCTCGGCCAATATTTTATATTTCGATGCTTTTCAAATACTTGGTATGACTGATGGGACCTCGTCCCCATGACTTCCACTTTGATAAGATTCACTCGAGATGCAATCACTCCCCCTAGCGTCACTACTCTTCCCGTCACCATTGGAGAGGAGCCAAGGACCAAGACATTGATGGTCCCATTCATGGTGGTCAAGCTCCCCTCGGCATACAACGTAATTATTGGTCGCCCAACTCTCAACAAATTGAGAGCCACTGTCTCGATGTATCATCGCACCGTGAAGTTCCTAACAAGCCTGGAGCAGGCAAAGCAAGGAATGACCCCCAAGATCAGATGGCAACAACTCTCTCCAAGAAGATTAAAAAAATAAAACCCTGGCTCTTGACTCCCAAGGAACCCAAGAAATCTATTCCATGCCCTGAGCCTACCGAACAGGTGCTAGAGATTCCCTTAGATCAGGGTTGTCCAGAGAAGACTATCAAGGTCAAGTCAGCTCTTCCCGAAAACCAACACATCTAGCTCATAGAGTTTCTCGGGCAAAATGCTGACATCTTCGCCTGGTCGCCAAATGACATGCCAGTCATCCACCTAGAGATAACCCAACATTAACTCAACATACTACCGCAGACCTGACTGATCTAGCAAAGACCCTGTAAATTCACCCCCGATCGATAGAAGGCTATCGAGGAAGAAGTAGACTGGTTGTTAGATGCAAGCTTTATCACAGAAGTTAAGTAACCAACCTGGCTATCTAATATAGTCATTATCAAAAAAGCTAATGGAAGCTGGCGTATGTACATTGATTACACTGATCTTAATTGGGCATGCCCGAAGGACTGCTACCCTCTCCCAAGGATCGACCAATTAGTAGACTCCACCTCGGGCTACAAATTGCTTTCCTTCATGGACGCATTTTCGGGTTAGAACCAGATCCAAATGGCTCCACAAGATCGGGAGAAAATAATGTTTATCACACATTAAGGCACTTACTACTATAAGGTGATGTCGTTCGGGTTAAAGAACGCCAGGGATACATACCAAAGAATGGTCAATCGATTGTTCAAAAATCAAGTCAAATGAAATGTTGAAGTTTATGTGGACGACATGATCATCAAGAGCAAATTTGCCCAAGCCCACCTCTCGGATCTCGCTGAGACATTCTAGACCATTAGGAAGTTTAGGATGAGGCTTAACCTCGCAAGTGTGTGTTCGGGGTGGCCTTAGGAAAATTCCTGGGCTTCATCATTGATCAACAAGGAATTGATGCGAATCTTGAGAAGGTCAAAGCAATCACTGACATGTAGCCGCCTCGGACGATCAAAGAGGTTCAGCGACTTACCGGGAGGCTGGCCGCACTAAGCCAATTTATCTCCCAAGCAGGTGACAGGAGCCTACCCATCCTCCGGGCCTTGAAGCAAGCAAAGGACTTCAGTTGGAGTCTCGACCGTGAGTAAGCTTTCGAAGACCTCAAGAACCACCTCGCCCAACTACCTCGACTCACCTCAGTCATTCCGGGAGAGGCACTCGAGTTGTACCTCATCGCCTCGGAGCACGCGCTTAGCTCGATCCTAGTTTAGCTCGACGAAAAAGAACAGCGACCCATATACTAATTCCAGTCACATTTTAAGCGGTCCTAAGGAGCGCTACCCCCTGATTGAGAAGTTGGTGTTTGCCCTCATCCTTGCAGCGAAGAAACTATGACCATATTTCCAAGCTCATACGATCAGAGTAATAACCAATCAGCCCCTGCATTAAGTTATTTCTAAATTTGATGTCGCAAGTCAGATGCTTAAATGGTCAGTTGAACTCAACGAGTTCGACTTGCAACATATCCCGAGGACAGCTATCAAAGCCCAAGTAGTGGCCGACTTCATCTCGAAATTAACCACTCCTGAGTCCACCTAATCGAAGCTGACCTGGATGCTACACGTTGATAGATCGTCGAACATAGTAAGAGGAGGGGCGGGACTTGTCTTGAAAGACCCCTCCGAACGAGCATAGGAGCATGCACTGTAGCTTGAGTTTAACCACAAACAATGAAGCTGAATATGAGGCACTCCTGTTCGATTTACGCCTGGCGACCAAGCTCCAGGTCGAGCATATTGAAATATGTTAGGACCCTAGCTAAGTCGGGTCCTAGTCGATTAAGTCGAGTCCTTAGATTGGGCCTTGTTAGTCAACCTAGACTTGAAATTAGATCGGCTAGGAGAAGAATTGAGTCTATTGTTATAAATCAGTCCAAATCCTAGTAGGGTTAGGATTCAACTGAACTGGAGTCTGATTAGGAGTCGGAGTTGGATACGGGTCAGAGTCAATTGAGTCATGAATGTAATAAACCCTAATCTAGCCACCACCTCTAGTAAAGAAGTGGTTGGCTAGGTTTAGGGAGGAGTCCTTATGGGATGAGAGTCTCCTAGCCACCTCCTCCTCTTAAGAGAGGCCGACTAGGGCAAGAGAGGGAGAGTTCCACTTAGCTTGGACTCTTTCTAGGGTGGAATAAGAATAAAGTTAGGAGTTAGAGACCCATATAGCCACCGGCCACATCAAGGTTAGGAGTTGGCTAGGGGTTAGGAGTTGTGAGGAAGATGAGTCTTAGTTAGAGTAGGAGATTCACTAGGAGTTGGAGTCTTCCATTAGGGAGGAGTCCTTATGAAGTATGAGTCCTATTATGAGTTAGGGTTTAGAAGCCTATAACATCTTGTATTCACCCCCTCTTTTCATCATCAATAGATCAATATTATTTTTAACCTTTATTAAGAAAACCTAGGAGGGAGGAACCCCTATAGAGTTCCAAGGAGGCCGATCCCCTGTAGAGATCATCCTAAGCTTAGAATCCGTAAGGGTTATAACACTTGGTATTAGAGCAGCATTCTTGATGTCTTGCTACCCTTCCACAGCTGCCCATCATTCGTCCATAGCCGCCTAAGCAATTCTCACAATTGTTTAGATCGTCGTCGAATTTCGCCATCATCTCCACTACTGCAGATCACCTTTTGATCTCCCCACGAATTGTAATAGGTTCTAGTTTTCTACCTCACTGCTGTTGCAATTTAGTTATCCGTAATCCAAAAAACCAAAAAAAATTATTCCTATCTCGCTGTATAAACTCTTCGTCGTAAAGTCTCTATCTTTACGATAAAAGTTGTGCTGCATAATTCAGTCGCATACCACTACCTGTTTTGATCTTGTTGCTACGATTTTCTGTTCAACCCCTGAAGGAGCTCTATATATTTTGATCTTTGAGGGGGATCAACCCTTGGAATGCTATAGGGGTTCCTCCTTCCTAGAACTCGGCACAAGGCTGAATAAAAGATGATCTTTACTTGATAAAAGAGAGGGGGTGACTATATCATTATATAGGGTTCTAAACCCTAGCCTATGGGGGTGCTTGTCTAAATAAAATTACCCCTTTGCCCCTCCTATAGTTGACTTAACTAAAGGAAATCCTGGTCGAATAGCCCAGTGAAGAGGGCGGTGGCCACTAAGCCCTAAGGCCCCAATCTAAAGTCTAGCCACACTTCTTTATAGGATATAAATGGCTAGGTGGGGTTTTATTATAATCTCACAGGATTTTTATTGACTAATTCTAGGTTGATTAGGACTCCCCTACTGGAGTCCTATCAAGCCCGCCCTCTTTGAATCAGCCTTGCCCTCAAGGCTGAGGGTCCATAAATTATGAGAATTGGCTCTTCAGCTCCTTATAAGACTCCCACGTTGCATCTTCGGATGGTAAATTATTTCACTTCATAAGTACTTCAATTAAAGGGTGTCGACGGCGCATCACAATCCTCTGATCAAGTATAGCTTCGGATTGAGTTTGAATCTCGCTATCATTTGTAGTGCTCGGCAATTGAGTCTGAGCCAACTCACATTCTCCCAATTTCGGCTTTAGCAAGGATACATGGAAGACGAGATAGATCTTAGTGTCATATGGAAGCTTTAATATGTATGCCACGACCCCAATACACTCCAAAATTTGATATGATCCATATAATTGTGGAGATAGCTTCATTGACGCTATGGTGTTGATTGACAACTGCTTGTATGGTTGTCAACGAAGGTAGATCTAATCTCCTATCAAAAATTCTCGCTCACTCCGGTGAGTGTCTGCTTGTTGCTTCATGCGGGCTTGGATGATAGTTATGTTGTCTTTCAGCAGCTATAGAAGCTTATCCCTGTCAATTAAGTGTTGGTCAACCTAATCCACTTTGGTCGCACCAATTACAGATTTAGGTATTACAGGGGGTGATCGGCCATATAATACCTCATAGGGGGTACATTTAGTTGATGAATGATAAGTTATGTTTTACTGCCATTCGGCCCAAGGAAGTCACATTGTCCACTCTTTGGGCCGGTCACTTGTGAAGCACCATAAGTAAGTCTTGAGGCAACTGTTGACCACTTATGATTGGCTGTCTATTTGTGGATGATAGGCTGTGCTCATCTTCAATTGGGTGCCTTGTAGTTGGAAGAGCTTAGTATAAAATTTACTTGTAAACACCCTGTTACGGTCACTCACAACCGCCTTTGGCATCCCATATAGTTTTACAATGTTTTTCATAAAAAGTTGAGCAATACTGGCAGTGGTATAAGGATGTCTCACAACACATAAATGAGCATATTTAGTTAGACAATCTACCACCACAAAGATCATGCTTTTACCTTGAGATGGTGGTAGCCCTTCGCTGAAGTCTATGGAGATGTCAGTCCATGCTGAGTCCGGTATAGGTAGTGGTTGTAGTTTTTTCAGACTTGTCATTGTTTCATCTTTTTACTGCTGGCATACATCACATTTAAATACATAATCATAAATCGATCTTTTCATACCTCTTCAAAAGAAGTTTTGCTTCACCCTCTTATATGTTCTTAAAAATCTGGAGTGCCCTGCTGAAGGTGAAGAGTGCATCTCATGCAAAATAATTTTGATGCAAGGGGAAGAAGGAACAATTACAATTTGGTCTTTGTAGCGTAAGTCCTTCGAATCCCAAGTGTAGTGACCCATGGAACCCAGATTCTTCTCCAATTTTTTTGTAATGCCTCAGGTTTCTGGGTTGCTCTTCCATTCCTCTCTAATATCTTTGAGGAAGTCAGTGGAGGGAATGGAGATGGCTGAAATTTTGGCTTATCCCGGTAGCCGAGATAAAGCATCTGTAACAACATTCTCTTGCCCCTTTGAATAAATAATTTCATAATCAAAGCCAAGAAGTTTAGTTACCCATCGTTGTTGCTCCGAGGAAGATATTTTCTGCTCTAAAAAATACTTGAGGCTTTGGTGGTCGGTCTTAATATGGAAGCTTCGACCGATCAAGTAAGGTCTCCACTTCATGATGACGTGTACGATGGCAAACATTTTTTTATCATACACGGACATTTTAAGATGAGAGGGAGATAAAATCTTGTTGGTGTAAGCAAGAGGTCGGTCATCTTGCATTAGAATAGCCCCAATTCTAACTCTGGATGCATCGGCCTCAATCACGAAGGTGTGACTGAAATCGGGCAGCGCTAGGAATGGCGTCGTCGTCATGGCTGCCTTGAGTTGTTCAAAGGCTATGGAAGCTTTATCCGACCATAAGGAGTCTTTCTTCGGTAGGAACATGAGTGGGACACTGATTTTGCCATAATCTTTCATGAATTTTTGATATTATCCCGTGAGTCCAAGGAAGCCGTGCAACGATTTTATGTTTGTAGGTTTCAGCCATCCTTGCATTACGTCAATTTTTGTCGGGTCTACCAGCACTCCATCCTCTGATATAATGTGCCTTAGATACTCCACTTTATGCTGTAAAAAGTTATACTTTGATTATTTAACATAAAGGGTATTCTCCCAAAGGATTATTAGAACAATTCGCAAGTGCTGAAAATGCATATCAAGTGTAGGGCTATAAATGAGAATATCATCAAAAAATACCAACACAAACGGTGATGGATTGCTATTTCAAGAGTCATCTAACTTTTATCGTCTGCAGGTTGGAGTAACCGGCCAGCGCGTGCACTGCATAGTCAGCCGGTTGGGGCTCTTCTGATAGGACTATAGCAGGGTTGAGTCCTAATCTCCCTAGAAGTAGTCAATAAAATCCTGTTAGATTGTAATAAAGTCACTCCTATCTTATAAAGGAGTATGGCTAGGATTTAGATTAGCCCTCAGGGCTTAGTGGCCGCCCCTTACTAGGTTGGTTGGCTAGGGTTTTCCCCTGCTTAGGTCGGCTATAGAGCCAACCTAGTCGCCCCCTGTTCCTATTAAGACAGGTTGGCTATAGGAGGGGCAAAGGGATAATTTTACTTAGGCAAGCACCCCCTTAGGCTAGGATTTTGATCCCTATATAATGATGTAGCTGCCCCCTCTCTTGAAGTAAGCAATTATCAATTTTATTTCAACCTTGTGCCGAGTCTAGGAGGGAGGAACCCCTATAGCGTTCCAAGGGTTGATCCCCCTCAAGGATCAAAATCTATAGAGCTCCTTTTGGTGTTCTATCATCTGGTATCAGAGCTGCAATTTTGCTACCCCCGTAGCCATCTCAGCCACCTCCACCTTCCTAAGCAATTCCCACAATTGCTGCGACACGCGCCTCTACCTTCCACCCCAACCGTAGATTAAATCAATCTGCCGTTGCCTCCTGCGTTTGATCTGGAAATCTGGTATTTTTTCTTATCATCCAAGCCTCTTCAGTACTGTAAGATTCCTTACTTGACACATTGAAGATTTTTCCCAAATTTTATCCGCTGTAAATTTCGTTTGTCGCAAACGATATCGTTGTTGCGAAGGTGAAACACTGCAGAAATTTTTAGCTGTGCTTTTGCCTCTTGAAACCAGTTTATTTCTTCTCCTTTCTGGCTAAAATTTTTATACAATTCCCAAGATCAAGTTGGCTTTCATGTGGATTGGATTTCTTGAAAAAACTCCTAGAACCAGTTTTCTTGTGCAATCTTTCACCAGCACGCAGTTCTGGAATTTTTACAATGAAGGATCTATATTTCGTCTTTCACCCTATTTCCCTAATGTTACGTTGCCAAAATTTCGCCAAACATTTTATTGGTCTTCTAAACATCTAAACCAAGGGTTTTTGCATAATTTCCTTAAATTTTACTTTGGAAATTACATCAAGAAGTCATCATTTTTCCGACGTAAAATCTGTTCGGTTGGACTACACATCGCCGCACTTTGTTTTATCAAATTCTATCGGATTTGAGTGCTATTTTTTGTGGGATTTTAGACTCTTTTTTTCTCATCTCTAAACCCTACCATTCTCACTAAAAACTCGTCCAAATCTTACCCTAAACTGAAACCAAACAGCCACCCAAATCAGCCCTAATCGTAGCCTACTTCCTTATCGATCCACTTACCTTTTTAGCCAACTTTCCTTACCAAGACACTTACCTTTGCTGCCATATATCCCAGATCTAAAATCTATTTCCCTAACTTTCATCTACTGCTATCACAGCCCTAAAACCACACCAATTTGCATCCTAAACTCTACAAAATTATAGCCCCAAATTGCACCCAAAACAGCCACAAACCGCACCCAAAAACCAAAGCCTTCGGTCCACCAACCTTTCAACTGCTCAATCTCCCTTATCCCTTCAACCACAGCACGCATCTTTCACTGCCCAACACTGTCAACAGTGATCTCTTGCTGCCATCCTCCTTGATCGCAACCAACAGCGATCGTTGCGGTAAAAAGCTACCAGCAGCGATCTTTCACTATAATCTGTTTATATCGCAGCCCGCAACAATCGTTCGCTGCCAACTATCTTGATTGCAGCCAGCAACAAATTAAACATAACAGTAGCTGTCTCTCGCTCCATACCACTATTGCCCTCCTCCGCAACAGTCGTGTACATTGCTACCCCATCGTCCTCCTATTGCAGACCCTTGCTACAATCGATGCCACCTGCAGCCATAAAGTCACACCGCAGCTGCAGCCGATGTTGTTGCTGCCCTCTTCTTCCTCCACCATCGCTATTGCCTTCCAACTCAGATCTCTTGGCTGCCATCTTCCAATAAATATCAACCACCTAAAAAATTGCAGCCTCGATGACATTGCAGCGTCAACATTGCAGTATCACCGAAGGACCGCAGCCGACGTTACTGCTACCATTTTCTTCCTCCACCGTTGCTACTACCCTTGGTTGCCATCCTCCACTTGGAGACTTGATCACTGCAGCCCCGACATCACTGCCATTGCTGCCTTCAACCTGAAGATTACAGCTATACTCTTTAATCGGTTTGATTTGACAGGTTGGAGATCCTTACGTCATGACATCAGTGGGCTTATTCGAAGCCAAATTAGAGGCTCTTGAGACGTGTATGGATGTTAAATTATGCACTCTCTTTGAGGAGTTTAGATTGGGCTGGTCACCGAGCCCAATAAGATCACAACACGGTATAAATTTGGATTGTAAAAAGAATCTTAGAACTAGCGATGATCCGTCAAACCTCCACCATCCAAGAGTACCAAACCAGGTTTGAAAGGTTATCTAATCAAACTTATGATTGGTCTAAAAAATCGATATTGAGAACTTTTATTGAGGGCTTGAAGCCAGAGATTCATGAAGAAGTTAAAGCGTGACAGTCATACACACTTAAGGCAGCCATCTCCTTTACATGACATCAAGAGGAGCGATTGAACTATGAAGCTCAGAAGACTAGAGTTCCTCCCCGACCAACGACACCAAAGCTTTCACCTCCTCCTACTATCAGCCGACCCCCTCAGCCATAGAAATTAATAAGAGAAGACCTTCATGACGGATCGACAAAGGGCCTATGTGGGTATTGTGGTAAACTGTGGAGCCTATAACACAAATGTAAAAAGGAGACACCGCTGATGATTGCACCCACTGAAGAACCCAAACTTGAAGATACGACTCTCGAGCCCAAGGAGAAGGATACACCACAACCGGCCACCTGCATGGTCCCTACCTTAGCCGGCTACACCAACCTGCAAAAATTGAAGATCGAAAGGTTTCTCGGGCAGTAGTCCGTCATCATCATCATCGACGCCGGGAGCACACACAACTTCATGAGCAGTAAGGTTGCTGCCCACTTAATGCTCCAAAAAGAAGATTACAATGGGTTCGAAGTCAAGATAGCTAATGGCCAAATTCTGAAGTGCAACCAGAAGTGCCCGCGGGAAAAACTGATCCTATAGGAGCAAGACATAGTTGCTAATTTTTCCTCCTCCCTCTTGATAGTTCTGATATAGTGCTTGACATTGATTGGTTGTCCACGATTGGAGATGTTTTCTGGAATTTTTCGAAGCTAACCACGAAATTTTTCAGAAAAGGAAAGCAGATGATTCTATGAGGGAGCCCAACAACTACAACCACAACACCACACTTGGAGGGGGTACCAAAAGAATAATCCAATGGTTTTCCAATTCAAATTCAAGAGTTTCATGAGATTGAAGATAAAAAATCCCTCCCACAACTTGCTGAAGTTTTGGGCGTCTCCACCTAACCGAGCCGACTACCTCCTCTGAAACTGGCCGACCCCCCTATGCTGAACAGGTCGAAACTTCTATCAGTTGTTGTTCAACCAGATTACTTCATACAACCTCAAAAGGTCAAAGATAAAAGGGTCATCCAAGAGATGACAGAGATACAGATTGTTCGACCATGCTTATTTCCCACTACAACACGTCCCTACATCCTTTTCCCTGGAGATAAGCTACTTATAAAGTGTTATATCCTATTGAACTCACCATGGTTGCTGATGCAACACTTCTAGATCTCAGGTGACTTCCATGACTTTCCCCAGGATCAGACCATGATGCTTAAAGACTTCCTTAATGATGACCTCTGATCTATGGCCCAAGACCGCAAGAAAATTGAGCCACTCCAGTGGCGAAATTAGAAAAATGGAAGAAAGTTTCCTAAGAAAGACTAAGTCCCCCTTCATCTCTAGCTCCACCAGCATGAAATTCAAGCCTCAAGAAAGTGGTCTCCCTATTTCTTTGGGCCTTGCAAAATTGGGGATCACATTGGAGCCCTAACTTGGAGATCAAATCCATGCACCAGATCAAAATTACAGTTGATCCTCCAAGCATCCCACCTCAAATGGAAATTTCAAGACGACGACTCAGCTCAAGTTCTTCTAACTGACACCCAAGCTGATAAGGAGCTGAAGATCCGATTCCTTGAGTTCATGGAACTTCAGCCTTGAGGACAAGACTAATTTTAAGAGGACGGGTTTGATAGGACTCCAAAAGGGTTGAGTCCTAATCTCCCTAGAAGTAGTCAATAAAACCCTGCTAGATTATAATAAAGTCACTCCTATCTTATAAAGGAGTATGACTAGGGTTTAAATTAGCCCTTAGGGCTTAGTGGTCGTCGGCTCCTTACTGGGTTGGTTGGCCAGGGTTTACCCCTGCTTAGGTCAACTATAAAGCCAACCTAGTCGCCCTATTCCTATTAAGGCAGATTGGCTATAGGAGGGGCAAGGGGATAATTTACTTAGGCAAGCACCCTCTTAGGCTAGGGTTTTGATCCCTATATAATGATGTAGCCTCCTCCAATCTTGAATCAAGCAAATATTAATTTTATTTCAGCCTTATGCTGAGTCTAGGAGGGAGGAACCCCTATAGCGTTCCAACAGTTGATCCCTCTCAAGAATCAAAATCTATAGAGCTCCTTCTGGGGTTTTATCATCTTCCTCTGTGGCTTCATTTTCAAGTTTGAGGTCTTCTTCAGATGGTATGGTATCCTTATCCTCTACTGGTTTGATGATGAGGAGCCGCCCCTTTTTGCAGTAATGTTCTCGGCTCCATGGTTAATCATAATGCCAACACAACCCCTTGGTCGATCATTCACGAAGCTCGTCTCTTGTTAATTTTTTTGGTGTAGGGGCTCGGATGACAGTAGAGGGGGCTGAAGGCTTCGGCAGGGCTGGTCAGGGAGCGACCCTTGTCATTCACATTTTATTGTTCAATCTTTCTTCTTGGATTCTTGCGAAGGAAATCGCTGGCATAAGAGTGTACGGTTGCCATGCCATTACTTCTCCTCGAATCTCTAGCTTTAGGCCCTCAATAAAAGTCATTAAAAGTTACTTTTCAGACCAATCCATAGTTTGGTTAGATAAACATTTAACTCTTGTTTGGTATTCTTGTATTGTAGAGGTTTGCCGAATCTTCTCCAATTGTCCGTTGATATTGTTGAAATCGATTAGTCCAAAGCGATTTAGTAATCTTTCCTTGAATCATTGCCAAAAGAGACCTCCATGGGTGTGCTCAAACTAATTAAACCACTGAATAGTGTCTCCCTCGAGGTGGATGACAGCAATCTCCACCCGTGTAGCGTCGACGGTTCAGTAGAACCGAAAATAGCGTTCTGTGCGCGAGATCCATCCGATTAGGTCTCCTTCTTCCCATCTAATGAAGTCAACCTTCATGCGTGGATTGTTTGGATCATGAATGATGTGACCATGCTCTTGAGGATCATCTTGTTGATCTGAAGTTTCTCCTTGCTGTGATTTCCTCGGGCTCGATGGTTGGCCCATGTTGAATTCGATGAAAAGGGATTAGATCTTCTCCTCTATGTGGCTTTCAAAGGCTTCAAACTTGGCGTTAATAGCCTCCAATGATGCCATGGTATAGACTTCTAGATCTATAATGTTAAGGTCCTTTTTCTATTGTCGGGTTAGTGGCATAAGAATTTTTGGAGAAGAGGTGGCCGGTTGGATGGGTGGGTCGGGTAGATGGAAGTAGGCTGCGGTTAGGGTTGATTTGGGAGGCTATTTGGGATCAGTTTAGAGTGCAGTTTGGAAGGGTTCTTGCTGAGGATGGTAGGGTTTGAGGATGAGAGAAAGAGAGTCCAAAAACTCATAAAAAACAAGACTCAAATCTGATGAAATTCGATGAAGAAAGGTCTTTGTACATGCTATCTTGCTGAATAGAATTTACATTGGAGAAACACTAAATTCTCGACGTAATTTATGGAGGAAAACCCAAGTAAAATATGCAGAAATTTGTCACAAATCCTCGGTTTAGATGTGGGTAATATCAGCAAACAAGTTTGACAAAATTTCAGTAGCATAACGGTAGGAAAGTGGATGAAAAGATGGAAGGCAGATTCTTCATCCTAAAATTCCAGCAATGCACGACGAGGAATTACAACACTTTAACTCCGATTTCATAAGGAATTTTTTCTAGAGATCAATCTTAGATGAAATCTAAGATGATCTATGAATTTGTGTAAAAGTTTTAGCCAAAAAAATTAGCAAAAGTTTGGTTTCAAGAAGCAATAATTGGTTAAAAATTTTCTCAGAAGCGCTCTAGCGCTATCCGTTACCCGAACTCGTAGGTTACCTGTCCCATCTTTTCTAGCCCAGACTGGAACCCTCGGGAGGCTTTGTACTCGGCCACAACTTTGGAGCCCTCCGCCTTTAGCTCGAACTACAACAACTCGGCCCCCTTTGTCAACGATAGGACTTTATCTTTGAGTTGATGACGAGACTCCCGAACCTCCCTCAACTCAATCTGGGCGGAGTCGGCCACCAACTCAAGGTCCCTGTGGCACTGCTCGGAGGTCTCGAGTTCAGCCTTAAGCCGCTCCACCTTCGACTGCAACTCAGCGGCCCACTTTACAACAGCTGCCTTAGCTTCTGAGCTTGAGCCCATCTTCAACTCTTTGTTCTTGGCCCGCAACACCAAGTTCCTCTCGTGCATGAGATGAATCATCCGTCCAGTGTCATGGAATTAATTGATCAAGGCCCCGACAAAGTGAAGACCCTGTTGAGGATAAAAGGGCAGATTAGAAACACAAATAAAACTCAACCGAGGAATTTTAGAAGTCATGTACCCAATCGACTGACTTGGCGGCTCGATCTATCAACTCCTCAGAGGAGAACTCGTATAACTGCTTCGCGAGATCGGGATGCAATGGCCCCCTCACATATTCCGTGGCAACCGATCCATCGGTCCATACCCGAGTTGAGGTTATGAAGTTCCGCCATCGCGCTTTTAGAGGCTCCTCGGCTTCATCTCCCGGCAACTCTGACATCTGCACGGCGAAGTACCGATCCTTCCCCACCCGATCATCCACTTCACACAACTCCCTCAAGGAGAAGGGATGACTAGGGCACGACAACTTCAGCCGGCTCTTTTCCCTTGTCGTGGTGATCTCTCTCAAAGATCCCCTTGACCTTCTTCAGATGCTTGGAGACCACCACCTTCATCTTCTTTTTCGGTGGTTCACTCCCCCCTTCGTCGGGACGCTTCTCTCCATGCGCAGAACATACCCCGAGCACCTCAATAAGGGCTTCGGGGGGAGGTGGTGGTACAGGTTGGCCCGCAGCATGACCTGCCGACTTCTTCACCCTCATGAGATTAAACATGTCTGCAAAACAAGAGCAAAAGGTCAATTTGTTGAGCTAAGAGAAGACTAGTTAATCGACCAACAAAGCGAGACATACATTTTAGGACCCTAGCTGAGTCGAGTCCTTAGATTAGGCCTTGTTGGCCATTCTAGACCTAGCATTAGGTCGGCTAGAAGAAGATTTGAGTCTATTGTAATAAATCAGCCCAAATCTTAGTATGTTTAGGATTCAGCTGAACTGGAGTCTGATTAGGAGTCGGAGTTGGATATGAGTCAGAGTCAATTGAGTCATGAATGTAATAATCTATAATCTAGTCGCCACCCTATAGTAAAAAAGTGGTTGGCTAGGGTTAGGGAGGAGTCCTTATGAGATGGGAGTCTTCAAGCCGCCTCCTCCTCTTAAGAGAGGCCGGCTAGGGCAAGAGAGGGAGAGTCACACTTAGTCAACCATATAGCCACCAACCATATCATGGTTAAGAGTTGGCTAGGGGTTAGGAGTTGAGGGGAAGAGGAGTCTTGGTTTAGTAGGAGTCTTAGTTTATCTGGAGTAGAAGTTGATTAGAAGTTGGAGTTTGTTGGAGTATAAGTCCTATTAGGAGTTAGGTTTTAGAAGCCCTATAAATAGCTTGTATTCTCCCCTCTTTTCATCATTAATAGATCAATTTTATTTCAGCCAATGTGCAGAAAACCAAGGAGGGAGGAATCCCTATAGAGTTCCAAGAAGGTTGATCCCCTATAGAGATCACCCCAAGCTTAGAATCCACAAGGGTTATAACACTTGGTTCCAGAGCTACGTTCTTGGCATCTCGCTACCCTTCCACAGCCATCCCTCATCCTTCCATAGCCGCCCAAAGCAATTCCCACAATTGCTTAAAGATCGTTGTCGAATTCCGCCGTCATCTCCACCATTGCGGATCATCCTTTAATCTCATCATAAATTGCAACAGGTTATAGTTTCCTACCTTACTGCTGCTGCAGTTAAGTTATCCTTATTCTAAAAACCTAAAAAAATTATTCCTATCTCACTGTACAAACTTTTCGTCGTAAAGTTTCCATCTCTACGATGAAAGTTACACTGCAGAATTTGAGCCACATAACACTACTTATCTGATCTTGCTGCTACATTTTTCTCTGTCCAAATCTCTACAGAATTTTTACGATGGCTTTGGCACTTCCTAATAGTAGATTTTCTTTTGGTTTCGTTGAAAAATTATCAATATAAATCGTTGATCTTTTATGTCCAAACTGCTGCACTTTGGACACAAAATTCTGCTATAGTTCATACCCGTGATCTTTGATTTTACTAAACCTTTTGCTGTCGTTTTCTTTCGTGAAATATTTTATGCCATTATCTCTTCCTTACTAGTAGATTACCCTTGAGTTTTACTTAAATCTTTATTGTGAATTGTTGGAAAAGATTACATCTTTACTGTTGGAATCTTTTTGACAAAAAATATGCTGCCGCACCTTTGTCATTCTTCTTCTTCTTAACCTACCAAAACCTAACCATCTTGCTACCACCAACCAAGTCATCGTTAGGGCACCCCTCTAGCCTTAAGATGCTGCTGTCATAACCTATTTCCAGAACCCAAACAACACCCAAAATTGCAGCCCAAACAGCAGTCTTCCGCATCCACTGAACCTTCTGTTGATCCTTACCCTCTGCAACCACCAATCCTACCAAACCGGTTGCTGCCATCAATAGCCACCCTAAACCATTCCTCTAACCTTAAACCTCAGCCATCGTACCCCCTATATGACCCCTATATCAGCCCTAAATCACAACCCCAATAGTAATAAAAAACAACAACCTTTCTGCCCTAAATTGCAGTCATCTACTCTTGATTCACCACCTCTTTCGGTCATTAATCCAACCCAACCAGTTCATACCACTGACCCAACAACAAGAGAAGGACCTTGACATCTTAGATATGGAGGCACATGCAATGGCATCTCAAGGTTCAATCGATGCCAAGTTGGAGGCGTTTGAATCACGCATAGAGGATAGTTTGCACGCCTTATTCGTCGAATTCAGATTGGGCCGATCTCCGAGCCCAACAAAATTCCAACAAGGTGAAAGTTCAGAGAGGCCTTCCAAAAAGGAATAATGAGCCACTGATATGATGCCGCCATGCATGAGGGTGGACTTCCCTCGATGGGAAGAAGGAGACCCAACGGGATGGATTTCGTGCGTCAAACATTACTTCCACTATTACTGAACACCGGAGGATTCCATGGTGGACACCGCTGCCATCCACCTTAAAGGAGATGCAATTTAGTAGTACAATCGGCTTGAATACACCAATGGGGCTCTGACATGGATACAATTCAAGAAAGCGCTATTGAACTGCTTTGGACCGACGAAATATGAGAATATCAACGAACAACTTGCCAAGATTCGACAAACCTCCACAATCCAAGAATACCTGACCAAATTTAAGGAATTATCTTATCTTGCTTGTGATTGGTCCAACAAATGATTATTAGGGATGTTCATCGAAGGATTCAAGTCAGAAATTAAAGGAGGGTTAAAGCGCGGTAGCCCCGCACCATGAAGGCCGTAAATTCTTTCGCACGAATCTAAGAGGAACGACTGAACCAAGATGCTCGGACGATGAGAACCACTCTTGGACTAGCAACATATAAACCTCCCTCTGCTCCTAGCCATTCATTGCTGCCAAAAAAATTAACGAGAGAAAAACTATGCGATAGATTGACAAAGGACCTTTGTTGGCATTGCAATGAACTTTGGAGCCACAACCATCACTGCAAAAAGGGGAGCTTTCCATAATAAAATCTATTAAATAATATGAAGAAGAGGTCTGGGAACCTGAGGAGGAGAATACGAAGGAAGACCCACAACCGGCCGATTACACGACTCATGCTTTAGCTGGCCATGCAAACCCACAAGTAACAAAAGTTGAAAAATCTCTTAAGCAGCATCCCGTTATCATCCTCATCAAGACTAGGAGCACCAAAAATTTTGTGAACAACAAGGTTGCTGCCCAATTGATGCTCCAAAATGAAGTTTGTAGCAGGTTTGATGTTGAGGTAGCCGACGGTCAAATTTTGAATTACGATCAAAGATGTCTGCGCATGAAATTGTTGTTGTAGGACCAAGAAGTAAATGTTGATTTTTCCTCCTTACTCATGATGATTATGAGGTCATGCTCGACACCAAATGGCTGACTATGTTAGGTGATGTTCTTTGGAATGTTTTCAAATTTATCATGAAATTTTTCATCCATGGGAAACAGGAGATCCTACACGGCAAACACGGGAGCAACGTGATGACAGTTTCAACACAACGAATGTAGAACATCTTGTACAAAGTGAACAATGGCTTCCTAATACATTTCTAGCAGCAACATATGAGGGAGCCAAAAAAATTGAAGACCCAAACCTTCTCCAATTGTTTGCTATATTTTTAGATGTCTTTGTTGAACCGCGTAGCCTACCTCCTACCCGACGGCATGATCATCGAATTTTGATTCTTCCGGGCAAACCACCAACAAACACTCAGCTATATCATTATCCTCACCTCCAGAAAGATGAATTAGAGAGGATTATAAAAGAGATGCTTGAAATAAGGGTCAGCCGGCTAAGTTGCAACCCCTATGCTTCGCCAGTGCTAGCTTTACCCGACCTCGACAAAGTGTTTGTGATTGACGCATCGGGAGGTAGAATTTGTGTTATCCACATGCAAGATGGCTGACCCTTAATATGCACCGAGGCTCTCCCTACACTTCACACGATGCTTCTGATATGTAAAGGGGTACTAATTGCTACTGAATTTAAAGTTTGGCATGATACAGGTCAACAGCACGAAGGAGAGAGAAAAATAGGCTTAGTAAAATTACTGCTCCTATCCACCTCAGACTCAGAACGGGCTCACACCACCGGGGACCTTATCAAATGGTAGCCACTATTCCAAAAGAAGGCTCAGTTACTATTAAAGAATAACCAAATGACAACTCATGCAAAAAAGAAACAGCCCCCCGACAAATATAGGAGTAGAAGGAAGTTTATTTTTGAAGATTGAGTCTTCCTTCGTCTTCGGCTCTATCAATAGGAATCTATGAAGACTCGAGCCTCATGGAAGTGATCTCCCAATTTTTTTGGACCCTACAAAATTAGAGATCATATTGGAGCCATGACTTGTGGATTGGATTTGTGCACTAATTCAAAATTACAACTGATCCTCCAGGAATCTCATAGCAAATAGAAGTTTAGAGAGAATGACTTAGCCCAGATCTATCCATCTAACACCCAAGTTGATAAGGAGGCCCCAGTTCAACTGATGATCACAGGGATCATAGGATCATGACACATCACCATCATGTCACTACTACTGATGCTGGATCGCAAGAGCAGGATGCACCCACTATAGGAGCCTCGTGAGGAGTTGCAGAGAACCGGAGACATGGAGCTCAACCTTGAGGACAAGGCTAATTTGAAGAGGACGGGTCTGTTAGGACCCTAGCTGAGTCGGGTCATAATTGATTGAGTCGAGTCCTTAGATTGGGCCTTGTTGGCCAACCTAGACCTGAGATTAGCTCGGCTAGGATAAGATTTGAGTCTATTATAATAAATTAGCCCAAATCCTAGTAGGGTTAGGATTCGACTGAATTTGAGTCTGATTGGGAGTCAGAGTTGGATACGGGTCAGAGTCAATTGAATCATGAATGTGTAAACTTTAATCTAGTCACCACCCTATAGTAAAGAAGTGGTTGGCTAAGGTTAGGGAGGAGTCCTTATGGGATGGGAGTCTTTAAGCCGTCATAGTATATGTAAGTGGTCAGCCATGTTGCATCAAAATGGGCTCGATTTTAACTCTAGATGCGTCAGCCTCAATGATGAAGGGTCGACTAAAATATGGCCGCGGTAGGACCAGCATCGTTGTTCATGGCTGCCTTGAGCTTATCAAAGGTCGTGGAAGCTTTGTCTGACCGCTGGAAGGAGTCCTTTTTCAGTAGGGAGGTGAGCGGGGCACTGATCTTTCCGTAGTCTTTTACAAATTTTCGGTAGTAACCCGTAAGTCCAAGGAAACTGCGCAGCGATTTCATGTTTGCAGGTCTCGGCCAACTTGCATTGCCTCTATCTTCGTTGGGTCTATCGTCACTCCATATTCTAATATTATATGCCCAAGGTACTCCACTTTACGATATAAGAAGTTACACTTTGACTATTGAACATAAAGGGTATTCTCCCGAAGAATCGTTATAACAATTCGTAAATGCTAAAAATGAATTTCAAGAGTAGGGCTGTAAATGAGAATGTCGTCAAAGAATACTAGCACAAATTTATGTAAAAACTATAGAAAATGTCATTCATTAGGCTTTGGAAGGTGGAAGGAGCATTAGTAAGTCTGAAAGGTATTACCAAGAATTCGTAGTGTCCGTTGTGCATACGAAATGCCATTTTTGGAATATCTTTAGCACATACCCGAATCTGATGGTACTCGGAATGGAGGTCCAATTTCGTGAAGACTCGGGCTCCTTTTAGTTCATCCACTACTGGTATGGGATACTTATCCTTGACGGTTATGGTGTTTAAAGCCCGATAGTTGACGCACATCCGCCAAGTTTCATCCTTCTTGAGCACTAGCAACACCGGCGAGGAATAGGGGTTGCAGCTTGGCCGAATCACCCCGGTGTTGAGCATCTCCTTTACAATATTCTCAATCTCGTCCTTCTGTAGATGAGAGTAGTGGTACGGCCTTGAGTTTGCTGGTGGTTTGCCCAGAAGAATAAGGATTCGGTGATCATGTTCCCAGGTAGGGGAGAGTCCGCGTGGTTCAACAAAAATATTGGCGAATTCATCCAGCAATTGGACGAGTTTTGGATATGTAATTTGCATGTTTTTCTCCTCTGATGGCTACTGGATATGTATAAAAAAATCGCCATGTGCCTTATGTTGAACTTTCTCCATCTGTTGCGTCGAAACAGTGGAGATATGGCTTTCGCGCTTGCCGCGTAGGGTGACCTATTTGGCTTTGCAATAAAATTTCATAATCAGTTTAGAGAAGTTCCAAGAGATGTCACCTAGTGTCGTTAACCATTCAATTCCTAGCATAGTTTCATAGTCATCAATGGGTAGGAGGAAGAAGTCAGCTATAATCTCTTGATCTTGTAGAAGCAGTTTCACCCACGAGCATTGTTGGTCATACTTTAGGATCCGGTTGTCAGTGACCTTTATGTCAAATTTGTTGCAACCTTCGATGTGGAGCACCATATGAGTAGCAACCTTGTTGTTGAGGAAGTTATATGTGCTCCCCGTGTCGATAAGAACGATGATGGGTTGTTGCTTAAGAAGGCCTCTCACTTTCATCATTTGCAGGTTAGAGTAGCCGGCTAGTGCGTGCAATGTAAAATCGATCGATTGGGGCTCTTCCTCCGCAACTTCTTCTTTGGGCTCAGGGCTCACTTCTGATGGTTCAATATCTTCATCCTCTATTGGTTCAATCACAAGAAGTCACCCCTTTTTGCAGCGGTGATCGTGACTCTATAGCTCGTCGTAGTGCCAACATAAACCCTTGGCAGATCACACCCGAAGCTCTTCTCTCCTGACTCTATAGAAGTCACCTCAACTTTTTAGGTGCGAGAGCTCGGATGACAGTAGAGGGGGTTGAGGGCTTCGGTATTGCTGGTCGGGGAGCGACCCTGGTCCTTCATGCTTTATGGTTCAATCGCTCCTCTTATAATCAGGTGAAAGATATGGCCGCCATAGGCATGTACGGTTATCGCGCTTTCACTTCTCCTCGGATCTCCAGCTTCAAGCCCTCAATAAAAGTTCCCAAAAGTTATTTCTCTAACCAATCATGAGTTTGGTTAGATAATCGTTTAAACCTTGTTTGGTATTCTTGTATAGTAGTGGTTTACCGGATCTTTGCCAATTGTCCATTGATGTTCTCGTAGTCGGTAGGTTCGAAGTGGTTTAATAGTCTTTTCTTGAATTATCACCAGGAAAGACCTCCATGGATGTGCTCAAACCAATTAGACCACTGAATTGTATCCCTTTCAAGATGGATGGCGGCAATCTCCACCATGGAAGCATCTGTGGTTCGGTGAAACCGAAAGTAGCGCTCTGCGCACGAGATCCAACCGATCGGGTCTCCTTCTTCCCATCAAGGAAAGTCTACCCTCATGCGCAGATTATATAGATCGGTCATAGTGCCTCCTCGCTCTTGGAAGTCCTCTCTCTAATCAGAAGTCTCCCCTTGGTGTGATTTCTTTGGGCTTGGTGGTCAGCCCAAACTGAGTTCAGCAAAGATAGTTCATATTTTTTCCTCCATTCGGGTCTCGAAGGCTTTAAATTTTGCATTGATGGCCTCACCTGATGTCATAGCATAAGCTTCTAGATCTATAATATTGAGGTCTCTCTTTTGTTGATGAGTTAAGGGCATGAGTTGGTTCAGGAAAGTGATGACCAAAAGGTGGGTGGATCGGTGGAGAAGTAGGCTATGGTTGGGGCTGTTTGGTGGCTGATTTGGATCAGGTTTTGGCTGCGGTTCGGTAGGATTTTTTTTTAGCTGTGATGGTAGGGGTTGAAGATGAGGAAGAGGGAGTCTCAATCCAGAAAAGATAGCAATGAGAATCTGATATAATTCATGAAAGATCATTGCGTATGTGCTATTCTACCGAACAGAATTTGCATTAAGGAAGTAGTAGATTCTCGATGTAAATTCCAATAGAAACCTGAGGAAATTGTGTAGAATCTCAATGGTAAAACCTCGATTTAGATGAGAGTAGTAATAGCAATTTGGATCAAGGAAATTTCAGTAGCGTAACGGTAGGAAACTGATGCAAAGTAAGAGGGCAGAATCCTCGTCGTAAAATTTTAGCAGTTTATGATGATGATTTGCAGTAATATAAGATCGAGTTTAGGGGGGAGTTTCATGATAGATCAATCTTAGATGGGATCCAAGTTGATCTATGAGAATGTGTAAAAAATTCATCCAAGAAAAATATTCAATAGATTGGTTTCAATAAGCCTCTACGCGGCTAAAACTTTTCTACAGCAATTCCTCTTTCGCAACGATGATCACATTTGTGACAGAGGGAATTTGCAGCAAGGTAAGGATAAGAAATTTTCTTTGGTACATAAAGATGGAAAGCTTTAGTAGCAATAAGGCGCGGGTGGTAGGAATATTATCAGAGCTTTAGTGCAAACGATGGAGACAGCAGAAGATTGATTTGATCTACAACTTGGGGATGATGATAGAGGCGACATCTAAAACAATTGTGTGAATTGCTTGGATGGGTGGAGGCGACAGAGATGGCAGTAGGGGCAGTAAGATCACTGCTCTGATATCAGATGATAGAACCCTAGGGGAGCTCTATGGAGATTTGATCTTTGAGGGGGATCAACCCTTGGAACGCTATAGGGGTTCCTCCCTCCTAGAAGTCAGCCACAAGGCTGAAATGAAATGGATACTTGCTTGATGAAAAGAGGTGGAGGCTACAAGCTTATATAGGGTTCAAAACCCTATTCCTAGTGGGGTGCTTCCTAAGTAAATTCCTCCTTTTGCCCCTCTTATAGCCGCCCTGCCTAAATAAGAGGGCGGCGGCCTAAGTGGCTGCATAAGCCATGCCTCCCCACTAGAAACCATGACTGACTAGCCTAGTAAAGGGGGCGATGGCCAAAAATCCCTAATATCTCAAAATAAACCCTAACCACACTTCTTTATAGGGTAGATGTGACTATGTGAGATTTTTATTACAATCTTATAGAGTTTTATTAATTGCTACTCGGTTGAGTAGGACCCAACCCTGCTGGGGTCCTATCACCGACATGATCAATCCCTGTGGCCTGAGGAGCTGTTATATCATAAAGCCCAACTGCCTCGCCAAACTTCCCTAAGCCTCCGAATTCTGCTGAGTCGATTATGCATATATTGACTAAACCGTACCATACTGACTCATCGGCTATGATACATCTAACAATAGTACTTTATGATGGTCTACTAAAATCTTTACTAGTTCATTTATTCAATGCCCAAAAATTTGATAGATGGGATTCCAAACTTTTAATATTTGATAAGTAAATTGATATAACCCCAAAAGGAGCTCTCTAGATTTTGATCCTTGAGGGGGATCAACCCTTGGAGCGCTATAGGGGTTCCTCCCTCCTAGACTCGGTACAAGGCTGAAATAAAATTGATAATTGCTTGATTCCAGGGGGGGGGGGGGGGGGGGGGGGGGGGGGCTACATCTTTAAATAGAGATCAAAACACTAGTCTAAGGGGGTGATTGCTTAAGTAAAATTATCTCTTTGCCCCTCCTATAGCCGACCTGCCTTAATAGGAACAAGGGGCGGCTAGGTTGGCTCTATAGTTGACCTAAGCAGGGGGAAATCCTAGTCGACCAACCCAGTAAAGGAGGTGGTGGCCACTAAGCCCTAAGGGCTAGTTTAAACCCTAGCCATACTCCTTTATAAGATAGGAGTGACTTTACTACAATCTAGCAGGGTTTTATTGACTACTTCTTAGGGAGATTAGGACTCAACCCTACTGGAGTCCTATCAAACCCGCCCTCTTAAAATCAGCCTTGTCCTCAAGGCTGAGGTTCCATGAACTCGGGAACCGGGTCTTCAGCTCCTTATATGATTCTCATGCTATTATCAACTAAACATTGGCCTCCTCATGAGCTGGGGTGTTAGTTGGAAGGATTTGGGCTAAGTCATTTTTTTTAAATTTTCATTTAAGGTGGGATACCTGGTGGATCAACTGTAATCTTGATCTGGTGCGCGGATCTAATCTCCAGGTTAGGGCTCCAATGTGATCCCCAATTTTACAAGGCCCAAAGAAATAGAGAGACCACTTCCTTAAGGCTCGAGTTTCCTGCTGATCGGGCTAGAGGTGTAAGAAAACTCGATCTTTAATTTTTCATTTATTTTGAAATTTATCGGGAGGTCATTTCTTCTTTGCATGTGCTAGTATGAGCATGGATTGTAATTCTTTTGGGCTTCTCTTTTATGCCATGGACCTGTATCCAGCCAAATTTTAAATTTGGTAGCAATGAGTATCCCCTTTAAAGATAGGTCTGCTCCAAGTACGGACACATTGCCACGTTCAAGTAATGCTAGCATCGATATAGATGGCATCATGGCTGTGGGGGTCATGTGGATGCCTTTCTCCTGTTCCTTCGTGCGATTATGGATCCAAGGTCATCATCAAGGAAGACTTTTAGCATCATGGCCTGCTCCTCGGTGAAGTCGTGGAAGTAGGCCGAGATAAGGGAGCATTGCATCAGAACTCATAGTTGGTTCAGCTGAATATGACACTTCAGGAAGAGCTTATCCCTACAAACAAAGAGGCAAAATTTTTGGAGATAAAGTGTCATTGCAAGGGAAGGTTGTGGTCGAATGATCCCTATCTCTCGCATCTCCTGGACGATATTTTTAGCTTCGATCCTCTTAAAATGTGGATAGCAATATGACTGAATATGTGCTGGTGGTTCCCCTTGTAAGACCAACATAAGGGGGTCATGCAGTCTGGTAGGAAGGAGTCGGCTCGGTTCAGTGGATATGCTTGAGATTTCAGCGAGCTTCTCCAAGCACTGTGTCGAGATCATCTTTTCTTCATTCTCTCCTTTCCCACATAAGGTCACCTATTTTCTTTTGTCATTCATAAGGTCATTAGAGCTCCACAGTTACCATGTATCTATAATCCCTCATCCAAATAATATCCCAAAGACCGTATATTGGATATGGTACTGTCAGGTCACATACGGAATCAGTTTGTCTTACTCTATTCGGATTCTACCGGAGAACTCATTCTCTCTCAATCCGAATGACCCTAGCCAGGGATTTGTCTGAGTAATTACATATGGGATATTCCTCTCGTGATTCCGAGAGTGGATGATCCTCTATTGACACTCAATTACCTTCGTAAGGTTGGCTACCAATCCCGATAACCAACTATACCAGATCTGGAACTTTTCAAACCTGTAAGTCTGGCGTCAAAGAAAGGAGTACTCATATAAGGCTTCCTTGGTGTCTCAAGTCTAAGGACCAGATACACAACGGGGACTATGAAATCGCTATTTGACATTAGGTATTATTAACCATATAACATTCCATAAGCGGATCAATCAGTGAACTCATTCTCTAATGAGCACCTGTACTATATCCTTAGTGTCTCAACACAAGTGGCTATGAGACCAGCCGCCATCAACAAATGGACAGGTATATAGTACACCGATCTATTTGGTTATCTCAATGTCCCTCTTGAGTAACCTATGACCGGGATTATTTAGAATATGTGTTTAAAGGTGAATCGATCTCATTATCGTGATCTTATCACGATCCGATTCTCATTGAACAGAACCAAGGACATCACAATATATATATGTAACAAATAATATAATATAAGAATATACCAATATTAATAATTATTGTGTCATACAGCGTGTCACGCGTGCAATCACTCACGTGATTGGCTTGCAGGGCACCTGTAACCAGCAATCTCCCACTTGACCAAAAGTCAATACCTATGTGTCTGATCCCCATCAGACCCCTGTGACGCTCAAATACAATCTTAGCTAGCGGCTTCGTCAGTGGATCTGTAATGTTCTCTTTGGATGGAACTATTTTCATTGCTATATCTTTTCGGGTCATGATCGCTCTAATCAGATGTAACCTCCTCATAACAATTCTGATGAGACCTAGGTTCCCTTGCTAGAGTTATCACCCTGTCGCTGTCATAACATATGGGAGTCAGCTCCACGCTGCTTGGTATGACTCCCAAATCCTTGATGAACTTTTTCATCCACACCCCTTCATCTTGTTGCTTCTACTACAGCAATGTATTCCACCTCTGTGGTCGAGTCAGCAGTAGTATCTTGCTTAGAACTCTTCTAGCTTTCTACTCTTTCATTCAGGGTGAAAACATATCCTAAATTTGACTTGCTATCATCAATGTTAGACTGAAAACTCGAGTTTGTGCAGCCCTCAACCTGGAGACTACCTCCTCCATATACCAGTAAAAGATCCTTAGTCATTCTCAAGTACTTAAGGATACACTTTATTGCCTTCCAGTGTTCTAAACCTGGATCTGCTTGATACTTGCTCGTGACACTCAGAGCAAGTGCTATATCAGGCCCGGTACATAGCATCGCATACATGATAGACCCTATCACTGAGGCATAAAGTATTTTATTCATGTATGCCCTTTCTTCAGGAGTCTTTGGGGACATGCTCCTAGAAAGTTATATTCCAAGTCTCATCGGTATGAGAGTTCTCTTGAAATTTTTCATGCCAAACCTTTTGACAATGGAGTCTATGTACCTAGACTGGGACAAGCCATGCATCTTTTTGGATCTATCTCTATAGATCAAGATCCTCAAAATATATGATGCTTCCCATAAGTCTTTCATGGAGAAGTTTCTGGATAGCTAAGCCTTTACTATAGAAAGCATTCCTACATCATTCCTAATGATTAGGATGTCATCCACATATAGCACCATGAAGTTTATAGTGCTTCCACTTACCTTTATGTATACACAAGGCTCACCTTTGTTCTTAACGAATTCATAAGATCTAATCACCTCATCAAATCTTATGTTCCAACTTCATGAAGCTTGCTTCAATCCATAAATGGATCTAAGCAACCTGCACACTTTATCTGGACTCTCTTTGGATACGAATCCCTCTGGTTATATCATATACACCTCCTCCTCGAGGTTGCCATTGAGGAAGGCCGTTTTAACATCCTTCTGCTAGATCTCATAGTCATAGTGTCCTGCAATGGCCAAAATAATTCTAATGGACTTAAGCATGGCTACAGGTGAAAAGGTTTCGTCATAGTCAACTCCTTGTCTTTGACGATATCCTTTAGCTACCAGCCTTGTTTTATAGGTCTCTACCTTTCCATCCACTCCGATTTGCTTCTTGAAGATCCATTTGCAGCCGATGAGTACAATATCCTCAGGTGGATCCATAAGGTTCCAAACCTTGTTAGAGCATATAGAATCCATCTCAGAATTCATGGCTTCTTGCCACTAACCGGAGTCTATGCTCATAATAGCCTCCTTGTAGGTCTGAGGATCAACATCCTGAGAGTCATCTCCACTGATATGTCCCACATATCTTTCAGGAGGGTGAGATACTCTACTAGACCTACATAAAGTTGGAACTTGTGTGTTAGGTACCTGAACAATCTCGGGCTCTGCAATGGTGCTCGAGCTAGGTTCTCCAACCTCGCTCAATTCTATCTCACTCCCACTGTTTCCACCAAGAATGTGTTCCTTCTCAAGGAACACAGCTCTCTTAGCAACAAAGACCTTTCGGTCCTCGGGATGATAGAAATAATACCCACAAGTTTCCTTTGGGTATCCTACGAATGTGCACCATTCTGTCCTTGATTCCAACTTATCGAGGTAGTGTCTTCTCACGTGGGTAGGATAGCCCAAAATCTTAACAATTTCCTTTCCATATCTCATATGGTGTAGACACTACCGACGTTGATGGAACTCTGTTCAGAAGGTAAGCTGCAGTCTCTAGGGCATACCCCTAGAATGAGACAAGTAGGTCAGCGAAACTCATCATGGATCGCACCATGTCTAATAGCGTGTGATTCCTCCTTTCTGATACACCATTGATTTGAGGTGTATAAGGAGGTGTCCACTGGGAAAGAATCTCATTGTCCCTGAGGAAATGGGTGAACTCTGTACTTAAGTACTCACCTCCTTGATCTGATCGAAGAATCTTAATACTCTTTCCAATTAGGTTCTCTACCTCATTCTTATATTTCATGAATTTCTCGAAGGCCTTAGATTTGTACTTCTTTAAGTACATGTGTCTATACCTAAAGAAATCATCAGTGAATGTAATGAAGTATGAGTAACCAGCTATAGCTTGAGTCGACATGAGACCACATACATCACTATGTATGAGTTCCAATAACTCGGTGGCTCTCTCTCTAGTTCCACTAAAAGGAGAGTTGGTCGTCTTCCCAAGAAGGCAAGGTTCGCAAGTTGCATATGTCTCATAGTCAAATGGATCTAAGTATCCATCTTTCAACAACTTTTGAATCTTTCCCTCATGTATATGACCTAGCCTACAATGTCATATGTATGCATTATTCATCTCATCTCTTTTCCTCTTAGACATATTTGTGTTCATGATATGTGGAGAAGTGTTTAACACATATAAGCTATTTATTAGGGTCCCTCTAGTGATGATCTTATCATCCATTATTATTGAACAACTATTGTTCTCAAAAACTAATTTATATCCACTAATTGTCAAACAAGAGATAGAAATAATATTTTTGATGATAGAGGGAATAAAATAGCATGCATCTAATGCAACAATAGCTCCACTAGGCAGATGTAGGGTGACCTCTCCAACAACAACTACATCAACTCTTGCTCCATTGCCCATCTTGAGGTCCATCCTGCCTCTAGCCAATCTCCTAGGTTTTGCAAGAACCTGCAATGAATTGCAGATATAATGAACACTCCCGGTATCTAATACCCATGTGTTATCAAGAAAATCTGATAAGTGGAGACTGATCATGAATATACCTTAAGCTTCTCCAAGCATTTATCTCACCTTCTCTGCAAGGTAGTCCTTACATTTCCTCTTCCAATGTCCGTCTTGGCCATAGTGGAAGCGTTGTCCTTTATCCTTTCCCGGGTATTTCTTGACAACCTTTGCCTTACTTAGTCTTTCTTTGCCCTTGCCCTTCTTAAGGGTCTTGCTGGCCTTTCTTTTCTTTTTAGTCTCACCAATATAGAGAACTGACTTCTCCTTCTTGATGGCACTCTCAGCTTCCCTCAACATATTGAGGAGCTTAGGGAGAGTCACCTCACACTTGCTCATGTTAAAATTCATGATGAAGCGAGAAAAGGAATATGGTAGAGACTAAAGTATAAGATCAACGCACAGGTTATCCTCTAGGACTATTCCTATCCTCTAGGAGTAGGGACATACTCGTAGAAATTGATATTCCATGTCTCATCGGTATGAGAGTTCTCTTGGAATTTTTCATGCCAAACCTTTTGACAATGGAGTCTATGTACCTAGATTGGGACAAGCCAAGCATCTTTTTGGATCTATCTCTATAGATCTGGATCCCCAAAATATATGATGCTTCCCCTAAGTCTTTCATGGAGAAGTTTCTGGATAGCTAAGCCTTTACTATAGAGAGCATTCCTACATCATTCCTAATGATTATGATGTCATCCACATATAGCACCAAGAAGGTTATAGTGCTTCCACTTACCTTTATGTATACATAAGTCTCATCTTCGTTCTTAACGAATTCAAAAGATCTGATCACCTTATCAAATCTTATGTTCCAACTTCAGGAAGCTTGCTTCAATCCATAAATGGATCTAAGCAACTTGCACATTTTATCTGGAGTATTTTTGGATATGAATCCTTTTGATTGTATCATATACACCTCTTCCTCGAGGTTGCCATTGAGGAATGCCATTTTGACATCCTTCTGCCTGATCTCATAGTCATAGTGTGCTGCAATGACCAAAATAATTCTAATAGACTTATGCATGGCTATAGATGAAAAGGTTTCGTCATAGTCAAATCCTTGTCTTTAACGATATCCTTTAGCTACCAACCTTGCTTTATATTCCATCCACTCTGATCTTCTTCTTGAAGATCCATTTGTAGCCGATGGGTATAATACCCTCAGGTGCATCTACATGGTTCCAAACCTTGTTAGAGTACATGGAATCCATCTCAGAATTCATGGCTTCTTGCCACTTCCCAGAGTCTATACTCATAATAGCCTCCACGTAGGTCTGAGGATCAACATCCTGAGAGTCATCTCCACTGATATGTCCCACATATCTTTCAGGAGGGTGAGATACTCTACTAGACCTACATAAAGTTGGAACTTGTGTGTTAGGTACCTGAACAGACTCGGGCTCTGCAATGGTGCTCGAGCTAGGTTCTCCAACCTCGCTCAATTCTATCTCACTCCCACTGTTTCCACCAAGAATGTGTTCATTCTCAAGGAACACAGCTCTCTTAGCAACAAAGACCTTTCGGTCCTCGGGATGATAGAAATAATATCCATAAATTTCCTTTGGGTATCCCACGAATGTGTACCATTCTGTCCTTGATTCCAACTTATCGGGGTTGTGTCTTCTCACGTGGGCAGGATAGCCCCAAATCTTAACAATTTTAAGATTGGGCTTTTTTCTTTTCCATATCTCATATGGTGTAGACACTACCGACTTTGATGAAACTCTGTTCAGAAGGTAAGCTGCAGTCTCTAGGGCGTACCCCTAGAATGAGACAGGTAGGTCAGCAAAACTCATCATGGATCGCACCATGTTTAATAGCGTGTGATTCCTCCTTTCTGATACACCATTGATTTGAGGTGTATAAGGAGGTGTCCACTTGGAAAGAATCTCATTGCCCTTGAGGAAATGGGTGAACTCTGTACTTAAGTACTCACCTCCTTGATCTGATCGAAGAATCTTAATACTCTTTCCAATTAGGTTCTCTACCTCATTCTTATATTTCATGAATTTCTCGAAGGCCTTAGATTTGTACTTCTTTAAGTACACGTGTCTATACCTAAAGTAATCATCAGTGAATGTAATGAAGTATGAGTAACCAACTATAGCTTGAGTTGACATGAGACCACATACATCACTATATATGAGTTCCAATAACTCGGTGGCTCTCTCTCCAGTTCCACTAAAAGGAGAGTTGGTCCTCTTCCCACGAAGGCAAGGTTCGTAAGTTGCATATGTCTCATAGTCAAATGGATCTAAGTATCCATCTTTTAAGACTTTTGAATCATTCCCTCATGTATATGACCTAGCCAACAATGTCATTGGTATGCATTATTCACCTCATCTCTTTTCCTCTTAGACATATTTATATTCATGATATATGGAGAAGTGTCTAACACATATAAGTCATTTATTAGGGTCCCTCTAGTGATGATCTTATCATCCATTATTATTGAATAACCATTGTTCTCAAAAACTAATTTATATCTACTAATTGTCAAATAAGAGATAGAAATAATATTTTTGATGATAGAGGGAACAAAATAGCATACATCTAATGCAATAATAGCTCCATCAGGCAGATGTAGGGTGACCTCTCCAACAACAACTGCAGTAACTCTTGCTCAATTGCCCATCTTGAGGTCCATCCACCACTAGCCAATCTCCTAGGTCTTGCAAGAACCTGCAACGAATTACAGATATGATAAGCACTCCCGGTATCCAATACCCATGTGTTATCATGAAAATCTGACAAGTGGAGACTGATTATGAATATACCTGAAGCTTCTCCAAGCTTCTGTCGCACCTTCTCTGCAAGGTAGTCCTTACAGTTCCTCTTCCAATGTCCGTCTTGGCCATAGTAGAAGTATTATCCTTTGTCTTTTGCCGGGTATTTCTTGGCAACCCTTGCCTTACCTGGTCTTTCTTTGCCCTTGCCCTTCTTAAGGGTCTTGCTGGTCTTCCTTTTCTTTTTGGTCTCACCAATATAGAGAACTGGCTTCTCCTTCTTGATGTCATTCTCAGCTTCCCTCAACATATTGAGGAGCTCATGGAGAGTCACCTCAAACTTGCTCATGTTAAAATTAATGACGAAGTGAGAAAAGGAATCTGTTAGGGACTGAAGTATAAGATCAACGCATAGGTTATCCTCTAGGACTATTCCTAGGCCTGTTAGTTTCTCGATCCACTCTATCATCTTTAGGACATTGTTCTCAACCGATGTCCGTTTTGTCATCCTAGCTTGGAAGAGTTTCTTAGATATCTCACATCTTTGAGTTCTTCCTTGTTTCTTAAATAGCTGGCGGAGATGAAGAAGGATAGAATCTACATCCATGTTCTCATGTTGCCTTTGTAACTCAGGAGTCATGGAGGCCAACATGTATCATTTTGCCAACGTAGAATCATCTATATACTTCACATAGCGAGCGATCACATCCTTGCTTGCCCCTTCTTCCGGCGTGGGCAGAATTGTATCAAGGACATTTGTGATTTTCTCCGTCATGAGAATAATTCTCAAATTACGTAGCCAATCTGTATAGTTTGGACCAGTGAGGCAGTTGGCATCAAGTATGCCATGTAGGGGGTTTATGAGCGACATGTTACTGATAAAACAAGATATAACAATAAATAACATGCAGATTTTATAGAAAATAATAATTAAGATATGAACTTCTATCTTAATGTACTCCCATAATTTTTTAAACGAATCACACGACACCTCGACACGTGAGACGGAAGTCTCCGGCAGACTCCTAGTGGGGATCGGGATCCAATTAGCATCTTAGTGCAACCTCGAGGGACTCAACCAATTACACTAAGCCCAAAAGGTAGGCAACTCTTGCCAATCACAACTCCTTTTGATTCCTGTCACGTTCGGCCTCCGAATCATCATGGTCTCGAGGGACTCGACCAACCATGATATTCAGTTAAGTCATCCCTATCGTTACAAGATGAGTTTGATTTGATGATATACCCTCGAGGGACTCGACCAAGCATACCATATCCTTAGGTCACCGGTGACAACTCTATGTCGTAGGTAAGAACTCGAACACGTAGATTGGTGAGCCTCGAGGGACTCGACCAACTCAACCTATGTCGTTATTCAATTTCTTCCTATAATGATGGAAGGCCACGTGGGTCAATCTTATTGCCTCATGCTTACCGACTTAATATTATCGTAGGAGAGATTTTTTTTATCGTATCGGTCTCCTAATATGTCATGTCACACACATACATATTTAATATATATCTATATCGCATGCAAATATATATATATATATATATATCTAATAGGTGTATAACACATCACACATGCAAGTCACACCGGATGATCATGAGCCGTTACCTAATATGATTAAGCCCGAGCTAATGGGCCTAATCACTCACAATAGAATCTATGTGTGCATTAGCGCATCTCCATGCCCTGTGATTGTTGATCTCGTCATCATCGGTTCCATCAGATCGTCGCATCACCATGCGTTGTGATCTCCTACCACGGCATCGTGGGTCCCTTTGTAACCTCCACGCTCCTGTTGTGCCTCTTCATGTAATTACAAATAATCACAGGCATACAGGCCCAACAATAAACGAGAAAAACGTAGGCTTGCAGGCCCCAATAATAATAATAATAATCATAATTATACACATCATAACACATGGCTCATGATCATCCATCCACAACATACATCACATGTACATCACATCATATGTAGGATTACTAGATATATATATTAATTAATTTAACTATTTAATTAATTATTTTTCTAGAAATCAGGATATGCTTGGAATTTCCAAAATTATCAGGGGTATTTTTATAATTTTGGATGATGGGACAGTCCTTGGAACTTCCAGAATTATTGAGGGTATTTTCATAATTCTGTACATGAGGACAGTCCTCAAAATTTTTGAAAATCAGAGGGGCAGGATCATCCTTTTACTTAAAAGGATGCCCTAGCCCTCTCCTTGCCCCCATCTGCGCCGTCGCCGCCGCCGCTACCCTGCGCAGGTGGCGACGCTGCACGCCGTCGGCATGGGTAGTCGCCCTTGCGACAGCCGCTCCTGCCAGCGGCCGCCCTTACAAGTAGCAGCCCTGGCCGCGGGGCTACCCCTTGCGGCCTTACAGCTGGCAACCGCCACCTGCGGCCGAACCGCAGGCGATTGACCCTTGCTGTCGCGCCATGGGTAGCAGGCCCTTGCGGCCTTGCCGCTGGCGACAGCCCCTTATGGGCTGGTCGCAGCAGTTCGTGCCTGCGGGGCTGCTGCCACTACGGGTGGCCGCCCCTTGTAGGGGGGCCTGGTCGTGGCGGCCGCCCGTTTGTAGGGGGGCCTTGGCTGCAGCCGGCAGCCCCTTGCAGGGGGCCTGGCCGCAGCCGGCCGCCCCCTTGCGGGGGGCCTTGGCTACAGACGGCCGCCCCCTTGCAGGTGGCCGGCCGCCCCTACAAGGGGGCTGACCGTGGCCATGCCCGGCTGCCCCTTGCAAGGGCTTCCTTCGCTACGAAAACGTAGCAAGAACACGTAGAACGATTCTACGTGATTCAATCTCATCACATGTATTTTAAAACCAACCTTTCACATGAAAACCTTGGCTCTGATACCACTGTTGGGAATCGTCCAGCGGGTGCATCACATGCGTAGCGAAAATTAAAACACAAATTGGTTTCCCACGCAGATCAAATCATCGTGCAAAATATTATGGTCGCGAGAAAAACGTAAAAATTGATAAAATCGTGATGTGTGAGAGATTGATTTTACCTAGGGAGATCGTATATCCTTGTATTTTAGATCCGGATGGAGAAGATGAAGGAGGTCAAACATCCTCCTCTCTAGCGGTATCCACACGATGGATCTCTCCACCGAAACTCCTCCAATCTGATCTTGTAACTCTTGCTCGGAGGGAGGGAAGAGAATAGGAGGTGGTGGCTAAAGCTACAGCCTATCAACCATGAGTCTCCCCTCCTATTTATAGAGAGCCACCAAAATCCTAGGACTCCTTCCTTAGCTGGTATTGGATCTTCATCCAATAACCCACTAACCTTGCATTATTGGATCTCTATCCAATAATCTCCTTAGGCCTATAACTGGGCCTTAATCAAGGGGCCCATCAACATAGGGTCTCATCTAACGAGAATAGGGGCTAATTGGATCTTCATCCAATCCTCTATTCGTCGAAGCATCCACCATATGTGTGTGACCCTCTAGTCCCGATACCGAGCTGGCCGTGAGTCACTCCCATCAGAACTCCTTCTGATATAGTGAATTATTATCCCCATAATAATTCACTCGACTCATCGACTATGGACGTACTAGGCCACTACGCCATAGTCCCCAGATGGTACAGGGGGGATCAAATCTATTAGACCTATCTATCCACAGTTATCATGTATCTATAATCCCTCATCCAAATAATATCTCAGAGACCGTATATTGGATATGGTACTGTCAGGTCACATATAGAATCAATTTGTCTTACTCTATTCGGATTCTACCGGAGAACTCCTCTCTCAATCCGAATGACCGTGGCCAAGGATTTGTTTGAGCAAGCATATATGGGATATTCCTCTCATGATACCGAGAGTGGATGATCCTCTATTGACACTCAATTACCTTCGTAAGGTTGGCTACCAATCCCGATAACCAGCTGTATCAAATATGGACTTTGCAAACCTATAAGTCTGGCATTAGAGAAAGAAGTACTCATACAAGGCATCCTTGGTGTCTCAAGTCTAAGGACCGATACATAATTGGGACTATGGAATCGCCATACAACATTCCATAAGCGGATCAATCAGTGAACTCATTCTCTAATGAGCACCTCTCTTCGAGGAGTTTAGATTGGGCTTTTTATTTATGTATGGCTATAGGAGGGGCAAATGAGAGAATTCACTTAGAAGCACCCCCCTAGGGCTAGGGTTTGGAGCCCTATATAAGTATGTAGCCTCTACCTCTTTTCATCAAGCAATATCAATTATAATTCAGCCATATGGCCGACTACTAGGAGGGAGGAACCCCTATAGCGTTCCAAGGGTTGATCCTCCTCAAAGATTAAAATCTATAGAGCTCCATCTGGGGTTCTATCACGTCCTCGAACCCCTACTAGTTCTTGCCCCTCGGTCTCCTCTTGATGAGGTTGGGATGGTTTCTTCTAGTTCGCCCTCTTCTTCCACCTCATCCACTATTCCTCGACCTCCTCAAGCTCGTTCGTTTGAGCCATGGAGGGCCCCTTAGGCTCTCCCGAGGCGATGGGCCCGAAACTTCGGTTAGTAGAGAACAGCTTGGATAGTCCCGAGGTGGAAGTTCTTAATTCATCCTCCGAGGGTATGACCTCGATGGATGCTAAGGCCTTTACGGCCTTAAGAGTCATGTGATTGTGTCATGACTGTGATTCAGTCGTAACCGTCGAGCATTTGGAGGAGGTCCGGAAGTGCTACAACATCCCGAGGGAATATGTACTTCATATTCCCTTACCTGGGCAGCATCCCTATGATGCTTTTTCAGATGGCTTCGGGCTATCAATCGATGCCCTTGAGCACAGGACTTCGGTTCCTACTTCACCCCATGATCGAGGCTTGCCTCAAGGGATGACAGATCTCACCATCGCAAATGACACCCAACTCGTGGCGCTACATGGTGGCATTCCTAGGGGAATGTCGAGGGGCGGGCATTGTCCCGACCTAAGACTTGTTTATGACCTACTTTCGCATATGCTGGGAGCAGGTCGATTATTACTTGATCACCCAAAGCGGGTTTCGGGTGAGCGAGGCTCCCTCCAACAACAAAGATTAGAAAGTCCAATTTTTGTTTATTTCCTATGGTCAAGGATGGGGTTTCCGACTCGAGTGGATTGCTCTGACCATGAGCAATGTCCCCCTATCTTTCGGACAAGGAGTCTAAACTGGTCGAAAGATTAGGGGCATCCTTTCCTCTTCCTGAGCCATCATGGACATGGCCGAGGCATGGTTGGTCGAGGCGGGACTCAGCCCGGCCCCTCGAGGTATGGCCTGCTCCATGCCAAGATCCGAGAGCTGAAGTTGGGCATAGGCCCGGAGGCATTGGCTACTGCTGAGAGGTGGGCCACCAACTTTGAAGCGGAGGTAGAGCGTTTGAAGGCTGCACTTGGGGAGGCCAAGTAGTGCTGCAAAGAGCTCAAGAGGGCAGCTGGCAGCGACTGTGGGGAGCTAAAGGACATGCGATAGAAGAGGAGCAACCTAGAGGACGAGGTCTTCAAACTGGTCTAAGATGCCGAGGGGTTGCAATCTAAGCTGAACTCAGTAGGCGCCAAGGCCATTGTTGAATATAAGGAGTCCCGAGGCTTCCAATTCAGGCTGGAGGGGACAGGGCGGATAACGTATGAGTTTCGCTACCACGTGGCGCTAGCGCGTTTCTAGGTGTAGTACCTAGTCCTAATGATCGAGGAAGACCCATTCGCTAACCGGCCCGAGGACGCCAGTGTGCAAATGGAGGCCAAACAACCATTCGACGACAGCCTGCCACCCGAAAACTAAAGCCTCTGATGTACTTTTTGTCTATTTTTGTTTGTCGTATGATCCCTGATCTTTGTTCGGTCGCCCAACGATTATGTAAAAAAGAATTTTTTGAGTCAATACAAGTTACTTTCCAACGCATGCCTCTTTACTTGTACATCGATGTTTTGGAACCAATCTTCCTTCAATCGCCCAACTGACCACAATCTCGCATCTCAGGTATAAAACTTCCTTAGGTTCAAGATGTGCCATGTTCTTAGCAATGTTGTGCCCTTTATCGTGGCTAGGGTATAAGTGTTGTCTTGGACGATGCTGATGACCCGATACGGCCCCTCCCAGTTTAGGGCAAACTTGCCTTGGGTATACGGTGGGTCACTGATCTCGGCCTTCTAGAGGACCAAGTCAGCAGCACTGACCTGCTGTGATTGAACCCTCTGATTGTAGAGTCTGACAACGACTTTCTTGTATGCGAGGGTCCATAGATGCGCCTTGGCTCTATACTCTTCTAGGAGGTCAACGTTCTCCAGCAAGCTTCTTCCCGAAGAATCCTCCTCGAAACATTTGGCCTGAAGAGTGGGGAAGACCACCGTGGACGGTAGCACTGCCTCGGCGCTGAATGCAAGGCTGAAGAGGGGCTCACCCGTTTGTGCTTTCGGCATAGTTCGAGATGCCATAGTATGCTCGGGAGTTCCTCTACCCAAGCACCCCATGCTCCAATGACCCTCCTCTTCAGGCTCTCGAGGATTGCTCTGTTGGTGACCTCGACAAGGCCGTTAGCTTGGGGGTGGGCCACCGAGCTAAACTTTAGCTGAATCCGGTAGCTTTAAAAAAAGGGCTTGAAATTCAAGTTGTTGAACTAAGTCCCATTGTCTATGATTATGGTCCTCGGGATGTCAAAATGTGATTATGGTCCTCGGGATGTCAAATGTTATGATGATGTTCTTCTAGACAAATCCCTCCACCCTCTTCTTGGTGATAGACGCAAAGGGCTTAGCTTTGACCCACTTGGTGAAGTAGTCGACCCAGACTATTAGGAATCTTCGCTGCCCCAAGGCTGGTGCAAATGGGCCGAGGAGGTCCATCCCCCATTACGCGAAGGGCCACGAGCAATCGGTCGAGGTGAGGGGCATTGTCGACTGGTGCTGGACTTGGGCATGCCTCTAGCATTGTTCGCACTTTTGGACATAGGTCGTGGCATCTTGCGCATAGTCGGCCAATAATATCCTTGCCTAAGAATCTATAAAGCTAGTGTCCGAGCTATGATGTGTTCCCCGCAATCCCCTCTTGGACCTTGGCCAAAACAATTTCAGCCTCAATCGAGGATAGGCAGCAGAGCAAAGGGTGACTGAAGGCCCTTCGGTAGAGCCACCCACTGATCTCACGATACTAGGCTTCAGTTCGTTTGACCTGGCTAGCGGTTGCCCGATCGGTAGGCTGTGTCGTGTCCCTCTTGTACTGGTGTATCTCGTCCATCCAATTGTGCCCAACCTCGGCTATGGCCCCCTCGGAGGTGGCGACAATTGGCTTGAGGAGTCTTTCGACCTCTGGCAGGCATCCTCCTGGGGCGCGTGGAGGTAAACCTTGCAAGTGCATCTACTTGTGAATTGTCAGCCCAAGGTAATTTTGAGATGGTGAAGTACTTGAAGTTGCCGATGAGCCAGTGTGCTTGGGTAAGGTACTTGATCATGGTCACTTCTCGGGCTTCTTAATTCTCCATTGACTTGGCCAGCGACCAATTATGAGTTAGTGAAGACTGTGGTTTCTTCAACGTGCAGCTCTGTAGTTAAGCGCAACCTGAACATCAATGCCTCATACTCTACTTCATTGTTGGTAGACCTAAACTCGAGCCGAAGGGCGTGCTTGTAAAATCAATTAGAGGGGCCTCGATAAGCTCGACACCCCCTCTCTTGGAGTTGGCCAATCCATTAACATGCAATGTCCATGCCGACCCTTGCCACAGGGGGGCCCTCCAGGTTGGTCAATTCAGAGATGAAATCGATGACTACATGGGCTTTGATTATCGTCCTCGGGATGTATTGGAGGTCGAATTCTCCAAGCTCGACCAATCACTTGAGCATTCATCCTGCCACATCGAACTTAGAGAGAACTTAACGAAGTGGTTGGTCAATTATTACCTTGATCGTGTGAGCCTGGAAATATGGCCTCAACTCCCTTGCTGTAAGGACTAGATCCAGTGCTAACTTCTCGATCGGGGATAGCGTTCCTCGGGGCCACTCAGGATGTGACTAGAATAGTATACCGGTTGTTGCTTCTCTTCATCCGGCTTGACAAGGACTGAGTTGATGACGCACTTGGACACTGTGAAATATAGCTCAAGGGGTTTGCTCGGGGTGACCGAGTGAGCTGAGGCAGGTGGGCGAGGTGAGACTTGAGTTTTTGGAATACCTCATTGCACTCAGGAGTCTAGTTGAAGTCATTGGCATACTTCAAGGCTTAGAAGAAGGGAAGGCTTTTGTCTCCAACTTGGGAGATAAACCGACTTAGTGCGGCTAATCTCCCCGTAAGCCGCTGGACCTCTTTGATTGTCCGAGGTGACTACTTCTTTGTTATCGCTCATACCTTCGGGGTTAGCATCGATTCTCTACTAATGTATAATGAAATCAAGGAACTTACTCGAGGTGACTCCGAACACACACTTGGCGGGGTTGAGTCGTATCCTAAATTTTCTGAGTACTTGAAATGTCTCGGCTAGGTCCGAGAGGTGGGTGTGGATGAGCTTGCTCTTGACGATCGTGTCATCAACATAGACCTCCATATTTCTCCTAATTTGGTCCTTGAATATATGATTGACCATCCTCTAGTTCCTTAGGCCGAATGACATTGTTTTGTAGCAGTAGGTGCCTCGATGTGTGATGAAGGTTGTGTTCTTCCGATCTTTGGGGGCCATTTGGTTTTAGTTATAACCTGAGAATGCATCCATGAATGTGTAGCTCATAAATCGAGGTAGAATCCACCAATTGAGAGAGAGGGTAGCAATCCTTCGGGTAGGCCCAATTGAGATCAGTGTAGTCAACACACATTCTCTAACTTGCATTAGCTTTCTTGGCAAGCACTATATTGTATAACCAAGATGGGCGTTTAACCTCGGTAATAAAACCTGCCTCCATCAGCCGACCCACTTCATCCTCGATGGCCCTTTGTCGATCAAGAGGAAACTTACTAGGCTTCTGTTTCACTGGTCGCACCTCGGGTGATTTGTTGAGGTGATGTTGTGCTACTTTTGGGTGGATCACCATTATGTCCCTCGAGGACCAGGCGAAGATGTCGACTTTCTGATCGAGGAACTCAATGAGCTGAATTCGTTCACCTTCGGGGAGCACCAAGCTGACCTTCATGACTTTGTCTGGGAATCCTTGGTTAAGGGGAACTTCCATTATCTACTTATAGGCTCAGGCCATGGCGAAGATTTGTTTGGCTCCCAGGGTAAATCACCAGTGTTTCTGGCCTAGCCTTCTTTGGCAAGGTCATTGCAGTCAGGTAGCACTGTCTGGATTCCCGTGAATCACTCGTTGCCTCTCCTACCCCTGCACTAGCCAGGAACTTTATCATGTATTGGTACGTTAAGATGGTTGCTCTCATCTTATTGAGGGTTAGGCGACCAAGGATTGCACTGTACGTAGAGGACAATCTAACCACCATGAATGAGACTATCTGTCAGGAAATCAAGCAGGAGCATCACATGCGCAGTCGAAGATCAAAATAAAATAGGTTTCCCATGCAGATCAAATCATCATGCAAAAGATTGGGTTACATGAAAGCTGCAAAATCGAAATACCACATCTGTGAGAGATTGTTTACTTAAGGAGATCATATATCCTTATTTTTCCAGATCTGGATTGCGAGGATGAAGGAGGTCAAGCATCATTCTCTATAGCGGTATCCATATAATGGATCACATCAGCGATACTCCTCCAATCATAATCCCAGGTCTCACAACTCTTGCGCAGAGGAGGGAGGAGAATAGTAGGGGGCGGCCAAGGATGCAGCCTATCAACTATGTGAATCCCCTCATATTTATAGAGAGCCACCAAAAATCCTGTGGGTCCTGCTTTAGTGGGTATTGGATCTCTATCCAATTACCCACTAACCTTGCATTATTGGATCTCTATCCAATAATCTCCTTTGGCCTCTAATTGGGCTGATAGAACCCTTACAGATTCTAAGCTTAGGGTAATCTCTATAGGGGATCGGCCTCATTGGAACTCTATAGGGGTTCCTCCCTCGGTTTTCTGCTACATGAGCTAAAATATAATTGATCTATTGATGATGAAAGAGAGGAGAATACAAGGCTATCTATAGGGCTTCAAAACCCCAACTCCTAATAGGATTCCTACTTAAGACTCCTACTTCCAACAACTCCTAACAACTCCTACTCCAACTTTAAGAAACAACTCCTACATCCAACAACTCTAACTCCAACTCTAAGAAGCAACCTCTAACCTAATCATAATCCTATTCTAACTTAACCCCTCCTCAACCAACCCCTCTTTAACTAGGATAAGGGGTGGTAATTAGGGTGACATGTATTTTATTCTTCCCTCAAAATATCTTCCTCCCATCTAATCCTATCCTATTCGGCCTCCTCGCTTCTTTATTAGGGGTCAGCTAGATAGGATTTACATGAATGCTCTTAGAATTTACATATTTGCTCTCTTTAATGAAACTAAATTAAGACTCTCCTAGCTAGAGTCCTAACAGACCCGTCCTCTTCAAATTAGTCTTGTCCTTAAGAATGAGCTCCATGTCTCTGGGTTGTGATCTACAACTCCTCACAAGGGTCTCTCTTGGCCCTATAGTGGGCACATCCTATTCCTGGGGTCCAGCATCAGCGGTAGTGATTGGACGATTATGTGTCACGAATCCATGATCCCATGTAATCATTAGCTGAATTTGAGCTTCCTCATCAACTTGGGTGTCAGGTGGATAAGTTGGGGCTGAGTTGTCCTCTCTAAACTTTCATTTACGGTGAGATTCTTGGAGGATGAGTTATAATTTTGAATTAGTGCGTAAGTCTAATCCATAATTTACGGCTCCAATATGATCTCCAATTTTGTAGGGTCCAAAGTAACTAGGAGATCACTTCCGTGAGGCTCAAGTCTTCATAAATTCCTAGTTGTGGGGATGAATATGGAGAAAGACTCAATCTTTAATAACAAACTTCCTTCTACTTCGGCGTTTGTTGGGCGGCTATTTTTTTCTTGTGTGGGCTGACATATGGTTGTTCTTTATTGATAGCCAGGCCTTCCTCTATGATGGTAGCTACGTTCTAGTAAAGTCCATGGTAAGGTGAGCTCAATCTGAGTTTGAAAGGAGCAGAAGCTGTAATTTTTCAAGACTTACTTTCATCTCATCTTCGTGCTATTGTCATATATCATACCAAGCAACAAATTCAGCAAAGGTTAGCATTCCCTTGTCGTTGAATGATAGCTTCAAGTGATTTGGAGTGAGGGCTTTGCTGATGTAGGCTAGGGGTCGGCCATCTTGCATGTGGATAACATAATTTCTAGCTCCCAATGTATCAATAATAAGCACTTTATCGAAGTTAGGTAAAGCTAGCATCAGCTAAGAGTAGGGGCTGCAACTTGGACATATGACCCTTGTTTCAAGCATCTCATCTTTAATTCTCTCTATTTCAGCTTTTTGAAAGTGAGGATAATGATATGGTCGAGAGTTTGCTGCTGGTTTGCCCAGGAGAATCAGAATTCGGTGATCATGCCAGGAGTTAGAAAGTAGGCTGCGTGGTTCTACGAAAATATCTAAAAATTCAACAAATAATTAGAGGATGTTTGGTCTTCAAATTTTGTTGGCTCCCTCATAGAGTGCTGCTGAAGTTGCATCAGGTAGCTATTGTTTTCTTTGTTCAAAACTTTCTTCATTTGCTGTGTGCAAGTCGTCGTTACGTCGCTCTCGTGTTTCCCGCATAGGATCTCCTATTTCTCATGGCTGAAAAATTTCATAATAAATTTAGAAAAATTCAAAGGAACATCACCTAGTGTAATCAGTCATTTGATGTCTAGCATGGCCTCATAATCATCAAGAGGAAGGTGGAAGAAATCAGCAAGTATCTCTTGGTTTTATCGTAATAATTTCACCCGTGGACATCTTTCGTCGCACTTCAAAATTTGGCCGTCGGTGACCTCAACATTTGACCTGCTATAATCTTCATTTTGGAGCATTAATTAGGCAGCAACCTTGTTTTTCATAAAGTTGTTGGTGCTTGTGGTGTCAATAAGAATGGTGATCGATTCTTGCTTTAGAAGTCCTCCCATTTTCACCGTTTGCAGGTTCGCATAGCCAACAAGAGTATACGTCATAAAATCAACTGATTGTTGTTCTTTATCTATGACCTCTTCCTCATGCTTCTAGACCTCTTTCTCCCCATGTCTACAAGAGGTTCAATCAGTAGGAGGCGGCCCTTTTTGCAATGATGGTTGTGGCTCCAAAGTTCATTGCAATGCCAACAAAGACCCTTTATCGATCGGTCGCGTAGTTCTTCTCTTATCAAATTTTTTGGTAGCAAAGGATGGCTGGAAGTAGAACAAGGTTCATATGCCATGGGTCTAGGAGTGGTTCTCATCCTTTGAGCATCTTGGTTCAGCCGTTCCTCTTGGATTCGGGTGAAAGAAATTGTGGCCTTCACGGTGGGGGGCTACCGCGCTTTAACCTCTCCTTTAATTTCTGGCTTGAGTCATTCGATGAATGTCCCTAATAATTATCTATCAGATCAATCATGAGCAAAGTAAGATAATTCCTTAAACCTGGTATGGTATTCTTGGATCGTGAAGGTTTGTCGGATCTTGGCAAGTTGTCTGTTGATATTCTCATACTTGGTTGGCCCAAAGCTGTTCAGCAGTGCATACTTGAATTGTATCCACGTCAAAGTCCCATAGTTGTATTCAAGTTAATAGTACCATCATATAGCATCTCCTTCAAGGTGAATGACAATGGTGTCCACCATGGAATCCTCCGGTGTTTGGTGATGACGGAAGTAACGTTCGACGCGCGAAATCCATCCCGTCGGGTCTCCTTCTTCATATCGAGGGAAGTCCACCCTCATGCATGGCTACCTCATATCAGTGGCTCATTCTTTCTTTTTGATAGGTCTCTCAAAACTTGCACTTTGCTGAAATTTTGTTGGGCTCGGAGATTGGCCCAATCCGAATTCGGCCAATAAGGCACGTAATCTGTCCTCCATGCGTGATTCAAACGCCTCCAACTTGGCATCGATTGAACCTTGAGATGCCATTAAGTATGCCTCCAGATCTAAGATGTCAATATCCTTCTCCTACTATTGGGTTAGTGATATGAAATAGTTGGGTGGATTGATGGCCGAAAGAGGTGGTGGGTCAAGGTAGATGGCTACGGTTTGGGGTTGAATGGTTGCTATTTTTTTGTTGTTGTTTGGCTATGATTTAGGGCTACTGTAGGGGCTGTAAGGAGTGTTTGGTGATAAAGGTTTAGGGTTATAGGAAAAGCTTAGGGTTGCTGTGGTAGTAACTGGTTTTGTAGGATTAGTGGCTACGGAGGGTAAGGATCAGTCGAAGGTTCGGTGGCTATGGAAGACCGCTGTTTAGGCTGCGGTTTGAGTTGGTTGTAGATTCTAGAAATAGGTTATGATGACTGCATCTTCAGGCTAAAGGGGTGCTCTAAAGATGATGTTGGTGGCAGCAACAATTTTGGTAAAGATCAGATATAGGTGCAATAAAAAACACCGAAAGGTAATGCTGCAGAATTCTATGTCGATAGGCTACGATAGGTCGCTGTTTTGGGCTACGGTTTTGGGTGTTATTTGGGTTATAAAAATAGGTTATGATGGTTGCAACTTAAGGCTAAAGGGATACCCTAAAGATGTCTTGGGTGGTGGTAGTAAGATGGTTGGGTTTCGGTGGGTTAAGAAAAAGAAGAAAGACAAAGGTGCAGCAGTAGATTTTTCATCGAAAAAATTCCAATAGTGAAGACGTAATTTTTTTCCAGAAATTCTTAATAAAATTTAAGTGAAAATCAAGGGGAATATACTGGTAAGGGAGAGATAATATCATCAAAAACTTTATGGAAAGAAACAACAACAAAAGTTTTGGCAAAATCAAAGATTGCGAGGTGTTGTTGGAGAATTTTTTTCGGTGAAAGATTTCAGTAGTATAGTTGAAATTTTTGCAGGAGTTTGCAACAAGGAATCAAGTAAAACATAATGGGAATCCACTAGCAAGGGAAAGGTAATGCTATCAAAAAATTCATGGAAGAAATCGGCAACAAAAGTTTTGGAAAGATCAAGGAATACGAGAAGGTACTGCGGTAGAATTTTTTTCGTCAAAAGATTTCTGCAGTATAGACAAGATTTTTTTCTAGCAATTCAAAACAAGGATTTCAGTAAAACTTAAGGAGAATTTGCTAGTAAGGGAAATTAATACCGACAAAAAAATCATGGAAGAAAATGACAACAAAAAGTTTGGCAAAATCGAAGATCACGGGAAGGTACTATAACATATTTTTACGTCTAAAGTGCAGCATTTTTGACATAAAAGATCTGTGGCTTATATTAAGAATTTTTTGATAAAACCAAAAGGAAATCCAAAGATAGGAAGGGCTAAAGCCATCATAAAAATTTCAGAGAGATTGGATAAGTAAAATGCAACAGCAAATCAAATAGTCAAGAGTGTGCGGTTGGAATTCTGCAGCGTAATTTTCATCGTAAAGATGGAAACTTTGTGACAAAAAGTTTGTGCAGCAAATAGAAACAAACCTTTTTGGATTTATTGAATGGGGATAACTAAATTACAGCAGCAGTAAGATAAGAAATCAGAACCTATTGAAATTCACGGGGAGATCAAAAGATGATCTGAGGTAGTGGAGATGATGGGGGAACTTGGTGATGATCTTCAAGCAATTGTGAGAATTGCTTTGGACAGTTATGGGGGGCTGATGGATGGCTGTGGAAGGGCAGCGAGATGCCAAGAATGCTACTTTGATACCAAGTGTTAGGACCCTTGCAGATTCTAAGCTTGGGGTGATCTCTATAGGGGATCGACCTCCTTGGAACTCTATAGGGGTTCCTCCCTCCTTGGTTTTCTGCTACATGAGTTGAAATATAATTAATCTATTGATGATGAAAGATGAGAGAATACAAGGCTAATTTATAGGGCTTCTAAACCCCAACTCCTAATAGGATTCCTACTTAAGACTCCTACTCTTAACAACTCCTACTCCAACTCTAAGAAGCAACTCCTACATCCAACAACTCCAACTCCAACTCTAAGAAGCAACCTCGAAACTAATCCTAATCCTATTCTAACTTAACCCCTCCTCAACCAACCTGTCTTTAATTAGGATAAGGGGTGGTTAATTAGGGTGACATGTATCTTATTCTTCCCTCAAAATATCTTCCTCCCATCTAATCCTAACCTAGCTGGCCTCCTTGCTTCTTTATTAGGGGTTGGCTAGATTGGATTTACATAAATGCCCTTAGGATTTATATATTTGCCCTCTTTAATGAAACTAAATTAGGACTCTCGTAGCTAAAGTCATAACATGGGTCTCATGCAAAGGGCCCATCAGTGCAGGGTCTCATCTAATGAGAATAAGGGATAATTGGATCTCTATCCAATCCTCTATTCGCTGAAGCATCTACCATATGTGTGTGACCCTCTAGGCCCGATACCGAGCTTGCTATGAGTCCTCACATTAGAACTCCTGATATAGTGCATTATTATCCCCATAATAATTCACTCGACTCATCAACTGTGGACGTACTAGGCCACTACGCTATAGTCGTCAAACGATACAGGGGGATCAAATCCATCAGACCTATCTATCCATATTTATCATGTATCTATAATCCCTCATCCAACTATTATCCTAGAAATCGTATATTGGATATGGTACTATCAAGCCACATATAGAATCTGTCTTAGTCTCGCTCTAATCGGAATCTCCCGGAGAACTCTCTCATCTGAATGACCCTGGCCAAGGATTTGTTTGAGCAAATACATATGGGATATTCCTCTCATGATACCGAGAGTGGATGATCCTCTATTGACACTCAATTATCTTCATAAGGTTAGTTGCCAATTCCAATAACCGGTTATACCAGATCTGAAACTTTCCAGACCTATAAGTCCAACATCAAAAAAGGAGTACTCAAACAAAGAATCCTTGGTGTCTCAAGTCGAAGGACTAGATACATAACTGAGACTATAGAATCGCTGTTTGACATTAGGTATCATTAACCATACAACACTCTATAAGCGGATCAATTAGTGAACTCATTCTCCAATGAGTACTTGTACTATATTCTTAGTGACTCCACACAAGTGGCTATGAGACTAGCCGCCTCCATCATATGGATATGTATATAGTACATCGATCTATCCGGTTATCTCGATGTCTCTCTCGAGTAACCTATGACTGGGATTATTTAGGATCTATCTTTTAAGGCAAATCAATCTCATTATCATGATCTCATCATGATCCGATTCCCATTACATAGAACCAAGGATATCACAATATATATACACAATATATAATATAATATGAGAATATGCCAATAATAATCTTAAGTAAAACGATCGTGCAACATATCACACATGCCATCACTCATATGATTGGCTTGTAGGGCACTTATATCCAGCAATCTCCAACTTGACCTAAAGCCAATCACCTATATGTTTGATCCCCATTAGATTGTGATGCTCAAATACAATATGAGACAACGGTTTTGTTAGTGGATCTGCAATGTTATCTTTGGATATAACTCTGTCCATTGCTATATCTTTACAGGCTATGATCTCTCTAATCAGATGGAACCTCCTCAGAACGTGCTTAGACTTCTAATGAGACCTGGGTTCCTTCACTTGAGTGATCGCCCCATTTGTTGTCGTAGTATATAGGAATCAACTCCACTTTGTTTGGTACGACTCTCAAATCTCCTATGAACTTCTTCATCCACACCCCTTCTTTTGCTGCTTCTGCTACAGCAATGTATTCCGCCTCTATGGTCGAGTTAGCAGTAGTATTTTGCTTGGAGCTCTTCTAGCTTACTACTCCTCCATTCAGGGTGAAAACATATCCTGAGTTCAACTTGCTATCATCAATGTCAGATTAGAAACTCGAGTCCGTGTAGCCCTCAACTTGGAGATCCTTAGTCCTTCTTAAGTACTTAAGGATATACTTTATTGCCTTTCAGTGTTCCAAACCTAGATCCGCCTTATACGTGATCATGACACTCAGAGCATGCACTACATGATAGACTCTATTGCTAAGGCATAGGGTATCCTATCCATGTCTACCCTTTCTTCAGGAATTTTTGGGGACATACTCCTAGAAAGTGATATTCCATGTCTCATCGGTATGAGACCTCTCTTGGAATTCTCCATGCCAAACCTTTTGACAATGGAGTCTATGTACCTGGATTGGGACAAGCCAAGCATCATCCTCTTGGATCTATTTCTATAGATCTGGATCACCAAAATATAGGATACTTCTGTTGGGACTCCAACTAAAAGAGTTTTAATTTTAAATTTATTGAGGGAACACATATGTAGAACCCTATCTAGCCACCCCTATTAATAGATGAACGGTCGGCTATGTAAGGGTCTTGGGTTAGGCATTGAGCTTGTAAAAACCCTAGCTGGCCGCCCCCTACTATAGTTAAAGGGGTCGACTAGGGTTAGGGTTAAAGAGGAGGAGGTTTAGGGCCAAATTAGAGGAGGATTAGGAGTCCTAACCATCGGCCAACCATAGTTGGGTCGGCTATTAATTACTTCTTAGAGTTGGAGTAGGAGTTGCTTCTTAGAATTGGAGTAGGAGTTGATAGAAGTAGGAGACTTGGAGTAGGAGTCCTATTAGGAGTTAGGGTTAGAAGGCCTATAAATAGCCTTGTAATCAGTCACTTTTCTTCATGAATAGATGAATCCTTTTAGCAGCCTTTGAGCAGCAACTTGGAGGGCGGAACCCCCATAGAGTTCCAAGGAGGTCGATCCCACGGTTTATATCCATAATCTTTGATTTTGCCAAACTTTCACTACTGTTTTCTTTCACCAAATTTTTTATGGCATTACCTCTCCCTTACCAATAGATTCCCCATGAGTTTTACTCAAATCTTTGTTGTAAATTGCTAGGAAAAATTATGTCTTTACCGTTGGAATTTTTTCGATGAAAAATCTGATGTGGCACCTTTGTCTTTCTTCTTCTCTTTAACCTACCAAAACCTAATCATCTTGCTACCACCAACCAAGATATATTTAGGGCGCCCCTTTAGCCTTAAGACGCAACCATCATAACCTATTTTCACAACCCTAACAGCACCCAAAACTGCAGCCCAAAATAGCAAATCCTTGTAGCCACAACCTTCTACCATCGATCTATTGTCCGAACCTTCCACCACCCTATGCCATTGACCCGTCAATAGAAAAAAGATAAAGACATCTTTGATCTACAAGCGTACACCATGACTTCTCAATATCCAACTGATGCTAAATTTGAGGCATTGGAATCTCAGCTTGAATCACGGCTTGAATCGCACTTGGAGGACAAGTTGTGCATTTTGTTTGCAGAATTCAAAATTGGATAACCACCGAGTCCAACAAAATTCTAGCGTAGAGAGAGTTCAGACATGCTTCAGCCATGCATGAGGGTGCACTTCCCATAATGGGAAGAAGGAGACCCGGCAGGATGGATTTCGCACGCCGAATATTACTTCCGCTACTACTGAACGTCGGATGATGCTATAGTGGAAACCGCTGTCATTCACCTTGAATGAGATGCTGTATAGTGGTACAATTGGCTTGAATATAACTATGGGGCCTCGACATGGATTCAATTTAAGAACGCACTACTGAACCACTTTGGACTAATGAAGTATGAAAAATATCGACGACCAACTTGCAAAGATCTGACAAACCTCCACGATCCAAGAGTACCAAACTAGGTTTGAGAAGTTATCCTATCTTGCTCATGATTGGACTGACCAACAATTGTTAGGAACATTCATTGAGGGAATCAAACCAAAGATTAAAGGAGAGGTTAAGACGTGACAGCCCTGCACCGTAATAGCTGTAATTTCTTTCACCCGAATACAAGAGGAACGACTCAACCAAGATGCTCTAAGGATGAGAACCACTCCTAGGCCGATGACATATAAACCTCCTACTCCCAACCATCCTTTGCTGCTAAAAAAATTGACGAGAGAAGAACTCTGTGACAGATCAATAAAGGGACTTTATTGGCATTATGATGAACTGTGGAGCCATGATCATCGCTGCAAGAAGGGCCTTTGATAGGACTCCAACAGGGTTGAGTCCTAATCATCCTAGAATAGTCAATAAAAATCCTATGGGATTGTAATAAAACCCTACCTAGCCAATTCTATCCTATAAAGAAGTATGGTTATGGTTTAGATTGGGGCCTTAAGACTTAGTGGCCGCCACCCCCTTTACTGGGCTGGTCGGCCAGGGTTTCCCTCGGCTAGGTCGGCTATAGAAGAGCAAATGGGTAATTTTACTTAGGCAAGCATCCCATGGGCTAGGGTTTACAATCCTATATAATGATGTAGCACCCCCCCTCTCTTTTATCAAGCAAGATCAATCTTTTATTCAACCTTGTGCCGAGTTCTAGAAAGGAGGAACCCCTATGGCGTTTCAAGGGTTGATCCCCCTCAGAGATCAAAATCTATAGAGCACCTCCTAGGGTTCTATCATCTAGTATCAGAGCAGCATTCCTGTTGCCCTTGCTGCCATCTCTATCGCCCCTCCTTCCCAAGTAATTCCCATAATTGCTATGACACGCGCCTCCACCTTCCACCCAAGCGGCAGATCAAATCAATCTGTTGCTACCCCTTACGTTTGAAATTGGAGATATAGTATATTTTCATCACCCACACCTATTTGCTACTTCTATTCCTTTACCTTACATGTTGGAGAAGTTTTTTCATATTTTCTTTGTTGCAAAATTCTACCATCGCAAACATTATCATCGTTGCGAAGGGGAAAGGCCGTAGAAAAATTTCAGCCGATTATTGTTTCTTGGAATCGAACTTTGGCTCATCCTTTTTAGCTGAAACTTTTACACAAATTCATAGATCATCTTAGAATTCATCTAAGATTGATCTCTGGAAAAAATTCCTTCTAACACCAGACTTATAGTGCCACAATTCCTCATCACGCATTGCTAAAATTTTATGACGAAGAATCTATCCTCCATCTTTTCTACTATTTCTCCACCGTTACTTTACCAAAATTTTGTCAAACTTTTTACTGATATTAATCACATCTGAACTGAGGGGTTCTAGATATTTTCCTTGAGTTTTCCTTTGAGATTTACATATATAATTCATCGTTTCTCTAACATCAAATCTATTCAGCAAGACAGCACATCACAATACCTTTCTTTGTCGAATTCCATCATATTTGAGTGCTATCTTTTATGGGTTTTTGGACTCTCTTTCGTTCATCTGTAAACCCTACCATCCTCACCAAGAACCCCTCAAAATTGTACCCTAAACTAATCCCAAACAACCACCCAAATTAGCCCTAAACCGTAGCCTATATCCATCAAATCAATCCACCTACCTAACCGGCCACCTCTTCCTCAAAACCTCTCATGCCCCTAACACGACAACAGAAAAAGGACCTCAACATACAAATCTAAAGGCCTACACCATGGCATTGGAGGATGCCATTAACGCCAAGTTTGAAACCTTTAAAAGCTGCAGGGGGAGAAGATGTGATCCATTTTCATCGAATTCAGCATGGGCCGACCACCTAGCCCGAAGATATCACAACAAGGAGAAACTTCAGATCGGCGAGATGATCCTCAAGAGCATGTCACATCATCCCTAATCCAAACAATTCATGTATGAAGTATGACTACCCTAGATGGGAAGAAGGAGACCCGATCGAATGGGTCATGTGTGCAGAGCACTATTTTTGGTTCTATCGAATCGCCGATGCTACAAGGGTGGAGATTACTGCCATCCACCTCGAGAGAGATGCTATTCAGTGGTTCAATTGGTTTGAGCACACACATATGAAGGTCTCTCTTGGTACTGATTCAAGAAAGGACTACTAAATCACTTCAGAGCAACCAAATTGGACAATATCGACGGACAATTGGCGAAGATTTGGCAAACCTCTACAATACACAAATACCAAATAAGGTTTAAATGTTTATCTAACTGAACTATGAATTGGTCTAAAAAGCAACTTTTAGGGACTTTTATTGAGGGCCTAAATCTAGAGATTTGAGGAGAAGTAAAGGCACAGCAATTATACACTCTTATGGCGGTGATTTCCTTCGTAAGGATCCAAGAAGAACGATTGAACCACGAAGTATGAAGGACAAGGGTCACTCCCCGACTAGCCATGCTGAAGCCTTCAGTCCCCTCTACTGCCATCTGAGCCCCCATGCCAAAAAAATTAACAAGAGATGAGCTTCGTGAACGATGAAACCGTAGATGAGGACATCGTTGCAAAAAGGGCCTACTCCTCGTGATTGAACCAATAGATGACGATAGCGAACCATCTAAAGGAAGCCTTGAACCCGAAGATGAAACTAGGAGGAAGAGCCCTAACCGGCCGACTATGCGGTGCACGCACTGGCCGGCTACTCTAATCCGCAGACAATGAAAGTTGGATGACTCCTTAAACAGCAACCCATCACCGTTCTTATAGATACAGGTAGCACCAATAACTTCCTCAACAACAAGGTTGCTACATGTATGGTGCTTCAAATCGAAGGTTGCAACAAGTTCGAAGTAAAGGTCACCGACGGCTGAATCCTGAATTGCGACCAATGGTGCCCGCGGGTAAAATTACTCCTACAAGACCAAGAAGTGGTATATGATTTCTTCCTCTTACCCATCGATGACTATGAAGCCGTGCTTGGAATTAAATGACTTAGAATATTAGATGACATCTTCTAAAATTTCTCAAAATTAATCATGAAATTTTATTGTAAAGGGAGACAGGTCACATTACGAGGCAAGCGCGGGAGCCATATCTCCATCATTTTGACATAGCGAATGAAGAAGGTGCTACACAAAACAAATGGTGGATTTTTTATTCATATCCAGTAGCCATCAAAGGAGGAAAAAGTATAAAATTTAGATCCTAAGCTTGCCCTACTACTGGACGAATTTGTGGATGTTTTCACGGAGCCGCGTGGGCTGCCCCCTAACCGGCCCCATGATCATCACATCCCTATATTACCGGCAAACCTCCAGCAAATTTGAGACCGTACCACTATCCTCACTTGCAGAAGGGTGAGATTGAGAACATCGTTAAAGAGATGCTCGACACCAGAGTGATTTGACCAAGCTGCAGCCCTTACTCCTTGCCGGTGTTTTTAGTGCGCAAGAAGGATGGTACGTGACGGATGTGCGTTGAAAACCAGGCTTTGAACGCCATCACCGTCAAAGACAAATATCCTATACCAATAGTAGATGAGCTCTTGGATGAACTAAAAGGAGCCCGAATCTTTACTAAATTGGATCTCTATTCTGGATACCATCAGATTCAGGTATGCACTGAAAATATTCTGAAAACTGTATTCCGCACACATAACAGCCACTACGAGTTTTTGGTAATGCCCTTTGGACTTATAAATGCTCCTTTTACATTTCAAAGCTTGATGAACAACATTTTTTGGAGGTTTCTACGCAAGTCCATGTTGGTATTTTTTGATAATATCCTCATTTATAGCCCTACACTTGATATGCATTTTTAGCACTTACAAATTGTTCTAACAATCCAATGGGAGAATACCCTTTATGTTAAATAATCAAAGTGTAGCTTTTTACAATGTAAAGTGGAGTATCTAGGGCACATTATATCAGAGGATGGAGTGGCGATAGACCTGACAAAGATCGAAGCAATGCAACGATGGTCGAAACCTATGAACATAAAATCGCTGCGCAGCTTCCTTGGACTCACGGGATACTACCAAAAATTCATGAAATATTATGACAAGATCAGTGCCCCTCTTATGTTCCTATTGAAGAAAAACTCCTTATGGTCAGATAAAGCTTCCACAGCCATTGAACGACTCAAAGTAGCCATGATGACGATGCTGGTCCTAACATTGCCCGATATCAACCGCACCTTCATGATTGAGGCCGATGCATCCGGAGTTGGAATTGGGGTTGTTCTAATGCAAGATGGCCGACCTCTTACTTACTCTAGCAAGACTTTGTCTCCTTCCCATCTTAAAATGTTCGTGTATGATAAAGAAATGCTTGCCATCGTACATACCGTCATGAAATGGAGACCTTACTTGATTGGCCAACGCTTCCAGATTAAGACCGACCATCGAAGCCTCAAGTTTTTTTGGAGCAAAAAATATCTTCCCTTGAGCAACAATGATGGGTAACTAAACATCTTGACTTTGATTATGAAATTATTTATCAAAAGGGAAAAGATAATGTTGTTGCAGATGCTCTATCTCGGCTACCGGGACAAGTCAAAATTTCAGTCATCTCCCTTCCCTCCACCGACTTCCTCAAAGATATTAGGGAGGAATTGAAGAGTGACCCAGAAATCCGAGGTATCATAGAAAAATTGGAGAAGAATCCAGGTTCCATGGGTCACTACACTTGGGATTCGAAGGACTTATGCTACAAAGACCGAATTGTCATTGTTTCTTCTTCCCCTTGCATCAAAATTATTTTGCATGAGATGCACTCTTCACCTTCAGCAGGGCACTCCAGATTTCTGAGAACATATAAGAGGGTGATGCAAAACTTCATTTGGAGAGGCATGGAAAGATCGATTTATGATTATGTATATAAATATGAAACGATAGCAAGTCTGGGAAAATTACAACCACAACCTATAGCGGACGAAGCATGGACTGACATCTCCATAGACTTCATCGAAGGGCTGTCACCATCTCAAGGTAAAAGCACGATCTTTGTGGTGGTAGATCGTCTAACCATATATACTTATTTCTGTGCTGTGATACATCCTTATACCGCTGCAGTATTGCTCAACTTTTTATGAAAAATATTATAAAACTGCATGGGATGCTAAGGTTGATTGTGAGCGACCGTGACAGGGTGTTTACAAGTAAATTTTGGACCAAGCTCTTCCAACTACAAGGCACCTAAGTAACGATGAGCATAACCTATCATCCATAGACGAACGGTTAAACAGAAGTGGCGAACAGATGCCTCGAGACTTACTTATGGTGCTTCACCAGTGATCGACCCAAAGAGTGGACAATGTGGCTTCCTTGGGCCAAATGGTGGTACAACACAACTTATCATTCATCAACTAAATGTACCCCCTATGAGGCATTGTATGGCTGACCACCCCCTATAATATCTAAATATGTAATTGGTGCGACCAAAGTGGATCAGGTCGACCAAAACTTAATTGATAGGGATAAGCTTCTGCAACTACTGAAAGACAACCTAACTGCCGCCCAAGCCTGCATGAAGCATCAAGCAGACACTCACTGGAGCAAGTGAGAATTTTTAATAGGAGATTGGGTCTACCGTCACCTACAACCATACAAGCAGTTGTCAATCAACACCAGAGCGTCGATGAAGCTATCTCCACGATTCTATAGACCATATCAGATTTTGGAGCGTATTGGGGCTATGACATATAGATTAAAGCTTCCAGATGACACTAAGATCCATCCCGTCTTCCACGTGTCCTTACTAAAGCTCAAATTGGGAGAACGTGAGTTGGCTCAAACTCAGTTGCCAAGCACTATAAATGATAGTCATATTCAAGCTTAACCCAAAGCTATACTTGATCGGAGGATTATGATGCGCCGTCGATGCCTTTCAATTGAAGTACTCATGAAGTGGAATAATTTACCATTTGAAGATGCAACGTGGGAGTCTTATGAGGAGCTGAAGACCTGATTCCCAGAGTTTATGGACCCTCAGCCTTGAGGACAAGGCTGATTCAAAAAGAGCGGGCTTGATAGGACTCCAGCAGGGTTGAGTCCTAATCAACCTAGAAGTAGTCAATAAAAACTATGTGGGATTGTAATAAAACCCCACATAGAGCCACTTATATCCTATAAAGAAGTGTGGCTAGGGTTTAGATTGGGGCCTTAGAGCTTAGTGGCTTCCGCCCCTTTTACTAGGCAACCCCTATGGGCTATGGTTTAGAAACCTATATAATGATGTAGTCGCCCCTTCTCTTTTATAAAGTAAAGATCATCTTTTATTCAGCCTTGTGCTGAGTTCTAGGAGGGAGGAACCCCTATAGCATTCCAAAGGTTGATCCCTCTCAAAGATCAAAATCTATAAAGCTCCTAGGGGTTCTATCATAGGTGGGGCTGTCGGCTTGCTTGCTGCTAGTTGGTGATAGGACTCCAGCAGGGTTGAGTCCTAATTACCCTAGAAGTAATCAATAAAACCTAGTGAGATTGTAATAAAACCCCACCTAGCCACTTCTATCCTATAAAGAAGCATAGTGATAGGACTCCAGTAGGATTGAGTCCTAATCTCCCTAAGAAGAAGTCAATAAAACCCTACTAGATTGTAATAAAGTCACTCCTACCTTATAAAGGAGTATGACTAGCGTTTAGATTAGCCCTTAGGGCTTAGTGGTTGTCACCTCACTTACTGGGTTGGTCGGCCAGGGTTTCCCCATGCTTAGGTCGGCTATAGAGCCGACCTAGCCGCCCCCTGTTCCTATTAAGGCAGGTCGACTATAGAAGGGGCAAAGGGGTAATTTTAATTAGGCAAGCACCCCCTTAGGCTAGGGTTTTGATCCCTATTTAAAGATGTAGCCACCCCCCCTCTTGAAGGAAGCAATTATCAATTTTATCTCAGCCTTTGTGCCGAGTCTAGGAGGGAGGAACCCCTATAGCGTTCCAAGGGTTGATCCCCCTCAACGATCAAAATATATAGGTCTCCTTCTGGGGTTCTATCATCTGATATCAAAGTAGTGATCTTGCTGCTCCTGTAGCCATCATCCATGCCTCCACCTTCCCAAGCAATTCCCACAATTGCTTTTGACGTCGCCTTCATCGTCGCCCACCAAGTCATAGATCCATCAATCTACTGCCTTCCTCTGCATCAACATCAAAGATCTGGTTGGAGATCCTTACGCCATGACATCGCTGAGCTTATTCGAAACCAAATTGGAGGCTTTCGAGATGCGTATGGATGCTAAATGCTCTCTTCGAGGAGTTTAGATTGCGCCGATCACCATGCCCAAGAAGATCACTATATGGAGTAAATTCTTATTGCAAAAAGAACCCATCAGAGATAAGAAGTAAGGATAAGACATGGTGGCCCTACACCTCAACGATGTCGATCTCCTTTATACAACTTCAAGAAGGGCACCTCAACTAAGATGCTTAGATTAGAGCATGAGAGCCACATCCCAACTAAAAGCATATAAACCTTCAGCACCAATCAATTACAAGAACCTTGACGAACAACTAACGAAGATATGTTAAACCTCTACCATCCAAGAGTACCAAACCAGGTTTTAAAGGTTAACTAATCAAACTCATGATTGGTCTGAAAAATAGATATTGAGGACTTTCATTGAGGGCTTGAAGCCCAAGATTCAAGAAGAAGTTAAAGCGCGACAAACGTACACACTTAAGGCAGCCATCTCCTTCGCACGACTACACGAAGACAGGCTGAACCAAGATGCTCAGAGGACCAAAACCACCACATGACCAGCAACACCGAGACTCTCGGCCCCATCTACCACCAGCCGGTCAACTTTGCCAAAAAAGATAACAAGAGAAGAGTTTCGTGATAGATTGGCAAAGGGCCTATGTTGGCATTGTAATAAACTGTGGAACCGAGACCACCATTGTAAAAAAGAGAGACCTTTATTGGTTGAGCCCACTGAAGAACTCAAACTCAAAGAAATGGCTCTCGAGTCCGAGGAGAAGGATACAAAGAAAAAACCACAATCAGTCGCCCGCTCCTTTCATGCTCCATCACAGATATTGGACAATGATGGCTTCATCAAGCATCAGCCCATCACCATCCTTGCCGACACCAAGAGCTCCAATGACCTTATGAATGACAAAAGAAAATAGGTGATCTTATGTGGGAAAGGAGAGAACAAAGAAAAGATGATCTCGACATAGTGGTTGGAGAAGCTCATTGAAATCTCATGCACGTCTGCTGAACCGAGCTGACTCCTTCCTACCAGACTACACGACCCTCGTATGTTGGTCTTACAAGAGTAACCACCATCACATATTTGGCCATATTGCTGTCCACATTTTTAGAGAACCAAAACTAAAAAGATTGTCTAGGAGATGCGAGAGATATGGATCATTCGACCACAACCTTCCCTTGCAATGACACTTTATCTCCAAAAATTTTGCATCTTTATCTGCAGGGATAAGCTCTTCCTGAAATGCCATATTCAGCTGAACCAGCTATGGGTTTTGATGCAGTGCTCCCTTATCTCGGGCTACTTCCACGACTTCATCGAGGAGCGAACCATGATGCTAAAAGTTTTCCATGATGATGACCTCGGATCCACGGCCCACGATCGTAAGAAGGAACAGGAGAAAGGCATCCAAATGACCCCCACAGCCATGATGCCATCTATATCGATGCTAGCATTACCTAAATGTGGCAATGTGTTCGTACTTGGAGCAGACACATCTAGAGTTGGGATCGGCGTTACCCTTATGCAAGATGGTTGACTCCTAATTCACACCGAGGCTTCCCCCACACTTCAAACGAGATTTTTTAAGGGGATGCTCATTACTATCAAATTTAAAATTTGGCTGGATACAGATCCATGGCACAAAAGAAAAGTAAGCCCAAAAGAATTACAGTCCATGCTAAAGTCAGCACATACAAAGAAAAATGGCATCCCGAAAAACTTCAAAATGGACAAAAAATTGAAGATCGAGTTTTCTCACACCTTTAGCCCGATCAGCAGGAAACTCGAGCCTTATGGAAGTAGTCTCCATATTTCTTTGGCCTTGTAAAATTAGGGACCACATTGGAGCCATAACTTGGAGATCAGATCCATGCACTAGATCAAGATTACAGTTGATCCGTCGGGTATCCCACCTCAAATGGAAATTTAAGGAAGATGACTCAGCCCAAATCCTTCCAACTAACACCCCAGCTGATGAGGAGGCCAAAGTACAGTTGATAATAGCATGAGAATCATATGAGGAGCTGAAGACCCGGTTCCCTGAGTTCATGGAACCTCAACCTTGAGGACAAGCCTAATTTTAAGAGGGCGGGTTTGATAAAACTCCAACAAGGTTGAGTCTTTATCTCCCTAAGAAGTAGTCAATAAAACCCTGCTATATTGTGATAAAGCCACTCCTATCTTATAAAAGAGTATGGCTAGGGTTTAGATTAACCCTTAGGGCTTAGTGGCTACCACCTCCCTTACTGGGTTGGTCGGTCAGGGTTTCCCCCTGCTTCGGTTGGCTATAGAGCCAACCTAGCCACCCCTTGTTCCTATTAAGGCAGGTTGGCTATAGGAGAGGCAAAGGGGTAACTTTACTTAGGCAAACACCCCCTTAGGCTAGGGTTTTGATCCCTATTTAAAGATGTAGCCGCCCCCTCTTGAAGGAAGCAATTATCAATTTTATTTCAGCCTTTGTGCCGAGTCTAGGAGGGAGGAACCCCTATAGCGTTCCAAGGGTTGATCCCCCTTAACGATCAAAATCTATAGGGCTCCTTTTGGGGTTCTATCACATTACTAGGGTTTAGACTGGGGCCTTAGGGCTTAGTGGCCACCGCCCCCTTTGCTGGGCTAGTCGGCCAGGGGTTTCTCCTGCTTAGGTCGGCTATAGAGCCAACCTAGCCACCCCCTGTTCCTACTAAGGTTGGTTGGCTATTGAGGGGGCGAAGGATAATTTTACTTAGGCGAACACCCCATGGGCTAGGGTTTAGAACCCTATATAATGATGTAGCCGCCCCCTCTCTATTATCAAGGAAGATTAATCTTTTATTTAGCCTTGTGCTAAGTTTTAGGAGGGAGGAACCCCATAGCGTTCCAAGGGTTGATCCCCCTTAGAGATCGAAATCTATAAAGCTCCTTCTGGGGTTCTATCATCTGGTATCAGAGCAGCGTTCTTGCTACCATCACTACCATCTCTGCCGCCCCTACCTTCCCAAGCAATTCCCACAATTGCTACGACATGCGCCTCCACTGTCATCCCGAAGCCGCAGATCAAATTAATCTGCTACTGCCCCCTACGTTTGAACTGGAGATTTGGTATATTTTTATTAACCACGCCTCTTTAATACTATGAAATCCTTTACCTTACATGCTGAAGAGTTTTTCCATATTTTATGCACTGTAAATTTCGACCATCGCAAATGTTATCGTTGTTGTGAAGGTGAAATGCTGCAGAAATTTTCAACCGCTTATTTGCCTCTTGAAACCAATTTATTGCTTCTCCCTCTTGGCTAAAACTTTTACACAATTTCATAGATTATCATAGCTTTCATGTAAGATTGATCTATAGAAAAAACTCCTTCTGAAACTGATTTTATTGCACCTCAATTCATCATTATGCAGTGCTGAAATTTTACGATGAAGAATCTATCTTTCATCGTTTGCTCTATTTTCCTATTGTTACTCTGCTGAAATTTTGTCAAACTTCTTGCTGATATTAATCACATCTAAACTGAGGATTTCTGTATATTTTCCTCTAGAATTTACGTCGAGAATTCATCGTTGCTCTGACGTAAAATCTGTTCGGCAGGTAGCATATCGCAGCACCTTTCTTTGTTGAATTCCATTGGATTTGAGTGCTGCCATTTGTGGGTTTTCAGACTTTCCTTCTTTCATCTGCAAACTCTACCATCCTCAATAAGAACCCTTCCAAACTGCACCCTAAACCGATCCCAAACAGCCACCAAAATTAGCCCTAAACTGCAGCCTACTTCCATCTACACCGATCCACCCATCCAACCGGCCACCTCTTCTCCAAAAATTCTAATGCCACTAATCTGACAACAGTAAAAAGATCTCAATATTATAGATCTATAGGCCTATACCATGGCATCAGAGGAGGTCATCAACGCCATGTTCGAAGCCTTTGAAAGCTGCATGGATAAGAAGATGTGATCCCTTTTCGTCAAATTCAACATGGGTCGACCACCAAGCCTAAAGAAATCGCAACAAGGAGAAACTTATGATCGGTGAGACGATCCTCAAGAGCATGGCTACATCATCAACCATACACTCTTATGGCGATAATTTCCTTCGCAAGAATCCAGGAAGAACGATTGAACCATGAAGTATAAAGGACAAGGGTCGCTCCCCTGCCAGCCATGCCGAAGCATTCACCCCCCTCTACTGCCATCAGAGCCCCCGCACCAAAAAAATTAATAAGAGACGAGCTTCGTGAACGATCGGCCAAGGGGTTGTGTTGGCACTGTGATGAACCGTGGAACCGAGAACATTGCTACAAAAAGGGCCAACTCCTCGTGATTGAACTAGTAGAGGATGAGGATAGTGAACCATCTAAAGAAAGCCTCGAACCCGAAGATGAAGTCACAAAGGAAGAGCCCCAATCGACCAACTACATAGTGCACGCCCTAGCCGGCTACTCTAACCCGCAGACGATGAAAGTTGGAGGACTTCTTAAATAGTAACCCATCACTATTCTCATCGATATGAGTAGCACAAATAACTTCCTCAACAGCAAGGTTGTTGCACGCATGGTGCTTCAAATCGAAGGTTGCAACATTAGTTGACATATCCTAGAATTTCTCTAAACTAATCATGAAGTTGTATTGCAAAGGGAGATAGGTCAAATTGCGAGGCAAGCACGGGAGCCATATTTTGATCGTTTCGATGCAACGAATGGAGAAGGTGCTACACAAAACAAATGGTGGATTTTTTATGCATATCCAGCAGCATCAAAGGAGGAAAAAGTGTAAAATTTAGATCCTAAGCTTGCCCTCTTGTTGGACGAATTCACGGACATTTTCACGAAGCCATGTGGGCTTCCCCCTAACCGGCCGGGCAAACCTCTAGCAAACTTGAGACCATACCGCTATCTTTACTTGCCGAAGGACGAGATTGAGAATATCATCAAGGAGATGCTCGACACCAAAATAATTCAACCAAGCTGCAACCCTTACTCCTCGTCGGTGTTCCTAGTACACAAAAAGGATGGTACGTGGCAGATGTGCATTGATTACCAGACTTTTAATGCCATTACCGTCAAAGACAAATATCCTATACCAGTAGTAGATGAGCTCTTTGATGAACTAAAAGGAGCCCGAGTCTACACTAAATTGGATCTCTGTTTTGGTTACCAACAGATTCGGGTATACACTGAAGATGTTTCGAAAACTGCATTTCGCACACATAACGGCCACTACGAGTTTTTGGTAATGCCCTTCGGACTTACAAATGCTCCTTCTAATTTTCAAAGCTTGATGAACGACATTTTCTGGAGCTTTCTATGTAACTTTTTACAGTGTAAAGTGGAGTATCTATGACACATTATATCAGAGGATGGAGTGGCGGTAGACTCGACGAAGATCGAAGCAATGCAAGGATGGTCGAGACCTACGAACATAAAATCGCTACGTGCCTTCCTTGGACTCATGGGCTACTACTGGAAATTCATAAAAGATTATGGCAAGATTAGTGCCCCACTCACATCCCTACTGAAGAAAGACTCATCTTGTGGTTGGATAAAGCCTCCACGGCCTTTGAACGACTCAAGGTAGTCATGACGATGACGTCGGTCCTAGCACTGCCCGATTTCAGTCGCACCTTTATAATTGAGGCTGACGCATCCGAAGTTAGGATTGGTGTTGTTCTAATGCAAGATGGCCAACCTCTTACCTATACCAGCAAGGCTTTGTCTCCCTCAAATCTTAAAATGTCTGTGTATGATAAAGAAATACTTGCCATTGTACACCTCCGTCACGAAGTGGAGACCCTACTTGATCGGCCGACGCTTCCAGATTAAGATCGACCACCGAAGTCTCAAGTATTTTTTGGAGCAGAAAATATCTTCCTAGAGCAGTAATGATGGGTAACTAAACTTCTTAGCTTTGATTATGAAATTATTTATCGATAGGGGAAAGAGAATATTGTTGCATATGCTCTACCACCGGAGCATATGCTCTATCTTCCCTGGAGCAACAACACTAAAACTTCCTTCCTAGTTTCAGACCACTGCCACTGAATTCCTTTCTAGCCCCCACAACACCCACAAATTGTAGCACTAACAGCAACCTAAACCGTAAGCTATCATCCCTAAACTGCGACCTTGATATGTCACCCTTTTGGCCACCCATCCCTACAAAACCAGTTGCTGCCATTAACAACAACCCTAAGCCATCCCTCTAACCCTAAACCTCTATCACCAAACCCCCTTACAGTCTCTACAACAGCCCCAAACAGCAGCATCAACAACACCCTCTTTGCCGAAAAATTTTGTTGCACTACCTTCAGTACTACTTGCTGCATCCACACCTGATTCCTACCAAATCCATTGTTGTCATTAACAGCAACCATAACTCATTCCTTTAACCTTAAACCTCGGCCATTATATCCCCTATATGATGATAGAACCCCAGATGGAGGCTCTATAGATTTTGATCCTTGAGGGGGATCAACCCTTAGAACGCTATAGGGGTTCCTCCCTCCTATAACTCGGAGGTGGAGGCTACATGCTTATATAGGGCTCCAAACCCTAGCCCTAGGGGGTGCTTGCCTAACTAAAATTACCCTTTTACCCCTTCTATAGCCTACCTGCCTTAGAGGGAACAGGTGATGGCTAGGTTGGCTCTATAGTCGACCTAAGCAAGGAGAAACCCTAGCCTACCAACCAAGTAAGGGGGGGCGACAACCACTAAGCCCTAAGGGCTAATCTAAACCCTAGCCATACTCTTTATAAGATAGGAGTGACTTTATTATAATCTAGTAGGGTTTTATTGACTACTTCTAGGGAGATTAGGACTAAACCCTATTGGAGTCCTATCAAACCCGCCCTCTTAAAATCAGCCTTGTCCTCAAGGCTGAAGTTCCATGAACTCAGGGAACCAAGTCTTCAGCTCCTCATCAGCTTGGGTGTCAGTTGGAAGAACTTGAGCTGAGTCGTCATCTTTAAATTTCCATTTGAGGTGGGATACTTGGAGGATCAACTGTAATTTTAATCCGGTGCATGAATCTGATCTCCTGGTTAGGGCCCCAATGTGATCCCCAATTTTGCAAGGCCCAAAGAAATAAGGAGATCACTTTCTTGAGGCTTGAATTTCATGCTGGTGGGGTTGGAGATGAAGAGTGACTTGATCTTTCTCAGGAAACTTTATTCTGCTCCGGCGTTTGTCAGGGGGAAGTTTCTTCCTTGCATAGGATGCCACGTGGTTGCTCTGTAATAGTAGTCGTGCCTTCTTTTGGAGTGAGGGTTGTCCTATGATAAAATCTCTAGTGGTGTGAGCCCGATCTGAGTCTGAGGTGGGTAGGAGTGGTGATTTTTCAGGGCCCATTTTTACTTCTTCATGCTGTTGATCATCTTGCATGAGGATAGTGCCGACCCCCACTCTGGATGTGTTTGCTTCAATAATAAACACATGGCCATGATTTGGTGTAGACGACATCGCGGTCGTGAGGGCTATAGTTCCACTCGGCCAAGGTGGTGCATCTTTCTTTATAATGAGAGGGATGATGTTCATGCTTCGTTGAGTCCTGAGAATGATCCTTCCCCTTTTCTGATTTCGCCACTGGAGGGGCTCAATTGTCTCGCGGTCTTGGGCCATAGATCAGAGGTCATTATCAAGGAAGTCTTTAAGCATTATGGTCTAATCCTGGGGAAAGTCATGGAAGTCACTTGAGATCAGCAACCATGGTGAGTTCGATGTCATGTTAACACTTTAGAAATAGCTTATCTCCGGAGAAAAGGATGTAGGGATGTGTTGTAGCGGGAAATAAACATGGTTGAACAATCTGTGTCTCTATCATCTCTTGGACGATCCTTCTATTTTTGACCTTTTGAGGTTGTAGGAAGCAATCTGGCCAAGCAATAACTAGTAGAAGTTTTGGCCTATTCAGCATAGAGTGGTCGGATAGCTTCAAAGGAGGTAATCGGCTCAGTTTGGTGGAGACGCCCAAAAATTTTGCAAGTTGTGGGAGAGGGTTCTTATCTTCAATCTCATGAAACCCTTTAATTTGAATTGGGAAACCATTGGATTTTTCTTTTGGTACCCCCTCCAAGTGTTGTGTTGTGGTTGTAGTCATTGGGCTCCCTCGTAGAATCACCTGCTTTCCTTTTCTGAAAAATTTCATGGTTAGCTTTGAAAATTTTTAGAAAATATCTCCAATCGTGGACAACCAATCAATGTCAAGCACTATATCAAAACCATCAAGAGGGAGGAGGAAAAAATCAGCAACTACGTCTTGCTCCTATAGGATCAGTTTTACCCGCAGGCACTTCTGGTTGCACTTCAGAATTTGGTCGTTAGCTACTTTGACTTCGAACCCATTATAATCTTCTTTTTGGAGCATTAAGTGGGTAGCAACCTTATTGCTCATGAAGTTGTGTGTGCTCCCGGCGTCGATGAGGATGATGACAGACTATTGCTCGAGAAACCCTTCGATTTTCAATGTTTGTAGGTTGGTGTAGTTGGCTAAGGTAGGGACCGTGCGGGTGGCCAGTTGTGGTGTATCCTGCTCCTTGGGCTCGAGAGTCGTATCTTCAAGTTTGGGTTCTTAAGTGGGCACAATCATTAGCGTTGTCTCCTTTTTACATTTGTGTTTTAGGCTCCACAGTTTATCACAATACACACGTAGGTCCTTTATCGATCCGTCATGAAGGTCTTCTCTTGTTAATTTCTATGGCTGAGGGGGTCGGTTGATAGTAGGAGGTGAAAGCTTTGGTGTCGCTGGTCGAGGAGCAACTCTAGTCTTCCGAGCTTCATAGTTCAATCACTCCTCTTGATGTCGTGCAAAGGAGATGGCTGCCTTAAGTGTGTACGGTTGTCGCACTTTAACTTCTTCCTGAATCTCTAGCTTCAAGCCCTCAATAAAAGTCCTTAATATCTATTTTTTAGACCAATCATAAGTTTGATTAGATAATCTTTCAAACCTAGTTTGGTACCCTTGGATGGTAGAGGTTTGACGGATCATCGCTAGTTCTTCGCTAAGGTTCTTTTTACAATCCAAATTTGCACCGCGTTGTGATCTTATTGGGCTAGGTGATTGGCCCAATCTAAACTCCTCAAAGAGAGCGCATAATTTAACGTCCATATGCGTCTCAAGAGCCTCCAATTTGACTTCGAATAAGCCCACGATGTCATGACATAAGGATCTCCAACATGTCAAATCAAATCGATTAAAGAGTGTAGCTGTAATCTTCAGGCTAAAGGCAGCAATGGTAGCGATGTCAGGGCTACAGTGGTGAAGTCTCCAAGTGGAGGATGGCAGCCAAGGGTAGCAGCAACGGTGGAGGAAGAAAATGGCAGCAGTAATGTCGACTACGGTCCTTCGGTGATGCTGCATGTTGACGCTGCAATGTCGTCGAGGCTATGATGTTTTAGATGGCTGATATTTGTTGGAAGATGGCAGCTAAGAGATCTGAGTTGGAAGGCAGCAGCAATGGTGGAGGAAGAAGAGGGCAACAGCAACGTCGGCTGCGACTGCGATGCGACTTCGTGGCTGCAGGTGGCATCGGTTGCAGCAAGGGTGCGACTGTAATAGGAGGAAGACAGGACATCGATGTACACGACTATTGAGGAGGAGGGTGATAGGACTCCAGCAGGGTTGAGTCCTAATCTCCCTAAGAAGTAGTCAATAAAATCCTACTATATTATAATAAAGCCACTCCGATCTTATAAAGGAGTATGACTAGGGTTTAGATTAGCCCTTAGGGCTTAGTGGCCGCCACCTCCCTTACTGGGTTAGTCGGACAGGTTTTCCCCCTGCTTAGGTCGGCTATAGAGCCATCCTAGCCACCCCATGTTCCTATTAAGGCAGGTCGGCTATAGGAGGGGCAAAGGGGTAATTTTACATAGGAAAGCGCCCTCTTAGGCTGGGGTTTTGATCCCTATTTAAAGATGTAGCCGCACCCCCTCTTGAATTATGCAATTATCAATTTTATTTCAGCCTTGTGCCGAATCTAGGAGGGAGGAACCCCTACAGCGTTCCAAGGGTTGATCCCCCTCAAGGATCAAAATCTATAGAGCTCCATCTAAGGTTCTATCATCTGGTATCAGAGCAACGATCTTGCTGCCCCTATAGCCATCATCCACGCCTCCACCTTCCCAAGCAATTCCCACAATTGCTTTTGACGTCGCCTCCATTGTCATCCACCAAGCCATAGATCCATCGATTTGCTATCTTCCTCTACGTCAACATCAAAGATCTGGTAAAAACTCTAAAGCCCACGCCTCTTGCTACTGCTATTCCTCTATCTTATATGTGGGAGAAGTTTTTCCAAAATTTCCTTGCTGTAAAATTTTACCATCGCAAACGTTATCATCGCTGCGAAGGCGAAACACTGCAGAAATTTTCAACTGATTGTTGCTTCTTGGAACTAAACTTTTAATCGTCCTTTTTGGCTGAAACTTTTATACAATTTTGTAGATCGTCTTAGCTTTCATCTAAGATAGATCATAAAACAACTCCTTCTGGATCCAGACTTATAGTGCTCTGATTCTTCGTCGCACAGTGCTGAAATTTTATGACGGAGAATCTGCCTTCCATCTATTGGCCCCTTGAAACTGAACTTTTGTTCATCCTTTTTGGCCAAAATTTTTATACAATTCCAAAGATCAACTTGGCTTTCATCTGAGATTGATTTCTCAAAAAAATTCCTTCTAGGACCGGTTTTCTTGGGCAATCTTTCACCAGCACGCAGTTCTGAAATTTTTACGATGAATGATCTACCTTTCGTCTTTTGCCCTATTTCCCTACTGTTATGCTGCCAAAATTTCGCCAAACCTTTTACTGGTATTCCCAACATCTAAACCAAGGGTTTCTGTATAATTTCCTTGAACTTTCCTCTAGATATTACGTCGAGAAGTCATCGTTTCTTCGACGTAAAATCTATTCGGCAGGACTGTACATCGCCACACTTTTTTTCATCGAATTCTATCGGATTTGAGTGCTGTTTTTTGTGGGATTTCAGACTCTCTTTTCCTCATCACCAAATCCAACCATCCTTATCAAAAACCCTTCAAAACCCTACCCTAAACCGAAACCAAACAGCCACCCAAATCAGCCCTAACCGCAGCCTACTTCCTTATCGATCCACTTACCTTTTTAGCCAACTTTCCTTACCGAGACACCTACCTTTGCTGCCATCTATCCCAGATCTAAAATCTATTTTTCTAATCTTCATCTACTGATATCATAGCCCTAAAACCACACAAATTCAGAGCCTAAACTCCATAAGACAGCAGCCCCAAATCGCACCCAAAAATTGAAGCCTTTGGTCCACCAATTTTTTAGCTGCCCAATCTCCCTTTCCCTTCAACCGCAGCACGCATCTTTCGTTGCCCAACGATACCAACATCAACCTCTTGCTGTCATCCTCCTTGATCATAGCCAACAGCGATCCTTGCGGCAAAAAGCTACCAGCAGCGATCTTTCGCTGCAATTTGTTTACATCGCAACCCACAATAATCGTTCGCTACCAACTATCTTGATCACGGCCAGCAACAAATTGAACACAACAACAATTGTCTCTCACTCCATACCACTACTACCATCCTCCACAACAGCCGTGTACATCACGGCCCTGTCTTCCTCCTATTGCAGTCGCACCCTTGTTGCAACCGATGCCACTTGCAGCTACGAAGTCGCAGTGCAGTCGCAACCGATGTTGCTGCTGCCCTCTTCTTCATCCACCATTGCTGCTACCCTTGGCTGCCATCCTTTACTTGGAGACTTCACCCCCGTAGTCCCGACATTGCTGCCATTCATTGCCTTCAACCTGAAAATTGCAGCTACACTTTTCGATCGGTTTGTTTGACAGGTTGGAAATCCTTACGTCATGACATCGCTGGGCTTATTCGAAGCCAAATTGGAGGCTTTCGAGATGCTTATGGATGTTAAATTACACGCTCTCTTCGAGGAGTTTAGATTGGGCCGATCACCAAGCCTAAGAAGATCACAACATAGAGCAAATTCAGATTGCAAAAAGTACCTATCAGAGATAAGAAGCGAGGATAAGACATGACAGCCATACACCTCGACGATGTCGATCTCCTTTGTACAACTTCAAGAAGGGCACCTCAATCAAGATGCTCAGAGCATGAGAGCCACATCTCAACCAAAAGCATATAAACCTTCAACACTAATCAATTATAAGAACCTTGACGAAGAACTAACGAAGATCCGTTAAACCTCTACCATCCAAGAGTACCAAATCAGGTTTAAAAGGTTAACTAATCAAACTCATGATTGGTCTGAAAAACAGATATTGAGGGCTTGAAGCCGGAGATTCAAGAAGTTAAAGTGCGACAACTGTACACACTTAAGGCAACCATCTCCTTCACACGACTACACGAAGACAGGCTGAACCAAGATGCTCGGAGGACCAAAGCTGCCACACGACTAGTTGCAAATAGACTCTCAGCCCCAACTACCACCAGCCGGTCACCTCAGCCGAAAAAGTTAACAAGAGAAGACTTTCGTTACAGATCGACAAAGGGCCTATGTTGGCATTGTAATAAATTATGGAGCCGAGACCACCATTGTAAAAAAAAGAGACCTCTATTGGATGAACCCACTGAAGAACCCAAACTCAAAGATATGACTCTCAAGTCTGAGGAGATGGATATAAAGGAAAAACCATAATCAGCCGTCTGCACCTTTCATGCTCCACCACAGATATTGGATATTGAAGGCTTTATCAAGCATCAGCCTGTCACCATCCTTGCCGACTCCAGAAACTCCAACGACCTTATGAATGACAAAAGAAAACAGGTGACCTTATGTGGGCAAGGAGAGAACGAAGAAAAGATGATCTCGACACAGTGCTTGGAGAAGCTATTGAAATCTCAGGCACGTCCGCTAAACCGAGCTGACTCCTTCCTACCAGACTGCACGACCCCTGTATGTTGGTCTTATAAGGGGAACCACCAGCACATATTCGACCATATTGCTGTCCATATTTTCAGAGGACCGAAGCTAAAAAGATCATCCAGGAGATACGAGAGATACAGATCATTCGACCACAACCTTCCCTTGTAATTACACTTTATCTTAAAAAATATTACCTCTTTGTCTGCAGGGATAAGCTCTTCTTGAAGTTCCATATTCAGCTGAACCAACTATGGGTTCTGATGTAGTGCTCCCTCATCTCGGGCTACTTCCATGACTTCACCGAGGAGCGGATCATGATGCTAAAAGTCTTCCCACGATCGCAAGAAGGAATAGGAGAAATGCATCCACATGACCCCCACAACCATGATGCCATCTATATCGATGCTAGCATTACCTGAACGTGGAAATGTGTTCATACTTGGAGCAGACACATCCAGAGTTTGGATCGACATCACCCTTATGCAAGATGGTCTATGGCATGAAAGAGGAGTAAGCCCAAAAGAATTACAATCCATGCTCACACCAGCACATGTAAAGAAGAAATGGCCTCTCGACAAACTTCAAAATGGACAAAAATTGAAGATCTAGTTTTCTTACACCTCCAGCTCGATCAGTAGGAAACTCGAGCCTTAAAGAAGTGATCTCCCTATTTCTTTGGGCCTTACAAAATTGGGGACCACATTGGAGCCCTAACCTGGAGATCAGATCCATACACCAGATCAAGATTACAGTTGATCCGCTGGGTATCCCACCTCAAATGGAAATTTAAAGAAGATGACTCAGTCCAAATCCTTCCAACTAACACCCCAGCTGATGAGGAGGCCAAAGTTCAGTTGATAATAGTATGGGAATCATATGAGGAGCTAAAGACCCGGTTCCCCGAGTTCATGGAACCTCAGCCTTGAGGACAAGGCTGATTTTAAGAGGACGAGTTTGATAGGACTCTAGCAGGGTTGAGTCCTAATCTCCTTAAGAAGTAGTCAATAAAACACTGCTAGATTGTAATAAAGCCAGTCCTAGCTTATAAAGGAGTATGGCTAGGGTTTAGATTAGCTCTTAGGGCTTAGTGGCTGCCACCTCCCTTACTGGGTTGGTCGGCCAGGGTTTCCCCCTGCTTAGGTCGGCTATAGAGCCAACCTAGCCGCCCCTTGTTCCTATTAAGGCAGGTCGACTATAGGAGGGGCAAAGGGATAATTTTACTTAGGCAAGCACCCCCTTAGGCTAGGGTTTTGATCCCTATTTAAAGGTGTAGTCGTCCCCCCTCTTGAATTAAGCAATTATCAATTTTATTTCAGCCTTGTGCCGAATCTAGGAGGGAGGAACCCCTACAGCATTCTAAAGATTGATCCCCCTCAAGGATTAAAATCTATAGAGCTCCATCTGAGGTTCTATCAAATGACAGCAACGGTATGGAGCGGGAGACGACTGCTACTGTGTTTAGTTTGTTGCTAGTTCTGATCAACATAGTTGGCAGCGAACGATTGTTGCGGGCTGTGATGTAAACAGATTGCAGTGAAAGATCACTGCTGGTAGCTTTTTGCCGCAAGGATCGCTGTTGGTTGCGATTAAGGAGGATGGCAGTAAGAGGTGGCTGTTGGTAGCATTGGGCATCGAAAGATTCATGTTGCAGTTGAAGGGATAAGGGAGATTGGGTGGTTGAAAGGTTGGTGGTCCGAAAGCTTCAGTTTTTTGGTGCGGTTTGGGGCTATGGTTTTGTGGAGTTTAGGCTATGAATTAGTGTGGTTTTAGGGCTGTGATAGCAGTAGATGAAGGTTAGAAAAATATATTTTAGATCTGGGATAGATGGCAACAAAGGTAGGTGTCTCGGTAAGGAAAGTTGGCTAAAAAGGTAAGTGGCTCGATAAGGAAGTAGGTTGAATTAGGTAGCTAATTTGGGGGGCTGTTTGGATTCGGTTTAAGGTAATATTTGGAAGGGTTTTTGGTGAGACTGGTAGGGTTTGGAGATAAGGAAAAGTGAGTCCAAAATCTCACAAAAAATAACACTCAAATCTAATAGAATTCGGTGAAAAGAAGTGCTGCGGTGTGCTGTCCTGTTGAACTGGTTTTTACGTTGGAGAAACGATGACTTATCAATGTAAATTCCAAAGGAAAGTTTAAGAAAATTATTCAGAAACCGTTGGTTTAGATGTTGTCAATACTAGTAGAAACTTTGACGAAATTGTGGCAGCATAACAGTAGGGAAATAGGGCAAAAGATACAAGGTAAATTCCTTCATCGTAAAATTTCAGAACTGCGTGATGGTGAAAGATCATACAAGAAAACCAGTTCTAGAAGGATTTATTTTGTGAAATCAAATCCAGATGAAATCCAACTTGATCTTGAGAATTGTGTAAAAATTTCGGCCAGAAAGGATGAAAAAAAGTTCGATTTCAAGTAGCAACAATCAGCTGAAAATTTCTATAGCGTTTCGCCTTCGTAACGATGATAACGTTTACGACGGTAAAAATTACAGTAAGGAAACTTTAGAAAACTTCTCCCACATATAATATGAAGGATCTTGCAGTATTGAAGAGGCATAGATTATAAAAATATACCAGAATTTCATATCAAACACATTGGGCAACGACATATTGATTTGATCTGCGGTTAGGTTGGAAGGTGGAGGCGCGTGTCACAACAATTGTGGGAATTACTTGAGAAGGTGGAGGCAGCTAAGATGACTACAGTGTAATACCTACCCCTGAAAATTATACAAGAATATAATTAGAAATTTTGAGGACTTAATCATGAATATAAATCTTTAAAGGACTAAAATGTAAAGTCATAAAAAAAAAAAAAAACAAAAAGGGAAGAGTACTATTCGTATCGGCCTTCCATGCCTCTATTTACCGAGGGAAAGGAGAAGAGGCGGTGGTGATAAGGAAGGGAAGGAGAAGAGAAGAAGGAAGCGAAGAAGGAAAAGGGGAGGATTAGGGAAGAAGAAGACGAGGAGGAGAGGAAGAAGAGAAAGTGCTGCAGCTACGGCTGCGGCAGGGAAAGAAGAAGAGGAAGGAATAAGGAGGAAGAGAGTCAGAAGAAGAAGGGAAGAAGAGAAGGAGAAGAGAAGGGGCTGCAGGTAGGGAAGAAGAGAAAAAGAAGAAGGAAAAAAAAAAGAGTAGGAGAAGAAGGAAGAGAAGGGGGCTGCGCCCCTCTGCTTCCGCAAGATGAGGCGGCGTTTGGGTGGCGGTTTGTTGCAGCACCTCTGTTTCCGGCAGAGGAAACAAAGGAGGTGAAGTGCATCGGGGAAGAGAAGGGAAGAAAAGGAGAAGAAGAAAGGGAAGAAGAAGAGAAGGAGAGGAAGAAAAGAAGGGGCTGCAGCTATAAGAGAAGAAGAAAAGAGGGAAAAGAGAGGGAAGAAAAAGAAGAGAGGAAAGAGGCTGCGGCATGTGTTGCTGCACCTCTGTTTCCTACAGAGGAAGTGCGGTGAGTTGGGGAAGAGAAGAGGAAGAAGAGAAAGAAGAGAAAGGGATGGCTGCGGCTGTGGCAGCTGCGACAGGGAAAGAAGAAAAGAGTAAAAGATGAAGTGGGAGGAAGAGGAAGAGGAAGAGGAAGAGAAAGAGAAAAGAAAGAAGGAAGAAAAGGGGCATCACTTCTGTTTCCTGCAGTGAAAACAGAGGAGGTGCTGTGCGATGGGAAAGAGAGGGAAGAAGAGGAAGAGAAGGAGGAGGTTGCAGCTGTTGTTGCTGCACCTCTGTTTCCTGCAGAGGAAACAGAGGAGGTGCAGTGAGTTGGGGAAGAGAAAGGAAGAAGAGAAGAAGAGGAGAGTATAAGGGAAAGAAGAGGAAAGGGGTGGCTGCGGCTGTGGCAGCTGCGGCAGGAAAAGAAGAAGAGGAAAGAAGAAAAGGAAGGAAGAGGAAGAAGAGGAGAAAAGAAAGAAGAGAAAGGAGGAAAAAGAGGGAGAAGGCTGCAGCTAGGGCTGTGGCTGGGAGAAAAGAAAGAATAGAAGAATAGAAGGGGAAAAGTAGAAGGGTAAAACAAAGGTGTTGCTAGGGGAAAGAAGAAGAATAAGAAAAGAAGTAAGGAGAAGAGGAAGAGGGTTGCGATTACAGCAGTGGGAGAAAGGAGAGAAGAAAGAGGGATTAAGCAGGTGATTGTGTCCCTCATATATTCTACATGAGTTGTAATTGTGAAGGAAGAAAGAAGATAATGAAACACTAAAAAAAGAAGGAAAGAAAGCAAAGAAACAAAAGAAAGAGAAGATGAGTTTAAGGACTTCGGATCAAAATCATTGAAAGGCAAGTGTTCCAACCCTTTTGTATTACAATCCTGTTTTTACCTTGATATGATCGACTGAAATAATATAACCTTGTAAGTGTTGGAGCCTTTCGTCTATCTTGTTATGATGAATTGAGCTATTATAACATTACAAATGTCTCAATCCTTTTGTATTGTCATCTCAATCTTTGTATTCATCTTGATAAGATTCAATTGATTGTTACAACCTTGTAATTAATCTCTTTCCTGCTTGGATGTAAATATTGGCATCTCAATCTTTGTATTCATCTTGATAAGAACAATTGATTGTTACAACCTTGCAATTAATATCTTTCCTATTTGGATGTACAGATTTATGCAAAATCTGTTTCATGAGAAACTAGACTTGCATACCCTTTTGTCCATACCATCTTGAGTAATTTGGAGCATAATTGATTGTCTAAATGTTTCATGCTATATGCTTCTTAAGTTCTATTAGAATCATGTGTTTGTTGATCTTTGCCTATTCTTGTTTACCTTTTGGAAATGGCTTTGAACTCTTAACTCTTATTCCTTACTTATTCTGATTGCTCTATGTGAAAGTTTATGTTTCCATCTTATTATTTCATATTGGCACATGTATTTTTCATTGTTCTGCATGTGCTTCCAATACATACCCATTTTAATGCATTTGTCCTTTTGTACTCCGGTATTTGTGGGATACTTTCTGGACCTTTGCCAGAAATGGTAAAAGGTATGTTATGCTTGGAGCCTATGATACTCTATTATGTTTGGTGGTCAGATGGAGCACATTATGTTTATGATCCCACTTCACCATCTATGTTTTTGATATGCCATCGGATCATATTTTGTCTATGATCCAATTAAAGTTATTTCTTCAATTGAACCTTACATTATTGCTTTAAATTCTTATGCACTCCCGTCCTTTATTCTTTGCATATCAGAATACAAATTGTGAATGTTTATGTTGACATCGTATTGCTTTATATTGGTACATGTATATTTCATTGTTTCGCATGTGCTTCCGATATATGCCACTTTTATTGCTCATGTCCTTTTGTATTCTGGTGTTTGTGGGATAATGTGAACCTTTGCCAAAAATGATAAAGAGAGTTATGCTTTGAGCTCGTGATGCTCTGTCGGCCCCTTCTGACTTCACCCAGACGTGAGTGGATGGAGCTCCCAAACGTGGGAGACCTCTGTCTGATGGTCATTCCGAAATGGATGAATCATATTCTATTTGTATCCCACTTCACCCTCTATATTTTTGATATGATATCCAAGGTATTGCTTCTGAGTTCATATATGTGCTTTGGATAAGGACTATATGTTATGTTTGATTCAATTTATGATCTTCTGTTCCTTGTCTGTTCATCTGCTAAGTTCTGAAATTATCCATTCACCATTGATATGCTTAGCAATATGTTTACGTCATTGACTTGCTTCAAAATGTTCTATATGCATTCCGAAATGTTTCAATTGCTATTGATATGTTCTGAAACATTTCATACTCCATTGATATGTTCTGAAATATTTCATTTGCCACTGATATGTTCCGAGAATGTCCTATGTGCCTTGATATGCTTCGAAATATGTTTATGTCGTTGATATGCTCCAAATACTCTGTATTCCGTTTGTTATGAACCAAATATGTTTTGAATGAAATGACATTTGAACTCCTGTATCTAATGGGTTGATATCCATAAATTCTTGTATCTCTGCTTTGTATCTTGATATCAGCTTGTTTGTATGTCATTCGCTCTTATCTTGGATTTGTTAAACGATTGCTGAGCTTTCTAGCTCACTCCTTTGTTATCAACTCTTTCAGGTCAGCTTGACACTCATTGCATATTTAGCTTGTGCTCTGGTAGTGGAGAGCTAAATAGATTGTTGGCAAGTATTATCGGATGATTTATCGTGGTTCTTGTATAAGTATTTTTTTCGAGTGTAATGAAATGTTATCGATGAATTTGATTGATGTATCATGTAAAAGTTGTAAATGACCTCTTATGTTTAGAGTTACTTTGGAATGCTGAGTTTTGTCTACGATGAAGTGAATTTGAGGTAAATGGTTAGTTTGGTGATTGTATATAAGTATGGTTACTATCTGTTAAGTTAGTTTTGGGTTTCAATGATGTTTGAGTGATGCTATGTATGTTATAAACTACACAGATTTTATCTATGTGAATTTTGAAAAATGAATGTTTTCTCGATGTCCTCAAATGTTTGATTGGATCATGGATGGATTGTGATGATTATAATATTTATATGACAGAGTTACACCTCTCGAATGTGATTTAATTCTGGGGGGCGTGACATACAGGGGTAGCAAGATCGCTGCTTTGATACCAGATGATAGAACCCCAGATGGAGGCTCTATAGATTTTGATTCTTGAGCGGGGATCAACCTTTGGAATGCTATAGGGTTCCTCCCTCCTAGAACTCGGCATAAGGTTGAATTAAAATATTGATCTTGCTTAATAAAAAGAGGTGGAGGTTACATGCTTATATAGGGCTCCAAAATTTAGTCCTAGAGGGTGCTTGCCTAACTAAAAATATCATTTTGCTCCTTCTATAGCCTACTTGTCTTAGAGGGAACAGGTGGCGGCTAGGTTGGCTCTATAGCCGACCTAAGCAAGGGAAAATCCTAGCCGACCAACCCAGTAAGGGGGGGCGGCGGCCACTAAGCCCTAAGGGCTAATCTAAACCCTAGTCATACTCCTTTATATGATAGGAGTGGTTTTATTATAATATAGTAGGATTTTATTGACTACTTTTAGGGAGATTAGGACTCAACCCTGCTGGAGTCCTATCATACGATCCCTACAGCAGCCCTAAATCACAGCCCCAATAGCAACAAAAAAACATCAACCTGTCAACCCAAACCGTAGCCATCTACTCATGATCCACCATCACTTTCAGCCATCAATTCACCCAACCATTTCATACCACTGACCCAATAGCAGGAGAATGATATTGACATCTTAGATCTGGAGGCGCATGTAATGTCATCTCAAGGTTTAATAAATGTCAAGTTTAAAGCATTTGAATCACGCATAGAGGATAGATTGCATGCCTTATTCACCGAATTCAGATTGGGCTTATCTTCGAGCCCAACAAAACTCCAGCAAGGTGCAAGTTCAGAGAGGCCTCCCAAAAAGAAAGTATGAGCCACTAATATGATGCAGTCATGCATGAGGGTGGACTTCTCTCGATGGGAATGAGACCTGACGAGATGAATTTCACGCGTCGAACATTACTTCCATTATTATCGAACACCAGAAGATTCCATGGTGGACACCGCTATCATCCACCTCGAAGGAGAACCAAATTAGTGGTACAATTAGCTTGAATACACCCATGGGGCTCCGATGTGGATACAATTCAAGAAAGCACTGTTGAACCACTTTTGACCAACCAAGTACGAGAATATCAATGAACAACTTGCCAAGATTTGACAAACCTCCACGATCCGAGAATACCAGACCATGTTTAAGGAATTATCCTTACTTTGCTCGTGATTGGTCTAAAAATAATTATTAGGGACATTCATCAAAGGACTCAAGCTAGAAATTAAAGGAAAAGTTAAAGCGCGGTAACCCCACATCATGAAGGCCGCAATATCTTCCGCACGAATCCAAGAAGAACGGCTCAACCAAGATGCTCGGAGGATGAGAACCACTCCTAGATTAACAACTTATAAACCTCCCTCTGCCCCAACCATCCTTCGCTGCCAAAAAAATTGATGAGAAAAGAGCTACACAATAGATCAGCAAAGGACCTTTGTTGGTATTGTGACGAACTTTGGAGCCGCAACCATCGTTGCGAAAAAGGGAAGCTTTCCATAATAATACCTATTGAAGAATCTAAAGAAGAGGTCCAGAAACCTAAGGAGGAGAATATGAAGGAAGAATCGTAGCCGACTGATTGCATAACTCACGCTTTAGTTGGCTAAAGAACCCGCAAGTAACAAAAGTTGAAGAATCTCTTATGCCGCAACTTGTCACTATCCTCATCAAGACTAGGAGCACCAACAACTTTAAGAATAGTAAGGTTGATGCCCAATTGATGCTCCAAAATGAAGATTGCAACAGGTTTGACGTTGAGGTCGTTGAAGGCCAAATTTTGTAGTACGACCAAAGATGCCCGTGGGTGAAACTATTACTACAGGACCCATAGATACTTGTTGATTTCTTCCTCCTTCCTCTCGATGATTATGAGGTTGTGCTCAATATCAAATGGTTGACTATGCTAGGTGATGTTCCCTGGAATTTTTTTAAATTTATCATAAAATTTTTCAGCCAGGAGAAACAAGAGATCCTATGCGGGAAATACGGGAGCGATGTAACAACGATTTACACGCAACAAATAGAGAAAGTTTTGCACAAATTGAACAGCGACTTCTTGATAGAACTTGAGTAGTAATCTATGGGGGAGCCAACAAAATTTGAAGACTCAAACCTACTCCAATTGCTTATTGAATTTTTAGACGTCTTCACAGAACCCCACAGCCTACTTCCTACTCGCCAGCAAGGCCACTGAATTCTGATTCTCTTGGGCAAACCAGCAACAAACACTCGCCATGTCATTATCCTCACCTTCAGAAAGCTGAAATAGAGAGGATTGAAGAAGAGGTGCTGGAAACATGGGTCATTCGGTCAAGTTGCAGCCCTTACTCTTTGCCGGTGCTAGTTTTACCTGACTCTGACAAAGTGTTTATTATTGACACATCGGGAGCTAGAAATTGTGTTATTCACATGCAAGATGGCCGACTCCTAGCCTACCTCAGTAAAGCCCTCACTACAAATCACCTGAAGCTATCAATCAATGACGAGGGAATGCTACCCTTTACTGAATTTGTGGCTTAGTATACAGGACAACAGCACAAAGAGGAGATAAAATTAAGTCATGAAAAATTACAACTTCTACTCCCTCTAAACTCAGATCGGGCTTACCTTACCATAGACTCTACCAGAGGGCAACCATGATCATAGAGGAAATCCTGGCTACCATTAAAGAATAACCACACACCAGCCCAAGCAAGAAAGAAACAACCGCCCGACAAATGCCAGAATAGAAGGAAGTTTGCTATTAAAGATCAAGTCTTCCATCATCTTTATCCCTATCAATAGGAATTTATAAAGACTCGAGCCTCACGAAAGTGGTCTCCTAGTTTCTTTAGACCCTACAAAATTGGAAATCACATTGGAGCCATAACTTGTGGATCGGATCGGTACACTAATTCAAAATTATAATTGATCCTCTAGGAATCTCACTGCAGATGGAAGTTTAGAGAGGATGACTCAGCCCAGATCAATCCACCCAACACCCAAGTTAATGAGGAGGCCCAGATTCAGTTGATGATTGTATGAGTTCGTAGGAGCACGACACATCACCGTCTAGTCACTACTACTGATGCTGGACCGTAGGAGTAGGATGTGCCTACTATAGGGGCCACGAGGGAGCCTCGTGAGGAGTTACAAATCAAGACCTGGAGACATGAAGCTCTACCTTGAGGACAAGGCTGATTTAAAAAGGATGGTCTGTTAGGACCCTAGTTGAGTCGAGTCCTAGTCGATTGAGTCGAGTCCTTAAATTAAGCCTTGTTGGCCAAGCTAGACTTGACATTAGGTTAGCTAAGAGAATATTTGAGTCCATTATAATAAATCAGTCCAAATCCTAGTATGGTTAGTATTTGACTAAACTAGAGTCGGGTTAGGAGTCGGAGTTAGATACGGGTTAAAGTCAATTGCTTCATTAATGTAATAAACCCTAATCTAGCTGCCATCCCCTAATAAAGAAGTGGTTGGCTAGGGTTAGGAGTCCTTATAAGATGGGAGTCTCCTAGCCCCTCCTCCTCTTAAGAGAGGTCGGCTACGATGAGGGATTGAGTTAGGAGTTGAGGCCCATGTAAACCCTAGCTAGCTGCCCCCTACTTTAGTAAAAGGGGCCAACTAGGGTTAGGGTTAAGTTGGAGAAGGATTAGGAATCAATGGCAGCCGACCACCCCTAGTTAGGCCAGTTAGGGGTTACTTCTTAGAGAAGGGATTGGAGTTGTTGGAAGTAGGAGTTGGTTCTGAGAGTTAGAGTTGGAGTTGTTAGAAGTAGGACTCTTGAGTATGAGTCCTATTAGGAGTTAGGAATTAAAAGCCCTATAAATAGCCTTATAATCAGTCACTTTTTATCATCAATATGTCAATATTATTTTCAACAATTGGGCAGAAATCTTAGGAGGGAGGAACCCCTATAGAGTTCCAAGGAGGTCGATCCCCTATAGAGATCACCACAAGCTTAGAATCTACAAGGGTTCTAACATCGGCCCTCTTTGATCTCTATTGGGGATTGGTCCTCCTAGGGTTTTGGCCTATTAGCTAATATATATTATCTTCATTGATTGATTAAAATAGAAGTGCTACACCCTTATGTATAGAGATTCCAATCCAACTCCTATTTCAAGTTAGATTCCTAAATAGACTCCTACTTGGAGTCCTATTCAATTAGACTCCTACTTGGACTCATAATCAAATAGACTCCTAGGCGAATCTAACTCCTAGTTGAGCTTGGTCTCCTTATTGACTTGATTTGACTAACCAACATGATTCAATAGATGTGAACTCGACAGTGTTAGGGTCCTATCATATCGCCACCGGTCGATGGTGGTATTGCTTATTCTGGTGGTAGTACTAGTAGAGCCTAGATTTCGGGCTCTATTCGATAGTAGTACCACTGAGTACAAGCGATGGTACTACTATTACCCGAAAACATCAGATTTAAAATTTTGGCTCTAAATTTGAAGCCATTGGGGGTCTATAAATACCCCACCCATTCTTGCTTAATGAACCACGAATATGGGTGAAAGAGAAAGAATTTTCAAGAAAAAAGTATTATCAACTCTTATTGTTTGAGTCACTTCCTCCTCAAGCTTGTTGGAGTGCTAAGGAGGGTTGAGGTCTTATGAGAAAGAGTTTGTGAAGGTTTTCTCCCGAGCCTAGTAAAAGGAGAAGTGTTGTAAGGATAGTTAATCTTAGATCATTGGAAAGATCGGTAGTGAAAGTCAGTGGTCTCAAGTGAAGAAGATTCGTGAGTAAATGTAGATTGGAGGATCAAACCACTATAAATATGGTGTGCACTTCTTCTTTTGCCTTTTCTTCTTGTTGCTTACTGATTTGGCTACTCGCGTACTCACTTTCCAAGTCAAAACGTATTTCCGATACGGTTTCATCGAATGAATTTTTTGAATCATCGTAATTTTTCAAGCACTAATTCGACCCCCAAACAATCCTCCCCTCAACCTCACCATCCCCCTCTTCCCCCACCCTACCTCCTCGGCCCTCCACCCCACCCCCCACCACCGCATCCACCCTCCCCCCTCCTACTCACCCTGCCCCCTCTTAGTGTCATTTACAATTATTTAACTGAAAATATACATATGATTCTTATAATGATTAGTATTGAAAGTAACTATGATCTCTAATTAAAATTATTCTGACTTGAATTCAAATAGTAGCATTGAAAGGTTACCATTTTTTAAATTTGAGTTCATTATAATATTTCAAAATGACATATAAATAGGGAGAGTTTAGTTAAAACTCCGTTATCAATGGGTTATCATCAAAAAGGGAGAGATTGTTGAATCTCAGATTTTGATGATGAAATCAATTGATGAATTTATGGATTAATATACTTTTAAGATAAGTGATGTCGAAAAACATTCGATCATGGGCTTGAACCATCGGAGAGCAAATTGTGGAAGCAAAAAAATTAGAATTTGGTCGGGAAAAGCATTATGTCAGAGATTGGATGTTGGGCCAAAGGATTAGTTACATGTCGAAGGATGGACTTCGTGCCATAAGTTTGAGCATTAGGCCGGAAGGATCGGGTATTGCGCTAAAAGATCGAATGTTGTGGGGCATGTAGATAGATCGGGCGATACGTTGAAAGAAAAGACAATCCATCAAAGGTTTAAACAAAGTGCCAGATAAACATATGATATACTAAAATGCTGAAGGCTTCATAATTATAATTAGAGTAGTTAAGTCTTAATCTTGGTTTTTTCAAGTCAAATTGAGTTGGTATTAGGCTAAAACCATACTAACATGATTAGGAGCCCATTGGGCCTAAAGGTTGAATTAGGCAAGTTAAGATTTGGGGCTGTCCTACCCACGTTAGAAGACACAACCTTGATAAGTTGAAATCAAGGACGAAATAGTATAAATTTATGGAATGCCCTAAGTAGACTTATGGGTATTATTTCTATCATTCCGATAACCAAAAAGTCCTTACTGTTAAGAAGGTAGTGTTCCTTGGGAATGAACACATTCTGATAGAACCCCAGAAGGAGCTCTATAGATTTTGACCCGTGAGGGGGATCAACCATTGGAACGCTATAGGGGTTCCTCCCTCTTAGATTCGGCACAAGGTTGAAATAAAATTGATAATTGATTCATTCAAGAGGTCGGGCAGCTACATCTTTAAATAGGGATCAAAACCCTAGCCTAAGGGGGTGCTTGCCTTAGTAAAATTACTCATTTGCCCCTCCTATAGTCGACCCACCTTAATAGGAACAAGGGCGGCTAGGCTGGCTCTATAGTCGACCTAAGCAGGGAAAAACCCTGGCCGACCAACTCAGTAAGGGAGGTGGTGACCACTAAGCCCTAAGGGCTAATCTAAACCCTAGTTATACTCATTTATAAGATAAGAGTCATTTTATTACAATCTAACAGGATTTTATTGATTACTTCTTAGGGAGATTAGGACTCAACCCTACTGTAGTCATATCAAACTCGCCCTCTTAAAATCCGCCCTATCCTCAAGGCTGAGTTCCATGAACTCGGGGAACCGGGTCTTCAGCTCCTCATATGATTCTCATGCTATGATCAACTGAACTTTAGCCTCCTCATCAGTTGGGGTGTTAGTTGGAAGGATTTGGGCTGAGTCATCTTCTTTAAATTTTCATTTGAGGTGGGATACCCGCGGATCAACTGTAATCTTGAAATGGTGCGCGGATCTGATCTCCAGGTTAGGGCCCCAATGTGGTCCCCAATTTTGCAAGGCCCAAAGAAATAGGGAGACCACTTTCTTAAGGCTCGAGTTTCCTACTGATCGGGTTGGAGGAGTAAGCAAACTCGATCTTCAATTTTTTGTCTATTCTGAAGTTTGTCAGAAGGCCATTTCTTCTTTGCATGTGCTGGCGTGAGCATAGATTGTAATTCTTTTAGGCTTATTCCTCTTTCATGCCATGGACCTGTATCTATCTAAATTTTAAATTTGGTATCAATGAGTATCCCCTTTAAAAATCTCATGCGAAGTATGGGGGAAGCCTCAGTGTGAATTAGGAGTCGACTATCTTTCATAAGGGTGATGCTGATTCCAACTCTGGATATGTCTGCTCCAAGTACAAACACATTGCCATGATCAGGTAATGCTAGCATCGATATAGATGACATCATGGCTATGGGGGTCATGTGGATGCTTTTCTCCTGGTCCTTCTTGCGATCGTGGGCCGTAGATCCGAGGTCATCATCAGGGAAGACTTTTAGCATCATGGTCCGCTCCTCATGGAAGTCGTGGAAGTAGTTTGAGATGAGGGAGCACTACATTAGAACCCATAGTTGGTTCAGTTGAATATGACACTTCAAGAATAGCTTATCCCTGTAGACAAAGAGGCAAAGTATTTTGAGATAAAGTGTCCTTGCATGGGAAGGTTGTGGCCGAATGATCCGTATCTCCCACGTCTCCTGGATGATCTTTTTAGCTTCGATCCTCTAAAAATGTGGAGAGCAATATGGCCGAATATGTGCTTATGGTTCCCCTTGTAAGGCCTGTTGGGAAACCTACAGCGGGTGCATCACATGCGTAGCGGAAATCAAAAATAAAAACTGGTTTCTCACGTAGATCAAATCGTCGTGCAAGAGATTGGGGTCGCGAGAAAAATGCAAAACCGAAAAATCATGATGTGTGAGAGATTGATTTTACCTAGGGAGATCGTATATCCCTGTATTCCAAATCCGGATGGAGAAGATGAAGGAGGTCAAGCATCCTCCTCTCTAGCGGTATCCACACGATGGATCTCTGTAGCGAAACTCCTCCAATATGATCTTTCAACTCTTGCTCAGAGGGAGAGAGGAGAATAGAAGGTGGTGGCTAAAGCTGGAGCCTATCAACCATGAGTCTCCCCTCCTATTTATAGAGAGCCGTCAAAACTCTAGGGCTCCTTCCTTAGTGGGTATTGGATCTTCATCTAATAATCCACTAATCTTGCATTATTGGATCTCTATCCAATAATCTCCTTAGACCTATAATTGAGCCTTAATCAAGGAGCCCATTAACATAGGGTCTCATCTAATGAGAATAGGGGCTAATTGGATCTTCATCCAATCCTCTATTCGCTGAAGCATCCACCATATGTGTGTGACCCTCTAGGCCCGATACCGAGCTGGCCGTGAGTCACTCCCACTAGAACTCCTTCTGATATAGTGAATTATTATCTCTATAATAATTCACTCGACTCATCGACTATGGATGTACTAGGCCACTACGCCATAGTCCCCAAACGGTATAGGGGGATCGAATTCATAGGACCTATCTGTCCACAGTTACCATGTATCTATAATCCCTCATCCAACTAATATCCCAAAGACTGTATATTGGATATGGTTTTGTCAGGTCACATACGGAATCAGTTTGTCTTGCTCCAATCGGATTCTACCGGAGAACTCTTTCTCTCCCAATCCAAATGACCCTGGCTAGGGATTTGTCTAAGCAAGCACATATGGGATATTCCTCTCATGATACCGAGAGTGGATGATCCTCTATTGACACTCAATTGCCTTCGTAAGGTTGGCTACTAATCCGGATAACCAATTGTACCAGATCTGGAGCTTTTCAAACCTGTAAGTTTGGCATCAAAGAAAGGAGTACTCATACAAAGCATCCTTGGTGTCTCAAGTGCAAGGACCAGATACACAACTGGGACTATGGAATCGCTGTCTGAGATTAGGTATCATTAACCATACAACATTCCGTAAGCGGATCAATCAGTGAACTCATTCTCCAATGAGCACCTGTACTATATCCTTAATGTCTTCACATAAGTTGCTGTGGGACCAGCCGCCTCCATCATATGGACGGGTATATAGTACACCAGTCTGTCCGGTTATCTCGATGTCCCTCTCGAGTAACCTATGATCGGGATTAATTAGGATCTGTGTTTAACGATGAATCGATCTCATTATCGTGATCTCATCACGATCTGATTCCCATTACACAGAACCAAGGACATCACAATATATATGCTATATATAATATAATATGAGAATATGCCAATATTAATCATAAGCAAAAAGATTACGTAGTGTGTCACACGTGCCATCACTCACGTGATTGGCATGTAGGGCACCTGTAACCTGCAATCTCCCACTTGACCAAAAGCCAATCTCCTATATGTCTGATCCCCATCAGACCCCTGTGATACTCAAATACAATCTGAGCCAACGACTTCATTAGTGGATCTGCAATGTTATCTTCGGATTGAACTCTTTCGATTGCTATATCTTTTTAGGTCATGATCGCTCTAATCAGATGGAACCTCCTTAGAATAATTCTGTTGAGACTTGAGTTCCTTTGTTAGAGTTATCGTCATGTCGCTGTCATAATCTATAGGAGTCAGCTCGATGCTGCTTGGTATGACTCTCAAATCCTTGATGAACTTCTTCATCAACACCCCTTCATCTTGCTGCTTCTACTATAATAATGTATTCCACCTCTGTGGTCGAGTCAGTAGTAGTATCTTGCTTGGAACTCTTCCAGCTTACTACTCCATTCAGGGTGAAAACATACCCTGAATTTGACTTGCTATCATCAATGTTGGACTGAAAACTTGAGTCTATGCAGTCCTCAACCTAGAGGCTACCTCCTCCATATACCAGTAAAAGATCCTTAGTCATTCTCAAGTACTTAAGGATACACTTTACTGCCTTCCAGTGTTCTAAACCTAGATCTACCTGATACCTGCTCGTGACACTTAGAGCATGTGCTATATCAGGCCTAGTACATAGCATCGCATACATGATAGATCCTATCGCTGAGTCATAAGGTATCTTATCCATGTTTGTCATTTCTTCAGGAGTCTTTGGGGACATACTCCTAGAAAGTGATATTTCATGTCTCACCGGTATGAGACATCTCTTGTAATTTTTCATGCCAAACCTTTTGACAATGGACTCTATGTACCTAGATTGGGACAAGCCAAACATACTTTTGGATCTATTTTTATAGATCCTGATCCCCAAAATATATGATGCTTTCCCTAAGTCTTTCATGGAGAAGTTTCTAGATAGCCAAGCCTTTACTGTGGAGAGCATTGCTACATCATTCCCAATGATTAAGATGTCATCCACATATAGCACCAAGAAGGTGATATCGCTTCCAATTACCTTCCTGTACACACAAGGCTCATCTTCGTTCTTAACGAAGACATAAGATCTTATCACCTCATCAAATGTTGTGTTCTAACTTCGGGAAGCTTACTTCAATCCATAAATGGATCTAAGCAACTTGCACACTTTATCTGGACTCTCTTTAGATACGAATCCCTCTGGTTGTATCATATACACCTCTTCCTCGAGGTTGCCATTGAGGAATATCGTTTTGACATCCATTTGCCAGATCTCATAGTCATAGTGTGCTGCAATGACCAAAATAATTCTATTGGACTTAAGCATGGCTACAGGTGAAAATGTTTCGTCATAGTCAACTCCTTGTCTTTGACGATATCCTTTAGCTACCAACCTTGCTTTATAGGTCTCTACCTTTTCATCCACTCCGATCTTCTTCTTGAAGATCCATTTGCAACCAATGGGTATAATACCCTGAGGTGCATCCACAAGGTTCCAAACCTTATTAGAGTACATGTAACCCATCTCAGGATTCATGGCTTCTTGCCACTTCCCGGAGTCTATACTCATAATAGCCTCCTCGTAGGTCTAAGGATCAACATCCTGAGAGTCATCTCCACTGATATGTCCCAAGAATATGTTCCTTCTCAAGGAATATGTTCCTTCTCAAGGAACATAGCTCTCTTGGCAACAAAGACCTTTCGGTCCTAGGGATGATAGGAATAATACCCCCAAGTTTCCTATGAGTATCCCATGAATGTGCACCATTCTGTCCTTGATTCTAACTTATCGGGGTTGTGTCTTCTAACGTGGGCAGGACAACCCCAAATCTTAACAATTTTAAGATCGAACTTCTTTCCTTTCCATATTTCATATGGTGTAGACACTACCGACTTTCATGGAACTCTGTTTAGAAGGTAAGATGCAGTCTCTAGGGCGTACCCCCAGAATGAGATGGGTAGGTCAATGAAACTCATCATGGATCCCACCATGTCTAATAGTGTGCGATTCCTCCTTTCTGACACACCATTGAGCTGAGGTGTATAAGGAGGTGTCCACTGGGATCTAATCTCATTGTCCCTGAGGAAATGGGTGAACTCCGTACTCAAGTACTCTCCTCATCGATCTGATCGAAGAGTCTTAATACTCTTTCTAATTTGGTTCTCTACCTCATTCTTATATTCCCTGAATTTCTCGAAGGCCTTAGATTTGTACTTCATTAAGTACACGTGTCCATACCAAGAGAAATCATTAGTGAATGTAATGAAGTATGAGTAACCACCTATAGCTTGAGTCGACATGGGACCACATACATCACTATGTATGAGTTCCATTAACTCGGTGGCTCTCTCTCCAGTTCCACTAAAAGGAGAGTTGGTCATCTTCCCACGAAGGCAAGGTTCGGAAGTTGCATATGTCTCATAGTCAAATGGATCTAAGTATCCATCTTTCAACAACTTTTGAATCCTTCCCTCATGTATATGACCTAGCCTACAATGCCATAAGTATGCATTATTCACCTCATCTCTTATCCTCTTAGACATATTTATATTCATGATATGTGGAGAAGTGTCTAACACATATAAGCCATTTATTAGGGTCCCTCTAGTGATGATCTTATTGTTAGCTGTAACAAATTTTCCTAACCGAACGAGATTATCTCGTTCATCAGTTGAGGAAAATCCTGTTAGCTGTAACAAATTTTCCTAACCGAACAAGATTATCTCGTTCATTAGTTGAGGAAAATCCATCTCTTATCACTGTATAAATAGATGTTGAAACCTCAATAACAAGTGTGCTTTTGTTTTCACAATTCACTTTCAACATGGTATCAGAGTAGCTTGTTTAGAGCAAACTCTCTTCTTGCTGTCAAACGACAGTAAGTTTCCACCGCTTCCGGTCGCACGCAGATTTTATCGTCGACTCCAGTCCATCTACTATCGCGACATCTGCCTCCTCTACCGACGGAACCAACGAGATCAGCACCGATCTCCCAGCGAGAGCTGATACTGTTGTCGCAACCTTGGCATCCTTTCTTTCGTCGGAATAGATCTCCAGCAAAATCCCGGCCGCCACCCCAGTCTCCAGCCTCGCTAATGCTCCGGCACATTGCCACCAGCGGTCTTCGGCCCTGCAAACGCTCCTGCAAATGCAGCGCCCGCGAATGCTCCAGGGTGCCGCTACTTCCTACTGACACACAGTAGATCAAAACAGAGTAACCATTACTTTGTTTCCTCTCATTCTTCCTCTATTTTGCTGTGATTGGCCCAGCAATATCGCAGCGCACAGCCAACGATGCGCTTCTGCAGCCCATCTCCTCTCTACCGCTGCTGCTCCTCTGGCCGCTGCTCCGTTCTGTCGGTCTTACTCTGCTTCCCGTCGTAATTGTTGCCCGCTACTTCAGTATCCCTGAGTCCTACGGCGTCCCACACCTATTCGCAGCCAGCGTCACTCTTCATCGCCGGCTGCTTCCTCTTCTTCTCTATCCCCAACAACCGGATCTATGTTTTATCGATAAAACAGAGCATCCTTTTCTCTATTTTCTCAATATGAACGAGCAGCCACTCGCCCCGTTCTGGACGCTGTGCCTCCAACACCAAGCAGCGGCTACCCTCTTAACAGCTCCAAAGAGCGATCCAAACGCGGACACCACAGCCGCGTCTCCCAGGACTAACCGCTGCCTCTCTTGCCCGCTCCCCCTCCCACACTCTGCTTGCGGTGAGTTGGTCAGCTATGAACGCCAGACCAATCTGATGATTGAAGGAGGAGCCTCAAAGTCCCTGAGAAGTCACTCAAGAAGCCTTCTCCCTCCCAGTGTATCCTGTTGGATTTGAGGGGAGTGCCGGGTGATCTATTTTAATAGTCGCTGCATTCACTATGTCATATTCGGAAGGGCTGTTCCAGTAGGATTGCTGCACCCGAACATTGCTATTCATCGTATCAGGACGATGGTAGTCTCCTTACCTTTCATTCCTCATTTCTTTTACCATCAATCTCTTGGACGCTTCCGTCATATTATTCAAAAATCGGCTTCCTACTCTCGCTCTTACTCTATCTTTTAATAGTTTTTGCAACTGTTTTCTCGGCAAGATTACCTACCTTTCTCTCTTGGTTTCCCTTTGACCTGGTATTGGTTCCTCGATGTCTTCCTTCTCTACCTCCGATACTCCAACACTTTTTCCTGTTGGCAATCTTTCTCCGCATTCAGGACTCACCTCCATCAATGCCGCCTCCTTGATTCTGTTTAAATTATCCAAGGGTGGTAATTATGTGTCCTGGCAGGCCCAATTCTCAAACCTTTTATTTAGTTATGATTTATTGGGTTACATTGATGGCTCTCTTAGTTGTCCACCAGCGATGATACATGTTCCAGGAGAACCCAACCTAGTACCGAATTCTGCACACAAACTTTGGTTGCGCCAAGATCGGCTAATACTCCAAGCAATTCAAGCTTCTGTTGCAGGATTCATTGCTCCGCTTGTGTCCTCCTGTGTCATTGCTGCGGAAGCTTGGACCAAGTTACAAACTACCTTCGCGAATCGCTCTCGGACTCGTATGCTTGGACTCCTATCCAGCCTTATGAGCCTTAAGCAGGAGGAAAGTACTATTGCCGATTACTTACAACATATCAAAATGCTTATTGGTGACCTAGCTTTGATAGGTCATTCCCTAACTGATGAAGAAGTTCGTCCACACGCTTAATGGATTGAGTCCCGAGTTCAAAGAACCGGCAGCCGCACTTCGAGCACGTGACTCTCCGATTTGCTTTGAAGAACTCTATGACAAGCTCACCAACTATGAAGCTTACCTAAAGCGTGCTGATAGACTATCAGGTTCCTTTCCAGGACCTCCTATCACGGCTCAATTCAATCAGAAGTCCAACCGGCAAAATCGTAAATACCGTAAGAATGCTTCAAAAGGTGTGACCAACTTTTCTCCCACTTCTACGGGTCCCTCTCCATCACTACCGCCTCCCCATTCTCCGCACTTCAACACTGTCGTTCAGCCGTGTTGTCCTCCTTCCATGCTTCAGCAACCAGTTGTCTGCCAATTATGTGATAAAGTCCGTCACTCGGCAAAGGTTTATCGGTCTCGACCTCGTCTTCCACCTCACTCGGCCTGGCCTTGGGCAAATGTCATGACGACTCCCTTTGACAATCAATCTAATTGGATTGTGGACTCTGGTGCTTCCCACCATATTACTTCTGATATCCAGAACCTGTCGCTCCACAACAACTATGGCGGAACTGAAGATATTATCATCGATGATGGTAACAGAATTCCTATTACTCATTTCGGTATAACAAAGCTTACTTCCAATGCTACTTCTTTTACACTCGATAATGTTTTGTGTGCACCCCACATTAAAAAAAATCTCATCTCTGTCTCTCAGTTCTGCCAACAAAATAATGCTTCTATTGAATTCTTTCCTGATTATTTTCTTGTCAAGGACTTGAGCACGGGGGCATCGTTGGTTTGCAGTCTGAATAAAGACAACATCTATGAATGGCCATCTATCTTATATCTCACTCAGCCTACTGCTAACGCCTCCACCGCTGCTCCAATCGATATGTGGCATCAACGTCTTGGTCATCCCTCAACCCCTGTTAAACAAAAGTTACTTTCTCGCTACTCTATTCATGTTTCTAAATCTAGTTCTACTATTACTTACTGTGATGCTTGTCTTAGTAATAAGAGTCATCAGTTACTATTTGGTACATCTTCTGTTTCCTGCTCTAAACTATTTGAGGTTATTTATACTGATGTCTGGGGCCCTGTGTCAGTTGTCTCTTTTGACAAGTTCAGATTCTATGTTGTCTTTGTAGACTATTTTACAAAGTACACATGGTTATATCCTCTTTGTCAAAAATCTGAGGTTGCTGTTATCTTCTCTAAATTCAATAACTTGGTCGAGAATTATTTTCAAACTACTATTAAAACTGTCTATTCTTTTGGTGGCAGTGAATATCAAGCTCTTGCGTCTTATCTAGCTACCTCTGGTATTCAACATCTCAAGTCCTCACCATATGCCCCTCAACTGGTTGGCTCTGCTGAGCGTAAGCATCGTCATATTGTTGAGACTGGTCTCACATTGCTCCATCAGGCTTCCATGCCTTCTATCTTTTGGTCCGTCACTTTTCAAACTGTTGTTTATCTTATTAATTGCTTGCCTACTCCTCTCCTACAATATCATTCACCATTTGAAAAGCTATTTCAAAAACACCCTAACATCCAAACCTTAAAGGTTTTTGGTTGTCTATGTTATCAATGGTTACGTCCCTATAATTCTAATAAAATGCAACCCCGATCTCGACCTTGTGTTTTCATAGAGTACTCTCTTGAACATAACACCTATCGATGTTATGACCCTCACTCTGCTAAAGTCTTTGTCTCCAGACATGTTACTTTTGTGGAGATTGTCTCCCTTTCGAGATTATCGATAATCTATAGTTCCATTGGATCCCTATGAACAATCTTCCTCCTCCATTTTGTCTTCCTTAGATCCAAACTCTCTAGTTACTTCTGTTCCGCAGTTTTCCTCTTTTTCCTCTCCTCCGGCTCCTCCCCCCCCAGTGTCTTTGTCTTCACCACGCCAAGGTACTTCTATTGTCCCTTCGTCTGCCTCCACCAGTACTGACCCACAGCCCTTACCTCCTAACCCTACTATCACCTCTCGACATCCTATGCAAACTCGTTCCAGGTGTGGTATCTTTAAACCACATCGAGTTCTAGATTTACATGTTAGCACCGAACCCTCTTTCAACTCTGTTGAACCTACTTCCTTCTCTCAGGCTCAGAAATATCCTCATTGGCGTAAAGCCATGTGTGAGGAGTATGATGCCATTCTTCACAATGCTACTTGGACTCTCACTCCTCCTCTCTCCACACAAAACATTATTGGGTGCAAATGAGTTTTCTGAATTAAGCAGAATCCTGATGGTTCTATTGCTCGCTATAAGGCATGTCTTGTGGCCAAAGGATTTCATTAACGACTTGGCATTGACTTCACTGAGACATTTAGTCCTATTGTCAAACCTACTACCATTCGGCTTCTTCTGAGTCTGACAATATCGAAAGGCTGGTGCTTACGTCAATTAGATGTTAACAATGTCTTTTTACAAGGAACCATCACTGAAGATGTTTTTATGGAACAACCTCCAGGCTTTATATATACTCAATATCCACGACATGTTTGTAAACTTAAAAAGGCCATCTATGGACTTCGTCAGGCTCCACGAGCGTGATATACTAAACTTGGTCTCTACTTATCTTCAATTGGCTTCATCAACTCTAAGTCTGATGTTTCCCTATTTCTACGCCAACATCGTGGGAGCACCATCTATCTCCTCGTCTATGTGGATGATATTATTATCACAGGTGATAACTCAACGGAGGTTCAGGCATTTATTACGTAATTGGCAGACCACTTCTCCCTCAAAGATCTTGGTACCTTGCATTACTTTCTCGGTGTTGAGGCTACATTTACATCTTCTGGTCTCTTTCTTTCACAACGGAAGTATATTCATGATTTACTGTTGAAGACAAACATGCAAGACGCTAAAGCAGTCTCCACTCCTCTATCTCCAAGTACATCGTTGCATCTCTATGACGGTAGTCCTGTCACAGATCCTACTATATATCGACAGGTAGTTGGCTCCTTACAATATCTAGCACTCACTCATCCCGATGTCTCCTTTCCGGTTAATAAATTGTCTTAATTTATGCATCAACCATCTACTTTGCATTGGACTGCTGTCAAACGCATTTTGCGTTATCTCAAAGGGACTATTGATCATGACATTTTTCTTCGCAAGAATTCTCCCTCTCAACTTCGTGCCTTTGCTGATGCGGATTGGGCCGGTAATGTTGATGATAGAATCTCTACATCTAGGTATATTGTATTCCTTAGTGCTAATCCGATAAGCTGGAGCTCTAAAAAGCAAAAGACGGTTGCCAGATCTACTACCGAAGCTGAATATCGGGCTGTTGCCGCCGCTGCTGCTGAACTCAATTGGATTAGCCACTTGCTTCAGGAACTTCAAATCCATTCTGCTTCTATGCCTGTTATTTACTGTGATAACATCGGGGCCACTTATCTTTGTGCAAATCCAGTCTTTTACTCCCGCATGAAGCACGTTGCTATCGACTTTCACTTTGTTCGGGATCAAGTAGCCCGCAAGCAGCTCTGTGTCTCTCATGTCCACACAGTTGACCAACTGGCCGACTCCCTCATGAAGTCTCTAACACGTAAACTGTTTTTCTTCCATTGATCCAAGATCAGCGTCCTTGACAGGAGCTCGATCTTGCGGGGGCATGTTAGCTGTAACAAATTTTCCTAACCGAACGAGATTATCTCGTTCATCAGTTGAGGAAAATCCTGTTAGCTGTAACAAATTTCCCTAACCGAACGAGATTATCTCGTTCATCAATTGAGGAAAATCCATCTCTTATCACTGTATAAATAGATGTTGAAACCTCAATAACAAGTGTGCTTTTATTTTTCCAATTCACTTTCAACACTTATCATCCATTATTATTAAACAACTATTGTTCTAAAAAAACTAATTTATATCCACTAATTGTCAAACAAGAGATATAAATAATATTTTTGATGATAGAGGGAACAAAATAGCATGCATCTAATGCAATAATAACTCCACCAGGCAGATGTAGGGTGACCTCTCCAACAGCAACTGTAGCAACTCTTGCTCCATTACCTATCTTGAGATCCATCTCGCCTCTAGCCAATCTCCTAGGTCTTGTCAGAACCTGCAACGATTTATAGATATGATAAACACTCCCGGTATCCAATACCCATGTGTTATCATGAAAATCTGACAAGTGGAGACTAATCATGAATATACCTGAAGCTTTTCCAAGCTTTTGTTTCGCCTTATCTGTAAGGTAATCCTTACAGTTCCTCTTTCAATGCTCGTCTTGGCCACAATGGAAGCGCTGTCCTTTGTCCTTTCCCGAGTATTTCTTAGCAACCTTTGCCTTACCTGGTCTTTCTTTGCCCATGCCCTTCTTAAGGGTCTTGTTGGCCTTCCTTTTCTTTTTGGTCTCACCAATATAGAGAACTGGCTTCTCTTTCTTCATGGCACTCTTAGCTTCCCTCAACATGTTGAGGAGCTCAGGGAGAGTCACCTCAAACTTGTTCATATTAAAGTTAATAATGAACTGTGAAAATGAATCCAGTAGGGACTAAAGTATAAGATCAACACATAGGTTATCCTCTAGGACTATCTATATACTTCACAAAGCGAGTGATCTCATCCTCGCTTATCCTTTCCTCCAGCGTGGGCACAATCATGTCAAGGACATATACGATTTTATCTTCCATGAGAACAATTCTCAAAATGCGGAGCTTTTGGACCAATAAGGCAGTTAGCATCAAGTATGCCACGTAGGGGTTTTGCAACGACAAACAAGATATAGCGTAAATTAAATAACATACAGATTTTGCATAAAATACTAATTAAGATATGGACTTCTATCTCAATGTGCTCCCATTATTTTCTCAACGAATCACGCGACACCCTCGACACGTGAGACGGAAGTCTCCGACAGACTCCTAGTGGGGATTGGGATCCAATTGGTGTCTTAATGCAACCTCGAGGGACTCGACCAATTACACTAAGCCCAAAACGTAGGCAACTCTTGCCAATCACAACTCCTTGTGATTCCCGTCACGTTCGGCCTCCGAATCATCATGGTCTCGAGGGACTTGACCAACCATAACGTTTAGTTAAGTCATCACTATCGTTACAAGATGAGTCTGATTCAATGATATGCCCTCGAGGGACTCGACCAAGCATACTATGTCCTCAGGTCACCGGTGACATCTCTATGTCATAGGCAAGAACTTGATCACGTAGATAGGTGAGCCTCGAGGGACTCGACCAACTCAACCTATGTCGTGATTCAATTTCTTCCGATAACGATGGAAGGCCACGTGGGTCAATCTTATTACCTCACGCTTACCGACTTAATATTATCTTAGGAGGGGTTTTTGTTTTCTATCGGTCTCCTAATGTGTCGTGTCACACACATACATATTTAATATATATCTACATCACATGCAAATATATATATATATATATACATATATCTAGTAGGTGTATAATATATCACATATGTAAGCCACACCGAATGATCATGAGCCGTCACCTAATATGATTAAGCCCGAGCCAATGGGCCTAATCACTCACAATAGAATATATATATGTATTAGCGCATCTCCATGCCTTGTGATTGTTGATCTCATCATCATCGGTTCCGTCGGATCATCGTATCACCATGCGTCGTGATCTTCATCCACGACATCGTGGGTCCCGTTGTAACCTCCACACTCCTGCTGCGCCTCTCTATGTAATTACAAATAATCACAAGCATGTAGGCCCAACAATAAACGAGAAAACGTAGGCTCGCAGGCCCCAATAATAATAATAATAATAATTAAACACATCACAACACATGGCTCATGATCATCCATCCACAACATACATAACATGTACATCACATCATATGTAGGATTACTAGATATATATAATATTAATTAAATTATTTAATTAATTATTTTTCTAGAAATCAGAATATGCTGGGAATTTTAGAATTATCAAGGGTATATTCATAATTCTGGATGAGAGGACAATCATCGAAATTTCCAAAATCATTGAGGGCATTTTCAGAATTCTATAAATCAAAGGGGCAGGATCGTCCTTTAACTTAAAAGGATGCCCTTGCCCCCATTTGCACCGCCGCCGTTGTCCTGCGCAGGTGGCGACGCTGCTGCCTTCGGGCGCTACCCCTACTGGCGGTCGCTCCTGCCAGCGGCCGCTCTTGCAGGCGACAGCCGTGACCGCGGGGCTGCCCCTTGCGGCCTTGTAGCGGGCAGCCGCCATCTGCGGACTGGCCTCGGGCGGTTGCCCCTTGCGGTTGCGTCGTGGGCAGCAGGCCCTTGCGGCCTTGCCGTTGGCGGCAGCCCCTTGCTGGCTGGCCAGGGCCGTTCGTGCCTGCGGGGCTTCTGACACTGCGGGTGGCAGCCCCTTGCAGGGGGACTGGCCGCAGCCGGCCGCCCCTACAAGGGGGCTGGCCGTGGCCATGCCCGACTGCCCCTTGCAAGGGCTTCCTTCGCTGCGAAAATGCAGCAAGAATGCGTAGAACGATTCTACGTGATTCAATCTTATCACACACAGTTTAAAACCAATCTTTCACATGAAAACCTTGGCTCTGATACCACTGTTGGGAAACCTACAGCGGGTGCATCACATGCGCAGCGGAAATAAAAAATAAAAACTTGTTTCCCACGCAGATCAAATCGTCGTGCAAAAGATTGGGGTCGCGAGAAAAACGTAAAACCGAAAAACCACGATGTGTCAGAGATTGATTTTACCTAGGGAGATCATATATCCCTGTATTCCAGATCCGAATGGAGAAGATGAAGGAGTTCAAGCGTCCTCCTCTCTAGCGGTATCCACACGATGGATCTCTGCAGCGAAACTCCTCCAATCTGATATTGCAACTCTTGCTCAGAGGGAGGGAAGAGAATAGAAGGTGGTGACTAAAGCTGCAGCCTATCAACCATGAGTCTCCCCTCCTATTTATAGAGAGCCACCAAAACCTAGGGCTCATTCCTTAGTGGGTATTGGATCTCTATCCAATAACCCACTAATCTTGCATTATTGGATCTCTATCCAATAATCTCCTTAGGCCTATAATTGGGCCTTAATTAAGGAGCCCATCAACATAGGGTCTCATCTAATGAGAATAGGGCCTAATTGGATCGTCATCCAATCCTTTATTCGCTGAAGCATCCACCATATGTATGTGACCCTCTAGGCCCGATACCGAGCTGGCCGTGAGTCACTCCCATCAGAACTCCTGATATAGTGAATTATTATCTCCATAATAATTCACTCGACTCATCGACTATGGACGTACTAGGCCACTACGCCATAGTCCCCAGACGGTACAGGGGGATCGAATCCATCGGACCTGTCTGTCCACAGTTACCATGTATCTATAACCCCTCATCCAAGTAATATCCCAAAGACCGTATATTGGATATGGTACTGTCAGGTCACATATGGAATCAGTTTGTCTTGCTCCAATCGGATTTTACCGGAGAACTCCTCTCTCAATCCAAATGACCCTGGCTAGGGATTTGTCTAAACAAGCACATATGGGATATTCCTCTCGTGATACTGAGAGTGGATGATCCTCTATTGATACTCAATTGCCTTCGTAAGGTTGGCTACCAATCCCGATAACCAGTTGTACCAGATCTGGAGCTTTCCAAACCTGTAAGTCTAGCGTCAAAGAAAGGAGTACTCATACAAGGCATCCTTGGTGTCTCAAGTCCAAGGACCAGATACACAACTGGGACTATGGAATCGCTGTCTAACATTAGGTATCGTTAACCATATAACATTCCATAAGCGGATCAATCAGTGAACTCATTCTCCAATGAACACCTGTATTATATCCTTAGTGTCTCCACACAAGTGGCTATGAGACCAGCCGCCTCCATCATATGGATATGTATTTAGTACACCGGTCTGTCCGGTTATCTCGATGTCCCTCTTGAGTAACCTATGACCTGGATTATTTAGGATCTGTGTTTAAAGATGAATCGATCTCATTATCGTGATCTCATCACGATCGGATTTCCATTACACAGAACCAAGGACATCACAATATATATGCTACATATAATATAATGTGAGAATATGCCAATATTAATCATAAACAAAAAGATTATGCAGTGTGTCACACGTGCCATCACTCACGTGATTGGCATGCAGGGCACCTGTAACCAGCAAGACCAACATACAGGGGTCGTGCAGTCTGGTAGGAAGGAGTCGGCTCGATTCAGCGGACATGCTTGAGATTTCAGCGAACTTCTCCAAGCACTATGTCGAGATCATCTTTTCTTCGTTCTCTCCTTTCCCACATAAGGCCACCTGTTTTTTTTTGTCATTCATAAGGTCATTGGAGCTCCTGGTGTTGGCGAGGATGGTGATAGGCTGATGCTTGGTGAAGCCATCAATGTCCAATATCTGTGGTAGAGCATGAAACGTGTGGGCGACCGTTTGTTGTTTTTCCTTCATATCCTTCTCCTCGGACTCGAGAGCCATATCTTTGAGTTTGGGTTCTTCAGTGGGCTCAATCAATAGAGGTCTCTCTTTTTTACAATGGTGGTCTCGGCTCCACAGTTTATTACAATGCCAACATAGGCCTTTTGCCGATCTATCACGAAGCTCTTCTCTTGTTAACTTTTTCGACTGAGGTGACCGACTGTGGTAGATGGGGCCGAGAGTCTCTGTGCTGCTGGTCGTGTGGCGGCTTTGGTCCTCCGAGTATCTTGGTTCAGCCTGTCTTCATGTAGTCGTGCGAAGGAGATGGCTACCTTAAGTGTGTACAGTTGTCACGCTTTAACTTTTTCTTGAATCTCCGGCTTCAAGCCCTTAATGAAAGTCCTCAATATCGGTTTTTCAGACCAATCATGAGTTTGATTAGTTAACCTTTCAAACTTGATTTGGTACTCTTGGATGGTAGAGGTTTGACGGATCTTCGTTAGTTCATCGTCAAGGTTCTTGTAATTGATTAGTGCTGAAGGTTTATATGCTTTTGGCTCGGATGTGGCTCTCATGCTCTAAGCATCTTGATTGAGGTTCCCTTCTTGAAGTTGTACAAAGGAGATCGATGTTATCGAGGTGTAGGGCTGCCATGTCTTATCCTCACTTTTTTTTATCTCTGTTGGGTTCTTTTTGTAATAAGAATTTGCTCCATGTTGTGATCTTCTTGGGCTTGGTGATCGGCCCAATCTAAACTCCTCGAAGAGAGCATATAATTTAGCATCCATACGCATCTTGAAAGCCTCCAATTTGGCTTCGAATAAGCCTAGCGATGTCATGATGTAAGAATCTCCAACCTGTCAAACAAACCGACTGAAAAGTGTAGTTGTAATTGTCAAGTTGAAGGCAGTGAATGGCAGCAATGTCGGGACTACGGGGGTGAAGTCTCCAAGTGGAGGATGGCAGCCAAGGGTAGCAGCAACGGTGGAGGAAGAAGAGGGCAGCAGCAACATCGGTTGCGACTGCGCTGCGACTTCGTGGCTGCAAGTGGCGTCGGTTGCAACAAGGGTGTGGCTGCAATAAGAGGAAGACGGGGCAGCGATGTAAACAGCTATTGCGGAGGAGGGCAGCAGCAGTATAGAGTGAGAGATGGCTGCTGTTGTTTTCAATTTGTTGTTGGCAGTGAACGATTGTTGCGAGTTGTGATGTAAACAAATTGCAGCGAAAGATCGCTGCTGGTAGCTTTTTGCTGCAAGGATTGCTACTAGCTACGATCAAGGAGGATGGCATAAAGAGGTCACGGTTGACAGCTTTGGGCAACAAAAGATACATGCTGCGGTTGAAGGGATAAGGAAGATTGGGCGGCTGAAAGATTAGTGGACCGAAGGCTTCAGTTTTTAGGTACGATTTGTGGCTATTTTGGGTGTGATTTGGGGCTACGGTTTTATGGAGTTTAGGCTGTAAATTGGTATGGTTTAGGGCTGTGATAGCAGTAGATGAAGGTTAGGGAAATAGATTTTAGATCTGGGATAGATGACAGCAAAGGTAGGTGTATCGGTAAGGAAAGTTGGCTGAAAAGATAAGTGGATCGATAAGGAAGTAGGCTGTGTTTAGGGCTGATTTGGGTGGCTCTTTGGTTTTAGTTTAGGGTAGGGTTTTGAAGAGTTTTTGGTAAGGATGATAGGGTTTGGTGATGAGAAAAAGGTAGTTCAAAATCCCACAAAAAATAACACTCAAATCCGATAGAATTCGACAAAAAAAGTGTGGCGATGTGCAGTCCTGCAGAACAGATTTTACGTCAGAGAAACGATGACTTCTCGACGTAATTTTCAGAAGAAAGTTCAAGGAAATTATGCAAAAACCCTTGATTTAGATGTTGGGAATACCAGTAAAAAGTTTGGCAAATATTTGGCAGCGTAATAGTAGGGAAATAGGGCAAAAGACGAAAGGTAGATCCTTCATCGTAAAAATTCTAGAACTGCGTGCTGGTGAAAGATTACACAAGAAAACCGGTTCCAGAAGGAATTTTTTTGAGAAGTCAATCCCAGATGAAAGACAAGTTTATCTTTGGAATTGTATAAAAATTTCGGCCAAAAAGGATAAACAAAAGTTCAGTTTCAAGACGCCAATAGACGGAAGGCAGATTCTCCATCATAAAATTTCAGCACTACATGATGAAGAATCGCAGTGCTATAAGTCTAGATATAGAAGGAGTTTTTTTATGAGATCTGTCTTAGATGAAAGCTGAGATGATCTACGAAATTGTGTAAAAGTTTCAACCAAAAAGAATGATTAAAAGTTCAGTTCCAAGAAGCAACAATCAGTTGAAAATTTCTACAGTGTTTCGCCTTCGCAACGATGATAACGTTTGCGACAGTAAAATTTTGCAGCAAGAAAATTTTGGAAAAACTTCTCCCACATATAAGATAGAGGAATAGCAGTAGCAAAAGGCATGGGCTTTTTAGAGTTTTTACCAGATCTTTGATGTCGACGCAGAGGAAGGCAACATATTGATGGATCTGTGGCTTGGTGGGTGACGATGGAGGCGGCATCAAAAGCAATTGTGGGAATTGCTTAGGAAGGTGGAGGAATGAATAACAACTACAGGGGCAGCAAGATCGCTGCTCTAACACCAATTGATAGAACCCCAGAAGGAGCTCTATAGATTTTGACCATTGAGGTGGATCAACCCTTGGAGCGCTGTAGGGGTTCCTCCCTCCTAGATCGGCACAAGGCTAAAATAAAATTGATAATTGCTTCATTCAAGAGGGGGGGGCGGCTACATCTTTAAATAGGGATCAAAACCCTAGCCTAATGGGGTGCTTGCCTAAGTAAAATTATCCCTTTGCCCCTCCTATAGTCGACCTGCCTTAATAGGAACATGGGGTAGCTAGGTTGACTCTATAGCCGACCTAAGTAAGGAGAAACCCTGGCCGACCAACCCAGTAAGGGAGGTGGCGGCCACTAAGCCCTAAGGACTAATCTAAACCCTAGTCATACTCCTTTATAAGATAGGAGTCACTTTATTACAATCTAGCAGGATTTTATTGACTACTTAGGGAGGTTAGGACTCAACCCTACTTGAGTCCTATCACATTCTTAGTGAAAACAATGGGAGCATGATAGAATTGAGTGAGGTTGGGGAACCTAGCTCAAGCACCATCCACAGACCGAGTCTATTCATGTATCTAGCACATAAGTTTCAACTTTACGTAGGTCTGGGGGAATGTCCAATCTTACGGAGAGATATGTGGGACATATCAAGGAAGAGGATATTAAGGATGTTGATTCTCGGACCAATTGTTCGGACTCTAGCTAAGTCAGGTCCTAGTTAATAGAGTCGAGTCCTTAGATTGAACCTTGTTGACCAGCCTAGACCTGACATTAGGTTGCTTAGGAGGAGATTTGAGTCAATTGTAATAAATCAGCTCAAATCCTAGTAGGTTTAGGGTTCAACTGAATTGGATACGGAGTCGGATTCGGGTCGAAGTCAACCAAATCAAGCTTGTAATCAAACTAATGGGCCACCCACCTTGATGAGGAGAAGTCAGCTATGGTTAGAGAGAGGAGGAGTTTCACTTAGATGAGACTCTCTCTAGGGTTGATTAAGAGTTAGATTAGGAGTTGGAGTCTTGGTTTAGTTGAAGTAGGTGTCCAATTAGGAATTGGGGTTTAAAGACCGTATATAAATCATATAGCTACCACCTCTTTTGCCAAGCAATAGATTAAATTTCTTTAAGCTATTATGGCTTACCACCAAGGAGGGAGGAATGATAGAACCCTTGTGGATTCTAGGCTTGGTTTGATCTCTATAGGGGATCGGCCTCCTTGGAACTCTATAGGGGTTCCTCCCTCCTTGGTTTTCTGCACATAAGCTGAAGAATAATTGATCTATTAATGATGAAAAGAGGCTTATTACAAGGCTATTTATAGGCTTTCTAAAGCCTAACTCCTAATAGGATTCCTACTTCAAGACTCCTACTCCTAGCAACCGCTACTCCAACTCTAAGAAGCAACTCATATTCCAAGTAAACCAAGACTCCTACTAAACCAAGCCTCCTCTTTACCTCAACTCCTAACCCCTAGCCAACTCCTAACCATGATGTGATTGGTGGTTGTAGGTGTCTCCAATTCCTAATTTTATTCTTATTTCACCTCAGAGAGAGTCTAAGCTAAGTGGAACTCTCCCCCTCTTGCCCTAGCTGACCTCTCTTAAGAGGAAGAGGCGGCTAGGAGACTCCCATCTCATAAGGACTCCTCCCTAACCTTAGCCAGCCACTTCTTTACTAGGGGTGGTGGCTAGATTAAGGTTTATTACATTCATGACTCAATTGACTATGACCCGTATCCAACTCCAACTCTAGTACAATCGAATCCTAAGTCTACTAGGATTTGGGCTGATTTATTATAGAGGACTCAAATCTCCTCCTAGCTGACCTAATGTCAGGTCTAGGTTGGCCAACAAGGCCCAATCTAAGGACTCGACCCAAATGACTCGGACCCGACTCGACTAGAGTCCTAACAGAACCGCCCTCTTCAAATCAGCCTTGCCCTCAAGGCTGAGCTCCACATCTCCGGGTCCTGATTTACAACTCCTCATAAGGCTCCCTCGTGGCCCCTATAGTAGGCGTATCCTATTCCTGCAATACAGCATCAGCAGTAGTGATTGGACGGTGATGTCTCACAATCCTATCATCCCATGTAATCATCAGCTGAACTTGGGCCTCCTTATCAACTTGATTGTCGGGTGTATAGATCGAGGTTGAGTTATCTTCTCTAAACTTCCATTTGAGATGAGATACTTGAAGGATCAATTGTATTTTTGAATTGATGTACCGATCTGATCCATAAGTTATGGCTCCAATGTGATATCCAATTTTGTAGGGTCCAAAGAAACTAGGAGACCACTTTCGTAAGGCTCGAGTCTTCATAAATTACTGTTAGTAGGGATAAAGATGAAGGAAGATTTGATCTTTAATAGCAAACTTCCTTCTACTCCGACGTTTGTTGGGTGGTTGTTTCTTTCTTGCGCGAGCTGGCGTGTGATTGCTCTTTAATGGTAGCCAGGTTTTCCTTTGTGATGGTGGTTGCCCTCTAGTAGAGTCCATGATAAGGTGAACCTGATCTGAGTTTGAAGGGAGTAGAAGCTGTAATTTTTTAGGACTTAATTTTATCTCCAATTTGTGTTGTTGTCCTGTATCATACCAAGCCACAAATTCAACATTAACCAACATTTTCCCATCATAGATTGATAGCTTTAGGTGGTATGGGGAGAGGGCTTTGCTGATGTAGGCTAGGGGTTGGCCATCTTGCATGTGGATAACATAAATTTTAACTCGCGATGCGTTAATCACAAACACTTTGTCAAAGTCGGGTAAAGCTAGCACCGATGAAGAGTAGAGGCTATAACTTGGCCAGATGACTCCTGTTTCAAGCATCTCATTTTCAATCCTCTCTATTTTAATTTTCTATGGGTGATTGTAGCAATATGGCCGAGTGTTCGCTAATGGTTTGCCTGGAAGAATTGAAATTCGATGATCATGCCGGCACGTAGGAAGGTTGCGGTTCGACGATAGATATTGCTGTTGGAGTTGCATTAGGAAACCACTGTTCACTTTGTGCAAAACTTCCTTCATTCGTTGTATACAAATCGTCATTACGTCACTCCCGCGTTTCCCGCGAAGAATCACTTGTTCCCATGGCTGAAAATTTTCATGATAAATTTGAAAAAATTTCAGGGAACATCACCTAACGTACTTAGCCATTTGATGTCGAGCACGACCTTATAATCATTGAGAGGGATGAGGAAAAAATAAGTAAGTATCTCTTGGTCCTACAACAATAATTTCACCCGCCCGTATCTTTGGTCGCACTTCAAAATTTGGCCATCAGTGACCTTAACGTTAAACCTACTACAATCTTTGATATATAGGGTCATTCAAGCAGCAACCTTGCTATTCATGAAATTATTTGTGCTCCTGGTATCGATGATGATGGTGATTGGTTGCTGCTTAAGTAGTCCTCCTTCTTTCATCGTCTATGGGTTCGCGTAGCTGGTAAGAGTATGCATCGTACAATCGGTCGGCTACTATTCTTCATCTGTGACCTCTTCCTCATGCTCCTGGACCTCCTCCTCTATATCTTCAATGGGTTCAATCAGTAGGAGGTGCCCCGTTTTGCAGCGATGATCGCGGCTTCATGATTCATCGCAATGCTAACAAAGGTCCTTCGTTGATATGTCGCGTAATTCTTCTCTCATCAATTTCTTTGGTAGCGAAGGTCAACTGGGGGTAGAGGGTACTAGAGGTTTATATGCTACTAGTCTAGGAGTAGCTCTCATCCTCCAAGCATCTTGGTTGAGCTGCTCCTCTTGAATTCGGGTGAAAGAGATTGCGGCCGTCACAGTGCGAGGCTACCGCGCTTTAACCTCTCATTTAATTTCTGGCTTGAGTCCTTCGATAAATGTCCCTAATAACTATCTGTTAGGCCAATCACGAGCAAGATAAGATAATTCCTCAAACCTAGTCTAGTATTCTTGGATCCTGGAGGTTTATCAGATCTTGGCAAGTTGTTCGTTGATATTCTCATATTTGGTCAGCCCAAAGCGGTTCAGCAGTGCTTTATTGAATTGTATCCACGTCAGAGGTTCATGGGTGTATTCAAGCCAATTATACCACTGAATTGTATCTCCTTTGAGGTAGATGACTGCGGTGTCCACTATGGAATCCTCTGGTGTTCGGTAATAGTGGAGTAATATTTAGAATGCGAAATCCATCCTGTCGGGTCTCCTTCTTCCCATCGAAGGAAGTCTACCTTCATGCATGGTTGTATCATGTCTAAGGGCTATCCCTCCTTCTCTGAAGGCCTCTCTAAATTTTTTCGTTGTTAGGATTTTGTTGGGCTTGAAGATAGGCCCAATTTGAATTCAGCAAATAAGGCGTGTAATCTGTCCTCCATGCGTAATTCAAGCCGTGATTCAAGTGCCTCCAACTTGGCTCTGAATATATCTCCTGATGACATGATGTAAAACTCCAAAATTGTTTGATAAGGTCTTCTCTTGCTGTTGGATCACTGGTATGGATTGGTTGGGTGGATTGGTGTCCGAAAAGGGTAGATGGCTCAAGGCGAAAGGCTACGGTAGGCTGTTGTTTGCTGCACTTGCTACTGCTATTTGGGATAGCTGCAGATTTTGAAAATAGGTTATGATAGTTGCATCTTATAGCTAGAGAGGTGGCTTAGGGTTGTTGTTGATGGCAACAACCGGTTTGGTAGGGATTGGTGGCCAAAAGGGTGATGGATCAAGGTTGCGATTTTAGGGTGTTGTTTGGGCTGTAGTATTTTGGGGGTTGCTCGAGTTGGTTGTGGATTATGAAAATAAGCTACGATGGCTGCATCTTAAGGCTAGAGGGGTGCCCTAAAGATGACATGGGTGGCAGCAACAATTTTGATAAGGATCATATATGGGTGTCACAAAAAACACAAAAAGGTAGTGTTGTAGAATTTTGCGTCGATAGGCCACTGTTTTGGGCTACAGTTTGAAGTGTTGTTTGGGTTCTAGAAATAGGCTATGATTGTAGCATCATAAGGCTAGAGGGGTGCCCTAAAGACATCACGGTTGGTGGCAGCAAGATGGTTAGGGTTTGGTGGATTTAGAGAATAAGAAAGACAAAGGCACTGCATCATATTTTTTTGTCGAAAACATTTCAACAGTATAGATGTAAATTTTCCCAGCAATTCGAAACAAAGATTCGAGTAAAACTCAAGGGGAAGAGGAGGCGACTAGGAGACTCCCATCCCATAAGGACTCCTCTCTAACCCTAGCCAACCACTTCTTTACTAGGGGTGGCGGCTAGATTATGATTTATTACATTCATGACTCAATTGATTCTAACCCGTATCCAATTCTGACTCCAGTGCAACCAAATCCTAATCCTACTAGAATTTTGGTTGATTTATTACAGAGGACTCAAATCTCCTCCTAGCTGACCTAATGTCAGGTCTAGGTTGGCCAACAAGACCCAATCTAAGGACTCGACCCAAATGACTAGGACCCGACTCGGCTAGAGTCCTAACAGGGAACCCTTATAGATTCCAAGGAGGGCTGATCCCTTATAAAGATCAACCCCAAGCTTAGAGTTCATAAGGGTTCTACCACTTGGTATCAGAGTAGGCATCTCGCTGCCTTTCTCAGCGGCCCATCATCCTTCCATAGCTGCCCAAGCAATTCCCATAATTGCTTAGATCGTCGCCAAATTTCGCTGTCATCTCCATTGTCGTAGATCACCTTTTGATCTCCCCAAAGAATTACATTAGGTTTTGGTATTCTACCTTAGTACTACTACACTTTAGTTATCCTTAAACCCAAAAATAAAAAAAATGTTCCTATTTCGCTGCGTAAACTTATCGTTGGAAAGTCACTATCTTTACGACGAATGCTACGCTACAGAATTCAGCCGTATAGTACTGCCTTATTTTGATTTTGCTGCCATTATTTTTTTGCCAATATTCTATGAGTTTTTTACGACGAATTTGACACTCCTTAATAGTAGATTTCCTTTTGGTTTCATGAAAATGTTCTCGATATAAACTACTGATCTTTTATGTCCAAGCTGTTGGACCTTTGACGTAAAATTCTAATGCAGCACCTTCAGGTATTCCTTGATCTTGCGGAATTCTTTACTGTCGTATTCTCCCACGAATTTTTTGTCGATATTACCTTTCCCTTACCAGCAGATTCCTATTGAGTTTTACGTGAATCCTTATTACGATGTGAGGAAAAAATTACTTCTATACTACTAAAATTTTTTCGATGAAAAATTCTACTGTTGTACCTTTTATCGTTCTTCTTCTCACAACCCACCAAAATAGTACCAATTTTGTTGCCACCAACTACATTATCTTTATGACACCCCCCTAGCCTTAAGATGTAGCCATCATAGCCTTTTTTTTTTATTTTTATAGCTAGCTCAAACAACAGCATAAATCTGCAGCCAAAATAGTCGCCTACTACTTTGCTGCTAAGTTTTTACCAAAAACTCGATGCCATATTTTATTACCATATTCACTTCAATACTTTATATTGATCTAGCCTTACTCATCATCTATTTCTTGCTATCAAAACCATTGGCATACTGCTGGAATTCTTGCATCGTAAAACTGTTGTCCCTTGACGAAGAATCCTGCAGCATTACCCTTAAACATATCTTGTTGCACCAACACCCGAACCTTGCCAAACTGGTTGCTGCCCCAACAGAAACCCTAAACCTTCCTTTCCAGCCTCAAACCACTACAACTGAAATCCTTTTTAGCCTCCACAACACCCTCAAACCATAGTACCAATAGCAACATAAACCGCAAGCTATCAACCGTAAACCGCAACCTTGATCTATCACCCTTTCGGCCACCCATCCCTACCAAATCGATTACTGCCATCAACAGCAACCCTAAGCCACCCCTCTACCCCTAAACATCTATCACCAAATCCCTCTACAGTAGCTCTAAACCATAGCCCCAACAGCAACCTTTCAGCACCAAACCCCAACCATCTACCATAAATCCACCACCTCTTTCGGCCACCAATCCACCCAACTGGTTCATGACATTGACCCAACAACAAGAGAAGGATCTTAACATTATAGATCTGGAATCTTAAGCTATGGCATTGGCAGATCTGATCGGTACCAAGTTGGAGGCCTTTGAGATGCGTTTGGAGGACAGACTACACGCTCTTTTTGCGAAATTCAGAATTGGCAAATCTCCAAGCCCGACAAAATTGTAGCAAGGTGAAAGTTCAGAGAGGTCACCCATAAAGGAAGAATGAGCCACTGATTTGATGTATCCATGTATAAGGGTGGACTTCCCTCGATGGGAAGATTGAGACTTGACAGGATGGCTTTCACGCGCCGAACGTTACTTCCGCTATCACCGAACATCAGAGGCTTCCATGGTGGACGTCGCTGCTATCGACCTTAAAGGAGACGCTATATAGTGGTATAATTGTTTTGAGCACATCCATGGAGTCTCCACATGCAGGCAATTCAAGAGTGTGCTACTACTCCATTTCGGACCATCGGAATACAAGAACACGAATGGCCAACTCATGAAGATTCGTCAAACGTCAATCATGCAAAAATATCAAACAAGGTTTGAGCATCTTTCAAATTAAACTCATGATTGGTCTAACAAACAATTATTATGGACATTCATTAAAGAACTCAAGCCGGAAATAAAAGTGGAAGTTGAAAAAGGAGGAGAATACAAAGGAGGACCCACAACTGGCCGATTGCACAACTCATGCTCTAACCGACCATACGAACCCGCAAGCAATGAAAGTTAAAAAATCTCTTAAGCAGCAGCCCATCACCATCCTCATCATGACCAGGAGCACTAACAACTTTATGAACAGCAATGTTGTTGCCCAATTGTTACTCCAAAATGAAGATTGCAACAGGTTTGATGTTGAGGTAGCCGACAGTCAAATTTTGAAGTGCGATCGAAGATGTCCACGCATAAAATTGTTGCTGTAGGACCAAGAATAAATGCTGATTTTTTCCTCCCTCTCGATGATTATGAGATCATGCTCAATATCAAATGACTAAATACTGATAGAACCCCAGAAAGAGCTCTATGTATTTTGATCCTTGACGAGGATCGACCCTTGGAACGCTGTAGGGGTTCCTCCCTCCTAGACTCGGCACAAGGCTGAACCAAAATTGTAGATTGCTTGATTCAAGAGGGGGGGTGACTACATCTTTAAATATGGATCAAAACCCTAGCCTAAGGGGGTGCTTGCCTAAGTAGAATTACCCCTTTGCCACTCCTATAGCCAACCTGCCATAATAGGAACAAGAGGCGGCTAAGTGGCTCTATAGCCAACCTAAGCAGGGGAAAATCCTAGCCGACCAACCCAGTAAGGGGTGTGGTGGCTACTAAGCCCTAAGAGCTAATCTAGACCCTAGCCATACTCCTTTATAAGTTAGGAGTGGCTTTATTATAATCTAACAGGGTTTTTATTGACTAGTATTAAGATGATTAGGACTCAACCCTGTTGGAGTCCTATCAAGACCGCCTTCTTCAGATCAGCCTTGTCCTCAAGGTTGAGGGTCCATAAACTCTGAAAACTGAATCTTCAACTCATCGTGTGACTCCCATGTTACATCTTCGGAGGGTAAATTAGTTCACTTCAGAATTACTTCGGTTGAAGGGCGTCATCAGCGCATCACAATCCTCCGATCAAGTATAGCTTTAGGTTGGGCTTTGATTTCGCTATCATTAGTGGTGCTCGGCAACTGAGTCTGGGTCTTCTCATGTTCTCCCAACTTTAGCTTTAATAAGAACACGTGGAAGACGTGATGTATCTTAGCGTCATCTGGAAGCTTTAATTTGTATGTCACAGCCCCAACTCGCTCTAAGATCTGGTATGATCCATAAAATCATGGAGACAACTTCATTGATGCTCTTGCGTTGATTGATAACTGCTTGTATGGTTGGAGCCGAAGGTAGACCCAATCTCCCACTGCGAATTCTCGCTCACTCCAGTGGTTGTCTGCTTGTTGCTTCATGCGAGCTTGAGCGGCATTCAAGTTATCTTTTAGTAGTTGCAACAGTTTATCCTTGTTAATCAAATTTTGGTCGATCTGATCTACTTTGGCCAAACCAAGCACATATCTGGGTATTATAAGGGCCGGTCGGCTATACAATGCCTCATAAGGGGTACATTTAGTTGATGAATGAAATATCGTGTTGTACCACCATTCAGCCCAAGGAAGCCACCTTGTCCACTCTTTGGGCTGGTCACTAGTGAAGCACCGTAGGTATGTCTCGAGGCATCTGTTCACCACTTATGTTTGGCCGTCTATCTGGGGATGATAGGCTGTGCTCATCTTCAACTAGGTGCCTTGTAGATGAAAGAGCTCTGTCCAAAATGTACTTGTGAATACCCTGTCACGGTCGCTCACAATCGACTTTGGCATCCTATGCAGTTTTATTTGGGATAGTGGTAGCCCCTCGATGAAATCCATAGAAATGTCAGTCCATGCTGAGTCTGGTATGGATAGTGGCTGTAGTTTCCCCGATCTTGCCACTGTTTCACCTTTCTGTTGCTGACATACATCACATTTTGATATATAATCATAAATTAATTTTTTCATACCCTTCCAAAAGAAGTTTTGCTTCACCCTTTTGTAATTCCTCAGAAATCCGGAGTGCCCTGCTAAGGGTAAAAAATGCAACTCGTGTAAAATAATTTGAATGCAAAGGGAAGAACGAACAATAACAATTCGATCTTTGTAGCGCAAGTCCTTTGAATCCCACGAGTAGTGACTCATGGACCCCAGGTCTTTCTCCACGTTTTCTATGATGGCTCGGGCTTCTGGATCATTCTTCGATTCCTCCCTAATATTGTCAAGGAAGTTGGTAGAGGGAAGGGAAATGGCTAAAATTTTGGCTTATCCCGGTAGCCGAGATAGGGCATCTGCAACAACATTCTCTTTTCCTTTTCGTTAAGTAATTTCATAATCAAAGCCAAGAAGTTTAGTTACCCATTGTTGCTGCTCCGGGGAGGATATTTTATGCTCCAAGAAATACTTAAGGCTTTAGTGGTCAGTCTTAATCTGGAAGCACCGGCTGATTAGGTAGGGTCTCCACTTTGTAACTGGCAAAATAGGAATGCGGTGGTCATGCGGCCGGTTAGGGAGCAGCCCACGTGGCTCCAAGAAAACATTCGCGAATTCATCCAGCAACAAGGCAAGCTTAGGATCTGAGTTTTGTACGTTCTCCCCCTTAGACAACTGCTGGATATGCATCAAGAATCCAGCATGTGCTTTGTGCAAAACTTTCTCCATTCATTACGACGAAATGGTGGAAATATGGCTCCCTTTGCAATAAAATTTCATAATTAATTTAGAAAAATTATAAGAGATATCACCTAGCATTATGAGCCATTTGATCCTGAGTACGGCTTCATAATCATCGATGGGTAGGAGGAAGAAATCAGCCACAACTTCTTAGTCTTGGACAAGTAGTTTCACCCGCGGGCACCGTTGGTCGCAATTGAGGATTCGACCGTCGGCGACCTTTACGTCGAACTTATTACAACCTTTGATTTGAAGCACCAAATGTGTAGCAACCTTACTATTGAGAAAGTTATTTGTGCTGCCCGTGTCGATGAGAACGACGATGGGTTGTTGTTTCAGAAGTCCTCTAACTTTCATCGTCTGCGGGTTGGAGTAGCCGCCCAATGTGTGCACTGCGTATTCGGTCGGCTGGGACTCTTCCTCTATGGCTTCTTCAGGTTCAAGGGCTTCTTTAGATGGTTCATTATCCTCATCCTCCACTGGTTCAATCACAAGGAGCCGACCCTTTTTGCAGTGATGTTCTCGGCTCCACGGTTCATCATAGTGCCAACATAATCCTTTGGCCGATCATTCACAAAGCTCATCCCTCGTCAATTTTTTTGGTGTGAGGGCTCGGATGGTAGTAGAGGGGGCTGTAGGCCTCGGCAAGGCTGGTCGGGGAACATAGCTTGTCCTTCGTGCCTCTTGGTTCAATCATTCTTCTTGAATACGCACAAAGGAAATCACCGCCATAAGAGTGTACGGTTGTCGCGCCTTTACTTCTCCCCGAATCTCCAACTTTAGGCCCTCGATGAAAGTCCTTAAAAGTTGTTTTTCAGATAAATTCATAGTTTGATTAGATAAATATTCAAACCTTGTTTGGTATTCTTGTATTGTAGAGGTTTGACGAATCTTTGCCAATTGTCCGTCAATATTGTCGAAATCGATTGGTCCGAAGTGGTTCAGTAGTTCTTCCTTGAATCGCTGCCAAGAGAGTCCTCTATGGGTGTGCTCAAACCAATTAAACCATTGAATAGCATCTCTCTCAAGGTGGATGGCAGCAATCTCCACCCGTGTGGCGTCGGCGGTTCGGTAGAACCGAAAATAGCGCTCCGCGCGTGAGATCCACTCGATCGGGTCTCCTTCTTCCCATCTAAGGAAGTCAACCTTCATGCATGGATTATTGAGATCAGAGGTGATGTGGCCATGTTCTTGAGGATCATCTCATCGATCTGAAGTTTCTCTGTGTTGTGATTTCCTCGGGCTCGACAGTCGGCCAATGCTGAATTCAGCGAAAAGGGATCACATATTCTCTTCCATGCGGTTTTCAAAGGCTTCAAGCTTTGAATCGATAGCCTCCTCTGATGCCATAGTATATGCCTCTAGATTTGTAATATTAAGATCTTTTTTCTGTTGTCGGGTTAGTGGCATGGGAATTTTGGAGAAGGGGGTGGCCGGTTAGAAGGTGAATCCGTTTGGATGGAAGTAGGCTACGGTTTAGGGCAGATTAGGGGGGCTGTTTGGTTTCGGTTTAGGGTAGGGTTTTGAAGGGTTTTGTTGAGGATGGTAGGGTTTTGAGATGAGGAAAAGAGAGTCCAAAATCTCCAAAAAAACAACATTTAAATCTGATAGAATTCGGTGAAAAAAAGTGCTGCTACGTGCTGTCCTGCTGAACCGATTTTACGTCAGAGAAACAATGACTTCTCGACGTAAATTCCAGAGGAAAGTTCAAGGAAATTATGCAAAAATCCTTAGTTCAGATGTTGTTAATACCAGTAAAAAGTTTGACGAAATTTTGGTAGCATAACAGCAGGGAAATAGGGCAAAAGACGAAAGACATATTCCTTCATCGTAAAATTCCATAACTGTGTGATGGTAAAAAATTGCACAAGAAAATCGGTTCTATAAAGAGTTTTCTTAAAAAATCAAATCCAGATGAAAGCCAACTTGATCTTGAGAATTGTGTAAAAATTTCAACGAGAAAGGAGAAGAAATAAATCGGTTTCAAGAGGCAAAATCACTACTGAAAATTTCTGCAGCATTCTGCCTTCGCAACAACGATAACTTTTGTGACAAATGAAATTTGCAGTGGATAAAATTTGAGAAAAATCTTTAACATGTATTGAAGAGGCGTGGATGATAAAAAATTACCAGATTGGGGCAGCGGCAGACTGATTTGATCTACGGTTGGGGTGGAAGGTGGAGGCGTGTGTCACAACAATTATGGGAATTGCTTGGGAAGGTGAAGGCATGGATGACAGTTACTAGCCTAAGGGGGTGCTTGCCTTAGTAGAACTATCCCTTTGCCCCTCTTATAGCCAACCTGCCTTAATAGGAATAGGAGGCGACTAAGTCACTCTATAGCCGACCTAAGCAGGGGGAAACCCTAACCAACCAACACAGTAAGGGGTGTGGCGGCTACTAAGCCCTAAGGACTAATCTAGACCCTAGTCATACTCCTTTATAAGATAGGAGTGGCTTTATTACAATCTAATATGGTTTTTATTGACTAGTACTAAGATGATTAGGACTCAACCCTGTTGGAGTCCTATCAACTACATTAGATGATGTTTCCTGAAATTTTTCCAAGTTTATCATGAAATTTTTTAGCCATGGGAAACAGGTGATCCTACGTGGAAAACGCGAGAGCAATGTGACTACAGTTTCAATACACCAAATGGAGAGAGTCTTGCATAAAGTGAATAGCGATTTCCTAATGCAACTCCAGCAGCAACATATGATGGAGCTGACAAAAATTGAAGACCCGTATTTTCTCCAATTGCTTGCTAAATTTTTAGATGTCTTCGCCGAACTGCGCAACCTACCTCCTACTCGACGGTATGACCATCGAATTTCAATGCTCCTCAGCAAACCAGTAGCAAACACTTGGCATTATCATTATCCTCACCTCCAAAAAGCTGAAATAGAGATGACTGAAAATAAGATGCTTGAAACAAGAGTCATTCGGCCAAGTTACAGCCCCTACTCTTCGCCGATGCTTGCTTTACCCAACTTCATCAAAGTATTTGTGACTAAAGCATCAGGAGCTATAATTTATGTTATCCACATGGAAGATGACCGACCCCTAATAAGCATTGAGGCTCTCCCTACACTTCACACAATGCTTCTGCTTTGTAAAGGGATACTAATTGCTACCGACACCCAAGCTGATGAGGAGGCCCAAGTTTAGCTAATGATCACGTGAGATCACAGGATCGAGACACATCACCATCTAGTCACTACTGCTGATGCTAGATCGTAGGAGCAGGATGTGCCTACTACAAGGGCATGAGGGAGCCTCATGAGGAGTTACAGATTAGGACCCAGAGACATAGAGCTTAGCCTTGAGGACATGACAGATTTGAAGAGGGCGGGAATGTTAGGACCCTAGTTGAGTCGGGTCCTAGTTAATTGAGTCGAGTCCTTAGATTGGGCCTTGTTGGCTAGCCTAGACCTGACATTAGGTCGGCTAGGAGGAGATTTGAGTCAATTGTAATAAATCAGCTCAAATCTTAATAGCGTTAGGATTTGGCTGAATTAGAGTCAGAGTTGGATTCAGGTTCGAGTCATCAAAGTCAAGCTTATAATCAACCCAATAGGCCACAAAACTTGATGAGGGGAAGTCGGCTAGTGTTAGAGAGAGGAGGAGTTTCACTTAGATGAGACTCTCTCTAAGATTGGTTAAGAGTTAGATTAGGAGTTGGAGTCTTGGTTTAGTATGAGTCTTGGTTAGTATGAGTCTTGGTTTAGTTGTAGTAGGAGTTATCTTAGAAATTAGGGTTTGAAGACCCTATATAAAGCATGTAGCTACCACCTCTTTTATCAAGCAATAGATCAAATTCCTTTCAGCCATTATGGTCGACTACCAAGGAGGGAGGAACCCCTATAGAGTTCCAAGGAGAGCCGATCCCCTATAGAGATTAACCCCAAGCTTAGAATCTGCAAGGGTTCTAACACCAATAAGAAGACTATTACGAGCATAAACTATAGAAAGAGGCAACAAGCCATAAATTCTAAGATGGATTTCAAACTCCAACAAGGTTTGGAATCTTGTTGATGCACATGAGGGTATCATACCCGGTGGTTGCAAGTGGATCATCAAGAAGAAGATCAGAGTAGATTGAAAGGTGAAGAACTATAAGGCAAGGCTAATGGCTAAGGGGTATCATCAAAGGTAAGGTATTGACTATGACGAAACTTTTTCACCTATAACTATATTGAAATTCAGTAGAATTTTGTTACCTATTATAGCATACAATGATTTTGAGATCTGGTAGATAAACGTGAAAGTCGTGTTCCTCAATGACAACCTCTCAAAGGAGGTGTATATGATACAAGCTTAGGGATTTGTATCTAAGAAAAGTCCAGATAAGGTGTGTAGGTTGCCTAAGTCCATCTATGGACTAAAACAAGTTTCCCAAAATTGGAACATAAGATTTGATGAGATGATCAAATCTTATGACTTCATTAAGAACGAAGATAAGCCTTGTGAGTACAAGAAGGTAAATGAGAGTGCTATCACCTACTTGGTGTTATATGTGGATGACATATTGATAATTGGGAATGATGTAGGAATACTCTCCATAATTAAGGCTTGGTTATCTAGGCACTTCTCTATGAAGGTCTTAAGGGAAGCATCATATATTTTAAGGATTCAAATCTATAGAGATAGACCTAAGAGGATACTTGGCTTGTCCCAGTCCAAGTACATAGACATAATTGTTAAAAGTTTGGCATAAAAAAATTACAAGATAGATCTCACACCGATGAGACACGACGTATCACTTCCTAGGAGTATTGTCCCTAAGGACTCCTAAAAAAGTACAGATATAGATAAGATACCCTATGCATGTGCGATAAGGTCTATCATATAAGTTATGCTATGTACTTGACTTGATATAGTGCATACTTTGAGTGTCACAAGTATATATCACGCCGATCTGGGTTTGGAATACTAGAAAGTAGTAAAGTGCATCCTAAAGTACTTGAGAATGAGTAAGGATCTTTTATTAGTATATGGAGGAGGTAGACTCCAAGTTGATGGCTACACAAAATCAAGTTTCCAGTCCGATGTCGATGATAGCAAGGTAAACTCAAGATATATCTTCACCTTGAATGGAGGAGCAGTAAGCTGGAAGAGTTCCAAGCAAAATTCTATTGCTGACTCGACAACAAAGGTAAAGTACATTGCTACGACAGAAATAGCAAAGGAGGGAGTCTAGATAAAAAAGTTTATCATAGATCTGGGAGTTATGCTAGGTAGTAAGGAGCTTATTCCCTTACATTATGACAATAACGAGGTAATTACTTGAGCAAAGGAACCCAAGTCTCATCAGAAGTCCAAGAACGTCCTTAGTAGGTTCCACTTGATCATAAAGATCGTAGCCTATGGTAATGTAGCAGTAAAAAGAGTTTCATTCGAAGATAAAATTACAGATCCACTAACAAAGTCGTTGTTTCATATTATCTTTGAGCGATACTGAGTCCTGATGGGTACTAGGCATGTGGGTGATTGACTTTTGATCAAGTGGGAGATTGTTGGTTATAAGTGCCCTACAAGCCGATCACGTGAGTGATGACACATGTGATACACTATGCACTCTTTTTTGTTATTAATATTATGATATTTTCTCACTTTATATTATATGATTAATATATTGTGATGTCCTTGGATCTGTGCAATGACAATTAGATCATGATGAGATCATGATAATAAGACCAGTTTATCTTTAAACATAAATCCTAAATAATCCTGGTCATAGGTTACTCGAGACATTAAGATAACCGGACAGATTGGTATGCTATATACTCGGCCATATGATGGAGGTAGCTGGTCTAGTAATTGCTTGTGTAAGGACACTAGGGATATAGTGTAAGTGCTTATTGGAGAATGAATTCACTATTGATCCGTTTACGAAAGTGTAATATCCCTCATTTCTGAAATTTATGCAAGGACCTAATTTGAATCCTTTATAATGACCTAATTATACATCTAAAGACCTATTTGTAAAATTTGAGTATCTATTTATAAAATCTATGGACTAATCTAAGAATTTAATTATAAATTCGAGAATTTAATTATAAATATGAAGACCTGTTTATAAGATCTGAGGACCTAATCATAAATATAAATCTTATAGGGACTAAATTATAAAAGTTACAAAAATGGTGATTTTTATCCCACCACCTCCCCTGCATCTCTGCTTCTATGAGGGAGAAGGGGAGGACGAGGTAGGAGGTTGCGGCGACAGGAGAATAAGAGTAAAGGAAGAAGAAAAGAAGGTGAAGAAGGAAAAGAAGGGGCAACGCTCCTTCGCCTTCCACACGAAGAGATGAATTGATGGAGGAGAAGGGAAAGAGAATAAAGAGAGGAAGAAGAGAAGAAATGAAGGGGAAGAAGGAAGATATAGGGGATTGCATTCCTCTGCCTTCCACATGAGGAGGTGCGTTAGTGAGGAGAAGGGAAAGAGAAGAGAGGAAGATGAGAATGATAAGAACCCCTAGGGTTCTATCATAGAAGAGAGGGAGAAAGGAAAGAGATCGCTTCGAGGGGATCAGCCTCCTTGATCACTTCGAGGGGATTTACCTCCTAGGGTTTGCCAAAAGCTAAAATATTATTTTCCTTGATGAAGAAAAGAAGTTGTTACTCCCATATTTATAGAGTTTCACCCCAGAGTTCCTTTGGACTTGGACTCATAATTACATAATAAATTTTAAATAACTCATAATTGACTCTTATTGGACTAATAAACTCACATAAACATAACTTAAAAGATAACTCAAAAGTTCAAAAATTTAACGGGATCCTAACATTTTTCCCCTCTTCAAATCAGCACTGTCCTTAAGACTGAATGACATCGAACTCTAGAAACTTCTCTTTTAGTATCTTGCAAGTCTCCCAAGTGGCATCTTCAATTGATACTTATTCCATTGCACCATCACTTTAGTCACAGGATATCTGCGACGTATCATAAACTCGTCGATCAAGTATGCCTTACGGTTGAACTTGCACCTCACCAACAGTAGAGATGTATAGCAAATGATGTTGCACTACCTCATCTTCACCTAACTTCATTTTAAGGTAGGAAACAAGAAAAATCGTGTGTATCTTGGAGCTAGATGGCAGATCCAAATGATAGGCAACTGGTCTAATGCATTCTAATACTTTATAAGGCCCAAAAAATTAAGAAGACAGTTTCATAGAAGACCGAAACTTTATGGAAGTTTGCTTGTAGGGTTGAAGATAAAGGAAAACCCAATCACCTGTGGCAAATTCTCTCTCACTTTGGTGTTTATGAACTTACTACTTCAATCTTTCTTGTGCATCTACGAGATTATCCTCTAAGAGATGAATAATCTTGTCAATGTAAAGCAATTCTCTATCAACTTGATCAACTTTGGAGGAGCCAAGTACATGCTTTGTAAGTGCGAGAGGGGTTCGACAATAAATTGCTTCAAAAGGTGTCATTTTGATATAAGAATGATAGGAAGTATTAAATGATAGGGCCCTAGCTGAGTCAGGTCCTAGTCGATTGAGTCGAGTCCTTAGATTGGGCCTTGTTGACTGGCTTAGACTTGACGTTAAGTCGGCTAGTGCTAGTTATAGGTGCCATAAAAGTCAATCAAGTGAGTGATGGCACCTCTGACATGCTGCAGTAATCTCTTTGCTTATCATTATTGGTATTTTCTCACATTATATTTCTGGATATATATGTTATAATGTCCCTGGATCTATGTAATGGGAATTGGATCATGATGAGATTATGATAATGAGACTGATTCATCTTTAAACATAGATCTTAAATCATCATAGTCATAGGTTACTTGAGAGGGACATCGAGATAATCGGATAGACCAGTGTATTGTATACTCATTCATATGATGAAGGTGGCTAGTCTCATAATCACTTGTGTGGGGACACTAGAGATATAGTGCAAGTGCTCATTGGAGAATGAGTTCACTGATTAATCCACTGAAGAAATGATGGTTGGATAATGATACCTAATGTCAGACAACAATTCAGTAGTCCCAATTGTGCATCTCGTCCTTAGACTTGAGACACCAAGGATGCTTGTATGAATACTCCCTTCTTTGATGTCAAACTTACAGGTTAAGAAAGGTCCAGATTTGGTATAGCTAGTTATCAGGATTGGTAGCCAACCATAAGAAGGTAATTGAGTATCATCAAAGGATCATCCACTCTCGATATCGTAAGAGGAATCCTTGTGTGCTTGCTCTCTGGCTAGGGTTGTTCAGATTGAGAGAGGAGTTCTCCGGAAGAATCTGATTAGAGCGAGACTCAGAAGGATTCCGTATATGACCTGACTGATAGGACTCCAGTAGGGTTGAGTCCTAATCTCCCTAAGAAGTAGTCAATAAAACCCTACTAGATTGTAATAAAGTCACTCATATCTTATAAAGGAGTATGGCTTGGGTTTAGATTAGCCCTTAGGGGTTAGTGGCTGCCACCTCCCTTACTGGGTAGGTCGGCCAGGGTTTCCCCCTGCTTAGGTCGGCTATAGAGCCAACCTAACCACCCCCTGTTCCTATTAAGGCAGGTCGCCTATAGGAGGGGCAAAGGGGTAATTTTACTTAGGCAATCACCCCCTTAGGCTAGGGTTTTGATCCCTATTTAAAGATGTAGCCCCCCCCCCCCCCCCTCTTAAATCAAGCAATTATCAATTTTATTTCAGCCTTGTGCCGAATTTTGGAGGGAGGAACCCCTACAGCGTTCCAAGGGTTGATCTCACTCAAGGGTCAAAATCTATAGAGCTCCTTCTAGGGTTCTATCATCTAGTATCAGAGCAGCGATCTTGCTGCCCCTATAGCTGTCATCCATGCCTCCACCTTCTCAAGCAATTCCCACAATTGCTTTTGACGTTGCCTCCATCGTCACCCACCAAGCAGCAGATCCATCAATCTACTGCCTTCCTCTGTGTCAACATCAAAGATCTGGTAAAAACTCCAAAGCCCACGCCTCTTGCTACTACTATTCCTCTATCTTATACATGCGAGAAGTTTTTCCAAAATTTCCTTGCTGCAAAATTTTACCGTCGTAAACGTTATCATCGTTGCGAAGGTGAAACGCTGCAGAAATTTTGAACTAATTATTGCTTCTTGGAACTGAACTTTTAATCATCCTTTTTGGCTGAAACTTTTATACAATTTCGTAGATTGTCTTAGCTTTCATCTAAGACTAATCTCATAAAAGAACTCCTTCTGGATCTGGACTTATAGCGCTGCGATTCTTCATCGTGCAGTGCTGAAATTTTACGATGAAGAATCTGCCTTTCGTCTATTGGCCTCTTGAAACCAAACTTTTGTTCATGCTTTTTGGCCGAAATTTTTATACAATTCCAAAGATCAACTTGGCTTTCATCTGGGATTGATTTCTTGAAAAAATTCCTTCTGGAACCAGTTTTCTTGTGCAATCTTTCACCAGCACGCAGTTCTGAAATTTTTACGACTAAGGATCTACCTTTCGTCTTTTACCCTATTTCCCTACTGTTATGCTACCAAAATTTCGTCAAATATTTTACTGGTATTCCCAACATCTAAACCAAGGGTTTCTACATAATTTCCTTTAACTTTCCTTTGGAAATTACATCAAGAAGTCATCGTTTCTCCGACGTAAAATCTGTCGGTAGGACTGCATATTGCTGCACTTTTTTTTGTCGAATTCTATCGGATTTGAGTGATGTTCTTGTGGGATTTTGGACTCTCTTTTCCTCATCACCAAACCCTACTATCCTTACCAAAAACCTTTCAAAACCCTACCCTAAACCGAAACCAAACAACCACCCAAATCGGCCCTAACGTCAGCCTACTTCCTTATCGATCCCTTGCTGCTGCCCTCTTCTTCCTCCACCGTCGCTGCTACCCTTGGCTGCCATCCTACACTTGGAGACTTCACCCTCGCAGTCCGGACATTACTACCATTCGCTGCCCTTTGGAGATCCTTATGTCATAACATCCCTGGGCTTATTCGAAGCCAAATTGGAGGCTTTCGAGATGTGTATGGATGCTAAATTACGTGCTCACTTCGAGGAGTTTAGATTGGGCTGATCACCAAGCCTAAGAAGATCACAACATTTAGCAAATTCTGATTGCAAAAAGAACCCATCAGAGATAAAAAGCGAGGATAAGACATGGCAGCCCTACACCTCGACGATGTCGATCTCCTTTGTACAACTTTAAGAAGGGCACCTCAATCAAGATTCTCAGAGCATGAGAGCCACATCCTAACCAAAAGCATATAAACCTTTAGCACCAATCAATTACAAGAACCTTAACGAAGAACTAACAAAGATCTGTCAAACCTCTACCATCCAAGAGTACCAAATCAAGTTTAAAAGGTTAACTAACCAAACTCGTGATTGGTCTGAAAAATAGATATTAAAGACTTTTATTGAGGGCTTGAAGCCGGAGATTCAAGAAGAAGTTAAAGTGCGACAACCGTACACACTTAAGGCAGTCATCTCCTTCGCACGACTACACGAAGACAGACAGAACCAAGATGCTCGGAGGACCAAAGCCACCGCACGACCAGCAGCACAGAGACTCTCGGCTCCATCTACCACCAACCGATCACCTCAACCAAAAAGTTAACAAGAGAAGAGTTTTGTGACAGATCCACAAAGGGCATATATTGGCATTGGAATAAACTATGGAGCCGAGACCACCATTGTAAAAAAGAGAGACCTCTATTGGTTGAGCCCATTGAAGAACCCAAACTCAAAGATATGGCTCTCGAGTCCGAGGAGAAGGATATGAAGGAAAAACCACAATCAGCCGCCCGCACCTTTCATGTTCCACCACATATATTGGACATTGATGGCTTCATCAAGCATCAGCCCATCACCATCCTCGCCAACACCAAGATCTCCAACGACCTTATGAATGACAAAAGAAAACAGGTGACCTTATGTGGGAAAGGAGAGAACGAAGAAAAGATGATATCGACACAGTGCTTGGAGAAGCTCGCTGAAATCTCAAGCACGTTCGCTAAACCGAGCCGACTCCTTCCTACCAAACTGCACGACCCCCGTATGTTGGTCTTACAAGGGAAACCACCAGCACATATTCGGCCATATTGTTGTCCATATTTTCAGAGGACTGAAGCTAAAAAGATCGTCCAGAAGATGCGAGAGATACGAATCATTCGACCACAACCTTCCCTTGTAATGACACTTTATCTCCAAAAACTTTGCCTCTTTATCTGCAGGGATAAGCTCTTCCTGAAGTGCCATATTCAGCTGAACCAACTATGGGTTCTGATGCAGTGCTCCCTCATCTCGGGCTACTTCCACGACTTCACCGAGGAGCGAACCATGATGCTAAAAGTCTTCCCTGATGATGACCTTGGATCCATGGCCCACGATCGCAAGAAGGAACAGGAGAAAGGCATCAATATGACCCCCATAGCCATGATGCCATCTATATCGATGCTAGCATTATCTGACCGTGGCAATGTGTTCATACTTGGAGCAGAGACATCCAGAGTTGGGATCGACGTCACCCTTATGCAAGATGGTCCATGGCACGAAAGAGGAGTAAGCCCAAAAAGAATTATAATCCTTGCTCACGCCAGCACATGCAAAAAAGAAATAGCCTCCCGACAAACTTTAGAATGGATGAAAAATTGAAGATCTAGTTTTCTTACACCTCAGCCCGATCAGCAGGAAACTCGAGCCTTAAGGAAGTGGTCTCCCTATTTCTTTAGGCCTTGCAAAATTGGGGACGACATTGGAGCCCTAACCTGGAGATCAGATCAGCGCACCAGATCAACATTACAGTTGATCCGTCAGGTATCCCACTTCAAATAGAAATTTAAAGAAGATGACTCACCCCAAATCCTTCCAACTAACAGCCCAGCTGATGAGGAGGCCAAAGTTTAGTTGATAATAGCATGGGAATCATATGCGGAGCTGAAAACCTGGTTCTCCGAGTTTATGGAACCTCAGCCTTGAGGAAAATGCTGATTTTAAGAGGGCAGGTTTGATAGGACTCCAGCAGGGTTGAGTCCTAATCTCCATAACAAGTAGTCAATAAAACTCTACTAGATTGTACTAAAGTCACTCTTATCTTATAAAGGAGTATGACTAGGGTTTAGATTAGCCCTCAGGGCTTAGTGACTGTCACCTCCCTTACTGGGTTGGTCGGCCAGGGTTTCCCCCTGCTTAGGTCGGCTATAGATCCAACCTAGTCGCCCCCTATTCCTATTAAGGCAGGTAAGCTATAGGAGGGGCAAAGGGGTAATTTTACTTAGGCAATCACTCCCTTAGGCTAGGGTTTTGATCCCTATTTAAATATGTACCCCCCGCCCCTCTTGAATCAAGCAATTATCAATGTTATTTCAGCCTTCTGCCGAATCTAGGAGGGAGGAACCCCTACAGCGTTCCAAGGGTTGATCCCCCTCAAGGGTCAAAATCTATAGAGCTCCTTCTAGGGTTCTATCACTGACAACATCCATGCCCAGTATACGATCTCTGGGATATTAGTTGGATAAGGGACTATAAATACATGGTAACTATGGACAGATAGGTCTGTTGGATTTGATCCCCCTGTACTGTTTAGGGACTATAGCATAATGGCCTAGTACATATATGGTCGATAAGTCGAGTGAATTATTATGAGGATAATAATTTACTATATCAGAAGGAGTTCTGATGAGAGTGACTCACAACTAGTTCGATATCGGGCCTAGAGAATCACACACATACGGTAGAAGTTACGACGGGTAAAGGTGCAGATATGAGATACTCGCGACACTCCTAGTTTAGATCCTATGGATGAGATTCAATATGATTGGGTTCTTGGATACAGATCCAATTCCCAATGTGAACAAAATCCATTCAGGAATATGCTCATTTACCTCTATAAATAGGAGGCACTCCTTTGTTCATAGGCTAGAGCCAAAGAGAGAGAGAGTTAGAGAAGCCTCTTATTTCTCCTTAGTGTTTTTTCTCCTCCTCCTTAGCCTAAGAGTGTGGATAGGTTGATCCCGCAGTTGAGGAGCCTCGTTGCCATGTGTGCCATATGGATTACTGCTAGAGAGGAGTACGCGAGTGCTCCTTCTTCTTCTCTATCGGATCTGGAAATTTTCAGGGATATACGATCTCCCTAGGTAACACATCTCTTATAATTCATGAAGTTTTTCGGGCTTTGCAAATTTTTTGCACAACAATCATCGCACAACGACCAAATACTAAACTTAAGGAATTTGGGTTTTGTTTTTTGTTTTCCGCTACGCATGAGATGTCAATCAAAGATTTCCTAATAGTGGTATCAAAGCAAGGATCATCATGTGATTATTCGCTTTATAAACTACGTGTGATGTGTTTAATTGCATGAAAGTTTTTTTACGTGATTTTGCAATGTTTTGATGTAATTTCTAGATCCAAAAGCGCCTTATCTTTCTAGTTGAAAGGTGCTTTAAAGCGATTTTTTTACATCAAAATTGTTGACGCGAAAAGAAGTGGCAATTGTTGCTGCCAGACAAATTGGCCGAAGGTCGCGATGGCTGGTTTGCAAAATTGGCTCACGTGCTAGAGTTGCGATGGAGGGACTTCTCCTCAAAAGCGACGCAGGGGCACCTAGGCTGTTTGCGTTAGTAGGCAGGCCCCACAAAGGGGGCTGCCAGCAAGCTATTCAAGGCCGACCAATCGCCTATGGCAACCCATAACTGATCACCTATGCAGGGTGGCCAGCCTACAACCAACTGCTTGCACAGTCCGCGACCCACCCGAGCTGACAATGCAGGCGGTTCCTGCACTGGCAGGTGGCCCATAGCCACTGCGCAAGTCGATCGGACCACTTGCATAGGAAGGAAACTCGCGCGAGGCGGCCACTGCCTTGGGCAGGCGTTGCCGCGCGTGATACGTGGTAACCGTCATGTGACACACGGTAGCTGCCTGCGTGACACGCGGCAACTACCTCTGCCACTCAGAGGCGGTGCGGCAAAAGGAGGTCGTGGCTACAAGAGTAGCAATCGCCATAAATTTTGCCCCGCATAATTTAAGAAATTCCAAGAGATGTCCCTTTCTAAGTTATCAAAATGCCCTTGATAATTAAAAAAATTTCCTTCATGTCCCTAGTTTTAAAAAATTAGTTAATTAAATTATTTAATTAACTATTATTATTATTATTTATCTAGTACTCTTACATGTGATGTATGATGTGGGAAGATGATCATAGACCTTGTGATGTGTATAATTGATTATTATTATTTAGGCCTGCGAGCCTATATTGTTCTCTTTTATTATTGAGCCTATGAGCCTGTAATTATGTTGTAATTACATAAAGAGGCACACAAAAGCCTGAAAGTGGCAATAGGACACTTAAGACTGATTTGGACGATCACAATGCATAGAGATGCACTGAGGTGCTAGCAGATCCAATGAAGATGAGGTGGATGATCACTAGACATGAAGATGCATCGATGCACACATAGATCTTATGTAAATTATTGAGCTTACTAGCTTAGGCATAATTATATTAGGTTGTGTAGTCCATGATCATTTGGTGTGTTTGTGCATAAGATTGCTATACATGTACTAGATAAATAAGTATATATAGATATAAAGATTTGCATACGATGTGTATATATATATATATATGTGTGTGTGTGTGTGTGTGTGGATGTGATAACACATCCTAATCATTAGGAATGATGTAGGAATGCTCTCCACGATTTAAGCTTGGCTATCTAGACACTTCTCTATAAAGTGTTGGGAAACCTCAGCTGGTGCATCACATGCGCAGCAGAAATTAAAACAAAAGCTAGTTTTCCATGCAGATCAAATCATCGTACAAAAGATTGGGGTCACAAGAAAAATCATAAAAATCATTAAATCACGATGTGTGAGAGATTGATTTTACTTAGGGAGATCATATATCCCTATATTCCAGATCCGAATGGAGAAGATGAAGGAGGTCAAACGTCCTCCTCTTGAGCGATATCCACACGATGGATCTCTGCAGTTAAGCTCCTCCAATCTGATCTCGCAACTCTTGCGCAGAGAGAGGGAGGAGAATAGGAGGTGGTGGCTAAAGCTGCAGCCTATCAACAATGAGTCTCTCCTCCTATTTATACAGAGCCACCAAAAACCCTGGGGCTCCTTCCTTAGTGTGTATTGGATCTTCATCCAATTATCCACTAACCTTGCATTATTGGATCTCTATCCAATAATCTCTTTAGACCGATAATTGAGCCTTAATCAATAAGCCCATCAGCATAGGGTCTCATCTAATGAGAATGAGGGGTGATTGGATCTCTATCCAATCCTCTATTCGCTGAAGAATCTACCATATGTATGTAACCCTCTAGGCCAGATACCAAGCTGGCCGTGAGTCACTCCCATCAGAACTCCTTCTGATATAGTGAATTATTATCTCCATAATAATTCACTCGACTCATCGATTATTGATGTACTAAGCCACTACGCTATAGTCCCCAAATGGTACAAGGGGATCGAATCCATCGGACCTGTCTGTTCATAGTTACCGTGTATCTATAATCCCTCATCCAACTAATATCCCAGATACCATATATTAGACATGGTATTATCAGGTCACATATGGAATCCGTCATAGTCTCGCTCTAATCGGATTCTCCCGGAGAACTATTTCTCTCTCAATCCGAATGACCCTAGCTAGGGATTTATCTGAGCAAGCACAAATGGGATATTCCTCTTGTGATACCGAGAGTGGATGATCCTCTATTGACACTCAATTGCCTTCGTAAGGTTGGCTACCAATCCCGATAACCAGTTGTACCAGATCTAGAACTTTTTAAACCTATAAGTCTGGCGTCAAAGAAAGGAGTACTCACACAAGACATCCTTGGTGTCTCAAATCTAAGGACCAGATACACAATTGGGACTATGAACTCGCTGTCTGACATTAGGTATCATTAACCATACAACATTCTATAAACGGATCAATCAGTAAACTCATTCTCCAATTAACACCTGTACTATATCCTTAGTGTCTCCATACAAGTGGTTATGAGACCAGCCGCCTCCATCATATGGACGGGTATATAGTACACCGATCTGTCTAATTATCTCGATGTCCCTCTCGAGTAACCTATGATCAGGATTATTTAGGATCTATATTTAAAGGTGAATCGATCTCATTATCGTAATCTCATCACGATCTGATTCTCATTGCACAGAACCAAGGACATCACAATATATATGCAACAGATAATATAATGTGAGAATATGCTAATATTAATTATAAGCAAAAAGATCACACAGTGTGTCACACGTGCCATCACTTACATGATTGGCTTATAGGGCACCTATAACCAGCAATCAATCTCACTTGACAAAAAGCCAATCACCTATGTGTCTGATCCCCATCAGACCCCTGTGACGCTCAAATATAATTTGAGCCGGCGGCTTCGTCAAAGGATCTACAATGGTATCTTCGGATGTAACTTTTTTCATATCTATATCTTTTCGGGTCATGATCGCTCTAATCAGATGGAACCTCCTCAAAAATTTCTGATACTTGTTAGATGGGTTGCTTGTTAGAGTTATCATCCTGTCGCCCTATCGCTGTCACAATATATGGGAGTCAGCTCCACGCTGCTTGGTATGACTCTCAAATCCTTGATGAACTTCTTCGTCCACACCCCTTCCTTTGCTGCTTCTGTTGTAACAATGTATTCTGCCTCTGTGATTGAGTCAGTAGTAGTATCTTGCTTGGAACTCTTCCAGCTTACTGCGTCTCCATTCAGGGTGAAAATATACCCTAAATTTGGCTTGTTATCATCAATGTCAGACTGAAAACTCGAGTCCGTGTAGCCCTCAACCTGGAGGCTACCTCCTCTTTATACTAGTAAAAGATCCTTAGTCCTTCTTAAGTACTTAAGGATCTACCTTAAGTACACTTTACTGGCTTCCAGTGTTCTAAATATGGATCTGCTTGATACCTACTCGACACTTAAAGCATGTGCTATATCAGGCTTGGTACATAGCATCACATACATGATAAACCCTATCACTGAGGCATATGGTATCTTATCCATGTTTGCCTTTTCTTCTGGAGTCTTTGGGGACATACTCCTAGAAAGTGATATTTCATGTCTCATCGGTATGAGACCTCTCTTAGAATTCTCCATGCCAAACCATTTGATAATGGAGTCTATGTACCTGGACTGGGACAAGCCAGACATCCTCTTGGATCTATCTCTATAGATCCGGATCCCCAAAATATAGGATGCTTCCCCTAAGTCTTTCATGGAGAAGTTTATAGATAGCCAAGTCTTTACTGTGGAGAGTATTCCTATATCATTTACAATGATTAGGATGTCATCCACAGAGCATCAAGAAGGAGATAGCGCTCCCACTTACATTCCTGTACACACAAGGCTCATCTTCGTTCTTAACGAAGTCATGAGATCTAATCACCTCATCAAATCTTATGTTCCAACTTCAAAATTTTTGCATCAATCCATAAATTGATCTAAGCAACCTGCACACTTTATCTGGACTCTCTTTGGATACGAATCCCTTTGGCTGTATCATATACACCTCCTCCTCGAGGTTGCCATTGAGGAATGCCATTTTGACATCCATCTGCCAGATCTCATAGTCATAGTGTGCTACAATGGCCAAAATAATTCTAATGTGACTTAAGCATGGCTACAGGTGAAAATGTTTCATCATCGTCAACTCCTTGTCTTTGATGATATCCTTTAGCTACCAGTCTTATTTTATATGTCTCTACCTTTCCATCCACTCTGATCTTCTTCTTGAAGATCTATTTGCAGTCGACGGGTATAATACCCTCAGGTGCATCCATAAGGTTCCAAACCTTGTTAAAGTACATGGAATCCATCTCAGAATTCATGGCTTCTTGCCACTTCCCGGAGTCTATACTCATAATAGCCTCATCGTAGGTCTTAGGATCAACATCCTGAGAGTCATCTCCACTGATATGTCTCATATATCTTTCAGGAGGGCTCAATACTCTACTAGACCTACACAAAGTTAGAACTTATGTGTTAGGTACCTGATCAGACTCGAGCTCTGGAATGGTGCTTAAGCTAGGTTCTCCAACCTCGCTTAATTCTATCTTGCTCCCACTGTTGCCACCAAGAATATGTTCCTTCTCAAAGAACACGGCTCTCTTGGCAATAAAGATCTTTCAGTCATCGGAATGATAGAAATAATACCCATAAGTTTCCTTTGGGTATCCCACGAATGTGCACCATTCTATCCTTAATTCCAACTTATCGGGGTTGTGTCTTCTAACATGGGCAGGACAGCCCCAAATCTTTACAATCTTAAGATTAAGCTTCTTTCCTTTCCATATCTCATATGGTGTAGACACTACCGACTTTGATGAAACTCTATTCAGAAGGTAAGCTGCGATCTCTAGGGCATACCCTAGAATGAGATGGGTAGGTCAGTGAAACTCATCATGGACCACACCATGTCTAACAGCATGTGATTCCTCCTTTCTGATACACCATTGAACTGATGTGTATAAGGAGGTGTCCACTGGGATAGAATCTCATTGTCCTTGAGGAAATGAGTGAACTCCGTACTCAAGTACTCTCCTCCTCGATCTGATCAAAAAGTCTTAATACTCTTTCCAATTTAGTTTCTATCTCATTCTTATATTCCCTGAATTTCTCAAAGACCTCAGATTTATACTTTATTAAGTACACGTGTCTATACCTAGAGAAATCATTAGTGAATGTAATGAAGTATGAGTAACAACCTATAGCTTGAGTCGACATGGGACCACATACATCACTATGTATGAGTTCAAATAACTTGGTGGCTCTCTCTCCAGTTCCACTAAAAAGAGAGTTGGTCATCTTCCCACGAAGGCAAGGTTCACAAGTTGTATATGACTCATTGTCAAATGGATCTAAGTAACTATCTTTCAGCAACTTTGGAATCATTCCCTCATATATATGACCTAGCATACAATGTCATAGGTATGCGTTATTCACCTCATCTCTTTTCCTCTTAGAGATATTTATATTCATGATATATGGAGAAGTATCTAATACATATAAGCCATTTATAAGGATCCCTGTAGTGATGATCTCATCATCCATAATTATTGAACAACTATTTGTACTTAAAAATTAATTTATATCCACTAATTGTCAAACAAGATATAGAAATAATATTTTTGATAATAGAGGGAACAAAATAGCATGCATCTAATGCAATAATAGCTCCACCAGGCAGATGCAGGGTGACCTCTCCAACAGCAACTGTAGCAACTCTTGCTTCATTGCCCATCTTGAGGTCCATCTCGCTTCTAACCAATCTCCTAGGTCTTGGCAGAACCTGCAATGAATTGCAGATATGATAAACACTCCCGGTATCGAATACCTAAGTGTTATCATGAAAATCTTACAAGTGGAGACTGATCATGAATATACCTAAAGCTTCTCCAAGCTTCTATCTCGCCTTCTCTGTAAGGTAGTCCTTAAAGTTCCTCTTCTAACGTCCGTCTTAGCCGCAGTAGAAGCATTGTCCTTTGTCCTTTGTCGGGTCTCGCTTGGCAACCTTTGCCTTACCTAGTCTTTTTTTGCTCTTGCCCTTCTTAAGGGTCTTGCTGACCTTCCTTTTCTTTATGGTCTCACCAATATAGAGAACTGGTTTCTCCTTCTTGATGGCACTCTCAACTTCCCTTAACATATTGAGGAGCTTAGGGAGAGTCACATCAAACTTGCGCATATTAAGATTCATGATGAAGTGAGAAAAGGAATCTGGTAGGGACTGAAGTATAAGATCAACGCACATATTATCCTCTAGGATTATTCCTAGACCTGTGAGTTTCTTGATCCACTCTATCATCTTTAGGACATGGTTCTCAAACGATGTCCCTTCTATCATTCTGGCTTGGAAGAGTCTCTTAAATATCTCATATCTTTAAGTTCTTCCCTATTTCTCAAATAGCTGACGAAGATGAAGAAGGATAGAATCTGTATCCATGCTCTCATGTTGCCTCAATAACTCAGGAGTCATGAAGGCCAACATGTAACATTTTACCAATGTGGAATCATCTATGTAGTTCACATAGCGAGCGATTTTATCCTCGCTTGCCCCTTTCTTCGGCGTGGGCGCAATCGTGTTAAGGACATATACGATTTTTTTTTTCTCTATGAGAATAATTCTTAAATTACGGAGGCTTTGGACCAGTGAGGCGGTTAGCATCAAGTATGCCACGTAGGGGGTTTGCAAGCGACAAACAAGATATAGTAAAAATAAATAACATACATATTTTACAGAAAATACTAATTAAGATATTGACTTCTATCTTAATTTACTCCCACTATTTTCCTAGCGAATCATGCGACACCCTCGACACGTGAGATGAAAGTTTCCGACAGACTCCTAGTGGGGATCGGGATCCAATTGGCATCTTAGTGCAACCTCGAGGGACTTGACCAATTACACTAAGCCCAAAAGGTAGGCAACTCTTGACAATCACAACTCCTTGTAATTCCCGTCACGTTCGACCTTTGAATCATCATGTCTCGAGGGACTCGACCAACCATGATATTCAGTTAAGTCATCACCATCGTTACAAGATGAGTCTGATTTGATGATATGCCCTTGAGGGACTCGACCAAGCATACCATGTCCTCAGGTCATCGGTGACATCTTTATGTTATAGGCAAGAACTCGATCATGTAGATAGGTGAGCCTCGAGGGACTCGACCAAATCAACCTATGTCGTGATTCAATTTCTTCCTATAACGATGGAAGGCCATGTAGGTCAATCTTATTGCCTCACATTTACCAACTTAATATTATCGTAGGAGGGGTTTTTGTTTCGTATCGGTCTCCTAATATGTCGTGTCATACACATACATCTTTAATATATATCTACATTGTATGCAAATATATATATATACATATATCTAGTAGGTGTATAACACATCACATATGCAAACCACACCGGATGATCGTGAGCCATCACCTAATATGATTAAGCCCGAGCCAATGGGCCTAATCACTCACAATAGGATCTATGTGTGTATCAGTGCATCTCCATACCCTGTGATTGTTGATCTCATCATTATCGGTTCTGTCGGATCGTTGCATCACCATGCAACGTGATCTCCCACCACGACATCGTGGGTCCCACTATCACCTCCACGCTCCTGCCGTGCCTCTCCAAGTAATTACAAATAATCACAAGCACGCAGACCCGATAATAAATGAGAAAAATAGAGGCTCATAGGCCCCAATAATAATAATCATCATAATTACACACATCACAACACATGGCTCATGATCATTCATCCATATTACACATCAGATGTACATCACATCATATGTAGGATTACTAGATATATATAATAAGTAATTAAACTATTTAATTAATTATTTTTTAAAAATCAAGATATGCTTAGAATTTCTAGAATTATTAAGGGCATTTTCATAATTCTAGATGAGAGGACAGTCCTTGGAATCTCTAGAATTATTGAGGATATTTTAGGAATTGTATACACGAGGACAGTCCTCATAATTTTTTAAACTTAGAAGGGTAAAATAGTCCTTTTCTCAAAAGGAATGCCCTAGGTCCTCCTCTTCCCTCTCTACGCCACTACTGCCACCGCTGCCACCGTTGCACCTCTGCGGGCTGGCCGCGGGCTGACCCTGTGGCCTCGCCGCAGGCAGCCGAACCTTGTGGCCTGGCCGCGGGTGGGCACTGCCCCTGCGGCCTCATCGAGGGCAAGCAACCACTTGTGAGCAGGCCGCTGGCGGCCGCCCCTTGTGGGTGCCGCCCTGTAGCCGCCTGCCACCCCTACGGGCTAGCCGTAGCCGGCCGCTCCCTGTGCAGGGGGTCGTGGCTGCAGCCAGTCACCCCTTTGCAGGGGGCCTTGGCCACAGCTGACCGCCCCTACAGGAGGCCTGGCTGTGGCTGGCCACCCATCCTCTTCTTCGCTGCGTTTGCTGTGAAAATACAGTAAGAACGTGTAAAAAAATTCTACGTAATTCAATCTCATCACACGCAGTTTAGAACCAATCTTTCGCACGAAAACTTTGGCTCTGATACCAATGTTGGGAAACCTCAGCGGGTGCATCACATGCGTAGCATAAATCAAAACAAAAACTGGTATTCCATGCAGATCAAATCGTCATGCAAAAGATTGGGGTCGCGAGAAAAATCGTAAAAACTGGAAAACCACGATGTGTGAGAGATTGATTTTACCTAGGGAAATTGTATATCCCTGTATCCAGATCTGGATGGAGAAGATGAAGGAAGTCAAGCGTCCTCCTCTCTAGCGGTATCCATACGATGAATCTCTGCAGCGAAACTCCTCCAATCTGATCTCTCAACTCTTGCACAGAGGGAGGGAGGAGAATAGGAGGTGGTAGCTAAAGCTGCAACCTATCAATCATGAGTCTCCCCTCCTATTTATAGAGAGCCACAAAAAACTCCTAGGGCTCCTTCCGTAGTGGGTATTGGATCTTCATCCAATTACCCACTAACATTGCATTATTGGATCTCTATCCAATAATCTTCTTGGGCCTCTAATTGGGCCTTAATCAAGGAGCCCATCAACATAGGGTCTAATCTAATCAGAATAGGGGCTAATTGGATCGCCATCCAATCCACTATTCATTGAAGCATCCACCATATGTGTCTGACCCTCTAGGCCCGATACCGAGCTGGCCATGAGTCACTCCCATCAGAACTCCTTCTGATATAATGAATTATTATCCCCATAATAATTCACTCGACTCATCGATATGGACGTACTAGGCCACTACGCCATAGTCCCCAGATGGTACAGGGGGATCAAATCCATCGAACCTGTCTGACCATAGTTACCATGTATCTATAATCCCTCATCCAACTAATATCCCAGAGACCGTATATTGGACATGGTACTGTAAGGTCACGTACGGAATCCGTCATAGTCTTGCTCTAATCGGATTCTCCCGGAGAACTCTTTCTCTCTCAATCCGAATGACCCTGGTCAGGGATTTGTCTGAGCAAGCATATATGGGATATTCCTCTCATGATATCGAGAGTGGATAATCCTCTATTGACACTCAATTGCCTTCGTAAGGTTGGCTACCAATCCCGATAACAAGCTGTATCCGATCTAAAACTTTCCAAACCTGTAAGTTCGGCATCAAAGAAAGGAATACTCATACAAGGCATTAACAACACCCTCTTTGACGAAAAATTATACTGCACTGCCTTTGGTATTACTTGCTGCATCTACACCCGATCCTTACCAAACTCATTATTGTCATCAACAACAACCCTAAGCCATCTTTCTAATCTTAAGCTATTGCCATTGTAGCCCCTATACAACCTCTACTTTAGCCCCAATTCGTAGCCCCAATAGCACCCCAAACAGCTGCTTATTAATCCCAACCCGCAACCCTCTACCTTTGATCCTTATCTCTTTCATCCATCAATCTATCCAATCGGTCCATGCCCTTAACCCGACAGCAAAAGAAGGACTGCAATATTTTAGATCTGGAGCCGTACCCCATGGCATCAGAAGAACTAATCGATGCCAAGTTGGAGGCCCTCGAGACGCGTATGGAGGACAGACTATGCGCTCTCTTTATGGAGTTTAGATTGGGCCGATCGTCGAGCCCAAGGAGATCACAGCATGGTGAGAGTTCATATCATAAGGAGAACCCACTAGAGAAAGAAGAACTAGTGATGGACTCATCATGCCCATGCACGAGGATGGACTTCCCTTGATGGGAAGACGGAAACCCAACTGGGTGGATTTTGTGCACAGAGTGATACTTCCACTATCATAGGACCCTGAATGCTTTCGTGGTCGATATTGCTGCCATTCATCTAGAAGGTGATGGAATCCAATGGTATGATTGGTTCGAGTACACCCATGGAGTCCCAATATGGTGGTAACTCAAAAGCGGGCTGCTACTCCGCTTCGGACCATCCAAGTACAAAAACATTGATGGTCGACTTGCAAAGATCTGTCAGACCTCCACAATTTAAGAATATCAGACCATGTTTAAAAGACTTTCTAACCAAGCAAGAGATTGGTCTAAAATATAGTTGCTGTGAGCTTTCATTGAGGGGTTGAAGCCGGAGATATTAGGAGAAGTCAAGGCGTGATAACCCGACACGTTGATGGCGGTAATTTCCTTCACACGACTATAAGAAGAGCGGTTGAACCAAGATGCTCGGAGGACTAAAGTCACTAGCCGACCAGTAGCACCAGAGCCTTCAGCCCCCTACTACCAGCTGACCTTCTTAGCCGAAGAAGTTAACGCGAGAAGAACTTCATGACAGAACTGCGAATGGATTGTGTTGGCATTGTGATGAGCCTTGGAGCCACGATCATTGTTGCAGAAATGGGAGGCTTCTGATGATTGAGCCCATTGAAGAATTTGAACCCGAGGATATAGGCCACGAGTCTAAGGAGGAGGACATGAAGGAGGACTTGCAACTGGCCATTGGCATAGTTCACGCTGTAACTGGCTACACAAACCTACACATGATGAAAATTGAAGGGTTCCTCAAGCACCAACCCGTCACCATCTTCATCGACACCGGGAGCACCAACAACTTTGTGAATAGCAAGATTCTACACGGTTAACACTTTAAATCAAAGATTGTAGTAGGTTCAACATCAAAGTTGCTGATGGCCAAATCTTGAATTGCAACTGGAAGTGCCTACGGGTGAGACTAGTTCTGTAGGGCCAAGAGATCGTTATTGATTTTTTCCTTCTACCACTTGAAAATTATGAAGTTGTGCTCGACATCGAATGGTTGTCCACATTAGGTGATGTTTCCTGAAATTTTTTGAAACTAATCATGAAATATTTTAGCAAAGGGAAACAAGTCATCCTACAAGGAAAACACGGGAGTGAAGCAACGATGGTTTCCACACAGCGCATGGAGAAGGTTCTGCATAAAGTACGTAGCAACTTCCTTATCCAAATTCAAGGACTACAGATGATGGAGCCAAAGGAGATTGAAGACCCAAACCTTCCTCCACTGCTTATTGAATTTTCATATGTCTTCGCCAAATCGAAAGGTCTATCCCTTACCCGGCTACATGATCACCACAAGTTTGTGAAGGACGATGACAAGATCAGCACTCTATCACGAGGATGCCAAAAAAGATGCCCTCCTTTGGCCAAGTGAAACTATAGCAATCTTCGGTGCCCTTATGATCGCAATGCCATCTACACCGGTGATAGCAATTTTGTCAAAGTGTTCGTAATCAAAGCAGACACGTTGGGAGTTGGAATTGGCACCGTCCTCATACAAAATGACTGACTCCTTGTTAGGACCCTAGCTAAGTCGGGTCCATTTATTCAAGTTGAGTCATGTTAGCCAGAGTCAGTTATGGGTCGGGTGAATCTTATCGAGTCGGTTATGAGTAGATTGAGTATTTTTTATCTTCAGTTAGGATGGAGTCTGTTATTATTTTCAGTTAGGAGTCTATCAAGAGTCAAAGATTAGTGAGACTCTTGGTAAAGCCTTATAAATAAGGTTGTAAACTCTTTTCCACAATCAATGAATGAAGAATCTTAGTTTTAGCCAATAGGCAGAAACCCTAGGAGGCAGATCCCCTCGAAGTGATTTAGGAGGCCCGATCCCCTCGAAGAGATCATTTATCCCCCTTTTCCACCCTATTCCTCCACGGTAGAACCATAGGGTCCTACCACTCGTATCCTATATCAGCAAGACCCTCTCTCCACCTCACCCGAAGCTTTCAATCTACAACGAGGAGATGCTAACCAAAATTGCTAATTTTGTGGCTTGGTATGATACAGGCCAATGGCACAAAGGAGAGACAAAAATAAGCCCGAGAATAATTTCACTACTATTAAAGGACAACCACACGGCAGCCCACACAAGAACAAAATAGCCACTTGACAAACATCGGGGTAGAAGGAAGTTTGCTATTAGAAATAAAGTCTCTCTTCATTTCCGGCCCTACCAATAGAAATTCATGAAGACTCAAGCCTCAAGGAAGTTATCTCCCCATTTCTTTGGACCCTATAAAGTTGGAGAACACATCAGAGCTGTGCCCTATAGATTGGAGCAAAAGGATAGTTGATCCTCCATATGCCTTGCCACAAATGGAAGCTCAGAGAGGATGATTCAGCCCAGACCCATCCACCTAACAACTCGGGTGATGAGGAAGCCCAGGTTCAGCCGATAATCAAATGGGATTGTAGGATCATGATGCACCATCAACACACCTCTACTAATTTACCTATCGCAGATGCCATGAGGAAGCTTTATGAAGATTTGCAGACCAAGTCCCAGAGTTTATGGAGTCTCAGCCTTAAAGACAAGGCTTATTTGAAGAGGGTGGGCCTGATAGGACCCCAACTGAGTCGGTTCCTAGTCGATTGAGTCGAGTCCTTAGATTGGGCCTTGATGGCCAGCCTAGACCTGACATTAAGTCAACTAGGAGGTGATTTGAGTCAATTATAATAAATCAGCCCAAATCCTAATAGAAGTAGGATTCGATTGAATCAGAGTTTGATTAGGAGTTAGAGTTGGATTAGGGTCAACCAAATCGTGATTCTAATAAGACCCTAAAGCATATATCCAAACCCTATCTAGCCACCGCGCACCTTGCTTATAGGAGTCGGCTAGGGTTAGGAGAGGAGGCAACTTGGGTTGAGAGAGTAAGAGTTTGATTAGTAGTTGGAGTCTCACACTATGAAGTATTTTACTTGGAGTAGGAGTCCTACTAAGGTTAGGGTTTGGGAACCCTATGTAAAGCATGTAGCCACCACTTCTTGATCAAGCAATTCATCTATTTTGTTCAGCCTTGTGGCTGACCAGCTAGAGGGAGGAACCCCTATAGAGTTCCAAGGAGGGCCGATCCCCTACCGTGATCACCCTTCAACATTAGAATCCTTTGGAGTTCTATCATTAAACGACCACTCTACCTAGGGAAGCCATTTAGTCCATTCCTTCGGCTTGTCATTGGTTAAGCATATGAGATAATTAACTAAGAACCTATTCACCACTTCAGTTTATCCATCTATTTGTGGATGGTAAGTAGTACTCATATTCAGTTGTGTACCTTATAAATGAAAAAGGTATATCCAAAATATACTAGTAAAGACCTTATTTTTGTAACTGATAATGGAGCAAAAAATTCCATACAATTTAGCTATATTCTCAACAAAAATATGGGCAATATTTGCAGCAATATTGGGATGTCGTATAGCATAAAAGTAAGCATGCTTTGTAAGTTGATCCATAACTGTATAGATAGTACTTTTTCCTTACGATGGTGGGAGTCCGTCAATGAAGTCTATGGATATGTCAGTCCAAGTAACATTAGGAATAGGGAGGGGCTGGAGCAAACCTAGTTGTAGTGATTGTTTCCCCTTTATGATGCTAGCAATCGTCGCATTGAGCAACAAATTTCTTAATAATTTTTTTCATACCCTTCCAATAGAAAAAGTTGGTGGACTCGTCTATAAGTGCGAAGAAATCTGGAATGACCTGCAATTGGTGATGAATGGAACTCCTTCAGGATTGTTGTCTGGTAAGAAGAATATAGAGCTATAACAATTCAACTCTTATATCACAAGTCCCTCGAATCCCAACTATAATATGGGACAAAGCCTAGAGATTCTTCTAGTCTTATAATAATCTCGTAGATCTTAGGGTCATCTGCTCATTCCTACCTAAGAACTTCAAAAGTATCGTAAGTAGGAATAGAGATGACCATCAGTTCAGCTTGTTCGGGAAGATGAGAGAGTGCATCTGCAACCAAATTTTCATTCCCCTTCTATAAGTAATCTTATAATCAAATCTGAGTAGCTTGGTAAACCATTTATGCTGTTCTAGAGAAGAAATCTCCAAAAAGTATTTTAAGCTTTTGTGATCAGTATGTATTTGAAACTATATGTTAATTAAGTAAGCTCTCCACTTTGTGACTACATGTACAATGGCTAGTACCTCCTTGTCATAAATAAATAAACTTAGATGAGAAGGGGAGAGAGCCATACTAGCGTAAGCAATGGGCGAACCTTCGTGCATTAATATTGCTCCAATACCTACTCTAGAAGCATCAGACTCAATCATAAACAGTTTGTTAAAATCATGTAGGCAAGCACTGGTGTTATAGTCATTCCATCTTTAAGGAGTTGAAAGCCTCGGTTGCCTCTTTTGATCATCTAAATGCATCTTTTTTCAGAAGTGCTATCAAGGGGGCATTGATTTGGCCATAATTTTTCATAAACTTTCGGTAATAGCCTGTGAGTCCTATGAATCCTCTTAAAGCTTTGATTGATTTAGGGATTGGCCAATCTTTTATTGCTTGGATTTTTAAAGGATCAACTGCAATACCCTTTTGAGAGATGATGTGGCCGAGATATTCAACCTTCAGTTACACAAAGTTGCACTTGTATTTCTTGAGAAAAAGACAATGCTCACGGAGGATAGTAAAGACAGTCCGTAAGTGTAATAAATGACTTTCTGAGGAGGGACTATATATCAAAATATCATCAAAGAAAACTAGAACAAATTTACCGAGATGAGCTTGGAATATATCATTCATCAAACTTTGGAAAGTAGAGGGTGCATTGGTTAATCCAAAAGGCATTACTAGAAATTTATGGTGACTATTGTGTGTTCTAAATGTTGTCTTCTGAATATCATCCTCATGCACTCGAATTTGGTGATAGCTTGACCGTAAGTCCAATTTATTAAAAACCTGGGCTCCCTCCAATTCGTCTAACAATTCATCTACCATTGGAATAGGATATTTGTCTTTCACTGTGATGTTATTGAGTGCTCGGTAGTCCACATACATATGTCATGAGCCGTCATTCTTCCTTACCAACAGAACTAGAGAGGAATATGGGCTGATACTAGCTCTTATGACCCTTGTTTCAAGCATCTCTTTGACAATCTTATCTATCTCTACCTTCTGAAAATGTAGATATCAATAAGGTCGGACGTTGGTTGGGCTCTCTCGAGTAATATAGGAATTTAGTGGTCATGGGGTGGAAGTCCCTATGGCTCTGTGAATACATCTGCAAACTCACTAAGTAATGATTGGACATCTTCAGTTTGGTTGTGCATGGTCACTTCCCTCTCAATGCTCTGCAATTGTACCAAGAATATGGTATGTGCCATTCGAAGAACCCTCTCCATCCGATGGCTAGTGATAATTGTGATCTTGCTTCTGTGCCTTCCTTTAAAAATTACATGCTTTCCATTAATAAAAGACTTTATGAATTAGTGCTTTCAAAAAATTACATCGATTCAAAAAAATATATTCGATCAAACCCGTTTCAGAAATACATTAAACTTAGAATATGAGTAAAAGTAGTGAGCTATTAAATCAGTATGCAATAAGAATGAAAAGCACAAAGGAAAAAAGCATATTGGATTTAGAGTTGTTTGGTTGTCGCAACCTACATCCACTCCCAATTCCTCCTCCGTCAAGGCCATCGGCTTTCACTAATGATCTTCTTTCAATGGACGAAGATCAACTACCCTTACAACTGTTTTATACTTTTCACAGGTTTTGGAGAGAATCTTTACAAGTCTCACACCTCTCAGAATAAAACCTAAACTTCAAGAGGAGGGGAACTCTCAACACTTAGAGCTTTACAACACTTTCAATCACAATTTTTGCTTACTTTTCTTACATCCTCAAGCTAGAATAATTGGAGTATTTATACGCGCCAAATAGCTTTAAAAAATAAAGCCAAAATTTAATTTTTATTTTATTTTCACGGTACTGGCAGTACCATTGCCATTAATGAGCGGTACTACCACCTGCCAAAGCCTGGAAGGTAGATCTCTGGTGGTACTATCGCCAGCCTAGGTGGTACCACTATCCAATATGGGTGGTACCATCGCCTGACACACCTAGAAGGCTGTGTCTTCTGGCGATGCCACCACCTGACCCTACTTTGGGTTACTGAATGAGCCTCCAAATGGGCCAAAATTAGCCCCAATTAAGGCCCAATGGGCTCTTAATTAAGTTAGCATGGTTACACTCAAAACTAACTCAATTAAGATCTAAACTATGATGATAAAGATATAACGATTATAAAACAAGGATTCTATGTTGTTCGGCATGTCATTGGTTCATCCAAACTTCTAGTGCGTCTTTCGAATCTTTGGCTTATCGCCCAATCCATCGGTATGGTGACTCCCGCAACATCCGATCTTGGCGCAATATCCAATTCTTCCAACTCGATGCTTGATCTTTAACTTCGACCCAACATCTAATTCTTCTGCTTTAATTATTTTACCTTTTCATGATTGAAGTTAGTCCTACATCACTTTTTTCAAACATTGATTAGATCATAACTTTATCAATTAATTTCATCATCAAAATCCAAGATTCAATAATCTCTCACTTTTTGATGATGACAACTAATTGATGATGGAGTTTTAACTAAACTCCCCCTATCTATATGCCCTATTGAAATAAAGCAATCTCGAATTCAAAATATTGATAACCTTTGAATTCAAGTCACATCATAGCATGCATCATAAAATCATGAGTATTGCATGCATAATTTTAAATTAACATAATTTCAAAACATTAAAATATATCATATCATGCATGATTGAAATTTCAAATCATCATTATAACTTCTCCCCCTTTGTCATCAACAAAAAGGAGAAAAGTGTAACTAGCAAGTTTTCTAAACATGCAAGTTAGCATTTTTTTTTTTGATATGCAAGTTAGCAAGATCGCACTTCTTTTTCTCCCCTTTGTCATTATCAAAACAAGAAAGAGAAGGGAAGGATTCAATGGTGCAAAAATTTATATCAATATCATCACATGAAAAATGAAAGATCAAGTTATAAATACCAAAAAACCATAAATTATTTTGACAAACCTCTTCTTTGGTAAATAGCAAGAGGAAGGAATCATAGGAAACGATTTTTATTCAAAAGAAAAACTCAAGTCATGAAACCCGAGAAAGCAAGATAATGATCCAAAAATATATATGAAAAGAGTTCATGCATTTGAAAGATTCAACAAACCTATCTCTCTTCTAATGAAATCAAATTGTTCCTCATTTAAAGGTTTAGTAAAAATATATGCTAATTGATGTTTTGTTTCAATAAAATCTAAAGATATATCATAATTATTAACATGATGTCTAATATCAATATGTTTAGTTATAGAGTGTTGAATGGGATTCTTTGTTGAACAAATAGCACTAGTATTATCATATTTTATAGGGATGATTTTCAAATAAAGTCCATATTCTTCTTAAGTGTTTTTCATCCAAATAATTTATGCACAACATTCACCTACTACTATATATTTAGCCTCGGTTGTAGATAACAGAATAGAATTTTATTTCCTATACGACCAAGAAACAAGTGCATGGCCTAGGAGTTGACATGTTCTATATGTGTTTTTTGCTATCTATTCTACATCAAACAAAGTCAGAATCAATATAGGCAATCAATTCAATTTTTTTAGATTTTAATTGCTTTAAAATATCTAAAAATCTTTTAACTAGTTTAAAGTGAGATAGTTTGGGATTAGATTGAAATCTAGCACAAAGTCCAACACTAAACGTAATATCAGGTCTAGTTGCTGTGAGGTATAGTAAACTATATATCATACCCCTATAAGTCTTTTGATCAAAACATTCTCTATCATGGTCTATATATAATTTTGTAGAGGTGCTCATTGGTATGTTAATGGCCTTAGCACTATCATATGAAATCATTTTAATATACCTAACGCATACTTAGTTTGACTAACAAAAGTTTCATCACTTAGTTGCTTAATTTATAATTTTAAGAAAAATATCAATTCACCAATTAAACTCTTTTTGAATTTTTGGCTCATACTTTATTAAATGACTCAAATAAAGATTTCTTTATAGAATCAAAAATAATGTCATCAACATAAATTTGAACAATAAAAAAATTATTTTTAAAATTTTAATAAATAATGCGGTATCGATCTTGTCTTTTGAGAAATTATTTTAAATAAAAAAGAACTATGCCTCTCATACCAAGTCCTAGGGGCTTGCTTCAATCTATAGAGAGACTTGGATAATTTATAAACATGATTAGGTAAAAGATTATTTTTAAATCCAGGTGGTTACTCAATATAAACTTCTTTGGAAATAAAACCATTAAGAAAAGTATTTTTGACATCCATTTGAAATAACATAAAACTATTAAAACATGTATAGGCAAGGAGTATCCTTATGGCTTCAAGTCTTGCCACTGGAGATAAGGTTTCTTCATAGTCGCTGCCTTCTTCTTGGTTAAAATCTTTGGCCACTAATCTAGCCTTGTTTCGAACCATGATACTAAGTTCATCTTGCTTGTTTCTAAAGACCCATTTAGTGTCAATTACAAGATGGTCATAAGGTCTAGGAATAAGCTTCTACACCTCATTTCTCTCAAATTGATTTAACTCCTCATACATTACAAGAACCCATTAATAATCTTTTATAGCATTGTCAATGTATTTTGGTTCAATTTAAGATAAAAAGGTAGTATTAGCATATAAATTTTTAAATGTAGAATGTGTTTGAACACCTCTTGATGTATCTCCAATGATTAGCTCCTTAGGATGAGTATCTACATACTTTCATTCCTTACATAAGGATTCTTTGGAAGTAAATGCATCCAAGTTGCTTAGGAGAGGAGAATTTTTATTCAAATTTAATGTATTAAATTTAAAATTATTTTTCTTAAAATTGGAAAACTCATTAAAACAATATGGATAGATTTCTCAATGACTAAAGTTCTTTTTATTGAAAACATAATAAGCTTGGAAATAGAGGAATATCCAAGAAATATGCCTTCATCGAATTTTTCATTAAATTTTCCTAAGATATCCTTTTCATTTAAAATAAAATATTTAGAATCAAAAACTTTAAAATATGAAATGTTGGATCTTTTATTATTCTATAATTCATAAGAAATTTTAGAAAGTAGTGGTCTTACGAGAACCATGTTTATGACATAGTATGTCGTGTTAATGGCTTCGGCCCAAAAGGATTTCGGTAGACTATGTTCATTAAGCATGATTCTTGTCATCTCTTGTAAACTCCTATTGTTTCTCTCAACAACTCTATTTTGCTGTGGATTTCTTGAGGTAGAGAAATTATGGTCATACTCATTTAACTCATAAAAATCTTCAAAATCATGATTTTTAAATTCACCACCATGATCACTACGAATAGACGAAATCATAAAACCCTTTTTATTTTGAACTAGTTTACAAAATTTCTGAAAACATTGAAAGCAATCACTTTTATATTCCAAGAAGTATGTCCAAGTATATCTACTATAGTCATCTTCAATTACAAAAACATATTTACTACCTCTTAGACTTGTGATGTCAATTGGTCCAAATAAATATATATGAATTAATTATAATGGTCTAGAGGTAATTACTTGATTTTTAGATTTAAAGCTACTCTTTATTTGTTTACCTAATTGGCATGCATCACAAATTTTATCTTTGACAAACTTAATTCTAGACATACCTTTTACAAGTTCGTTAGTTGTAATTTGTGAAATCACTTTTATGCTTGTATTACCTAATATTCTATGCCAAAGCCATGCATCATCGTTTAAAACTGAAAAATAGTTTTGTCATGAAAATTATCAAAATCTATGGTATAAATGTTATTATTTTCTAATGCAATCATAGATTTATTCATCCTTTATCACATAATCAATTGATGCTTAGTAGGTTATGTTTTACCATCAACTAACAAAATATATTTAATTAATATGTTTGATTTGTTACCGTATTTTCAATATCGATAATCTTCCCTTTGTTGTTGTATCCAAAGGTGACATACCCTTCATCTTGGCTAGTGAGCTTAGAGAAATATAATGAATATCTGTTCATGTGACTTGAGCATTCACTATCAAGAAACTATCTCTTGCTCCTAGCTTTTGATTGTAGACATACCTATAAGAAAGGGGGGTTTGCTTTGGATACTCATTTAGCTTTGGGTCCCTTATGAATATATTTACCTATCTTGATTAATGGCATTGAGTTATTTATGGTTCCTTTAGGAACCCAAACTAACTTGTGTGAGCTATATTATTTAAATGAATATTTATAAGTATAATGTCTACATATATCACAAAAATTATATTTATTTTTTGAGAAAACATATAATGTGGGTCCTTTAACAAATATAGTTGGCTCTTATTGAATATTACTACTAAAAAAATTGATTCTTTCTCGTAAGGATCATATTTAATAATTTATTTCTGATTCTAAAGTTTTCTAATATTTGTTGTAATACCATATTTTCCTTTTTGACTAAGTCTAACTCTTCACATTTAGTACAAAAGGTTAACATGCTCCTATAGAATCACGATTAAATTTTTTTTTTTCTAAAGCGCAAAACAAAGCATTCAAAGAAAATAATTTTTTGTCTAGATCATTCCATTCATTCATTAGTCTAAAGGATTTTTAAAAGCCATATTCGATGATATTTCATAAATCAAAGTCCATGAAATTAAAAAAAATCCTCATACGTGTAGCCTATCCCATTGAATATAGGAGGCCGAGTGATAGAGTGACCCTCTTGATTGTCGAAAAAAGTCATTTAGTCTATGTTGGTTGTTAAACCAATTGAAAAAAACTTGGCTCTGATACTAAAATGTTAGGATCATATCAGCACTAAGAGGGGGGGAGACGGGGGTTGAATTAGTGCTTTCAAAAAATTACGTCGATTTAAAAAAATCATTCGATCAAACTCGTTTCGGAAATACGTTAAACTTGGAATATGAGGAAAACTAGTGTGATACTAAATCAGTAAGCAAATAGAATGAAAAGCACAAAGGAAAAAAACACATCGGATTTATAGTACTTCGGTCATCATAACTTACGTCCACTCTCGTTGAGGCCACCAGCTTTCACTAATGGTTTTCTTTCAAAGGGAGAAGATCAAATATCCTTACAACTCTTTTCTCCTTTTCATAGGTTTAGGAGAGAACATTTACAAGCCTCACACCTCCCTTAGAACGAAACCTAAACTTTAAGAGGAGGGGAACTCTCAACACTTTCAATCATAATTTTTGCTCACTTTTCTTACATCTTCAAGCAAGAATTAGTGGGATATTTATAGGCCCAAAATGATTTAAAAAAATGGAGCCAAAATTTAAATTTTTTATGTTTTCACTGTACTGATGGTACCATCACCATTAATGGATAGTACTACCGCCTATCAGAGCCTGGGAGATCGAGCTCTAGCATTACTATCGTCAGCCTGGGCGATACAACCGCCTGCCAGCATAAAATACTGGCAGTACCATCGCCTAGTCTGGGCGGTACCACCACTTGACACAGCCTAGAAGGCTATCTTCTAGCGGTACCATCGCTTGACCCTACTTTAGATTACTAAATGGGCCTACCAATGGGTCCAAATCAGTCCCAATTAAGGCTCAATGGGCCCTTGATTGAGTTAGTATGGTTACACCCAAAAATAACTCAATTAAGACCTAAACTACGATGATCAAGACATAATGATTATAAAATAAGAATCCTATGTTGTTCGTTATGTCATTGGTTCATTCGAATTTCATCTGAACTTCTGGTGCATCATTTGAATCTTCGGCGTATCGCTCGATCCATCAGCATGTTGACTCCTATAACATTCGATCTTAGCGTAATGTCTGATTTTTTGAGCCCGTTGCCTGATCTCTAACTCTGGCCAATATTTGAGTCTTATGATTCAATTATTTTGTCTTTTTATGATCGAAGTTAGTCCTGCATCACTTTTCTCAAATGTTGATTAGATCATAATTTCATCATTTGATTTCACCATCAAATCTGAGATTCAACACACTACTACTGACGATATGGAAGACGGCATCACTAAGGGCTGCGGTCATTGGATGGAAGATGGTGTTGCGATGGGATCTAGTGGTTGTTGATCTTGGGTTTGTTAGGATCAAAGCGGCACTAAGAGAGGGAGGGGGGTGAGTTAGTGCTGATGAGAAATCTTCATCGATTTGAAAGTTTTGCTCAATGAAAACCATATCAGAAATGAGTTTAAGTGTAGAGATGTTTGTAATAGTACAAGCAAAAATAATAGATAGTTAAATAACAGAGAAATGAAGTTAAAGAGCAAAGAAGAGGAAGCAAACCGATTTTATAGTGGTTCGATCTCGTGACCTATGTTTGGGAGACTGTGTCTGGGTAGATCAACCGCCTAGTCTAGGCGGTTCAACCACCTGACACACTTTCGAAGACAATGTCATCTTGGAGACCATGTCTTCAAAGACCGTGTCTTATCTGGCCTTGGGTTACTGAAATGACGTTTAGAATGAGTCCAAATTAGCACCAATTAAGGTCTAACGACCTCTTAATTGAGTTAGTAAAACTAACTCTCGTTACGATGCTAACTACGACACTAAACGTATAATATTCTTTGTCTAATCATCTCTTCGGCGAACTCCCGACATCTTTCCTGATTTCCTACAGTGAACTCCCAACGAACTCTTAGTATTCTTCTGGCGAACTCCCGACGAGCTCTCGATAACCTGTCGGCGAACTCCTGACGAACATCCTGACAAACTTCTGGTGAGTTCTCGACAACCTCCCAATTTCCTTCGGCGAACTCCTAACGAACTTCCAGCATTCTTCCAGCGAACACCCGACGAGCTCCCGACAACCTGTCGACGAACTCCCAATGAACTTCCCGGTAAACTTCTGGTGAGTTCTCAGTAAACTCCCAACAACATCGTCTGAACCTCGGCCAACCTCCGTCAAACTCTCGGCAAGCTCCCATTGCATCGTCCGAACCTTGGCCCGATGCTCGAACTTGACTCCGACCCAACATCTGATTATACTGCCCTCTACTGTCGCAGTTAATCTTGCATCATTTTCTTTAACACACAAGTTAGATCATAAAACCCATCAATTGATTTCATCATCAAAATATGAGATTCAACAATCTCCCCATTTTTTATGATGACAACCAATTGATGACGGAGTAAACCTTAACTCCCCCTATGTATATGTCATAGGATAAATACAACAAACTTGAGTTCAAAAGAACCCATCACTTTTGAATTCAAGTATAGTATTTTCATAATTGAACCATTCATGATACCATACATTATAAAATTTTCAAAGCATTTATTTTCTTAGTATCACATAAAAATTTCAATCATTATATTCATAATATAACCATGTCATCAATTATGATACAGCATTCATTTCAAACATTTCAAAGATGTCAAAATATCTCTCTTATGTCATTATGTCATTTCTCCCCTTTTGTCATCAACAAAAAGGAGAAATGCTCAATTCATATTTGAACATTTATCACAAATATCTATCATTTAAATATTGATCATTTTTGAATATTTATCAAAAATATTCAAACATACCATTTATCATTTGTCATCAGCTTACTATCTCTCCCCCTTTTGTCATCAAAAAGGAGAAATGTTTAACATAATTTTTCTAAATAATTGTTCAAAACAAATGTTCATTATATGATAAAATTTCAAACACAACATTTATCATATATCATCAATCATTCTGTTTCTCCTTGTTATAAAAAAGGAGAAATATTCACCACACATTTGAATACTAAGTGTTCAATACATATGTCAACACACTTATCATAAATATTCATTACACAAAGAAAGAAATCTAGTGCATTCTCCCCCTTAGTAAAACAAAAGTATAGTTTCGTCCATTTTATATCAAATTGTTTTCTTTCCCTTTGTAAATAAAATAGAAGAAGAAGAAGAAGGGGAGGGGGTGTCAAAGATCCAAAAATCAAGTATCCCAAAATAAAATAAATTATTAAGAGGGGATATACATTTGAAAATATTCATGAATCCAAAAATCAAAATATTGAAAGAGACCTCATGAGTCTTTCACAAGAAAATTTTAACTTGTAATTTTTTCTCTTATGTAAATATCAAAAAGAAAGAATCAAGTGAAACCATTTGAGAGGATAACTCAAAAAGTTGAGAAATCTGAGAAAAATATAAGAGCTACTCATATCATTTCATGTAAATATCAAGAAATCCTCAAAGTCATGATAGTAAATCATGCATTTAGAAGGTTTTTCATATCTAATTTTTTTCAAGCAAATTGTTCCTCATTTAATGATTTTATTATAAGATAGCAATTTTATCTCCCCCTTGGTCATTGTAAATAATGAAAATGAGTCCTAGGAGAGTAAATAATCTTGATTCGTTTAAGGTAAATCTTAATACATATAATTCATTCAAATAATTCTTCTCAATAAAATGGAAGAATGATCTTGATTAAAAATCTTAAATTATAGTTATTAAGATCATAAATCTCTTTTTTTTTATTAAAAAGAAGAAATCATAGAGGTTAAAGATAATTTTCATAAAGGATAAGTCAAGAAGTCAACTAGAAGTTTAAAGAAAATCATTCAATTTTTAACTCATCATAAATTTAAGAAATATTAATTTGGTAATGTACCATACATGAATATAAGGAAGGCATAAATGAATCATATTATAAAGGATATTAATATCAAATCATGAATACCAAAAGATATAATTTAATTTGACAGATATCCTTTTAGGTCAGAAAGAAATTTTATGAGATCAAATAATAAGAATGATCTTGTTTCATATAGATAGTTTTCTTTAATGAAACAAAGAAGTCAGTGAATAATCTTGATTTATATAAAGTTATCAAATTATGATTTTCAAGATGTCAAGATCATGATAAGACCTTTTTATGGTACGTTGCATAGGAGAAAAGAAAAAAATTTGATTTATATATAGAAAATTTCAAGTTATCAAGATCATAGTTCTTAATGAAAATCTCAAGTTATAAGATCATAATTCTCTTCTTTGGTAAAAAGAAAATTATATAAGTAAAAAAAAAATGATTCTCATATAAGATGCCACAAGTCAAAAATCATGAGAAAGTTCATAATTTGGCCGAAAAAAAATCTCATTCAAATTTCAATTATCAAAATCACTTTTGTAGTTCAAGAGATTCAACAATAATCATAACACTTTATCTCTTACTAAAAACTTGATTGAGAAATTTTCAAAAAAAACTTTTCCTCTTTTTAGTTATTTCAATCCATGTGATTTGTTTCATACAGAAATTCCTTCACCTTTTATGCCAAATCCATGCATTGCTTGTCATTTAAATTATAGTTTCATCTAAAAAGAAATCATCAAGATCATTAAAATAAGTAAAACATTTTTAACCTTTGAAAACTAAAAATCAAGTATCATTTCCAAAAGAAATCATAAAATATTTTCAAACAAAAACTTCGATTTATTCCAATTCCAATGATTTTTAGAGTGAGTTATCATGCTCATTTCATTCTCATTAAATGTATTTTTAATTTTTAAAAATACTAGACAATGAAGCATGATTTTTCTTTCCTTTTTTATAATATTCTATGCTCAAATTCTATCATTCAATAATATCCATTTAATCATGCAACCCATATTTCAAGTTACTTCTTCAACATTATTAAGACCATTATAATAACACATCAAAATGATAAAACATCTTCAAAACAAAAATTCAACCAATCTCAAATCTAACATGTAAATGAGTCTAACTCTTTACACGTAGTGTAAGGAGTTGACAAACTCATTCCAATTTTTTTTATTTATTTCAAGTCTATCTAATATTTCAAATCATACAACTATTCAAATTTCAATCATTCATAACATTTAGGTCATTCAACAATAGTCTTTTCAAATATTCAAACCAATGATTTTGAACTTATTATTCAATCATCGTCAAAATCTCATTTATGTAAATTTCAACATATTTTTCAATAACTATGGTTCTTTGGTTCTAGTTCGTTTTCATACTTATATGTTCTAGCTAGCATCATCAAGATTAATTATATAATGATAACTATTTTCAATAAAATGATTTTTTATAATAGAAACAAGGATTATTAAGCTTCAAACATCTTAATTTAAATAATTTTTCTTATTTTTTACATTTTAGCTAGAGCTCGATAAGTAAGTTAGATCTCAAGTCAAATAGCTTGAGCATCCCCAGAAGATATCATTTCATTTTGCTTTTAGCCATAGTTTGGTGACAAACCTATAAGAAAGATTTATGTACCCATTTTACATTGGGACCAATATGAAGAAATTTATCTTTCTTATCTAATGGTTTTTGGTTATTTGTTGTTCCCTTAGGAACCCAAACTAATTTGTGAGGACTATAGTTTTTGAATGGACATTTGTAAGCCATATGTCGTAATCTATCACAAAAATTATATTTAATTTTCAGTGGTAGATTTAAGGTATGTCCTTTAACAAAAATAGTTAGCTTTTGTTAAATGTTACCAACAAAGTCTATGTCATTTCTTCTATTAATATGACCCTTATTGACAAGGATCGTATTTAGGGATTTGTTCCCAATTTTAATTTTTTTTAATGTAGTATTAAACATGATATTTTCTTCTTTAACACTATCTAATATTTCACATTTAGAGTAAAAATTGTGTAATGGTAAAGTATCATGCAAAGTTTCATGTTTAGTGCATGTATTGTGTGATAGTGCTACTTCATGCATTTCATCAAGTTTACTAACTAATGATGCATGCTCTACCTTAAGTATTACTAATCTTTCTAAATTCATTATAAAGCTCATGAAAAGAAAGTAATAACTCATTAAAAGTAAAAGAGCTTCCGGGTGGGTTACTTACCTCATCGCGGTTGGCCACAAGCGCGAGATCTTCCACTTCTTCCTGATTGTGTTCTTCATCTTTGGAGTGCCTCGGCTTCTTGCGTTCATAGCAAGAAGTTTTGTCCATCTTTAAATCATTTTTATGGTTCATGTTGATAAATTTATCTAGTTCATTTGTCAAATGTTCAAAGTTCACATCACTCGAGATTTCACTTAATGAGTCATGTGTTCTCTTTAGTTCCAATTCTTTCCTATCCTTTAGAAGGTGTTCTTGGGTTCTCATTTTTGTTCAAATTTTTCTTACTCCTAGGAAGACATTCTTTTTGTTCATTTTTGTAAGATATTTTGTTTAATAATTTATTTAAATTTAGTGTGCTTTCATGTGTTAATTCTAATGTATGCCAAATCTCAAAAGCCGAATTATAAGAGAAAATTCGATCAAATTCATTTTTGTTGAGAGCACAATATAAGGCATTCATAGCTTTGGCATTTAAAGAAAATATTTATTTTTCATAATCATTCCAAATTTTTTGGATTGGATGACTTTTGAAAATCTTTTTCAATAATACACCATAAATCAAAATCTATCGAAATAAAAAAGATGCACATTCAAATTTTACAAGATATATAGTCCATCCCATTGAATATAGGAGGACATGTGATAGAAAGTCCCTCTTGATTGTCAACAAAAGCCATCTCTTTTGGATTTTAAGCCAATTAGAGATAAACGTGGCTCTGAGACCAATTGTTAGGATCAAAGCGGCACTAAGAGGAGGGGGGGAGAGGGGGTGGGGGTGAATTAGTGCTGATGAGAAATCTTCGTCGATTTAAAAAATTTGCTCAATGAAAACCGTATCAAAAATACATTTAAGTATAGAGATGTTTGTAATAGTACAAGCAAAGATAATATATAGTTAAATAACAGAGCAATAAAGTTAAAGAGCAAAGAAGAGGAAGCAAACCAATTTTATAGTGGTTCGGTCTCGTGACGTACGTCCACTTCCCGATTCCTCCTCCGTTGAGGCCACTGGCTTCCACTATTGATCTTTCTTTAATGGGTGAAGATCAACTACCCTTTTACAACTTTATTATCCTTTTACATGTTTAGGAAATAACCTTTACAAGACTCAAAGCTCTCCCTTAAACAAAAAAACTATACAAGACGAAATGAGGAGAAACTCTCAATTACAATAGTGTTTTCACAAGATTTTTGCTTTTAATTGCTTATATACCTCAGGCAAGAAAGGGTGGGGTGTTTATAGGCCCCAAATGGCTTCAAAAGTAGAGCCAAAAATCAATTTTTAAGTGATCCCGATGTGCTAGTATCGAAGACTGCGTTCTGGGCGATTCCGCCACCTAACACAGTCTAGGAGACTCTGTTCTAGGCGATTCAGCTGCCTGATAGTCTAGGAGACTGTGTACGGGTGGTTCAACTACCCAGTCAAGGCAATTCAACTCCGTGACACGCCTTCAAAAATTGTGTCATCTTGGAGACCGTATCTTCGAAGACCATGCCTTATTTGACCTTGGGATACTGAAATGACTTTTATAATGAGTCTAAATCAACCCCAATTAAGGCCTAATAGTCTCTTAATTAAGTTAGTAAAATTAAATTTTATTACGATGATAATTATGATACTTAACGTACAATGTTCATTGTTTGATTGTCTCTTCGGTGAACTCCCGGCATCTTTCCGATGAGCTCCCGATTTCCTTCGACGTACTCCCAACATTCTTCCAATGAACTCCCGGCGAGCTCCCGACAACCTGTTGGCGAACTCTCTACAAACTTCCCAATAAACTTATGGTGAGTTCTCGACGAGCTCCCGATTTCCTTCGGCAAACTCCCAACGAACTTCTAGCATTCTTCCGGCGAATACCCGGTGAGCTCCCAACAACCTATCGACGAACTCCCGATGAACTTCCCGGCAAACTTCTAGTGAGTTCTCGACGAGCTCCTGATAACATCGTCTGAACCTCGGCCAACCTCCGGTGAACTCTCGACGAGCTCCCATTGCGTCGTCCGAACCTCGTCCCGATGCTCGAACTTGACTCCGGCCCAACATCTGATTGTACTACCCTTTATTGTCACAATTAATCCTGCATTATTTTCTTTAATACACAAGTTAGATCATCAAACCCATCAATTGGTTTTCATCATCAAAATTCAAGATTCAACAGGGTTGGGATCGACTGCTATTGATGTCGGTGGCCCAAAAGGGCAGTGATGCATCAGTTATGAAATCTTAGATTTTGATGATGAAACCAATTGATAGAGTTATGATCTAATGTGCATTTAAGTGATGCAGACTAGCTTCAATCAAGGAGATGTAAATTGATTAAAGTAGGAAGAATCAATTGTTGGGCTGGAGTGGAACATATCAAAAGATTGGTCGTCATATCAGTAGAAGGTTTCGTGTCATGAGTTCAGGCATCAGGCCAGAAGGATCGGGCATTGCACCAAGGAGATCGAATGTTGTGGAGGTCAATATGCCAATTAGGCAATACACCACAAGAGCGGACGATACGCTGAAGAGTCGAACAAAGCACCAGATGAACCAATGACCTGCTGGACAACATATAATTCACGATTTGTAATATTTTGTCTAGATCGAAGTAGTTTAAGTTCTAATTGAGTTGATTTTAAATGTAATTAGGTCAACTCAATTACGGGCCAATTAGGCCATAATTAAGCCTTAATTAAACCTGATTTGAGCCCATTAGAAGACTCATTTCATTAACCTAGAAGGAGGTATAGCCAGGTCAAGAGATGGTATAGCTCAAGGTATAAAAAGTATGAAAAAGTACTTTTTTAAGATTCTTGGGTTGTGGTACCATTGGCTGTCGGTGGTAGTATCGCCAATTGATGGTAGTACCACCTTTCTCGGGTGGTGGTACCACTAGAGCCTAGAATCCCGAGCTATGTTCAATGGTGGTATCGCTGGTGCAGGCGGTGGTACCTCCCGTACATTGAAATCTTATGGGTGTTTGAATTTTTAGCTCTAATTTTTGAAGCCAATTGGGATCTATAAATACCCCAGGTATTCTTACTTCGGGTAGTAAGAAAGTTGAACAAAAACTTGTGAAAACGTCGTTGTAATTCCTTGAGAGTTCCCTTCCTCTTCTCTAAGTGTGATTTCTATTTAAGGGAAGGCTGAACGAATTGTAAAGGTTGTCTCCTAAACCTGTGAGAAGGAGAATAGAGCTGTAAGAGGGTGGTTGACCTTCACCCATTGAAGGAAAATCAATAGTGGAAGCCGATGACCCCGATAGAGGAGGAATCGAAAGTGGACATAGGTCATGTCAATCGAACCACCCTAAACTCAATGTGCATTTTCTTTTATACTCTTTATTATTATTGCTTTTTGATTAACTACTTTTAACTCTTTTCCAAGTCGAAGCACACTTTCAATATTGTTTTCATAGAATAAAATTTTCAAACCGAGATTTTTCATGAAAGTACTAATTCACCCCCACCCCACCCCCCCTCTTAATGCCAACTCGATCATAATAGTGGTGAGGTAGGAATGATCGCTAAGGCAGTGGCGATGGTTGTTGTTGGTAGCAACATCGTTGAGGGCTAGGAGGCAGCATTGGTCATTGCAATTGTGGTGGGAGCGGCCACTAATGATCACGAAGTTGGTGAAGGCATCATCGAGGGGTCACCGTGGTTAATTGTGGAGAAGTTGTTGTTGTCAAGGGTTGATAGAGGGTTGCAAGGGAAGCCAGCAATGGTGGCACTCAGGGGGCGATGTGGATGGGTTGGCGATCATGCAGCTAGGAAGTAGGGCTAGCAACGCAATTGGGAAGCAGCGTCAGAGGGTGGTCGCAGGTTGCAAAGGAGGAAGATGACAATGAGAGATCATTGCGGTCGTCTTGGTGTTGTAGACAAAGGTGGTCAACGGGTGGGATGGTGTTGGCAATTGGTTTTTGTGATGATGGCTACAAGATCTAGGAGGGGAAGTTGTAGTGCAAATCGATAGCAGTGGAGATCGACAACAGCGAACATGGAGTCAGAGGGGGCATCAAGGTGGCTGTGAAATCACATCGAAAATGCCAAGATCATAGCTCTGATATTAGATGATAAGAACCCTTAGGGTTTTATCGTAGAAGAGAGGGAGAAGATATAAATATCGCTTCGAGGGGATCGACCTCCTTGATCACTTCAAGGGGATCGACCTCCTTGATCACTTAAAGGGGATCGACCTCCTAGGGTATGCCAAAGGGCTGGAATATTATTTTTCTTGATAAAGAAAAGAAGCAATTACACCCATATTTATATAGTTCCACCTAGAGTCACTATAGACTTGGACTCCTAATAAAATAATAAATTTTAAATAACTCCTAATTGACTCCTATTGGATTAACAAACTCATAGAAACATGACTCAAAATATGACTCAAAAAGTTTAGAAATTTAATAAGATCATACCAAAGAAGAAAGAAGGAGAAGAAGGAAGAGAAGGGGGGCTGCGCTCCTTTGCCTTCCACATGAGGAGGTACATCGATGGAGGAGAAGTGAAAGAAAATAAGGAGAGGAAGAAGAGGAGAAAGAATAGAAAGAAGGAAGAGAAGAGGGCAACGATCCCTACCTTCCACATGAGGAAATAGAGGAGGTGCAATGCGTTCGGGAGGAGAAGGGAAGGAGAAGAAGAAGAGAGGAAGAAGAAGAGGGAGAAGAGAGGGAAGAAGATACAAGAGGAAAGAGGATGCAGCTAGCGCTGCGACTAGGAGAGAAGAAGGAAAGGAAAAATATAAGGGGAAGAAGAAGAAGAGGTAGCGACTAGGGGGAAGAAGAAGAGGAGAGGAAGGAAGAAGATAAAGGGAGCTACAACTTAGCTATGGAAGAGAGAGAAGGAGAGGAAGAAGAGGAGGGGAGAGGGGAGAGCAGGCGATTGCTCTCCCCTACCTTCCGCATGAGCTATGACTATGGAAAAAGAAGGGCAAGGGAGAGAGAGAAAGAGGAAGGAGCAAGGAGAATGTAGAAGAAGAAGGTGAGGGAAGAAAGGGTTGTGGCTATGGCTACAACTGTGGGGGAGAAGGGAAGGGAGAAGAAAGGAGAAGAAAAAAAGAGGGAGAAGAGGAGGAGGAAGGGAAGAAGAAGGATTTGGCCTTAAATTTCTTTGGATCAAAATCTTTCAAAGGCAAGTGTTTTAACTCTTTTTTACAGCAATTTTCATCTTTGCTTTCACCTTGATTATGAGAAATTGGAAGAGTTTTAGCCTTACACATGATATCAATCTTGCTATGATATAAAACTCTGAATCTAATTTTTTTTGAGATGATGTTCTCTGACCTTTTATTACTAAGATGCTTGTAACTCCTTGATCGAAACTCTAATTTATATAAAACTTAATTCATTAGAAAGTAGGTTGATATATCTTTCAATTGATACATATTTTGGATAAGTTGGAGCATAATTGGTTATTCAAATTATACATGAAATGTGCCTCCCAAATTCTGCCACAATAGAGCCTTTGCCAACTTTGTCTATTCTTGTTTCATCTCTTTGAAAATTGAATTAATCTAGAATTCTTTCTTTAAATGAAGCTTTCTGTGATTGTTTTGAATTCTTGTATGCTCTTGTCCTTAATTCTTTTTATATCTAAACACATTATATGAAAGTTTATATTTGGATCACATTGTTTCATATAGGCATATATATATGTTTCGTTGTCTAATATGCGCTTTCGATATGTATCAATTTTATTTCTCACAATATCCTTTGTACTATAATGTTTGTGGGATAATGTGAACTTTTGCCATAAATGATAAAGGGAGTTATGCTTAGAGCCCGTGATGCTCTGTCGACCCCCTATGACCTCATCTAGATGTGGGTGGATAGAGCTCCTAAACATGAGAGACTTATATTTGATAGTCATTCAGAAATGGATAGGCCATATTATGTTTATGATCTCACTTCATACTCTATGTTTTTGATATGATATCTAAAGCATTGCTTATATTTTTCTTTGTACACTTTATATAAGAATGAAATGATTGCAACATCAAATATGACATACAAGCTTATGTTTGTTATTTATTCACTAGATATCCTCTGAAATATTTCATATGCCTTTTGATATGCTCCTAAATATTCTTATCCTTTGATATATGCCTAACTATCTCATTTGCCATTGATGAACAACGTACGTCTTGGATGAAACGACATTTATGATTCTGTACTGATAGGAACCTGTAAATTTTTGAACTTTTGAGTCATGTTTTAGAATTAGTTTCTGTGAGTTTGTTAGTCCAGTAGGAGTTTATTTAGAATTTATTATTTAATTAAGAGTCCATATTCTAAGGGATTAGGTGGAAGAGTCCAAGTCCTAAGGGACTCTTGGGTAGAACTATATAAATATGGGTGTATCTATGTTTTTTCATCATCAACAAAATATTACTTTAGCCGTTTGGCAAACCCTATGAGGCTGATCCCCTTGAAACGATCTTTATCACTTTCTCCCTCTCTTCTATGATAGAATTCTTAGGGGATCTTATCATTTGGTATCAAAACAGCGATCCCATTGTCGATCTTCACTGCAACTCCTCTTAGATCTTGTAGCCACCTCGTGTAAACCTGCCACTACAATCGTAGCCCTCAGTCGTGCTGCCATCTTTCTCCTCTGCCATCATCACACCAACACATCCCTTCTTCCTCTACCTGGTGTCGCCGTCTCCCTCCTATGCTCCCTCTACCATCTCCCTCATTTTCTACCGACAGCCCACACCCTCCTCTATCCCTCATGGCCTTATAACGACCCTTGCACAACATCCTCAAGTAGCAACTAGCCCCATCCCACTCTACCGCTAACCACCCCTCATTAGTAGGCAAGGGAACATGGTGACTGCAACCATGTGATCGCCTCTTAGTGACCACAGCAAGCGGTGACATCGCCAATGCCCTCCCTTCCACTACAATCTCCTAGTTGTTAACTCCCGCTCTAGTCGTGCCCTACCATATCCTCTACAACTTGTGGCCACCCTATGTCCCCGCCTCCCTTTCCTCCTATACCGCTGGCACACAACCGTGTCATCATTGTTGCCTCCCGCTCCAGCCACACTCTATGATAGGACCCTAGCTAGGTTGGGTCCTAGTCTATTAAGTCGAGTTCATAGATTGGGCCCTATTGGATGGCCTAGACCTGACGTTGAGTCAGCTAGGAGTTGATTTGAATAAACCAGCCCAAATCCTAGTAAGATTAGGATTCGATTGAATTGGAGTTTGATTAGGAGTATGAGTTGGACTTGAGTTCTATTCCCAATAGGACTCTAATTAGGAGTCCTGATCTATGGGGTATCTTCATGAACCCTATAAATACTCATGTAAATTCTCTCTAAAAAGAAATGAAGAATTAAGTTTCCTTTCAGCCTTATGGCTGAAAACCTAGGAGGGCTGATTCCCTATAGAGATCGAGGAGGGCTAATCCCTTATACAGATTAGTTATCTTCGATAAAAACCTTCAAGTTATATTAATATGGTCTCAAAGCAGCATTCTTGGCATCTCGTTGTTCATCTACCGCTACCATTTTCATCTGGTACTATCATCTTTATCTGCGCTGCCATCTTCCTATTGATGTCGTTAACATTTTCCCCTATTGCAACCACTGCCATCTTCCTCGGTTGCTATCGTCACCATCTTCCTTGGTTGCTACCGCTACCATCTTGCTATTGCTACTGCTGCCATCTTCCTCGGTTGCTGCTGCTGCCATCTTCCTTGGTTGCTATCGCTGTCATCTTTCCCTGTTACTGTCATTGCCATCTCCATCTATTGTTGTCGCTAACATCCTCCACTGTTGTTGCCACTACCATCCACCCCTGTTGCAGCCGCTGCCATCACTCCCTATTGCTGCCGTAATTTGCAATCTTAGGGTAGGCATCTAACCCTAGATTACTGCTTTTGTTGCCGTCTTTACCTCCTTTTGCCGCCACCAATAGCAGCCATCTATCACAGCCATCTAACCCTACATTGCTACCGTCTACACCACCTTCATCCCTTGTTACTGCCACCATCAGCAACAACTATCTTATGCCCCTAACCTCTCAACAAAAAGAAACATTATAGATCTTCAATCTTATGAGATGGTCTCAGATGATGCACTTGACGCAAAGCTTGAAGCCTTCGAGGCCCACATAGAGGACAAGTTGTGAGCACTCTTTCGAGAATTCTGATTTGACCGATCAGAAAGCCCAAAGAGATCTCAGCATGGAGAAGGTTCATATCACAAGGAGAACTAATTCGAGATGGGTGATTAAGCACAGGAATTAGCATACCTGTGCATGAGAGTGGAGTTCCCTATATGGGAAGATGGAGGCAATTCAAGAGCAAATTGCTACCACTTTGGACTGTCAGAGTACGAGAACGTGAATGACCAACTCGCAAAGCTTCGTCAAACCTCAACCGTGCAAGAATATCAAACCAGGTTTGGACATCTTTCAAATCAAACTCATGATTGGTCTGAAAAGCAGCTGTTAGGAACCTTCATCGAAGGACTTAAATCGTAGACCCGATACAAAGTTAAGGTGCAACAATCTGTTAGGACTCTAGCTAAGTCAGGTCCATCTATTCAGGTTGAGTCATGTTAGCCAGAATTAGTTATGGGTCGGGTGACTCTCATTACGTCAGTTATGAGTGGATTGAGTGATTTTTATCTTCAGTTAGGAATGAGTCAGTTATTATTTTCAATTAGGAGTTTATCAAGTTGGTTAAGAGTCAAAGATTAGTGGGACTCTTGGTAGAGCCCTATAAATAAGGTTGTAAACTCTTTTATAGAGATCAATCAATGAAGAAGTATTCGTTTTAGCCACAAGCAAAACCCTAGGAGGCAGATCCTCTCAAAGTGATCTAGGAGGCAGATCCCCTCGAAGTGATCTAGGAGGCCCGAGCCCCTCAAAGAGATCGATTATCCCCTTTTCTACCCTCTTCCTCCATGATAGAACCCTAGAGTTCTATCACAATCGTATACATTGATGGCTGCTATCTCCATCACCTGTATCCAAGAAGAAAAGCTAAACATTGATGCCCGAAGGACCAGCATCGTGAATTGACCAGCAACCATCAAGCCTTTGTCCTCCCCTATTGCTAACCGAACCCCTAAGCCCAAGAGACTTACCTGAGAAAAACTTCGAGAGAGATCGGCAAAAGAGCTATGTTGTCACTGCGATGAACCATGGAGTAGAGATCACCGCTACAAAAAGGGAAAGCTTTTGATGATTGATTTGATTGAGGATCTAGAACCCGAGGACGTAGATCATGAACCTGAGAAGGAAGATGTGGAGGAAGAACCACAGTTGGCCATCAGCACCATACATGCCCTAGTCGGATATGTCAACCATGAAACAATGAAGATCGATGGATTCCACAAACACCAGTCGATCACAATTCTCATCGACATCGGAAGCACTAATAACTTCATGTACAACAAGGTTGCTACCCGATTAACCCTCTAGATTAAAGATTGTAGTAGGTTTGATGTGAAGGTCGCAAATGGTCGAACCTTATCTTGCAACCACAAGTGTCTGCGGGTGAAACTAATCATGCAAGGCCAAGAGGTCACCACAAACTTCTTCCTATTGCCACTGGATGACTTCGAAGTGGTGCTTAGCTACGAGTGACTATCTACTCTAGGTAATGTTTCCTAGAACTTTTCCAAACTTCTTATGAAATTTTTCATCCGCGGGAAACAGATGATCCTAGGAGGTAAATGCAGAGGCAAAGTTTGGACCGATATAACTCAACGAATGGAGAGGGTGCTACACAATACACATGCCGCTTCCTAGTACATTTATAGGGGCTACAAATTGAAGATCTGATGATGCACGAAGACCCGAATCTCTCCTTTTGATTATTGAATTTTCAAATGTATTTGTTGAATCGAAAAAACTGCCCCCTACCGAACTTTGACAAGGTGTTCATGATTGAACCTGATGCATCATGAGCTAGAATTGGCACTATCCTACTGCAAGATGGCTAACCACTAGCGTACACTAGCAAGGCTCTTCCCCATCTCATCTGAAGCTATCAACTTATGACAAACAGATGTTGGTCATTATGCATGCGGTGATGAAATGGAGACCCTACCTGATTGACCGACACTTTCAGATCAAGACCAATCACAAGAGACTAATGTACTTACTTCATGGAGTAGAAGATTTCCTCCCCCAAATAGTCCAAATGGGTAACAAAATTTTTAGGATTTAATTATGAAACTATTTATAAACAAGGGAAGGATAACTTGGTTGCAGATGCACTTTCCCGCCTACTTGAGCATGCTAAAATTAAAGCCATCTTCCTTGTGATTTGTGATCTCATGGAAGATATCAGGAAGGAGTGGCAAGGTGACCCAAAGACCTAGGAGATCATCAAGAAACTGGAGAAGGAACCGGGCTCAATAGCACACTACAGTTGGGACTCGAATGACCTATGATACATGGGCTGAATTGTGTCGGTGCCCAATTCCCCTTGCTAAACCACTATCCTATAGGAGATACACTCATCACTAGTAGTTGGACACTCTAGATTCCTTCGGACCTACAAGAGAGTTTACCAAACCTTTCATTGGAAAGGCATAAAAAAGACCATTGCTGAATTTGTAGTTCAGTGTGACACTTGTCGATGGCACATAAGAGGATGATAGCAAGCCCGAGAAAATTGCAGCCCCCACCTATTCCGGACTCCGCTTGGACCGACATCTTTGTGGACTTCAGTAAGGGGCTACCACGTCTCAAAGGAAATTTTGCAGCCATTGAAGAATGATCACACGGCAGCCCAAGCAAGAATGAAACAACCACCGGACAAACGTAGGAGCGAAAAGAAGTTTGCAGGAGAGACAATAGCAAGTTTCAGAAAATTATAGCCCCACCCACTTTGGACTCAGCTTGGACCGACATTTCCATGGACTTCATCGAGGGGCTGCCATCATCTCAAGGAAACACTATTGAAAGAACAACCTCTGGGTCGCCCAAGCAAGAATGAAACAGTAGGAAGATATTATTGACAAATGCAGGAGCAAAAGGAAGTTTGCTGTTGGAGATCGTGTCTTCCTTCGCCTTCAGTCCTACCAACAAAAATCCTTGAAGTCTCGAGCCTTGAGGAAGTAGTCTCCCCATTTCTTCGGACCCTACAAAATTATGGAACGCATTGGAGCTGTAGCTTACAAACTGGATCTACCCGCAGATTTTAAAATTCTTCTAGTCTTCCACGTGTCATGCCTTAAACTAAGGCTTAGAGGATGAATTACCCTAAAGCCACCTACCTAACATCTCGACTGATGGAGAGGTCCAAGTTCAGTCGACAACCATATTGGACTGTAGGATCATGACTCACCTTAGAGACCCCTCAACTAAAGTGCTGGTGTAGTGGACCTAATTGCCTGTGAGGGTGCTACCTGAGAGTCCTATGACAAATTGAAACTAAAGTTCCTAGAGTTCATGGAGGCTCAACCTTGAGGATAAGGCTGATTTGAAGAGGGCAGGTCTGATCGGACCCTAGCTAGGTCAGGTCCTAGTCTATTGAGTCAAGTCCATAGATTAGGCCCTATTGGCCGACCTAGACCTGACATTGAGTCGGCTATGAGTTTATTTGAATAGACCAGCCCAAATCCTAGTGGGATTAGGATTCAGTTGAATTGGAGTTTGATCAGAAGTAGGAGTTGGAGTTAGAGTTCTATTCCCAGTAGGACTCTAATTAAGAGTCCTGATCTAGGGGCCTCTTCATGAACCCTATAAATACTCATGTAATTTCTCTTTGGAAAGCAATGAAGAATTAAGTTTCCTTTCAGCCTTGTGGCTGAAACCCTAGGAGAGTCGATCCCTTATAGAGATCGAGGAGGGTTGTTCCCCTACAGCGATCAGTTATCCCTAATAGAAACCTCCAGGTTCTATCACCCTACCACCTCCTCTGTAACCTACGACCACCCTCTACCGCTGCCTCTTAGCAACATCGTTGTAGCCCCTCATGATCCCTTGCACAGAGTAGTCGTCGGCAACTGTCCCCACGAAGGGACTCCGTGATAGGTCTCGTATAAATCATACCATTGGATCACATCACCTTTGAGTTGTGTGGAAGCTATCTCCACCATTGATTCCTCCGAAGTCCTATGAAAATGAAAAAACTTTTCAACACGTGAGATCCAGCCGATTAGGTCTCCATCTTCCCATCTGGGAAACTCCATCCTCATGCGTGTGTATCCTGTGTCCTGCCCGTGGTCATACTTTTTATATCGACTCCCTTTGAAACTTTCACCATGTTGAGTTTTGTTGGGGCTCTCTAATCGACTTCTTCTAATTTCGCGAAGGAGCTCTTGAAATCTGTCTTCTATGTGGGCCTCGAAGGCTTTAAACCTTGCATCAATTGCATCATCTGTAGTCATCGTGTAAGATTGTAGATCAATGATATTCAGTTCTTTTTTCTACTGTCGAGTTAGGGGCCTGAGTTCGATGTGGTAAGACTTGGTCGCAATTAGATTGTCTGTGCAAGAATCACCAATATGTCAAAAAACTGGTTGGAGATGTGGGGGCAGTAGTGGTAGCAAGAGGAGGTGGCGGCATGAAGGGGCAACGGTGGCAGTAAGGAGGTGCAGCGGTTGCTGCGGCAGCGGTGGCAGGGAGGGGCAGCGGTTACTGCGGTAGCGGTGAAGAAGGCTGGCTGGAAGCAGCTGCGGCAGCGGGTAGCAGCGGTCGTAGGGGTTTAGAAGAGGGCTGGCCGACAAAGGGAAGAAAAGGCAGAGGAGGCCGAGGTTGTGGCAGAGGAGGGCTTGGCTGTGGCAGAAGCAGATAGGAAGAGAAGGAGGCAGCGGCCAGTAGCGGGTGGCTGCTATTGGTTGCGACTACAGACAGACTGCAGTAGCGAGAAACTAAGGTGGCACAGGAGGAGAAAGGGAGATGGTGGCCGGCGGCAGGAGCACTGGAGGAAGAAGGGGTGTGGTTGTGGCCCTTCTTCTTCTTCATCTTCTCTCTCTCTCTTTCTTTTTTCTCTCTCTTTTCCTTTTTTTTTGGCTGCAGCAAAGATGATTGCAGTAAGGTGGCAGATGTAGTAGTGATGACAGATACGGTGGTGATGATGAGGATGATGACGATGGTGTGGATGAACGGTAGCAGCGAAGGTGCCGAGGAACGTTGTTCTGATACCAGATGATAGAACCCTAGGGTTCTATCATGGAGGAAGAAGGTGAAAAATGGGATAATCGATATCTTTGAGGGGATCGAGCCTCCTAGATCACTTCGAAGGGATCTGACTCCTAGATCACTTCGAGGGGATCTACCTCCTAGGGTTTTACCTATGGCTAAAACTAATACTTCTTCATTGATTCCTATAAAAGATTTACAGCTTTATTTATAGGGCTCTGCTAAGAATCCCGCTAATCTTTGACACTTAACTAACTTGATAAAATTCTAACTAAAAATAATAACTAACTCCATCCTATCCGAACATAAAAACCAACCCTAGCCAACTCATAACTGACTCAATTGGGCTCACCCGACTCATAATTGACATCAACTGGATAGAATAACATGACTCAACTCAATTTAATCATGAATGAATGGACCCGACTTAGCTAGGGTCCTAACAGACCCGCCCACTTCAAATCAGCCTTGCCCTCAAGGCTGATCTGTATAAGATTTCAGGAGCACTTCAATATTTGTCATACATCACGACTCTTTGATCGATTAAATAGGGTCTCCACTTGGTGTAAGCGATGGTTCGGTCTTCTTGTACAGTTGTCATTGTAGTCTTTTGGAGAATCATTTTCATCTGATGACTAGTGGTAGTACCATGTCTTCTTTTGAGGATCACCACTTTGAAGTCTTCCTGGGGTATCAAAAAGAAATCAATAAATTGTTATTTTACCTTTGAGCACCTTTTATCACAAATTAGGATTTGCCCATTAGCAATCTTATCTTCATATTTGGCATAACCTTCATGATCGGACTCTACATTATCAATTTTTGATTCCTCCTTAGCTGGTTCAATCGTCAGAAGTTTGTCACAGCTTTCATATTCGGGTTCCATATTGTCAGTTTTTATTTCCTCCTTAATTGGCTCAACTGTCAGAAGCTACTCTTATTTACGATTGTCTATGTTGACTACATTAAAGTCCTGTCTATTGAAGCTTCTGTTTTGACGAGTGTCCATAATGATTTTTCCTTCATGCTTATTGGCGAATGATATGGCTGCTATCATGATGTGAGGATGATGAGCTTTAACTTCGCACTGAATCTTGGGATTAAGTCCCTTAATAAATTTTCTCACAAATTATATCTCGGACCAATCTCGGGTTTGGTTAGACAGGCACTCAAATCTGCTCTGGTACTCATGTATTGTGGAAGTCTGACGGATTTTGGCAAGTTGTCCATTAATGTTCTTGTATTCTGATGGTCCGTGAATCAGGAGCTCTCTCTTGAACTGTCCTCACGAAGAGACTCCGTGACAGGTCTCGTATAAATCATAACATTGGGTCGCATCACCTTCGAGTTGTGTGGAAGCTATCTCCACTATTGATTCCTCCGGAGTCATGTGAAAATGAAAAAACTTTTCAGCACGTGAGATCCAGCCGATTAGGTCTTCATCTTCCCATCTGGGAAACTTCTTTCTCATGCGTATGTATCTTGTGTCTTGCCCGTGGTCATACTTTTCAGATCGACTCCCTTTGAAACTTTCACCATGTTTGAGTTTTGTTGGGGCTCTCTGATCGGCTTCTTCTAATTTCGCGGAGGAGCTCTTGAAATCTGTCTTCTATGCTGGCCTCGAAGGCTTTAAACCTTGCATCAATTGCATCATTTGTAGTCATCATGTAAGATTGTAGATTAGTGATATTCAGTTCTTTTTCTTAACTGTTGAGTCAGGGGCATGAGTTCGATGTAGTAAGACTTGGTCGCAACTAGATTGTCGGTGTAACAATCACCAATATATCGAAAAGCTGGTTGGAGATGTGGGGGCAGTAGTGGTAGCAAGAGAAGGTGGCAGTAGGAAGAGGCAGCGGTTGCTGCGATAATGGGGTAGTAAGGAGGTGCAGCGGTGGCAGTAAGGAGGTGCAGTGGTGGCAGGGAGAGTTAGCGGTTGCTGCGCCAGCAGTGAAGAAGGCTGGCTGGAAGCGACAGCGGCAGCGGCAGCGGGTAGCAGCGACGGTAGGGGTTGAGAAGAGGGCTGGCCGACAAAGGGAAGAAAAGGCAGAGGAGGGCTTGGCTGCGACAGAAGTAGATGGGAAGAGAAGGAGGCAGCGGCCAGCGGCGGTTGGCTGCAACTACGGACAGACTGCGGTAGAGGGAAATAGAGGCGGCACTGGAGGAGAAAGGAAGATGGTGGCCGGCGACAAGAGCAGGGGAGGAAGAAGGGGTGCGACTGTGGCCCTTCTTCTTCTCTCTTTCTCTCTTTCTCTCTCTCTCTCTCTCTCTCTCTCTCTTTTCTCTCTCTCTTTTCCTTTTTTTTTGGCTGTAGCAAAGATGATTGGAGCAAGGTGGTAGATGTAGTAGCGATGGCAGATACAGTGGTGATGACGATGATGGTGTGGATGAACGGTAGCAACGAAGGTACCGAGGAACGTTGCTCTGATACCAGATGATAGAACCCTAGGGTTCTATCATGGAGGAAGGTGGAACAGGGGACAATCGATCTCTTAGAGGGGATCGGGCCTCCTAGATCACTTTGAGGGGATCTGCCTCCTAGATCACTTCAAGGGGATCTACCTCCTAGGATTTTGCCTATGGCTAAATCTAATACTTTTTCATTGATTCCCATAAAAGAGTTTACAGCCTTATTTATAGGGCTCTGCCAAGAATCCCGTTAATCTTTGACTCTTAACTAACTTGATAAACTTCTAACTAAAAATAATAACTGACTCCATCCTATCCGAAGATAAAAACTAACCCTAACCAACTCATAACTGACTCAATTGGGCTCACCCGACTCATAACTGACATCAACTGGACGGACTTACATGACTCAACTTGATTTAATCATGAATGAATGGACCCGACTTAGCTAGGGTCCTAACACATCACTGCCCATGTGACGGATCGCAGCCCTCAGCACTTCCTCGACCCCCTTATTTATCTATTCTTCCTCCTCCACCACCACCTGCATGTGATCACTGCCATCATCAACAGCAATTGCCATAGCCCCAGCACCCACCGCTGCCCTTTAGCCACTCCCACTATTAACGTTATGCTCCTCCCCTACCGTCGCCTCCTAGCCACCTGATCGTTGTCACTCCTAGCCATGCATCACCTCTGCTTCCAAGCAATCTTCCATTATGATCGCGCACCACTAACGCTGCCCACTAGAGTTGCCATTATTCAATGTCATAACAGCTGCACTGTATAGGATAGTGTTGATGTCGTTGAACCGACACCAGAAACAAGAGTTAGGAATTACAAATCCATAGTCCTATGCCATGGCCATCAACAATTGAATGAAAGCTCAACTATAAGCCTTGGAATCTAGAATTAAGAATCGATTGCAAGAAACCCTTAACAATTTCAAAAGGAGCCTATTGAAAAGCTTTAGCAAGTTTCAACAAGAGGATAGTTCAAGTCTTACGTTGAAATGATCTAGAGACATAAGAAAAGAGCACTAAAAACAGGATAGTAATTACCCACGCACGAAGGTGGAATTTCCAAGATGGGAAGATGGGGATTCGACCAGTTGGATTTTTAGGGTAGAAATTTTTTTTACTTTCACAAAACTCTAAAAGAATCCATGGTGGAAATAGCTTCAATCTAACTAGAAGGAGATGTAATCCAATGGTATGACTAGTACAAAACTTGTCACAGGGTTCCTTCGTGGGAATAATTAATGTGCAGCTTGTCAAAATCTGTCATACCTCTATAATGCTAGAATATCTTAGTCGATTTGAACAATTATCAAATCAAGCTAGAGACTGGTAAGAATGACAACCGGTGAGGATATTCATCGAAGGCCTTAATCGAGATATCAGTTTAATGTTAAGGCTCGTCAAACCCGCACTATGACAACTGTGATCTCTTTTGCACATTTGCACGAGGAAATAATTAGTAGAGCTTGTCACCAAAATAGAAGTGGCAACAAAAAAATAATTAGCAAGCCGCCCACCCCATCTATTCCCAATCGAAATCCTAACACCCGAAGACTAACCCGAGAATAACTCAAGAAAAGATCAACAAAGGGTTTGTGCTGGCATTGTGATGAAAAGTGGAGTAAGGTGTACCTATGCAAGCGAGGGCAACTTCTGATAATCGAACCAATTGAGGAACCGGAAGCTGATAATGTGGATTTCGATTATGAAGCTATGGATTCTAATGAAGATGTTTGAACAATTACACATACAGTGCATGCATTAGCCGACTACTCTGACCCGCAAACTATAAAAATTGGAGGAATTTTGAAACATCAGTCTGTTACTATTTTGATTGATACTGGTAGCACTAATAATTTTTTGGACAATAAGATTACTAACTAATTGGAATACGACATTGAAGGTTGTGACAAATTTGAAGTAAAAGTTATTGAATCTCATATTTTGATAATGAAACCAATTGATAAAGTTATGATCTAATGTACGTATGAAGTGACGCAAGACTAGCTTTGATCAATGAGAGGTAAATTGATTAAAGTAGAAAATCATTAGGCCGAAATGGAATATGTTAGAAGATTGGTTGATGTGTCAACAGAAGGCTTCATGCTATGAGTTCGGGCATCGAGCCGAAGGAATAGATATTATGCCAAGGAGATTGGATGTTGCGGAGGTTAACATGCTGATTCGGTAATATGCCACAAGAAAGGATGATGCGACGAAGGGTCGAACGAAGCATCGAATAAAAAAATGACATGTCGAACAACATGTGATTCATGCTTTGTAATAATTTATCTAAATCGAAGTAGTTTAGAGTTCTAATTGAGTTAGTTATGAATATAATTATACCAACTCAATTAAGGGGCCATTGGGCCCTAATTGGGACTGATTTGGGCCTATTGGAAAGCTCATTTCAGTGACCTAAAGTCAGACCAGGTGGTGGTATCACCTAGAAGACACAGTCTCTGAGAAGACATGATCTTTGATAAGACAGTCTTCGAGACTGTGTTAAGTGATGGTACCAACTAAACATAGTATCCCAAACTATATCGGACGGTGGTACCGCCCAGGCTAGCAATACAACCACAAGTGACCAGTGTCCGAGGCTGTCAAGGATAGTAATACCACACATTAATGGCGGTGGTATCGCCACCACCTCGGGAACTCTGATAATTTGAATTTTGGCTCTATTTTGGAGGTCATTTGGAGCCTATAAATACCCCACGTATTTTTTCTTGAGTAAGCAAGAATTGAGAGTAATAACTTGTGAAAATGATATTGTAATTCCTTGATAGCTCCCCTTATTTTCTCCAAGTGTAGTTTTTGTTTAAGGGAGAGCTGAGAGAACTGTAAAGATTATCTCCTAAACCTGTGAAGAGGAGAATAGAACTGTAAGAGGGTAATTGATATTTACCTATTGAAATAAGATCAAGAGTAGAAGCTAGTGACCTTAATGGAGGAGGAATTGGGAGTGGAAGTAGGCCACAATGACTAAACCAAATTGGTATGTCTTCTCTTCTCTTCTCTACTATTTAATTGCCTTGCATATTACTTATTCATTATCATCCTATGAACACTCTCAAGTTTAAAGGGTTTTTCAATACAAATTTTATTGAACGAATTCTCAAATCGACAAAGACTTTTCATAAGCACTAATTCACCTCTTAGTGCCGATTCGATCCTAAAAATTAGTATCAGAGCCAAGTTGCTCTCTATTTAGTTTAAAACCCAAGAAAGATGACTTCTGCCAGTAATCAAGAGGGACCTTCTATCACTCATCCTCCCATGTTCAATGGAACAGACTACACGTATTGGAAAACTTGAATAAGAATTTTTCTGCTTTCTATGGATTTCGTTTTGTCGCATATTGTTGAAAGTGGTTTTAAAAAGTCTTCCAAACCAATGAACAAATAGAATGATTTGTAAAAGAAGACTTTCTCTTTGAATACTAAAGCGATGAACACCTTATTTTGTGCTCTTGATAAAAATGAATTTAATCAGGTTTTCATATACGAAACTGTGCACGAAATTTGGCACACACTAGAAGTCACACACGAAGTCACTAGTAGAGTCAAAGAGTCAAAAATTAATCTTTTAGTACATAACTATAAGTTGTTTCATGTGAAACCAAGTGAGACCATTGGAGACATGTACACCCGTTTTACGGATATCGTCAATAGTTTAAAAGCACTAGGTAAAAGTCTTACTAATTTTGAACTTGTTAATAAAATACTAAGACCCCTTCTAAAAAGTTGGGATCCTAAAGTGACGACAATATAAGAATCAAAGGACCTAGATAATTTTCCACTTGAAGAATTTATTCGGTCTTTGATGACCTACGAAATGACATATATAGCATATGATGAACTTGAGAACAATCTTCCAAAGAATATGAAGGATTTAGCATTGAGAACCAAGGGCGAATCCTCAAGTGAAAGTTCAAAGTGATGAGGATAATGACACTGAACTTTTGACAAAAAACTTTAAAAAATCATGAAAATGAACAAAACTCATAAAAATATAAATGAACTAAAAAAGAATAAATAACTTGCTATGAATGCAATCGGCCAGAGCACTTCAAAAGCGATTGTCCTCAACAAAAGAAGAAGAAAACGCTCAAAGCAACTTGGTATGAATCAAGTGCATCTGAAGACGAAGAGCCAACCAAGGAAGAAGTTACGAATTACGCACTAATGACATTTGGCAATGAGTTATGTAACTCAAACAAATCTTCCTTATCTTACGATGAGTTATTAAATACATTTAGTGACTTATTTGATGATTTTAAATTAGTTAGTAAAAGGTATAAATTGTTAAAAAAAATTATCATGCTTCTCTTGCTATTGAATTTAAAAAATTAACAAATAAGCATGATGATTGTATATTAACAGGTACCTAAAATGAAACCTCCTTTCAAGTGATGAGGATAATGACATTGAAATTTTGACAAAAAAACTTAAAAAATTCATGAAAAGGAACAAAACTCATAAAAACAAAAACAAACCTAAACAAAAAAAAAAACTTGCTACGAATGCAATTAGTAGGGCACTTCAAAAGCAAATATCCTCAACAAAAGAAGAAGAAAGTGCTTAAAGCAATTTGAGACTACTCAAGTGCATCCGAAGACTAGGAGCCAACCAATAAGGAAGAAATTTAAATTACATACTAATGGCATTTGGTAATGAGGTATGCAACTCAAACAAATTTTCCTTATCTAATGATGAATTATTAAATACATTTAGTGACTAATTTGATTATTTTAAATTAGTTAGTACAAAGTATAAATTGTAAAAAAGGATCATGCTTCTCTAGCTTGTGAATTTGAAAAATTAAAAAATAAACATGATGATTGTATGTTAGCTCCTTGCACTAAGTGTTAAGAATTAGATACACTTAAGAAAGAAAATATTTTACTATAAAAAATATTAGAAAATTTTGATATAGGTAATAAATCCTTAAACATGATCCTTGCTAATAAGGGTCATGTTCATAGAAAGGAAGGAATTAACTTTGTGAGTGGCACTCAATAGAAGCCGACTATCTTCATTAAAGGACCCATATTATATGTTTCATTTGGAAATAAATATATTTTTTGTCGTAAATTTTGACATTATGCTTTTAGATGTTCATTTAAAAGGCATAGTCCACATAAATTAGTTTGGATTCCTAAAGGAACCGTGAATAACTCAATAACAATAATTAAGATATGTAGATATATTTATGAGGGACCTAAAGTTAAATAGATACCTAAAATAAAACCCCCTTTCAAGTGATGAGGATAATGACATTGAACTTTTAACAAAAAAACTTAAAAAATTCATGAAAAGGAACAAAATTCATAAAAATAAAAATAAATCTAAATAGAATAAAATAACTTGCTACTAATGCAATTGGCAAGGCACTTCAAATGTGAATATCCTCAACAAAAGAACAAGAAAGTGCTCAAAGCAAATTGGGACTACTCACGTGCATCCGAAGACTAGAAATTAAAATTACGCACTAATGGAATTTGGTGATGAGGTATGTAACTGAAATAAATCTTCCTTATCTATGATGAATTATTAAATGCATTTAGTGACTTGTTTAATAATTTTAAATTAGTTAGTAAATAGTATAAATTTTTAAAAAAGGATCATGCACTTGTGAATTTGAAAAATAAAAAAATAAGCATGATGATTGTATGTTAGCTCATTGCACTAAGTGGGAAGAATTAGATACACTTAAGAAAGAAAATATGTTTTACTACAAAAAATATTAGAAAATTTTGAAATAGGTAACAAATCCTTAAACACGATCCTTGCCAATAAATGTCATGTTTATAGAAAGGAAGGAATTGGCTTTGTGAGTAGCACTCAACAAAGGACCCACATTACATGTTTTATCCATAAATAAATATATTTTTTTGTGGTAAATTTTGACATTATGCTTATAGATGTTTATTTAAAAGGCATAGTCCACACAAATTAGTTTGGGTTCCTAAAAGAACTATGAATAACTCAATGCCAATAATTAAGATATGTAGATCTATTTACGAGGGACCCAAAGTTAAATGGGTACCTAAAATAAAATTGACTTTCTTGTAGATATGTTTACAATCAAAAGCTAGAAGTACGAGATAGTATCTTTATAGTGGATGCTCAAGAAATATGATCGGAGATCCAACACACTTCACATAGCTCACTAGTCGAAACAACAATAATGTGTTTCTTGATGATTTCCATATTGCTTTTCATTTGTCAAACAATGATGTAATACTTTTGTATGAAAGACTATGGCATCACACAAATTGAAACTTAAAGGGAATGTTTTTTTTATTTCTCTATCCTATCAAATTTTCAATAAAGGATTAAAAAATCTATTTATGTCATTTTGAATCTCTTGAAAGTGGTTTTGATGATTTGATGATTTGATGATTTGAATTTGAATGAGTTTTATCCAAATCTTACACTTGATACTTGTAATTTTTATATGAATCAAAATTTTTTCATTAATTGATCTTCTATAAGATTTTTTATTATTTAAGAGGAGATTTATCAAAATGATTCATGTCTTTTGGTATTACGAATTAATCTTTCTTGATCTTTTATATAAATATCTTTCATGTTATGATTTTCATATGACTCCTTTGTATTTATGTTTATATATCTTATGTTATGATTAGAACATTGATGCAAAAGAAAGTAAAAGTGCTAGCTTGAATGTTAAATTTAGGCATGTTAAATCTCCCAAATGTATAAATTCTTCTTATACATTTTTTTTATCATTATCTTGATTACTTGATTTTATGACTTGAGTTCCCTTTTTAAATCAAGATCATTTCCTATCATTTCTTCTATTTACAAAAAGAAGCAATTTGTCATAAATGACTTATGATTTTTTGGTATTCATGACTTAATCTTTCATTTTTGATGATTGAAAAATTAATGTAAACTTATCTTTGTTATTAATATTTGTCATGATTTGAAAATTGATGTAAAGGGAAAAGAATTACAACATTGTATTATTCCCTTCTTTTTTACAATGACAATGGGGGAGAAAGAATTTGCTAACTTGCACACTTCAAAGAGAGAAAACTTGCTAGCATGCACATTATAAAGAGAAGCAAAAAGTTGCTATCTCAAGAGAAGCAAAAAAATTTCTTAACTAATATTCTCAAAAACTTGCTTGCGTGCACATTGTAAAGAGAAGCAAAAAGTTGCTATCTCAAAAGTATCAAAAATTTTACTTACTTCACATTTTCAAGAACTTGCTAGCTTGCATATCGCAAAGGGAAGCAAAGAATTTGCTAGCTTACACATATCAAGAAGAAGCAAAATCGCTAGTTTGCACTTATCAAATGAGAAGAAAGAATTTGCAAGTTGCACATTTCAAGAATAGCAAAGATTGCTAACTTTTGCTAGCTTGCATATTGCAAAGGGAAGCAAAGAATTTGCTAGCTTGCATATAGCAAGAAGAAGCAAAATCGCTAGCTTGCACTTCTCATAAGAGAAGAAAGAATTCGCTAGTTGCACATCTCAAGAAGAGCAAAAATTGCTAACTTGTATAACTCAAAACTTTTTGCTAGCTTGCTTATTTTAAAAAATTGCTGCTTACACTTTTCTCCTTTTGTTGATGACAAAGGGGGAGCATATATGAAGATTTAAAATTTGAATCATGCATGCAACGATATATTTTGAAATTATGATTATGCATGATGTATGCAATGATGAAATACTTATAATTTTCTAAATTCAAAGTTTCTATCAATATGACATATTGATAGGGGGACTTTAGTTAAACTCCGTTATCAATTGGTTGCAATCATCAAAACGGGGGAGATTATTGAATCTCAGATTTTGATGATAAAACCATTTGATAAAGTTATGATCTAATATACATATGAAGTGATGCAGGACTAACTTTGTTCTAGGAGACACAAATTGATTAAAGCAAAAAATTATCGGGATGGAGTGGAATACGTTAGAAGATTGGTCAACGTATCGGCATAAGGCTTTGTGCCCCGAGTTCAAAAATCAAGCCAAAAGGATCAGATAATGCACCAAGGAGATTGGATGTTGTGAAGGTCAACATGTTGAGTTGGCAATATGCCACAAGAAAGAACGATGCAACGAAGGGTCGAACGAAGTGCCGAATAAACCAATGACAGACTAGATAATATATGATTCATGCTTTGTAATAATTTATTTAAATTGAAGTAATTTAGAGTTACAATTGAGTTGGCTTTGAATGTAATTATACCAACTCAATTAAGGGGTCATTGGGCCTTAATTGGGGCTGATTTCGGTCTATTGAAAAGCCCATTTTAGTGACCCAAAGTCAGACTAGGTGGTGATATCACCTAGAAGACACAGGCTCCGAGAAGACATGATCTTTGAGAAGATACAGTCTTCTAGACTATGTCAGGTGATGGTACCACCCAAACACAGTCTCCTAGACTGTGTTAGGCGATGGTACCACCTAGGCTGGTAGTACAATCGCCAGTGACCAACATTCAAGGCTATCAGGGGGCGATAGTATTGCCCGTTAATGCCGATGGTACCGTTAGCACCTTAGGAACTCTGATAATTTGAATTTTAGCTCCATTTTGGAGGTCATTTGGGGCTTATGAATACCCTATCCATTCTTGCTTGAGTAAGCAAGAATTAAGAGCAAAAACTTATGAAAACACTGTTGTAATTCCTTGAGAGCTCCCTTTCCTTTCTCTAAGTGTAGTTTGAGAGAGCTGAGAGAAATATAAAGGTTATCTCCTAAACCTGTGAAAAGGAGAATAGAGCTGTAAGAGAGTATTTGATCTTCACCGATTGAAAGTAGATCAAGAGTGAAAGCCGATGACCTCAACTGAAGAGGAATCGAGAGTGGACATAGGTCACGATAATCGAACCACTATAAAATTGGTGTACCTTCTCTTATCCTCTCTTCTATTTAATTACCTTGCATATTGCTTATCCATTATTGTCCTACGAATGCTCTCAAGCTTAAAGGGCTTTTCTTATACAAGTTTTATTAAATGAATTCTCAAATCGACAAAGATGTTTCATTAGCACTAATTCACCACCCCCCACAGTCTTATTGTTGATTTAATCCTAACAATGGTCATTAATGGATGAATTCTAACCTGTGATAGCAAGTGTTCAAAGATCAAACTAATTATATATAGCCAAGAATTGCTAGTGGATTTCTTTTTTATACCCTTAGAAGATTTCGAAGTAGTGCTTGGAATTGAATGGCTATCAACCTTGGGTGATGTCTCTTGGAATTTTTCTAAACTAATTATAAAGTTTTTTTATCAATGGAAAGCAAGAGAACCTCAAGAGAAGACATTGGTGGGCAACGACGGAGGCAACATCAAAAGTAATTGTGGAAATTGCTTGGGAATGTGGAGGCGGCTGAGATGGCTACAAGGTAGCAGGAACGCGGCTTTGATACCAGATGATAGAATCCCAAAATGAGCTCTATAGATTTTGATCCTTGAGGGGGATCAACCCTTGGAACGCTATAAGGGTTCCTCCCTCCTAGACTCGGCATAAGGCTGAAATAAAATTGATAATTACTTGATAAAAGAGAGGGGGCAGCTACATCATTATATAGGGTTGCAAACCCTAGCCCATGGGGTGCTTGCCTAACTAAAATTATCCTTTTGCCCCTTCTATAGTCTACTTATTTTAGAGGGAACAAGTGGCAGCTAGGTTGGCTCTATAGCCGACCTAAGCAGGGGGAAACCCTGGCCGACTAGCCCAGTAAAGGGGGTGACGGCCACTAAGCTGTAAGGGCACAAAATAAACACTAGCTACACTTCTTTATAGGATAGAAGTGACTATGTGAGGTTTTAGTACAATCTCACAAGGTTCTTATTGATTACTTCTAAGTGATTAGGACTCAACCCAGCTGGAGTCCTATCAAACCCGCCCTCTTAAAATCATTCTTATCCTCAAGGCTGAGGTTCCATGAACTCGGGGAATCGAGTCTTCAACTCCTCAGATGATTCTCATGCTCTCATTAACTGAACTTTGGCCTCCTCATCAGTTGGGAAGTTAGTTGGAAGGATTTGGGCTGAGTCATCTTCTTTAAATTTTCATTTGAGGTGGGATACTTGGCGGATCAACTGTAATCTTGATCTGCATGTGGCCGTTATGCGTGTGGCTGTTATGCGTATGGAATGTAGTTTTCGAAACATCTTCAGTGCATACCCTAACCAGAACGGAGATCCAATTTAGTGAAGACTTGGGCTCCTTTTAATTCATCCATGAGCTCATCTATAACTGGTATAGGATATTTGTCATTGATGGTGATAGCGTTTAAGGCTCGATAATCAATGCACATTCGCCATGTACCATCCTTCTTGTGCACTAGCAACACCGGTGAAGAGTAAGGGCTGCAACTTGGTCGAATCACCCCAGTGTCAAGCATCTCCTTGATGATATTCTCAATCTTATCCTTCTGCAAGTGAGGGTAGTGGTACATATGCAAATTTACTGGATGTTTGCTCGGCAGAATAGAAATACGATGGTCATGCAGCCGATTAGGGGGCAACCCGCGCGGCTCCGTGAAAACATATGTGAATTCGTCCAGCAAGAGGGCAAGCTTAGGATCTGAGTTTTTTTATGTTCTCCCCCTTAGATGGCTATTGGATATGCATCAAGAATCCACCATATGTTATGTGCAAAACTCTCTCCATTCGTTGCGACGAAACGGTGGAAATTTGGCTCCTGCACTTGCCTCATAACGTGACCTATCTCCCTTTGTAATAAAATTTCATGATTAATTTAGAAAAATTTCAGGAGATATCACCTAGTATTGTGAGCCATTCGATCCTGAGTACGCTTCATAATCATCAATGGGTAGGAGGAAGAAATTAGCTACCACTTCTTGGTCTTGGAGGAGTAGTTTCACCCGCAGGCACCGTTGGTCGCAATTGAAGATTCGGCCATCAATGACCTTTTTTACATCAAACTTGTTGCAACCTTTGATTTGAAGCACCAAACATGCAACAACCTTACTATTGAGGAAGTTATTTGTGCTGCCCGTGTTGATGAGAACAATGATGGGCTATTGTTTTAGAAGTCCTCCAACTTTCATCATCTGCGGATTGGAGTAACTGGCCAATGCATGCAATGCGTAGTCGGTCGGTTGGGACTCTTCCTCCATGGCTTCTTCTTCAGGTTTAAGGGCTTCTTTAGATGTTTCATAGTCCTCATCCTCCGCTGATTCAATCACGAGGAGCCGGCCCTTTTTGCAGCGATGTTCGTGGCTCCATGGTTCCTCGCAATGCCAACACAACCCCTTGGCCGATCGTTCGTGAAGCTCATCTCTTGTCAATTTTTTTGATGCTGGGGCTTGGATGGCAGTAGAGGGGGCAGTAGGCCTTAGCATGGATGGTCGGGGAGCGACCCTTGTCTTTCATACCTCATGGTTTAATTGTTCGTCCTGGATACGAGCGAAGGAATTCACCGCTATAAGTGTGTACAGTTGCCGCGCCTTTACATCTCCTCATATCTCTGGCTTTAGGCCCTCAATAAAAGTACCTAAAAGTTGTTTCTTAGACCAATTCTCAGTTTATTTGGTATTCTTGTATTGTAGAGGTTTGATGAATCTTTGCCAATTGTCCGTCGATGTTGTCGAAATCGGTTGGTCCGAAGCGGTTTAGTAGTCCTTCCTTGAATCGCTGCCAAGAGAGTCCTCCATGGGTGTGTTCAAACCAATTGAACCACTGAATAGCATCTCCCTTGAGGTGTATGGTAGCAATCTCCACCCGTGTAGCGTCGGCGGTTTGGTAGAACCAAAAAAAGTGCTCCCCGCATGAGATCCATCTGATCGGGTCTCCTTCTCATCTTGGGAAGTCAACCTTCATGTGTGGATTGTTGGGATCAGAGGTGATGTGTCCATGCTCTTGAGGATTGTCTCGCCGATATGAAGTCTCTCCATGGTGTGACTTCCTCGGGCTTGATGGTCGGCCTATGCTAAATTCGACAAAAATTGATCGCATCTTCTCCTCCATGCGGCTTTCAAAGGCTTCGAACTTGGAGTTGATGGTCTCCTCTGATGCCACGGTGTATGCCTCTAGATCTATAATATTGATATCTCTCTTTTGTTGTCATGTTAGTGGCATGAGAATTTAGCTACATCATTATCTAGGGTTGCAAACCCTAGCCCATGGGATGTTTGCCTAACTAAAATTACTCTTTTACCTCTTCTATAGCCTACTTGCCTTAGAAGGAACAGGTGGCGGCTAGGTTGGCTCTATAACCGACCTAAGTAGGGGGAAACCCTGGCCGACTAGCCGAGTAAAGGGGGCGGCGGCCACTAAGCCCTAAGGCCCCAAAATAAACCCTAGTCACACTTCTTTATAGGATAAAAATGACTATGTGGGATTTTATTACAATCTCACAAGGTTCTTATTGATTACTTCTAAGTGATTAGGACTCAACCCTGTTGGAGTCCTATCAAATGACTACTACACTAGAAGGTCAACCCATTGCTTACACTATCACAAAGTTGAGACCCTACTTACTTGATGAGTGGGATGTGATACAATATATATATCCTGTGACTCAAGTGCTAAAAGGGAAGATATCATAGTTTGACTTGCTTAACCTTGAGGACAAGGTTGATTTGAAGGAGGGAGGAATTGTTATAAACCCATAAATTTTTAAATTTTTGAGTCATGTTTTTTAGTTATGTTTCTATGAGTTTGTTAATCGAATAGGAGTCAGTTAAGAGTTTATCTAAAATTTACTATTTAATTAGGAGTCCAATTCCTAATAGACTCTAGGGTGGAAGAGTCCAAGTCCTGAGGGACTCTATAAATATGGGTGCAACTACTTCATCAAGGAAATATTATTTTAGCCATTTGGCAAACCCTAAGAGGTTGATCCCCTCGAAGTGATCTTTATCCCTTTTTAACTCTCTTCTACGATGGAATCCCTAGGGGTTCTTGTCATGTACCTAATGAGATGCTATCTACGAATTATTGTACCATTGCCTTGTATTTTAATACCAAGTTTGTCTGAAACTATCCTCACTTGCCATGGATATGTTAGTCACTTGCTGAGCTTTGTAGCTCACCACATTGCTATATAATTTTTTCTAGTTAGCTTGTCACTCACTGAAATGTTTGAATTGAGTTGAGGCATGTTAGGACCCTAGTTGAGTCGGGTCCTAATCGATTAAGTTGAGTCCTTAAATTGGGTCATGTTAGCCGGCCTAGACCTGACATTAGGTCACCTATGAGTAGATTTGAGTCTATTGTAATAAATCAGCCCAAATCCTAGTAGGATTAGGATTCGACTAAACTAGAATTTGGTTAGGAGTCGGAGTTGGATTCGGGTTGGGTCAACCAAGTCAAGCTTGTATCAACTTAATTGACTACCCATCTTGATGAGGGGAAGTCAGCTAGGGCTAAGAGGAGGTTGGCTAGGGTTAGAGAGGAAGAGTTTCATTTAGTTAGAACTCTCTTTAAGATTGATTAGGAGTTGGAGTCTTGATTTAATTGAAGTATGAGTCCTATTAAGATTAGGGTTCTGAGACCCTATATAAACACTTATAGCCACACTTTTTAATCATGAATAGATCAATATTTCTTCTGCTCTTATAACCGAATACCAAGGAGGGAGGATGATAGGACTCCAGCAAGGTTGAGTCCTAATCATCTAAGTACTAGTCAATAAAAATCCTGTTAGATTATAATAAAGCCACTTCTATCTTATAAAGGAGTATGGCTAGGGTCTAGATTAACCCTTAGGGCTTAGTAGCCACCACACCCCTTACTGAGTTGGTCTGCTAGGGTTTCCCCCTGCTTAGGTCGGCTATAGAGACATTTAGCCGCCTCTTGTTCCTATTAAGGCAGGTTAGCTATAGGAGGGGCAAAGGGATAATTCTATTTAGGCAAGCACCCCCTTAGGCTAGGGTTTTGATCCCTATTTAAATACGTAGGCACCCCCCCCCCCCCCCCCCTCTTGAATCAAGCAATTATCAATTTTATTTCAGCCTTGTGCTGAGTCTAGGAGGGAGGAACCCCTATAGCGTTCCAAGGGTTGATCCCCCTCAAGGATCAAAATCTATATAGCTCCTTTTGGGGTTCTATCATCTGGTATTAGAGCAACGATCTTGCTACCCCTGTAGTCATCTCAGCCGCCTCCACCTTCCCAAGCAATTCCCATAATTGCTATGACACACGCCTCTACCTTCCACCCCAACCGCAGATCAAATCAGTCTACCGCTACCCCCTGCGTTTGATCTAAAAATTTGGTATTTTTTTTATCATCCACGCCTCTTCAATACTACAAGATTCCTTACTTTACACATTGAAGATTTTTCCCAAATTTTATCTGCTGCAAATTTCGTTTGTTGCAAACATTATCATTGTTACGAAGGTGCAACGCTACAGAAAATTTCAGCCGTGTTTTTGCCTCTTGAAACCAGCTTATTCCTTCTCCTTTCTGGCTGAATTTTTTACACAATTCTCAAGATCAAGTTGGCTTTCATCTTGATTTGATTTCTCAAAAGAACTCCTTCTCGAACTGGTTTTCTTGTGCAATCTTTAACCATCACGCAGTTCTGGAATTTTACGACAAAGGAATCTGTCTTTCATCTTTTGCCCTATTTCCCTACTGTTATGCTGCCAAAATTTCATCAAACTTTTTACTGGTATTAACAACATCTGAACCAAGGGTTTCTGCATAATTTCCTTGAACTTTCCTCTGGAATTTACGTCAAGAAGTCATCATTTCTCCGACATAAAACCGGTTCAGCAGGACAGCACATCGCAGCACTTTTTTTCGCCGAATTCTATCAGATTTGAGTGCTATTTTTTGTGAGATTTTTTACTCTCTTTTCCTCATCTCAAAATCCTACCATCCTCACAAAAAAACTTCAAAACCCTACCCTAAACCAAAACCAAACAGCCCCCCAAATCTGCCCTAAACCGCAGTCTACTTCCATCCAAATCGAAACCAAACAGCCCCCCAAATCTGCTCAAAACCAAGGGTTTTTTGCATAATTTCCTTAAACTTTCCTCTGGAATTTATGTTGAGAAGTCATCGTTTCTCTGACGCAAAAACCGGTTCAGCAGGACAGCACATCGCAGCACTTCTTTTCACCGAATTCTATCAGATTTGAGTGCTATTTTTTGTGGGATTTCATACTCTCTTTTCCTCATCTCCAAACCCTACCATCCTCACCAAAAACCCTTCCAAATATTACCCTAAACCGAATCCAAACAGCCCCCAAAATCAGCCACCCAAATCAGCCTACTTCCTTATTGATCCACTTACCTTTTTAGCCAACTTTCCTTACCGAGACACCTACCTTTGCTGTCATCTATCCTGGATCTAAAATCTATTTTTCTAACCTTCATCTATTACTATCATAGCTCTAAAATCACACCAATTCATAGCCTAAACTCTACAAAATTGCAGCCTCAAATCTGCCCTAAACCGCAGCCTACTTCCATCCAAACCAATTCACCTTCCAACCGGTCACTCCCTTCTCCAAAATTCCCATGCCACTAACCCGACAACAGAAAAAAGATCTTAATATTACAGATCTAGAGGCATATACTATGGCATCAGAGGAGGCTATCGATGCAAAGCTTGAAGCCTTTGAAAACTGCATGGAAGAGAAGATGTGATCCCTTTTCGTCGAATTCAGCATTGGCCGACCGTTGAGCCCGAGGAAATCATAATATGGAGAAACTTCAGATCGGCAAGATGATCCTCAAGAACATGGCCACATCACCTCTGATCTTAATAATCCATGCATGAAGGTTGACTTCCCTAGATGGGAACAAGGAGACCCGATCGGGTGGATCTCCCGCGCGGAGTGCTATTTTCGGTTCTACCAAACCGCCGATGCCACACGGGTGGAGATTGCTGCCATCCACCTCGAGGGAGATGCTATTCAGTGGTTTAATTAGTTTGAGGACACCCATAGAGGTCTCTCTTGGCAGTGATTCAAGGAAGGACTACTAAACCGCTTCGGACCAACCGATTTCGACAACATCGACGGACAATTGGCAAAGATTCGTCAAACCGCTACAATACAAGAATACCAAACAAGGTTTGAGCGTTTATCTAACCAAACTAAAAATTGGTCTGAGAAACAACTTTTGGGTACTTTTATCGAGGGCCTAAAGCTAGAGATCCGAGGAGAAGTAAAGGCATGGCAACCATACACTCTTATGGCGACGATTTCCATCGCGCGTATCCAGGAAGAACAATTGAACCACGAGGTACGAAGGACAAGGGTCGCTCCCCGACTAGCCATGCTAAGGCCTACTGCCCCCTCTACTGCTATCCAAGCCACTGCACCAAAAAAGTTGACAAGAGACGAGCATCGGAAACAATCGGCCAAGGGGTTGTGTTGGCATTACGACGAACCGTGGAGCCGTGAACATTGCTGCAAAAAGGGTCGGCTCCTCATGATTCAACCAATGGAGGATGAGGACAATAAAACATCTGAAGAAGCCCTTGAACCTAAAGAAGAAGCCATGGAGGAAGAGTCCCAACCGGTCGACTACGTAGTGCACGCATTAGTCGGCTACTCCAACCCGCAGATGATGAAAGTTGGAGGACTTCTAAAATAGCAACCCATCACCGTTCTCATCAACACGGGCAGCACCAATAACTTCCTCAACAATAAGGTTACTGCACATTTGGCTCTTCAAATTGAAGGCTGCAACAAGTTTGACGTAAAGGTCGCCGACAGCCAAATCTTCAATTGTGACCAATGGTGCCTGCGGGTGAAACTACTCCTCCAAGACCAATAAGTGGTAGCTGGTTTCTTCCTCCTACCCATTGATGATTATGAAGTTGTACTTGGGATCTAATGGCTCATAACACTATGTGATATCTCCTGGAATTTTTTTAAATTAATCATGAAATTTTATTGCAAAGGGAGACAGGTCACGTTACGAGGCAAGTGCGGGAGCCAAATTTCCACCATTTCGTCGCAACAAATGGAGAAAGTTTTACACAAAGCATATAGTGGATTCTTGATGCATATTCAACAACCATCTATGGGGGAGAATGTACAAAACTCAGATCCTAAGCTTGCCATTTACTTGAACAAATTCGTAGATGTTTTCTTGGAGCCGCGCGGGCTTGCCCCTATCCGGCCGCATGACCACCGCATTCCTATTTTGCCAGGCAAACCTTTAGAAAATTTACAACTGTACCATTATCCTCACTTGTAGAAAGACAAGATCGAGAACATAGTTAAAGAGATGCTTGACACCGGGGTGATTCGACAGAGTTGTAGCCCTTACTCCTCACCGGTGTTGCTAGTGCGCAAGAAAGATAGTACGTGGATGATGTGCGTTGACTACCGGACTTTAAATGCCATCAACATCAAGGATAAATATCCTATCCCATTCATAGATGAACTCTTGGATGAATTAAAAGGAGCTCAAGTTTTCACTAAATTGAATCTCCGATCTGGATACCATCAGATTCGGGTATGCATTGAAGATATTCTGAAAACTGCATTCCACACGCATAACAGCCACTACGAGTTTCTGGTAATGCCTTTCGGACTTACAAATGCTCCTTCTACTTTCCAAAGCCTGATGAATGACATCTTTTGGAGTTTTCTACACAAGTTCATATTGGTATTCTTTGATGATATTCTCATTTATAGCCCTACACTTGATATACATTTTCAGCACTTACGAACTGTTCTAATGATTCTTTGGGAGAATACTCTTTATGTTAAATAGTCAAAGTATGGCTTCTTACAGCATAAAGTTGAGTATCTTGGGCATATTAAATCAGAGGATGGAGTGGCAGTGGGCCCGACAAAGATCGAGGTAATGCAAGGATGGCTTAGACCTACAAACGTACAATCACTAAGATTTTCTTGGACTCACGGGCTACTACCAAAATTTTGTGAAAGATTATGGCAAGATCAGTGCCCCACTCTTGTCCTTACTAAAGAAAGACTCTTTGTGGTCGGATAAAGCCTCTGCACCCTTCGAACGACTCAAGGTAGCCGTGACGATGACGTCGATCCTAGCACTGCCCGATTTCGGTCGCACTTTTGTCATTGAGGCCGATGCATCAGGAGTTGAAATTGGGGCTATTCTTATGCAAGATGGTCGATTCCTAATTTACACCGAAGCTTCCCCCACACTCCATACGAGGTTCTTACAGGAGATACTAATTACTACCAAATTTAAAATATTGTTGGATATAGGTCCATGACACGAAAAAGGAGTAAAAGTAGAAGAATTGCAATCCATGCTCACGCCAGATTAGGCTCTCATCATCATGAATCATACCAAAGGGCAGTCACCATTCTATAAGAAAGATTGGCTATCACTAAAGACTAATCATATGGCAGCACATGCAAAAAAGAAACGGCCTCCCAACAAACTTCAGAATGGATGAAAAATTGAAGATCGAGTTTTTCTACACCTCCAGCCCGATCAGTAGGAAACTCGATCCTTAATGAAGTGGTCTCCCTATTTTTTTGGGCCTTGCAAAATTAAGGATCACATTGGGGCCCTAACCTGGAGATCAAATTCCCGCACTAGATCAAGATTATAGTTGATCCGCCAGGTATCCCACCTCAAATGAAAATTTAAAATAGATGACTCAACCCAAATCATTTCAACTAACACCCCAGCTGATGAGGAGGCCAAAGTGTAGTTAATGATAGTATGGGAGCCACATGAGGAGTTAAAGATCCAATTTCCAGAGTTTATGGACCCTCAGCCTTAAGGACAAGGCTGATCTAAAAAGGACGGACTTGATAGGACTCTAGTAGGGTTGAGTCCTAATCATCTTAGTACTAGTCAATAAAAACCATGTTATATTATAATAAAGCTACTTCTATCTTATAAAGGAGTATGGCTAGGGTCCAGATTAGCCCTTAAGGCTTAGTAGCTGCCACACCCCTTACTGAGTTGGTCGGCTAGGGTTTCCCCCTGCTTAGGTCGGCTATAGAGCCACTTAGCCGCCTCCTGTTCCTATTAATGCAGGTTGGCTATAGGAGGGGCAAAGGGATAATTTTACTTAGGCAAGCACCTCCTTAGGCTAGGGTTTTGATCCATATTTAAAGATGTAGTCGGGCCCCCTCTTGAATCAAGCAATTATTAATTTTATTTCAGCCTTGTGCCGAGTCTAGGAGGGAGGAACCTCTATAGCGTTCCAAGGGTTGATCCCCCTCAAGGATCAAAATCTATATAGCTCCTTCTAGGGTTCCATCAGAGGAACTCCTATAGAGTTCCAAGGAGGCTGATCTACTTCAGAGATCAATACGAGCTTAGAATCCTACGGGGTTTTAACACTTGGTATCAGAGCCACGTTCTTGGCACCTCACTACTCTTCCACCTTAGCCGCTACCATCCAATCGCCCATCATTTTCCTAAGCAATTCTCATAATTGCTAATCTCGTCGCTGACTCACCATCATTACCCCTGCCACAGATCCTCCATCTACTATGCCACCATCAAAATTGCATCAGGTTCTAGTACTTACCTTCCTACTGCTACAATTTATTTACCCAAAAATAAAAAAAATAGTTGCATCTACCAATGTTACAACCCTTACATCCATCTATCTTGCTGAAAAAATTGTTGGTCGAAAAAAAAAACTGCTACAACGATCTTTCGACGTTGACACAAAATTTCAGCCGAATACTATCTTCTTGCCGATAGCTTGCTTTCATACTCTTTTTCATATTTTACATCGGCATGGCTTTCATCATTATCTACCCCTTGCTATTATATATTGCCTATTCCTTATATTGCTACAAAAAAATTGCTCGCTGCATAATCCTTCCATCGCAAAGTTTTCATCTTTACGACGAAAGTTGTCTGCAAAATTTCAGCTGCATTAGTGTTATTGAATCTATGATCTTCCTGTCGACAACTTACTGCTATATTCATCTTTATATTTTATGTCGGCTTGGCTTTCCTTACCAGTGGATTCTCCCCGAATTCTTATTTTAATCTTTGATGAACAGCTAAAAACTTTTCATCGAACTGCTATTATTCAACGTAAAATTCTGCTACTGCATCTGTTGCATCCGATCTTACTACCATCTTGCTGCCATCTTGCTATCATATTTACAACCATCTATATTGCTGATATCCTTGTTGATTTTGTGCTACCATATTCCTCAAAATACTGCTGCAATATTGCTGAAACTTTCATCGTAAAACTATTGTCTTTCGAAGAAAAATTCTACTACCAATCTTTTCGGTGTTTCTTGCTGCATACACGTCTGATCTCTACTGAATTTGTTGCTGCCACCCACATCAACCCTAAGGGACCTCTCTAGCCTGAAGATATAGCCATCATATCCCACTTTTAATCTCTACATTCAACCCAAATAGCAGTGCAAACTACAGTCCAAACAGCAGCCTATTGCAACCTTGTTCCTGGGCATTTCTTGCCACAACAACACCAAATCAGTTGCTGCCCCAACAGCAACCCTACACCTTCCTTCCCAGCCTCAAACCACTACCACTGAAATCCTTTCTAGCCTCCACAACACCCTCAGACCGTAGCACCAACAGCAACCTAAACCGTAAACTATCAATCCAAAATCGCAACCTTGATTCATCTCCCTTTCAACCACCAATCCCTACCAAACCGGTTGCTGCCATCAATAGCAACCCTAAGCCACCCCCTCTAACCCTAAACCTCTGTCACTAAAACCCCCTATATGACCCCTATAGTAGCTCCAAACCATAGCCCCAACAGCAACAAAAAAATAACATATCAACCATAAATCGCAGCCATCTCCTATGATCTATCATTTCTTTTGGTCACCTAGCCATCCAACCAATCCCTACCCTTAACCAGATAGCAAAGGGAGGACCTCGACATTACAGATCTGGAGTCTTACACCATGGCATCGGTAGATCTGATCGGTGTCAAGTTGGAAGCCTTCGAGATGCGTATGGAGGACAAACTATGTGCTCTCTTCGTAGAGTTTAGATTGGGCCAATCACCGAGCTCAAGAAGATCACAGTGTGGCGAGAGTCCCGATCGCAAGAAGAACCAACTAGAGAAAGAAGAACAAGCGACAGACTCATTGTATCCATGCATACTTCCCTCGATGGGAAGATGGAGACCCAACCGGGTGGATTTCACACGCAGAGCGGTACTTCCGCTATCACAGGACCCTGGAGGCTTCTATGGTCGATATTGCTACCATCTATCTAGAAAGAGAAGTTATTCAGTAGTATGATTGGTACAAACACACCCACTGAGTCCTCACATGGAGACAATTCAGGAGCGGACTACTAATCCACTTTAGACCGACAGAGTACGAGAACACGAACAACCAACTCGTGAAGATTCATCAAACCTCAACAGTTTAAGAATATCAAACCAGGTTTGAGCATCTTTCAAATCAAACTCAAGATTAGTCTGAAAAGCAGTTGTTAGGGATGTTCATTGAAGGATTAAAGCTGGAGATCATATGCGAAGTCAAGGTACGACAATCATATATATTGAGGGCTGTCATCTCCTTCGCTCGTATCCATGAGGAACGACTGAACAATGATGCCTGAAGGACCAAGATCATAAACTGATTAGCAACCATCAAGCCTTCAACCTCCCCTACTGCCAACTGAACCTCTTAGCCCAACGAACTTACCCGAGAAGAACTCCAAGAAAGATCGGCGAAAGGGCTTTGTTGGCACTGCGACGAACCATAGAGTAGAGATCACCGCTGCAAAAGGGGAAAGCTTTGGTGATTGAACCGATCGAGGATCCATAACCTGAGGACGTAGATCCCAAACTTGAGAGGAAAGATGCGAAGGAAGAACCGAAGCTGACTATCAGCACCATACATGCCCTAGTCGGCTACACCAACCCGCAATCCATAAAGGTCAACGGATTCCTCAAACACCAACCAATTACCATTTTTATCGACACTAGAAGCACCAATAATTTTATGGACAACAAGGATGCTGCTTGATTAACGCTCCAGATTAAAGATTTCAGTAGGATCGATGTAAAAATCGTAGATGGCCGAATCCTCAACTGCAATCGAAAGTGCCCTCGGGTGAAACTAGTTTTGGACGGCAAAGAAATCACCATGGACTTCTTCCTCCTACCACTTGATGATTATGAAGCAGTGCTCGGCGTCGAATGGCTGTCCAATCTAGGTGATGTTTATTAGAATTTTTTCAGCACCCTCTCCATGCGTTGCGTAGAAACAATCGATACTTCGCCCCCATGCTTTCCTCATAAGATCACCTATTTCCCATGCTTTCCAAGGACTGCACAAATCGCATATCCGAAGATTGTTTTTTTTTTCGAGTCCTTTGAGGAAACAAAGTTAGTAAGCCTTTATGCAACTATGATTGCCTGATCACATCGGTGACATTCCTTCGATACCGTTTCTATTGTGCCCATGCTTCAGACTATCAAGGACGCTGAACATCTTATCTTTCTCGGACATGCCTTGGATGTCTAGCATCAATGTAGAAAATTATTTTATTTAATCTTGAATGGAAGTACTTTGATGGAGTTGTCTTAGCTTTCTTCTTTCGATAAACTCTGTGGTTTAGGGTAGGAACTGAGTTCTCAACTCTTGCTTCATGTCCTCTCACATGTCCACTTGACATAGACCTTATGCGATCATTTTTCAGCATGTTTGCCACTAAAGTTTTGCATCCCTATTTAAATACATGGTTGCTATCAAAACTTTGGTATCTTCATAATCGGGTCTCGTAGCTTGAAAGTAATGTTTAATATTAAACAAGAAATTCTCAAGCTTCTTTGCATCCCTAACACCACCTTAGCAATGCGGCTCGGGTGCTCTCAAGTTTTATGGCAGAGTAACGTGGGTGTTGCTCTCCCCCTCTCTGTAAGTAATGTCACCATAGATGTGAGTTCTGCCACGACTTCTTGCAAATGTTGCATGGAGTCTTTGGTGTCTTCCATTAATTGATCGACTAGGGGCTCAACTTTGTAAATCTGAGATTTAGCTTCTTCTTGCGAGTTTTCTGACCCAAGAAGCTTTAATTGGCCTTAATAGAGTTCCTCCAAACACGCTTCAAGAATGTTAAGGTGGATTTTCACAACTGTATATCTCTCCTTATGGCTTCTTTTCCTGGTTGGAGCTCTAGATTATGCCTCCTCTACACATGGAGAATAGCTAACTTCTTATTCATCTTGTTTGCTATCAAGCTCCTCTTGAGCAGCTCCAACAGCTTGAGAGTGAGTTTACACTTATAGCCCACCTACAGTTGCATGGGGCAATAGTCTGGCTTGCCTTATCTTGCTCGATTCTGATGATGCTTTATCATGACGAGATTGCAAAAAAAATTTGTTATTTGCTCAAATTGCTCACCCGCTTTGATACCACAATGTCACATACTTAGTTGAAGTTGCTTATGTCATGAAACATCTTTGCGCTAATGTCATGAACTTAGCTGGGATTACCTAAGTCATGAGATGACCTTATAGTATCCATCCATAAGCCTAGTTGCAACCTTGCTCAGGTCCTGTACTGTTGAATATTGGATTTTCAATTGATAGGTTATTGATCTAACAGTATTGTTAGAATTGATTGATGCAGGATTAATTACGATAGAATGATTATTACAATCAGGATTGGCTAAGGTCAAGTCCATGCATCGGGTCGATGCGGTTGGGAACTTGCTAAGAGTGTGTCGGGAGCTCGCCGAGGGTATCGGGAGTTTGCCAAAAGAAGACCGAGACTCGTCGAAAGATTGTCGGGGGTAGCCGAAAAACTTGTCAGGAGTTAGGATGATCTTGTAATGGATGTTTGGCAATTATGATTGTATTTAATTAAGTCATAATTAGCATCGTGCAGGAGTAACTATGACAGGAGCAATGGAGTTATAACCAGATGATGGGCCAAGATCAAGCTTGAGCATCGGGCCAGGGTTCAGATGATGTAGTGGGATCTCGTCGGAGTTCGCTAGGAGATTCGTCGAAGGGATCAGGAAGCTCATTGGGAACACACTGGGAGATCGCTGGAAAAAGACTGGAAGACTCGTCGCAAGAAGGTCATAGGCTGCCGGATTGGCGGGAGTTAGGTCTTGGTTTAGCTTGTTGGTAACTAAGTGTTGTAATCATTGAGTCGTAGTTAGGAATTGAGTCCTAATTGAGTTGGATTTGGATGAAATCCAAATCAACTCAATAAGGCAACCGAGTCCACTATAGGGTTTGGTTGAGCTCAATTAGTTGACTGTGAAAAGGGCATATTGATTAGTTTGAATGTGAGCAAACAGATAAGTCCCAACGTCTCGTGAAGAGGCAAATTTACAAGCAATTCAGCAAATACTCAATGTGTAAGAGAGAAAAGAGAGAAAAAGAAAATAAGGACTTAAAAGACAAAACAAATAGTCGTAAGTCTGCAAAAGACTAGTCACTAGGTGTAGGGCACGATAGTAAGTTCCCATCATTATAAAATCCAATCAACACCCAACACTAAAACCCATATCCAGCTAGGTGGCCCCTAGAGGTTTATAGGGTGCTGAGATGGCTGACGTTTTACACTACAGAAAATAAGTCATTGCACATAAAAATGGAGCCATTTTTGGGGTAGTTTTGCCTAGCGTGGTGAGAATCGCTCTGTAGTATTGTGATTTGTTCTTGCTTATAATTTTAAGTAAAAGCAACAAAACCAAGGCAAAACATGCTACCAAGCATCTGTACAAGCACACTAAAGCGACGAATGATCCACTGACGAAGATGTTGCAGGTGCATAATGATTAATCATGAGAGCAAGTTGAGTCGCTTTAGTTTCTTCATCAAATATTTTATTGAGATAAGGTACATATGCCTCAAAGTTTGACTTTGGCACTATACAGGTTGAGTTTGCTCCATTAGAATGAGGGACCCATGGAATGACATGATCCCCTCTTGCCTTTACAAGAGTTTATTCCTCCACTCCACATTCTCTATCAACTCCCTACAACTTGGGCACTTCATTAAGTTCTACCCAAAGTTGCTCCACTCTTCAATTTATATTGAGTTGATGGTGGCCCTTGCGCACACCATTCCATGGGTTAGCCTTCCGTTGAGTTTGATCCCTACGTCAAAATCTAAGAGCACCTTCATTTGGTATTGCCTTAGGCTGCTCCCCCACTTGATCTCATAATGCATCCACCAACACATTACCTCATGCGAGATTATGTGATGATGCCTTATTGCTCGTTCGGTCTATTGAGCTTTATAGAGTTGTTGTCCTGAGATATCCCTCATCATGTGTAGTCTGTTGCACATGATTCTCCATTTAGAGAATCGGGACTTATCCCTTATAGATATTTATCCTATTGGAGTAACTTTTATATTTGTATCCTTCCCTCTAGAAGTTAAGGAGACTACCATCCCCTTGGATTACTTTGCCTTACTGAATGAACTATGGACTGTTTCGCTCTCACGTAATGCTAGATTATGACTCTTTGTCAATATAAATCCTACTACGCCCTTTAAGGCCTAGCAACATGCTAAACTTGTTGCACACTTCAGCCTCCTACGGATGTATCCTTCTCATGCTGAAGAGAAAGTTTTAGTGTTCCATGATGTCAAGTTTCAGTCATCTTAGGATGGCTATGGATAATCCATCGTCCACATATAAGCCCTTGCATGAGTATCAAGTTCTTCGAGTTAGCAATTTCCCTCACCTCTGTGAGCTTTGCACAACTCTTTCAATCAACCTTTATACGCTATATGTTCTTCCCAGCTTGCTTGTCCTCATGGTGCCTCTTGTGCAAAGGGTTAGTCATTCCTCTAAATATCAATCTTGAATGTTCGCTTCTCTGAGTGGTTCCTTTCCCTACATCTCAACACTTGTTTGCCCTTAAATGATCATGCATGTTGGCTGCTCTCAACGCAGCTCTACTAAGCTTCCCACATTTGCATGCTAAGTATTTCTAATTATGTTTATCCCACTTTGATACTGTTTGTCATGGACTTATTTGGTTTTGCCTAAGTCATACGGTACCTTTGCGTGTCCGTTTGCAAAAGGTCAGCCTTCTTAAAACCTCTCATGATTTCTTAAGGATCGATAAAAGAGAACATGGATTTGAGAAAGTATTTAACTCAAAATTCACAAGCAGTCATTTCAGCAAACACTTAATAGATAATGCAAATTATAAACATAGACTTTGCAAGCTCTGAATAGTTGCACAACAAAGGGTCCAAGGTGGTTCGCCATAGCCAAGTGTTCCTATAAGTGCCCACATGGCACTACTACGAAACAAGATAGCGGCCCATCTAACCATGTGCCACCCGGGTAGCTCTTGGGTGTTGTGTTGGCCAACATTCCGCATCACTTTATGGAGCCAAAAAACCCTCAAAATGACTACATGGATGATTTGTTTCTATGGAATTTTGCCTTTGTGCAATGACTATACACAACATATGTTCACAAGCCTAAAATAACCATAAAAGTCAACCAAAATGAGACTACCAAGCCTACTACAAGCCCCCTACATAATGTGTAAAGCACGAACAAAATCGAAAGACACAGACATACACGAACATTACATCGAACACCTTGTTTGCAACTTTGTCTATAACACCAAGGGTACCAACTAGGGAGTCCCCCTTTTGTCATTCATTCAAAATGGAAGATATAGTGCTAACTGATTATCAGAATCTAGGATTATGGCTAAAGAGCCTCAAACGAGGGGCTTCATGCCAACCTCGATCTACTTGTAAATTAAGAGTCAGGGTTCATCTCTTTAACTTAGTTTACAAAAGAGTTATGGCAAAGATCATCAATTGCAAGGTACAATCTTTGTGCCTCGGTGATGGGGACTTGGTCCTTCGAAAATCTAAATTCAATAATCAATTGCACTCTCAAGGGAAACTAGCATCGACCTGGGAAGGGTCCTAGTAAGTTGCCAAGGAGGTCCAATCTAAAGCCTCCCAATTGCAAACTTTGGGGGCTTTGACATCCCTCGAACTTGGGATATGCAACATCTTAAGAGATATTACTCATGAGAAGATGAAACATCCCTGATTAGTCATATATTGGAAGTTAATAAGACTACAATTGACTTATAAAGGTCTAATGAGTATATTACTATCAACTTATGTTTAAGCATTTTAGCTAATGGTTTGGGCCAAATGAAGTTGATAAGCTAGTTAACCCATGAGGCATGGGTCGTGACATTTGGTATCAGCTAACTTAGTATTTAGGCATGGTGAGGGGACTCGAGTAAGAAAAAGCTACCCGTGGATGGATTTAGATGACTCTTGGAACCACCACTAGGTTTGATCTGGGCTATGTTGGGTCTTGACGAGGACATCAAGCTCTTGAGTGGGGGAGATTAAAACATCACTGATTAGTCCCACATCGAAAGTGGGCAAGACTATGATTAACTTATATGGTTCTAATGAGTCCAAAATTATAAATATTAGCTTAAGTATTTTGGATAATGGTTTAGGTCAAACAAAATTAGTAGGTTAGTTAATCCATTCGATAAGTATCTTATTATTAATTTCAACTTAAGCATAATTATATAATGTAAAGATTTTTTATACTCGACAAGTGAAGTAAAAGTTAGCCTTCATTAATTATAGGATTTTTACATCATGCTGGATGGGCCTATTACATCAAAAGAATCCATTGATAAGAAAAGTAAAGAAAAACAAAGGTAATCAAAGACTAAGGAGACTAAGGCCAATTGCAACACTCAGTCAACCTCGACCACTTTATCATTTATCTCCAAGGAAGAAGGAGGCAAGTTGATTAGAAGATGTTAGATAAAAGGGATCCCAAGTATCATCATAGCTTTGACCCCCTTAATCTCTAGTTAATCCATTAGGCTCGGGTTATAACATTATTGAAACATTCTTGATTAGTCCAAAAGTGAGTAAGACTAACATTGACTTATAAAGGCTTGATGATTGTACTACTATCAATTTTAGCTTAATATTTTAGTCAATGGCTTAGGCAAATGAAGTTGATAGGCCAGTTAACCCATTAGGCCCAGGTCATGATATTATTAAAACATCCCTGATTAATCTCACATCGGAAATGAGCAAAACTAAGATTGACTTATAAGGGTCTGATGAGAGTACTACTATCAACTTTAATTTAAGCATTTTGACTAGTGGTTCAAGCAAAATGAAGTTGATAAACTGATTAAATTATTAGGTCTAGGTCATGACATTTGGTATTAAAGCGACCTAGTATTTGGCCCTCATCACATTGTCATCCCTCTCTTTCATAACCTGGGCTAAGGCACCGAAGAATCCCTGACCTGGTCCACCATTGCCACTATTAAGTGATGGGCTAACAGATAGAGCCCATGATCAAAGTGGATAAAGGAAATCACAGGAAGATTAGTGATAGGACCCTAGCAGGGTTGGGTCTTATTCACCTTAGTATAGTCAATAAAACTGTGAAATATAATAAAACCCCCACATAGTTACTTTTATCCTATAAAGAAGTATGGCTAGGGTTTACTTGGGGCCTTCGGGCTTAGTAGCCACCACTCCCTTTACTAGGCTGGTCGGCTAGGGTTTCCACTTATTAAAGTCAGCTATGCAGCCAACCAAGCTGTTGCCTACCCTATTAAGGCAGGTCGACTATAGGAGGGGCAATGGGTAAATTCACTTAGGAAAGTATCCCCTAGGGCTAGGTTTTGAGACCTATATAAGTTGTAGCCTCCACGCTTTTCAATCAAGCAAGAATCATCTTATTTTAGGCTTTGTGCCGAGTTCTAGGAGGGAGGAACCCCTATAATGTTCCAAGGGTTGATCCCCCTCAAAGATCGAATTCTATAGAGCTCCTCTTGGGGTTCTGTCATTTAGTATCAAAGCAGCGTTCCTGCTACCCCTACTGCCATCTTTGTCGCCTCCACCCATCCAAGAAATTCCCACTATTGTTTCAAGACGTCGCCTCTATCATCATCCCTAAACCGCAGATCCATCAATCTACTGCTACCCCCATTTGCATTTGCTTTGAAGATATGGTAAAATTCCATCACCCACACCTTGTTACTAGTGCAAATCTTTATCCTTGCATTCCAAAGAAAATTTTGTATCCTTGCTTTATTGCGAATTCTTTCCGTCGCAAACGTGATCATCGTTATGAAGGGAAACTACTGTAGAAAATTTCAACCACAAAGAGGCTTATTGAAACCGGTCTTTTGAGTATCCTTTGTGAACATAATTTCTACATATTCTCATAGATCAACTTAGCCTCCATCTAAGATTGATCTATCATGAAAATTATCTCAGAAACCAATTCTATATTGCTGCAATTCTTCGCTGCGTATTGCTAAAACTTATGATGAAGAATCTGCCTTCTTTCCTTGCATCGATTTTTCTATCATTCCGCTACCAAAATTTTGTCGATCTAAATTGCTACTACTATTCACGTCTGAACCGAGGACTTGTTGACAAATTGTTGCATATTTTGCTTGGCTTTTTCCTTGGAATTTATGTCAAGAATTTATTATTTCTTCAACGTAAATTCTGTTCGACAGGACAACGTATACATAGTACTTTCTTCATCGAATTCCATCATATTTGAGTGCTGTCACTTTTGATTTATTTTTTTTTTTACTCTCTTTCTCTCATCCTCAAACCCTACCATCACCACCCAAAAAATCTATCAAACCACAGCCAAAAAACCAATTCCAATCAGCCCCAAAAATAGCCCTAACCGCAGCTAACTTCCTTACCGATCCACCTGCCTTTTCAGCCAACCTTCCTTACCAATCTACCTACATTTTCAGCCACCCTTGCTCCAAAAACCAATCCCAATCAGCCCCAAAAAGAACCCTAACCGCAGCCTACTTCCTTACCGATCCACCTACCTTTTCAGCCACCCTTGCTCTGAAACCTATCATGCCCTTAACCCAACAGCAAAAGAAAAGCCTCAACATTACAAATCTGGAGGCTTATACTATGGCAACAGAGGAGGCTTTCGATACCAAGTTTGAAGCCTTTAAGACCCGGATGGAGGAAAAAAATTTAAGCTATCTTCACCGAACTCAGCATGGGCCAACCACCAAGCCCAAGGAAATCACAGCAAGGGGAAATTTTAAATCAGAGAGAAGAATTCCAAGAAGGAGGAGGCACTACAATTGATCCATACAATCCACGCATGAGGGTAGACTTCCCTAGATGGAAAGAAGGAGACCCGATCGGTTGGATCTCGTGAGCGGAGCGCTACTTTCGGTTTCACCGAACCGCCGACGCTGCCATGGTGGAAATTGTGGCCATCAATCTTGAAGGAGATGCAATTCAGTGGTTTGATTTGTTTGAGCACACCCATGGAGGCTGAACCTAATGGCAATTCAAGGAAGGACTATTGAACTACTTCAGACCAATAGACTACGAGAACATCGACGGGCATTTAGCAAAGATCCGACAATCCACCACCGTACAAGAGTACCAAACGAGGTTTGAACAATTATCTAACCAAACCTGTGACTGGTCTGAAAAAGTAACTTCTAGGAACTTTCATTTAGGGCTTAAAGCCGGAGATACGAGGAGAAGTGAAGGCGCGACAACCGTACACTCTGATGGCGGCTATCGCCTTCGCGCGGCTACAAGAAGAACGCTTGAACCACGAAGCCCGAAAGATTAGGGTCACTCCCCGACCAGCAATGCCGAAGCCTTCAGCCCCCTCTACTGCCATCTGAGCTCATGCACTAAAAAAATTGATGAGAGACGAACTTTGGGAGCGATCCATGAAGGGACTATGTTGGCACTATGATGAGTCGTGGAGCCGCGAACATCGCTGCAGGAAAGGCTAATTTCTTGTGATAGAACTAGTAGAGGATGAAGATATTGAACTAACTTGAAGAAAGCCTCGAATCTGAAGAAGAAGTCATGAAGGAAGAGCCCCAACCGGTCGACTTTACGGTGCACACTCTAGCCGGCTACTCCAACCCGCAGACAATGAAAGTGGGGAGACTTCTCAAGCATCAATCCATCATCGTTCTCATAGATATGGGCATCACAAATAACTTCTTCAATAGCAAGGTTGTTGCACGTATGGCGCTACAAATCGAAAGTTACAACAAATTCGGTGTAAAGGTCGTCGGTGGACAAATTCTTAAGTGCGACAAACGGTGCCCGCAGGTGAAATTGCTCCTACAAGACCAAAAAGTGGTAGCCGACTTCTTCCTCCGACCCATCGACAACTACGAAGTGGTGCTCGGGATTGAATGGCTCACAACATTAGGTGACATTTCATGGAATTTCTCTAAGTTAATCATGAAGTTCTATTGTAAAGGCAAACAGGTCACCTTACGAGGTAAGCGTGGGAGCCATATTTTTACCATTTCGACGCAAAGGATGGAGAAAGTTTTGCACAAGACACATAGCAGCTTTTTGATGCATATCCAGCAGCCATTAGAGGAGAAGAACGTGCAAGTTACAGATCCTAAGCTTGCCCAATTGCTGGACGAATTCATCGACGTATTCGCCGAGCCGCATAGACCTCGTCCTACCTGGCAGCATGATCATCGCATACCTATACTCCTGGGCCAACCTCCAGCAAACTCAAGGTTATACTGCTATCCTCACTTGTAGAAGGATGAGATTGAGAACATAGTTAAGGAGATGCTTGACACTTGAGTAATTCGGCCAAGCTACAGTCCCTACTCCTCGCCGATGTTACTAGTACGCAAGAAGGATGGTACGTGACGGATGTGCATTGACTATCGGGCTTTGAACGCCATCACCGTCAAGGATAAATATCCAATATCAGTAGTTGATGAGCTATTGGATGAATTGAAAGGAGCCCGAGTCTTCACCAAATTGGACCTCCGCTCCGGGTATCATCAGATTCGGGTATGCACTGAAGATATGTCGAAAACGGCATTTTGTACACATAACAGCCACTACAAATTTTTGTTAATGCCTTTTAGACTTACAAATCTCCTTCTACCTTCCAAAGCTTGATGAACAATATTTTATGGAGGTTTTTATGTAAATTTGTGTTGGTATTCTTTGATGACATTCTCATTTACAGTCCTACGCTTGACATATATTTTCAGCACTTACGAATTGTTCTAACGACTCTTCGAGATAATATCCTCTATATTAAATAATCAAAGTGCAGCTTCTTACAACATAAAGTGGAGTACCTTGGGCACTTTATATCAGAAGATGGAGTGGGAGTAGACCCAGCAAAAATCGAAGCAATGCAAGGATGGTCGAGGCCTATGAACGTAAAGTCGTTGCGTGGCTTCCACGAACTTACAGGCTACTATCGAAAGTTCGTGAAAGATTATAGCAAGATCAGTGCCCCAGTCACTTCCTTATTGAAGAAAAACTCCTTCCAGTGGTTAGACAAGGCATTCACAGCCTTCGAACAGCACAAGACAGCCATGACGTTGACGCCGGCTCTAGCACTGCCCGATTTTAGCCTACCCTTCGTGATTGAGGCTGACGTATCCAGAGTTGGAATTAGAGCTATCCTACTGCAAGATGGTCGACCCCTCGCCCATACCAGTAAGATCTTGTCTCCCTCTCATCATAAAATATCTGTGTACGATAAAGAAATGCTTGCAATCGTACATGCCGTCACGAAATGGAGGCCATACCTGATCGATCGACGATTTTAAATAAAGACGGACCACCGGAGTCTCAAATACTTCTTGAAGTAAAAATTATCTTCCCTAGAGCAACAAAGATGGATAACTAAACTCCTTGGTTTTGATTATAAAATTATCTATCGAAAAGGAAAAGAAAATGTGGTTGCAGATGCACTATCACGGCTACCAGAGTAAGCCAAACTTTCAACTATCTCCCTTCCTTCCACCGACTTTCTTGAAGACATTAGGGAAGAATGGAAGAAGAGCCCAAAGACCTAAAAATCATAGAGAAATTGGAGAAGGATCCGGGTGTCATTAGCCACTACATGTGGGATTCAAGGGACCTACGCTACAAGGGCCGAATTGTACTTGTTCCCTCTTCTCCTTGCATCAAAATTATTATGCATGAATTGTACTCTTCACCATCAGCAGGGCACTCCGGCTTCTTGAGAACATACAAGAGGGTGAAGCAAAACTTATATTGGAAAGGCATGAGAAAATTTATTTATGACTATGTGGCCAAATGCAATGTGTGCCAACAGCATAAGGGAGAAACAGTGGCCAGTCCGCCAAAACTATAACCACCACCTATATCAGACTCAGCATGGACCGACATTTCCATGGACTTTATCGAAGGACTGCTACCATCGTAAGGTAAAAGTATGATCTTTATGGTGGTAGATCGCTTAACAAAGTATGCTCATTTTTGTGCTGTGAGACATCCTTATACTGCTGCTAGTAGCACCCAACTCTTCGTGGAAAATAGTATTAAACCGCATGGGATGCCAAGGTCAATTGTGAGCAACCGTGACAGAGTATTTACAAGTAAATTTTGGACCGAGTTGTTTTAACTACAGGGCACCCAGCTTAAAGTGAGCACAGCCTATCATCCATAGACAAATGGTCAGACATAAGTGGTGAACATATGCCTAGAGACTTATCTACGATGCTTCACTAGTGATCGACCAAAAGAGTGGATAAAGTGGCTCCCCTGAGCCGAATTATGGTACAACATGACCTATCATTCCTCCACCAAATGTACACCCTATAATCGGTACAACCAAAGTAGAACAGGTTGATCAAAATCTAATGGACAGAGATAAGTTCCTACAACTGCTGAAGGACAACTTAATGGCCGCCCAAGCCCGTATGAAGCAACAAGCTAACACTCATTGAAGCGAGTGGGAATTTTCGGTAAGAGATTGGGTCTACCTTCGCCTACAACCATACACGCAGTTGTTCATCATCACAAGAGCCTCGATGAAACTATCTCCTCGATTATACGAACCATATCAGATCACGGAGTGCATCGGAGCTATGACATATAGACTAAATCTACCATAAGACGCCAAGATCCATCCCATCTTCCATGTGTCCTGCTTAAAGTCCAAACTAGGAGAACATGAGTCGGCCCAGACCCAACTGCCAAGCACCACAAGTGGAGCTATTAAAGCCCAACCACAAGCCATCCTCGACCGGAGAATTGTGATGCGCAAACAACGCCCTTCAACCGAAGTACTAGTGCAATGGAGCAACTTACCTTCAGAAGATACCACATGGGAGTCTTACGAGGAGCTGAAGATCCGATTCCCAAAGTTCATGGACCCTCGGCCTTGAGGACAAGGCTGATTCAAAGAGCGCGGGCTTGATAGGACCCTAGCAAGGTTGGGTCTTATTCACCTTAGTAGAGTAAATAAAACTCTGTGAAATGTAATAAAACTCCCACCTAGTCACTTCTATCATATAAAGAAGTGTGGCTAGGGTTTACCTGGGGCCTTAGGGCTTAGTAGCCGCCACCCCTTTTATCGGGCTGGTCGGCTAGGTTTTCCACCTACTAAAGTCGGCTATGTAGCCAACCAAGCCGTCGCCTACCCTATTAAGGCAGGTCGGCTATAGGAGGGACAAGGGGATAAATTCACTTAAGAAAGCATCCCCCTAGAGCTAGGGTTTTGAGCCCTATATAAGCTGTAGTCTCCAACTCTTTTCAATCAAGTAAGAATCATCTTATTTCAGCCTTTGTGCCGAGTTATAGGTGGGAGGAACCCTTATAGTGTTCCAAGGGTTGATCCCCCTCAAAGATCGAATTCTATAGAGCTCATCTTGAGGTTCTATCAATTAGATTGCATGACCAAAACTTACCATGATGATGGACTTATGGGTATATATAATGAGCTCTTCAGTGGGCCTCATGAAGCCCCTTAGCCAACCATGAGAGGAGAATATTGTGGTTCCAAATTGCATCCTCTTGGGGAATCTCCTAGGCCCGATCGGCATTAATTTAGGCCAAGTTGACTAGGGAAAATCTCTCCTCCCTCTCAGGCTAGGCAACCACTCGAAGGATGGTTGATCAATAGGGTGTATGTTGAACACATTAATCACGCTAGCTCCTCTCGGGCGTGAGGATGGGGTAGAGGTTGGTCGGTCACTTGATGTTGCGGTCAAGCCATAATGTCCATCCTGGTTCCCACTATATCGGGAACTTTTGGCAGCTTAGTAGGATGAAGGGGGCTTCGGTCCCCCTCCATCGTTGACTCGACGGCAACAACGAGAGTGGTGGGGCAGTAGCTATAGGATAATTGCCAAGGCACACCTCGATCGTAACCATTTAATCTTGGTTGTTCGTTACCATGTGGGCCACCTTATGCACCCAAACGGTCGGCTCATCTCTCCTTTGGCTTTGGGTCACTACCTCGACCCTTTGAGTTGATGATAGCCTGTTGGCCATCCCTTATCTCCCATGTTGGAGAGGGGCTTCAATTGCCTCGACAGCTCAGAAGATGTTGCTTTTTTCAAATGGAGATCAATCTCTACACATAGAAGACCGATTAGTTTCAATCTTATGCATGGTAAAAGCGAAGGGGAATAGTCGAACACTGAACCCGAGGAGATGGGCTAATCCTAACTTCCCTGAGCTAGGCCTCACTCATCTACAAGATGGTCGTGGACTTGGACAAAGCATCAAACAATTGGTGGTGTTGCTCCCGCTCAACCCCATAATCGAGTTTCAAAACTTCTTAGAGGACCACGTCAAGTTGATGGGCCATCCCCTCTATGAAGAAACAAAAATGATACCTCTTCTTCCAATGCTTGTTGGAAGATGGTGCCCTCGGAACTTGACAATCAGGATGAGTAGAAAGGAAATAAGCTAAATCACTGAGATTCATAATGAAACAAGACTATAGCAAGGTTGGAGATGGGGAGAACCGAGCCTCCACACTTCCCGACATGTTAGGTGTTTGGCACCACTTAGGCAGGAGAGATTTTTTAAAAGTTTATGATTTCAACAAAAAAAATAATGGAGGGGAAATCTAAGCCCCACCTCTAAGGCATCAAGGGAGGTGCAAAAGAAATGGTACAACATATGAAAATTGATGCCAAAAGTGGCGATGGAGAATCGCTGACTCATGGTCGAATGTTGGGGATGAAACCAATGAGGAAGACATTCAGACCTATTTTGAAACCTGAAGGGTTGGTAGGCTGAGTAATCAAAGGTCTAAAGGTCTAAGGATCTGAAGGCTTTGAGAATATTTGAAGGCATGAAGGGTATGAATGGCTCGAGGGACTCTTTATAGTGCCAGAGTGACCTTTTGTGTAATCACCTCGCTAGCCAATGCTTTGGCTGATGGGATTAGTAGTAGAATACTATTAGTCAAAATCGATCAACTAAATCATTATGATCTTTCAAATCCCCAATGGTGCATGCAACCATCACGTCAACCCGATGATGGTTGATGCAATAGGAGCCAAATTCAACCAGATTTGTTGACTAATCGAATCGATGTGCCCACTAGAGACTAAGGCGAAAGCAATGCACGTGAGTCTACATGTTGTAATCTAGCAAGCGAAGAGAATCCCCCACAAACAAGGCATGTGTCCTATGCATGGCACATCATCTGATCATTTGAACATTGGGCCATTTGGTCGACCAATTGTATGTTGAACCTTTTAGTCGACCAATCGAATGGTCAAATACGTGGTCTTCATGCATATGGATGATCCACAACCTATGGGCCAAACATGCATATTAACGATGCACAACCTAAGGATATCGATGATCCATAACCTAGGGGCCGAGCATGCATATCGACAATGCATAGCCTAGGGGCCAAGCATGCATATCGATGATATGCAACCTATAAATCAAATGTACATTTCAACTATACACGACCTAGCGTTGAGTACGCATTTCTACAATACTTGGTTGAATGGCCCAGAAATCAGTGACCCGCCATTCAAGTAAGAGACTAAAATCACCATTCAATATAATTTAGATAGATAGCTATGCGACCTAATGATCCCAGAGCGAGGGAGCTAGTGATAGGTGAGAAATAACATGATGGGCACATAAGCTACCATATGGTAACACATGGCCGAGAGGTCGACTATTCGAAGTTTTTGACGATTAGACATGGATTACACATGGTAGTTGGATCCGAGGATGTGCGGTCATGAGCCATATGCAGTTGAACATCCGACCATCCGAACCCCATGATTGGTGCGAACAGATAATGTGGGCCTTAAGAATGGCAAACATCATGCCATATCACCATTCAAAATGTCACACGTTCTCCTCTTACCGTTGATGATCTCGAATATAAACATTCCCGAGTCATCTATATAAGGGACCTCTAGGGATGCACTTACACAACTTCTCTTTAAGCACCAATCAACTAGCCCAACCAATATGAACTCATGAGCTTACTTGATAAGAGCATTTGTCGAGAACACCCCTGCTCTAGAGTTTACGGGATCGATGCTTATAAGAACTACCATATAGAAGTAAAATTGACTTAAAACGACTAGATTAAAATCATCACTCCAGCTCAAACAATCAGAAACTACACTAGCAACAATTGTACAAGAATTTGTTTTGTCACGTACTTTGTTAACTTTGTTGCATGAACACTTGTGTGAGAAAATTTTGTAACAATAAGTTTTCCAGGTTAAAGATCTTAGACCTATTATTTTTTCTTTTTTAACAAAACATCACTCATCGCAACTCTGAACCATGGATGACATGTTAGTAGTTGAGGTCTAATCTTTTGTCTAAGATCCCTGCAGATTTCTATACTGCTGAGCCAAATGATGACACCCACCAGGCAAAAGAGAGGAGCTAAACCGTTACTTATCAATTTAGAGTAAAATCTCTGAGGAATGATCCCTGCAGATTTCTATACTGCTGAGCCAAATGATGACACCCACCAGGCAAAAGAGAGGAGCAACACCGCTACTTATCAATTTAGAGTAAAATCTCGGAGGAATGATTTGTTTAAGCTGACCAATGGATTCAATCATCATCAGATTTAATTACCTCTGGACATGGCTACTGTGTTGACCGAGTAGCACGAAAAGAAAAAGAGTTGAATCTGATACCACTGCAGCTGGGATCTTAGCATCGGATTAGTGTTCTAAATGAGTGTTCTGAACTGAACAATAATGAATCACCTATTGCGAAGAGAACAAATAATTTGAAATAACAGTAATTTCTTTTAGAGCACCCTAGTGTTCCTCCAAGATGATCAAACATAAATCACAGATATCGTGGTACTAAATGAGATTAAATAGCATGTGAGTGTTGCATCACTCTCACGTGTAATAATTTCACAGTATCCATGCAGCAGTAACACCTTTTTTTTCTGGACCTTCAACAATAATTTCAAATTCTACTAACCCCATTCTTTTGACAAGGCTAAGCATGGAAAACTACAAGACATCTACCTCAAATTCTAAGCAAATCACTTGTATTTCCCGAGCTCCCGTTTCTTCTTAATTGTCCGGGCTCCATGATAAACAAAAGCATCGATAATTCCAGAAACAGTGAAAACACCTGTGAAACATGCAGAATTAGTTTCCGACTTGACCAACATCTTTTTCAGAACAAGCCAACAAAAAATATTTCAAACAACTAATTACCAGTTGAAGGCAGTACAAACAGAGAAGAATAAAGAAAACAAAAATGCCCAAGCTGCCGCACTAGTAAACTATGAGATCTTAAAAAGGTCTAGACATAGTTATACTAGTTGGTGGTTCATCCCCATCTTTTTTCTTTAGTTTTGAAGCAGTACTTATTATCTAACCATGCTAATATCTTAACCTGTCCAGTCATATTAATAAATGTTAAATGAAAGTGGGATGTTCCTCATCACTGCCCATTGATGGCTTACTCAGTGGTTTAGCTCAAAAAAAGATGAAATCCTAAATTATTTCGAGTTGCATTAGCAGATAAATTACAAACCTCCAATTATAGCACATAATTGAGTCAGGAAGTGAAGAATTGATTGATTTTCCTCTGTAAAAATCACCTGCAACACATTCAAGTAACAAAAGATTAGAAAAAGAATACAAAAAAATATAAATGCAATCCATTTAGACGTCAAATAATGGAAGTATTAACTCCTGAAAACCTGCAAGAATACAGAGATTTAACCCTGACATCATTTTCACCACCAAGAAAAAAAGGTCTTAAATGCAAAGTAATATTCCACATGACATAATTAACTAATGACACATCAGATATATTTCATTTATAGCAATGCTCCTGTCAACAATGTCATGTTTAATCAAAATTATGCAGCTCTGAATACTGCAGATGCTCGTAAACCTGACTGTCCTCCACATTTAATTGCCCGTCTACCAAATTCCTTCTTGAACTAAAAAATCCTTCAACAATTTTTTAGGTCTGATCTATTTCCTACATATTGTCATGTATGCCTTCTTGCAAGTACTTCAAATTTAATCCAAAGCCTCTCGGTTTGAAGTGGTAAAACTGAGTACATTGACTCTTCCTATATCCACATTAGGGGAAACCTCTTGCACTAGGCCACCTTATTTGGTGACACTTCTAAATCCCCATGCATAATGCAAACTTCTGAAAGAAATTTGTGGATGAGTGAATCGTGGTAAAATCAACATGATAGAGGTAACATCAGAATGTAGCTTTCAGTTGTGATTCACATAAGTCTGACCATGGCTTCAAGTTCTAAATGTCTAAGTTACAGAAAACCCTCACTACAAAGTGAGAATTTTGAATGGCACTAGATAAAGAATTAGATTACGTCCCCTTCATTCTTTGACAATGATCTGTGTCCCATCCAACGATTGCAAAAGGCGCTCGGGCGCTCGCCTAAGCGCTCGGGCGAGGCGAGGCGAGCGAGGCCCGAGCGCCTCGCTCGATCTCCAGGCGGTGCACTTCAAAGAGGCGCCGCCTGGGCGCTCGCCCGAGCCCAGGCGCTGGGCGCTTCGGGCGAGCGCCCGAGTTAAACTAGGCGAGGCGAACCAGTCTTTTAGCCTGGTTCGGTCGAATTCGCATTAGTTGGTTCAATTAAACCAATTAACGCATCGATAATTGCTTCCTCAACCCTAATCTCACTCGCGAATCGCGATTATGCCGTCGACTCTGTTGCCGTCGCTCGTCGCTATTGCTGCTCGCCGCTCTCCGCTGCCGCTGCTCTCTGCCATTGTCGCTGCTCTCCGTCGTCGTCGCTGCTCACCGCTACTATTGCCGCTGTGGCTGCTCGCCGCTGTCGCTTTTGCTGCTCGCCGCTGTCACTTTCGTTGCTCTCAGTAAGCAGCTTTCTCGAAGTCAGCCACCTCGCCTATTTACTATTAACAGTATACTGTATATTAACAATATATTGTTAATGTACTATTAACATTATACTGTTAATAGTATACTGATAATAATATTTTTTATTTATTAGATTAATATTATTATTTTGATTTAAATTTTAATAAATACTAATATTTATTTCTTTAATATCATGTTTCTAGATTTTCTTAATTTAATATCATATTTCTATTTAAATAATTATATTTACTAATTGTATTATATATTTTTTATATTTTAGCGCCTCGCTTCGCTCGGGCAAGCGCTTGGGCGAGCGCTTAGCGCCTCGGGCGTTTTGGGACCTTGGCGCCTTTTAGCGCTTAGCGCTTTTTAAATCATTGGTCCCATCTGACAACATAAAAGATGGAATTAAAGCCTTTAGCAAACTTCATATTCCCAAATGCAAACCAGATTATCAACCTTAAGTTGACAACTACTTGGTTTTGAGAAACATCCATGTTCACAAAGTTCAAATATTTCTAAGGTTATTGATTTAAGTGCTAAGAAAAGAATATATGAGCAAATTGTTTGTCTAGTTGTGGTTCACAGAAGTCCGTCCATCACTTCAAGTTCTGAATGTCTAAGTTACAGAAAAGCACCACTAAGTCTATTTGATAGAGAATTAGATTAGATCCTCTTCATGATTTGACAAAGATCTCTGTCCTATCTGGCAAACAACATAAAAAAATGGAATGAAAGCCTTTAGCAAACTTCAAATTCCCAAATGCAAACCAGATTATCAACCTTAAGTTGACAACTACTTGGTTTTGAGAAACATCCTTGTTCACAAAGTTTGACAAAAAGAATGGCCCATCAAAAAGAAACAATTTGACAAAAAAAATCTTACCTTTGCACAAATGAGAAGCATTTGGAAGAACAGAATTATAGTCTTCACAAAGCATTGTTTGCTACAAATCAAATGTGACTAGTAATCGGTAGAAAATAAAATATAGATGAATATTCTTTCAAAAGGTTCTAATTCTTTTAATATATGTATCAAATAAGAATTTAAATAGAGACAAAAACTAGGAAAAGCCATACTAAATATCAGCATTCTCATCTATGTGGAAGGCAACATTTTAGCATGATTATTTATAGATATTGTCTCTCCTATACGCACATAAGAATTCTTCACATGCTTTCTTGTCAGGTTTACAAACAAGTATATCACGTATGTGCTGCTCACCTTAATTGGTGAAAAGTCATAAAAGAAGTATACCCCAGGAAGGGGTCTTGGATGTATGCTTTCATCTCTGAAGTGCTCAGTTACTGAAAACTGCAAAATTAGGAATAACACTCACATTCAACAAGTTTTTCATACATTCAAAGATAAGAATTGCACATCAAAGTCAACTTTACTTGATTTGAATTAATCTTGTGTCCTCTGATGTCATGGTAGATAGTTGGAACTACCTGCAAAGTTAACAAGAAAAAACTCTTTGTGACTAATCTATGCAAAATTAAAATAACTGCACATTTGAAGCCAATCAATGGAAACAGTCCGTTTTAAGTTTTTGTGACATTTAATTCTAGGTAATGTGCTCACTTTGATGAAATACTGATACATCCCAGATGATCCTCCTTGTTTCCACTGTGCTCTGCATTTTATCAGAATTATAATAATTAGAAATGATGCTCTGGCTGCAAAATGAGTACAACAAATGAAAATATTCATTATGAGTATTATTTTAGAAAACATATATTCTATGAACTTACCCATCAAGGGGGTTTACCACACCTGGGAACTCTTTTCCAAATGATAGTTTGTTTATTCTGTGGCTTATCTGTTGGTTGTAGTAAATAAAATCAGATATGTTGGAACTTCCAGAAATAGGGAAAAGAACTATTTACAGTATTCCTTCCTTTCAATATGATGCTCACATTGTAGCTTTCAGTTTGGAAGGCCAATAGATCATGCGCATGAATGCCTGATTGATGGAAGCTTTTTCCAGGGGAAAAGTGGAAATTTCCTGCTACTTTGCTGACATCCAAGAAACCATGGATGTTACATCCTTCCCCCTCTTCATCTTTGATCTTTTGAAAGAATCCTTCTCTTGTGCACTGGAATGGCAGTTCTAGATCAACATTAATTGAAACATGAAACAAACATGAAGAACTGAAGATGAGAGAGATGTTAAAACTGACAATTCTAGTAGAAAAATTCAAGTTAATATGTAACCTAACAGGTATGCCAACTGATAAAGTCTGATATGGAAAAAAATGTCTTAAAATCTAACCAAGACTCTTTTTCTTTTCATTCTTACTTCTATCTCACTCACCACTTGCCTCCCACTAGCCACAACGAGTGGAAAATTATTATTTCCCTACTTTTAGTTATTTCTTTGGTATCATGTATTGGCTCTTCAGATTCGCGTACAATTTTTTGGTTCTTTCTGCTGCAGAAAATTTTTCTGTTCTTGTTCCGTTTAGGTTTCCTTTGATTTCTGCACTGTTTGCTGCCATTGTGTTTGTTTCCTTATTTAGTCATCTTTTCCATTCAGTGATCAGCTTCTTTAGTCTTGCTTTTTTTCCCTCTGTTTCCTGAACAGTTATTTTGGTCATTTTTCATCTTTTTCTCCCCTGCTACTTCTCATTTTCTTTATTAAATTTTTTTGGCTGTTTGTCCAAGAATATTTTTTTGTTCTCTTGCTTTTCTATTTTTTATTTCTGCATTGATTCATTTCTGTGTTATCTTATTTTTTTCGATTTTGAACACTGTTGTTGTAGGTGGCCACATATGCGGATGGCAAAGTTCATAGTTTGGAGAATATTGTGGTTTCTCATGTTTCATAAAAGACAATCACAATCCACAAAAGACTAGTCCACAATTGTTGTGGTCTCTCCAATGAATATTTGCAATTCAAATTATCTATGTTTTACAGTAGATAATAACTAACAACTTGTATAATAGAATATCGAGATCAACATTTATATAATTTTTAGGAACCTGACTAAACTCTAAGGCCTTCTGCCTAGGCCTGTTAAAGGATCACTATCTGGGACTACCTAGGTCTTTTAATCACCATGCGACTCAAAATTAAATAACATAAATTCTCTTGCAAACAGACAAATAATATTTACACAGAATTAGATATGTACCCCTTGCATTTTACACAAACATTTAGTGAGATGATTGAGAAAATGCTAATGCTAATGGTAATGATATATATTCATAGAGAGAATCAACCTTAAGAGAACCTAACTTGAAACAATTAGCTACAGAAATGTATTGCTCACCTGTCACAGGTTGCAAATTAAGTTAAGATACTATGACGTTATATGTTATGTTGTCCAATACCAACAGAGAGAAACATGTAAAAGAGAAAAAAATGTAAATCATCAGTTGGAGTATAAACCTCTTTCTATGATAAGTGAATTGGATTGCTTCAGAATAAAGATGTGCAAAAACAAGATAAGTTGAAGATAGGAGATGACATTATAAGAACCTGGTCGATCATATCAGGATTCGTTAGAGCCCATCCTTTCTTCCGGTATGCTTCACGAACCTCTTCACATGAATTGCAGCATTGATCATCTGACTAAAAAATATAGTGGAAGCAACTCAAAATTCTTTGATTGTTGACAACATCAGACACTACAACAAAGAAAATCTATGAACCAAATCAATTATTGGGTTCAATTATCAATTATAGCAACTTACAGTTTCTGCACCATAACAAGTACCACAGTAAGCTTCACTATGATCAAGCCTTCCCCCATGCTTTTGTAAAGGCCTATCAATCTGTGTAAAACAGAGAAGCATGACAGTCTTGTGTCAGATAAAAACTTTGAAGTAACTTAGAACATATTGGCTAAAGGGAAAGCCCATCCTATACAAGATATTGGCGCTAGTGGACCACAACTCTTTACACAGTGACAGGCTGGCTAAATTTAATGAAATTAATGTCACCCACTCTTCCTCAACACAACCTAGAATTCGATATTTACATTGTCTCTAACAGTAATTAGAGTCTTATATATGCGTTAAAACTTTGCCCAAGCAAATTCATCGATCCGTCTGAAGCTTAAAAGACACCATGACATTTTAAATGTTCAATAATCACTTCACAGACACAATATATGAACTAGATGCATCTCATATATCAAAATCCTAAATTTTTTGTTAAGAAAAGAATCTGGAAAGTGATTTGATGTATATATCAAACCTGCTTAAAAGAATCTAGTAATCTGACAGAAACACCTTGGTCATAAACTAAACATCATAAAGTTGATGCTTCCTTGGATTTTAAATGCATAATGAAAATAACTGTGTCCAAATGCCTGCACCTTTCTATAAAACTTATTAGCCAGAAAATAGACATCTCTCAGGATATATCAATCTAATTTAACATGTAGAAAGAAGAGATTATAGATGATTAGGCAAAAATCACGAAGTACTAAAAAGTTACAATCCAGTCCAATGACCACAAGAGGTTTCTTGCATAATTCTTATTAATTATGTAAAACTCATACTTGATTAGCATAGTAGAAGTTACCAACCTTTGGGGCACCAATACCACCCTGCCTTGACTCGATAACATTTCCAAGATGATCTAATCTTTTCTTTGTTATATCATGCCTCTGCAGGTAGATGGACATAAAAAGGAACATAGCTGTCAAGAGAGGCAGATAGAATAGTCCATTCAACAGGGAAATTCAATATAAGAAAAGCCTCCCTAACATGAAAAGGAAAGTCTAGAAACATACAATATCGTAGTGCTGCTCCCCGCTTATGTCAACTGTATCAACACTAAGAAGCGTACAAGGAAGAGATGGAAAAGTAATATCAAACTGCAAAACAAACAGTCTGAATTATTACTTTTTAATGATGCAATTGATGTTCAGAAACTCTAGTTTGCAAGAATGATGTTGGCGAAGGAAAAAAAATGGTTATCAAATGCCACTAATATCCCACTTGGGTTATAAAAAAATATGATTAGAAATGAAACCAATAAAAAGATTGCTGCTGCAACCAGCAAATATAAAATAATGGAGTTTAAGAAGATATACGATTAAATGCTTAGGTTTAAACTCATGATTTCTGCGAATATAGCAGGTCCAAAACTTATATGCATAAAATATTCTAGTGCAAATATCACAGGCTTAAAATGCAAGGTGTGTTGCTAATCTGTCTACATATGTTGTACAAACAAAAGTGTCCCACCAATCAATTGCAATGTAGGTTCAATACTTACATTAACATGTAGCCTCTCTCCTCTTGAAGTATCCACAATCAGCTTAGTCTCAGTTGCAGAGTAAAGAAAAAGTCCTGCAGCAATAATAGCAAAGCACATTTACATGATACTCTAAGAACTATAAATATTTTTTATGCATATATATTTGGGTTTAGAAAAACATTAAGAAGAAATTATCTTGTCACAAAAATAACCATTGATCACAAAAATAAAAGATATGTAGGAAAAGTTTGACCATGGAATCAAAAACAAAACTAATTGTTGATGCTGAAGTGAATCAGGTCACATGTTTGTTTTCATGACAATGGTTCCTGCAAAACTTGAAATGGCATATGTATCCCACAAAAGGTTACACTGTTTTCTGAGCCCTGTTATCACACTCTTAGCAACACAAGTCTTACATAGGCAATTAGCTCTGAAAGGAGAGCTCCAAGCAGGGCTCAGCTCACAAGCACGGCCACAATCATGAGACCCTGCCAAATGCCGACGTGAAGTTAGACTCACATAAGGCATTCTGGCATGCCACCTTTTTTTTTGTAAACCTAAATTGTCATTGTCAGATCTAGCTGTAACCCTTAGGTGTTCATTGATATGAACAGATTAGTGGGCACTGGGCACCCACCTAATTTAATTGTTGTCCCATATCCATCAACCCAAACTATCACATATAAGTTAAATGGAGTAGTCTACAAGTAGCAAAGTCTAGTTGCACACCTAGGCAATTGCCTAAGCTATTGTGAATTGAACTAGGAAGATATTGTGAATTGAAATGAGGATAACATAACAATGAACGAAAAAAAAACCCTCCAATTCATTACAGTCATGTTGGCCCAACTTGCTTGCCAAAGCATAATTGTTTTCATAGCATGTTTTCCAAGAAAAATATGACAAAGGATGAACAGATCATATAATAGGCTTAATAGCTAAATGCTAATGCACTAAAATGGGGGAAAAAAAATAATGCTATGAAATTGTGAGTTCAAAAAGTTGCAATATGCTAAGATGCTTAAAAACAAAGAAAAGAATCAGGATCCATATTTTAGCAGTCTTATTGATAGCCTAGTTTGTTTCGTGGAGTTCCTGCATTTTATTGTATACTATCCATTTTAAATTTATAATTTTTTTGGTGTTCTTGTCAGCAGAGGTTGTCTTATGGGTATCAGAAGCTACATTTAATGAGAAAATGATGGAACCACTGTGCATATATATCTCCTATCTCCTATTTAAGATCAAAGTATATGCAAGGATGTCTGACGTAAAAAAGATCAAGCTTATATTTTCAATATCCAGCCAATAAGAAGGCTAGGTTAGCAACACACATGAGTGCAACTAATTTCAGAAAACTACACCTTAACTATTTCGCCTCTAAATAAAGAATTGAATCTCTGTCTCTATAATAGTCTAGAAGGATTATCATTTTTCTATGTGAAGAACCATGATCAGCCAAATATTGCACATCAGGTAAGTTGGAAAAGAAACCTGAACCGGAAACCTAAAAAAGCATTGCTTTTTGAGAACGACAGCAACAACTCAAAACGAACTGAAACGGAAAACCCCTTTTTTCCTAAGAAAACAACATCTATGCAGTCGTTACATAATTAATACAACCAAAACCAATTATATCGTCGTAACATACCCAATCATAAGAGTACATCACAAAAGAACCAAATCAACTAATAAACCATAAGTCAAGATCGAATCCACAACACATACTTGATCGCCAAGCGGACCATATTGAAAACGAGAAAAGAAGAAGTCAGTCACCAAGATACCGAAAGGACTCACTAGTTTCGGAGATGAACAGCAAGAGTATGATGATGGAAGAGACGACGGTGATGACGCCTCCGGAGAAGGTCCGGCTGTAGAAATCCTCGTTAATTTTTGGGTACGCGTCCAGATTCTTAAGCTTGTTAAGGATCTCCATGTCGAACGCCCACCGACGGCCCTGACAACGCCCTATACCTTGGAACGGAAAGTACTCTAGGGTTTCTACCGGCGCTCCATCGGCGCCGAGAGCTGTCGGTGTCTTCAAGAGAGGCCCCCCGGAAAGCTCGTAATACGAAACAAGGACCTCCAACTTCCTTCACCGCCCCAATATATAGAGAGACAGGGGCTATTTTGTGATTAAGGAAAGGTACGGGCGTTAAGAAGTTAAACCAAAGCCATGTGGTGGGGGGCCTCTTTGTAAATTTGTGAAATGGAGGGTAGTTAGATGAATTGAATTGTGTACGACCATTATTAGTGGCAACGCGGAAGGTGAGTTGACCGACTCGTTTCTTAAAACAAATTTGTCATTGCCTCGCGTCCGACCCGGATGGGATCGGCGATCAGGACACCTACCGAATCGGACGGATGGAGCTTCACGCATACCACGCGGGTTAAAGCCCGCGTACGAATCCCGCTCGCTATTCCGGAGAGGGTGATACACGTAATCCAGCTTCGTCTCGATAGTGAGCCACGTAGGGAACGTTGCGGGTAAATATTTAGGATACAAAATATTATAAACCCAAGCAGAACAACCGTGCAATGAGCAGGAAGAGTAAAAAAAAAAAAAAAAAGATTATGAAAAATAAATGTAAAGTAGAATATAATTAAATTTGGTAAAGAAATTAACGTAAATTCCATAGTCAAAATGTGCATTATTTCTTTCTTTCCGTTTTAATGATTTGACAAAATAATACACCTACCTGAAGGGAACATATTCATTGGTCTGTGCAAAACATCATCAATCCCTCCCTCAGTGACATGGAAGGGGGGAAGGGGAATGTTGTTGACCAACCAAACGAGTGCTATGTGTTTTGTTGACCTTTATAGAAAATATTAAGTCATAATTGTCGCTACTCACTGAATTCATTCTTTGAAAACAAACCTTGTTGGTCCTCTAATAATTTTATTCTTTCAAGATTGGTAGATTTTATAATCACTCATGACAAACTTATTCACTTTGGATCGATCTTATATGATTTTACGATCTTATAATCACTCATGAGAACCTCTTCACTTTGGATCGACCTTACATGATCTTACTCTTTAGATGTTTTTGGAGCCTAAATACCTCTTACATGGTGTGTATCATTTGATAGAGGTCCTATCATTATTCATCTTCTTTAATCACAAAGTCTCTAAATTGAGATAAATCTTAGAAGACACTTAATGTGATTTTAATCGGGATTTAATATTAAGGTACTATCTTAGCTAACAAATTTAAAACTATTCGATATACTCAAGTCACGTTTGTTTGTTTTTGGTTAGAAAATAGAGTCATTCTATCTTTCTCACCAAGTGTATTTTTTTCATTCAATGTTGTCTTTATGGTTCCCGAGATGCCCTTTTCATCTTCTTTCGTTTAAACTTTCCTCTCCTTTTTCCACTCTTTGTATATGAATAGATAAACTTTTTAGTTCTTTTTATAAAAAAGATTATATGAGACATAAGGATATAACTTACCTAATCATGGTAATAATAATCTTTTTTATGGATAAATATTAATGATAAGATTCGATTAAAAATCTTGTGATAATCTATTATGATCTTTATCATCTAGGATACCTTAAAAAATATATCAATTAGAATTTTGAACTCTTAACCTTCGATAAATAGATCTATAATATTATTTACAAGTGTACAAAAATCACTCTTTTCTTATATTACTGGTCAAAGATTGTAAAAATCATATCATTTTTAAGGATAGTTTTTTTTTTTTTTAATGGATGTTTGAGAAGGTCTTTGCTAACGGCAGTGAATTTCTAATAGAGGAACCAAAATTCAAGTGAGCTAATATATTTATAAAAAAAAACCTCTAAAAATGAGGAGGATGTCTATTTCAGCCATATCATTTTTATGCTCAAGTATAAAAACAAGAAAAGGAAAGTTAATATTACTAGAAAAAGAGTCCAGGAAACTAATATAGCTACATCTAAAAATATAATCATAATCCAAGCCTATGAGATTTTTTTCTTTAAATCTGCCTCAAAAAGACAAGTGACTGCCTATTTGTTAAGGTAAAAATTAATAATATTCTAATCAGTCTAATGTGATTTGAATCCACCTATATAGAAAGACTAAGATAGCCATTGAGATGTCTCTAAAGTTATCCCAATGTCAGATGTGGATGTGCTCACGTGCTCTAGGGATGATCTATGAAGATTGAGGTTGGGTGAATTTTACGATAGAATCCAGAAGGAGCTCTACAGATTTTGACCCTTAGAGAGGGATCAACCCTTGGAACATTCCCTCCCTCCTAGATTCGACACAAGGTTGAAATAAAATTGATAATTGCTTGATTCAAGAGTGCAGTCAAAATCGAGCAGCGCTAGGATCGACGTCATCGTCATGGCTATCTTGAGTCGTTCGAAGGTTGTGGAGGCTTTATCCAACCACAAGAATGAGTATTGCTTTAGTAAGAACGTGAGCGGGGCACTGATCTTGTCATAATCTTTCACAAAATTTTGGTAGTAGCCCGTGAGTCCAAGGAAAATGCATAGTGATTGTACATTTGTAGGTCTCGGCCATCTTTGCATTGCCTCGATCTTTGTCGGGTCCACCGCCACTCCATCCTCGGATATAATATGCCCAAGATACTCCACTTTATGTTGTAAGAAGTCACATTTTAACTATTTAACATAAAGAGTATTCTCCCGAAGAATCGTTACAACAGTTCGTAAGTGCTAAAAGTATATATCAAGCGTAGGGCTATAAATGAGAATATCATCAAAGAATACCAATACGAACTTGCGGAGAAAACTCTGAAAGATGTCATTCATCAGGCTTTGGAAAGTAGAAGGAGCATTCGTAAGTTCGAAAGGCATTACCAGAAACTCTTAGTGGTTGTTATGCTTGCGGAATATAATTTTCAGAATATCTTCAGTGCATACCCAAATCTGATGGTATCCGGATCGGAGATCCAATTTAGTGAAGATTTGGGCTCCTTTTAATTCGTTCAAGAGTTCATCATTTTTTTTGCGCACTAGCAACACCGGTGAGGAGTAAGGGCTGCAACTCGGTCGAATCACCCCGGTGTCAAGCATCTCTTTAACAATGTTTTGGATCTCATCCTTCTGCAAATGAGGATAGTGGTACGATCGTAAATTTGCTAGAGATTTGCCTGGCAAAATAGGAATGTGGTGGCCATGCGACACAGTTAGGGGGTAGCCCACATGGCTCCAAGAAAATATCCACGAATTTGCTCAGGCAAAGGCAAGCTTAGGATCTGAGTTTTGTACGTTCTCCCCTGTAGATGGCTGTTGAATATGAATCATGAATCCACCATATGCTTTGTGCAAAACTTTCTCCATTCGTTGTGACGAAATGGTGGAAATTTGGGTCCCGCGCTTGTCTCGTAACGTGACATGTCTCCCTTTGCAATAAAATTTCATGATTAATTTAGAAAAATTTCAAGAGATATCACATAGTGTGGTGAGCCATTCGATCCCGAGTACGGCTTCATAATCATTGATGGGTAGGAGGAAGAAATCAGCTACCACTTCTTGGTCTTGGAGGAGTAGTTTCACCCGCGGGCACCGTTGGTCGCAATTAAAGATTCGACCGTCGGCGACCTTTACGTCGAACTTGTTGCAACCTTCGATTTGAATGTGAAGCAACCTTACTATTGAGGAAGTTATTGGTGCTGCCCGTGTCGATGAGAACGGTGATGGGTTGCTAATTTAGAAGTCCTCCAACTTTCATCATCTGCGGGTTGGAGTAGCCGGCCAATACGTGCATTGCGTAGTCGGCCGGTTGGGACTCTTCCTCCATGGCTTCTTCTTTAGGTTCAAGAGCTTCTTCAAATGTTTCATTGTCCTCATCCTCCGCTAGTTCAATCACGAGGAGCTTACCCTTTTTGCAATGATGTTTGCAGCTCCACGGTTCATCGCAATGCCAACACAACTCCTTGGTTGATCGTTCGCGAAGCTCATCTCTTATCAACTTTATTAGTGCAGGGGCTTAGATGGCAGCAGAGGGGGCAGTAGGCCTCGGCATAGCTGGTCAGGGAGCGACCCTTGTGTTGAGGACCCTTGTGTTGAGAAACCTATAGCGGGTACATCACATGCGCAGCGGAAATCAAAACAAAAATCGATTTCCCACGTAGATCAAATCGTCGTGCAAAAGATTGGGGTCGTGAGAAAAATCACAAAACTAAAAAATCGTGATGTGTGAGAGATTGATTTTACCTAGGGAGATTGTATGTCCCTGTATTCCAGATCTGGAAGGAGAAGATAAAGGAGGTCAAGTGTCCTCCTCTCTAGCGGTATCCACACGATGGATCTCTACAGCGAAACCCCTCCTTGATCTTGCAACTCTTGCTCAGAGGGAGGGAGGAGAATAGGAGGTGGTGGCTAAAGCTGTAGCCTATCAACCCTGAGTCTCCCCTCCTATTTATAGAGAGCCACCAAAACCCTAGGGCTCCTTCCTTAGTGGGTATTGGATCTCCATCCAATAACCCACTAACCTTGCATTATTGGATCTCTAACTAATAATCTCCTTAGGCCTATAATTGGGCCTTAATCAAGGAGCCCATCAACATAGGGTCTCATCTAATGAGAATATGGGCTAATTGGATCTTCATCCAATCCTCTATTCGCTGAAGCATCCACCATATGTGTGTGACCCTCTAGGCCTGATACCGAGCTGGCCGTGAGTCACTCCCATCAGAACTCCTTATGATATAGTGAATTATTATCCCCATAATAATTCACTCGACTCATCGACTATGGACGTATTAGGCCACTACGCCATAGTCCCCAAACGGTATAGGGGGGATCAAATCTATCGGACCTGTCTGTCCACAGTTACCATGTATCTATAATCCCTCATCTAAATAATATCCCATAGATCGTATATTGGACATTGTACTATCATGTCACATACGGAATCAGTTTGTCTTGCTCTAATCGGATTCTACCGGAGAACTCCTTCTCTCTCAATCCGAATGACCTTGGTCAGGGATTTGTCTAAGCAAGCACATATGAGATATTCCTCTCGTGATACCGAGAGTGGATGATCTTATATTGACACCCAATTACCTTCGTAAGGTTGGCTACCAATCCCGATAACCAACTGTACCAGATCTGGAGCTTTCGAAACCTGTAAGTCTAGCGTCAAAGAAAGGAGTACTCATACAAGGCATCCTTAGTATCTCAAGTCTAAGGACCAGATACACAACTAGGACTATGAAATCCCTATCTGACATTATGTATCATTAACCATACAACATTTCATAAGCGGATCAATCAGTGAACTCATTCTCCAATCAGCACCTGTACTATATCCTTAGTGTCTCCACATAAGTGGCTATGAGACCAGCCGCCTCCATCATATGGACGGGTATATAGTACACCGATCTATCCGGTTATCTCAATTAAAGGTGAATCGATCTCATTATCGTGATCTCATCACGATCCGATTCCCATTGTACAGAACTAAGGATATCACAATTATATGTAACAAATAATATAATGTGAGAATATGTTAATATTAATCATAAGCAAAAAGATCACACAACATGTCACACGTGCCATCACTCACGTGATTGGCTTGTAGGGCACCTGTAACCAGCAATCTCCCACTTGACCAAAAGCCAATCACCTATGCGTCTGATCCCCATCAGACCCTTGTGACGCTCAAATATAATCTAAGCCAACGGCTTCGTTAGTGGATCTGCAATGTTATCTTCGGATGGAACTCTTTCCATTGTTATATCTTTACGGGCTATGATCTCTCTTATCAGATGTAACCTCCTCATAACATGCTTAGACTTTTGATGAGACCTGGGTTCCTTCGCTTGAGCTATCGCCCCATTGTTGTCGCTGTATATGGGGATTGGTTCTATACTGCTTGGTACGACTCTCAAATCTTTGATGAACTTCTTCATCCATACCCCTTCCTTTGCTGCTTATGCTGCAGCAATGTATTCCGCCTCTATGGTCGAGTCAGCAGTAGTATCTTGCTTGGAACTCTTTCAGCTTACTGCTCCTCCATTCATGGTGAAAACATACCTTGAATTTGACTTGCTATCATCAATGTTGGAATAAAAACTCAAGTCCGTGTAGCCCTCAACCAGGAGGCTCCCTCCTCCATATACTATAAAAAGATCCTTAGTCCTTCTCAAGTACTTAAGGATACACTTTACTGCCTTCCAGTGTTCTAAACCTGGATCTGCCTGATACCTGCTCGTGACACTCAAAGCATGTGCTATATCAAGTCTAGTACATAGCATCGCATACATGATAGATCTTATCGCTAAGGCATAAGGTATCTTATCCATGTTTGTCCTTTCTTCAGAAGTCTTTGGGGACATACTCCTAGAAAGTGATATTTCATGTCTCATCGGTATGAGATCTCTCTTGAAATTTTTCATGCCAAACCTTTTGACAATGGAGTCTATGTACCTAGACTGGGATAAGCCAAGCATCCTTTTGGATCTATCTCTATAGATCTGGATCCCCAAAATATAGGATGCTTCCCCTAAGTCTTTCATGGAGAAGTTTCTAGATAGCCAAGTCTTTACTGTGGAGAGCATTCCTACATCATTCCCAATGATTAAGATGTCATCCACATATAGCACCAAGAAGGTGATAGCGCTTCCACTTACTTTTTTGTACATACAAGACTTATCTTCGTTCTTAACGAAGTCATAAGATCTTATCACCTCATCAAATCTTATGTTCCAACTTCGGGAAGCTTACTTCAATCCATAAATGGATCTAAGCAACTTGCACACTTTATCTGGACTCTCTTTGGATACAAATCCCTCTGGTTGTATCATATACACCTCTTCCTCGAGGTTGCCATTGAGGAATATTGTTTTGACATCCATCTGCCAGATCTTATAGTCATAGTGTGCTGCAATGACCAAAATAATTCTAATGGACTTAAGCATGGCTATAGGTGAAAATGTTTTGTCATAGTCAACTCCTTGTCTTTGACGATATCCTTTAGCTACCAGTCTTGCTTTATAGGTCTCTACCTTTCGATCCACTCTGATCTTCTTCTTGAAGATCCATTTGCAGTCGATGGGTATAATACCCTCAGGTGCATCCACAAGGTTCCAAACCTTGTTAGAGTACATGGAATCCATCTCAGAATTCACGGCTTCTTGCCACTTCCCGGAGTCTATACTCATAATAGCCTCCTCGTAGGTCTGAGGATCAACATCCTGAGAGTCATCTCCATTGATATGTCCCACATATCTTTCAGGAGGGTGAGATACTCTACTAGACCTACGTAAATTTTGAATTTGTGTGTTAGGTACCTGAATAGACTCGGGCTCTGGAATGGTGTTTGAGCTAGGTTCTCCAACCTCACTCAATTCTATCTCACTCCCACTGTTTCCACCAAGAATATGTTCCTTCTCAAGGAACACAGCTATCTTGGCAATAAAGACCTTTCGGTCCTCAGGATGATAGAAATAATACCCACAAGTTTCCTTTGGGTATCCCACGAATGTGCACCATTCTGTCCTTGATTCCAACTTGTCGGGGTTGTGTCTTCTAACGTGGGCAGGACAGCCCCAAATCTTAACAATCTTAAGATCAGACTTCTTTCCTTTCCACATCTTATATGGTGTAGACACTACCGATTTTGATGTAACTCTATTCAAAAGGTAAGCTACAGTCTTTAGGGCGTACCACCAGAATGAGACGGGTAGGTCAGCGAAACTCATCATAGATCGCACTATGTCTAACAGCGTGCGATTCCTCCTTTCTGATACACCATTGAGCCGAGATGTATAAGGAGGTGTCCATTGGGATAGAATCCCATTGTCCTTGAGGAAATGGGTGAACTCCATACTCAAGTACTCTCCTCCTCGATCTGATCGAAGAGTCTTAATACTCTTTCCGATTTGGTTCTCTACCTCATTCTTATATTCCCTGAATTTCTCGAAGGCCTCAGATTTGTACTTTATTAAGTACATGTGTCCATACCTAGAGAAATCATTAGTGAATGGAATGAAGTACGAATAACCACCTATAGCTTGAGTCGACATGGGACCACATACATCACTATGTATGAGTTCCATTAACTCAGTGGCTCTCTCTAGTTCCACTAAAAGGAGAGTTGGTCTTCTTTCCACGAAAGCAAGGTTCACAAGTTGTATACGTTCATAGTCAAATGGATCTAAGTATCCATCTTTCAACAACTTTTGAATCCTTCCCTCATGTATATGACCTAGCCTACAATGCCATAGGTATACATTATTCACCTCATCTCTTTTCCTCTTAGACATATTTATATTCATGATATGTGGAGAAGTGTCTAACACATATAAGTCATTTATTAGGATCCCTCTAGTGATGATCTTATCATCCATTATTATTGAACAACTATTGTTCTAAAAAACTAATTTATATCCATTAATTATCAAACAAGAGATAGAAATAATATTTTTGATGATAGAGGGAACAAAATAGCATGCATCTAATGCAATAATAGCTCCACCAGGCAGATGTAGGGTGACCCCTCCAACAGCAACTGCAGCAACTCTTGCTCCATTGCGCATCTTGAGGTCCATCTCACCTCTACCCAATCTCCTAGGTCTTGCCAGAACCTGCAACAAATTACAGATATGATAAACACTCTCAATATCCAATACCCATGTGTTATCATGAAAATCTGACAAGTGAAGACTGGTCATTAATATACCTGAAGCTTCTCCAAGCTTCTTCTTGCCTTCTCTGCAAGGTAGTCCTTACAATTCCTCTTCCAATGTCCGTCTTGGTCACAGTGGAAGCATTGTCCTTTGTCCTTTGTCAGGTATTTCTTGGCAACCTTTGCCTTACCTGGTCTTTCTTTGCCCTTGCCCTTCTTAAGGGTCTTGCTGGCCTTCCTTTTCTTTTTGGTCTCACCAATATAGAGAATTGGCTTCTCCTTTTTGATGGCACTCTCAGCTTCCCTCAACATATTGAGGAGCTCAGGGAGAGTTACCTCAAACTTGCTCATGTTAAAATTCATAATGAAGTGAGAAAAGAAATCTGGTAGGGACTGAAGTATAAGATCAACGCACAAATTATCCTCTAGGACTATTCCCATACCTGTGAGTTTCTCGATCCACTCTATCATCTTTAGGACATGGTTCTCAACCGATGTCCCTTCTGTCATCCTAGCTTGGAAGAGTTTCTTAGATATCTCATATCTTTGAGTTCTTCCCTATTTCTCAAACAGCTGGCAGAGATAAAGAAGAATAGAATCTGCATCCATGCTCTCATGTTGCCTTTGTAACTCAGGAGTCATGAAGGCCAATATGTAATATTTTGCTAACGTGGAATCATCTATGTACTTCACATAGCGAGCGATCTCATCTTCGCTTGCCCCTTCTTCCGACGTGGGCACGATTGTATGAAGGACGTATGCGATTTTCTCCATTGTGAGAATAATTCTCAAATTATGAAGCCAATCTATATAGTTTGGACCAGTGAGGCGGTTGGCATCAAGTATGCCACGTAGGGGGTTTGTTAATGATACGTTTCTGACAAAACAAGATATAACAAAAATAAATAACATATAGATTTCGTAGAAAATACTAATTAAGATATGAACTTCTATCTTAATGTACTCCCACTATTTTCTTAGCGAATCACGCGACACCCTCGACACGTGAGATGGAAGTCTTCGGCAAACTCCTAATGAGGATTGAGATCCAATTTGCATCTTAGTGCAATCTCGAGGGACTTGACCAATTGCACTAAGCCCAAAATATAGGCAACTCTTGCCAATCACAACTCCTTATGATTCCATCACGTTCGGCCTCCGAATCATTATGGTCTCGAGGGACTCGAACAACCATAACGTTTAGTTAAGTCATCATCATCGTTACAAGATGAGTCTGATTCAATGATATGCCCTCAAGGGACTCGACCAAGCATACCATGTCCTCAGGTCACCGGTGACATCTCTATGTTATAGGCAAGAACTCGATCACGTAGATAGGTGAGCCTCGAGGGACTCAACCAACTCGACCTATGTCGTGATTCAATTTCTTCCTATAACAATGGAAGGCCATGTGGGTTAATCTTTTTGCCTCATGCTTAATGACTTAATATTATCATAGGAGGGGTTTTTGTTTCGTATCGGTCTCCTAATATGTCGTGTCACACACATACATATTTAATATATATCTACATCGCATGTAAATATATATATACATATATCTAGTAGGTGTATAACACATCACATATGCAAGCCATACCGGATGATCATGAGCCGTCACCTAATATGATTAAGCCCGAACCAATGAGCCTAATCACTCATAATAGAATCTATGTGTGCATTAGCGCATCTCTATGCCCTGTGATTGTTGATCTCGTCATCATCGGTTCCGTCGGATCGTCGCATCACCATGCGTCGTGATCTCTCGCCACGACATCGTGGGTCCCGCTGTAACCTCCATGCTCCCGCTGCACCTCTCCATGTAATTACAAATAATCACAGGCACGCAGGCCCAACAATAAACGAGAAAAACGTAGGCTCGCCCTAATAATAATAATAATCATAATTACACACATCACAACACATGGCTCATGATCATCCATCCACATCATACATCACATGTACATCACATTATATGTAGGATTACTAGATATATATAATAATTAATTAAACTATTTAATTAATTACTTTCTAGAAATTAGGATATGTTCAAAATTTCCAGAATTATCAAGGGTATTTTCATAATTCTGGATGAGAGGACAGTTCTAAGAATTTCCAAAATTATTGAGGGTATTTTCAGAATTCTGTACACAAGGATAGAATTAGAATTTTCCAAATGCTGAGGGGCATAACCATCTTTTTCAAAAGTTGCCCTAGCCCTCCTTCACCCTCACTACGCCGCTGCCACCGTTGTTGCCCCTATGCAGGCGGCGGCTGCCCTTGCCCGTCGGCAGCCACTCTGCCAAGTGGCGGCCACCCCTGCGGTCGGCACCTCCACAGGCGTCGCCCTTACAAGCGCTGTCGCTGCTGGCGACCACCCTTGCAGGCGGTGCCTCTACCCGTAGGCTGTCTTCCTGCGGGCGCCGAACCCGCAGTCGGTCGCCCCTTACGGACTGGCCATGAGCAACCGTCTGCAGACCGTTGGCAGCAGCCCTTGCGGCGTGGCCGCGGGCGGCTGCCGCCCCTTGCGGGCGCCGCGCTGCAGCCGGCCACCCTCGGGCGGTTGCCCTTGTGGTTTGGCCGTGGCCATGCCCGACTGCCCCTTGCAAGGGCTTCCTTCACTACGAAAATGCAGCAAGAATGCGTAGAACGATTCTACGTGATTCAATCTCATCACACACAGTTTAAAACCAATCATTTGTACAAAAACCTTGGCTCTAATACCACTATTGGGAAACCTACAGCGGGTGCATCACATGCGCAGCGGAAATCAAAACAAAAATTGATTTCCCACGTAGATCAAATCGTCGTGCAAAAGATTGGGGTTACGAGAAAAACTGCAAAAACTAAAAAACTGTGATGTGTGAGAGATTGATTTTACCTAGGGAGATTGTATATCCCTGTATTCCAGATCCGGATGGAGAAGATGAAGGAGGTCAAGCGTCCTCTCTAGCGGTATCCACATGATGGATCTCTACAGCGAAACTCCTCCTTGATCTTGCAACTCTTGCTCAGAGGGAGGGAGGAGAATAGGAGGTGGTGGCTAAAGCTGTAGCCTATCAACCCTGAGTCTCCCCTCCTATTTATAGAGAGCCACCAAAACTCTATGGCTCATTCCTTAGTGGGTATTGAATGTTCATCCAATAACCCACTAACTTTGTATCATTGGATCTCTATCCAATAATCTCCTTAGGCCTATAATTGGGCCTTAATCAAGGAGCCCATCAACATAGGGTCTCATCTAATGAGAATAGGGGCCAATTGGATCTTCAACCAATCCTCTATTTGTTGAAGCATCCACTATATGTGTGTGACCCTCTAGGCCCAATACCGAGTTGGCCGTGAGTCACTCCTATCAGAACTCCTTATGATATAGTGAATTATTATCCCCATAATAATTCACTCGACTCATCGACTATGGACATACTAGGCCACTACGCCATAGTCCCCAGACGGTATAGGGGGGATCAAATCCATCGGACCTGTCTGTTCACAGTTACCATGTATCTATAATCCCTCATCCAAATAATATCCCAAAGACTGTATATTGGACATGGTACTGTCAGGTCACATACAAAATCAGTTTATCTTTCTCTAATCGGATTCTACCGGAGAACTCATTCTCTCTCAATCCGAATGACCTTGGCTAGAGATTTGTCTAAGCAAGCACATATGAGATATTCCTCTCATGATACTAAGAGTGGATGATCCTCTATTGACACTCAATTACCTTCGTAAGGTTGGCTACCAATCCCGATAACCAGTTGTACTAGATCTAGAGCTTTCAAAACCTTTAAGTCTGGCGTCAAAGAAAGGAGTACTCATACAATGCATCCTTGGTGTCTCAAGTCTAGGAACTAGATACACAACTAGGACTATGGAATCATTGTCTAACACTAGGTATCATTAACCATACAACATTCAATAAGCGGATCAATCAGTGAACTCATTCTCCAATGATTACCTGTACTATATCCTTAGTGTCTCCACACAAGTGGCTATGAGACCAGCCGTCGCCATCATATGGAGGGGTATATAGTACACCGATCTATCCGGTTATCTCAATGTCCTTTGAGTAACCTATGGCCGAGATTATTTAGGATCTGTGTTTAAAGGTGAATCAATCTCATTATCGTGATCTCATCACGATCCGGTTCCTATTGCACAGAACTAAGGACATCACAATATATATAATAAATAATATAATATGAGAATATGCCAATATTAATCATAAGCAAAAAGATCACACAATATATCACACGTGTCATCACTCACGTGATTGGCTTGCAGGGCACCTGTAACCAGCACCTTGTCCTTCGTACCTCGTGGTTCAATTGTTCTACCTGGATATGCGTGAAGGAAATCACTGCCATAAGAGTGTATGATTGTCGTGCCTTTACTTTTCCTTGGATCTCCAGCTTTAGGCCATCGATAAAAGTACCTAAAAGTTGTCTCTCAGACCAATTCTCAGTTTGGTTAGATAAACGCTCAAACCTTGTTTGGTATTCTTGTAGTGTAGAGGTTTGACAAATCTTTGCTAAGTATCCGTCGATGTTGTCGAAATTGGTTAGTCCGAAGCAGTTTAGTAGTCCTTCCTTGAATCGCTACCAAGAGAGTCCTTTATGGGTTTACTCAAACCAATTAAGCCACCGAATAGCATCTCTCTCGAGGTGGATGGCAGCAATCTCCACCTGTATGGCGTCGGCGGTTCGGTAGAACCGAAAATAGCGCTCCGCGCATGAGATCCACCCGATTGGGTCTCCTTCTTCCCATCTAGGGAAGTCAACCTTCATCGTGGATTATTGAGATCAGAGGTGATGTGGCCACATTCTTGAGGATCGTCTCGTCGATCTGAAGTCTCTCCATGTTGTGATTTCCTCGGGCTCAACAGTCGGCCAATGCTGAATTCGACGAAAAGGGATCGCATCTTCTCTTCCATGCGATTTTCAAAGGCTTCAAGCTTTGCATCGATAGCCTTCTCTGATGCCATAGTATATGCCTCTATATCTGTAATACTAAGATCTTTTTTGTCTATTATCAGGTTAGTGGCATGAGAATTTTGGAGAAGGGGGTGGCCGGTTGGAAGGTGGATCGATTTGGATGGAAGTAAGCTGCGGTTTAGGGCAGATTTGGGGGGGCTGTTTGGTTTCGGTTTAGGGTAGGGTTTTGAAGGGCTTTTGGTGAGGATGGTAGAGTTTTGAGATGAGGAAAAGAAAGTCCAAAATCTCACAAAAAATAGCACTCGAATCTAATAGAATTCGATGAAAAAAAGTGCTATGATGTGTTGTCTTGCTGAACCGATTTTACGTCGGAGAAACGATGACTTCTTGACGTAAATTCTAGAGGAAAGTTCAAGAAAATTATACAAAAACCCTTAGTTCAGATGTTGTTAATACCAATAAAAAGTTTGATGAAATTTTGGCAGCATAATAGTAGGGAAATAAGGCAAAAGACGAAAGGCAGATTCCTTCTTTGTAAAATTCCAAAACTGCGTGATTGTCAAAGATTACACAAGAAAACCAGTTCCAGAAGGAGTTTTTTTGAGAAATTAAATCCAATGAAAGCCATCTTGATCTTGAGAATTGTATAAAAATTTTGACCAGAAAGAAGGAATAAGCTAGTTTCAAGAGGCAAAAACACGGCTGAAAATTTTTACAGCATTCCGCTTTCATAACAACGATAACATTTGCGATAAACGAAATTTGCAGAGGATAAAATTTGGAAAAAATCTTCAACGTGTAAAGTAAGGAATCTTATAGTATTGAAGAGGCATGGATGATAAAAAAAATACCAGATTTCTAAATCAAACGCAGGGGGCAGCGACAGAGTGATTTGATCTGCGGTTGGGGTGGAAGGTGGAGGCGTGTGTCACAACAATTGTGAGAATTGGTTAGGAATGTGGAGGCATGGATGATGGTTACAGGGGTAGCAAGATCGCTGCTCTGATACCAGATGATAGAACCCCAGAAGGAGCTCTATAGATTTTGACCATTGAGGGGGATCAACCCTTGGAACGCTATAGGGGTTCCTCCCTCCTAGATTCGGCACAAGGCTGAAATAAAATTGATAATTGTTCGATTCAAGAGGGGGGCAGCTACATCTTTCAATAGGGATCAAAACCCTAGCCTAAGGGGTTGCTTGCCTAAGTAGAATTATCCCTTTACTCTTCCTATAGCCAACTTGCTTTAATAGGAACAGGAGGCGGCTAAGTGGCTCTATAGCCGACCTAAGTAGGGGGAAACCCTAGCCGACCAACCCAGTAAGGGGTGTGGCGGATACTAAGCCCTAAGGGCTAATCTAGACCCTAGCCATACTCCTTTATAAGATATGATTGATTTTATTACAATCTAACATGATTTTTATTGACTAGTACTAAGATGATTAGGATTCAATCGAGTCCTATCATTTTATAATTTGATCATTTCGAAGTTGAAATTAATTCTAAGATAAATGATTGAAAATAGTAGAAAATATCTCACCTCAGTTATTGCATAAAAGATAATTTTTTATATCAAGTAAAAAAAATATTTCATAAAATATTCCTTGAGAGACCAATCTAAAACCATCCATTTTGGACTAGTATTCATGTGGTCACACTAAAGGGGCAAGTCTTATCTCATTTATGTCAATTAAGTGATCATGTGTCGAACTATCATTGGTTGGGTTGTCCCCCTCTCAATCCTCCTATCCCTAAAGGTATACTTTACGAACTCTCCTAAAAAGTCGAAGGTGTAACCCTAGGGTAGCTCGGTGCTCGTTATAAGTAATTTACAAACCAATCATATAAGTGATGACACATGTGACATACTGTTGATCTTTTTTACTTATTGTTGATCTTTAACATTGTTCTTTTTATATGTTTATGGTTTTGATTTCTAATTCCATGACAAATTATGTTGCTAGCCCTTATATACTCGGTATAATTTGATATAGTGGTGGCACAACTGATGAAGTGATTAGCAAAATATTTTGTAAATAGATTTATAGAAAATTACTATAATTGGTTTGTTGTTATTCTCCATGTCAGAAAATAATTTGCGCTTTCACTAAGCATGATTGGTTGGTCATTATTTTCTATATCACAACATTTTAATTTTGCCTAGTGCCATAATTAGATATCAAATTCATTGTAGCACATATAATTATCTAATTTATGAAGATTATATTGTAATATCGGCCCTCATAAATCTTCATGTATTACTTCCTCTTCACCTCAAGTATAATTTTACCTATGGGTCGTAGTTATCATATTGTTAAGAGTTACAAATTGCAGTAATATACTATTTTGACTTACTATGACCGTATTGATAAATGATTTTATTTTATGATCAAATATGGTATTAGAAGTTCTGAGCCTACATTCAAGAACCTGCACAATATGTTGGCTTGTAGTCAACAACGTTTATAGATGATTTTATAAATAACAACAAAGATATTAACAATGTTCTTTCATCAATTATATAAATTACACCCAAAAATAGTGTCTTCAATATACAAGTATATCCAATGTCTATAGACACATTTCAACAACAAAAAAAAAGGATTAGTTTTACATTAGTTTGTTGTAGCATTATATCATCAAAATGGCCCAAAAGATCCTAATGGGCAGCACCTGAAAAGAGAAAATATCATAAGTTAGATAACTTTAAAGTCCAAAATTAATCACACAAAATTTATGTTTGTATGGATAACAAGAAACATCATCCAAAGATGTACCTTAAATATTAAGAAAAAAACATATAACATATCATAATGGAGAATCTCAAATGTTATAAAATTTTTCTTTCACTATTTAGTGGTCTTTCAACTAGGAAGTAATCATAATTGAGCACGCATCTCTTTCATCTTTTGAGTGGTCTATTCAATTTTCCTTTTAATTGGTGAATCTCTCTGTCTTTTTTCATTCTCATGGTTTATATATTCATAGATGTCAAATAAGATATGAAGGCTATGAAGTTAAGGACACGACCCTATATCAAAGCATTGGAATCGACTTAATTTGTTTGGTGCACTTGAGAAACAATGTCTTCATTCAAAGAAATATTATTTACAGTAAATTCAAGATGTTGTACTTTTAAAATCTTCGTTTCTTCTTACAAAATCAAACAACAACTCGGTATTTTTTTTTTAAATCAGTAAAAATTAATAATAAAACAACTATAAGAAAAGTTTTGGGTGATGCATATAATTATTTTTGTCACAACCTCGTCAATTAAAATTCTTTCATAACTAATGACAACATAGTATATCTAGCTAATTTCTCATCACCCCTCACCTTCTGGGCATAAATGATATTACAATTACTGAATGTAAAAAATATTTGATTACAAAATTAGTAAAATTTTAATCAAAAAATAGTAATTAGATGGTTTAACCTTCACGTCAATCAATCTAGCATAACTTTTCTTCCCTAAAATATGAGGTATTTTGTACTTTGATTGTTAATCTTGTTTTTTTAGTAAGATTTTTGACGTATAAGCTTAGAAAACCATTAAATTGATTACATCAAAAAAATTAACACAAATAGTCAATAATGATACAAGTAACATAAAATTGGCATATTATATTAAAATGAATAAATAAGTATCAATAGATATAATAATTCATCCATATGTCATACATAAATTGTTGTTTGCATGTGTAGTGTTGCTTGCATAATAGCATACTCTTAAGGTGTTGTTGAACAATTTCTGGATTTATATAACAAGAGTTGCAACATGATTTACATGGACATAAAAATTTTCCATCTTGAGCCACTCGCTCAATTCCGAAATTGATAAATGATTCCTTGTAGATACTTTTCTCTATCTTTATTTTTATTTTGAATCCAGCTTTTATCCATAATATTTCATCAATTGAAACAGTAATAAAATAAAAATTCACATAAGTTCAATTTTAAATCAATGCACATTTATCCGCACACAATAATAATAATAATGATAAGACAAATATATAATAAAAAAATATAACAAGAACTACTTCTGTGAACATGCCTAATCATCTTTTACATGTTTTTCTCATAAGTCAAAAGAAAAGAGTCAACTAGGATAGTATTTTTCGAACACTTTCCACTAAAATCTAACTTATATCAACCAAAACTTTGTTTTCCGACCACTAAAATCATCAGCCACATCTTTGGATGATTCCTGCATCATAAAGAACTTGCAAAAAGGATAAATATGTCATGCTAACTAGAATAACATTAATATTTTCTTTTAGAAATGACATGAAACATAAAAGACAAAAATACTGCAGATGCAGTAAAAGGCACAACTTACGAATATATAGAGTTGAATTATGTGAAGATTGTATGTAACAAACAGATAAAAAACAACCATATATTATGAAACTTAGGCACTGTATAAGCGCAACCGATTGTTGGATTATATGATATATGTTAGGATCTTAGCAATACTAATAGGGGTTAATTAGTATTAAAATAAATTTTAATTAATTTTAAAATTTGATCGATAATAATATATATATAAAATATGAATAATGTAATATGAAGTAGGAGTAAAAATAACAATCATAATGAGCAAAGGTAACATGTAAGAGAAAAGGTATAAATTAATTTATAGTAGTTCGGTCTTCTTGACCTATATCGATTATTAATTCCTCTTCCCTCGAGGTTATCGATTTCTACTATTAATCTTTTTTTCAATGGACTAACATCAGTAATCATTATTCAACTTTCTTCTTTTTTTAGGCTTAAGAAAAAACATTCACACTTATTCTTTTATAAAAGATCTCTCACCTATAACACTTACAATCATAACTACACTCAAGAGAAAGGACGAGATTCAAATAATGTTCAAAGAGAAAGCTACGATACTTCACAACCTCATAAATGGATGCTCCATCAACGAAGCCCGAGTATGATATTTATAAATCTCAAAATACTTCAAAAATAGAACCAAAAATTAAAATCATTAAAATTTTGGGTTACGAGAAGTACTACTATTAACAATGGGTGGTACTATCATTGTAATTTTTGATGAGTCATAAGTATAGACTTCGATAGTTCTACCAACATAAAGTTTAAATTCTATATAGTACTACCATCATCCTAGGTGGTACTATCATCGTCATATGTAATGCCATTGTTGAAACCTTTGACAAAGCACAATTAGTGCTTCTTGAGTAATTTAGGTGATCATATCACTTAGGTCTGATGGTACCATTGCCCTAAATATTTTGAGGTCACTTGTTTTATCTTCTAACAAACCTAATTTAGTCCAACTTTAAGCCCAATGGGTTTTATAATAACTAGGCTCTATTTTGGCTTAATACCGATTCAAATTGGTCCAAAATGATCTCGTTCAAAATCTTAACAAATCAACCACTCATCACTCATTTGGCATATCTTTGAATCATTTGACATGTTATCCACTATTTTGATATATTATTTGATTTTCTAACACTTAGTTCGAACCTTTAGTAGATCACCCTATCCTTCGGTATATGACTCAATCCTTTGACATGTTGACTTTGCTACAATATCTGATCCTTTTGGCATAATATTTGAATATATAGTATATATATATCAATCAATCCTTTAGTTTGACATCCAATTTTTGGCGCAATAATCTTTCAACACAATGTTTAAATCTCCTACTTAATATTTGGCCATTAGGTAGTATAAGTGTATGATTGATGTATTTCCTACATTGCTTATCTTAAAAGCATAGTAGTTCCTCAAATGCATCTATTGATTGTATCATCAAATCTAAGATTTAATAATCTTTTTTTTATAATAATAATAACTAATTGATGATGAGGTCTTAACAGGACTCCCCTATCTATTTTAAAATGTTATGATAAACTTAAACTAAAAAGATCATATATTCTTTTAAATGCTTATATTGAATTCAAGTTGAAAGAAATGTGATCTTATTAATATTATGATTTAATCATTCAAGCCCAAATATCAATATTCACAAGTTTCAAGTTTCAAATTTCAAGTTATAATCATAATCATTTTATATTTTAAATTTTAATCATTATCAATATATAATGTTAATCAAAAGATAAATATAAGTTAATCATTTGCATAAATCAAACATGAGTTATAGAACCATAAAAATAAACATCATAAGTAAGATATTATAATTCTCCCTATTAGTCATAACTTCTATTTTGTCATCAACAAAAAAAGAAAGATATACATATATATAATAACAACTGAAGCTACTCGGGTGCTTGAACAATATTCATCAAAAGTCTCAAGATACTAGTAAAGATGTTTTTCTTTTTTCATTTCAAACCTAATATCCTAGTTAAGGTCATGTACCATCATTTAGAGAAATTTAGTTAGTCTAATTCTCTTCTAATAAAATTAAATTATTTTTCATATATGGATTTAGTAAAGATATATGTCAATTGATATTTTGTATTAAAGATATCCAATGATATATTATGACTACTAATATGATCTCTTATAAAATGATATCTAAAATTAATATGTTAGGTCTAAGATTATTGATTAGAATTATTTATCAAGTAAATTGTTCTAATGTTATTATATTTTATTAAAATATTTTTCAAGCATAATACATAGTTTTCTAAAATGTGTTTCATCTAAATTACTTATGCATAACATGACGTAATATATTATGATAAAAATTTATGTCTTGGATTTAGTGCATGGTCTAAAAACTAATAAGTTCCAAAGTATTCTTTTTCTAACTATTCTATATCATGCATAATTAATATCAGCATAAGCAATCAAATTAAAATTATCATATTTTTGATATCATAGTCCCGAAGATGGTGTTCCTTTTAAGTAAATATAAAAATTTTTACATCCTTAAAGTGGGATCATTCGAGATTTGATTGGGAAACCTAACATAAAGACCTACACTGAATAGAATATCAGATTTGACAGCAATAAGATATAACAAACTTCTTATGATGCCTCATAAGTCTTTTGATGAAAAGATTCACCATCATTATCAATGTTCAATTTTGTAAATGTACTTAATTTGTGTATTGATGGTCTTAGAATTTTTTTATGTTAAATCTTTTAAGTAGGTCCCGAGTATACTTAGTTTGGCTGATAAAAATTCTATTTTTAGATTATTAAATTTATAAATTATTAAAAAATTTAGTTCATATATTAGGCTCATTTTAAATTATTAGCTTGTACTTCTAACTAATGATTCACATAATACTTCATTAGTAAAATAAAAAAATAATATCATCAATATAAATTTAAATAATAAGAATATCATTATTAAAATATTTAATAAATAATGTAGTGTCAACCTTGTCTCTTGAAAAATTATTTTAACTTAAAAATACCTAAGTCTCTCACATCAAGCACTATAAACTTGTTTTAACCAATAAAAAGCCTTATACGATTTATAAACATGATTTATATAAAGATTATTTTTAAATCCAAATGATTTTTTTTTGACTAAACTTCTTTCAAAAAATAAAATTATTTTTGACATTCATTTGAATCAATTTAAAATTTAAAATAAACATAAAAAAGAAGTATTCTTATGGCTTTAAGTATAGCTATAAGAGTCAAGATTTCTTTATAATATATATTTTCTTCTTGGTTGAAACCTTTACTACTAATCTAATTATGCTACACATCTCAATTTCTTACTCATTTTGCTTATTATTAAAGACTCATTTAATGTCAATCACAAGATCATCACTTGATCTAAGAATAAATATTTTAACCTTATTTTTCTCAAACTGATTAGGCTCTTCATGCATTATTAAGATTCATAAGTCATCTTTAAGAGCATCATCAATATAATTATACTTAATTTGAGATTAAAAAAATTAGTATTTATATAAATATTTTTAAAAGAAGAATGAGTTTGAACAATTTTTGATATATCCCTAATAATAATGCCCTAATGATGTGCATCTACATACTTTCATTTCTTACGTAAGGTTTTTTTAAAATATATATATCCAAGTTACTTTGGGGAGTATAATTATTATTTAAATTTAATTGTCTAAGTTCAAAACAATCATAATTAAAATCAATTTTTTTTAGTTTAAGAAGGTTCATAAAAAATAACATGAATAGATTCTTTAACAACTAAAAATTTCTTATTGAAAACTCTATAGGCTCTATGAATGAAAGAGTATCAAAGAAAAATGTCTTCATCAGATTTAGCATCAAGTTTTTTTTAAAATATCCTTGTCATTCAAAATAAAATATTTACAATAAAAAACTTTATAATATGAAATGTTTGATCCTTTGTTGTTTCATAACTCATAGGAAGACTTAGATAAATGACCTTATAAGGACTCTAATTACGATATAGCTTCGACTCAAAAATATTTGAGTAAGCTATGTTTATTGAGCATGATCCTAGCTATTTCTTGTAAGTACATGTTCTTTCCCTCAATAACTCTATTTTATTACAGATTTTTTGGAACGAAGAAGTTGTGTTCATACCCATTTGAATAACAAAACTTTTTAAAATCATAATTTTTAAATTCACCTTCATGATCACTATAAATAGATAAAATCATAAAACCTTTTTCATTATGGACTTGTTTACAAAACATGATAAAATATTTAAAATAATTAGTTTTATATGTAAATAAGTATATCCAAATGTATCTATTATAGTCAGTAACAATCATAAGTACCTCATACACTTGTAATATCAATATGTCCAAATAACTCAATGTGAGTTGTAGTGGTCTAGATGTACCTACTTGTTATTTAGGTTTGAAGTCACTCTATATATGTTTTTCTAATTGTCATGTATCATATATTTTATTTTTAATAAATTTGATTTTAGATATTCCTCTTACAAGTTCTTCGATTTTAATTTAAGAAATCAATTTCACACTAACATGTCCTAGTTGTTGTTAAATCTCAGATTTTGATAAAGAAACCAACTGATAAAGTTATAATCTAATATGCGTATGAGTGACGTAGAACTAGCTTCAATCAAGGAGAAGCAAATTGATTAATGTAGGAAGAATTAATTATTGGGCCAGAGTGGAACATGTCAGAAGATAAGTCAACGTGTTGGTAGAAGGCTTCGTGCCATGAGTTCGGGCATTGGGTCAGAAGAATCAGACATTGCACCAAGGAGATCGGATGTGCCGAAGGGTCGGATGAAGCATCGGATGAACCAATGACATACTAGATAACATGTGATTCATGCTTTGTAATAATTTATCTAGATCAAAGTAGTTTAGAGTTCTAATTGAGTTGGTTTTGAATGTTTTTAGGCCAACTCAATTAGGGACCCATTGAGCCTTAATTGGGACTGATTTGAGCCCATTAGGAGGCTCATTTCACTGACTTGGGCGGTGGTATCGTGAAGTCAAATGATGATATCGCCAAGTCAAGCAATGGTATTGCCCAAGGTATGAAAAGTATAGATTTATATTTTTCCCAATTCCTGAGCGGTGGTACTGTTGGTTGCCGATGGTAGTACCATTAGGCGGTGGTAGTACTGCCTATTCCAGGTGGTGGTACTGCTAGAGCCTAGAATCCCAAGCTTTGTTCGATGGTGGTACTGCCCGTACGTCGAAATCTCGGGGATTTGAATCTTTAGCTCTAAATTTTGAAGCCATTGGGGGTCTATAAATACCCCACTCATTCTTGTTTGGAAGAGCAAGAATAGAAAATAAAAAGTATGAAAACTCTGGTATAAGTCCTCGAGAATTTCCCTCTAACTCTAAGTTTCAGTTTAGCTTAAGAGAGGGGTGAGTGGCTTGTAAAGATTATCTCCTAAACCTATTAAAATGATAAAAGGATTATAAGAGGATAGTTGATCTTCGCTCATTGAAGGAAGAATGATAGTAGAAGTCGGTGACCTTAATAGAGGAGGAATCAGGAGTGGAGTAGGTCACGTAGATCGAACCAGTATAAAATTGGTGTGCCTTCTCTCCTTTGCTGCTTAATTATTTTGTAAATTACTTTACTTGTTCATATAGTCTTATAAACATTTTTAAGTTTAAACGTATTTCTAATATGAGCTTTACCGAACGAATCTTCAAATCGGAGAAAATTTTCTATCGACGTAATTTTCACATGAGCATCAATTCCCTTCCCCCCCTCTCTTAGTGCTGATTTCAGTCCTAACTGTTACCTATAGGTATCCTACAAGCTAATCACGTAAGTGATGACACATGTGATACACTATACGATCTTTTTGCTTATGATTATTATTGTCATATTCTTACATTATATTATCTGTTGAATATAAATATTATGATGTCCTTGGTTCTATGCAATGAGAATCAGATCATGATGAGATCAAGATAATGAGATCGATTCACCTTTAAATACAAATCCTAAATAATCTCAATCATAGGTTACTCAAGAGGGATATCTAGATAACCAGACAAACTGGTGTATATCAAAGGCGTAAACATATTTTGTAGTATATCAATGGTACATAAAATATTTCAAGGCATATCAAAGATGTAAACATGTTACAGAGCATGTCAATGATATATGAATCATTTCAGAACTTATCAAATAACAAATAGGAAGCAAAAGCTCAAATGTCATATCTGATGTCACATTCATTTCATTCTTATCTAAAGTGCACAGATAAAATCATAAGCAAATGCTTTAGATATTATATAAAAAAACATAGATGGTGAAGTGTGATTAAACATAATATGATCCATCCATATTTGGACAATCATCAAATAGAAGTAGAGCATCGCGAGCTCTAAGCATAACTCCTTTTACCATTTTTAGCAAAGGTTTACATTATCCCATAAATACCATAGTATAAAAAGACATCCTAAGCAATAAAGTGGTATATAACGGAAGCATATGCGGAATAATGACACGTATATGTGCCAATATAAATTAATACAATACAACATAAACTTTTCATAATAGATTCAGGTATACAAATAATTTAAGGACAAGAGCATACAAGAATTTAAAATAATAATATAAGGTTTAATTGAAGAAAGACTATGTACTCATTCATTTGATGGAGGCGACTGGTCTCGAATCTTTTTCATTTTTCTTTTGACTAATATCTTTTTCATTTTTCTTTTGACTGATATTTTTTTCATTTTTCTTTTGACTAATATTTTTTTCATTTTTCTTTTGACTAATATTTTTTTCATTTTTCTTTTGACTAATATTTTTTTCATTTTTCTTTTGACTAATATTATTTTCATTTTTCTTTTGACTAATATTTTTTTCATTTTTCTTTTGACTAATATTATTTTCATTTTTCTTTTGACTAATATTATTTTCACTAATATTATTTTCATAATAAATATTAGAAAGAAGTAATTTTATTGGTATAATCCACGGTTTAATCTTATATGCATCAAAAGGTAACATAAATTCTGGGAAGAACCAAGGTTCTAGATTTGATATGGTAGAATAATTTCGATTCATTCCCATCCAATCAAAATTTTTTTTTTGATGAGTCTTAGTTTTTTTACCAATCTCGGTACCGATAGCCACTTGTGTGGAGACACTAAGGATATAGTACATGTGCTCATTGAAGAATGAGATCACTGATTGATCCGCTAAAGGGATGTTGTATGGTTAATTAGACCTAACGTTAGACAACAATTCCATAGTCTCAGTGATAGAACCCCTGAAGGAGCTCTATAGAATTTGATCATTGAGGGGGATCAACCCTTGGAACACTATAGGAGTTCCTCCCTCCTAGAACTCGGCACAAGGGTTGAAATAAAAGTAGTATTGCTTGATAAAAAAAAGATGAAGGCTAGAAGCTTATATAGGTTCAAAACCTTAACCTTAGGGGGTGCTTCCTAAGTGAATTTACCCCCTTGCCCCTCCTATAGTTGCATTGCCTAAATAGGGATGGGTGGCGACTATGTTGGCACCATGGCCTCCTATTAATTCAGCCCAGTAAAGGGGGTGGTGCCCATGAACCCTAAGGCCCAAATAAACCCTAGCCACTCTTTTTTATAGGATAGAAGTGACTTGGTGGGGTTTTTATTATAATCTCATAGGGTTCTTATTGATTACTCCTAGGGTGAATAGGACTCAACCCTACTGGAGTCCTACCAAGCTCGTCCTCTTTGAATTAGTCTTGTCCTTAAGGCTGAGGATCCATAAACTCTGGGAACCGGGTCTTCAGCTCCTTATAAGACTCTCACGTGACATCTTCGGATGGTAAGTTGTTCTATTGCACTAGTACTTCAGTTGAGGGGCCTCGACGACATCACAACCCTCTAATTAAGTATGGCTTGTGGTTGAGCTTGAATCTTGTCATCATTTGTAGTGCTCTACAACTAGATCTAGGCCGACTCATGCTCTCCCAATTTGAGCTTCAAGCAGGATACGTGGAAGACGGGATAGATCTTGGTGTCTTCTAGCAACTTCAGTTTATATGCAATAGCTCCAATACGCTCCATGATCTGATAGGGTCCATAGAATTGTGGGGATAGTTTCATTGAGGCTCTTGTGTTGATGGACAGCTGTTTTTAAGGTTGTAGGCGAAGGTAGACCCAATCTCCTACCGAAAATTCCCACTCGCTTTGATGAGTGTCGGCTTGTTGTTTTATGCAGGCTTGGGCGGCAGCTAAGTTGTCCTTCAGTAGCTGTAGGAGCTTATCCTTGTCCATCACTTTTTTATCAACCTATTCTACCTTGTTACACCAATTACATACTTCGGTATTATAGGAGGTGGCCGACCATACAATGCCTTATAAAATAAAGGGTATACTTGGTGGAGGAATGATAAGTCGTATTGTACTACCATTCAACTCAGGGAAGCCACTTTGTCCACTCTTTTGGTCGATCACTAGTGAAGCATCGCAGATAAGTCTCTAGGCATCTGTTCACCACCTCTATCTGGTTGTTTGTCTGTGGATGTTATGTTATGCTCATCTTGAGTTGGGTGCCCTGTAGTTAAAATAACTCGATCCAAAATTTGCTTGTAAATATCCTATCACGATCACTTAAAATTGACCTTAGCACCCCATGCAGTTTAACAATATTTTCAACGAAGAGTTGGGCAATATTGGCAGCGGTATAAGGATGTCTCACAGCACAGAAATGGGCATACTTCGTTTGGCAATCTACCACCACAAATATCGTACTTCTACCTTGAGATGGTGGCAACCCTTCATTGAAGTCCATAGAGATGTTGGTCTATGCTGAGTCTGGTATAGGTAATGGTTGTAGTTTTCCTGGGCTGGCCACTGTTTCACCCTTGTGCTATTGGCACATGTCACATTTAGCCACATAATCACAGATAGGTTTCTTCATGCCTCTCCAATATAAGTTTTGCTTCACCCTCTTGTATGTTCTCAAGAAGCTAGAGTGTCCTGCTGAAGGTGAAGAGTGCAATTCATGCATAATAGTTTTGATGCAAGGAAAAGAGGAAACAATCACAATTCGGCCCTTGTAGTGTAGGTCACTTGAATCGCAAGTGTAGTAGCCAATGGCACCTGCATCTTTCTCCAATTTCTCTATGATGTCTCGGGTCTCTGGGTTCTTCTTTCATTCCTCCCTAATGTCCTCGAGGAAGTTTGTGGAAGGAAGGGAGACGACTTAAATTTCGGCTTGCTCCGGTAGCTGTGATAGTGCATCTGCAATAATATTTTCTTTCCCCTTTTGATAGATAATTTCATAATCAAAACCAAAGAGTTTAGTTACCCATATTTGCTGCTCTGGGGATGATAATTTCTGTTTCACGAAGTATTTGAGACTTCAGTGGTCCATCTTTATTTGGAATCGTCGGTCGATCAGGTATGGTCTCCATTTCGTGACGATGTGTACGATTGCAAGCATCTCTTTATCATACATGGATATTTTATGATTAGTGGGAGATAAAGCTTTGCTGGTATAGGCAAGGGGTCGGCCATCTTGCATTAGGACAACTCCAATTCCAACCCCCGGATGCGTCGGCCTTGATCACGAAGGGTCGGCTAAAATCAAGCACTGCTAGAACCGACATTGCTATCATGGCTACCTTGAGTTGTTCGAAGGCTGTGGAAGCTTTGTCCGACTACTAGAAGGAGTCTTTTTTCAGTAAGAAAGTGAGTAGGGTACTGATCTTGCCATAGCCTTTCACGAACTTCCGATAGTAGCCTGTAAGTCCTAGGAAGTCGTGCAGCGATTTTATGTTCATAGGTCTCGGCCATCCTTTCATTGCTTCAATCTTTGCTAGGTCTACCACCACTCCATCTTCTGATATAAAGTGCCCAAGGTACTCCACTTTCTGTTGTAAGAAGCTGCACTTTGATTGTTGAACGTAGAGGGTATTCTCTCGAAGAATCATTAAAATAATTCGTAAATGTTGAAAATATATGTCAAGCATAGGGCTATAAATGAGAATGTCATCAGAGAATACGAGCATAAATTTATGCAAAAACCTCTAGAAAATGATGTTCATCAAGCTTTGGAAGGTAGAAGGTGCATTTATAAGTCCGAAAGGAATTACCAAAAACTCGTAGTGGCCGTTATGTGTACGAAATACCATTTTCGGAACATCTTCAATGCATACCCGAATTTGATAATACCCAGAACGGAGGTCCAGTTTGGTGAAGACTCGGGCTCCTTTCAGTTCATCCAATAGCTCATCCACTACTGGTATTAGATATTTATCTTTGATGGTGATGGTGTTCAAAGCCCGATAGTAAACGCACATCGGCCACGTACCATCCTTCTTACGTACTAGCAACACCGGTGAGGAATAGGGGCTGCAGCTTAGTCGAATTACTGCAGTGTTGAGCATCTCTTTAACGATGTTCTCAATCTCATCTTTCTGCAAGTGAGGATAGTAGTACGGTCTTGAGTTTGCTGGAGGTTGGCATGGAAGTATAGGGATGCGATGATTATGCTACTGGGTAGGGTATAACCCATGCGGGTTGGCGAAGACGTCGGTGAATTCCTCCAACATTTAGGCAACGTTAGGGTCTATGATTTACACGTTCTTCTCCTTTGTTGACTGCTGGATATGCATTAAAAACCCGCAATATGTCTTGTGTAAAATTTTTTCCATCTGTTGCATCGAAACGGTGGAGATATGGCTCCCGCGCTTGCCTCGTAAGATGACTTGTCTGCCTTTATAATAAAATTTCATGATTAACTTAGAGAAATTCCAGGAGATGTCATATAATGTTGTGAGTCATTCAATTCCGAGCACGACTTCATAGTCGTCGATGGGTAGGAGGAAGAAGTTGGCTACCACTTCTTGGTCTTGTAGGAGCAATTTCACCCGCGGGCACTGTTGGTCGTATTTAAGAATTCGGCCGTCGGCGACCTTTACATCGAACTTGTTATAACTTTCGATTTGAAGCGTCATACGTGCAACAACCTTGCTGTTAATGAAGTTATTAGTGTTGCCTATATCTATGAGAATGGTGATGGGTTGTTGCTTGAGAAGTCTCACCACTTTCATCGTTTGTGGGTTAGAGTAGCCGGCTAGCGCATGCACCATAAAGTCGGCCGATTAGGACTCTTCCTCCATGACTTCTTCTTCAGATTTGAGGCTTTCTTCAGATGGTTCAATGTCATCGTTCTCTATTGGTTCTATCACAAGAACTCGGCCTTTTCTATAGCGATGTTCGTGGCTCCACGGTTTATCGCAGTGCTAACATAGTCCCTTTGCGGATCGCTCCCGAAGTTCATCTCCTGTCAATTTTTTTGGTGTAAGGGCTCGAATGGTAGTAGAGGGGCTGAAGGCTTCAGCCTTGTTGGTCGGTGAGCAACCCTAGTCCTTCGGGTTTTGTGGTTCAAGCATTCTTCTTGTAGTCGCGCAAAAGTTATAGCCGCCATAAGAGTGTACGATTGTCGCACCTTCACTTCTCATCGTATCTCTAGCATTAAGCTCTCAATAAAAGTTCCTAGAAGTTGCTTTTTAGACCAGTCATGGGTTTGCTTAGATAATCATTCAAACCTTATTTGGTACTCTTATACCGTGGTGGTTTGTCGGATCTTTGCCAAGTGCCCATCGATGTTCTCATAGTTTGTCGGTCCGAAACAGTTCAATAGTCCTTCTTTGAATTGCCGTCAAGTTTGGCCTCCATGGGTGTACTCGAACCAATCAAACCACTGAAGTGTATCTCCTTCAAGATTGATGGCCATAATTTCCACCATGGCAGCATCAACGGTTCGGTGAAACCGAAAGTAGCACTCCGCACGCGATATCCGACCTATCAGGTCTCCTTCCCATCTAGGGAAGTCCACCCTCATGCGTGGATTATATGGATTGATTATAGTTCCTCCATGCTCCTGTAGTTCTTCTCTCTAATATGAAGTTTCCCCATGATGTGATTTCCTTGGGCTCGGTGGTCAGCCCATGTTGAGTTCGACAAAGATAGCCGAATTTTCTCCTCTATGCGAGTCTCAAAGGCTTCAAACTTGGCATCGATAGCCTCCTCTGTTGCCATGGTATAAATATCCAGATCTGTGATGTTGAGGTTTTTCTTCTACTATCGAGTTAAGGGTATGAGAGGTTTCGGGGAAAGGGTGGCCGAATAGGTGGATGGATCGGGGGGGAAGTAGGCTGCGATTGGGGCTATTTTTAGGGCTGATTGGGATCGGTTTATGGTGCAGTTTGGTAGGGTTATTTGGTGGTGATGGTAGGGTTTGAAGATAAGAAGAAGAGAGTCCAATAAACTAAAAAAGATAGCAACGAGATCTGTTGGAATTCAACGAAGAAGATGTTGCGTATGTGTTGTCCTACCGAACAGAATTTACGTCGAAGAAACATCAAATTCTCGACGTAAATTCCAGAGAAAACCCAAGGAAATTATGTCAAATTTCAACGATGAAACCTCGATTTAGATGTGAGTAATAGTAGCAATTTAGATCGACAAAATTTTGGCAGCGTAACGATAGGAAAATTGATGCAAGGAAAGAAGGCAGATTCTTCATCGTAAAAATTCAACAATACGCAGCAAAGAATTGTAGCAATATAGGATTGGTTTTTGAGAGAATTTTCATGATAGATTAATCTTAGATGGAAGCTAAGTTGTCTATGAGAACATGTAAAAATTTTGTCCATAAAAGATACTCAAAAGACAGGTTTCAATAAGCCTCTTTACAATTGAAATTTTCTGTAGCAATTCCCCTTCGCAACGATGATCACGTTTGTGACGGAAAGAATTTGCAGCGAAGTAAGGATAGAAAATTTTCTTTAGAACACAAGGATAAAGATTTACAGTAGTAACAAGGTGTGGGTGGTGGAATTTTACTAGATCTTCAATGTAAAACACAGGGGGGCAGTGACAAATTGATGAATCTGGGGTTTGGAGATGACGGTGGAGGCGACGTCTTGAAGCAATTGTTGGAATTGCTTGGATGGGTGGAAGCGACAGAGATGGCAGCAGGAATGCTGCTCTGATATCAAATGATAAAACCCCTGAAGGAGCTCTATAAAATTTGATCTTTGAGGGGCATAAACCCTTGGAACACTATAGGGGTTCCTCCCTCCTAGAACTCGGCACAATGGCTGAAATAAAAGTAGTCTTGCTTGATGAAAAAGATGTAGAGGCTATAAGCTTATATTGGGCTCAAAACCCTAGACCTAGGGGGTGCTTCTTAAGTGAATTTACCCCCTTGCCCCTCCTATAGCCGCCTTGCCTAAATAGGGACGGGCGACGGTTATATTGGCGCCATGGCCTCCTACTAATGCTAGAAACCCTAGCCGGCCAACCCAGTAAAGGAGGCGACGACCCATGAGCCCTAAGGCCCAAAGAAATGCTAGTCACTCTTCTTTATAGGATAGAAGTGAATTGATGATGTTTTTAATACAATCTCATAGGGTTCTAACAGAACCCTAGAATGAGCCCTATAGATTTTGATCGCTGAGGGGGATCAACTCTTAGAACACCGTAGGGGTTCCTCCCTCCTAGACTCAGGACAAGGCTGAATAAAAGATGATATTTGCTTGATAAAAGAGAGGGGGCGACTACATCATTATATAGGGTTCTAAACTCTAGCCCATGGGGTACTTGCTTAAGTAAAATTATCCTTTTACCCCTTCTATAACCGACCTACCTTAGTAGGAACAGGGGGTGGCTAGGTTGACTCTATAGTTGACCTAAATAGGGGGAAACCCTAGCCGACTAGCCCAGTAAAGGGGGTGGCAGCCACTAAACCCTAAGGCCAGAATCTAAACCCTAATCACATTTCTTTATAGGATAGAAGTGGCTAGGTGGGGTTTTATTACAATCTCACAAGGTTTTTATTGACTACTTCTAGGGTGATGAGGACTTAACCCTATTGGAGTCCTATCAAGCCTGCCCTATTAGAATCAGCATTGTCCTCAAGGCTGAGGGTCCATAAACTCTGGGAACCGGGTCTTCAGCTCCTTGTAAGACTCCCACATTGCATCTTCAGATGGTAAGTTGTTCCACTTCACGAGTACTTCAGTTGAAGGGCATCGACAGCGCATCACAATCCTCCGATCAAGTATGGCTTCAGGTTGGGCTTTAATCTTGCCATAATTTGTAGTGTTTGGCAGCTGAGTCAGCGCCAACTCTCATTCTCCTAATTTTGGCTTTAGCCGGATGCGTGGAAGATAGGATGGATCTTGGCATCATCTGGAAGCTTTATTTGTATTCCATGACCCCAATATGCTCCAAAAATTGATATGGTCCATAGAATCATGGAGATAACTTCATCGACGTGCTGGTGTTGATTGACAGCTCCTTGTATGGTTGTAGGCGAAGGTAGACCCAATCTCCTATTGAAAATTCTCGCTCGCTCCGATGAGTGTCTGCTTGTTGCTTTATGCAGGCTTGAGCGACAATTAGATTGTCTTTCAGGAACTACAGAAGCTTGTCCCTATCAATTAAATTTTGATAGACCTAATCTACTTTGGTCGTACCAATTATATATTTTGGTATTACAGGGGGTGGTCGGCCATACAATGTCTTATAAGGGGTGCGTTTAGTTGATGAATCATAAGTTATGTTGTACCACCATTTGGCCCAAGGAAGCCACCTTGTCCACTCTTTGGGCCGGTCACTAGTGAAGCACCATTGGTAAGTCTCGAGGCATCTGTTCACCACTTCTGTTTGGACGTCTGTTTGTGGATGATAGGCTGTGCTCATCTTCAGTTGGGTGCCTTGTAGTTGGAAGAGCTCGGTCCAAAATTTACTTGTAAACACCCTGTCACGGTCACTCACAATCAGCCTTGGCATCCCATGTAGTTTTACAATATTTTTCATAAAAAGCTGAGCAATACTAGCAGTGGTATAAGGATGTCTCACAACACATAAATGAACATATTTGGTTAAACGATCTACCACCACAAAAATTATGCTTTTACCTTGAGATGGTGGCAGTCCTTTAATGAAATCCATGGAGATATCCGTCCATGCTGAGTTTGGTATAGGTAGTGGTTGTAGTTTTCTTAGATTTACCACTGTTTCACCCTTCTGCTACTAGCATACATCACATTTGGATATAATCATAAATTGATTTTTTTATGCCATTCCAAAAGAAGTTTTGCTGCACCCTCTTTTATGTTCTCAGAAATCTAGAGTGCCCTGCTGAAGGTGAAGAATGCATCTCATGCAAAATAATCTGAATGTAAGGGGAAGAAGGAACAATCACAATTCGGCTTTTGTAGCACAGGTCCTTCGAATCCCAAATCCTTCTCCAATTTTTATATGATGTCTCGGGTCTCTAGGTCATTCTTTCATTCCTTTCGAATATCCTTGAGGAAGTCGGTGGAGGGAAGGGAGATGGCTAAAATTTTGGCTTGTCCCGGTAGCCGTGATAGAGCATCTGCAACAACATTCTCTTTCCCCTTTTGATAAGTAATTTCATAATCAAAGCCAAGAAGTTTAGTTACCCATCATTGCTACTCCGGGGAAGATATTTTCTACTCCAAAAATATTTAAGACTTCAGTGGTCAGTCTTAATCTGGAAGCATCGGTTGATCAGGTAGGGTCTCCACTTCGTGACGACGTGTAGATGGCAAACATTTCATTATCATATACAGACATTTTAATATATAAGGGAGACAAAGCTTTGCTAGTGTAAGCAAGGGATCAACCATCTTGCATTAGAATAGTCCCAATTCCAACTCTGGACGCATTGGCCTTAATCACGAAGGTGCGGCTGAAATCGGGTAGCGCTAGAACTAGAATCATCGTCATGGCTTCCTTAAGTCGTTCAAAGGCTGCAGAGGTTTTATCCGACCACAAGGAGTCTTTCTTCAGTAGGGATGTGAGTGGGGCACTGATCTTACCATAATCTTTCATGAATTTTTTTGTAGTAGCCCGTGAGTCCAAGGAAGTCACGTAGCGATTTTATGTTCATAGGTCTCAGCCATCCTTGCATTGCCTCAATCTTCGTCGGGTCTACCGTCACTCCATCCTCTGATATAATATGCTATAAAAAGCTACACTTTGACTATTTAACATAAAGGGTGTTCTCCCAAAGGATCGTTAGAACAGTTCGTAAGTGCTAAAAATGTATATCTAGCGTAGGGCTATAAATGAGAATATCATCAAAAAATACCAACATGAACTTACGTAGAAAACTCTGGAAGATGTCATTCATCAGGCTTTGAAAAGTGGAAGGATCATTCGTAAGTCTGAAAGGCATTACCAGAAACTCGTTGTGGCCATTATGTGTGCGAAATGTAGTTTTCAGAACATCTTCAACGCATAACTAAATCTGATGATAATCAAAATGGAGATCCAATTTAGTGAAGACTCAGGCTCCTTTTAATTCATTTAAGAGCTTATCTACGACTGGTATAGGATATTTGTCTTTGACGGTGATGGCATTTAAAGCCCGATAATCGACGTACATCCACCATGTACCATCCTTCTTGCGCACCAGCAACACCGGCGAAGGGTAAGGGCTGTAGCTTGGTCGAATTACTCTAGTGTCGAGCATCTCCTTGACGATGTTCTCAATCTCATCCTTCTGAAAGTGAAGATAGTGGTATGGTCTCAAATTTGCTAGAGGTTTGCCTGGCAAAATAGGTATGCGGTGGTCATGCGACCGGTTAGGAGGAAGCCTTCGCGGCTCCATGAAAACATCTGGGAATTCGTCCAGCAAGAGGGCAAGCTTAGGACCTGGATTTTGCACGTTCTCCTCCTTAGATGGTGGCTAGATATGCATAAAAAAATCCACCATTTATTTTGTGTAGCACCTTCTCCATTTGCTACATTGAAACAGTGGAAATATGGCTCCCATGCTTGCCTCGTAATGTGACTTGTCTCCCTTTGCAATAAAACTTCATGATTAGTTTAAAAAAATTCCAGGAGATGTCACCTAATGTTGTAAGTCATTCAATCCCAAGCATGGCTTCATAATCATCAATAGGTAGGAGAAAGAAATCGGCAACCACTTCTTGGTCTTGTAGGAGCAATTTTACCTGTGGGCACCGTTGGTCGCAATTGAGGATTTGGCCGTCGGCGACCTTTACGAAGAACTTGTTGCAACCTTCAATTTGAAGTGTCATACGTGTAGCAACCTTGCAGTTGAAGAAGTTATTTATGCTGCCCGTATTGATGAGAATGGTGATCAATTGTTGTTTAAGAAGTCCTCCAATTTTCATCGTCTGCGTGTTGGAGTAGCCAGCCAGCGCGTGCACTACATAGTCGACCGGTTGGGGCTCTTCCTCTGTGGCTTCATCTTTGAGTCAAGGCTTTCTTCATATGGTTTGCTATCCTTATCCTCTACTAGTTTAATCACGAGGAGCTGGCCCTTTTTGCAACGATGTTCTTGGCTCCATGATTCATCACAGTGCCAACACAATCCCTTGGCCGATCATTCACGAAGCTCATCTTTTGTTAATTTTTTTGGTGTAGGGGCTCAGATGATAGTAGAGGGGGCTGAGGGCTTCGACATGGCTGGTCGGGGAGTGACCCTTGTTCTTTGTACTTCGTGGTTCAATCGTTCTTCTTGGATTCTCGCGAAGGAAATTACCGTCATAAGAATGTATGGTTGTTGCACCTTTACTTCTCCTCGAATCTCCGACTTTAGGCCTTCAATAAAAGTCTCTAAAAGTTGCTTTTTAGACTAATCCATAGTTTGGTTAGATAAATGTTCAAACCTTATTTGGTATTTGTGTATTGTTGAGATTTGCCGAATATTCGCCAATTGTCCGTCGATGTTATCGAAATTGGTTGGTATGAAGCGATTACGTAGTCATTCCTTGAATTGCTGCCAAGAGAGACCTCTATGGGTGTGCTCATACCAATTAAACCACTGAATCGCATCTCCCTTGAGGTGGATGACAGTAATCTCCACCCTTGTAGCATTGACGGTTCGATAGAATCGAAAATAACATTCTACGTGTGCGATCCATCTGATCGGGTCTCCTTCTTCCCATCTAGGAAAGTCAATCTTTATGCATGAAGTGTTTGGATCAGGGATCATGTGGCAATGCTCTTGAGGATCATCTCACAGATCTAAAGTTTCTCCTTGCCGTGATTTCTTCGGGCTAGGTGGTCGGCCCATGCTGAATTCGGCGAAAAGGGATTGCATCTTCTCCACCATACGGCTTTCAAAGGCTTCAAACTTAGCGTTGATGGCCTCCTCTGATGCCATAGTGTATGCCTCTTGATCTATAATATTGAGATCTTTCTTTTGTTATCGGGTTAGTGGCATGAGAATTTTTTGGAGAGGGGATGACCGGTTGGATGGGTGGATCGGTTTAGATGGGAGTAGGCTGTGGTTTAGGGCTGATTTGGGTGGCTGTTTGGGATCAATTTAGGGGCAATTTGGAAGGGTTTTTGGTGAGGATGTTAGAGTTTATAGATGAGAGAATAAGAGTCTAAAAACCCACAAAAGACAACACTCAAATCCGATGGAATTCGACAATGTTGCGATGTGCTGTCATGCCAAACAGATTTTACGTCGGAGAAACGATGAATTCTCAATATAAATTCCAAAGAAAAACTCAAGGAAAATATGCAGAAATCCTCGATTTAGATGTGATCAATATCAGTAAAATGTTTGACAAAATTTCGGCAGAGTAATGGTAGGAAAATAGGGTAAAAGATGGAAGGCAGATCCTTTGTCATAAAATTCCAGCACTACATGATGACGAAAGCAGGCACAACAAAATCGGTTCAAGAAGGAATTTTTTCAGAGATAAATCAAAGATGAAAGCTAAGTTGATCTAGGGAATTGTGCAAAAGTTTCAGCAAAAAAGGAGAAGCAATCAACTGGTTTCAAGAGGCAAATAGGTGGCTGAAAATTTCTGTAGTGTTTCGCCTTCGCAATAACGATAATGTTTGCGTCGGACGAAATTTGCAGTGGATAAAATATGAAAAAAATTCTTCAACGTATAAGGTAAAGAATCTTTTAGTATTACAGAGGCGTGGGTGATGAAAATATATCAGATTTCTAGATCAAACACAAGGGGCAGCGACGAACTGATTTGATCTGCGGTTGGGGTGGATGGTGGAGGCGCGTGTCGCAGCAATTGTGGGAATTGCTTGGGAAGCTGGAGGCGGCAGAGATGGCTATAGGGTAGCAGGAATGTAGCTCTGATACTAGATGATAGAACCCCGGAGGAGCCCTATAGATTTTGATCGTTGAGGGGGATCAACCCTTGGAACGCTGTAGGGGTTCCTCCCTCCTAAACTCGGCACAAGGCTGAATAAAAGATGGTATTTGCTTGATAAAAGAGAGGGGGCAACTACATCATTATATAGGGTTCTAAACTCTAGCCCATGGGATGCTTGCCTAAGTAAAATTACCCCTTTGCCCCTTCTATAGTCGACCTGCCTTAGTAGGAACGAGGGCAGCTAGGTTAACTCTATAGCCGACCTAAGCAAGGGGAAACCCTAGCCGACCACCCCAGTAAAGGGGGCGACAAACACTAAATCCTAAGGCCCTAATCTAAACCCTAGCCACACTTCTTTATAAGATAGAAGTGGCTAGGTGGGGTTTTATTACAATTCCACAGGGTTTTTATTGACACTTCTAGGGTGATTAGGACTCAACCCTACTGGAGTCCTATCAGATTCTTATTGATTACTCCTAGGGTGAATATGACTCAACCTTGCTGGAGTACTATCACCCAGTTGTATGTTTGATCCCTAAACTTGAGACATAAAGGATGCCTTGTTTGAATACTCATTTCTTTGATGCTAAACTTACAAGTCTGAAAAGTTTCAGATCTAGTATAATCAGTTATCATCGAGATTGGTAGCCAACTTACGAAGGCTATTAAGTGTCAATAGAGGATCATCTACTCTTGGTATCATGAGAGGAATATCCTGAGTGCTCTCACTCAAGCAAATCCCTGATAAGTTGTTCGGATTGATAGAGAAGTTCTGCGAGAGAATCTGATTAGAGCGAGATAGACGAATTCTGTATATAGCCTGGCAGGACCATACCTAATATATGGTCTCTGTGATATTCAATGGATGAGAGACTATAGATACATGATAACTGAGGACAAATAAGTCAGTGGATTAGATCCTTTGTACTATCTGGGGACTATGGTACAATGGCCTAGTACATTCATATTCGATGAGTTGAGTGAATTGTTATGGGATAATAAGTCAGAAAGAGTTCTGATAGGGAGGACTCACGACCAGCTCAGTGTTGGGTCTAGAGGGTCACACATATATGATGAATGTTTCAGCGAGTAGAGGATTGAATATAAATTATCTAATTAGCCCTTATTCTCATTAGATAAGACCTAACATTGATGAGTTCCTTACATGAGGCCCAGCTAGAGGCCAATTGAGATTATTGGATAGAGATCCAATAATTTGAGATTATTAGGTAATTTGATGAAGATCCAATACCCACTATGGTAAGACCATTAAGTTTTTATAGATGCTTTCTATAAATAGGAGGTAGGGGCGGCACATAGATGATAGGTTGCACCTTTGGCCACCCTCTCGTATTCTCCTCCCTCCCTCATCTTCTATACAAGGTGTTGCAAGATTTTGCTATGATTGGAGGAGCATCGTAATTATGATCCATCATGTGGATGCTGCTAGAGAAGAGGACATTTGACCTCCTTCATCCTCTCCATCTGAATCTAGATTTTCAGGGATATACGATCTCTCTAGGTAATCAATCTCTCTCATATCGTAGTTTTCATTTTTATGGGGTTTTCGCTTGCCAACTTTTGCATAATGATTTGATGCACGTGGGAAACCTATTTTATTTTTTTTCTTCCGCTACACATGTGATGTTCTCGTTGCGGTTCCCAATAGTAGTATTAGAGCCAGGTTGCTCGTGTAAGAGATTAGCTTTTTAAACTACATGTGATGAGATTGAATCGTGCAAAACTATTCTACGAGTTTTTGTTGTGATTCGAGGCAAAGGCAGTGCGAAGGGGGCAGCCACCTATGGGTTGGCTGCTTATAGGGGTGGCTGCATGCAGCTAAGCCCTTTGTAGGGGCAACCGCCTATGAGCATGGCCCCGCGGATAGGCCTGTGCAAGGGCGGCACTCGCTCGAGGGCAGTGGCAATCGCCCGCCCACTAGGGTAGTAGCGCCCACCCACAAGGGCGGTCGCCCGCAGGCAGAGGCGATTGACAGTGACGGCCCGTTGGCAAAAGAACAAATATGCCTCTCAAAATTTAAAAAATTCTTGGATTTGTCCTTTTTTATTTAGAATTCTAAAATTACCCTTAATAATTTTAAAAATTCGTGGCTTGTCCCAATTTCTAAAAAAATAATTAATTAAATAGTTTACTTAATTATTATTTATGTAGTAGTCCTACATAATGATGTGTACATGTGATGTATGATGTGGACAGATGATCATGAGCCATGTGTTGTGATGTGTGTAAATATGATTATTATTATTATTATTATTATTATTATTATTTTTATTTTTATTATTAAGGCTTGCGAGCCTCCATTTTTCTCATGTATTATTGAGACTGCATGCCTATGATTATGTTATAATTACACGAAGAGGCACGACGGGAGCGTGGAGGTGTCAGTAGAACCCATGATACAATGGTGGGCGATCGCATTGCATGGTGATATGCTGAGGATCCGACGGAGTCGATGATGATAAGGATGATCACGAGGCATAAAGATATGTTGATATACACATATATCCTATTATGAGTGATTGGGCCCATTGGTAATCATATTAGGTGACAACTCATGATCATCCGGTGTGGTATGCATATATGATATATGATTACATGACTACTATATATATATATATATATATTTGCATACGATGTAGATATATATTAAATATGTATGTGTGTGACACGATATATTAGGAAACTGATACAAAACAAGCAAAACCTCTCCTAAGATAATATTAAGTCGGTGAACGTGAGGCAATAAGATTGACCCACGTGGCCTTCCATCGTTATAGGAAGAAATTGAATCGTGACATAGGTTGAGTTGATCGAGTCACTCGATGCTCATCTATTTATGTGATTGAAATCTTGCCTACGACATAGAAATATCACCGATGACCTGAGGACGTGGTATGCTTGGTCGAGTCACTCGAGGGTATGCCATCAAATCAGACTCATCTTGTAACAATGGTGATGATTTAACTAAAATTCATGGTTGGTCAAGTAGTCAAGACCGAGATGATTCAAAGGCTGAACATGATGGTACAATGAGTTATGATTAGCAAGAATTGCCTACCCTTTTGGGCTTAGTGCAATTGGTCGAGTCAATCGAGGTTGCACTAAGACGTCAATTCGATCCTGATCCTCACTAAAAGTCTATCGGAGACTTCCATTTTACATGCCGAGAGTGTTGCATTTAAATAGTATGAGTACATTAATATAACAGTCCATATCTTAATTAGTTTTTCTTACAAAATATGCATGTTATTCATTTATGATATATCTTGGTTGTCAAAAACATGTCGCTCGTAAACCCTCTATGTGACATACTTGATGCCAACCGCCTTACTGGTCCAAACTATACGGATTAGCTCCATAATTTGATAATTATTCTCACGATGAAGAAAATCATGTATGTCCTTGATACAATTATGCCCATGCCGAAGGAAGGGGCAAGCTAGGATGAGATCGCTCGCTATGTGAAGTATATAGACGATTCAACTTTTGTAATATGCTATATGTTGGCCTCTATGACTCCCGAGTTACAAAGGCAACATGAGAGCATGGATGCCAATTTCATCTTCACCAGCTATTTAAGGAACAGGGAAGAACTCAAAGATATGAGATCTCTAAGAGCCTCTTCCAAGCCAAGATGACAAAAGGGGCATCAATTCATAACTATGTCTTAAAGATGATAGAGTGGATCAAAAAACTCATAGGTCTAGGAATAGTCCTAAAGGATAATTTATGTGTTGATCTTATACTATAGTCACTACCAGATTTCTTTTCTCACTTCATCATGAACTTCAACATGAGCAAGTTTGAGGTGACTCTTCCTGGGTCCTTAATATATTGAGGGAGGCTAAGAGTGGCATCGAGAAAGAAAAGCCAATTCTCTATATTAGTGAGACTGAGAAGAAAAGGAAGGCTAAGGTTGTCAAGAAAGACCTGACAAAAGATAAAGGACGGTGCTTCTACTATAGCAAAGACATGTATTGGAAGAGTAACTACAAGGATTACCTTGTAGAAAAGGTGAAGTAGAAGCTCATGATTAATCTCCATTTGTCAGATTTTCATGATAAAACATGGGTATTGGATACCGGGAGTGTTTATCATATATGTAATTCATTGTAGGTTCTGGCAAGACCTACGAGATTGGCGAGAGGTGAGATGGATCTCAAGATGGGTAATAGAGCAAGAGTTGCTGCAGTTGCCATTGGTGAGGTCACCCTATATCTGTTTGGTGGAGCTACTATTGTATTGGATGCATGCTACTATGTTCTCTTTATTATCAAAAATATTATTTTCATTTCTTGTTTGATAGTTACTAGATATAAATTAGTTTTTAAGAATAATAGTTGTTCATTAATTTTAGATGTTAAGATTATTATAAGAGTGACCTTGATTAATGGCTTATACATGTTATACACTTCTCCACATATCATGAATGTAAACACATCCAAGAGGAAACGAGATGAGCTGAACAATACATACATATGTCATTATATGCTAGGTCATATCCACGAGGGAAGAATTCAAAAGTTGCTGAAAATACATACTTAGATACATTTGACTATGAGCCATATACAACTTGCGAACCTTGCCTTCATTGAAAGTTGACTAACTCTCCTTTTAGTGGAACTAGAGATAGAGCCACTGAGTTATTACAACTTATACATAATGATGTATGTGGTCCTATGTCAACTCAGGCTATAGGTGGTTACTCATACTTTACATTCGTTGACAATTTCTCTAGGTATGGACACGTGTACTTGATGAAGTATAAGTCTGAGGCTTTTGAGAAATTCAGAAAATATAATGATAAGACCCCAACAAGGTTGGGTCCTACTCAACTAAGTATTAATTAATAAAACTCTGCAAGATTATAATAAAGCCCTGCCTAGTCACCTCTATCCTAAAAAGAAGTGTTGTTAGGATTTATTTTGGGGCCTTAGGGCTTACTAGCTGTTGTCCCCTTTACTAGGCTGGTCAACCAGGGTTTCTAACGATAGTCTCAGCTTGGGCAGCCACTTAGGCCGCCTGATAGGACTCCAGCAGGGTTGAGTCCTAATCACCATAGATGTAATCAATAAGAACCCTATGAGATTATAATAAAACACCACATAGTCACTTCTATACTATAAAGAAGTGTGGTTATGATTTATTTTGAGGCCTTAGGGCTTCCTAGTTGCTACAGAGGGGCATGGCTTGTGCAGCCACTTAGGTTGTCGCCCCCTTTATTTATGCATGACAACTATAAGAGGGGCAAAAGGGAGAATTCACTTAGAAAGTACCCCCTAAGGCTAGGGTTTTGAGCCCTATATAAGCTTGTAGACTCCACATCTTCTCATCAAGTAATAATCATCTTATTTCAGCCTTGTGCCGAGTTATAGGAGGGAGGAACCCCTATAGTATTCGAAGGGTTGATCCCCCTTAAAGATCAAATTCTATAGAGCTCCTTCTGGGGTTCTATTACCTAGTGTCAGAACAACGATCTTGCTGCCCCTGCTGCCATCTCTGCTGCCTCTACCCTTCCAAGCAATTCCCATAATTGCTATAAGATGTACCTCCATCTTCCACCCCAAGCCGCAGATTAAATCAATCTATTACTGCCCCCTGTGTTTGAAAAATTCCACCACCCACATCTTGTTACTATTGCAAATCTTTATCCTTGCATGCCAAAGAAAATTTTCTATCCTTTCTTCACTATGAATTCTTTCATCACAAATGTGATCATCATTGCGAAGGGAATTACTGCAGAAATTTTCAACCACAAAGAGGCTTATTGAAACTCACAGTTTGAGTATCTTTTGTTGATGAAATTTTTACATATTCTCATTGATCAACTTAGCCTCCATCTAAGATTAATCTATCATAAAAATTCTCTCAGAAACTAATCCTATATTGCTGCAATTCTTCACTGCGTTTTGTTGGATTTTTTACGATGAAGAATCTACCTTCTTTCCTTGCATCAATTTTTCTATCATTATGCTGCTAAAATTTTGTTGATCTAAATTACTGCTATTACTCACATCTGAACCAAGATTTCACCATTAAAATTCTACATGATTTTCTTAATTTTTCTCTAAAATTTACGTCAAGAATTTGCTATTTTGCTTCTGCGAGGATAGCATCTATCGTAACCAGCCTTCACTGACTTCTCCCAAACCTCTGTTGTCATTTATCCCGGATCTAAAATCCCCTTCCCTAACCTTCATCCACTTCCATCTTAGCCCTAAAACCCTACCAAATCATAACCAAAACTCCACACAAAACTGCAACCCCAAACCGCACCCAAAATAGCCACAAAATAAGCCCAAAAAATCGCAGCCTTCAACCTTCGGTCCACCAACCTTTCGGCCACCCAATCTCCTTTATCCCTTCAACCGCAACACGCATCTCTCACTGCACAACATTGCTAGCAGTGGTCTCTCGCTGCCATCCTCCTTGATCACAGCCAGCAGCTCTCCCTTGCGGCACAAATGCTACCAACAGCGATCCTTTGCTGCTGTTTGTCTTCATCATAGTCGTAGTAATCTTTCACTGCCAACTGCCTTAATCGCTATCAGCATCGAAGTGAACATGACTAGCAGTGGTCTCTCACTCCACACCACTGTTGTCCTTCTCTGCAATAGTCGTGCACTCCGCTGCCCCGTCTTCCCCCCTATTGCAGCCGCACCCTTGCTGTAACCAACTCCACCTGCAGCCATGAAGTCACATCGCAGTCACAACCGACATTATTACTGCTTGCTTCTTCCTCCACCATCACTACTGACTCCTGATTCAGATCCCTCGGCTGCCATCTTCTAACATATATCAACCACCTGAAAATCGCAGCCTCGATGACCTCACAGCATCACCGTAGACCCGCAGCGAACATTGCTATTATTGTCTTCTTCCTCCACCATTGTTGCTACCGTTGGCTGCCATCCTCTATCAATGCAGCAGCCACTTGGAGACTTCACCACCGTAGCCCCGACATTTTTGTAGTATCATCATAGCAGCACTTTCCCATCCTTTTGTTGCCACTGTTGCCTTCAACTTGAAGATTGCAACTACACTCTTCAATCGATTATTTGACAGGTTGGAGATCCCTACGTCACGACACCAGTGGGCCTATTCAAAGCCAAATTGAAGGCTTTCGAGATGCGTATAAATGCTAGACTATGCGCTCTCTTCGAGGAGTTTAGATTGGGCTGATTGCCGAGCCCAAAAAGATCACAACATGGAGCAAATTTAGATTGCAAAAAGAACCCACCGGAGATAAGAAGCGAAGTTAAGACATGACAACCCTACACCTCGACAACATCGATCTCCTTTGTACAACTTTAAGAAGGACACCTCAATCAAGATGCTCAGAGCATGAGAGCCACATCCCAACCAACAATATATAAATCTTCAGCACCAATCGATTACAAGAACCTTGACGAAGAACTAGCGATGATCCATCAAACCTCCACCATCCAAGAGTACTGAACTAGGTTTGAAAGGTTATCTAATCAAACTTATGATTGGTCTAAAAAATAGATATTGAAGACCTTCATTGAGTGCTTGAAGCCAGAGATTCGGGAAGAAGTTAAAGTGCAACAGTTGTACACACTTAAGGTAGCCATCTCCTTCGCGCGACATCAAGAAGAGTGATTGAACTATGAAGCCCGGAGGGTCGCTCCCCGACCAGCGGCACCAAAGCTTTCACCTCCTCATACTATCAGCCGACCCCCTCAGTCGGAGAAATTAACAAGAGAAGACTCTCATGACAGATCAGCAAAAGGCCTATGTGGGTGTTGTTATAAACTGTAAAGCCTCGAACAAGATTGTAAGATGGAGAGACCTTTGATGATTGTGACCACTGAAGAACCCAAACTTGAAAATACAGCTCTCGAGCCCAAGGAGAATGATATACCACAACCGGCCACCTGCACGGTCCTTACCTTAGCCGGCTACACAAACCTACAAAAATTAAAGATCGAAGGGTTTCTGAAGCAGTAGTCCGTTATCGTCCTCATCGATGCCAAGAGCACACACAACTTCATGAGCAGCAATATTACTGCCCATTTGATGCTCCAAAAAGAAGATTCAGCGGGTTCGAAGTCATGGTAGCTAACGACCAAATTCTGAAGTCCAACCAGAAGTGTCGGTAGGTAAAATTGATCCTATAGGAGCAAGACATAGTTGCTGAGTTTTTCCTCCTCCCCCTTGATAGTTTTGATATAGTGCTTGGTATTGATTGGTTGTCCATGATTGTAGACGTTTTCTAGAATTTTTTGAAGCTAACTATGAAATTTTTCAATAAAGAAAAACAGGTGGTTCTACAAGGGAGCCAAGCGACTACGACCACAACACAACACTTAGGGATGGTACCAAAAGAAGAATCTAACAGTTTCTCAATTCAAATCTAAGAGTTTCTAGAGATGAAGCCAAAGGAGATTGAGGACAAGAGCCCTCTCCTATAGATTGCTGAAATTTTGGGAGTCTCCACCAAACCGAGACTACTATCTCCTATCAAGATGCCTGACTCCCCTATGCTAAACTAGCTGAAATTACCACCAGTTGATGCTCAGCTAGAATGCTGCCCACAGAAGATCGAAGCTAAGAGGGTTATCCAAGAGATGACAGAGACATGGATTATTCAGCCATGTTTATTTTTCACTATGACACATCCCTACATCCTTTTTTTCAGGGACCAGTTACTTTTGATGTATTACATCCCGCCGAACTAACCATGGTTGCTGATGCAGCACTTCCAGATCTCATGTGACTTCCACGACTTTCCCTAGGATCGGACCATGATGCTCAAAGACTTCCTTGATAATAACCTCCGATCTATGGCCCAAGACTGCGAGAAATTGAGCCCCTCCAGTGGTAAAATTATAGTAAGAGAAGGATCATTTGCAGGACTCAACGAAGCATCCCTCTCACTATTAAGAAACATGCATCACCTTGGCCAAGTGAAACTATAGCCCTCACGATCAGGATGTCGTCCACACCAAATTGTGGCTATATGTTTATATTATTAGAGCAGACACATCCAGAGTTGGGATCGACATCACCCTTATGCAAGATGGTCAACGACACGAAAGAGGAGTAAGCCTAGAAGAATTACAATCCATACTCATGCCAGATTGGGGTCTCATTACCCTGAACCATACCAGAGGGCAATCACAATTTCAGAAGAAAGATTGGCTATTACTAAAGACTAACCATATGGCAGCACATGCAAAGAAGAAACGACCTCCCGACAAACTTCAGAATGAATGAAAAATTGAAGATCAAGTTTTCCTACACCTCCAGCCCGATCTATGGCCCAAGATCGCGAGAAAATTGAGCTCCTTCAGTGGCAAAATCATAGTAAGAGAAGGATCATTTGCAGGACTCAACGAAGCATCCCTCTCACTATTAAGAAAGATGCACCACCTTGGCTGAGTGAAACTATAGCCCTCACGACTAGGATGTCGTCGACACTAAATTATGGCAAGATATTGATTATTGGAGTAAACACATCCAGAGTTGGGATCGGTGTCACCCTTATGTAAGATGGTCAACGACACGAAAAAGGAGTAAGCCTAGAAGAATTACAATCCATGCTCACGCCAGGTTGGGGTCTCATCATCCTGAACCATACCGGAGGGCAATCACAATTCCAAAAGAAAGATTGGCTATTACTAAAGAGTAACCATATGGTAGCACATGTAAAGAAGAAATGACCTCCTGACAAACTTCAGAATGGATGAAAAATTAAAGATTGGGTTTTCCTACACCTCCAGCCCGATCACTAGGAAACTCAAGCCTTCAAGAAGTGGCCTCCCTATTTCTTCGGGCCTTGCAAAATTGGGGATCACATTGGGACCATAATCTGGAGATTAGATCTGCACCAAATCAAGATTACAGTTGATCCTCTAGGTATCCCACATTAAATGGAAATTTAAAGAAGATGACTCAGCCCAAATCCTTCCAACTGACACTTAAGCTGATGAGGAGGTCAAAGTTCAGCTGATGATCACACGGGATCATAAGATCGTGACACATCACGGTCTCGCCACTACTATTGAGGCTGGATCACAGGAGTAGGAAACGCCTACTACAGATGCCACATGGGAGTCTTATGAGGAGCTGAAGATCCAATTTCCAGAGTTTATGGATCCTCAGCCTTGAGGACAAGACTGATTCAAAGAGGACGGGCTTGATAAGACTCCAATAGGGTTGAGTCCTAATCACCGTATAAGTAATTAATAAGAACCTTGTGAGATTATAATAAAACCCCACCTAGTCACTTCTATCTTATAAAAAAATGTGCTAGAGTTTATTTTGGAGCCTTAGGGATTCCTAGTCGCTATAGGAGGGGTAAGGGGTGAAATTTACCTAGGAAGCACCCCCTAAGACTAGGGTTTTGAGCCCTATATAAGCTTATAGCCTCCACCCCTTTTTCATCAAGTAAGTATCCACTTTATTTCAGCCTTGTGGTCGGCCCTAGGAAGGAGGAACTCCTATAGCGTTCCAAGGGTTGATCTTCCTTAAAGATCAAATCTCTATAGATCTCCCTTAGGGTTCTATCATCTAGTATCAAAGCAGCGATCTTGCTACCCCTACTGCCATATTTGCAGCCTCCACCAAGCCAAACAATTCTCACAATTGCTTTAGACGTTGCCTCCACCGTCATCCCCACGCCACAGATCAAATCAATCTACTACTGCCACTATCGATTGCATTAAAGATCTGGTAATATTCCCACCACACATACCTTGTTGCTACTAAAATTTTTCATCATTATGTACCGAAGAAGATTTGTTATCCTTACCTTACTGTGAATTCCTTCCATCGCAAACGTGATTATCGTTGAGAAGGGGAATTACTGCAGAAAATTTTAGCCGCATAAAGGCATTCTGAAACTAATCTATTGAATATCTTTCATGGATGAAATTTTTACACGTTTTCATAGATTAACTTGGCTTCCATCTAAGATTGATCTATCATAAAACTCCTCTTTGAAATTGATCTTATGCTACTGCAAATCATCATAGCAAACTGTTGAAATTTTACAATGAGGATTCTGCCCTCTTACTTTGCATCGGTTTTCCTACTGTTACATTGCCAAAATTTCTTTGATCAGAATTGCTATTGTTGCTCTCATCTGAACCAAGGTTTTGCCATTGAAATTCTATATAATTTCCTCAGGTTTCTACTATAATTTACGTCGAGAATCTGTTGTTTCTTCGATGTAAATTCTGTTCGGCAAAATAGTACATACGTGACGATCTTTCATTGAATTCTATCAAATTTTGATGCTGTCTTTCCAGATTGGAAACTCCCTTTTCCTCATCTTCAACCCCTTCCATTGCAGCCCAAAAACCCTACCAAATAGTAGCCAAAACCGCATCCAAATCAGCCACTAAACTGCCCCAACCGCAGCCTATTCATCCACGATTCTACCCACCTTTCGGCCACCACTTTCCCGAACCAACTCATGCCCTTAACCGATCAACAAAAGAGAGACCTCAATATTATAGATCTAGAGGCTTATACCATGGCATCAGAGGAGGCCATCAATGCAAAATTTGAAGCCTTCGAGACCCGCATGGAGGAGAAAATATGAACTATCTTTATTGAACTCAGTTTGGGCCAACCGCCAAGCCCAAAGAAATCACATCAACGGGAGAGTTTTGATCGAAGAGAGGACTCCCAGGAGAGGGAAGGCTTTATGACTGACCCTTATAATCCACGCATGAGGGTGGACTTCCCTAGATGGTAAGAAGGAGACCCGATTGGTTGGATCTCACGCAGAGTGTTATTTTTGATTCCACTAAACCGTGGATGCTTCTATAGTGGAAATTATAGCTATTCATATTGAAAGGGATGCCATACAATGGTTTGATTGGTTTGAACACACTCATGAAGGCCTCTTATGGAGATAATTTAAAGAAGGGTTGTTGATCAGCTTCAGACCGACCGACTATGAAAATATCGACGGACAATTAGTAAAGATCCGACAAACCTCTACCATCCAAGAATACCAAACATGGTTTAAAAGATTATCTAACCAAACTTATGATTGATTAGAGAAATGGTTTTTAAAAACTTTTATTGAGGGCTTGAAGCCGGAGATCCAAGGAGAAGTGAAAGCGCGATAACCGTACACGCTTATGGCAGTCATCTCTTTCGCGCGATTGCAAGAGGAGCGATTGAACCATGAAGCTTGAAGGACTAGGGTCACTCTCCGACCAGCAATACCAAAGCCTTAGCCCCCTCTACTGCCATCGAGCTACCACACCCAAAAAGTTGATGAGAGAAGAGCTTTGGGAGTGATTTGCCAAGGGTTTATGTTGGCACTACGATGAGCCGTGGAGTCGCGATCACTGTTGCAAAAAGGGGTGACTTCTTATGATTGAACAAGCAGAGGATGAAGATATTGAACCATCAGAAGAGTGCCTCAAATCCAAAGAAGAAGTTACGAAGGAAGAGCCTCAATCGATCGATTTTACGGTGCACGCACTAGCAGGCTACTCCAAACCGCAAACGATAAAAGTGGGAGGTCTTCTCAAGTAACAACCTATCACCGTTCTTATCGACACGGGGAGAACAAATAATTTCCTCAATAGCAAGGTTGCTGCTCGTATGACACTCCACACCGTAAGTTGCAACAAATTTGACATAAAGGTCGCCAACGGTCGGATCCTAAAGTGCGACCAACGGTGCTCGCGGGTGAAACTGCTTCTACAAGATCAAGAGATTATAACCGACTTCTTTCTCCTACCCATTGATGACTATGAAGCTGCACTTATAATTGAATGGTTAATGATGCTAGGTGACATCTTATGGAACTTCTCTAAACTGATTATGAAATTTTATTGCAAAGGTAGACAGGTCACCCTACGCAGTAAGCACGAAAGTTATATCTCCACCGTTTCGACGCAATGGATAGAGAAAGTTCTACATAGGACACATGGCAATTTTTTTATGCATATCCAGCAGCCATTAAAGGAGAAAAATATACAAATTGTAGATCCAAAACTCGCCCCTACCCGATCATATGATCATCAAATCCCTATTCTTTCGGGCAAACCACCAACAAATTGGACCTCTATTCCGAGTACCATCAGATTCGGGTATGTGTTGAAGATATTCCAAAAATAACATTCGTATACACAACAGACAGTATGAATTCTTGGTAATATCTTTCAAACTTACTAATGCTCCTTCCACTTTCCAAAGCCTAATTAACTACATTTTCTAGAGCTTTTTACATAAATTTGTGTTGGTATTCTTTGACGACATTCTCATTTATAGCCCTACTCTTGAGATTCATTTTCAGCACTTATAAATTGTTCTAATGATTCTTCGGGAGAATACCCTTTATGTTAAATAATTAAAGTGCAGCTTCTTACAGCATAAAGTGAAGTACCTTGGGCGCATAATAACATAAGATGGAGTGGTAGTAGACCCCACAAAGATAGAAGCAATGCAAGGTTGGCCTAGACTTGCAAATGTGAAATCGCTACGTGGTTTCCTTGGACTTACGGGCTACTATCGAAAGTTTGTAAAGGATTATAGATTTTGATTTTTGAGGGGGATCAACCCTTGAAATGCTATAGGGGTTCCTCCCTCCTAGAACTCGGCACAAGGCTGAATAAAAGATTAATCTTGCTTGATAAATGAGAGGGGGTGGCTACATCATTATATAGGGTTCTAAACCCTAGCCCATGGGGTGCTTGCCTAAATAAAATTATCTTTTTGCACCTTCTATAGCCGACCTACCTTAGTAGGAACAAGGGGTGACTAGGTTGGCTCTATAGCCGACCTAAGCAGGGGGAAACCCTGGCCGACCAGCCCAGTAAAGAGGGCGACGACTACTAAACCCTAAGGCCCCAATCTAAACCCTAGTCACTTCTTTATATGATAGAACTGGCTAGGTGGAGTTTTATTATAATCTCACAATATTTTATTGATTACTTCTAGGGTGATTTGAACTCAACCCTGCTGGAGTCCTATTAGCGAGATGCCAAGAACGCTGTTCTGATACCAAGTATTAGAACCCTAGCAGATTCTAAGCTTGGGGGTGATCACTATAGGGGATCGACCTTCTTGGAACTCTATAGGGGTTTCCTTCTCCAAATTGCTACTCAAAGGCTACAAAAATACTCTTCTATCGATGATAAAAGGTGGAGGATTACATGGCTATTTATAGACCTTCTAACCCCAACTCCTAATATGACTCCTACTTCAAGACTTCTACTCTTAACCAACTCCTAATGCAACTCTAAGTCCAACCTCCAATCAGCCCATCTAGGGGTGGTCGGTTTTTTTATTATTTCCTAATCCTATTCTAATTTAATCCCCTCCTCAACCAACCCCCTCTTTAACTAGGATAAAGGGTGGTTAATTAGGATAACATGCATCTTACTCTCCCTTCAAATATCTTCCTCAACTAATCCTAACCTAGCTGGCCTCCTTACTTTCCTTAATAGGGGTCGGCTAGATAGGATTTATATGAATACCCTTAGACTTTACATGATTGTCCTCTTTAATAAAACTTAATTAGGACTCCCCTAGCTAGAGTCCTAACAGTTCCATGAACTCAGGGAACCGGATCTTCAGCTCCTCATAAGACTCTCATGTGGCATCTTCAGGTGGCAAGTTGTTCCACTGCACCAATACTTCAGTTGAGGGGTGTCGGTGACGCTCGACCAAGAATGGCTTGTGGTTGGGCTTGAATTTTCCCATCATCTGTGGCACTCGGTAGTTGAGTCTAGGCTGACCCGTGTTCTCCAAGTTTGGGCTTCAAGTAGGATACATGGAAGATATGATGGATTTTAGTATCCTCTGGCAACTTTAATCTATATGCCACAGCTCCAATATGCTATGTAATATGATATGATCTATAAAATCGAGGAGATAGCTTTATTGAGGCCCTCGTGTTGATGGATAGCTATTTTGCATGGTTGTAGGCGAAGATAGACCCAATCTCCTACTGAAAACTCTTGCTCGCTATGATGAGTGTTAGCTTGTTACTTCATTCTAGCTTGAGCGACAGATAGATTATCCTTCAACAACTGTAGGAGCTCATCCCCGTCAATTAAACTTTGGTCGACTTGGTCTACTTTGGCCGCACCAATTACATACTTGGGTATTACAAGGGGCGGTCGGCCATACAATGCCTCATATGGGGTACATTTGGTGGATGAGTGATAAGTAGTGTTGTACCACTATTCAACCTAGGGGAGTCACTTTGTCCACTCTCTTGGTCGATCACTGGTGAAGTACTGAAGATATGTCTCTACACATCTGTTCACCATTTCTGTTTGGTCATCTGTCTATGGATGATAGGTTATGTTCATCTTAAGTTGGGTGCCCTGTAGTTGGAATAGCTCGATCTAAAATTTGCTTGTAAAAATCCTGTCACGGTCGCTCACAATCGATCTTAGCATCCCATGCAGTTTAATAATATTTTTAACAAAGAGCTGAGAAATACTAATAGTGGTATAAGGGTGTCTCACAGCACAGAAATGGGCATATTTCGTTAAGCGATTTACCACCACAAAGATTATACTTTTACCTTGAGATAATGGCAACCCTTCGATGAAGTTTATAAAGATGTCAGTCTATGCTGAGTCCGGTATGGGTAGTGGTTGTAGCATTCCCAGACTTGCCACTATTTCTCCCTTTTACTGCTGGCATACATCGTATTTAGCTACATAATCAGAAATTGATTTTTTCATGCCTCTCTAATAAAAGTTTTGCTTCACCCTCTTGTATGGTCTCAGAAATCTGGAGTGCCCTACTGAAGGTGAAGAGTGCATTTTGTGCATAATAATTTTGATGCAAGGAGAAGTGGGAGTAAGCACAATACGACCCTTGTAGTGTAGATACCTCGAATCCCAAGTGTAGTGGGCTAATAAGCTCGGATCCTTCTCCAATTTTTCTATGATGTCTCAGGTCGCTAAGTCCTTCTTTCATTCCTCCCTAATATCCTCGAGAAATTCAGTGGAAGGAAGGGAGATGGCTAAAATTTTGGCTTGTTCTGGCAACTGTGATAGTGCATCTACAATAACGTTTTCTTTCCCCTTTCGATAAATAATTTCATAATTGAAACCAAGGAGTTTAGTTACCCATTTTTGCTGCACTAGGGATAATATTTTTTGCTCCAAAAAATACTTGAGGCTCCGATGGTCAGTTTTGATTTGGAAGTGTCAATCGATCAGGTAGGATCTCCAATTTGTAATGGAGTGCATGATTACAAGCATGTCCTTGTCATATATGGACATTTTGTGATGAGAAGGAGATAAAGCTTTCCTGGTATATGCAAGTGGTCAGCCATCTTACATTAAAATAGCTTAAATTCTAACTCCGGATGCGTCGGCCTCAATAATGAAGGGTCGACTGAAATCAGATAGCGCTAGGACCAGTGTCGTCATCATGGCAGCCTTGAGATTGTCGAAGGCTATGGAAGCTTTGTTCGACAATTGGAATGAGTCTTTTTTCAGTAAGGAAGTGAGTGGGGCACTGATCTTCCTATAATCCTTCACAAATTTTTCGTAGTAGCCCGTAAGTCCAAGAAAACCTCGTAGTGATTTCACATTTGCAGGTCTCGGCCATCCTTGCATTACTTCTATCTTCGTCGGGTCTACCGCCACTCCATCTTCTGATATAATGTGCCCGAGGTACTCCACTTTTTGCTATAAGAAGCTACACTTTGATTGTTTAACAAAAAAGGTATTCTCCCGAAGAGTCGCTAGAACAATTCGTAAGTGCTGATAATGAATGTCAAGTGTCGGGCTATAAATGAGAATATTATCAAAGACTACCAACATAAATTTACATAAAAACCTTCGAAAAATGTCGTTCACTAGGTTTTGAAAGGTGGAGGGAGCATTAGTAAGTCCGCAGGGCATTACCAAAAATTTGTAGTGGCTATTATGCGTACAGAATGCCGTTTTCGAAATGTCCTCAACACATACCCGAATCTGATGGTACCCGAAATGGAGATCCAATTTCGTGAAGATTCGGGCTCCCTTTAGTTTATCCAAGAGCTCATCCACTACTAGTATGGGATACTTATCCTTGATGGTGATGGTGTTTAAAGCCTGATAGTCAATGCACATCCTCCATGTTTCATCCTTCTTGTACACTAGAAACACCGACGAGGAGTAGGGGCTGCAGCTTGGCCGAATCACCCCAGTGTTGAACATCTTGGCCTTCTGTAGGTGAGGGTAGTGGTACAGCCTTAAGTTTGTTGGTGGTTTGCCCAAGAGGATAGGTATTCAGTGATCATGCTGTCGGGTAGGGGGAAGTCCATGTGATTCAACAAAAACATCGATGAATTCTTCCAGCAGTTGGGCAAGTTTTGGATCTGTAATTTGTATGTTTTTCTCCTCTGATGGTTGCTAGATATCTATCAAAAGACTACCATATGACTTATGCAAAATTTCTCCATCCGTTGTGTTGAAACGGTGGAGATATGGCTCCCGCGTTTGCCTCATAAGGTGACCTGTTTCTCCTTGCAATAAAATTTTATGATCAATTTAGAGAAATTCCAAGAGATGTCACATAATGTCGTTAGCCATTTGATTCCAAGTATAGCTTGATAATCGTCAATGGGTAGGAGGAAGACGTCGGCTACAATCTCCTGGTCATGCAGAAGCAGTTTCACCCGTGAGCATTGTTGGTCGCACTTAAGAATTCGACCGTTGGCGACCTTTACATCGAATTTGTTGCAACCTTCAGTTTGAAGTGCCATATGAGCATCAACCTTGTTGTTGAGAAAATTATTTGTGATTCCCATATTGATGAGAATGGTGATGGGTTGTTGCTTGAGAAGGTCTCCCACTTTCATCGTCTACGGGTTGGAGTAGTCGGCTAGTGCGTGCACCGTAAAGTCAACCGATTGGGGCTCTTCCTTCATGAGTTCTTCTTCGGGTTCAAGGCTCTCTTCAGATGGTTCTATATCTCATCCTCTACTGGTTCAATCACAAGAAGCCACCCTTTCTTGTAGCGATGTTCATGGCTCCATAGTTCGTCGCAGTGCCAGCACAATCCCTTAGCAAATCGTTCCCAAAGTTCTTCTATTGTCAAATTTTTTGGTGTAGGGGCTTAGATGGCAGTAAGGGGGCTGAGGGCTTCGGCATTGCTAGTCGGGAAGCAACCCTAGTCCTTCGAGCTTCGTGGTTCAGTCGCTCCTCTGGTAATCGTGCGAAGGAGATGGCCATCATAAGCATGGATGGTTGTCGCACTTTCACTTCTCTTCGTATCTCTGGCTTTAAACCCTCAATGAATGTTCCTAAAAGTTGCTTTTCTAACCAGTCACAAGTTTGGTTAGATAATCATTCAAACCTTGTTTGGTATTCTTGTATAGTGGTGGTTTGTCGGATCTTTGCCAATTATCCGTCGATGTTCTCGTAGTCAGTCGGTCCAAAACAGTTCAATAATCCTTCCTTGAATTATCGCTAGGAAAGACCTCCATGGGTATGCTCGAACCAATCGAACCATTGAATCATGTCCCCTTCAAGATGGATGGTCGCAATCTCTACCATGGAAGCATATGTGGTTCGATGGAACCGAAAGTAGGGCTCTGTGCATGAGATCCAGTTGATCGGGTCTCCTTCTTCCCATCTAGGGAAGTCTACCCTCATGCATGGATTATATGGATCAGTGATAGTGCCTCCTCGCTCCTGGAATTTTTCTTTCCGATCTGAAGTTTCCCCTTGCTGTGATTTCCTTGGGCTTGGTGGTCGGCCCATGCTTAATTCGACAAAGAGAAACCAAATTTTCTCCTCTATGCGGGTCTCAAAGGCTTCAAACTTGGCATTGATAGCTTCCTCTGATGCCATGGTATAAACCTCCAGATCTATGATGTTGAGGTCTCTTTTCGGTTGACAAGTTAAGGACATGGAAAAAAGGTGGCCGAAAGGTGGGTGGAGGAGTAGGCAGCAATGGAGGAGTAGGCTGCGCTTAGGGCTATTTTAGGGGCTGATTTGGATCAGGTTTTGGCTGCAGTTTGGTATGGTTTTTTAGGTTGTGATGGCAAAGGTTGAAGGTGAGGGAGAGGGAGTTTGAAAATTCAAGAAAAGATAGCAACAAAATCTAATAGAATTCAATGAGATGATGCTGCGTACGTGCTGTCCTTCTGAACAAAATTTGCATTGAAGGAACATCGGATTCTCGACATAAATTCCAGTAGAAACCTAAGGAAATTGTGCAAATTTTAATGGCAAAACCTTAGTTTAGATGAGAGTAACAATAGCAATTTGAATCAATGAAATTTTGGCAACGTAACGGTAGGAAAACCAATGCAAAGTAAGAAGGCAGAATCTTTATCGTAAAATTCTAGTAATATGCGATGATGATTTGCAGCAATAAAAGATCAGTTTCAGAGAGGAGTTTCTCGATAAATCAAACTTTGATGGAAGACAAGTTGATCTATGAGAACATGCAAATATTTTGTCGACAAAAGATATTCAAAAGGTAAAGATAGAAAAACTTCTTCGATACATAAGGATAGAGATTTGTAGTAGCAATAAGGCGTGGGTAGTGGGAATTTACCAGATCTTCAATGCAAACGATGGAGGCAGCAGCAGGTTGATTTAATCTGCGGCTTGAGGATGATGGTGGAGGCGACGTCTAAAGCAATTGCGGGAATTGCTTGGATGGGTGGATGCGGCAAAGATGGTAGTAGGGGTAGCAGGAATGCAGCTCTGATACCATATGACAGAACCCTAAGGGAGCTCTATAGAATTTTGATCTTTGAGGGGGATCAACCCTCGGAACACTATAGGGGTTCCTCCCTCTGAAGGTCAGCCACAAGGTTGAAATAAAAGTATTCTTGCTTGATGAAAAAGAGATGGAGGCTACAAGCTTATATAAGGCTCAAAACCCTAGCCCAAGGGGGGTGCTTTCCAAGTAAAATTTTCCCCTTGCCCTCCTATAGCCGCCCTGCCTAAATGGGGATGGGCAACGACCTAAGTGGCTGCATAATTGACTCTACCTGCTAGAAACCCTGGCCGACTAGCCCAGTAAACAGGGTGGTAGCCAGTAAGCCCTAAGACCCCAAAATAAACCCTAGCCACACTTCTTTATAGGATAGAGATGACTCGGTGGGGTTTTATTACAATCTCACAGAGTTTTATTGACTTCTACTTAGTTGAATAAGACCCAACCCTGCTAGGGTCCTATCAAAAAGGTACTATTTTTATGGTCGTAGATCGCTTTACAAAATATGCTCACTTTTGTGCTATACGAAACCTTTATACTTCCTCAAGCATTCCTTGAGTTTTTGTGGAAAACATAGCTAAACTGCATGAGATTCCCCGCTCTATTGTTAGTGATCATAACAAGGTTTTCACTAATAACTTTGAAGAAGCTCTTTCAATTGCAGGGTACACAACTGAAGATAAGTACTTGATAGGACTCCAGCAGGGTTGAGTCCTAATCACTTAGAAGTAATCAATAAGAACCCTATGAGATTGTAATAAAACTCCACCTAGTCACTTCTATCCTATAAAGAAATGTGGCTAGGGTTTATTTTGGGGCCTTAGGGCTTAGTGGTCGCTGCCCCCTTTACTGAGCTAGTCGGCTAGGGTTTTCCCCTGCTTAGGTTGGCTCTGTAGCCAACCTAGCCGCCACATGTTCCCTCTAAGGCAGGTAGGCTATAAAAGGAGTAAAAAGGTAATTTTAGTTAAGCAAGCACCCCATCGGCTAGGGTTTACAAGCTCTATATAAGCATGTAGCCTCCACCTTTTTTTATCAAGTAATTATCAATTTTATTTCAGCCTTGTGCCGAGTCTAGGAGGGAGGAACCCCTATAGCGTTCCAAGGGTTGATCCCCCTCAAGGGTCAAAATCTATAGAGCTCCTTCTAGGGTTCTATCATATAGTATTAGAGCCGCATTCCTGCTGCTCTATAGCCATCTCAGTTGCCTCCACCTTCCCATGCAATTTCCACAATTGCTTTTGATGTCGCCTCCATCATCGCCCACCAAACTGCAGATCCATCAATCTGCTGCCTTCCTCTGCATCAACATCAAAGATCTGGTAAAAACTCTAAAGCCCATGCCTCTTGCTACTACTATTCCTCTATCTTATATATGGGAGAATTTTTTCTAAAATTTTCTTGCTGCAAAATTTTACCATCGAAAACGTTATCATCGTTGCAAAGGCAAACCGCTGCAGAAATTTTTAACCAATTGTTGCTTCTTGGAACTAAACTTTTAATCTTCCTTTTTGGCTGAAACTTTTATACAATTTTGTAGATCGTCTTATCTTTCATCTAAGACTGGTCTCATAAAAAAACTCCTTCTAGATCCCGACTTATAGTGCTGCGATTATTCATCATGCAGTGCTGAAATTTTACGATAGAGAATCTGCCTTCCATCTATTGGCCTCTTAAAACCAAACTTTTGTTCATTCTTTTTGGTCAAAATTTTTATACAATTCCAAAGATCAACTTGGCTTTCATCTGGAATTGATTTCTCAAAAAAATTGCTTCTGAAACCGGTTTTCTTGTGTAATCTTTCACCATCACGCAGTTCTGGAATTTTTACGATGAAGGATCTACCTTTCGTCTTTTGCCCTATTTCCCTACTGTTACGCTGCCAAAATTTCACCAAACTTTTTACTGGTATTCCCAACATCTAAACCAAGGGTTTTTGCATAATTTTCTTAAACTTTCCTTTGGAATTTATGTTGAGAAGTCATCATTTCTCTGACATAAAACTGGTTCTGCAGGACAGCACATCGCAGCACTTTTTTCATCGAATTCTATCAGATTTGAGTGCTGTTTTTTGTGGGATTTTGGACTCTCTTTTCCTCATCACCAAACCCTACCCTAAACCGAAACCAAACAGCCACCCAAATCAGCCCTAAACCGCAACCTACTCTCATCCAAACCGATTCATGTTCCAACCGGCCAACCCCTTCTCCAAAATTCTCATGACACTAACCCAACAACAAAAGAGAGATCTCAATATTACAGATCTAGAGGCATACACCATGGCATCAGAGGAGGCCATCAACTCCAAGTTTGAAGCGTTTGAAAGCCACATGGAGGAGAAGATGCGATCAATTTTCATCGAATTCAGCATGGGCCGACCATCAAGCCTGAGGAAGTCACACCATGGAGAGACTTCAGATCGGTGAGATGATCCTCAAGAGCATGAACACATCACCTCTAATCGTAACAATCCATGCATGAAGGTTGACTTCCCAAGATGGGAAGAAGGAGACCCGATCGGATGGATCTCGCGCGCACAGCGCTATTTTCGATTCTACCGAACTGTCGACGCTACATGGGTGGAGATTGCTGCAATACACCTTGAGGGAGATGCTATTCAGTGGTTCAATTGGTTTGAACATACCCATGGAGGACTCTCTTGGTAGCGATTCAAGGAAGGACTATTAAACTGCTTTGGACCAACCGATTTTGACAACATCGACGGACAATTGGCAAAGATTCGTCAAACCTCTACAATACAAGAATACCAAACAAGGTTTGAGCGTTTATCTAACCAAATTGAGAATTGGTCTGAGAAACAACTTTTAGGTACTTTTATCGAGGGCCTAAAGCCGGAGATCCAAGGAGAAGTAAAGGTGCGACAACCGTACACTCTTATGGTGGCGATTTCCTTTGCGTGTATCAAGGAAGAACGATTGAACCACGAGGTTTCTTCGTCCTACCCATCGATGATTATGAAGCCATACTCGGGATCGAATGGCTCATAATACTAGGTGATATCTCCTGAAATTTTTCTAAACTAATCATGAAATTTTATTGCAAAGGGAGACAGGTCATGTTATGAGGCAAGTGCGGGAGTCAAATTTCCATCGTTTCGTCGTAACGAATGGAGAAAATTTTGCACAAAGCACATAGTGGATTTTTGATGCATATCTAGTAGCCATCTAAGGGGGAGAATATACAAAATTCAAATCTTAAGCTTGTCCTCTTGCTGGATGAATTCACGAACATTTTCATGGAGCTGCGCGAGTTGCCCCCTAACCGACCGCATGACCACTGTATTCCTATTCTACCGAGCAAATCTCTAGCAAATTTACATTCATACCACTACCCTCACTTGCAGAAGGATGAGATCAAAAACATCGTCAAAGAGATGCTTGACACCGGGGTGATTCGACAGAGTTGCAGCCCTTATTCTTCACTGGTATTGCTAGTGCGCAAGAGGGACGGTACATGGAGAATGTGCATTGATTATCGAGTCTTGAACGCTATCACCATCAAGGATAAATATCCTATACTAGTAGTATATGAGCTCTTTGATGAATTAAAAGGAGACCGAGTCTTCACTAAATTAGATCTCCATTCTGATTATCATCATATTCGGGTATGCACTGAAGATGTGTCAAAAACTGCATTCCGCACCCATAACGGCCACTACCAGTTTCTGGTAATGCCTTTCGGACTTACGAATGCTCCTTCTACTTTCCCAAGCTTGATGAATGACATCTTCTAGAGCTTTCTACGCAAGTTCGTATTGGTGTTCTTTGATGATATTCTCATTTATAGCCCTGTGCTTGATATACATTTGCAGCACTTACAAACTGTTCTAACGATTCTTCAAGAGAATACTCTTAATATTAAACAGTCAAAGTGCAACTTCTTACATCGTAAAATGGAGTATCTTGGGCACATTATATCAGAGGATGGAGTGGTGGTAGACCCAACAAAGATCGAGGCAATGCAAGGATGGCTGAAACCTACAAATGTAAAATCGCTATGCGGCTTCCTTGGACTCACAGGCTACTACCATAAATTTATGAAAGATTATGGAAAGATTAGTGCCCCGCTCACGTCCCTACTGAAGAAAGACTTCTTCTTGTGGTCGGAACAAGCTTCTACGGCCTTCAAATGATTCAAGGTCGATATGACGACGACGCCGATCCTAGCACTGCCTGATTTTAGCCGCACTTTTGTCATTGAGGTCGACGCATCAGGAGTTGGAATTGGAGCTATTCTTATGCAAGATGGTCGACTCCTAATTTACACTGAGGCTTCCCCCACACTCCACACGAGGTTTTTACAGGAGATACTAATTACTACCAAATTTAAAATATGGTTGGATACAGGTCCATGGCACGAAAGAGGAGTAAAACTAGAAGAATTGCAATTCATGCTCACGCCAGATTGGTCTCTCATCATCAGAACCATACTAGAGGGCAGTCACCATTCCAAAAGAAAGATTAGCTATAACTAAAGACTAACCATATGGCAGCACATGTAAAGAAGAAACGACCTCCCGACAAACTTCAGAATGAACGAAAAATTGAAGATCGAGTTTTTCTACACCTCTAGCTCGATCAGCAGGAAATTCGAGCCTTAATGAAGTGGTCTCCCTATTTCTTTGGGCCTTGTAAAATTGGAGATCACATTAGGGCCCTAACTTGGAGATCAGATTCGTGCACCAGATCAAGATGACAGTTGATCCGTCAGGTATCCCACCAAAAATAAAAATTTAAAGAAGACGACTTAGCCCAAATCCTTCCAACTAACACCCCAGCTAATGAGAAGGCCAAAGTTCAGTTGATGATAGCATGAAAATCATATGAGGAGCTTATGGAACCCTAGCCTTGAGGACAAGGCTGATTTGAAGAGGGCGGGTTTGATAGGACTCTAGCAGGGTTTAGTCCTAATCACTTAGAAGTAATCAATAAGAACCTTGTGAGATTGTAATAAAACCCCACCTAGTCACTTCTATCGTATAAAGAAGTGTGGCTACGGTTTATTTTGGGGTCTTAGGGCTTAATGGTCATTGCGCCTTTTACTGGGCTAGTCGGTTAGGGTTTCTCCCTGCTTAGGTCGACTACAGAGCCAACATAGCCGCCACCTGTTCCCTCTAAGGCAGGTAGACTATAGAAGGGACAAAAGGATAATTTTAGTTAGGCAAGCACCCCATGGGCTAGGGTTTGCAAGCCCTATATAAGCATGTAGCCTCCACCTCTTTTTATCAAGAAATTATCAATTTTATTTCAGCCTTGTGCCAAGTCTAGGAGGGAGGAACCCCTACAGCATTCCAATGGTTAATCCCCCTCAAGGGTCAAAATCTATATAGTTCCTTCTGGGGTTCTATCAGTATTGCTTATCATCCATAGACTGATGGGCAAACCGAAGTTGTGAACATGTGCCTAGAAAATTACATTATATGTTTCACCAGTGATAAGCTGAAAGAACGGACTAAATAGTTTCCATGGGCAAAATGATGGTATAACACAACCTATCACTCTTCCATCAAAAGCGAACCATTTGAAGCAGTATATGGCCGACCCCCTCCTGCAATTATAAAGTATGTGGTCGGTTCATCAAAGGTAGATCAAGTTGACAAGGAATTAATTAACAGTGATAAAATTTTGTAGCTATTAAAGTACAATATGGCAGTCGCACAAACAAGGATGAAGCAACAAGCCGACAAACATCAAAGTGAAAGAGAATTTATTGTAGGAGATTAGGTTTTCCTTCATTTTCAGCCATAGAAGCAAACATCGTTAAAAACCTGATCCTCTATGAAGTTGTCCCTTCATTTTATCGGGCCTTATAAAATATTGGACCGCATTGGAGCCATTTCCTATCGATTGGATCTCCCAGCCAATTCGAAGATACATCTAATTTTTCATCTTCTAGTAGGTGTATAACATATCACAAATGCAAGCCACACCAGATAATCATGAGTCATCACCTAATATGATTAAGCCTGAGCCAATGGGCCCAATAGGATCTATGTATGCATCGGCGCATCTCTATGCCCTGTGATTGTTGATCCCGTCATCATCGGTTCCGTCGGATCGTCGCATCACCATGTGTCGTAATCTCCCGCCACGACATCGTGGGTCCCGCTGTCACCTACACGCTCCTACTGTGCCTCTCCATATAATTACAAATAATCACAGGCACGTAGACCGACAATAAACGAGAAAAATAGAGGCTCACAAGCCCCAATAATACTAATAATAATAATCACAATTACACACATCACAACACATGGCTCATGATCATCCATCCACATCATACATCACATGTACAACACATCAAATGTAGGATTACTAGATATATATAATAATTAATTAAACTATTTAATTAATTATTTTTTTCTTGAAATCAGGACATGCTTAGAATTTTTAGAATTGTCAAGGGCATTTTCATAATTCTGGATGAGAGGACAGTCCTTGAAATTTTTAAAATTTTTTAGGGCCTTTTCAGAATTCTGGAAAAGAGGATAGTCCTCGAAATTTCTAGAATTATTGACGGTATTTTTGGAATTCTATGAAACGGGACAGTTGGAATTTCTCAAATTATGAGGGGCATAACCATCTTTTTATAAAAAGATGCCCTATCCCTCCTTCACCCTCACTGCACCTTCGCCACCGTTGCACCTGCGCACGCGACAGCGCTGCGCACCGCCAGCGGTTGCCTCTGCCCGCAGCCAGGCGCTGCTGCCCTAGGGCGGCACCAATGCAGGCTGGCGGCGTCGCCTCGCGCGGCCACCTAGTCCACAGGCCTACCCGCGGGCGCTAAGCTCGCAGGCGACCGCCGCTGCCGATGGGCGCCGCGTTGCAGGTCGCCGCCCCTGTGGGTGCCGCACTGCAAGCGGCTGCCTCTGCGGGCGGCTTCCCCTGCAGGGGGCCTTGGTTGCAGCTGGCCGCCACTACAAGGGGCCTGGCCGTGGCCCCTTTCCTCTTTCCTCGCTGCATTCACTGTGAAAATGCAGCAAGAACATGTAGAATAGTTCTACACAATGCAATCTCATCACACACGCAGTTTAAAACCAATCTTTCGCATGAAAACCTTGGCTGTAATACACTGTTGGGAAACCTTAGTGGGTGCATCACATGCGCAGCAGAAATCAAAACAAAAACTAATTTTCCATGTAGATCAAATCGTCATGCAAAAAATTGGGGGTAGCGAGAAAAATACAAAATTGAAAAACTGCATCATGTGTGAGAGATTGGTTACCTAGGGAGATCGTATATCCCTGTATACCAGATCTGAATGGAAAGGATTAAGGAAGTCAAGCGTCTTACTCTCTAGTGGTATCCACACGATGGATCTCTCTAGTAAAACTCCTCCAATCTGATCTCGTAACTCCTGCGCAGAGGGAGGGGGGAGAATAGGAGGGGGAGGCCAAAGTTACAGCCAATCAACTATGAGTCTCCTATCCTATTTATAGAGAGGCACCAAAAACCCTAGGGTTCCTGCCTCAGTGGGTATTGGATCTCCATCCAATAACCCACTAACCTTGCATTATTGGATCTTTATCCAATAATCTCTATAGGCCTCTAATTGGGCCTTAAGCAAAGAGTCTATCAACATAGGGTCTCATCTAATGAGAATATGGGCTAATTGGATCTACATCCAATCCTCTATTCACTGAAGCATCCATCATATGTGTGTGACCCTCTAGGCCCTATACCGAGCTGGCCATGAGTCGCTCCCATCAGAACTCTTTCTGATATAGTAAATTATTATCCTCATAATAATTCACTTGACTCATCGACTATGGACATACTAGGCCACTACACCATAGTCCCTAGACGGTACAGGGGGATCGAATTCATCGGACCTGTCTGTCCACAGTTACCGTGTATCTATAATCCCTTATCCAACTAATATCCCAGAGACCGTATATTAGACATGGTACTGTCAGGTCACATACAAAATCCATCATAGTCTCGCTTTAATCGGATTCTCTCAAAAAACTATTTTTCTCTCAATCCGAATGACCCTGGCTAGGGATTTGTCTGAACAAGCATATATGGGATATTCCTCTCGTGATACCGAGAGTGGATGATCCTCTATTGACACTGAATTGCCTTCGTAAGGTTGGCTACCAATCCCGATAACCAGTTGTACTAGATCTGGAACTTTCCAAACCTATAAGTTTGGCATCAAAGAAAGGAGTACTTATTCAAGGCATCCTTGTTATCTCAAGTCAAAGGACCAGATACACAACTGGGACTATGGAATCACTGTCTGACATTAGGTATCATCAACCATATAGCATTCCATAAGTGGATCAATCAGTGAACTCATTCTCTAATGAGCACCTGTACTATATCCTTAGTGTCTCCACACAAGTGGCTATGAGACCAGTCGCCTCCATCATATGGATGGGTATATAGTACACCGATCTATCCGGTTATCTCGATGTCCCTCTCGAGTAACCTATGACCGAGATTATTTAGGATATGTGTTTAAAGGTGAATCGATCTCATTATCATGATCTCATCACGATCTGATTCTCATTGCATAGAACCAAGGACATCACAGTATATATACTACAGATAATATAATGTGAGAATATGATAATATTAATCATAATAAAAAAGATTACGCAGTGTATTACACATGTCATCACTCACATGATTGGCTTGCAGGGCACCTATAACTAGCAGATTCGACTAAAAGTATTTATAAATAATGGTGTAACACTTTCGTTTAAATAAAGGAAAAGACTTTTGATTTTAGCCTATTGGTCGAAACCCTATGAGGGTCGATCCGCTATAGAGATCAAGGAGGCTCGATCCCTTATAGTGATCGCTTATCTCTCTTCTTCTTCGATAGAAACCTAAGGGTTCCTATCAATGTCTCTGATGAAAATGCAAGACTTAGATCTTGTTGTTATTTTATATGAGGCATAGGGATATAGCCATAGATAATATACACAACCGAATACTTTGAGTCTTTTAAGATTTGGAAATTTGAGAAATAGTTTTCAAATTGTGACTAGTATTGGAGGATTGGAGTGAGCATACGATTACTGAGGTAAACTGAAGTTTGAAAGATTGTAGACCAAAATGTAGATGGCATGGAGGCTTGATGTAAAAGTATGAGACCAATTTCAATAATATGCTGATATTTATGTTCGATAGAGCCAACTAGTTGAGGAGTGTGTGGGGGTGACTTGAGGTGTTGAATACCACAAGCTGAGAGGCAGGATGCGATGGCTTGATATTCACCCCCACCATTAGAGTAAATTGTTTTAAGTGTAGACTAAAGGAAATTTTTGACCAACTTTTTGAAGTTAGTGAAGATTGTTGAAACTTCATACTTGTAGTGGAGAGGATAAAACCATATGTACTTGGTAAAACAGTCTACGAAGATGACATAGAATCTAAACTTGTTAAAAGAAGCAATCAGGGCAGGGCCCCAAACATCAGTATGAATAATTTCAAACGGTTTAGAGCAGGATAAAGAGGGTATTCCAAAGGGAAGTCTATGACTTTTATTACTAAGATAAGCATCACAATGATTTACACTACTACTGGCTTTAAAAGTAAGAAGAGAATAACGAGAAAGTAATTTTTGTTCGATAGAGGAGAGATGACCAAGACGACGATGCCACACATCAATTGGAGCACAACGAAGAGTGAACAATGGGCTGGATGACTAACGACCACTCGTAAATATTATCTTTACAATAACCTTGGACCAAGAATGCCCCCGTGCTTAAATCCTTGACAAGAGAAGAGTGAGGAAAAAAATCAATTAAGATATTATTTTGTTTACAGAATTAAGAAACAAAAATAAGATTTCATTTAATATGAGGTCATATAGAATATCATCAAGTGTAAAAGTAGTGTTATGTAAATTACACGTTATGGAACCAGTATAGGTAATGGGGATTCCTTTACCATCACCGATGATGATGTCATCATTACCGTCAAAGTTATTGTAGATGGACAAGTTCTGGAGATCATAGGTGATGTGATAAGAGACGCCAAAGTCCATGGTCCAATTATGTTGACTAGTAGTCAGAGTAGTCGTGAGATGTGCTTGAGGCCAATTTGATGGAGCAGGAAGATTATGTCGAGATCGATAGACTTTTGTGGAGTGAACGACTTTATCACATAGCTAGCAGATGACCCTTTATTGATTTATGTGGTCAGGACACTAGGGCTGATGGTAATTGAAGTAGCCACCTTGATGGTTGAGCATCTTAGCCAAACCTTTGTTGACAGTCTTAGTATACTAGTTGCTCTTCCTCTTGGATTTGTGACTGACATGGGCAGTGATAGGTGGTCTTGGCAACTTGTCCTCACGCTTCAAATATGTCTTATAGTCAGTCAACTTATATAGTTCTTCAAATGACACCGGTGAGTCACGTGTAAATATTGCTACTGCCAATTCTTTGTACTAATCTCCTGGGCCATTAAGGGTGTGCACAATGACTTCTTCATCACTGAGGGAATAATCTATCGAAGTAAAGTCATTGATGATAACTTTTATATTTTATAGATAATCGGTAGTAGTACTTCTCTCTTGTTTTGTTTTTATGAGATTGGATAGCAAATTAAGCATACGCGTACACGAACGACTTGTTAAGGTGGTTTATAACTTACACTATGCTTCGACAGTAGTGTCATATGAAGAGATGAGTGGAGCAAGGGATCCAGCAACTAAGGCCTATATTGCTTAGAGGATGAGACAATCTTGGCATAACCATAGTTTATGATCTGGATTTGGTACTGGACTGGGTGCCCCAGGGATGTAATCATCACCGGTGGAAAATGGAGAGAGCTATCGATGTAGCCTAGTATATCATATCCAAATAAGAGATTAGAAAATTGGGCATTCCATGATGCATAGATGTTGTCTTTGGATAACTTAAAAAGGATGAAAGTTGCATTATTGATGGAGATAAGACTTGTATTTGAAGAAGTGATATAGTTCCTAATGGTAATGTTAAAGATAGACGATGAAGACATGTTGATGTACCAATCTGAGGGGAGTCGTCAATTGTATAAAGGGTGGGAGGGCGACTGCAGCCAGGTGCGATGGGTCGTGCTTCTACTTGGGAAGATCAGTGCCCCACTCACCTTCTTACTGAAAAAGGACTCCTTCCAATGGTATATTTCCAAGTATATCTACTAAAATCATCCACTATAACAAATATATATTTGCTACCACCTAAACTTGTAATGTTCAATTGGTCCAAATAAATCCATATGGATCAATTGAAGTAGCCTAGAGGTGCTTATTTGATTTTTTAGCTTGAAGCTACTCTTTCTTTGTTTTCCTAATTGACAAGTATCACAAACTTTGTCTTTAATAAACTTAAAATTAGGTAAGCCTCTTACTAGATCTTTGGTAGAAATTTGGTTTAAAAGTTTCATGCTAGCATGACCGAGTCTCTTATGTCAAATCCAAGCATCATCATTCAAAGCCGAAAAATAAGTTTCATCACAAATTTTTTTCAATATCTATGGTGTATACATTGTTGTTTCTTAAGGTAATCAAAGATTTATTTTTGTGTGACAATTTAATTATATAAGCATTAGATTAAAATTTAATCACATATTCTTTATCACATAATTGGCTAATGCTAAGCAAATTATATTTCAAGCCATCAACTAATAATGCATTTTCAATCAAGAGATTTGATGTGTTACGTATGGTTCTTTTCCAATGATTTTACCCTTGTTGTCTCCGAAGGTAACAACTCCTTCACTTATGCTAGTGAGCTTAGAAAAATATGTTGGATCTCCAATCTTGTGCCTTGAGCATCCACTATTAAGATATCATTTGGTGCTTCTAGCTTTAGCTTGGAGACAAACCTACAAGAAGGATATTTTTTATTTAGGTATCCATTATACATTGGGTCCTTTATAAAGAACTTTATCTTTCTTTCCTAATTATTTTTTATTATATAACATTCCCTTGGGAACCCAAACTAATTAGTGTGGACTATATTTTTTAAATAGACATTTGTTTGCTTTATGTTCTAATTTTTCACAAAAATTACATTTGATTTTCTATAGTAAATTTAAGTTAGGTCCTTTTATAAAAATGGTTGGCTTTTGTTGAATATTACCAACAAAGCTATGTCATTTCTTCTATTAATATGACCCTAATTGGCAAGGATCATATTTAGTGATTTGTTCCTAATTTCAAAATTTTCTAATGTTGTCTTAAGGATGATTTTTTTTTTTTTAACATTATCTACTATTTCACATTTAGAGCAAGGGTTGTGTGCTACTAATGAATCATGCATTTCATCAAATCTACCAACTAACAAATCATATTCATTTCTAAGCATCTTATAAGATTTGTTAATTTTTCTAAACTCATCAAATAATTCATGAAATATATTTAATAATTCTAAAAAAGAAATACTTAATGAATCACTAACCTCATCTTGTATCACCATTAGAGCATAGTTAGCAACTTCTTTGGATTGGTCTTCTTCATCCGATGAGCTTGAGTCATCCCAAGTTATCGAAAGTGCTTTCTTCTTGTGTGGCACCTTCTTCTTCAATTGAGGACATTCATTTTTGAAATATCCCAATTTTTTTACATTCATAGCATATGACATTATCCTTCTTCGGTTCATTTTTTTTTATAGTTCTTGTTCTTTTTCATAGATTTTTTAAACTTTCTAGATAATAGTACAATATCATGGTCCTCATTACTCGAGGAGTCATTTGTCGTTCGAAGTGTTACATCCTTCCTGTTCTTTGGAAGGGGTTCATCAAGCTCTTCATGAGCTTTATAATTTAGTTTATAAGTCATTAATGATCCAATGAGTTTTTCAAGAGGCAAGTTATTTAAATCTTTGGCCTCTTGTTTAGCAGTTACTTTATGATCCTAATTTTTAGGAAGAGATCTTAAAATTTTACTAAACAAGTTCAAAATTAAAAATTTCCAAGAGCTTTAAGTCCATTGATGATATCTGTGAAACGGGTGTACATGTCTCTAATAGACTCACTCGGTCTCATTCAAAACAACTTATAATTTTGAATTAAAATGTTAATTTTAGATTCTTTTACTCAACTAGTCCTCTCGTATGTGATTTCTAGTGTGTGCCAAATATCAAAAGCTGATTCACAAACGGAAACACGATTAAACTCATTTTTGTTAAGAGCACAAAACAAGGCATTCATAGCCTTTGCATTCAAAGAAAAATTCTTCCTTTCTAAATCATTCCACTCATTTATTGGTTTGGAAGATTTTTCAAATTGATTCTCTACAATGTTCCATAAATCAAGGTCCAAGAAAATGAGAAAAGTATACATCCTTGTTTTCCAATATGTTTAATCCATCCCCTTGAACATAGGAGGACGTGAAATGGAATATCCCTCATTCATGCCAAATAAAGTCATTGACTCAAGTGGATGTTTAGTACAAAAAGTAAGATCATGCTCTGATACCAATTACTAGGATCAATTGGCACTAAGAGGGGGGTGAATTAGTACAACTGTAAATTGACGTTTTAACGAAAACTTTTTGCTTGAAGCAAGATAAGAAAATCGAAAGCTTTTCGTTCAAGTGAGAAATTCAATCTTATAGAGAAATGCTAAGTTTACTGCTTAAAGACAACTCAAGAAAGAAGAAGCAAACCCGAATAAAAAGATAAGCAATGTCGTAAGGGAAATACTTGCTTTCAAAAAGTAAATAATATCATAAGCATCTTTTGGTATTATGTTGTAAACAATTAAGAACCCGATTAAGAAATCGTGAGGATGAAGATCATATTTTTCTACGAACTAATTAGAAGCAATATGAAGAAGTAAACAAGATAAGCATAGAGAACTTACAACTTATAGTGGTTCGGCCTCAACCTTGGCTTACGTCCACTTCCCGAGTCCTCCTACTTGAGGCACACCAACATCCACTATCAATCTCCTTTAGGGGAAGACTAAACACTTATAACTTGAGCTTACAAGGGAGACTCTTTACAAGAATTTTATAACTCTCAGCTCCTACCTTCCCCTTTTCTATTTCTTACAATTCACACAAGTTTTTCACAAAATTTTAATCCCAGAAATTGTTGTGTAGAATACAAGAGAACTTGGGATATTTATAGGCCCCAAATGGCTTCAGAATTTATAGCTAAAATTCAAATGTATCCAGAAAATCTGGATACGGGCGGTTCACCCACCGGCGCCATCGGTGCAGCTGCTGAAAGCACCCTGAAAATAGGGCACGGGTGGTTCAATCGCCAACTTGGGCGATTAAGTCATCGTCAGTTGCCCAAAAACCTAGGCGACGGTGGTACAATCGCCACTCACCGACGGTTCAGCAGCTATGAATCCCAAAAAAGTTATTCCCCTTACTTTTCCAATCCTGACTTGAACCTTATATTGATCAATTTTCTAGTCAACCAATTGAGCTCAACCTGAGCTCAACCAATCCCCTTTTGTGGACTCAGTCGCCTTTTTGAGTTGATTTGGATTCCTTTTAAATCACACTCAGTTAGGACTCAAACTTAACCTATGACTTAAGGATTACAATCATACATGACCACCAAGCTTAATTAATGACCTCACTCCCATAATTCGACAACCTCTGGCATTCCCTCCGGTGAGTCTCACGATCTTCCCCCAGCGATCTCTCAACGTGTTCGTAGTGATCTTCCTGATACCTTCGGTGAAGTCCTAGCGAACTCCTAGTGAGCTCCCATCGCATCATCCAAACCTTGGCCCGATGCCTAAGCTGGATCTTGGGTCCATGTCTGGTCTGTAACTCCTTTTCACCATCGTAGTTAAATATGCATGATGCTAACTATGACTTAATTAATTATAATCAATATAGTCATAAATCCACTTAAAGACCTTCTCAACTCCTAGCAAGCTTTTCGGCTACCCTCGACAATCTTTCGGCGAGTCTTGGTCTTCTTCCGGCGAACTCCCTTGCGCCATGCTGTCACGGGCTTAGCTGAATTTGCCTAAGCCGTGCGGCACCCTTGCGGCCCTCCCGAAGACTTAGCTGAAATTGCCTAAGTCGTGAAGCAACCTTGCCCACTATTCTGGACTTGGTTGAGATTGCCTAAGTCATGAAACGCCCAAAGCGTTATCTGTCCGCACAGGGTCAACCCTCTTACAACCTCTTAAGGTCCCGTAGGACCTGCAAAGAAGAAGTTGATTAGCTTAGAAGCGAGCGACAGACACGTCCCAGCGTCTCGCAAAGTGGAAAGCTATACAACAATTTGTCGAGAACCTTGAGTGCAGCTGAGAAAAGAGAGAAAGAGAGCGAAATAGGACTTTGGAGGGTTGTAAGAACGGTCGCAAGTCCGCAAACGATAGTTCCCAAGGTATCGGATGCAAGACAAGTTCAATTGCTGATGAACGTCTACACCCGACATATACCCGGAGCCCCATCCAGCCCGGTGCCACCCGGGGGGTTCCAAGGTGCTGAAATGGCTGACATTTCACATCGCTCAGAAAAGTTACCATGGCACACGAAAAAGACCCAAAAACAGGGCTGTTTTGGGCTGTTTTGGCTCTGTGCAGCGAATGACCGTTCTGCAGCCTTCTACACTACTTTCGCTCACATTTCTTAGGTAAAAATGCATAAACTCAAGGCAAAACAAGTTGCCAAACATATGTACAAACAAGAAAAAGCAATGAACGGTTCACAGAGCGAAGATGTTGCGGTTCAACGACGTCCGTTCGAGACATTCTCCCCCACTTAAACTGTCGACACCCTCGTCGACACTTGTTGGTAGGCTTTGACGCGAGCTTCTTCATGTCGTAGGGCATCTTCTGGCTCCCAACTGACTTCTGTTTGAGGAAGCTTTTGCCACTTCACCAAGTACTCAATTTGTTGTGCTCCATTGGGTAGCTTTATCTTACGATCCGCCAGAATAGTTTCAACTCGCTTCCCGTAAGAGGCTCTGGTGGGAGGTAGTCGAGTTGGAACATTTCGAGAATCATCTTGCGGATCTGAGTGGTAGGTTTTCAGTTTGTTCGCATGGAAGATGTTATGAATTTTGAACCATGCTGGCAGTTGCAACTTGTATGAGACGTTGCCTACTCTGCTTGTGATTGGGAAAGGCCCTTCATATTTGCTCACCAATCCTTTGCGCACTTTATGCCTAAAGAACTGGAGTGATGCTGGTTGGAGCTTCACCAACACCATGTCGCCCACTTTAAACTCTTGTGATCGCCTCCCCAAGTCTGCCCACTTCTTCATCTTCTTGGCCGCCTTCTCCAAGTAAGCCCGCGCAATATCTGCATTGCGATGTCATTCCTTTACAAAGTGATAGGCTGATGGGCTACTCCCTGTATAACCAATAACCAGGGTGTGAGGAGTTGATGGCTGTTGTCCCGTAATAATCTCAAATGGGCTCTTGTTGGATGCAGAGCTCCGCTGTAAGTTATAGGAGAATTGGGCTATGTTCAACAGCTTCACCCAATCTCGTTGGTTGGCACTTACATAGTGCCGAAGATATCGCTCCAAGAGTGAGTTAATTCTTTCTGTTTAGCCATCCGTTTGGGGGTGGAGGCTTGTGGAGAAGTATAATTTAGATCCCAACAACTTGAATAACTCGGTCCAGAATCGTCCCAAGAACCGAGAATCTCGATCGCTAATGATGTTGTGTGGGACTCCCCAAAATTTCACCACATTCTTCATCATCAACTTAGCTGCCTCCTCCGCTGAGCAATGTAGGGGTGCAGCAATGAATGTTGCATACTTCGAAAACTGATCAACTACCACGAGTATCGATCCAAGTCCCCCTACTGCGGGCAAGCTTGATATGAAGTCCAGGGAAATGCTCTCCTATGGCCTTTCTGGTATAGGCAGTGGCTCCAAAAGTCCCACTAGCTTCTGCTGCTCTACCTTGTCCTGTTGACAAGTAAGGTATGTTCGAACATATTCCTCCACATTTGTCCTCATTTTCGGCCAATAGAAGACCCTCTCCACGAGAGCCATTGTTCGATGGATACCCGGATGTCCAGCCCAAAGGGAATCGTGACACTCTTTCAGGAGTTCACGCCTCAAGTTATCCGCTCGCGGAATATAAACTATGTTCCCCTTAGTATAGATGAGTCCCTCCTGGACCCAAAATCATCGTGCCTTGCCCTCTTTGATGAGTTGCATCAGAGTTACTTCCTGAGGATCTCGGTACAGTCCATCCCTGATCCTGGAAAGGAAGTTGGAGCGCAATTGACTTGCTTGGCCTCCGCCCTCCAACTGTATAGCATTCACTAGCTCCACTTTCCGACTCAATGCATCGGCCACGACATTTACTTTTTCGGGCTTGTACTCCATTACCATATCGAACTCAGCCAAGAAGTTCTACCATCATGCTTGCTTTAGGGAGAGTTTCTTTTGAGTTTGGAAGTAACTCAATGCGACATTGTCTGTCCTTAGCACAAATGGTACTCCTAGAAGGTAGTGTCGCCACACTCATAGACAGTGGACCACCGCTGTCATCTCCTTCTCATGCACAGGATATCGTCGCTCGATCTCGTTGAGCTTGTGACTCTCGTAGGCCACCGGATGACCCTCCTGCATAAGAACTCCTCCAATAGCAAAATCAGAAGCATCTGTATGGACTTCAAAAGACTTCCCATAGTCCGGTAATTTGAGTACAGGTTCCTCCAACACAGCAATCTCTAGGTCTTAAAATGCCACCTCACATCTGTCCGACCATCTCCAGGACTAGCAACTCCGTCAATGGAGCTGCGCGCTTCAAATACCCAGCTATGAAGCGTCGATAATAGTTGATGAACCCAAGGAAGGATCTCAACTCTGGCACCTTCTTTGGCGTTCGCTAGTCCGCCACAACTTGCACCTTAGACTGGTCCATTCGGATGGAACCATTGCTGATTCGATGCCCTAAGAATAAAATCTTCATTTGGGCGAAATAGCACTTTTCCCTCTTCACGAACAAGGTGTTCTCCCTGAGAACTTTAAAAATTGTTCGGAGGTGTCTAACATGCTCCTCAAGTGTTTGGCTATAGACGACGATATCGTCTAAGTAGACGACCACAAACTTGTCCAGATGCTCCCTGAACAGCTGGTTCATTAGAGTGCAGAATGTGGCCGGAGCATTGGTTAAGTCGAAAGGCATCACCAAGAACTCGAATGCTCCATACCTGGTCACACAGGTAGTCTTTGCCTCATCACCTTTTGCAATGCGCACCTGCCAATACCCCGACCGAAGGTCGAGTTTGGAGAAATACTTTGCCTTGCCCAATTGATCGAACAAGTCTGCAATGAGAGGGATAGGGTACTTGTTCTTCACCGTCATCTTGTTAAGGGCTCGATAATCAATGCATAATCGGAGACTCCCATCTTATTTCTTCTGAAAGAGGACTGGAGCTCCGAAAGGTGCTTTGGAACTGCGGATGAGACCACCGCTTAGCAGTTCATCTAACTGCTTCCTCAATTTCGCCAACTCTGGAGGGGCCATGCGGTATGGTGGTCTCGCTGGAGGCTTAATTCTCGGTTCCAGCTCAATCCGATGATCCACGCCTCTGCGTGGTGGTAGAGTTCTCGGCAACTCTGTTGGTATCACATCTGAGAACTCCTTCAGGATGTTCATCACAACAGCAGGTTCTTGAATGGCTTCCCCATCATGTGTCTCTAGCTTTGCCACAAAGGTTGATTCACCATTTCGTACCCCTTTCTTCAATTGTAAAGCCAATATTTGTTGTAGGTCCTTGATTCCTCCCTGAGTAACTGGAACAATGCAGGGATCATCACCTCCCATTAGACACAAGAAGTTCAGGAATGGTACTGGCACCAACTTCGCTGCGTGCATAAACTCTATTCCGAGAATCACTTGAAAGTCGTCTAGTGGCACTGCCATCAAGTTTGTGCTCCCGCTCCATGTCCTGATCTTGATGGGGATCCCTTTTGCTTGTCCGGAGATCTACTTGGCCTCTGAATTCACCGCCTTCATATGACTTGGGCTCTTCTCCAAGAGTAATCCCAATCACTAAGCTTCATGATCGGTAATAAAATTATGGGTCGCGCCCGTGTCCACCATTGCACGGGTTGTTCGGCCATTAAGCTTGATGTCCACATACATCAACTCGTTGTTTCCTGCCTTCAGTGGCTTTGCCTTTGTGTTCCCCCCCACTTGACCCGCAACGCATTCAACAAACATATTGCTCCCATCCTAGGTCCTTGCGACGCCTTACTGTCGCTACTAGAGTCAGAACTGCTCGAACTAAGGGTGATAGCTTTGCCCTTATCTGACTTACGGGGTAGAATCGATGCCGTTAAAGCATTGAGTGCCTATTTTTATGGGCACTCCCTCACTTTGTGTGGTCCTCCACACAAGAAGCATCCACTAGACTTTGGGACTCTACCTCTTGAGCCCGGTCCCTTATAGAAATTCTTCTTCTTTTGCTCGCCCCCAGACTCCTTCGCTCGAGAGTATTTAGATGGGCGATTTCCCGAAGAGTGTTTCTTCTTTCTCGAATCCTCCGAAGAAACAAAGTCAATCAGTCTTTCTGCGGCTGTAATTGCCCCGACTACATCAGTGACATTCCTCCGATGTAGTTCTTGTTGTGCCCATGGCTTCAAGCCATCGAGGAAGTTGAATAGCTTGTCCTTCTTAGACATGTCTCATATATCCAGCATCAGTGCTGAAAATTATTTCACATAGTCTCAAATTGTTGTACTCTGGCGGAGTTGTCTCAGTTTCCTTCTTGCGACAAACTCTATGTTCTCGGGCAAGAACTGAGTTCTCAACTCTTGCTTCAAGTCTCCCCATGTATCCACTCGACATCGGCCTTGTTGGATCTCTTCCCAACGGATTTGCCACCAAAGTTTTGCATCCCCATTCAGATACATTGTTGCTATAGCAACTTTGGTTTCTTCAGAATCGAGCCTTGTAGCATGAAAATACTGTTCCATGTCGAACAAGAAATTTTTAAGCTCTTTAGCATCCCTAGCACCTCCGTAGCATTGTGGCTCCGGTGCTCTGAAGTGTTTTGGTGGCGCAGCGCGGGTGTTGTTCCCTCCCGCATCAAGAGTCCTTGTTAACACCATCACCTTAGCCATGAGTTCCACCATAACTTCATGTAGATGTCGTACGGAATCTTTGGTGTCCTCTGTTAGTGGATCAATCAGGGATTCAACTTTCTCGATCCGAGATTCAGCTTATTCTTGCGAGCTCTCTACCCCAAGTAGCCTTCCTTGGCCTTGGTAGAGTTCCTCTATGCTCGCTTCAAGAACATCGAGGTGGGTTTCCGCCATTATAAGTCTCTCTCTGTGGCCCTTCTTCCCAGTTGGCGCTCCAGATGGTGCCTCCTCCCCTCGTGGAGAATACCCAACTTCACGCTCGTCTTGTTCACTGTCGCGCTCCTCATAAGCGGCTCCAGCAGTTTGCGAGCGAGTTTGCACATGCAGCCCACCTACGGCTGCTTGGAGTAAGGGTCCCGCTTGCCCCATCTTGCTCGATTCACCACGATGTCTCACCATGGTGAGATTGTGAATCCTCTTCGTTGTTCGCTTGAATTGCTTGCCCGCTCTGATACCACACTGTCACGAGCTTAGCTGAATTTGCCTAAGTCGTGCGGCACCCTTGCGGCCCTCCCGAAGACTTAGCTGAAATTGCCTAAGTCGTGAAGCAACATTGCCCACTGTTCTGGACTTGGTTGGGATTGCCTAAGTCATGAAACGCCCAAAGCGTTATCTGTCCGCACAGGGTCAGCCCTCTTACAACCTCTTAAGGTCCCGTAGGACCTACAAAAAAGAAGTTGATTAGCTTAGAAGCGAGCGACGGACACGTCCCGACGTCTCGCAAAGCGGAAAGCTATACAATCAATTTGTCGAACACCTTGAGCAGTTGAGAAAAGAGAGAAAGAGAGCGAAATAGGACTTTGGAGGGTTGTAAGAACGGTCACAAGTCCGCAAATGATGGTTCCCAAGGTATCGGACGCAAGACAAGTTCAATTGCTGATGAACGTCTACGCCCAACATATACCCGGAGCCTCATCCAGCCCGGTGCCACCCGGGGGGTTCCAAGGTGCTGAAATGGCTGACATTTCGCACCGCTCAGAAAGGTTATCGTGGCACACGAAAAAGACCCAAAAATAGGGTTGTTTTGGCTCTGTGCAGCAAATGACCATTCTACAGCCTTCTACACTACTTTTGCTCACATATCTTAGGTAAAAACGCATAAACTCAAGGCAAAATAAGCTACTAAACATATATACAAACAAGAAAAAGCAACGAACGGTTCACGGAGCGAAGATGTTGCGGTTCAGCGACGTTCGTTCGTGACAATGCTAGCAAACTCCTAATACCCTCGGTCAGCTCTCGACGCACTCCAGGCGAGTTCCCAACCGCATCGTCCTTACCCCGACCCGATGCCCTGGACTTGACTTTGGCCCACATCGATTGTAAATTTCTCACTATTGTAGTTAATCCTGCATCAATCAATTATAACAACCTTACTAGATCAATAACTCATCAATTGATTTTATTATCAAAATCCGAGATTCAATAAGGCTCACAACAATGAGATAAATAACTCAAGCAAATCTTCTTTACCTTATAATGAATTATAATGCTTTAAATAAATTATTTGATGAAAAACAATAGTGAGAATTTTAAATTTTTCAAAAAATAAAACAAATCATTAAAACTTGATGACTTTTTTGTTTTAATAAATATTTTGATTAAAGATGGTTTATGCCTAAATGTTTAAGATTTTTGTGATAAAGCTTATTTTTAAATTTTAGACAATGATGCATGTTTTGAAAAAGACTTGGGCATGCTCGTATGAAACCAATCACAATTAAAAAGGGAATTGATTTTTGTTAATAAATTTATCTATCTCTAGAAGTTTTTCAATAAGAGATCTTTAGTCATTGTTAAATTTATTTATATTATTTTGAATCTCTTGAAATTGATTTTGATGACTTAATTATTTGAATTTGAATGAGTTTTATCCAAATCTTACACTTAATACTTGAAATTTTATATGAATCATGATTTTTCTCTTGATCTCTCAAAATTCATGACTTAAGATTTCTTTTGAAGATCACTTACTAATTGATCTCCTAAGATTTCTTTTTGTTATTTAAGAGGAGATTTGTCAAAATAAATCATCTTTTGGTATTCATGAATTTATCTTTTTTAATCTTTCATATTAATATCTTTCATGTCATGATTTTCATATGACTCCTTTGAATTTATGTTTGTATATTTTATGTTATGATTAGAACATTGATGCAAAAGAAAGCAAAAGTACTAGCTTGAATGTTAAACTTAAGCATATTAAAACTCCTAAATGCATAAATTCTTCTTATACATTTTTTGGATCACTATTTGGTTACTATATTTTTATAACTTGAGTTCTCTTTTTAATCAAGATGACTTCCTATCATTTCTTCTATTTACAAAGAAGAGATTTGTCAAAAATGACTCATGGTCTTTTGGTATTCAAAACTTAATCTTTCATTTTTTTATGATTAAAATATTGATATAAATTTATATGTGTTATTAATATTTGCATGATTTAAAAATTGATGTAAGAGGAGAAGAATTACAACATTGTACTATTTCCTTCTTTTTGACAATGACAAAGGGGGAGAAAGTATTACTAGCTTGCATATTTCAAGGAGAGAAAACTTACTAGTATGCACATTGTAAAGAGAATAAAATTTTTTGCTTAACTTCATACTCTCAAGAACTTGCTAGCTTGCATATCGCAAAGGGAAGTAAAAAATTTGCTAGCTTGCACATTTCAAGAAGTAAAATCGCTAGGCTGCACTTCTCAACAGAGAAGAAAGAATTTGCTAGTCGCATATCTCAAGAATAGCAAAAATTGCTAACCTGTACAACTAAAAAATTGCTAGCCTGCATGTTTGAAAATCTTGCTAGATGTACTTTTCTTCTTTTTGTTGATGACAAAGGGAAAGAAGTTATAATGATGATTTAGTCATGCATGATATTATGCACTTTAAGAGAGAGAAATTATGATGATAACTTCAAATTTGAATCATGCATGGTCTGATATACTTTGATATTTTGAAATTATGATTATGTATGAAATACTCATGATTTTATGATGCAAGTAATGGTGAAATATTTATAATTTTCTAAATTTAAAGTTTCTTAATATGGCATATTTATAGGGGGAGTTTAGTTAAACTCTATCATCAATTGGGTTTCATCATAAAAAATGAAAAGATTATTGAATCTCAAATTTTGATGAAATAATCAATTAATAAAGTTATAATCTAATGTGCATATGAGTGATGCAGGACTAGTTTCGATCAATGAGAGATAAATTGATTAATGTAGGAAGAATCAATTATTGGGCTTAAGTGGAACATGTTAGAAGATTGGTCGATGTGTCGGCAGAAGGTTTCGTGTCATGAGTTCGGGCATCGGCCCAGAAGGAGTGGACATTGCACTAATGAAATCGGATGTTACGAAGATCCATATACCGATTGGGCAATACGCCGCAAAAGAAGACAATGCGCCAAATGAACCTAGACATGTCGGACAACATGTGATTCATGCTTTGTAAATAATTTATCTAGATCGAAGTAATTTAGTATTCTAACTGAGTTGGTTTTGAATGTAATTAGACCAACCCAATTAGGAGCCCATTAGCCCTTGATTAGGATTGATTTCGCCAATTAGGAGGCTCATTTCACTAACCTAGACGGTGGTATTACCAAGTCAGGTGATGGTAGCACCCAGGGGTACGAAAATTATATGTTTATACTTTTTTGGGTTCTCGGGTGGTGATATCATCAGTTGTCAGTGATAGTACCACCGTTGGCACTGGGTGGTACCGCCCATACCCTGAAATCTCAGGGATTTAAATTTTTGGTTCAAACTTTTAAAGTCATTTGGGGTCTATAAATACCCCACTAATTCTTGCTTAGTAGAGCAAAAATATTAAACAAAAATAGTGTGAAAACTCTATATAATTCCTTGAGAATTCCCCTCTAGCTCTGAGTTTCAATTTAGTTTAATAGAGGGGTGGGTTGCTTGTAAAGGTTATCTCCTAAACCTATGAAAAGGAGAAAATGATTGTAAGAAAATAGTTAATCTTCACCCATTGAAGGAAGATCGATAGTGAAAATCGGTGACCTGAATAGAGGAGGAATCGGGAGTGGAGTAGGTCACATGGACCAAACCACTATAAAATTGGTATGTCTTCTCTTCTTTGCTACTTAATTATTTTGCAAATTGTTTTACTTGTTTATTATAGTCTTACAAATATTTTTAAGTTTAAACATATTTCTGATACAAACTTTATCGATTTCAGTCTTAAGTCATAGACACACTAAATAAAAATAGATCTTTGATTACTTTAAAAAGTAACAAGGTTTAAACCAAAGTCATATATTATCATTCAAAACCGAAATGTAAATTGTATTACGAAAGTAATCAATATCAATAGTGTAAACATTGTTACTTTTTAACATAATCAAAGATCTAGTTTTTATTTGGTGTGTCTATGATGCAAGTATGAAATTCATATTTAACTTTGTATTATTTGTTATAAAGTTATTTAATGCTTATTATGTTTCAAACTATTTATCAAAAGTATATCTTTAATTAAAAGACTTGATTTGTTACTAATTTTTATGATGCTAATTATTTTTTCTTTATTATTATCTATAAAGGTAACATATCCTTCATTTTAGCTAGTGAGTCTTTAGAAGCTTATAAAATCTACAGTCATATGTCTTGAGTACCACATTATCAAGATATCATTTTTTTACTCTTAGCTTTTATTTAGAGACATATCTACAAGAAAGAGGAGGTTAATTTATGTACCTATTTAATTTTAGGTCCTTCATAATTAGATCAATCTTTCTTGTCTTTTAGCTTTAAATTACTTATGGTTCCTTTAGAACCTATACTAATTTAAGATGACTTTTTTTTCAAAAGGAGCATGAGTAAGCATAATAACCAAATGTATCACATAAGTTGTATTTAATTATAGAGGGTGTATGAGTATACAATGTAGGTCATTTTATAAATTCGGTTGGCTAATGATATATGTTAATACTCGTGAAGCCAATATATTATCTTATGTATACACAATCCTATTTAGAAATAATCATATTAAAAGACTTATTTTTAACCTTAAACTTTTCTAATGTTTATTGTGGAAATATATTTTTTCTTTTAAAAGATTCTATTATATCATCACTATCAAGTAACTCTTCTAAACAATATTCTAATTTTTCATTCATAGCAATTAAATTATTTTTATATTCTTCAAAACATACAAATATAGTAATTTTTAAAATAACTTCTTTTTTAAGTTTAAGATTATTATAAATTTTCACACTTAGGACAAGGAGTGCAAGATGTTGATATATGTTTGTCATACATATACTTTGATATATCAAACTCATTAGTAAGTAAAGTATGATCATTTTTTAATCAACTATATTTTTTACTAATCCTTTTAAATACATCATATAATTATGAAATGCCCCAAGTAATTCTTCCTAAGAAGAAGTTTTGGATGAGTCAAATACTTCATTATTGAAAGTCATTAAGGCATAATTTATCATTTTTTTCATTAACCTACTCTTGTGTCTCTAACTCACTTAATTCATCTCATGTTATCTTCAATATTTTTTACTTCTTTTAGGGTGATGACTTCTTCTTCAATTGTGGGATTAATTCTAAAAGTACTTTTGCTTTTTTGCATTCATAATATACGATTACATCTTTATTAAACTCACTTTTAGTCTTATCTTCTTTTCTTGCTTGATTTGCCCTTTTTTTCTTATAATTTTTTTTTTATTTTTATGTAAGAAGTGTATGTCATCATTATCATCACTTGAGCTTTCACTTAGTAATCTTTCCTAGATTTGAGAGCAATATCATTTTTTTTTTCTTTGATAGATTTTTCTCTTTATTAACATAAGCTTTGCATGTTATTTAGTAGGTCACTAAAGATCTATGAGTTTTTCAATATGAATGTTGTTGAAATCTTTCGCTTCTTGGATTGTCGTCACCGTTGGATCCCAACTCTCGATAAAAAACTTAAAATCTTACTCACTAGTTCAAGATTAGTATAATTTACACTAAGTAATTTTAATCAATTGATAACATCCATAAAAACAAGTGTATATGTCACCAATGGACACATTTGGCTTTATTTTAAATAACTAATAATTATAAATTAAAAATTTACTTAATTAGTTTCTTCATGGGTAATTTCAAATATGTATCATATATTATGTGTAATGTCACAAGTGAAAGTTTGATTGAACTCAATTTTATTTAAGGCACAAATAACACACCCATAACTTTAGCATTTAAAGAAAATATTTTATTTTAAAAATTATTCCATTCATCTATCGGTTTAGTAGAATTTTAAAAATTAAACTTGATCATATTTCATAAATCATTAATTATATAAAGTAAAAAAATCCTCATTTTAGTTTTTCAGTAGGTGTAGTCCACCTAATTGAATATAGGAGGATGTGTTGACACAAACTTAGCTGGTATTATTGAAGTCATGTGACACCCTTGTGTATCCGTCCAAAAAGCATCAACCTCTCCCAAAATCTCTTATTGGTACCTTAAGAACTTGCAAAAGAGAAGATGGGTTAAAAGAAGTATTTAACTCAAAATCCTCAACAAATACTTGATAAGTAATACAAATTATAAACATAGACTTTATAAGCTCTAAACGGTCGCCACAACTAAAAGTTCACACAAGTGCCCACATGATATTAATACGGAACAAGGTAACGAACTAGCGCTAGATAACCCCAAATATCTATCCAACTATGTGCCAACTAGATAGCTCTTGGTGTTCTATGCTAGTTGATACTTCACACTACTCTGCATTGCTAAAAAATCCCCAAAGTGGCTACCTGGATAGCTTGTTTCTAAGCAACTTTGCCTATGCACGATGACTACATGCAACCTGTATTTACAAGACTAAGATAACTACAAAAGCCAACTAAAATGAGACAGTCAAGCCTACTATAAGCATTCTACATGTTATGTAAAGTATGAATAAAATCGAAAGACACAAACATGCACAAGCATTCCATCGAATGTCTTATTTACAATTTTATTTTTGACTGTGTGATGGAGTGACCCTCTTGATTGCTTGAAAAAGTTATTGAATCTCTCTTAGGTGTTAATCTAACTGAGAGAGTCAGACTATAATACCAATTGCTAAGATTTTAATGACATTAAAAAAGGGAGATGAATTGGTGCTATAGAAAATTTTAATTGACTTTAAAATTGGATCGACAATGATACATATAAAAAAACTAAATAATTAAATATAGATCATAGCATGTAAAAGAAATGATAACAAGCAAAAGGTTATATGTAAGATAAAGAATATAAATCAATTTATAGTGGTTTAGTCTTTCTGGCCTATATTCCCTCCCAATGTAATTAAATGTTTGAATTAGACATAATTTTTATTTTCTTTATTGCTAATAAAATTTAAAAAATATCTATTCCAAGAAGGGTGTTGTCATTATTATCAATAAAATAAATATATAAAAACTTACCTTATTTGGAGGGCTCACCTCTTGAAATTTCAATGAAGGGATTCTCTCTTGTTTCTCACCATGCCAGCCTAATAGCCAAAGGAACAAACTGTTGTATCTTATTGATGAGAGGTAGATTATCCTATTTTTCTTGAAAATTTAAAACTTTCTTTGATTCATTTATTTTTGTATTAAAACAAGTTATAAATATTCATATTATATGTGGTTTATAAATTTTATTATTTAATTAAAACATATTATAACTATACAGGTTTAAAATTTTATTTGAGATTAAAATATATTACAATTATTCATGTCATATAGTTTCTAAAATTTTTATCTTGGATGCATGATATTTGATTTTTATTAAATTTATACAATAGATTAAAAATATTTTTTATATAATTATATATTTTTAATCTATGATTATTTATTATGTTTAAATGATACAATACTATTTAATAATGGCTTTATTAAAATTTCATAATACCATAATTCAAAATTGAGGAAATTGATTATAATTTATATTAAAATCAGTAAATATGCTACGCCAAAACCTATAGGCTAGACCCAACCCATAGGTTAGACCCCAACCCATAGGCTATCTCAATCCAGCCCAACACGAGTAGTCATGTGCGATGCACATGACAAATCCATGAGCTATGGGTTGACCCAACTTGGCATGATGCATGCACAATCATGTGCAGTTTGTACATGGGTTGGCCCAACTTATCCTAATGTTATATAGGCTAGCCCATTATCCTTACTTTGCTTGATTTGGACCCAAATATTGATTAGGCCGAGTCAGATTTGATCAGTTTAGAGTAATTTAGGGTGATTCTAAACTGATTTGACTTATTCAAGTCTGTTTAACCTGAATTTAACTCAACTTAATCTAAATTATACCAATCTATGTTGATTTCAGATTCGTTAAATAAGAATTAGAGACTGGTTCAATTAGTATCTAGTTAAAGTGATTGGACCAATTGAGATATAGTTCAAGTCAATTAAGAGCTAATTGGTATTGTTTGATATTAATAATATTTAAAAAATAAATTGAGATGTTTCAATATATTATTTCATCCTATAGACATGACAAATATGAGATGATTTTGTTTCTCTACCAAGTATAGGTAGAGTGATTCCCTTCGGGGATTAGTGGGTCGTAGACGTCATAGTTGGATGATTCCTCCATCATCTGTTGGGAGGAACATGATCCCACTTTGACAGGTGAGAAACATCACTTCATCCATTATTGGAAGTGTGATATGGATTTATCTTCATTCGCTATTAGGATAACATAAACTTATTCCGTAGGATAAAACATCTTCATCTGTTGTTTGGGGAGTGCTCTTTTAGGTATTTAATATAGCCAATAAGATGATTGGCTTTGGAACATATTTGTTTTGTAGTTAACATATAAAGGTTTTTACTCAATGTTGTTGACTTTGTTTATTTTATTTCTGATTTTCAAAGTAGACTCCAAGTAGTACTAGATCGAATTCATTGGAGAGCATACATTTCTCTACCATTAGATAGATTTGATTGAACTTTATTTTTTAAGTGGACAATGCTTTGTTTTTCAATAAATTCTATAGCTATTTTTTATTTATATTTGATGAATAAATAATTTATAATAAATATTTATAATTTATGTATATTAATAATGTGACATTTAGTTACTTAGCTCTTGATGTACCAATGGAAAGTTATTGTAATCCTGTGAAAAAAAAAAATTAGTATGTGATACTTGATTTATCTTCCCTCTAAGCTATTAATTTTTACTAGTAATCTTTTTTCCAATGAAATTTAACTACTCTTATTACAACTTTTTTCTTTTTTAGATTTAGAAAAGAACATTCGCACTCACTATTTAATAACAGACCTTTAATCTATCTTTGAAGAGACTTAGTATCATAACTACACTAAAGAAAGAGGACGAAGCTCAAACAATGCTCAAAGAGAGAGCTATAATACTTTAGTACTTCAATAATAGATGCTCCATCAATCAAGCCCAAGTGAGGTATTTAGTCCGTAAAATATTTTAAAAATAAAGTCAAAATTTTAAATTCTCAAAATTTTAGAATATGAGTAGTACTTCCACTAATATTAGGCGGTGCTATTGTTGTAACATTTGACAAGCCATAAATTTGGACTCCAATATTCTTATCATCATAGATTTTGATATATGTGTGGTACTATCATTGCCATAGGCGGTATGATCAAACATTGTTTATCGGGTGACTTAGGTGGTACTACTGATTGGGTTTGATGGTACACTACCCTAGATAACTTTAGGTTACTTGTTTGGCCTTCTAACAAGTGCAATTTGACCCAACTTAAAGTCCTATGGCTTATATTTAAGTGAGCTCTATTTTGACGAAGTATCAACTCCAATTGGTCCAAAATAATCTTATCAAGATTTTGACAAATCAACCACTCATTTGGTATATCTTCGATGCTTTTGGCATGTTGTCCACTCTTTCAACATATTGTTTAATCTTCTAGCACTTTATCCAAATCTCCAGTATATCGCCCTATCGTCCGACATATCACTTAATCCTCTGGCATATTAACTTCACCACGAAATTTGTTCTCTGACACATCGATTAATCCTCTAGCCCAACATCTAATTTTGGTATGATAATCTTTTGGCACACTATCCAAATCTCCTATTCAACACTTGAGTCTTCAATAGTCCAAGTCTATGATCGATGTATTTTTTGCATCACTTATCTCTAAAATATATTAGCTTATCAAATTCATTAATTGATTTCATCATTAAAATATAAAATTTAATAATATAAATTATATATCACTTTATCTAAAATTAAAAGCTAAAGTTAAAGTCATCTAGATTTTGTCTATATCTTGGCCTATTTTTTTATCTCATTTAAATGATTAGAGTTAATAAAGTTGACAATATTCATAACAATGACATTTGAATCTAAACCTTAAATACTTTAATAAAATCATTATATATGGGAAGATGAAACTCTAATTAAGGATCAATATGATATAATATTATCATTTCATTTGACTTAAATCACTAATCAAAATACTTAAATTAAAATTGATAATAATATAATACTCATCAGATCCTTGTAAGTTAATCTTACTCTTACCCACTTCCGATATGGCGCTAATCTAACTTGGTATTTTTTATATTTAAATTTTCTCATTAGTTTCAAATACTAGATTGAACCTAATGCTAAGATATTATGATTTTTATAAATTAATCTTAATCTTTTACACTTTTGATAATAAACTAGATGGGATATTATCTTTTTAATTAATCTAAATCCTAAATACTATCAACTCATATCCTATTCAGATCGTACCGAAATATTAAAACACCGCATCAAATATATATCTACTCAACCACATAAAAAGTCATCAAAATATATAAGAATTACATAATAAATTTTTATATGATAGAAAAGGATCATAAATATTTCATGATCATCCAAAGAATAAAAAAAAAGCTATTGAGGTAGACCTCAAGATGAGGCAAAGATGAACAAGAAGTAGAGGGTCGATGACAAATGCAAATAGCGCCTCCTCATGATGTTTCATAATACAAACTATGAAAAAGGAAAAGGGGTAGTAGGGCAAATGTGTTAGGATCAATTGGCACTAAGAGGGGAGGAGGGGGGGGAGGGGGGTGAATTAGTACAAGCTAAAATTTTTCTTTCTAAAGCAAAAGCTTTTTGAATAAGATAGAATAGAAAATCTGAAGTTTTTAATTTTTAATAAAATAAGTAAATAATTAAAAGTAAGTTGTTAAGGAAGCCGAAAAGATAATCACATTTGAGGAAAAGAACTTATCATATTGCTTTCAAGGAGTTTAGTTAAGTTAGAAGCATTAATTCAACAATATTCAAGCAATGCAAGTATGAAACACTTACAATTTTATAGTAGTTCAGCGCCAACGACCTATATCCACTTTCGAGTCCTCCTTCTTGAGGCACACTGGCATCCACTACCAATCTTCTTTGGGTAAAGATCAAGCACTTACACTTGAGCTTACAATGGAGACTAGATTTACGACTCTAAGCACTCTCCTTTACCCATTTTCTTTTTCTTACAATTCTCACATAATATTTTCTTATAATCTAATCCCCCAAAAGTGTTGTTATAAATGTAAGAAAACTTGGGGTATTTATAGGCCCCAAATTAGCTTCAAAACTGGAGTCAAAATCCAACTCACCCAGAAAATCCGGGTACGAGCGATTTACCCGCCGTCTCAAGCAGTTTACCCACCATCAATAGCTGGTCGTCGTCCAGATTCTGTGGTACGGGCAGTTCACCCGCCACCTAGGCGGTTTTCTCAACGAAAGTTATGCCCGTCGCCCAAATTCTGTGGTACGGGCAGTCCAACCGCCCCCGTCGAAATTTTCGCAAAAGTGGTTCCCTCCATTTTTTAAATTTCGGCTTGACTTTTACGTTGACCATCTCTTTAGTCAACTGATTGAGCTCAACCAAACCCAGTAGTGGATCTGGTTGCCTCATCGAGTTGATTTGGATTCCTTCCAAATCCAACTCAATTAGGACTCTAACTTCTAACTATGACTCAATGATTACAACACTTAATGACTAATTAAGCCTAATTAAGACCTAACTCTCACATACTCCGACAACCTCTGGCAATCTTGCGGCGAGTCCTCCGGCCTTCTTCCTGGCGATCTCTCTTCGCGTTCCCAGCGAGCTTCCCAATTCCTTCGACGAATCTCCTAGCAAACTTCCGGCAAGATCTCACTGCATCGTCCGAACTTAACCTGATGCCTAGGCTTTATCTTAGCCCATCATACGATTTTAACTTCATTGATCCTGCCATAGTTAGACCTGCACGATGCTAATTAGGACTTAATTGAATACAATCATAATTACCAAAATATCCATTACAAGGCCATCCCGACTCCCGACAAGCTTTTCGGCTACCCCCGATAATCTTCCGGCGAGTCTCGGTCTTCTTTTGGTGAACTCCCTTATGTCATCCTGGCAAACTCCCAATACCCTCGGCGAGCTTTCGACACACTCCTGGCGAGTTCCCAAACGCATCAACAAGATGCATGGACTTAACCTTGGCCAGCCCTGATTGTAATAATTCTTCTATCATAATTAATCATGCATCAATCAACTCTAACAATCCTGTTAGATCAATAATCCATCAATTGATTTTATCATCAAAATCTGAGATTCAATAATCTCCCCCTTTTTATGATGATAATCAATTGATGACAGGAGTTAATCCTAACTCCCCCTAAAACCATACCACTTAAATTTAAGATATGCACTCACTCTTAAATTCAAGCAATCAACATTCTATGCAAATTTCAACATAAATTTACATCAAGTCATCAAACCATAAATTATAAAATATCCAAGTTATATCATCAAGTGTTATCAATGAATATTTTTCAATGTCATGTGGCATCAATATATATTTCTCCCCCTTTGTCATTAACAAAAAGGTAAAATATAGAGCTAATAATTTAAAAAACATATGATGATATTACTCCCTCTTAGTATATATATTAATAAAGAAGACTTAAATTCAAGAGAGTCACATCGTCTTGAATTCAAGTGAATCAATACAGTAAGCATTTCAAGCATATAACCTTTCAAATATAACAAAGATTTGCTTTTAAAACTTTTCAACTTATTAAGAATTTTCAAGGATTGCCATGAAGTTGAAAATATTTGAGAATTTTTCTTCAAATCATTTAGCATAAAAAATTTTCAAATCAATAAGCATAGAAAATTTTCAAGTCATAGAGTATAGAAGATTTTCAAGTCATTGAGCATACCTTTCTCAATAAATTTAATATATTTGAAAATTAATCTCTAGTCATCAACCATACCTTTTATAATTAAAAATAAGAGAAACAAGGGAGGTGTTGTTGAATCATTTTATCATGAGAAGAGCTCTTAATAAATTTTAAAAGGAATATTAAAATGAGCTCAAAAGTCCAAGAGATTTAAAGACTACTTATATATTTTATATATAACAAAAGTAATCTCTTGATATATAAAATCATCTCTTGTAAATTTCAAATGTGGCACATCTTTATGTATTTTTTTTAAACAATAAGATACCAAATCATGGATAAAGTTTTCAAAAATATTATCACAAAAAGCTTAATCTCATAAAATCTAGATTAGCAATTTATATATTTTCATGATTTAGCATTTCTAGGTCTTAACCTCAATCTTGTAGATATATAAAATTCTAATATGAGCTCAACATATTTTTCTCATGTAAATTTTAAAAAAAATATATAATAAATAAATCCAGTAAGTTCTTTCTTCTCTTTTTGGAAGTACAAGCTAGCAAATTTTTGCTTCATTTGCATTATTCAAGCTTGCAATTTTACAAGCTAACAAATTTTGCTCTCCCTTTGTCATTGTCCAAAAAGAGGGGATGATTACAATAGTGCAAAACTTTTCCCATTTCACCATTTTTTAATATCATCACATGAAATATTATTGGGAAACCTCAGCGGCTACATCAGATGCACAACGAAAATTAAAACAAAAACTGGTTTTCCACGCAGATCAAATCATCATGCAAAATATTGGGGTTGCGAGAAAAACAAAAAAAATTGCAATGTGTGAGAGATTGACTTTACCTAGGGAGATCGTATAACCCTGTATTCCAGATCCAGATAGAGAAGATGACGGAGGTCAAGTGTCCTCCTCTCTAGCTGTATCCACATGATGGATCTCTGTAGCGAAACTCCTCCAATCTGATCTAGCAACTCTTGCTCAGAGGGAGGGAGGAGAATATGAGGTGGTGGCTAAAGTTGCAGCCAATCAACAATGAGTCTCCCCTCCTATTTAAAGAGAGTCACCAAAACCCTAGGGCTCCTTCCTTAGTGGGTATTAGATCTTTATCTAATAACCCACTAACCTTGCACTATTGGATCTTTATCCAATAATCTTCTTAGGCCTATAATTAGGCCTTAATCAAGGAGCCCATCAACATAGGGTCTCATCTAATGAGAATAAGGGCTAATTGGATCTTCATCCAATCCTCTATTCACTGAAGCATCTACCATATGTATGTGACCCTCTAGGTCCGATACCGAGCTGATCGTGAGTCACTCCCATCAGAACTCCTTCTGATATAGTGAATTATTATCCACATAATAATTCACTTGACTTATCGACTATGGACGTACTAGACCACTATGCCATAGTCCCCAAACGGTACAGGGGGGATCAAATCCATCAGACCTGTCTGTTCATAATTACCATGTATCTATAATCCCTCATCCAAATAATATCCCAGAGACCGTATATTGGACATGGTATTGTCAGGTCATATACGGAATCAGTTTGTCTTGCTCTAATTGAATTCTACCGAAGAACTCCTATTCTCTCAATCTGAATGACCCTGGCCAGGGATTTATTTGAGCAAGCACATATGAGATATTCCTCTCGTGATACCGAAAGTTGATGATCCTCTATTAACACTTAATTGCCTTCATAAGGTTGGCTATCAATCCCGTTAACCAGTTGTACCAGATCTGAAACTTTCCAAACCTATAAGTCTGGCATCAAAGAAAGGAGTACTCATACAAGGCATCCTTGGTGTCTCAAGTCTAAGGACCAGATACACAATTGGGACTATGGAATCATTGTCTGATATTATGTATCATTAACCATATAGTATTCCATAAGTGGATCAATCAGTGAACTCATTCTCCAATGAGCACCTGTACTATATCCTTAGTGTCTCCACACAACTGGCTATAAGACTAGCTGCCTCCATCATATGAATGGGTATATAGTACATCGGTCTATCCGGTTATCTCGATGTCCCTCTCGAGTAACCTATGACTGGGATTATTTAGGATCTATATTTAAAGGTGAATCGATCTCATTATCGTGATCTCATCACAATCCGATTCTCATTGCATAGAACCAAGGACATCACAATATATATGTAACAAATAATATAATGTGAGAATGTGTCAATATTAATCATAACAAAAAATATTACATAGCATGTCACACATGCCATCACTCACATGATTGGCTTGCAGTGCACCTGTAACCAGCAATCTCCCACTTGACCAAAAGTCAATCACCTATGTGTCTGATCCCTATCAGACCCCTATGACGCTCAAATACAATCTGAGCCAGTGGCTTCGTTAGTGGGTCTGCAATGTTATCTTCGGATGAAACTATTTCCATTGCTATATCTTTTTGGGTCATGATCGCTCTAATCAGATAGAACCTCCTCAGAACAATTTTGTTGAGACATGAGTTCCTTTATTAGAGTTATCACCCTGTCGTTGTCACAATATATGGGAGTCAGCTCCATGCTGCTTGGTATGACTCCCAAATCCTTGATGAACTTCTTTATCCACACCCCTTCGTCTTGCTGCTTCTACTACAGCAATGTATTTCACCTCTATGGTCAAGTCAGCAGTAGTATTTTGCTTGGAACTCTTCCAGCTTACTACTCCTCCATTCAGGGTGAAAATATACCCTGAATTTGACTTGCTATCATCAATGTTGGACTGAAAACTCGAGTCCGTGTAGCCCTCAACCTGGAGGCTACCTCCTCCATATACCAGTAAAAGATCCTAAGTCATTCTCAAGTACTTAAGGATACACTTTACTGCCTTCCAGTGTTCTGAACCTGGATCTGCCTGATACCTGCTCGTGACACTCAGAGCATGTGCTATATCAGGCCTAGTACATAGCATCGCATATATGATAGGCCCTATCACTGAGGCATAAGGTATCTTATTCATGTATACCCTTTCTTCAGGAGTCTTTGGGGACATACTCCTAGAAAGTGATATTCCATGTCTCATCGGTATGAGACCTCTCTGAAAATTTTTCATGCCAAACCTTTTGACAATAAAGTCTATGAACCTAGACTGGGACAAGCCAAGCATCTTTTTGGATCTATCTCTATAGATCCGGATCCCCAAAATATAGGATGCTTCCCCTAAGTCTTTCATGGAGAAGTTTCTAGATAGCCAAGCCTTTAATATGGAGAGCATTCCTACATCATTTCCAATTATTAGGATGTCATCCATATATATCACCAAGAAGGTGTTAGCGCTTCCACTTACCTTCCTGTACACACAAGGCTCATCTTCGTTCTTAACGAAGTCATAAGATCTGATCGCCTCATCAAATCTTATGTTCCAACTTGGAGAAGCTTGCTTCAATCCATAAATGGATCTAAGCAACCTGCACACTTTGTCTGGACTCTCTTTGGATACGAATCCCTCTGGTTGTATCATATACACCTCTTCCTCGAGGTTGCCATTGAGGAATGTCGTTTTGACATCCATCTGTCAGATCTCATAGTCATAGTGTGCTACAATGGTCAAAATAATTCTAATGGATTTAAGCATGGCTACAGGTGAAAAGGTTTCATCATAGTCAACTCCTTGTCTTTGACGATATCCTTTAGCTACCAACCTTACTTTATAGGTCTCTACCTTTCCATCCACTCTGATCTTCTTCTTAAAGATCCATCTTTCAACAACTTTTGAATCATTTCCTCATATATATGACCTAGCCTATAATGTCATAGGTATGCATTATTCACCTCATCTCTTTTCCTCTTAGACATATTTATATTCATGATATGTGGAGAAGTGTCTAATACATATAAGCCATTTATAAGGGTCCCTCTAGTGATGATCTCATCATCTATAATTATTGAACAACTATTATTCTCAAAAACTAATTTATATTCATTAATTGTCAAACAAGAGATAGAAATAATATTTTTGATAATAGAGGGAACAAAATAGCATGCATCTAATGTAATAATAGCTCCACCAGGCATATGTAGGGTGACCTCTCCAACAGCAACTACTGTAACTCTTGTTCCATTACTCATCTTGAGATCCATCTCGCCTTTAGCCAATCTCTTAGGTCTTGCCAGAACCTGCAACGAATTGCAGATATGATAAACACTCCCGGTATCCAATACCCATGTGTTATCATGAAAATCTGACAAGTGGAGACTGATCATAAATATACCTGAAGCTTCTCCAAGCTTCTATCTCACCTTCTCTACAAGGTAGTCCTTGTATTCCTCTTCCATTGTCTGTCTTGGCCACATTGGAAATATTGTCCTTTGTCATTTCCCGGGTATTTCTTGGCAACCTTTGCGTTACCTGGTCTTTCTTTGCCCTTGCCCTTCTTAAGGGTCTTGTTGGCCTTCCTTTTCTTTTTTATCTCACCAATATAGAGAACTGGCTTCTCCTTTTTTATGGCACTCTCAACTTCCCTCAACATATTGAGAAGCTCAGGGAGAGTCACCTCAAACTTGTTAATGTTAAAATTCATGATGAAGTGAGAAAAGAAATCTTGTAGGGACTAAAGTATAAGATCAACGCACAGGTTATCCTCTAGGACTATCTATATACTTCACAAAGCGAGCGATCTCATCCTCGCTTATCCTTTCCTCCAGCGTTGGCATAATCATGTTAAGGACATATACGATTTTCTCTTCCATGAGAATAATTCTCAAATTGCAGAGCTTTTGGACCAATGAGGCAGTTGGCATCAAGTATGCCACGTTGGGGTTTTGCAAGCGACAAACAAGATATAGCATAAATTAAATAACATGTAGATTTTACAGAAAATACTAATTACGATATGGACTTATATCTTAATGTACTCCCACTATTTTCTTAGCGAATCACGCAACACCCTCGACACGTGAGACGGAAGTCTTCGGCAGACTCCTAGTGAGGATCGAGATCCAATTGGCGTCTTAGTGCAACCTCGAGGGACTCGACCAATTACACTAAGCTCAAAAGGTAGGCAACTCTTGCCAATCACAACTCATTGTGATTCCCGTCATGTTCGGCCTCTGAATCATCATGGTCTCAAGGGACTCGACCAACCATGATATTCAGTTAAGTCATCACCATTGTTATAAGATGAGTCTGATTTAATGATATGCCCTCGAGGGACTCGACCAAGCATACCATGTCCTTAGGTCACCGGTGACATCTTTATGTCGTAGGCAAGAACTCGATCACATAGATAGGTGAGAATCGACCAAATCAACCTATGTCGTGATTCAATTTCTTTCTATAACGATGGAAGGCCACGTGGGTCAATCTTATTGCATCACGCTTACCGACTTAATATTATCGTAGGAGGGGTTTTTGTTTCGTATCGATCTCCTAATATGTCGTGTCATACACATACATATTTAATATATATCTACATCGCATGCAAATATATATACATATATCTAGTAGGTGTATAACACATCATATATGTAAACCACACCAGATGATCATGAGCCGTCATTTAATATGATTAAGCCCGAGCCAATGGGCATAATCACTCACAATAGGATCTATGTGTGCATTGGTGCATCTATATGCCCTGTGATTGTTGATCTCGTCATCATCGGTTCTATCGGATCATCGCATCACCATGCGTCATAATCTCCCGCCACGGCATCATGGGTCCCACTGTCACCTCCACGCTCCCGCTGCGCCTCTCCATGTAATTACAAATAATCACAAGCACGTAGGCCCAACAATAAACGAGAAAAACGTAGGCTCGCAGGCCCCAATAATAATAATAATCACAATTACATACATCACAACACATGACTCATGATCATCCATCCACATCATACATCACATGTACATCACATCATATGTATGATACTAGATATATATAATAATTAATTAAAATATTTAATTAATTATTTTTCTAAAAATCAGGACATGCTAGAATTTCCAAAATTGTCAAGGGCATTTTTGTAATTATGGATGAGAGAAATTTTCAGAATTGTTAAGGGTATTTTCAGAATTCTGTACATGAGGATAGTCCTCGAAATTTTCAGAATTATTGAGGGTATTTTTAAAATTCTGTAAATGAGGATAGTTCCACATTCAGAGGGGCAGGATCATCCTTTTCTCAAAAGGATGCCCTAGCCCTCTCTTTGCCACCCTCTGCGCCGTTGTCGCCGCTGCCCCTGCGCAAGCGGTAGGGCTGGCCGTGGGCGGGCCACCCCCTTGCAAGCACGCTGCGGGCAGCCGCCCCTTGCGGCCTGGCCGCGGGCGACAGGCCCTTGTGGGTTGGCCGCTGGCGGGCGCGCCGCCCCGTGCGGCCTAGCCGCGGGAGGCAGCCCCTTGCGGGCTGGCCGTAGCCAGTCATTCCTGCGGGCGGATGCTACCCCTGCGGGTGGCCACCCCTGCAGACTGCTGCCCCTGTGGGCGGCCGCCTCTTGCATGGGGCCTGGCCGCAGCCGGTCGCCCCTTTGCAAGGGGGCCTTGGCTGCAGCTGGCTGCCCCCTTGCAGGTGGCTGGGCCTTGCCCTGCTGCCCCTCCTCCTAGTTGCCTTTGCTGCAAAAACGCAGCAAGAACGCGTAGAACAATTCTACGCGATTCAATCTCATCACACGCAGTTTAAAATCAATCTTTTGCACGAAAACCTTGGCTGTGATACCACTATTGGGAAACCTCAGCTGCTGCATCACATGCGCAGCGGAAATCAAAATATAAATCGGTTTCCTACGTAGATCAAATCGTTGTGCAAAAGATTAAGGTCATGAGAAAAATCATAAAAACTGAAAAAATCACAATGCATGAGAGATTGATTTTACCTAAGGAGATCGTATATCCCTATATTCCAGATCCGGATGGAGAAGATGAAGGAGGTTAAGCGTCCTCCTCTCTAGCGGTATCCAAACGATGGATCTCTATAGCGAAACTCCTCAAATCTAATCTTTCAACTCTTACTCAGAGGGAGGGAGGAGAATAGGAGGTGGTGGCTAAAGATGCAACCTATCAACCATGAGTCTCCCCTCCTATTTATAGAGAGTCACCAAAACCCTAGGGCTCCTTCCTTAGTGGGTATTGGATCTCCATCCAATAACCCACTAATCTTGTATTATTGGATCTCTATCCAATAATCCCCTTAGGCATATAATTAGGCCTTAATCAAGGAGCCCATCAACATAGGGTCTCATCTAATGAGAATAGGGGCTAATTGGATCTTCATCCAATCCTTTATTCGTTGAAGCATCCACTATATGTGTGTGACCCTCTAGGCCCGATACCGAGCTGGTCATGAGTCACTCCCTTCAGAACTTCTTCTGATATAGTGAATTATTATCCCCATAATAATTCACTCGACTCATCGACTATGGACGTAGTAGGCCACTATGTCATAGTCCCCAGACGGTACAGGATGAATCAAATCCATCAGACCTGTCTGTCCATAGTTACCATGTATCTATAATCCCTCATCCAAATAATATCCTAGAGACCATATATTGGACATGGTATTGTCAGGTCACATACGGAATCAATTTGTCTTGCTCTAATCGGATTATACCTGAGAACTCTTTCTCTCTCAATTCGAATTACCATGGCTAGGGATTTGTTTGAGCAAGCACATATAAGATATTCCTCTCGTGATACTGAGAGTGGATGATCCTCTATTGACACTCAATTGCCTTCGTAAGGTTGGCTACCAGTCCCGATAACCAATTGTACCAGATCTGAAACTTTCCAAACTTGTAAATCTGGCGTCAAAGAAAGGAGTACTCATACAAGGCATCCTTGGTGTCTCAAGTCTAAGGACCAGATACACAATTGGGACTATAGAATCACTGTCTGACATTAGGTATCATTAACCATACAGCATTTCATAAGTGGATTAATCAGTTAACTCATTCTCCAATGAGCACCTATACTATATCTTTAGTGTCTCCACATAAGTGGCTATAAGACCAGTCGCCTCCATCATATGGACGGGTATATAGTACATCGGTATATCTAGTTATCTCGATGTTCCTCTCGAGTCACCTATGACCGGGGTTATTTAGGATCTGTATTTAAAGGTGAATCGATATCATTATCATGATCTCATCACAATCCGATTCTCATTGCATAGAACCAAGGATATCACAATATATATGTAACAAATAATATAATGTGAGAATGTGTCAATATTAATCATAACTAAAAAGATTACATAGCGTGTCACACGTGCCATCACTCACGTGATTGGCTTCCAGGGCACCTATAACCAGCAAATATATAATGAAAGATTAACATAGTGATGAGATATACATGAAGGTAAATTATGAATATCAAGAGACAAATTTGTAGGAGAAATAATTAAAATAAAATCTCTTGAGTTACAAATGAGTCTTAGGGGATAATCTTAATTTATCCAAGACAAATCTTTTTAATAGAAAAGAAGAATTATCTTGATAAATTTTTTAATTATTATTGTTAAGATCATAAATCTCGATTTAAAGAAAATCATAGAGATCAATAATGTGATTCCTATAACATATAAGTCAAGTCAAGAAGTTAAGGGAATATTCATGATAATGCAAATCTATTTTAGTTTTTAACTTATTACAATATTAAGAAATACTAATTTTGGTGATAAGTTATACTAAGAATAAAGCCATAAGTAATCATGTCATAAATAATATTATTATCAAATCATAAATGCCAAGAACGTGATTTATTTTGACACATTTCTTCCTAGATGAAATTTCAAAGCTTTTGAAATCTTAGAAGACAAAGTAAGAAGGATCTTGATTCTTATAGAAATATCAAGTTATAAATATTGAGAAGCCAAGATCATGTTTAGAATGAAAGGAATCTTAGTAAATAAAAAGATCTCAAATTATAATTTTTAAGATTTTAAGATCATGATTTAAGTTATCAAATAATCAAAAGTAACATATCAATGAAGTTGGATAGATTCAAACATATCCATTCTTTAAAATAAAATCATTTGAAAACATATCCAAAATCATCATCAAAAAATTAATTTTCAGATAATTTCAATAAAGTCATCATAGATTGTTTTCCAAACGAAAATAGCTAAAAGTTTTCTAATTCATTTTTGTAGTTAAAGAGATTCAACAATAGTATCATTTTATCTCTTGTTGAAGGATTCATAGGATAGAAATATTCTTTCAAGAAGAATTATCATTCTTTTGAAATTTATTTCAAGAATACAATGATATTTAAGATTAATTATCCTCCTTTTGGTTGTTTCATGTTATTTCTTACTCTCCCTTTTCTATATTGTTCTATGCTAAAATTTTATCATTCAAATCAATCATAGCATTTCAATCAATGTAACATTTAAATCAATCATTCCATAGACTTTGTCAATATTTGAACCATTTAACAATAGTTTTTACATTTAAACCAATTTTTCAATCATTATCAAAATCTCATTTATGTAAGTTTCAATATGTTTTTCAATAACTAAGGTTCTCTGGTTCCAATTCGTTTTCATACTTGTATACTCTAGCTATGTATCATCAATATTAATTATATAATGATGAACTATTTTCAATAAAAGGATTTATTATAATAGAAACAAGGATCAGTAAGCTTCAAACATCTTAATTCAAATAATTATTTTTATTATTATTACATAAGCTAGTGAGCTTTTAAAGAGTATTAGATCTCCAGTCTTGAGCATTACTTTCAAAACACTACTTAGTGCTCTTAGTCTTATTAGGAAATAATTTTATATTATGGGAGGTTTTGATTTAGGTACTCATTTAGCATTGGGTCCTTCTTACAATTTTCTCTAATAGCTTAAGGTTGTTTATGGTTTCTTTATGAACCCGGATTAATTTATGTGGTTTATAATTTCTAAATGAACATTTGTAGGTATTATGTCTCAATTTTTCATAAGAATTATATTTAACTCTTGGTGGCACATTTAATGTAGGTCCTCTTACGAATATGGTTGGCTTTTGTTGAATATTTCCAACAAAATCTATGTCATGTCTATTATTGATATGACCCTTATTGGCAAGGATCATATTTAAGGATTTACTCCCTATCTCAAATTTCTCTAATATAGTTTTTGTTGGGAAATTTCAGCGGGTGCATCACATGCGCAGTGAAAATCAAAACAAAAATTGGTTTCCCATGTAGATCAAATCATCGTGCAAAAGATTGGGGTCACGAGAAAAATATAAAAATCGATAAAAACCGCGATGTGTGAGAGATTGATTTTACCTAGGGAGATCGTATATCCCTGTATTCCAGATCCGGATAGAGAATATGAAGGAGGTCAAGCGTCCTTGTCTTTAGCGGTATCCACACGATGGATCTCTGCAGCGAAACTCCTCCAATCTGATCTCGCAACTCTTGCTCAGAGGGAGGGAGGAGTATAAGAGGTGGTGGCTAAAGCTGCAGCCTATCAACCATCAGTCTCCCCTCCTATTTATAAAGAACCACCAAAACCCTAGGGCTCCTTCTTTAGTGGGTATTGGATCTCCATCCAATAATCCACTAACCTTGCATTATTGGATCTCTATCTAATAATCTCCTTAGGCCTATAATTAGGCCTTAATCAAGGAGATCATCTACATAGGGTCTCATCTAATGAGAATATGGGCTAATTGGATCTTCATCCATTCATCTATTCGCTGAAGCATCCATCATATGTGTGTGACCCTCTAGGTCTGATACCGAGCTGGCCGTGAGTCACTCCCATCAGAACTCCTTCTAATATAGTGAATTATTATCCCCATAATAATTCACTCGACTCATCGACTATGGACGTACTAGGCCACTATGTCATAGTCCCCAGACGGTACAGGGGGGATCAAATCCATCGGACCTGTCTGTCCACAGATACAATGTATCTATAATCCCTCATCCAAATAATATCACAGAGATCGTATATTGGACATGGTACTATTAGGTCACATACGAAATCAGTTTGTCTTGCTTTAATCAGATTCTACCGGAGAACTCATTCTCTCTCAATCCGAATGACCCTGGCCATGGATTTGTCTGAGCAAGCACATATGAGATATTCCTCTCATGATATCGAGAGTGGATGATCCTCTATTGACACTCAATTACCTTCGGAAGGTTGGCTATAAATCCCGATAACTAGTTGTACCAGATCTGGAGCTTTCCAAACCTGTAAGTCTGGCGTTAAAGAAAAGAGTACTCATACAAGGCATCATTGGTGTCTCAAGTCTAAGGACCAGATACACAACTGGGACTATGGAATCATTGTCTGACATTAGGTATCATTAACCATACAGTATTCCATAAACGGATCTATCAATGAACTCATTCTCTAGCACCTGTACTATATCCTTAGTGTCTCCACACAAGTGGCTATGAGACCAGTCACCTCCATCATATAGACGAGTATATATTACACCGATCTGTCTGGTTATCTCAATGTCCCTCTTGAGTAACCTATGATTGAGATTATTTAGGATCTATGTTTAAAGGTGAATCAATCTCATTATCGTGATCCCATCACGATCCGACTCCCATTGCACAGAACCAAGGACATCACAATATATATGTAACAGATAATGTGAGAATATGTCAATATTAAATATAAGCAAAAAGATCACATAGCGTATCACACATGTCATCACTCATGTGATTGGCTTGCAAGGCACTTGTAACCAGTAGTTTTAAGCATACATTTCTCTATTTTAACATTATCTAGCATATCATATTTTAAACATGGTTTAAGTTAAGCTAAAGAGTCATGCATTTCATCAAGTCTTTTAACTATTAAATCATAATCAACTTTAAGTAGTTTAAAAGACTTGCTAAGTTTTCTAAACTCATTAAATAAATCATTAAACATGCTTAAAAATTCTAAAAATAAAAATCTAAAGACTCACTAACCTCATCTTCGATCGCCATTAAAGCAAGGTTCTCTACTTGTTGGTTAAGCATTTGATTTTTGGAGCTCCTCGGCTTCTTGCGTTTATAGCAAAAGGTTGTGTCCATAATTTTTATAAGGTTCAAGTTTATTAATTTTTTCGATTCATTTTTTAAAAGTTCATGTCCAAGGTTCTCATCACTCGAGATTTCACTCGATGAGTCATATGTCATTCTTAGTTCACAATCATTCATGTTCTTTAGAAGGTGTTCTTCAAGTTCATTTTTGTAATGCATTTCATTAATTGATTCATTTATATTAGTTGTGATTTCATGTGTGATTTTCAAAGTATGCCAAATATCGAAAGTCGAATCACAAGCGGAAACATGATTAAACTCATTCATATCGAGAGCACAAAGCAAGACATTCATAGCCTTTGCGTTTAAAGAGAAAATCTTCTTCTCCAAATCATTCCAATTATTCATTGGAAGAGAAGATTTTTCAAATATGTTTTCAACTATATTTCATAAATCAAAGTCCAAAGAGACGAGGAAAATACGCATCCTTATTTTCCAAAATGTGTAATCCGTCCCATTAAATATGGGTGGACGTGAAATGAAATTGTTCTCATTCATGCCAAAACAAGTCATTTACTCAAGTGAATGTTAATCCAAAGAGTAATAACCTTACTCTGAAACCAATTGTTAGGATCAATTGGCACTAAGAGGAGGGGGGGGGCGGTGAATTAGTGCAAGCTAAAATTTTTATTTCTAAAGCAAAAGCTTTTCGAATAAGATAGAATAGGAAATCCGAAACTTTTCGTTTTTTAATAAAACAAGTGAATGATTAAAAGTAAGTTGTTAAGAAAATCGGAAAGATAATCACGTTTGAGGAAAAAAACTTATCGTCTTGCTTTTAAGGAGTTTAGTTAAGTTGGAAGTATCAATTCAACAATATTTAAGCAATACAAGGATGAAACACTTATAATTTTATAGTGGTTCGGTGCTAGTGGCCTACGTCCACTTCCGAGTCCTCCTTCTTGAGGCACACCGACATCCACTACCAATCTTCTTTGGGTGAAGATCAAACCCTTACACTTGAGCTTACAAGGGAGACTAGATTTATAACTCTATGCTCTCTTCTTTACCCCTTTTCTTTTTCTTATAATTCTAACACAATATTTTCTCATAATATAATCTCCCCAAAAGTGTTATTCTGAATGTAAGAAAACTTGAGGTATTTATAAGCCCCAAATTGACTTCAAAACCAGAGCCAAAATCCAACCATATCTAGAAAATCCGGGTACGGGCGGTTTACCCGTCGTCAGCAGCAGGTCGTCGCCTAGATTCTATGGTACGGGCGGTTCACCCGCCACCTGGACGGTTTACCCATCGAAAGCTACTGGTCGCTGCCCGGATTCTATGGTACGAGCGGTCCAAATGTCGCTCACCAGTAGTTTACTCGTCGAAATTTCCATAAAAATGGTTCCCTCCACTTTTCAAATTCCGACTTGACTTTTACGTTGACCAGCTCTTTGGTCAACTGATTGAGTTCAACCTGAGCTCAACCAAACCCAGTAGTGGATCAGGTTGCCTCATTAAGTTGATTTGGATTCCTTCCAAATTCAACTCAATTAAAACTGTAGCTTCTAATTACGACTCAATGATTACAACACTTAATGACCAATTAAGTCTAATTAAGACCTAACTCCCGCATACTCCGGCAATCTTGCGACAAGTCCTCTGGTCTTCTTCTCGGCGATCTCCCTTCGCGTTCCCAGCGAGCTTCCCGATTCCTTCGGTGAATCTCCTAGTGAACTTCCGGTGAGATCCCACCGCATCGTCCGAACTCGGCCCGATGCCTAGGCTTTATCTTGGCCCATCATCTGGTTGTAACTTAATTGATCCTGCCATAGTTAGACCTGCACGATGCTAATTATGACTTAATTAAATATAATCATAATTGCCAAAATATCCATTACAAGACCATCCCAACTCTCGGCAAGCTTTTCGGCTACCCCCGATAATTTTCAGACGAGTCTCGGTCTTCTTTTGGCGAACTCTCTTGCGCCATCCTGGCAAACTCTCGATACCCTCGGTGAGCTTTTGACACACTCCTGGCGAGTTTCCAAACTCATCGACTCGATGCATGAACTTAATCTTGTCTAATCCTGATTGTAATAATCCTTCTGTCGTAATTAATCCTACATCAATCAACTCTAACAATCCTGTTAGATTAATAATCTATCAATTGATTTCATTATCAAAATCCAACATTCAACACATCCTAGCAAACTCCCGATACCCTCGATGAGCTTTCGACACACTCCTGACGAGTTCCCAAATGCATCGACTCGATGTATGGACTTAACCTCGACCAACCATGATTGTAATAATCTTTCTATCGTAATTAATCATGCATCAATCAACTATAATAATTTTATTAGATCAATAATCCATCAGTTGATGTCATTATCAAAATCCAAGATTGAACAAGATGATCTTGTCTAATTATGATCTGAAAGCTTATATGAAGAATAATATAATATTATGTGAAGGGTTTTGGATAATTGGCACGAGGAACTATTATTCATCTAAGGTCGATTCACTTATTTTAGGGCTTGTATTGCATTTGAAAACTCAAAATGATGGATCTAAAAGTAGTCCTGAACTTGTAATCTACAACTCGCATTACTACTTTGAATGATTGCTTGATGGCAGAGTACCATAGTTGGGATGATATGTCCTGAAATAAAATTCTACATAGGTTGGTGTGTGCCTTACCATTGGAGGTGTGATATGATACTTATATGTTATTTAGATGCAAATTTTTTATCAAATACAACTATATTGTTTTATAAAGTAGCTGATATCAAAGAGAGTCCTAAGTTTATTCCGGAAAATTCATCTGCAATCTGATTTTAAAGTCTTTGTTGATATCCTTAATAGGTTAAGTTCATCTTATTGATATACATTAAATATATTAAAAAATAATCTTAGACTGGTTAAATATTTTGTGGAATTTGAGATGTTACACATTACTACATGTTACAAATTGTTCTTTTTGATATGCTCTCATGCGAGCATGAATTTTATGTTGGCATTAGGGGTGACCATGATGTCGAAACCATATGTTTTGCTTTTATCAAATTTGGAATTGAAATCAAATCGATTTTGATTCTTCTTGATAAATAAAAATTAATTACTCTACCAAACGTGTTATTAAGTTTTAAGTCTTAGATACTAATCACTATACTTTTAGACATTTATATATTTTCATATTTAATTGATTTGAAATTATCGATTCTAATTTCTAGAATCGTATGACCTCGATTTTGGTTTGATTTGATTTGATTTGATTCTACTTTGCATTGAACCATGTTTACCCTAAATTAGTATGTTACGCAGAAAGTATAATATATATATATATATATATAAAGATGGACTGGTTTGGATATTGCATGATTTAGTTATTATCATCATTTTAAATAATTACGAAGAAATCATATTTTATGGAAAAAATATCAAAATAACACCATATTGTCTAAAGTTATAATCACATTCCGTCGTAAAAATTGAGTAGTCATTTTGGAACTTAGCTTGTGGTGCTTGAGCTCAGATCAACTCAGGTGACAATTTTTAATCTTATGATGATAAGTATAAGAAAGTGGGACACTTCCATCACAAATTTTAACTTGTAATTGGGGGCGAGCCTTACAAATGTCGCTCATTTGCAACATCGAGATTCGAGTCATGAAAATAAATAGTTTATATTTTAATTAGTACCTTGTGAAAAATAGGATTATTGCCTATTTATAAAACTGTGTCAACCATTACATTGAAATTTATAGAAGATCATAGCCTTTAATTATCTCCTCTAGATTGGTGAGATGTCTGATAACGGCTTGTTATAATCGGACCTTTTTTTTCTTTTTTTTGCCCGCTTTACATGTTTGTTATAGAGGTCTAAAACAATCGTTGCCGTTGTTAAGACGATCGCGGGAGAACGGACGGTCTCGATGGAAGCAACGATTGGGCTCTCCAATGACCACGAAGGGTAATATAGTAAATTTGAAATTCCGATTTTTCTATATATAGGCTCCTGAGGAACCCTAGCTGGCGTCTTCGCGGCCGCCGGTTCGTGCGAGAGATCGTTCCATCGCCTGCGCATCACCAGCTGCGCACGCCTGCGCGCGGATCTCCTTCAGCAATGGCGCCCGTCAAGAAGGCGGTACATTTTCTTCTCTTCTTTTTGTTCTACTGCCTCTTTCTTCGATCGTGGACCGATCTTGATTTCGTTTCCCTGCGTTTTTGGTTCTTCGATTGGCGCAGAAGAAGAGCACTGAGAGCATCAACAATAGGCTCGCGCTCGTGATGAAGAGCGGGAAGTACACACTCGGCTACAAGACGGTCCTCAGGTCCCTTCGGAGCTCTAAAGGTGATAACCCGTCCTTTGGCGTTATTCCTATTTTTTGGTGCGATGATTTGATTTGGAGGAGATTGCAGCTTGAGGTATTCTTCGATGTGGATTTGGTACGGAACTGGAGTTTGGCTCTTTGGCTGTTTCGTTGTGCCTAAGAGATGAATACAGCTTCCCATATCAAGTTGTCCTACTTCCCTATTATGCGTATCCGTTAGATCATTTGCTTATCTTTGGGAATGCGTAGAAGGCAAATATTTCTTTTCTTAAACAGAAAGGTTTCACCTTTTAAATTTTGATGTGATTTTTCTTTATATTTGCAATGAGGAACATGCATTTATGCGTGGAAAGTAATTATAATTCTAATTCCCTTAATTTAATTGATGGTTACTGTGGAACCTAAGTTCATGATATGATGTGCTCGCTGAATCTTATGATATTTATTTATAGTGTGTTTATAAAATATTATTGGATAAGTCTATTACCTTGTATGTAAAAAATATTTTGAGCTGATAATGGAATTTCACTATCTATTTTTTCTGGTAAACACTAGAAATTACAAGGGGTTAATCTCAAATCATGCCATGCGTAATTAATATTGTATGGTTGATTTGCTATTAATGATTCTTTGTTGCATCAGTTTCACGGTTGTGCATTAAATGACCTGAAACATGTAAATTCAAACTTAGTTTTCCTTCATGAGTTAACCTTCATTAGTACTCAGTGTTTTGGCCATTCCAAGTTGCATTTGGAAGTTTTTCCTTTGCCTCATTTGTGTAATCTCCATCTCTACTTTGCTGCTTGCAAGTATTTTATAATTATCACTTGGCATTGTACTTGAAGCAATATTTAGGAGTTGGCTCATTTTAATGTGGTTCTGTAACATCATATGCATTATTCTTTGTTAACTTGGTATGGCTTGTTAACAATGTTAGCCTGCATTTGGAAATCATTATGAATATTAATTTATTCTTCTGTGTTATATTTATGGATGCATATACTATTTATTTTTGCTAGCAAATACTAGTTTTTAGCTTGTTGATGCTGCTTCTATATCTAGTGATTTTTTGTAATTTAGAAATTGCAGGCTTGCTAAATCTTATTGTATTTTAACAGCAAAGTTGGTTATGATTGCAAACAACTGCCCTCCGCTTCGCAAGTCTGAAATCGAGTATTATGCAATGTTGGCTAAGGTTGGAGTACATCATTTTAGTGGAAGTAAGTATTCTTCACGACTGCCCCCCTTTTTTTTTTATTTATGTCCTAGTTTTGGGATTGAAAATTCATGTTAATTTTGTATTTTTGTTTTATAGATTGTGTTTTTTCTTTATTTTTGTGACTAAGTTGTTTTTGGAAACCATCAAAGCTTCAATAGATATTGCCTAATATGTGTCTTTGTATGTTTGGACCATTTGTGTTATTATATGAAAAACACCTGTGGTTCCATGACAGACTGATTGAACAAATTACCTAATTTGTTTGTGCATGGATTGCGACTTGCTATGATTGATTAATTTATTAGTTGTTTTTGGCTCATTTCACACTTTTCAGGTAATGTTGATCTTGGAACTGCATGTGGCAAATATTTTCGTGTTTGCTGTCTCAGCATTATCGATCCTGGTATGCTAGTTTGACCAAAAAAAAAAAGAAAAAAACTAATCTTGTTCATTCTATGAATTACACCAGTGGATGATGATACTTAAATGTCCTACTTGTTAATTTGCCAGATTTTTACTATTTGTTTATGTGCTTTAGGTGACTCGGACATCATCAAGAGCATGCCCGGGGAACAGTGATAGAAGTGAGTGGATATTGGTTATACATATGTCCATCAGGGTTCAATATGGTTAATCATGCACTTTTCTTGGCAGGCAATTCCTACTGTTTTTGAATGTTCAAATGCTGGTTTCAAATTGTCGCTAGATTCTACAATTAGTTGAGATTTCTTGTCATCTTTCTCAAACAGTATTAGTTAGTTGCCAACTCAGAATGTGGTAGCATTGTATCAAAACTGAGATCCTGGTGAGATCTTTCTAGTTCTGATGGTTTTTTTTCTACTATTTCAAGTCATCTGATTTGATATACTTAAGCTATTATTGTGGTTTATTTATGCACCATGCATCTGCTCTCTTCCAACTTAATTTGACAATTGTGGCTAAATTAGTCATGTATACATACAGCTTTTAGATAGATTCTCACCCTCTTTATGTATTATCATTAGTTTTGTAGTTTACATGGTATGTTTTTTTCACCAAACAAAGCATCCTTTCATTTATTTATTTGGCTCTCCCTGGAAAAATACTAAATTGTGAGATAAGGAGACCGTAACTAGTGATTGATGTATAAACTAATATAGCGTTATACTATTTATTATTAATACCTAAGTGTAAGTAAGAGCATTGAATTGTAAATATTAATTTTTGCCTTGACATCAATTAAGAAACAGATCTTGAGGCTCTTATGTTTGTGTCGGTCATTATTATGGTAGCTTGTGGTCTTTATGTACGAGATAAAACAGAAGGTTGTATGGGTACAGCGACCAAAAAAAGGTGTACGGGCAACCAGCCTACTTGTGGTTTTCGAGATTTCCATTATGCCACCTTTTTATATGCAATTACACAAGTATGTATGAATTTATTATGGTATTCACCTAAATTAGATAACTATATTTATCATTTGGTGATCCACAGTGAGCAATGCATCGATTATTTGTGGGGCTATCATCATCGACAGGTGAGGGGATTAAAATGTTAATTTTCTTGATGTCCTCCAACACAGGAGGAGCCGTAGGTTAGTAGTGTATGAACGCCACGTCCGTGTTGTGGTGGACTACCACATAGAATTAAAGGCAATGAGTACACTTTGCTAACGGGGGCCGCAATACAATTAGAGGAGGTCGGTTGAGAAAGACGTGGGGAGGAGGGAGAGCCAGCGAGAGAGAGAGCCTTGATGTATGTATATATGTGGAATACGTGTGCTATTATTTAGTTATATTAATAAGTGATATGGTGAATCTTTTTCACTAGATTGATAAATGGATCCTTAATCGGTCTTAATTCAACTATCGATCACTAGATATAGATTTAACATCATATCCCAATTTTAAAATGCTCAAATTTCTGCTGTAACGATCAACAATTGTCGTGTTTAATTAACATCATGTCTGAACTTATTAATTATGCTCGATTTTGTATGACGATCAACGGTCACGTCTAATCGAGTATATAAATTTCGAGCAAGTCTTGTTGTGAGGCCAATTATCATTATCCAATAAGATAATGATTCACTTGTATGAAGGCGAGGCGAGATTCAATCCCGAAACTGAAAACCTTTGTTTATCCAATAATAGTCAAAATCTGTACCCCCATATACTGAAAATTTTACTTGAACCCAATTATGGACCCTATCCCCATATACTGATTGGTTTCCCAAACACAGGTTTGATCGAGTTTGAAATTTATCTATCATTGCTACTCCCAACAAAATGGGCATGCATAAAGAGGTGGTGCTGCGATTCAGTGTGCTTCAAAATTCTAGAGAGCTGTATCGATTCACAATGCACATAGAAATTTGGTTTTAGCTACTAGATTTGAAGGGGGTGGAAAACGAGAGAATCAAGTCTTGCAATTTACAAAACAACCATGAAAGCTCGCTCTCATTCACTGGAACTGAGCCTCCTCAAAAAGAAGCCACAGTTCAACAGCAGCTACATTCAGGTCTCCCACTCCCTAATATAAGAAAGCTAAACAGAGAGCTACCATGTCTTCCATTTGATACCGACCACAATACCCTAACCAACCAATAAACTTATATGAAATTAGTTAAAAGGGGGCCGAGCTCGTCCTCCGAAGCTGATACCTCGGTTCAGGTAGAGGCACAGCAAAAAGTACCCTGTCCAACTCCTGCAACAGAATTAGAGAAAGAACCAAGTCACCTTCCGGTTGCATAGTTCAGTCTTGATCTACAAAATAAATTCGACTGTTTCTCTACGTGCAACATTGGTCCAACGATATTCTCGATATCAAAAATAAATATAGCATACCCAGTTTCGCTATATTATTCTATTCTATGAAGAGAATGTTTCTGATATGCTAAAGGTTTTCGGTGATGGCTAAAATGAAGGCTTGATAATAAATATGATTAAAAGAAGCCAGATATTTGTACAAGATTAGTGACAGGCATGCAGAAAAATGCAACTGCCATCGCAACAAGGCAGAAAGGAACTCTCCAGCATATGACAAGTGATCTGCAGGAATATCATGATAAATATTTCACAAGCTAAGCTAAAACATTTTTCTTTTATAAATTAGAAGCAGGACAAGCGATTTCATCACACCTACTCTTTTAATCAAGGATCATTCCTATGGCTTTTAATAAATCAGATTGGTTCACCAGTGTTTCTACTGCATGTTTTTCTTCTCATGTACAACTTGGTATAATATAGGATATATGATCAGAAACCTCATTGAAAAGTTCTGAAGAACACAGTGTCCCCTTCTTCCACTCATGGTGAATCTTACATATTGTGGGAATAAATTGCACAACAGTTTTGATGTGTTTTTCAGCCGATCCCTGCTTCACAGAGATCCTATGAACAAAAATTTCGATCACAAACCACAAGTGTCTCTCTACTCTCCTCTCTGTTTGGATCTCTTTGTTTGGCTCCTAATGAAGGTCCAGCACTTGTACCAGCCTATTAGTAACTAAACACTTCACTGGCAATCCCTCACTTTATATATATATATATATATAAACAAAACATCGAGACAATCCCCCTGATACAGGTTGGAATTGATTCCACTCAAAGACAAAATCTCCTCAAATGCATTCCAAAATCTACTGCTCATCCAAATCTATTCCACTGTAAGACAATCTCATATGTTCCAAAAACTACTGCTCCCATGGAATCACTCTGAATACCAATCAATCTTGACTCCTGGTAATACTTGAGCTCTATCTGCTATTTGTCACACTGATTTAGGAGCACTCAAGTAACATATATTGCGAGTCAAGAACATTTAGACATACATGCTTGGACAGAGAAAACTATAGTAAGTGGAATTTCAATCTCTTTGGCAACCACCAGCAGTAAACATATATAGAAATGATGACAATTGAAATAATCAAGAATCTAGTTACCTGAAAAAAATCAGTTGTCAGGCACAGAAATTCAGAATCAAAGATCTATCTTGATTAGAGCTAATAGAAGAAAGCATAAAGATAGCATCACACTATGTGCACGTCAAACAAAGATGGCAAAAGAATACCCTTAAATCAAGAACACTGATCTGTGACTATTGGTTGTAGATAGGGTTCCTTATTCTCGGTGGGTATCATGGTAAAAAATTTGTAACTATTAGACTAATTTGAAAGGTATCAAGCTTTATGATATTTTTCCTTGGCAAGTGATTGGAAAAGTAGAGGATAAGCTTTAGCATCACTGTAAGGTTGCTACTTTTCCATAAATAGTAAGCTAATCAGTTCAGCGCCCAGAATATTATCAAGTAATACAGGCCAAAGTGTTTAGAAAAATCATCAAAAAAATCACAAAGCTTCTAAATTTGGCTTCTTGCTTAATGTGGAACGCAAATATCTACAAGCAGGAAAAGATCAAATCATATAAAGACTCTTCTTTCACATGTTTAACACAGACCATATACAACCAGAGGAAACTCAGATCTCTTTACAATCATTATAAATATTATAATATATTATAATATATTTTAATGTACCGAGCAATACGTACTGTGTACCACCCGGTACTGTGTACCATACCATATCGAGATAATCTCGATACGCCGGTACGGACCGGTATGACAAACCTTGAAATCAACATCGTCATTCTCAAACATATCAACTTTTTCTTCCTCTCGTCCATCTTCATCAAAATAGGTGATCACCTCTTCAAGAATGGCAGGAGATGAACTCGAGGCTTTTGCACTTATTTTTATCTTCGTCATCTGTCTTGTATATGTCTGTAATTCTCCAACACTTGAGACTCTTGTCATATCTTCCCATGTCAAGCTATCATCTTCATATACAAGCTCATATTCAACATCTTGAAAGTTCGCACCCATTTCCCCCACCAACCACTCATTTGAATCATCAATATCTTGTAATGAGATTGGATCAATGTTATTTCGCAAATTAGCCTTTAGTGTACTTGGTCATATTTCACGTAACTATTGTTTCCCAGATATACTATAAGAATAATCCAATAGATGACTCTTGACGAGCCTTCAATGCATGATTATACTTTATAGAAACCAGTTCATGTAATCGTTGATGCTTAAATCAATTTCTCTGTGAATCTGTCATGTCATATAATTTAAAAATATAATCATACATCTATCTAAAAAAGAATAGATTAACTGAAATAAAACTTTTTTGTGGAGTGTTTCACACAAAACACGCAATACTATAATTTAAACTAAGAATTTTGATAGCCAACTACTGCAAGTTCGGGGTGAAATTTCCAAATAGACTCCACCATTCAGTTGCAAAATTTACTTTATTATTAACAATAACATACTATATATAAAATTAATTATATAAATTTATAAATACCTAGAGATGTAGTTGTCCTAAATCAAACTACCATTTGAATTCCAAAAAGACCATCAACATTCTTATATAAAGATAATTCACGTATGATCTTATCTTGCACCTTAAGGCTTGGAACCAATCTTGCAATGCACTTACATAACCCATTTACAACTTATGCATCAAACCAATGGAGGTGTTCTTATAAAAAAATTTTGGGTTCAAATAATATACTATCACACAAGGTTTTACTTACCGATGTACCGACATATTGTCGGTACCGGTACCGAGCGATACGCACAATGCATACTGCCCGATATATTAAAATATATTATATAATATAATATTAAATATTAAATATATTAAAAAAAAAAAAAAGGGGCGACGACGTCTCGATCTTTCTCCCCACGAGGGAGAAAAATCGCGAGCGACCCGCGAGCGGCAACAACACACGGGCGAGGACGGCGCGAGGTATTCTTTCTTCTTCTCCTCTTATTTCTTCTTCTTTCTTCTTTCGTCTTTTCCTCTTCTTCTTCTTCTTCCCTTTTTCTCCCTCAATTGAATGCCGACGACCGAAATCGACTGCTGACGGTCGATTTTGGCGGTACCGCCCGGTAGCGAGCGGTCCGCATACCAGTAACCTAGTGGACTGGTACGTACTGCTCGTACTAGACGGTATATATCGGTATGGAAAACCTTACTATCACATACAATAGATGATGAAGTTGATAATCCCTTTTTTCGTTAATTATTGTAAATATTTTTTTTATACTTTTCTTCATTTCCATCAAAAGATTTTTGAATCGTCTCCTTTGCTCTATTTATAGTCTCATAAATATATTATCCTATTACAGGTTTCTTTTTATTATCTGCCAACCGAAGGACTAAAACAAGAGGGCTCATTACCTTTAATATATAAATTACAAGATTCCAAAAGGATGATATTAAGATGATATCACCAGCCCTTTTGCCTTTCACTTCTTTTACCCATTTGCTTGTTACCAATTTCTCCAAGGTAAATATATTTCTCAAGTTATGTTTTTGACGATGCATGCTCTGTAATGTCAAAAAGTAGCAAATCAAGTGACATAATATCTCACCAAATCCTTGTTGCTTGTGAATTCTCTCAGCATATTCAAATCCCCAATATGATTATAAAGAAATCCAACGACAAATATTGCCCTTTCTAAAGTCTTCTTGATGTTAGGAATCTTTCCAATATCCTCTAACATTAAATCAATGCAATATGCTGAACATGGAGTCTAATATAAGTGGTCTTTTTGCTTCAAGTAATTTACCTAAGACAAAAAAAAATAAAATTGATAAGACTTAGGAATCATATAGTTCTTCTATTCAAATTGGAGATATAAAGTAATTTAACGATTAAAAAATTCAAAAGACAAATCTTACCAGCTAACACATTCCTTCTATTATTGGTTATAATCTAGACAATATTTTATTCATTAATTTCTTTCACAAACTTGTCAAGCGCTCATATATCTTCTCCAGATTTCATAAAAGATGACGCATCTATTAACTTCACAAACATAGTTCCTAAAGAACAGTTGACCATAAAATTAATTATACTCATGTGTCTCCTATCAGTCCAAACATATGACATAATAGAGCAATTATGCTTTACCCATGATTTTTTGTGGCCCTTTAATAAGTCATTTGTATAATCGAACTCCTTTTTCAATAATGAAACTTGCAACTCATAATAAGGAGATTTTAATCCCCCACCATATCTTCCAATAGCTTCAATCATCTCTTTAAAACTGTCTAAACGACAAGTGTTAAAAGGAAGGCCAACCTGATAGAAGAAGCAAACAATGTTATGAATTGTTTTTCCCCTTGTTTCCTTATCACAAGCATCACTTATATTTGTTTGTCTTAATTTTGCTCCTACTTACCCTTTTTGTTTTTATGATCCTTGATACATATATAAGTCCCTCAATCCCTTTTTACTCTTCTTAACAACCATGATTTCTTTTCCTTTTCACCATATTCTCTTTTCCCACTTGAATTAACACTTTTTGAATAAAATTCTTCTTTATCATCTCTAATATGTTCAACTATATCCTCAGGTAAAATCCCATAAGTTTCATTTCTTTGCATCTTTTTTTCAGTCATATAAGCCAAACTCTTCTTTTACATCAAGTGGAAACTTCTTATATGCTGATGCATTCTTGAAATTCCCTACTTGATGTTGCTTTGCACGGAAAATATCACCTCTAGTAGTCTTATCACAAAAGATGAAAATAACTACATTAGGATCTTTAGGATCCTTTAGATAATTATATTCCAAGCAAGATCCTTTTTTAAATTTTTCGATGAATCTTTTGAATTACTTGCCATTAATCATGAAACCCTAATAATAGTTCTAAATAAATAGAGATTAAAGTGTTAAAATCTAAATAGGGACTATTAAATGATAATAATAGTTAACAATCAAGTGTTAACAGTAGATTATCTACTGTTAATAATAGTTAGAGAGGGAGAAAAGAGTCACCGATAGTGAAAGTGGGGAAGGAGAGGTCAGCAGTGACGGAGGAACTTTTGGATGACGACGACGATGAAGGAAGCTATGAACGACAATAGCAACGGCGAAGAAAGCTTCATACAATAGCAATAGTTGCGGCGGAATGTCACGGACAACAATGTAAACAAGGTGTTCGATGAAATGCTCATGTTTGTCTGTGTCCTTCGGTTTGTGTACATACCTTGTACAGCAAGTAGCGGGCTTGCAGTAAGCTTAGCAGCCCTAGTTTGGTTTGCTTTGTGGTCGATTTTGGCTTGTAAATACGAGTGTGTCTTGTAAGCACTTGTGGGGACTTCGGTCTGTAATGGACCATTATCCTTTGTGTGCAACCTCTCTGAGTTTGTAATGTCCATGGGTGTAATTTGTATCTGGCTTTATAAAGTGTTGGCTTGAGCAGTTGCTTGTGGATCCAGTTGAAATTGCTTCCTCTGGTTTGTTTTCTCTTTTGTAAGTCTAAGGGACTCTAGGAGATCTCGGGGAAGGCTGACCTTTGTGGACGGACACGCATTGGTGCCGCATGGCTTAGGTAAATTCAGCTAAGACCGTGACAGTGTGGTATCAGAGCGGGACAAGCACACGCAGAAACACTTGCCATACAAACGTGGGGGACCTAGCTGGACTGTGTGGAGGACAGCCAGCACGCGCAACCGTTTGAGGGAAAACGGACATTGAGATGTAGGGAAAGGAGTCGCTCAGAGGAGCGGCCATCCAGGTTTGGCATTCAGAGGAATGGCCAACCCTTTGCGCGACAAGCACCACGAGGACAAGCAAGCGAAGAAGAATGTGGAGCGCACAAAGATTGGGATGGTTGAATTCGAGCTATAGCTCGACGTTGGCAACCAAACTTGACAGTGCTCAAGGCAAATCGAGGTGCTTGGTGAAAGATGAGACCGTGCAAAGTGGGAGGTGTTGCGTAACGACCGAAAAAGTCGTGCAAAGCTCACAGAAGTGAGTGAAATTGCTAACTCGAAGGATTCGGTACTCATGCAAGGGCTTGTACACGGACGACGGAGTGTTCGTGACCATCCTAAGGTACGATCAGAACTCAGTGCCATGGAGCATCAGAACTTTCTCTTCGATATCGAAAGGATATGTCCGTAAGCGGCTGAAATGTGCAACAAGTTCAGCACGTTGTTAGACCCTGAAGGGTGCAGTGGGGACTGTATTGGCGAAGGGTCGCAATCTAGCAAGTGCATTTACGGGGGCAGAACAAGGCACAAGTTGTTCAGCAAGACGGAGTAGTCCAAAGGGGATGGTGGTCTCCGAAACTTCCAGTGGGAAGAATGTAAAGAGGAAAGTTGCTCCAACAGGACAGATATCCAGGAAGGAGAATCATGTACAACAGGTCACACATACTGAGGAAGAGTTTCTCAAAGTAATATCTCCACAAAGCTCAACGGACCGAGTGAGTGACGAAGAGTTGTCACATGATCTCGAATGATGTAATGCATTGGTGGATGCATTTCGAGATCAAGTGGGGGAGCAATCCAAGGCAACATCATATTAAGGCACACTTCGAGTCGATGTGGAAATCGAACTCAACGGAGGGCTGACCCGTGGAATGGTGGATGCGAGGGCCACTATCAACTTAGTGCAAATCGAGGAGCGGAGCGACTTGGGTGGAACTTGGTGAAGTATCCAAGCCGCATGAAGTGAGTCGACATAGAAGATGAAACATGGAGCGGAGACACGGAGCTTTCTTTGGACAGAGGTCAAGGGCATGAACTCTTGTAGAGGCAAGAGTGGGATCATGTCGTTCCATGGGTTCTTCATTCTGATGAGACAGACTTATCTTGCATGGTGCCAAAGATGAAGGGAGCTTCGAGGCACATGCAAGCTACCTCAGAGATGCATTTGACGAAGTAACTAAGGTGATTCAACTTGCGAAGGCAAAGTTGGGATGAGGAGACCTTAGCACGGGACAAGAGGACGCAGAGGCGGGTACTCTTAAAGAATATGCCACAGTGTTGCCATTCGAGTTGTCAGGAACAAGAGGTGCATAGCAGAGATTGTGCTGGTAGGGGATAGAGGCCCAGGATCCAGACAATGCACCAATTCTAGCGAAGTCAGAGGGACTTCATGAGCTACTAGGCGACGGACTGTCCTAGAGCTATGCTTCGTCCAGGTGTGACCCAAGAGTGGGTGGACGAAGGTGAATTGCCAAGGGAGCGAACAAAAAATCGGAGATGGCGAAGGCCCTACGATGTGTTGGCAGAGGCCACACATGGAGAAGTCGTAGTCCGAGTTCATCACACGAGAATCTGTATGCAATGGAGATGTCACCAGGAGGCGACATGGTACAGCGGATCGTGGTGGAATAGTTCATGACAATGCAACGCAGGCGATCATGTCCCGTGAGGGACAAGATCATGCGGACGTATGATCAGGAGCTACTGGGAGCTCCACTTTGGTGTATGACATAACAAGAAGAAGAACTATGGATTCAAGGAGTGAATGTCATGGTACCGTAGAGGCGGGTCTTCGTGTGTGCATCGGAGCTTGCATTGGATAAAAGCCTTAGTCAACAGCATATGGGGGCTGTATACCACCGAGAAAGAAGTCCAAGTGCAAGTACCAGTGAGTCCCATGGAGGGGGACGTGATCATGTGAATGATCAAGAGCTGCTGGGAGCTCCACTTCGGTGAACAATGCAACGGCAAGAAGGGCTGTGGATTCAAGGAGCGAATGCCACGGTACCGCAGAGGCGGGTCTTCCGTGTGTATGCATCGAAGCTTGCATCAGATGAAAGTCTTGGTCGTCAGCATATGGGGGTTGTGTACCACCGAGGGAGTAGTCAGATTGCAAGTACCAGTGAGTCCCATGGAGGGGACTTGATTATACTAAGGTATGATCGGAGCAGTTGGAGAGTTGGACTACTTCAATGCTCACATTCGCTTAAGGGAGCCCGGTAAGTCAGAGGACAAAGCCGAGTAAGCGAACGTTGCTACCAAGGAAGCTAAGGAGAACAGAATCGGCGAGAGCCCTGCAACAAGATGGCGGAGGCCATGCATGAGAGTTGCAGTCTGTCTTTCCATCGACCAAGGAGAACTGCTAGGAGGACACAATAGTGTTGAAACAGGTGGTCGAAAGGGGCGAGGAAGCAACGACGAGTCCAGTGGGGCTCAGCTACCCAAAAGCAAAGCATCTGTTAGAAAGGAGGTGGACTCGGAGAAGCACCACAGTGCTGCAAAGGCGGATCTACTGATCGTGAAGGAAGGGATGCAGATGCAAGGCAACGGATAGTAGGGCTATGGGCTTGGCAGCACCATGGTACCGCAGAGGCGGGACTTCCGTGGAGTCATCGATCCCTTGCTCTCATGGAGGGAGAGCATTGGTCGTAAAAGGGGCCAAGGAGGTGGAGAATGCAAAGGCAAACTCCAAGTACCAAGACAGGGCGGAAGGGCAGAGGCCAAGGAACTTTATAAGACCGGTGTCGATGGGCTTCTCATCAAGATAGCCGAAAGTAAGGGACTTTGGGTTGATGCAGGAGTGCTCAACCAAGGAATAAAGTAGGCAGTACACGGTACTGTACCTTTTCTACTCAGAGGAGTAGGCGGCAAAGGTGATGGAGAAGACGGTACAATCCCAGAGGCGACCAGAACTATCAAAGACTTACTCCAAGTTGGGGGACTCCAAGTTGGGGTAAACTTTTTGCTCTTTTCGGGCAAAACTTCTTGCATTCCAGAAGTTCAATGGCAGTGGGAAGGCGAATCACAGTAGCTAACTCAACGCAAGCAGTGCAAACACTTCGAGTGCTTCAGAAGTGTGAGCAAAGAGAGGGCGAATGTTAGTAACCAGCTCAATGCATGAAGTACAAACTCGAGGAGGCAGGCGAAATCGAGTAACCTTTGCCTTCTAAACTCAAGAGAATGGGCGAAATTGAGTACCCTAATTCTCTTAACTCGAGGAGGTGAGCGAAGCCAAGTAACCTTGTCTTCTCAACTACTAAGAGAATAGGGTGAAGTCAAGTATCCCAGTTCTCTTACTTATCCAGCAGAGGAGCTCTGCACAAGTTCAGTGACCCTTTAAAGAATGCTTAAGGAAGACACTAGTTGTCAAATCCTCGCCATTGGTGATCAGCACTACTGAGAGTAGATTGTCCGCCTCATTTCCCAATTGACCAATCGAAAGCGGGAGTGATGCGAACACACTTGGAAGTGACAACTAAACGTGGAAGAAGGTTCAATGGGCAAACATTATGGAGGAAAGACCTCAAAAACCTTAAAGCCTGCGAGGCGATGCTCGTCAAAGTTCCAACAAGCATCCATCCAGTTCAAGTAACATGAGTATACTGCGATACTGGCGCATAATAAGGCAGGTCTTTTCCTTCATCAGAAAGATCCACGAGAAGCAACAAGAATCAGCACAACTCAACCAACCCCACACCAGATTCAGTCATTGGTGAGTTGAAGCAGCATGGCGGATCAGAGTTCGACTACTCAACAACAGCGGCGAAGAGCGATTGGGAGCCAAAGGGGCGTGTTGCAGCCAAAGCAGTAGATTGAAGATTCAGCAAAATGCAAGGAGATGCAGCGTCTACAGTGGCTTCGACGAGGACGTCAAAGGAATAAGTAGGGGAGAATGTCACGGACAACAATGTAAACAAGGTGTTCGATGAAATGCTCATGTTTGTTCGTGTCCTTCGGTTTGTGTGCATACCTTGTACAGCAAGTAGCGGGCTTGCAGTAGGCTTAGCAGCCCTAATTTGGTTTGCTTTGTGACCGATTTTGGCTTGTAAATACGAGTGTCTTGTAAGTACTTGTGGGGACTTCGGTCTGTAATAGACCATTATCCTTTGTGTGCAACCTCTCTGAGTTTGTAATGTCTATGAGTGTAATTTGTATCTGGCTTTATAAAATGTTGGCTTGAGCAGTTGCTTGTGGATCCCGTTGGAATTGCTTCCTCTGGCCCGTTTTCTCTTTTGTAAGTCTAAGGGAATCTAGGAGATCTCGGGAAAGGCTGACCTTTGGGGACGAACACGCATTGGTGCCGCACGACTTAGGCAAATTCAGCTAAGACTGTGACAGGAAGCTACAGACGATGACGTCATGGGCAGAGGAAGCTTCAGAGGTGTCTATCAATGGCGGAGGAAGCTGCGGTCCTCACCCTCGATGGTAGGAGATGCACGCGGAAGCAACGACGACGGAGGGAACTACGCATGAAAGCTAGAACGTCGGACCCATCCGTCGACGATAGAGGAAAAGTCGATCTGGTGCGTCAACTGCGAAGGCAGTGGCAAAGAAAGCGTTGACAATAGAGGAGCAGCAGTGCTAGGGTTTATGGCTTGAGGTCGCACGGGGGGTGGGGCGAGAGGGTGAGTTTTGCATATATAGTGCACAAGGGACCGATGCGTAAGTATAAAGGACCCTTCCCAATATCAGTAGGGTAGGCAATGTCTAATACAAGTTGCAGTTGCGGCTCAAAATTCACAATGTCTTACACGCGAACAATTTAAAAGCCTATCACTCATATTCGCAAGATGCGTCTCGAAGTGTTCCAACTCGGCTACCCCCCACCAGAGCTTCCTATGAAAAGCAAGTTAAAGCCATTTTAGCGGATTGCAAGATAAAGCTACCCAACGAAACAGAGAATATCGAGTACTTGGTAAAGTGGCAAAAACTTCCCCGAACAAAAGTTGGTTTAAAGCCTAAAGATGCCCTGCGACACGAAGAAACAATCATCAAAGCCTACCAGTAAGCGTCGATGAGGGCATCGATAGTTTAAGTAAGGGAGACTGTCACGGACGATCGTCGCACACCTGTAACTTCATCAACGGACCGTTCGTCGCTTTTGTTTGTTTATACACAAGGTTTGACTTACCGATCCATACTGATGTACCGACATATTATCGGTACCGATACGGTACCGGTACCGGGTGATATGCACAGTGCATACTGCCCGGTATTAAAATATAATATAATATTTTATAAATATATTATTATATAATATAATAATAAAATATTAAAAAAAAGAAAAGGGTGCCTCGGCATGTCGCCTCGATCTTTCTCCCCGCGCAGGGAGACGCTTCGTCTCCTCGCACCGGAGAAAAAGCGACTGCGGGTGCGGGCGACGACGGCGGGCGAGCGACGACGGCGCGCGAGCGAGGTATTCTTTCTTCTCTTCTTTTTTTCTTCTTTTCCTCTTCTTCCCTTTTTCTTCCTCGATCGACTGCCGACGGTCGATTTCTCTCTCAATCAACCGCTGACGATCGATTTCTCTCTCAATCGATCGCTGACGATCGATTTCTCTCTCAATCGATCGCTGACGGTCGATTTCTTGTTCAATCGGCCGCCCGACGACCGAAATCGACCGCCAACGGCCGAAACCGACCACCAACGGCCGAAATCGACTGCCGACGGTCGATTTTTGGCGGAACCGCCCGGTAGCGAGCGGTCCGCATACCGATAACCTGATGGACCGGTATGTACCGCTCGTACCGAGCAGTACAGGTCGAAATTGCAAACCTTGTTTATACATATGTTTGGCAGTATGTTTTGCCTTATTTTTGTGTGTTATTGCTTAAAAACTATGAGCAAGAAAAGTTTGCAATGTTGTAGAGTGATCGCTCACTAGAATAGACAAACTACCCCGGAATGGCCCAATTTTCGCATGTCATGGCGTGTCTTTTACAAGCCACGGTGCAAAGCAAAACGTTAGCCAACTCAGCACCTCAAAACCACTCGAGTGACATAGGGCTAGATATTGGTGGTTGATTGGATTCACAAATTCGCGCATTAAGCCTACAGGAACTTGCCAACATGCCCGACACCCAGAAAGTAGTCGTTTGCTGAGTTTCCACTCTTCGTTTGCCTTCTAAAGTCCTTGTTTTCTCCTTCCTCTCTTTCTCTCTTGCATACTAAACGTTTGCTGAATTACTTGTAAAGCTATCCTCTTTACGAGACATCAAGACTTGATTGTCGCTCGTTTTCAGAACTAATCAATTTGCTCTTTTGCTTGTAAAGCTATCCTCTTTACGAGACATCAAAATTTGTTTGTCGCTCGTTTTCGAAACTAATCAATTTGCTCTTTCACAAATCCTTTGGGACTTGTGTGAGGTTACAACTAGGCTGACCCTTTATGGACGAATAACGCAAGGGTGTCTCACGACTTAGGCAATTCTAGTTAATTCCGTGACAATATGGAAGGTCTAACAAAAAATAAAATTGAGATACCTTAAGTAGCTATTAGAAAATACATAAGTTATCTGAGATCTGACCATATCTCAAGCACACATCAATCATACTTAATAACAGTTACATCCATAAAACAAGGAGCGGGATGATAAACCTCCTAATATCACTTAAACATCAAAAAAGCAATATGAAGAATCATCCAAATAAATCGTATTGATCCTAGATTGTGCAGTACAAATGTGATCAAGGATGGCTTCCCAAAGTAGATGTTCCACACCATAAATGAATCCAGCAATGTAACACTGTGTACTTCACCCAAATACGAAAATAACCACCAAAAAAATCTTTGGAGGGGAAAAAAGTTCTACCTTTTGCTTCTTCAGACTCTCATTCTCTTCTTCTAGGCGAGAAACCTTGTTTTCCAGCTCATTAGTGTATGCCTAACATAACAAAATAAATAAGTTCAGAAGACAATCCTTGCCAGCAAAGTTAAAAGCTTTTCTCAGCTTATAGTAGAATTAGAAAAATCAATAAGAGTAAGGCAAAGCAAGTTTGTTGGAGTAATTAGTAGCACAACACCTGCTTTCTAGCTCTTGACCGTGCAGCAGACTCCCGGTTCTTGATCATCCTTTTCTGTCTCCTCTCAGCTAATTTTTCTGCCACGTCCTCAGAACCTCCACGTTTTCTACCAGGTGTCTGAGGATCAGAAAATGCACCCATTGTTGGTGATGATATATTTATCTGGCCCTCAGGGAAAACAGCCTCAAACATAGGCCCAGTGCCAGCACCCAACGGCTGTGGAAGTGGACGACTTGGTATATAAGCCCCCATCAGGCTTTGTTGCCCATGTATCTGTTGATCCATAGTAGCCGTCTGCTGAAATTGCCGCAACCAACTCGTCCCTCGTGTAAAATCCTGTGTGCCAGATATCAAATCAGCATTTCCTACAGGATCCACATTCCCAATCAGATCATTCCCATCTTTTGCAATGCCCTCTGCAACCACCCCAGCCTTCACGAGAAAGTCTTCTAGTGTCATCTCACCAAGCGTCGTCTGCCTTTCATGACCTGATCTCTGTAACTCTTCACCTTTCTTTTTCCCCTGTTGAATGTCCCTCCATACTTCATCCACTGTCTTTTTGCTCAGTTCTTGTGGCATGGTAATGCTTCCCTGACGATGGAGACCAGAGCTGGAGGCATACTGATCTAACGGAATGTCAAGGTCCACACCTGGTAACTGGTTGGCCTCAGCTGCAAACACAGTCTTGAGGAGGTCATCAAGGTTCATGCTGTGTAGGGGCTCTCCTAAGTGATTCTGAACTTCATTGAGGGTCATATTATAGAGTGACCCTTGCCTGGACAAGCCCTGAGTCTGAGAATGCTGGCCATCACTGCCGCCACCTCCACCCTGAGATGCCATTGTCAGCATGTCCATCCACCAACTTCTCCACACAAATACATCAGTGGTCAAAGCCTCCAGCTCAAACACCACATGTAGAACTCCTGGCGGGAAAAAAGGAACAAACCCTAGAATCCCCGAAAATTCTACAGTTTCCTACTAGTACATCTTTCTCGGCAAATATACCGCAAGTGTGTCATAGCTATCCAAGTCGCAATCTGCTAATCCAAAGACGACAAAGATTAGACCAAAGCCCTCTGAAGGAGTTCATATTTCTGACAAAGCCAACTTGAGGACACTCTCGATAAGATTCTCCCCCAACAAATATATCTTTCATCAATTTCAACACCCAAAAGAACACAAAAAGGCAAATTTCTTACATGCAAACAGTCCCTTGTGTGAAATTTTCATTTTCAACAGCTGAGATCCTAAACCTCTAAGCCAAAAAGAAAAGCCAAATGCTAGGGTGCTTTTTTAACTCTCAGCACCTTCGAAATGAGCATAAACAAATAACAAATTAAATATAAATGAACCCCCAAAGAGCCTCAGAAAGATAAACACAGATGAAAGAGAACTAGATATCAGCTGTGAAAGCAACCCCCCAAAGGCACAGGAATACAGAGCATCTGCTATGTCAAAAACTCGCACAAAACACATCTAACAAAAAATCATCTTCATTAGGGAAGGACGTGAGCTGGGCCTTCCCAAAATTGACCAAAAACCTTCCTTTGTAACCCTTCAATTAGATCCCTTCGTTTTCCCCCAAATTTCAACGACGAAAAGAAAATCACAAGTAAAAGAAGAGCCCGCTCTACTACACTCACCGTCATCAGTTGATCAGATCCGTTGCATCCATCAATTGTGCGTCGCCAATGTTTGCATCGAATCAGGAATCGAGGGGGGAGGGAAGCGTTGCAGTGGGGAGAGCGACGCCGGGCGCTCCCAGAAAGCGACCACCCAATTAAAAGAAAACCTACGCTATTTGAGCCCGCAAACAGGTAGTTTATATATATATATATATATATATATATATATATATACGCACGCACAAAGGGGAGAGAGGAGAGAGCTATTGGCTACCACGGGTGGGACCCGCTTGGCTTGGACTTTGGCGTCGCCAAAATTTTGTTTACCCGTGTGGGGAATTACGACGAGGGTACCAGGATCGTGACTCGAATAATCAAATGAGGTTGCACCTCGCGTGGGCCCCGCAGTATTATCTAATCACAGAACAGGTAGCTGTGAGGATAAGAGACGACGTTGCTCGCTACAATAAACAACTGCAACGAGAAACGGGAGGTGTCGATGTCACAAACTCACAAAGTGGTCGGAAAGAAGAGTTGAGGAGAGAAATAAGAAGTAGTTCAGCCAATGCACATCATATCAGTCAATAATATAAATAAATCAAATTAATTTACCTGACTCGTCTTAAATTGAGATTGATTTTGTTTAACTTAATAAATATGACCTCACATGAGAAAAACTCAGTTCATTAAGCTATTTCTCATTGACGCATTATATTTAATGTTCTAGCTCCGCTCAAGTACAAAAATAAAATAAGAAATTGCACTAGTATTAAGTCAAATATATGATGTATTAAGATAATATTTTTTATTTAATTTGATTTGAGAAATAATCTTTTTCTCTTAATGGTATTCTTGATTGATGGATTTTTCATCTTTGCAAGTACAAATCTTTAGTCAAGATTCTTAAGCATTAATAAAAATAATAATCTGATTTTTCTATCTTTCTGTATTTTTTTTTAGATGTTAATATATGACAATTTATTACATATGCGAAATATCACTAAACTAAAAAGATAAACTAATTCATTCCTCATCATACAAAACTCACCTAGAGTTTATATAATTAAGACATGAATCGACCTTAATAACAAAACATCTTAGTCAAATCAAAATCTTTGAGATGAGCAATAAATAATAGATTCTCTTTATAATAGAGGAATCACAGAGAGAGGAAAAACAAAAGATAATTATTTGACTCTTTCTAGCTCAAGGAACAAACTTTCAGGATGAAAGTTTTGTATCTTCGCATGTTTTATATGTAGACGACGGGATCATACCATCGAAAACATAAGCATGACCTCACATCACTCACACACAAGGTGAGAGAAGAACTCGATTCATTGATCTATTTTTCATTGACGTATTACAATGTTCTAGTTTCTTTTTATAGGCACAAGTATAAGAATAAAAAAATTTACAGAAATAAAGAATATTACGATCCTATCAAGTCAAGTATATGGTGTCCTCTTTGGTTTGAAGAAGATAATATTTTTTATTTGATTTAATTTGAGAATTAATCTTTCTATCTTGATTGATGGATTTTAGCCTTTGCAAAGATGATTTTAGCTTGCACTAACTCACCCATCCTCGTAGTACCAATTTTATGTATTATTAATCATAAAATATTCTATTTGTACTCAAATAATCTCTTTGTTCATCTCATCTTATTTCTTCTTTGACGCACTTTCATTCATGATATATGGAGCTATATCTAGTATAAATAAATCATTATATAATATTCCTCTAGTGATGATCTTATCATCCAAAATCAATGAACATATACTGTTCTAAAAAACTAGTTTATATCCACTAACTGTCAAACATGAAACGTGCTAGTTATACGTGTCTTGTAAGCAAATCACGTGAGTGATGGCATGTGTGACATGTTGAGCAATCTTTTTGCTTATGATTATTATTGACATATTGTCACATTATATTATCTATTGCATGTATATATTATGATGTCCTTGGTTATGTGCAATGAGAATTGGATCATGATGAGATCACAATAATGAGACTGATTCACTTTTAAATACATATTCTAAATAATCTCGGTCATAGGTTACTCGAGAGGAACATCGAGATAATTAGATAGACCGGTGTACTATATACCTGCACATATGAAGGAGGCGGCTGGTCTCATAGCCACTTGTGTATAGACACATAATGATATAATACATGTGCTCATTGGTGAATGAGTTCACTGATTGATCCACTTATAGAATGCTTTATGATTAATGATACATAATGTCAGACAACGATTCTATAGTCTATTAGGATCAATTAGCACTAAGAAGGGGGGGTGAATTAGTGCAAGCTAAAATTTTTATTTCTGAAACAAAAGCTTTTCAAATAAGATAAAATAGAAAATATGAAGCTTTTCGTTTTATAATAAAACAAGTGAGTGATTAAAAGTAAGAAGCCAAAAAGATAATCACGCTTGAGAAAAAGAACTTATCGTCTTGCTTTCAAGGAGTTTAGTTAAGTTGGAAGCTTCAATTCAATAACATTCAAGTAATGCAAGTATGAAACACTTACAATTTTATAGTGGTTTGACGCCAATGGCCTACGTCCACTTCCGAGTCCTCCTTCTTGAGGCACACCGGCATCCACTATCAATCTTCTTTGGGTGAAGATCAGACCCTTACACTTGAACTTATAAGGGAGACTAGATTTACAACTCTAAGCTCTCTCCCTTACCTCTTTTTTTCTTACAATTCTCACACAATATTTTCTCATAATATAATCCCCCAAAAGTATTGTCCTGAATATAAGAAAACTTAGGGTATTTATAAGTCCCAAATTGACTTTAAAATCGGAGCCAAAATCCAACTCACCTGAAATATCCGGGTACGAGTGGTTTACCCACCGTCCCAGGTAGTTTACCCACCGTCAACAGCTGGTCGTCGCCCAGATTCTGTGGTACAGGTGGTTCACCCGCCACCTGGGCGGTTTACCCACCGAAAGCTATTGTCTACCGCCTGGATTCTATGGTACAGGCGGTCCAACCGCCGCTCACCGACGGTTTACCCGTCGAAATTTTCGTAAAAATGGTTCCCTCCACTTTTCGAATTCTGGCTTGACTTTTACATTGAAACTCTTTGGTCGACTGATTAAGCTCAACCTGAGCTCAACCAAACCCAGTAGTGGATCCGGTTGCCTCATTAAGTTGATTTGGATTCCTTCCAAATCCAACTCAATTAGGACTCTAACTTCTAACTACGACTCAATGATTACAATACTTAATGACCAATTAAGCCTAATTAAGACCTAACTCCCGCATATTCTGGTAACCTCCGGCAATCTTGCTGTAAGTCCTCCGGTCTTCTTTCCGGCGATCTCCCTTCGCGTTCCCAATGAGCTTCCTGATTCCTTTGGCGAATCTCCTAGCGAACTTCCGACGAGATCCCACCGCATTGTCTGAACTCGGTCTGATGCCTAAGCTTTATCTTGGCCCATCATCTGGTTGTAACTTCATTGATCCTGCCATGGTTAGATCTGCACGATGCTAATTATGACTTAATTAAATATAATCATAATTATCAAAATATCCATTACAAGACCATCCCGACTCTCGGTAAGCTTTTCGGCTACCCCTGACAATCTTCCGGCGAGTCTCGGTCTTCTTTTGGCGAACTCCCTTGCGCCATCCTGGCAAACTCCCGATACCCTCGGCGAGCGTCCGACACACTCCTGGCGAGTTCCCAAACGCATCGACTCGATGCATGGACTTAACCTTGGCCAACCCTAATTGTAATAATCATTCCATCGTAATTAATCCTGCATCAATCAACTCTAATAATCTTGTTATATCAATAATCCATCAATTGATTTCATTATGAAAATTCGAGATTCAACAATCTCTCCTTTTTTTATGATGACAATCAATTGATGACAGAAGTTAATCCTAACTCCCCCTAAAATCATATCACTTAAATTTAAGAGAAGCACACACTCTTAAATTCAAGTTATCAACATTCTATGCAAATTTCAACATAAATTTACATCAAGTCATGAAATCATAAATTATAAAATATCCAAGTTATATCATTAAGTGTTATCAATGAATATTTTTCAATGTCATGTGTCATCAATATATATTTTTCTCCCTTTGTCATCAACAAAAAAGTGAAATATATAGCTAATAATTTCAAAAACACATGATAACATTACTCCCCATTAGTATATGCATTAATATAGAAGTCTTAAATTCAAGAGAGTCACATCCTCTTGAATTCAAGTAAATCAAAGCAATAAGCATTTCAAGCATATAACCTTTCAAGTATAACAAAGATTTGCTTTTGAAACTTTTCAACTTATCAAGAATTTTCAAGGATTGTCATGAAGTTAAAAATATTTGAGAATTTTTCTTCAAATCATCAAGCATAGAAAATTTTTAAATTAATATGCATAAAAAAATTTTAAGTCATAGAGTATAGAAGATTTCAAGTCATTGAGCATAGAAAATTTTTAAGTCATAGAAAATTTGAAGTCATAGTGCATAAAAAATTTTCAAGTCATAGTGTATAGAAGATTTTCAAGTCATTGAGCATAGAAAATTTTCAAGTCATTAAGCATACATTTCTCAATAAAATTAATATATTTGAAAATTAATCTCTAGTCATCAACCATACCTTTTATAATTAATAAGAAGAGAAACATGGGAGGTGTTGTTAAATCATTTCATCATGAGAAGAGCTCTTAATAAATTTTAAAAGTAATATTAAGATGAACTCAAAAGTCCAAGAGATACCAAATCTTCTATGCTTGATGATTTGAAGAAAAATTCTCAAATATTTTTAACTTCATGACAATCCTTGAAAATTCTTGATAAGTTGAAAAGTTTAAAAAGCAAATCTTTGTTATACTTGAAAGGTTATATGCTTGAAATGCTTATTGCTTTGATTTACTTGAATTCAAGAGGATGTGACTCTCTTGAATTTAAGACTTCAAATATAGCAAAAGTCATCTCTTGATATATAAAATAATCTCTTGTAAATTTCAAATGTGGCACATCTTCATGCATTTTTTGAAAATAATAAGATACCAAATCATGGAGAAATTTTTTAAAAATGTTATCACAAAAAGCTTAATCTCACGAAATCTAGATTAGCAATTTATATATTTTCATGATTTAGCATTTCTAGGTCTCAACCTCAATCTTGTAGATACATAAAATTCGAATATGAGCTTAACACATTTTTCTCATGTAAATTTTAAGAAAATATAATAAATAAATCTTGTAAGTTCTTTCTTCTCTTTTGGGAAGTGCAAGCTAGCAAATTTTTGTTTCCTTTGCATTATTCAAGCTTGCAATTTTATAAGCTAACAAATTTTGCTCTCCCTTTGTCATTGTCAAAAAGAGGGGATGATTACAATAGTGCAAAACTTTTTCTATTTCACCATTTTTTAATATCATCACATGAAATATATCATGAAAGATTAGCATAGTGATGAGATATACAATTCATGAAGGTAAATTATGAATATCAAGAGACAAATTTGTAGGAGAAATAATTAAAATAAAATCTCTTGATTCATCCATAAGAAATCTTAAGTTGTCAAATTCATAATTTGTATAAAAATCTCCTTTTAAATAATATAAAAACATATAACAAAAGATTTTGATTCATAAAAGATTTCAAGTTATAATTCTAATAAATCAAAATGATGATATCATTTAATTTTAAAATTATCAAAATCACTTTCAAGAGATTCAAAATGTAATTAATAAACTTATTAGTCTCTTGAAATGCTAGTGATTTCCTTTCTCTACTTTGTGTGAATAAGAAGGTAGAATCAAAGTAGAGAAATGAAAAATATCATATCATAAAAATATTAAATTTTAAAAATATAAATTTTATAGATGTGAATTTTAAAATTAAGCTCAAAACTTCAAGATATTTAAGGAGATTCAAAAGCTTAAGAGCTACTAATGCATTTAAAATTATCTCATGTAATTTGAATAAAAAGCATCAAGAATTTCATAAGAAGGCATGATGGTAGATCAAGCTCAAATTGTAAATCAAGTATTTTGTATGCATTTAGAAAGTTCTAATTTTCTTCTAAGCACTTGTTTATCATTCAATGTTTACTTCTAATCATATTAAAAATTATATTCCTACTTTTTGTTATTGTCAAGAGAGAAATATGATTGCATATTTTCTTTTCATCCATATTCAATTTATGTCAAAAAGTATAAGAGATATCATATCATTAAAAATTCAAATCTAAAAGACATGATTTTATTTAATAAATTTCTTTCCCCTTTTTGTAAATAATACAAATGAGTCTTAGAGGATAATCTTAATTTATCCAAGTAAATCTTTTTAATAGAAAAAAAGAATGATCTTGATAAAAATTTCAATTATTATTGTTAAGATCATAAATCTCCTTTTAAAGAAAATCATAGCGATCAATAATGTGATTCCCATAACATATAAGTCAAGTCAATAAGTTAAGGGAATATTCATGATAATGCAAATCTCATTTAATTTTCAACTTATCATAAATTTAAGAAAGTCTAATTTTGGTGATAAGTTATACTAAGAAGAAAGTCATAAGTAATCATGTTATTAAGAATATTATTATCAAATTATAAATGTCAAGAACATGATTTATTTTGACACATTTCTTCCTAGATGAAATTTCAAAGCTTTTGAAATCTTAGGAGACAAAGTAAGAAGGATCTTGATTCTTATAGAAATATCAAGTTATAAATATTAAAAAGTCAAGATCATGTTTAGGATAAAAGGAATCTTAGTAAATAAAAAGATCTCAAATTATAATTTTTAAAATTTCAAGATCATGATTTTAAGTTATCAAATAATCAAAAGAAACATATAAATGAAGTTGGATTCAAACATATCCATTATTTAAAACAAAATCATTTGAAAATATATCTAAAATCATCATCAAAAATCACTTTTCAAATTTTTTTAATAAAGTCATCATAGATTGTTTTATAAAAGAAAATAGCTAAAAGTTTTCTAATTCATGTTTATTGTTAGAGAGACTCAATAATAGTATTATTTTATCTCTTGTTGAAGGATTCATAGGATAGAAATATTCTTTCAAGAAGAATTATCCTTCTTTTGAAATTTATTTCAAGAATGCAATGATATTTAAGATTAATTATCCTCCTTTTGGTTGTTTCATGTGATTTCTTTCTCTCCCTTTTCTATATTGTTCTATGCTAAAATTATATCATTCAAATCAATCATAGCATTTCAATCAATGTAATATTTAAATCAATTATTTCATAGACTTTGTCAATATTTGAACTATTTAACAATAATTTTTACATTTAAACCAATTTTTCAATCATCATCAAAATCTCATTTATATAAATTTCGACATGAGTAATTTTTTATTAATAATAACTTGGGTTCTTTTAGTTCTAGTCTTAACATGCTCTAGCTATGCATCATCAAGATTAATTATATAATGATGAACTATTTTCGATAAAAGGATTTGTTATAATAGAAACAAGGATTATTAAGCTTCAAACATCTTAATTTAAATAATTATTTTTGTTATTGTTAAATAGGCTAGTGAGCTTTGAAAGAGTATTAAATCTCAAGTCTTGAGCATCTACTTTCAAAACATTACTTAGTACTCTTAGCCTTATTAGGAAACAACTTTATATTATGGGAGGTTTTAGGTACCCATTTAATATTGAGTCCTTCATGACATGTGCTTCCCATTTTCTCTAATGGTTTAAGGTTGTTTATGATTCCTTTAGGAACCTAAAATAATTTATTTGAACTATAATTTTTAAATAAACATTTGTAAGTATTATGTCACAATTTTTCGCAAGAATTATATTTAACTCTTGGTGGTACATTTAATGTAGGTCTTCTTACAAATATGGTTGGCTTTTGTTGAATATTTCCAACAAAGCCTATGCCATGTCTATTATTAATATGACCTTTGTTGGCAACGATCATATTTAAGAATTTATTCCCTATCTCAAATTTCTCTAATGTAGTTTTAAGCATACAATTATCTATTTTAACATTATCTAGCATATCACATTTTAAACATGGTTTAGATGAAGCTAAGGAGTCATACAATTATCTATTTTAACATTATCTAGCATATCACATTTTAAACATGGTTTAGATGAAGCTAAGGAGTCATACATTTCATCAAGTCTTTTAGCTATCAAATCATAATCAACTTTAAGTAGTTTAAAAGATTTGTTAAGTTTTCTAAACTCATTAAATAAATCATTAAATATGCTTGATAATTCTAAAAATAAAAAGCTAAAGACTCACTAACCTCATTTTCAATCGCCATTAAAGCAAGGCTCTCCACTTCTTGGTTGAGCATTTGATCTTTGGAGCTCCTCGACTTCTTGCGTTCATAGCAAGAGGTTGTGTCCATAATTTTTATAAGGTTCAAGTTCATTAATTTTTTCGGTTCATTTTTCAAAAGTTCATGTTCAAGGTTCTCATCACTCGAGATTTCACTCGAGGAGTCATATGTCATTCTTAGGTTACAATCCTTCATGTTCTTTGGAAGGTGTTCTTCAAGTTCATTTTTATAATATATTTCATTAATTGATTCATTTATATTAGTTGTGCTTTCATGTGTGATTTTCAAAGTATGCCAAATATCGAAAGCTGAATCACAAGCGGAAACACGATTAAACTCATTCATATCAAGAGCACAAAGTAAGGCATTCATAGCCTTTGCGTTTAAATAGAAAGTCTTCTTCTCCAAATCATTCCAATTATTCATTGGAAGAGAAGATTTTTCAAATCCGTTCTCAACTATATTTCATAAATCAAAGTCAAAAGAGATAAGGAAAATACGCATCTGTGTTTTCCAATATATGTAATCCATCCTATTGAATGGGTGGATGTGAAATGGAATGTCCCTCATTCATGCCAAAACAAGCCATTTACTCAAGTGGGTGTTAATCCAAAGAGTAACAACCTTGCACTGAAACCAATTGTTACGATCAATTGACACTAACGGGGGGGGGGGGGGGGGGTGAATTAGTGCAAGCTAAAATTTTTCTTTCTAAAATAAAAGCTTTTCGAATAAGATAGAATAGGAAATTCGAAGCTTTTTATTTTTTAATAAAATAAGTGAGTGATTAAAAGTAAGAAGCCGGAAAGATAATCACGTTTGAGGAAAAAAACTTATCATCTTACATTCAAGAAGTTTAGTTAAATTGGAAGCATCAATTCAACAACATTCAAACAATACAAGTATAAAACACTTATAATTTTATAGTGGTTCGGCACCAATGGCCTACGTCCACTTCCAAGTCCTCCTTCTTAAGGCACACCGGCATTCATTACCAATCTTCTTTGGGTGAAGATCAAACCCTTACACTTGAGCTTACAAGGGAAACTAAATTTATAACTCTAAGCTCTCTCCCTTACCCCATTATTTTTCTTACAATTCTCACATAATATTTTCTCAGAATATAATCCCCCAAAAGTATTGTCCTGAATGTAAGAAAACTTTGGGTATATATAGGCCCCAAATTGGCTTCAAAACCGGAGCCAAAATCCAATTCACCTGAAAAATTTAGGTATGGGCGATTTACCCACTGTCCCAAGCGATTTACCTGCCGTCAACAGCTGGCCGCCGCCCAGATTCTGTGGTATGGGCGGTTCACCCACCACCTGGGCGATTTACCGACCGAAAGCTGCTGCCCGCTGCCTGAATTCTGTGGTACGGGTGGTCCACTTTTTAAATTTTGACTTGACATTTACGTTGACCAGCTCTTTGGTCAACTGATTGAGCTCAACCTGAGCTCAACCAAACCTAGTAGTGGATCTGGTTGCCTCATCAAGTTGATTAGGATTCCTTCTAAATCCAACTCAATTAGGACTCTAAGACTCAATGATTACAACATTTTATGACAAATTAAGCATAATTAAGACCTAACTCTCGCATACTCCGGCAATCTTACGGTAATTCCTCTCGTCTTCTTTCCGGCGATCTCCCTTCGCGTTCCTAGCGAGCTTCTCGATTCCTTCGACAAATCTCATATCAAACTTCTGGCGAGATCCCACCACATCGTCCGAACTCGGCCCGATGCCTAGGCTTTATCTTGGCCCATCATCTGGTTGTAACTTCATCGATCCTGCCATAGTTAGACTTGCACGATGCTAATTATGACTTAATTAAATACAATCATAATTGCCAAAATATCCATTACAAGACCATCCCGACTCTCGGTAAGCTTTTTGACTACCCCCGACAATCTTCCAGCGAGTCTTGGTCTTCTTTTGACGAACTCCCTTGCATCATCCTAGCAAACTCTCGATACCCTCGACGAGCTTTCGACACACTCCTGGCGAGTTCCCAAACGTATCGACTCGATACATTGACTTAACCTTGGCCAACCCTAATAATCCTGTTAGATCAATAATCCATCAATTGATTTCATCATCAAAATATGATATTCAACATAGTCCCAGTTATGCATCTGGTCCTTAGACTTGAGACACTAAGGATCCCTTGTTTGAGTACTCTTTTCTTTGATGACAGACTTACAGGTTTGGAAAGTTATAGATCTGGTACTACCGAATATCAAGATTGGTAGCCAACCTTACGAAGACAATTAAGTGTCAACAAAGGATCATCCACTCTCGGTATCATGAGAGGAATATTTCATGTGTGCTTGCTCAAACAAATCCTTAGCCAGGGTCATTCAGATTGAGAGAGGTGTTCTCTAGGAGAATCCGATTAGAGTGAGGCTCAAACGGATTTCATGTACAACCTGACAGTACCATGTCCAATATACGGTCTTTGTAATATTAGTTGGATGAGAGACTATAGATACACGATAACTGTGGACATACAAGTCTGATGGATTTGATCCCTCTATACCGTCTGAGGACTATGGCGTAGTGGCCTAGTATGTCCACAGTTGATGAGTCAAATTAATTATTATGGAGATAATAATTTGTTATGATCAATTAGCACTAAGAGGGGGGGAAGGGGTGAATTAGTGCAAGTGTAAATTCTTATTTTATACAAGAAATATTTTGTTTAAAGCAAAATCACAGATCAGAAGTATCACTTGATAATTTACAAACAATGATTAAAATCCTGATTAAAATCATAAGGAAGAAGATCGTATTTCTCAATAAACTAACTTGGACACTATCAAGAAGTAAACAAAAAATGCAAATAGAATACTTACAATTTATAGGGGTTGGACACCAACTGGCCTACGTCCACTCTCGAGTCCTCCTTCTTGAGGCATACCGACGTCCACTACTGATCTTCTCTGGGTGAAGACCAAACCCTTACACTTTGAGCTTACAAGGGAGACTTCAAGAATTTTCTAACTCTAACCTCTCCCTTACTCTTTTTATTTTTTTTACAATTCACACATAATCTTTTTTTCATATAATGTAATCCTAAAAATTGTTGTATGTAAGAATACTTGAGGTATTTATAGGCCCCAAGTGGCTCTAGATTTTTAGAGTAAAAAATCAAACTCACCCAAAAAAATTGGGTACGGGCGATTTACCCACCAGACGGGTTTAGTTGCTGACAATTGCTGGTAGCCACCCTGATTTCAGGGTATGGGCGATCGAACTGTCACTCACCTGTGGTTTACCCGTCGGAATCTCCAAAAAAGTGGTTCCCTCCACCTTTTGAATTCCGGCTCGAACCTAATGTTGACCAACTCTTTGGCCAACCAATTGAGCTCAATCGGGGCTCAATCAAACCCTTTTAGTGGACCCGATTACCTCATGGAGTTGATTTGGATTCATTCCAAATCTAACTCAATTAGGACTCAAACTCTAACTATAACTCAATGATTACAACTCTTAATAACCAACAAGCTTAAATAAGACCTAACTCCCGCTTAATCTGGCAACCTCAAGTATTCTTGCGGTGAGTCATATGGTCTTCTTCCAGCGATCTCCCAGTGTATTCACAGTGAGCTTCCCGATCCCTTCGGCAAATCTCCTAGCGAACTCCCGGCGAGGTCCCACTGCATCGTTTGAATCGGCCCGATACCCAAGCTTCATCTTGGCCCATCATCTGGTTGTAACTCTATTACTCCTGTTATAGTTAGACTAATAATTCTTCATCTCACACACATGTTAGATTTAAATACTCATCAATTGATCTTATCAACAAAATCTGAGATTTAACAATCTCCCACTTTTTGATGATGACAATCAATTGATGATGGGAGTTAATCCTAACTCCCCCTAAATTCATGTCATAATAAAGAAGACTTAAGTTCAAGAGAATCATACACTCTTGAATTCAAGTAACACTTTTTGATGATGACAATCAATTGATGATGAGAGTTAATCCTAACTCCCCCTAAATTCATGTCATAATAAAGAAGACTTAAGTTCAAGAGAATCATACACTCTTGAATTCAAGTAAATCAAGATATTTAATATTTCAAACAAATCATATTTCAAGGATACTCATATATCAACAAAAAATTACTTTTAAAGTTATTATTTCATCAACTCATCAAAGATTTTCATGAACTTAAAAACATTTAAAAATTTTCTCTTAAGTCATGAACTTCAAAACATTTGAAAATTTTCCCTTAAGTCATGATCTTTAAAATATTTAAAAAATTTCCCTTAAGTTATTACATAAGTCATCTACATCTATTTAATTACATAAGTTATCAATATGCATTTAATTACATAAGTCATCAACATCCGTTTCTCATTAACAAAAAGGTAAAATGTGGGGCTAAAGATTTTAAGGCATATGAGTTTTTGTTCCTCCTTTTTAAAATACGTTGAGTCATAAAAAATTTTCTTTCTCTTAAGAACAAGAAGGAAATAAAATAAGGGAGGAGTTATAAAACATCATTAAACATAGCTCTCAATTTTATAAAGGTAAATTTCAAAGATAAACTCAAAACTTCAAGACATTCAAAGAGATTCAAAAGTTTAAGAGTTACTCATACATTTAAAATCATCTAAAGTAATTTCTAACAAATAGGTTTGTAAAACATAATATAAATTTTCTCGCTTTTTGTGAATAATAAGATAATCATCTCATGGGAACAATAAGATAATTTTAAAAACATTATCATAAATAAAAATAACTTAATTTTATGAAATTAAATAATTTATATATTTTCATGATTTAGCATTTCATGTTCTCTTATAAGAAAATCAAATTATTCTTCATTTAAGGGTTTTGTAAAAATATCTGCTAATTAATGTTTAGTGTCAATAGATTTCAAAGAGATATATTGATAATTTACTTGATCCCTTATAAAATGATGTATAATATCAATATGTTTGGTTCTTGAATGTTAAATAGGATTTTTGGTTAAACATATAGCACTTGTATTATCACACTTTATAGGAATATTTTTTAATTTTATTTCATAATCTTCTAGTGTGTTTTTCATCCAAATCACTTGGGTACAACATTCACTAGCTGCAATGTATTCTGCTTCTGCAGTAGATAAAATTACTGAAATTTATTTCTTGGAAGTCCAAGAAACAAGTGTATGTTATGGTTTAACTGATTTTGGATACAATAATCCTAGTTTTGATATTCCTTTTAAGTATCTAAAAATTTATTTAATTACTTTTAAATGAGGTAGTTTTGGGTTAGATTGATACTTTGTATACAATCCAACACTAAACATGATATCCGGTCTAGTAGTAGTTAAGTATAATAAACTTTCTATCATACCTCTGTAAGTTTTTTTTTATCAGAGTTTTCTCTTTCATTATCTAAGTCCAACTTTGTAGATGTGCTCATGGGAGTGTTTAATGCTTTAGCATTTTCCATCCCAAATCATTTTATCAAGTTCAAAGTGTACTTAATTTGATTAATAAAAATACCATCATCAAGTTATTTTATTTATAATCCTAAAAAGAATATTAACTCACCCATTAGGCTCATTTCAAATTCTTAGCTCATTTCTTTAGCAAAAGACTCACATAAAGATTCATTTGTAAATCCAAGAATGATATAATCAACATAAATTTGAACAATAAGAAGATTATTTTCAAAATACTTAAAAAATAATGTTGTATCAACCTTACCTTTTGAAAATTTATTTGAAATAAGAAAAGAACTTAGTCTTTCATACCAAGCTCGAGGGGCTTATTTTAATCCATAAAGAGCTTTTGTAAGTTTGAAAATATGATTAAAAAGAAGATTATTTTTAAAATCGGGGGGTTGTTCAACATACACTTCTTCGGAAATAAAACCATTTAGAAAAGTACTTTTAACATCCATTTGAAATAACTTAAAATTTTTAAAAGAATCAAAGACAAAGAGCATCCTTATGACTTCAAGTCTAGCAACGGGAGCGAATGTTTTATCATAATTGATTCCTTCTTCTTGGTTGAAACATTTGGCCACTAATTTAGTACCAATCACTAAATGATCATTAGGTCTAGGAATAAGCTTCCATACCTCATTTTTCTCAAATTGATTGCATTAACCCAATAATCATCTCTTAAGGCCTCATCAATGCACTTTGGCTCGATTTGACTAAAAAATACGGCATTCGCATAAAAATTTTGAAAAGAAGATCGAGTTTTAACTCCTTTTGATGTTTCTCCTATTACAGGCTCCTTAGGATGATCATTCACATACTTTCAATCCTTAGGTAAGAAATTGGAAGAAGATTCATCCAAGTTACTTTTAGGAGTATTATCATTTAAATATAAGTTACCAAGATCAAATTTATCATCAAAATCAATCTTTTTAAATTTAATAAAATCATTAAAAATAATATGAATAGATTCTTTTATTACTAATGTTCTTTTATTAAAAACACGATAAGCTTTTGAAATAGAAGAATAACCTAGAAAAATGCCTTCATCAGATTTTGCATCAAATTTACCTAAAGCCTCCTTTTCATTTAAAATAAAACATTTGTAACAAAATATTTTAAAATAAAAAATATTAGGTTTTTTACCATTCCATAATTTATAAGGAATTTTTGTGAGTAATGATCTTACAAGAACCCTATTTAAAATATAGCATGTCATATTAATGGCTTCGGTCCAAAAATATTTATATAGACTATGTTCATTCAATATTGTTCTAGCAATTTCTTGTAAGCTCCTATTTTTTCTTTCTATTACCTCATTTTGTTGTGGATTTCGTGGAGTAGAGAAATTATGGATATACCCATTTGAATCATAAAAAAATTTGAAAATTATTATTTTAAAATTCTCCACCATGATCCTTCGTAATGACAAAATCATACATCCTTTTCATTTTAAATAATTTTATAAAATTTTATAAAATATTTAAATAATCATTTTTCTGTATCATAAAATAGGTCTAAGTATATCTACTAAAGTCATCCACTATAACAAATGCATATTTACTACCACCTAAACTTATAATGTCAATTGGTCTAAATAAATATTGATCAATTGAAGTGGTCTACAGGTGCTTATTTGATTTTTCAACTTAAAGCTACTCTTTATTTATTTTTCTAATTGACAAGTGTCACATACTTTGTCTTTGATACACTTAAGATGAGGTAAGCCTCTTACTAGTTCCTTGGTAGAAATTTGGTTTAGAAGTTTCATGCTAGCATGACCTAGTCTTTTATGTCAAATCCAAGCATCATCATTCAAAACCGAAAAATAAGTTTTATCACAAATTTTTTTAATATCTATGGTGTATACATTGTTGTTTCTTAAGGCAATTAAGGATTTATTTTTTGTGTGACAATTCAATTATACAAGGATTAGGTTAAAATTTAATCACATATCATTTATCATATAATTGGCTAATACTAAGCAAATTATGTTTCAAGCCATCAACCAACAATATATCTTTGGTTAAGAGGTTTGATATGTTACCTATTGTTCCGTTTCCAATTATTTTACCCTTGTTGTTATCTTCGAAAGTAACAACTCCTTCATTTAAGCTAACGAGCTTAGAAAAATAAGATGGATCTCCGGTCATATGCCTTGAGCATCTACTATCAAGATACCATTTGGTGCTCCTAGCTTTAGTTTGGAGACAAACCTACAAGAAAGATATTTTTGGTTTAGGTACCCATTTTACATTGGGTCCTTCATAAAGAACTTTATCTTTCTTTTCTAGATGTTTATTGTTGTATAGAATTCCCTTGGGAACCCATATAAGTTGATGTGGACTATATTTTCTAAATAGTCATTTGTTTGCCTTATATCCCAATTTTTCATAAAAGTTACACTTGATTCTTGGTGGCACATTTAGTGTAGGTCCTTTTACAAAGATGGTTGACTTTTGTTGAACATTGTCAATAAAGCCTATGTCATTTCTACTATTAATATGATCCTTATTGGCAAGGATCATATTTAGGGATTTGTTCCTAATTTCAAATTTTTCTAGTGTTGTTTTAAGCATGATGTTTTCTTCTTTAACACTATCTAGTATCTCACATTTAGAACATGTATTATGTGATACTTGTGAATCATACATTTCGTCAAGTCTACTAACTAACAATTCATGATCATTTTTAAGCAACTTAAAAGATTTGCTAAGTTTTCTAAACTCATCAAACAAATCACGAAACATACTTAATAATTCCGAAAAAGAAACACTTAAAGACATTAACCTCATCTTCGATCGCCATTAGAGTATAGTTAGCAACCTTATCTTTGGAGTGGTCTTCTTCATCCGAAGAGCTTGAGTCATCCAAAGTGGCTGAAAGTGCTTTCTTCTTATGTGTCGGCTTCTTCAGATGAGGACATTAATTTTTGAAATGTTCTAGTTTTTTGCATTCATAGTATATGACATTGTCCTTCTTCGGTTTCTTTTTATTTTTATAGTTTTTGTTTATTTTTATATTTTTTTAAATTTTATTGATAATAATGAAATATCATGGTTCTCATCACTTGAGGTTTCACTTGAGGAGGCATTTGTTGTCTGAAGTGCTATATCCTTCCTGTTCTTTGGAATGGGTTCATCAAGTTCATCATGAGCTTTATAATTTAGTTCATATATCATAAGAGAGTCGATCAGTTCTTCAAGATGCAAGTTATTTAAGTCATTGGCCTCTTGAATAGCGGTTACTTTAGGATCCCAATTTTTAGGTAAAGATCTCAAAATTTTACTAACTAATTCAAAACTTGAAAAATATTTTCCAAGTGCTTTTAGGCCATTGATAATATCCGTGAAACGGGTGTACATGTCTCCAATAGACTCACTTGGTTTCATTCAAAACAACTCATAGTTATGAACTAAAATATTTATCTTAGATTCTTTTACTCTATTAGTCCCCTCGTGTGTGCCAAATATTAAAAGCCAATTCGCAAACGAAAACACGATTAAACTCATTATTATTAAGAGCATAGAACCAAACATTCATAGCCTTTGCATTCAAAGAAAAAATTCTTCCTTTCCAAATCATTTAGCTCATTCATTGGTTTCGAAGAGTTTTTAAATTCATTCTCAATAATATTCCATAAATCAAGGTCCAAAGAGATAAGAAAGATCGCATCCTTATCTTCCAATATGTGTAATCCGTCCCATTGAACATTGGAGGACGTGAGATAGAATGTCCCTCATTCATGTCAAAATAAGTTATTTCCTTAAGTGGGTGTTAATCTAATAAGTAACTACCTCACTTTGATACTAATTATTAGGATTAATTGGCACTTGGGGGGGGGGGCGGTGAACTAGTGCAAGTGTAAATTCTTGTTTTATGCAAGAAACTTTTTGTTTAAAGCAAAATCATATATCAGAAGCGTCACTTGATAATTTGTAGACAACAATGAAATCATGATTAAAATCATAAGAAAGAAGATCATATTTCTCAATGAACTAATTTGAAACACTATCAAGAAGTAAACAAAACAAGCAAATGGAACACTTACAATTTATAGTTGTTCGACACCAACCGGCCTACGTCCACTCTCGAGTCCTCCTTCTTGAGGCACACCGGCATCCACTATCGATCTTCTTTAGGTGAAGACCAAACCCTTATACTTTGAGCTTACAAGGGAGACTTCAAGAATTTTCTAACTCTAAACTCTCTCCCTTACCCCTTTTCTTTTCTTACAATTCACACACAATCTTTTTTCACATAATATAATCTAAAAAATTGTTGTATGGAATGCAAGAATACTTACGATATTTATAGGCCCCAAGTGGCTTCAGATTTTTGGAGCCAAAAATTAAACTCACCCGAAAAAATCGGGTACGAGCGATTTACCTATTGTCAGCTGCCCGAAAACCAGGTACGGGTGGTTCAGCCGTCGACTTGGGCGGTTTACCCATCGTCAGTTGCCTATAAACCAAGTATGGGCGGTTTACCCGCTAGACCTGGGCAGTTCAATCGCTAACAACCGCTAGCAGCTGCCCTGATTTTAGGGTACAAGCGATCTAATCGTCGCTCATTGGCGATTTATCCGCCAGAATCTCCAAAAAAGTGGTTCCCTCCGTTTTTGGAATTCTGGCTTGAACCTGATGTTGACCAACTCTTTGGTCAACCAATTGAGCTCAACTTGAGCTCAATCAAACCCTTTTAGTGGACCCGGTTGCCTCATTGAGTTGATTTTAATTCCTTTCAAATCTAACTCAATTAGGACTCAAACTCTAACTACGACTCAATGATTACAACTCTTAATGATCAACAAGCTTAAACAAGACCTAACTCTCGCTTAATCCAATAGCCTCCGACATTCTTGTGATGAGTCCTATGGTCTTCTTCCGGCGATCTCCTAGCCTGTTCCCAGCGAGCTTTCTGATCCTTTCGGTAAATCTCCTAGCGAACTTCGTCCGAACCCGACCCGATGCCCAAGCTTGATCTTGGCCCATCATCTAGATGTAACTCTATTACTCCTCTCATAGTTAGACCTACAATTCTTCCTCTAACACACATGTTAGATTTAAACACTCATCAATTGATCTTATCATCAAAACCCGAGGTTCAACATAATCCACTATATCAGAAGGAGTTTTGATGGGAGCGACTCACGACCAGCTCGATATTGGGCCTAGAGGGTCACACACAAATGATGGATGCTTCAGTGAATAGAGGATTGGATGGAGATCTAATTAGTCTATATTCTCATTAGATGAGAACTACACTGATGAGCTCCTTGCATAAGGCCCAATTAGAGGTCAAAGGAGATTATTGGATAGAGATCCAATAATGCAAGGTTAGTGGGTAATTGGATGGAGATCCAATGCACACTAATATAGGATCCCTAGGGTTTTTGGTGGCTCTGTATAAATAGGAGGGGAGGCTCATAATTGAGAGGCTACATCTTTGGTCACGCCTTCCTATTCTCCTCCCTTCCTCTCTCTGCGCAGGAGTTACGAGACTTGAGATTGCGATTGAAGGAGTATCGTTGTAGCAATCCATCGTGTGGATATCGCTAGAAAGGAGGACACTTGACTTCCTTCATTTTCTCCATCCGGATATGGAAAAACATGTATATACGATCTCCCTAGGTAAACAATCTCTCACACGATGCAGTTTTTTCAGTTTTGTGACTTTCTCACGATCCAATCTTTTGCACGATGATTTGATCTGCATGGGAAACATATTTTTGTTTTGATCTTACACTGCGCATGTGATGCTCCCACTTGGTTTCCCAACAGTGGTATCAGAGCCAAGGTTGTTCGTACAAAAGATTGGTTTTAAATTACATGTGATGAGATTGAATCACATAGAACTGTTCTATGTGCTTTTGTTACATTTTCGCAGTGAAGGTAGCAAGGAGGGGGGCAGCCACCTGCAGGCAGGTCACTTGTAAAGGGGGCTGCTCTTGGCCAGGGCCCCTGCAAGGGTGGCCGGCTGCGGCCAAACTTCCTGCAGGGATGGCGGACTATGGCTAGGCTTCCTGCAAGGGTGGCCACCCATGGCCAAGCCTCCTGTAGTGGCGGCTAGGACTGTCGCTAACAAGGGCGGTCGCCTACAGCAGTGGTCGCTTAGGGGCACGTACCTACGGGCGCCTACAGGCACAGTACCCGTGAGCGGGCTTGTAGACCAGGTGGCCGCACGAGGCCATGTCGCCTACCCGCAAGGGCGGTCACCCAAGGGTAGTGGCGGCCGCCCGCGGGCAGCGGCTGCTGCCTATGCACGGGCGGCGACAGCGACCGCTGGAAGGGGGTAGGATGATTAGGGCTTTCTTTTCTATAGCAAAAGTATGATTCTGCCCTTCGAAATTTGAGAAATTTTATGGTATGTCCTGTGCCCAGAATTTTGAAAACACCCTTAACAATTCTGAAAATTTCGAGATCGGTCCTCTTATCTAAAATTTTGAAAATGCCCTTTCCAATTCTAGAAATTCCTAGCATATCCTGATTTCTAATAATTAATTAAATAGTTTAATTAATTATTATATATCTAGTAATCTTATATATGATGTGATGTATGATGTGGATGGATGATCAGGAACTATGTGTTGTGATATGTGTAATTATGATTATTATTATTATTATTAGGACCTGCGAGCCTCTATTTTTCTTATTTATTGTCAGGCAAGCATGTCTGTGATTATTTTATAATTACATAGAGAGGCACGACGGGAACATAGAGGTGACAACGGGACTCATAATGTCGTGGTAGTAGATCACGACGCATGGTGATGTGACGAGGATCCAACAGAACCGATGATGATGAGATCAATGATCACATGGCATGGAGATGCACCGATGCACATATAGAGCCTATTATGAGTGATTAGGCCCAATGGCTCGGGTTTAATCATATTAGGTGACAGCTCATGATCATCCGGTGTGGCTTGCATATATGATATATATATATATTTACAAGCGATGTAGATATATATTAAATATGTATGTGTGTGACATGATATATTACAAGACTGATATAAAACAAAACCTCTCCTATGATAATATTAAGTCGGTGAGTGTGAGGTAATAAGATTGACCCACATGGCCTTCCATCGTTATAGGAAGAAATTGAATCACGACATAGGTTGAGTTGGTCGAGTCCCTTGAGGCTCACCTATCTATGTGATTGAGTTCTTACCTACAACATACAGATGTCACTGGTGACCTGAGGATATGGTATGACTTGGTCAAGCAGTCGAGAGCATATCAGTCGAATCAGACTCATCTTGTAATAATGGTGATGACTTAACTGAACTTCATGGTTGGTCGAGCAATCAAGACCATGATGATTTGGAGGTCAAACATGATAGGAATCACAAGGAGTTTTGATTTACAAGAGTTGTCTACCTTTCGGGATTAGTGTAATTGGTCGAATCACTCGAGGTTGCACTAAGACACTGGTTGGATCCTGATCCCCACTAGGAGTCTGTCAAAGACTTCCGCTTCACATGCCGAGGGTGTCACGTGATTTGCTAGGAAAATAGTAGGAGTACATTAAGATAGAAGTTTATATCTTAATTAGTTTTTCTATAAAATCTACATGTGTTATTAATTTATGCCACATCTTGTCTGTTGCTTGTAAACCCCCTACATGACCTTTGATGCAAATCGCCTCACTGATCCAAACTACATAGATTGGCTCCATAATTTGAGAATTATTCTCACGGTAGAGGAAATCATATATGTCCTTAACACGATTGTGCTTGCACCGGAGGAAAAGATAAGCGAGGATGAGATCGCTCGCTTTGTGAAGTACATAGATAGTCCTAGAGGATAACTTGTGTGTTGTTCTTGTACTTCAGTCCATACTAGATTTTTTTTCATAGTTCATTATTAACTTTAATATGAATAAGTTTGAGGTGACTCTACCTGAGCTCCTCAGTATATTGAGGGAAGTTGAGAGCACTATCAAAAAAGAGAAGTCAATTCTCTATAATGATGAGATTAATAAGAAAAAGAAGGCTATTAAGACCCTTAAGAAGGGCAAGGGTAAAGAAATATCTGGCAAATGACAAAGGACAGTGTTTCCACTATGGCCAAGACGATCACTAGAAGAGGAACTGTAAGGACTACCTCACAGATAAGGCAAAACAGAATCTTGGAGAAGCTTCTGGTATATTTATGATCAGTCTCCATTTGTCATATTTTTATGATAACATATGGGTATTGGATACCGGGAGTGTTTATCATATCTGCAATTGGTTACAAGTTCTGACAAGACCTAGGAGATTGGCCAAAGGTGAGATGGACCTCAAGATGGGCAATGGAGCAAGAGTTGCTACAGTTGCCGTTAGGGAGGTCACCCTATATCTACCTGGTGTCATTGTATTGGATGTATGCTATTTTATTCCCTCTATTATCAAAAATATTATTTTCATCTCCACACATCATGAATATAAATACGTCTAACAGGAAAAGAGATAAGGTGAACATTACATACCTATGACATTGTAAGCTAGGTCATATACATGAGGGAATAATTCAAAAGTTGCTAAAAGATGGATACTTAGATCTATTTGACTATGAGTCACATGGAACTTGTGATCTTGCCTTCGTGCGAAAATGACTAACTCCTCTTTTAGTGGAATTGGAGGGAGAGTCACTGAGTTATTGGAACTCATACAAAGTGATGTATGTGGTCCCATGTTGACTTAGGCTATAGGCGGTTACTCATACTTTATTATATTCACTGATGATTTCTCTAGATATAGACACACGTACTTAATGAAGTATAAGTTCGAGGCCTTTGAAAAATTCAGGGAATATAAGAATGAAGTAAAGAACAAGATTGGAATGAGTATTATGACTCTTCAATCAAATCGAGGAGAAGAGTACTTGAGTACAGAGTTCACTTATTTCCTTAGGGACAATGAGATTCTATCAATTATACACCTCAGCTCAATGGTGTATCAGAAAGGAGGAATCACATGTTGTTAGACAAGGTGTGGCTTATGATGAGTTTCGCTGACCTACCCATCTCATTCTTGAGATACGCCATAGAGACTGTAGCTTACCTTCTAAACATTAAAGTCGATAGTATCTACACCATATGAGATATGAAAAGAAAAAAAGTTTGATCTTAAGATAGTTAAGATTTAGGGCTGTCCTATATATGTTAAAAGACATAATCCCAATAAGTTGGAATCAAAGACAAAATGATGCAAGTTTATGTGATACCTCAAGAAAACTTGTACGTACTATTTATATCATCCCGAGGACCATAAGGACTTTATTGCTAAGAGGGTTATGTTTCTTGAGAAGGAACACATTTTTAATAGAAATAATGGGAGTAAAATAGAGTTGAGCGAAGTTGGAATACCTAGCTCAAGCACCATTCCAGAGTCAAGGAGTTGACTATGACAAAATGGATCTTTAAGAAGAAGATCAGAGTGGATAGAAATGTGAAGACCTATAAGGCAAAGCTAGTAGTTAAAGAATATCTCAAAGGCAAGGAGTTAACTGTAACGAAACATTTTCACCTGTAGCCATGCTTAAATCTATCAGAATTCTTTTGATCATTGTAGCACACTATGACTATGAGATCTGATAGATGGATGTGAAAATGATATTCTTTAATGACAACCTCGAGGAGATGTATATGATATAGCCAGAGAGATTCAAATATAGAGAGAGTCTAGATAAAGTATGCATGATACTCAAGTCCATTTATGGATTGAAGCAAGCTTCTCGAAGTTGGAATATAAGATTTTATGAGGCGATCAGATCTTATGACTTCGTTAAGAATGAAGATGAGTCTTGTATGTATAGGAAGGTAAGTGGGAGCGCTATCACCTTCTTGATATTGTATATGGATGACATCCTAATCATTGGGAATGATGTAGGAATGATCTCCACATTAAAGGCTTGGCTATCCAAAAACTTCTTCATGAAAGACTTGGGGAAAGCATCCTATATTTTGGGATCCAGATCTATAGAGATAGATCCAAGATGATGCTTAGCTTGTCCTAATCTAGGTACATAGACTCCATTTTCAAAAGGTTTGGCATGGAGAATTCCAAGAGAGATCTCATACTGATAAAACATAAAATATCACTTTCTTGGAGTATGTCCCCAAAGACTCATAAAGAAAGGGTGGACATGGATATGAAACCTTATGTCATAGCGATAGGGTCTAATGCTATGTTATGTACTAGGCCTGATATAGCACATGCTTTAAGTGTCACGATTCAGGTTTGAAACACTAGAAGGTAGTAAAGTGTATCCTTAAGTACTTGAGAAGGACTAAGGATCTTTTACTGGTATATGGAGATGGTAGCCTCCAGGTTGAGGGCTACATGAATTCTAGTTTTCAGTCTAACATTGATGATAACAAAGTCAAACTAAGGATATATTTTCATCATGAATGAAGAAGCAGTAAGCTGGAAGAGTTCCAAGCAAGATAGTACTACTGACTCGACCATAGAGGCAGAGTACATTCCTACAACAGAAGCAACAAAAGAAGGGGTATGGATGAAGAAGTTCATCAGGAATTTAGGAGTCGTACCAAGCAACGTGGAGCTGATTCTCGTATACTGCGATAGTGATAGGGTGATAACTCTAGCAAGAGAACACAAGTCTCATCAAAATTATTCTGAGGAGGTTCCATCTGATTAGAGAGATCATAGCCCGTAAAGATATAGCAATGGAAAGAGTTCTATCCAAAGATAATATTGTAAATCTACTAACAAATCCGTTAGCTCAGATTGTACTTGAGCATCACAGGGGTCTGATGGGGATCAGACACATAGGTGATTGACTTTAGGTCAAGTGGGAGATTACTGGTTACAAGTGCCTTGCAAGCCAATCACGTAAGTGATGGCACGTGTGACACGCTGCACGAGCTTTTTACTTATGATTATTATCAGCACATTCTCAAATTATATTATCTGTTGCATATATATATATATATATATATATATATTGTGATGTCCTTGGTTCTGTGCAATGAGAATTAGATCGTGATGAGATCACAATAATTAGATCAATTTACCTTTAAACACAAATCCTAAATAATCCCGATCATAGGTTACTCGAGAGGGACATCGAGATAACCAAACAAACTAGTGTACTGTATACTCGTCCATATAATGGAGGCGGTTGGTCTCATAGCAACTTGTATGGAGACATTAAGGATATAATACAGGTGCTCATTGGAGAATAAGTTCACTGATTGATCCGCTTATAAAATGTTATATGGTTAATGATGCCTAATGTCAGACAATGATTCCATAGTCCCAATTGTGCATCTGGTCCTTAGACTTAAGATACTAAGGATATCTTATTTGAGTACTCCTTTCTTTGATGCCGGACTTACAAGTTTGGAAAGTTTAAGATCTGGCACAACCGGTTATCGGGATTGGTCGCCAACCTTATGAAGGTAATTGAGTGTCAATAAATGATCATCCACTCTCGGTATCTTGAGAGAAATATCTCATGTGTGCTTACTCAGATAAATCTCTAGCTAGGGTCATTTGGATTGAGATAGAAGGAGTTCTCTGGGAGAATCTTATTAGAGCGAGACTCAAACGAATTTCGTATGTGGCCTCATAGTACCATATCCAATATACAATCTCTGAGATATTAGTTGGATGAGGGACTATAGATATACAATAACTGTAGACATACAAGTCTGATGGATTTGATCCCCCTATACCATTTAGCGACTATAGCATAGTGGTATAATACATCCATAGTCAATTAGTCAAGTGAATTATTATGGAGATAATAATTTACTATATCAGAAGGAGTTCTGACGAGAGTGACTCACGACCAGCTCGGTATCGGGCCTAAAGGGTCACACACATATGGTGGATGCTTTAGAGAATAAAGGATTATATGAAAATTTAATTAGCCCCTATTCTCATTAGATGAGAACCTATACTAATTGGCTCCTTGCATGAGGCCCAATTAGAGGCCAAAGGAGATTATTGAATAGACATCCAATTGGATGGGGATCTAATACCTATTAAGGCAGGACCTCTAGGGTTTTTGGTGGTGCTCTATAAATAGGAGGGGAGGCTCATAATTGAGAGGTTGCATCTTTGGCCACCCTCTCCTATTCTCCTCCCTCTCTCCCTTTGCGCAAGAGATGCGATATCTGATATCGTGATTGGAGGAGTATCGCTACAGCGATCCATCGTGTGGATACCGTTGGAGAGGAGGACACTTAACCTCTTTCATCCTCTCCATCTGAATCTGAAAAAATAGGGATATACGATCTCCCTAGGTAAACAATCTCTCACATGATGCAGTTTTTTTTTGTTTTATGGCTTTCTCGCAACCCAATCTTTTGCACGATGATCTGATCTACGTGGGAGCCTTATTTTTGTTTTGATCTTCTTTTACGCATGTGATGCTCCCGCTTAGTTTTCCAACAAAATAAAAATAATATTTTTGATAATAGAGGGAATGTAATAGCATGCATCTAATGTAATGGTAGCTCCACCAGGTAGATGTAGGGTGACCTCACCAACAACAATTATAGTAACTCTTGCTCTATTACCCATCTTGAAGTTCATCTCGCCTCTCGCTAGTTTCCTAGGCCTTGCCAGAACCTATAAAAAAATACATATATGATAAGCACTCCTCATATCTAATACTCATATTATTAAAAAAAATTGATAAATAGAGACTGATCATGAATATATCTGAAGCTTCTCTAAGCATCTGTTTTACCTTCTCTACAAGGTACTTTTTTCAATCCTCTTCCAATGTCTATCTTTGTTATAGTGGAAGCACTGGCCTTTGTCCTTTAATAGGTCTTTCTTGGCAACTTTTATCTTACTTGATTTGCCCTTGCCCTTCTTAAGGGTATTATCAGCTTTAGTTTTCCTCTTAGTCTTATATATATAGAGAACTGGTTTCTCTTTCTTGATGGTGCTCTCAACTTTCCTCAATATATTGAGGAGCTCAGGGAGAGACACATCAAAATTATAAATGAATCTGGTAAGGACTGAAGTATAAGATCAACACACAAGTTATCCTCTAGGACTATTCCTAGACCTGTGAGTTTCTCAATCCACTCTATCCTCAAGACATGGTTTTGAACTGATATCCCCTCTGTCATCCTGACTCGGAAGAGACTCTTGGATATCTCATATCTTGAAGTTCTTTCCTGTATAGTTGGCAAAGATGAAGAAGGATGAAATTGGCATCCATGCTCTCATGTTGCCTCTATAGCTCAAGAGTCACAGAGGTCAACATATAGCACTTAGCGAGTGATCTCATTCTTTCTTGCCCCTTCCTCTAGCATGAAAAAAATTATGTCAATGACATACACGATTTTCTCTGCTGTGAGAATAATTATTAAATTACGAATCAATCCGTATAGTTTGGACTAATGAGGGGGTGGATATCAAGTATGCCACGTAGGGGGGTTTGCAAGTGACATGTTTCTAACAAACAAGATGTAGCATAAATGAATAATATGTAGATTTTATATAAAAATAAATTAAGATACATACTTCTATCTTAATTAACTCTCACTATTTTTTTGGAGAATCACACGACACCCTCGGCACGTGAAGTGGAAGTCTCCGATAGACTTTTAGTGGGGATCGAGATCCAATCAGTATCTTAGTGTAACCTCGAGGGACTCGACTAATCACACTAAGCTAAAAAAGGTAGGCAACTCTTATTAATCACAACTCCTTATGATTCTCGTCCTGTTCAACCTATGAACCATCATGATCTCGACCACTCGATCAATCATGATATTCAGTTAAGTTGTCACCATCATTACAAGATGAGTCTGATTCGATGATATGCCCTTAAGGGACTTGACCAAGCATACCACATCATTAGGTCACCGATGACATCTCCATGGCATAAGCAAGATCTTGAATCGAAGATAGATGAGCCTTGAGGGACTTGACTAACTCAACCTATGTTGAGATTCAATTTTTTCCCATAATGATGAAAGGCCACATGAGTCAATCTTATTATCTCACACTGACCAACTTAATAGGAGGGGGTTTGTTTTGATCTACTAATATGTCGTGTCACATATATACATATTTAATATATATATAACATATGCATACCACATCAAATGATCATGAACCATCACATAATATGATTAGGCATGAGCTAGTGGGTCCAATCACTCACAATAGGATCTATATGTGTATCAACACATCTCTGTGCTCTATGATCATCCATCTCATTATCATCGGATCCGTCGACTCCTCGGCACATCAACATGTGTCGTGATCGCCCATCTCAGCATCGTGGGTCCAACTGACACCTCCACGCTCTCGTTGCGCATCTTCATGTAATTACATCAAAATCATAAATACGTAGGCCTGACAATAAATGAGAAAAATGGAGGCTCACAGGCCCCAATAATAATAATAATAATCATATATACATATATCACATCACATGGTCCATGATCATCTCTCTACATCATACATCACATGTATACATTATCATATAGGACTACTAGATAAATAATAATTAATTAAACTATTTAATTAATTATTTTTTTTGAATTCGAGACATAATGAAATTTCTCGATTTGTTAAGGGTATTTTGAGAATTTTGAACAAAAGGATAAAACTAGAAATTTCTCAAATTTCGAAGGGCAGAATCATCTTTTTACCAAAAAGAGACCCTAATCCTTATGTCACCTACAAGTGGGCGACCATCGTCGCCCTTGCATAAGAGGCACTACTGCGCATCATCGACGGTCGCCCCTTCCCTTGGGCGGCCGCCCTTGCAGGGGCCCTAGCTATAGGAGGCTGTCCCTACCGGCAGCCTGACCACAAGCGACCGCTCCTGTATAGGCCTTGGCTGTAGACGGCTTGCCCACAGGTGGCCACCCCCACCCACAGGCAATTTGCCCACGGGCACTGCCTTCACGGCCAAGCCCACATGCCACCTCTCTGCAGGCATCTTCAGGTGCAACAAGAACACGTAGAATATGTCTATGCGATTCAATCTCATCACACGTAGTTTAAAAGCCAATCATTGCATGAGCAACCTAGCTCTAATAATTGTTGGGAAACCATGAGAGCATCATATATGCAATGAAAAAATAAAATAAAACTGTTTTCCCACATTTATCACATCATCGTGCAACGATTGGTAAGCGAAAAATCATAAAAAAAAAAATCTATGACTCGTGTGAGATTTATTACTTAAGAAAATAGTATATCCCTAAAGCTTTCAGATCTTATGAAAAAGGATTAAGAAGGTTAGATGCCCTCCTCTCTAGCGGTATCCACACGGTGGATCGATGCAGTGATGCTCCTGTAATCATAGCCAAAAGCCCGTAACTCTTGCGCACCTTCTTGCAGCAATTATGGAAGAAGATATCCTATCTTCTTCGCTGTCCTCTCGCAGTTGGGAGAGGATGGTCGACTGAGAAGAGATGCGAGGGAGGAAAATAGGAGGGGGCAGCCAAAGATGCAACCTATCACCTTGTTGGCAACCCCTATCTCTTATTTATAGAGAGCCACCAAAAACTTTAACGGATCCTACCTTAGTGGTATTTGATCTCTATCCAATTATCTTTACTTTTTGGATTATTGGATCTCTATCTAATAATCTTAATTGGCCTCTAATTGGGCCTCATACAAGGAATCCATTAATGTTGGATTTTTTTCTTACTTCTTGGATCTCTATCTAATAATCTTACTTCTTCGATTTTATTTTTATTTTATACTTAATCTTTGATTCTTGATATACTTGACACCCCCTACTTCATCTTCTTTTATTTCATTTATAAAGGGGAGAAAAAAAAATAATGTGGCATTTGTGATAAATAAAATCCTCTATATATTCTTCTTCTTATTTTACAAAGGGAGAGAAATGGACTAAATTTCACTATTTATGTGCTAAATGTTGTTATACATGTATACAAATATTTAAATATGAGTTGAACATTTCTCCTTTTTATTAATGATAAAGGGGGGAGAAATGACATGATTGATGACATAAGTCAAATGTTTTAAATGATGTTTATCATATGAAATATATTTTTGGTTAAATTTTTATCATGTGATAACAAGAAGAAGAATGTTGTTTTGAAATTTTTATCATATATGATATCATGGTAATGAATGGTTAAATTGTTAAAATTTCAATGATTAGACAAAATGGTCAAAATGTTATACATGAATTCGAAAGTGATGATTTCTTTTGAATTCAAGTTTGCTCTATTTCTCTTATGGCATATAGATGAGGGAGTTAAGGTTAATTCAGTCATCAATTAGTTATCATCATCAAAAAAGGAGAGATTGTTGAATCTCATATTTTGATGATGAAATCAATTGATGAATTTATGATCGAACCTGTGTGTTAGAGATAAGTGATGCAGGATTAACTACGACTGTGAAAATATGATACAATTTGATGTTGGGCCGGAGTCAAGATCGGGCATCAGGCCAAGGTTCGGACGATGTAGTGGGAGCTCGTCAGGAGTACACTGGGAGTCCGCCAGAAGATGATCAAGAGCTCATCGGGAGTTTGCTGGAGGAATGTCGGGAAGTTCATTGGGAGTTCAAAAGATCGATTGATGTGTCGGACAACAAGAATAATTATAATTATTTGTCTTAGTGTGTAGTTAGCATCACGTTTTGAGTCCTAATTTGAGTTAGGTTAAGTGAAATCCAACTAACTCAATTGGAAGCTAACCAGGTCCACTTTGGGTTAGATTTGATTCATAATAGAGCTCATTTCATTGACATAGAAAGGGGTCAATATAAGGTATGACTATGGTACAAAACAATATGGAAAAGTATTATTCCCAACTGCCCATTGGTAGTACCGTTGCCGCCTAGTTTTCTAGGACACTTTCGGTGGTAGTACTGCTTGTACCCGGATTTTTCGACAAGGGTTGAATTTTGGCTCTAATTTTTTAAGTCAAATTGGAGTCTATAGATACCCCAAGTATTCTTACATGGGAAAGCAAGAAAGCGCATGAAAAGTGATCAAAATATTGGGTAAATTTATGAAAATTGATAACTTCCCTTATATACTCCAAGTGTAAATTGAGTTTAAGGTGAGAGTGAAAGATTGTAAAGGTTCCTCTCCTGAACCTGTGAAAAGGAGAGAAGTGTAAATGGGTGTTTAATCTTCGCCTATGAAAGAAGATCATTAGTGGACACCGATGGACCTCAACGAAGGAGGACTCGGAAAGTGGATGTAGGTCAAGTTTTTGATCGAATCATTATAAATTCTGCGAGTACTTCTCTTTTGTCTCTCTTTAAGTTTAATCTTAACTTTAGTTGGTATTATCTAATTTTGAGAAAAGCACGAATATATTCTTAATAAATTTCAATAAGACGGCTTCTGATTTTGATTTTACTTCAAGCTTGAAACCAAGTTTTTTAGCTTTTCTACTAATCCCCCCCCTCCCCCCCCTTAGTGCTAACTCGATCCTAATAATATTTATGTTAATGATAAAATAGGAGAAGTAGCAATCCATGCCTACCTTATACATTGAATTAGGAGACTTATGATGTTTTTATAACTTTTAATTAGTAATGACTCATGCCTAACTTTTATTTTTCTAGAATTTGAAGCTTGATTGAATATTTGGGCTTGAAATGATAATATTAAGATCGAATTTATCTTTGAAAAAAGTATCATTGAAAAAAGTTTTATCTTGAATTTAAATTCATTACATTTTTAAGATGATATAGATGGGGGAGTTTTGTTAATACCCGACTGACCTCTTATAATTTGAACTTATCTTCGATGTTAATATCCTTAATGTTATGATATCAAGGTAGAAAGGGAGAGTAGCATCATGATACCATGATATCCTTCTTTTTTCTTTTTAATAATGACAAAGGGGGAGAGAGAAATATGCTTCTATATTTTTTTCTTATTATTTTTGACAAAGGGGGAGAAATAATAAATTTTTGATGATGTGGCAACTATGTTATACTCTTATATATGTTATATTTGATGACATTAACTTATGATATTTATTTAGATGTCTAACTATTTTGGCATTCTAACTATAGATATAATGTGATTATTTAACTAAAATTATATATATTATTCTTACAATAATTATTATTAAAAATTACTATGATTTCTAATTAAGATCATTTCAACCTGAATTCAAAGAGTAGCATTGAAATATTATCATTTTTGAATTCGAGTTTATCAAAATATTCTAAATTGGCATATAAACAGATGAAGTTTAGTTAAAACTTCGTCATCAATTGATTATCATCATCAAAGAAGGAGAAATTTTTGAATCCTAAAAGTTTTTTTATGATAAAATCAATTGATGAGTTTATAGACTAATATGTTTTTGAGAGAAGTGAAGCAAGAAATACTTCGATCACAGACACAAACCATCACACAACAAATTGTAAGCAGGAGAATCAGACGTTGGCCCAGAAATATCATGTCAAGGATTAGACATTGGGTCGGAGGATTTGTCGACATGCCAAAGGATGGACTTTGTGTCATGAGTTCAAGCATCGGGCCAAAAGGATCGGGTATTGAGCCAAAAGATCGGATGTTGTAAGAAGTTAACATGCCAATAGATCGAACGATACGTCGAAGGAAAAGATGATGCGTCGGAGGTTTGGACAAAATGTCGAATGATCAGATGACATATTGAAATGCTAGGCAACATGCTGAAAGCTTCGTGGTTGTGCTAAATGTGTGATTGAGTAGTTAAGTCTTGAACGAGGTTGTTTGGGGTTAAATTGAGTTGGTATTGGGTCGCAACCATGCCAACTTAATTAGAAGCTCAGTGGGTCTGAACCAAAGCCGAATTGGGCCTGTTGGAAGGCTAATTCAATGACTTGAGGTTGGCTTGAGAGGTGGTATAGCCAGGCCCAAGTGGTGGTATTGCTTAAGAGTCGAAAAGCACATGTTTGTGCTTTTCTAAGAACGTCGCGGTGGTATTGCCTAGGACGGTGGTGGTACCGCTAGAGCCCAGATTTTCGATCTCTGTTTGATTGTAGTATTGCTCAATGCTGACGGTAGTACCGCTAGTACCTCAAAATCTTAGGGATTTAAATTTTTGGCTCTATTCTTGAAGCTTTTTGAGGTCTATAAATACTCCACTCATGCTTGCTTGAGTTTAGAAGTGTTTCTAAGTTGTGAGAGGGTTGAGGTCTCTTGTAAAAGAGAGGTATAAAAGTTCTCTCCTAAGCCTGTTAAAATGAGAAGAGTTGGTATAAAGGTTATCTCCTAAGGCTGGTAAAAAGAGAAGAGTTGTAACAATGGTAGATCTTCGCCCATTAAAAAGAAGATCAGTAGTGAAAGCTAATGACATAGAGGAAAGAGGAATTGATGATGGATGTAGGTCGGGATAATCGAACCATTATAAATTAGTTTGCATCATTCTTTTGCTTTGCTTTGTTATTACTTACTGATTTAACTACTCACTACCCTTACTCACACTTAATGTTAAACCATTATAAATCACTAACTAAACACCCCACTCCCTCGCCCCCACTCTCCCCGCCCCCCCCCCCCCCCCCCCCCCTCCTCTCTCTCTCTCTCTTTTAGTGTCATTACTATCCTAACAAATGAATGTACATTAAGCCTTACTTTTCACATTCATAATAGATTAACTATATTATTTACTGATGATATTATCTTAGTTGATGATAGCCTAAGTAAAATTAATTATAAGCATGAGCTATGAAAGTAAGCCTATAAACTAAATGTTTTAGATTAAGTATGCAGTATATAAAATATAATTTTAGTGATTCTAGAAATAGATAAAAGAATATAGTTAAATTGGATAAACAAAAAAGTTTATTTAAATAAAAAGCCTTAAATATTTTAGATCAAGTATTCAATAAGATGAAAGGATCAATGAAGATACTATTTATAGAGTAAAAATGAAATGATTAAATGGCAAGAGCGATTAGGAGCCTTATGTGATCATTAAATATCTTTAAGATTAAAAGAAAATTATTGTAATATAATTGTGAGACCAATAATATTTTATAGATCTAAGTGTTGGATAGTTAAAAAATATATATACAAAAAATTTATGTTATCAAAATAAGAATGTTAAGATGAACGTGTGAAGTTACTTACAAAGATAGAAATTAATTATCTTTATTCATGAATAACTAGGTATCAGTTAGATAAATAATAATATAAGAGAAAATTATTTAAGATGATATGAGCATATCCTAAGAAGACCTAGAGATGTAATAGTCATAATAAATAAAATAATTAATATCACTAATATGATGAGAGATAATAAAATTTAAAAAGTTAATAAAAATATAAATAAAAATTTATATATTTTGAACTTAACTACTCTTTTACATATCTCAATAGATAAAAGCTCCTTATAGTCGACCTCAAATTATTGGAACTTGAAGCTTTAATATTGTTGATATATATATATATATATATATATATATGAAAATGTGAAGTATATATTATACCTGTCACTACCTAAATCCGGAAACACATCAACTTTAAAAAGTAGGCGTTGTGTGGATAGTAACTCAAATATCATTTAAAGAAGAAGAAAAAAAAAAGCCACTTATTTGATTTGAGAGCATGCCACTGCGGAGCCATTGCAATCGGTCTACGGAGCATGCTCAGCTACTCTCCGTAGTTGTTGTCTCAGCCTTAGTTTCGATCTCAGATTTATCGTCTCCTTCGCCAGTGACATCCTCCTCCTGTTCGATTTTGGAAACACGAAACATGGCCAGATGCGTATCTCCTGCATCGATCACAGACGTCGAGCCTCCATGAAGTATCTATCACAAAGGAGTTTGCATGCACTTTGACTGATAAGTAATGCAATGAAACGGAAGCTTCTGCGTGTGATTACCAAATATTATGCAAGACCCCGGCGGCACAGTCGTCACTGTGCCAGGTCTGAGCTTCTTGTCATCGATGTAAGTCCCATTGGTGCTGTCCAAATCCGTGATGAGCAGCCTTCCTCCCTTCTTCTCCAGCCGTGCATGCAAACCGGAAACTGTTCGACGATTTGGCTCAAACGTGAGCAGTCTTGTAATCAAACAAAATGAACTGCGAACTTGATGTAGATTGAATCTTGATATGGACAGAATAATAGTAGTTATAGTATGGGATACCTGTAGCAACTGGAATTACCATATCAGCTTTGTCTGGAAGACGTCCTACGGTGACAGCATCCTGGGCGGTAGGATATGATCAGTTGTATTTGCTGAGATAATGAACATTTTTTGGCACAAGTAGCCGTCTAATAATCCAGTGAAAAAACATACCGAAGCTATTACGAATGCATCAGGAAGTGGGACTTTAAATCCAATGTGTCTTGAATCTCCATCACCTGCAAAGTTATTATTTTCAGAAAAGGATGAGTGTTGTCTACTGCCTAACACTCAGCAAAATGAGCTCTCATCTGACAAAAGTCAACATTGCTGCAGTGGAGAAGGTGACAGACCTACTGGTTTAAGAAGCCATCTCTCCGGCGAAGAAACTGAGGAGCTTTCATCGGTGGAGGACCTGGGAGCAGTAATACCTCTACCCTTTGGTGTCGCAGGCAGCAATTGCTTGATCTGGGAGCTCTTACAGCAGAGAGGGGGGATGGAATGTGTGGACGAGTTGAACGGTAGCTCACGAAAGGCAGAGAGAGATGGCAGGGAAGGGACACAGAGAGGCCATTTGGAGTTGGAGAATGCTACAGATCGTGAGCCTACTGCTGCTGCTGCCATTCTCTCCCTCAGGATGTGTCGTTTTATTGCAGATTGAAGGGCCAAAAAAGAGTCAGAGCTTCCTTCTCCTTCCGTGCAAAGCTGGAGAAGAATGGATAACTCTGAGACAGCTGCAATGATTCTCCACCAGTCGACGACAGATTTCCAATCTGTGTTGTTAAGACGGCGCAAGCGACGCAAAATGGCTTATGTGTCCTTCTTTAATGCTATAATTCCATTGCTGTCCAATGGGTGGTAGAAATTTCAGGATTTAGTAGGTTTTGATAGTCAATTTAATCGATCTACTACTAATATTAATTTGAATTTTAATATTTTGATTTAACGATTAGATTTGTCAACTTTAAGTGAACTAAGATGGTGTTCATTAAACGAGATGTTAAAATAATCAAGTGAACTATCAAAGAAAAAAAAAATACCATCCATGCTCATTGATTTTTATTTTTACTTACTTTTATACAAATATTGAGAAACAAGACCTTTCAAACAACTAAATACCATGAGACCTTTCAAACTATTAAACCGATTGATCCTACTTCATTGAATTTGAATTTACCCATACTTATATTAAAATAAATATAAAATTTTATTTGAAAGGTCTTAAACTTTAAAAAAAAAGAAATCGTGAGACGATATAACCCATATAGCTATAGATAAATAATGGCTATCATTAATAATTAACAAACACAGATTGACTATTCATATTTTCACCACCCTCATCTCTTGCAATTATACTATTTAGATGAGACTAATTATATATATAGTATGTCCCGTCGACACTACTGACAAAAATATCGTAGGATTTATCACCGAGCACATGTTGACTCAGTATTACTTTGATTACCACTAATATTTCTATCAACAAAATCTATGACGTAAAAAGAAATAAGATTAAATGTTTCACTTTACTAAGCATAAAAATCTCAATATAGCTAATTACAAAAGATAATATGTAACCCCAACCCCATTTGACATTTCACTTTCATTAGTAAATTTGGAATAATGTATAAAATTTAACCACATAAATCCAAACAGAGCCAAGCATTTATCTGGTTCATTGGATTTATCTTCCATATGCTGGTTGGACTTCAGATCGCATTCAAACAGAGCCAAGCATTTGCACAAACTTGATATGTATTTGAAGCCAACTGCATCATGTCTAAATAAATCTATTGCAGGAGAAGGGGGCATTTGTCTCATTTCTCCTGTAAAATTGGTTGACTCATTTTTCCTACCAAACCAAGAGTAAAAACTTTCACCATGTATATATATATATATATATGTTATTTCCTAAGTTTCAAGTAATGAGACTGAGACCAGCAACCTTTGAAACATTCCTTTCGTCCATCAGCCTCCTCACTCCCTCAGCGTCATCAAACCTACCAGCCTCAGTAAGCATATTAGACAAGACAACATAGTCTCCACTATAACCCTTTTCCAAGTCCATGATCCTCCTCATCACCCTCTCACCAATCTCCACCTCACCATGCTTGCTGCAGCCACCCAGGAGGGTCCTCCACACAACAACATTCACCTCCACTGGCATCCCAGCTATCATATCCTCTGCCTCTTTCAACCTGCCTGCCCTTCCCAACAAGTCAATCATGCAACCATAGTGCTTAATCTCCGGCTCGATGCCGTAATCGTACACCATGCTGATGAATAGCCTCAGTCCTGCTTCCACAAGCCCCCCATGATTACAGGCATTCAACATGCTCAGGAATGTCACTCTATTCGGCTTAAAGTTTCCGGTCCTCATTTGGTCGAACAGTTTCATGGCCTCATTCGCCATTCCGTGCATTGCAAACCCAGAGGCCATCGAAGTCCACGAGACCAAATTCCTGCGGCTTCCCATGTGCTCGAAGAACTTGTATGAATCCTCCATCGAGCCACACTTCCCATACATGTCGATCAGAGAATTCTCGACCCGCACATCCAACAACGAAAGGCCACGCTTCTCGGAATAAGCATGCAACGCCTCCACCTTATCGAGAGCTCCGAGACTCGAGATGGCAGGAGCTATGGCCAGCACCGTGATCTCCGTTGGCATTAAACCTTCTGCCATCATCTGGCGGAACAGATCCAGTGCTTCAAGCGGTCGGTCAGCTCGGGTGTACCCGTCGATCAAGCCGGTCCAGGAGATCACATTGCGGTCAGGCATTTGACTGAAAAGCAATCTAGCAAAGGCGAGCTCGCCCCAACTCGCCAATGCGGTGATCATGGCGTTCCAAGAAACGGAGTTTCTGTCGGGCATTTCGTCGAACGCCGTCTTCGCTTCCACCAAAGAGCCACAAGTCGCGTACATATTGACGAGGGCTGTATCCACATAGACATTACAAGCTAAGCCTTTCTTGATTGTGAGGTCATGGAACTGAGCCCCGACACAGGGCTGCGACAAGTTAGCACAGGCCTTGAGGAGGAAGGAGAAGGTGAAGGTGTCAGCGGGGAGGGGGTGGCAGCAGCAGAGCCGTTCCATATGCTTGTAGAGATGGATGGCCTCCTGGGGGAAGCAGCCCAGCGCGTAGTGTCTGATGAGGGTATTCCACACTCTGATGCCAGTCTGGTCCATGTGGTTGCGGTGGAGAGCGGCGGTGACGAGTATGGAGTGTACCTGGAGTGAAGGACCTCGCTTCGGCTGGTGTTTGAGGAGGACAGAGAGAAGCAGGTCGTCGATGCGGACCAGGGGCAGGAAGGAGGGCATCGGAAGGAGCATGGTTGGTGCAGCAGAGGTGCTGAGAGAATGGTGGACAGTTCTTGGGGGGAAGGATGCCTTGGTGAACCATGGCATTGCCCTTGAGGTGTGGATGGCGTATTGCCCCTTCGGAAGAAGAGAAGGAAACAAAGGCTGGTCCACTCATGGATTTGTCTTCGAAGATGTAGTGGTGATTGTATATATATATATATATATATATATATATATAGTACAACTCTGGTCTTGACTAAATCATTTTTAATCTACACTAATTTCTCTTTTTTATGGTTGTTCCTTCTTTTTTCTTCTTTATTTAATATATTTTATTTTATTTTTCTAAAAAAATTACAACATTCAACCCAACTCAGAACTTAGTTGTTTGAGTGTCAATGGTAAGTAGTAATCTTGTCTCCTACTTGTATATGGGGAAAAGCCAAAGTTTTTTACTAAGATGGATTTTAAGCGATGGCAGATAAAGATATGTTATTGTATCTTACAACACTGGAGCTGTTGAGATTCTTGGTCGAGGATCACTGACATACAAAATTTGGTTGCATTATAAAAGCATAGAAGCACAATGATTTTGTGTAAAAATTTATATCTGCAGTGGCTTGGATAATACATTATACCAACATACATAACCCAATAAATTTTGCAAAAGAATTGTGGGAGCCTCTCAATAAATAAAAAATATAGATCACAAGATGTTGACTCAAAAAAATTTATAGTAGATAAATTTCTATATTTCAAAATGATTGACTCGAAAACAATAATGAGTAAGTCCAAAAACTTCATATTATTCTATATGAGATATATGCAAAAAAAAAAAAAAAAGATGACTTTAAGTGAGTTTTTTTAGGTTGCTATAATTATTGAAAAAAAATTATCATCTACTTGGAAAGACTTTAAAAATTATTTGAAATATAAATGAACAGAAATGAATTTTCAAAATATCCTTATCAAATTGAGGATAAAGGAATGTTAGCTTTTTCTGTAGAATTTCAGAAAAAAGGGCAAGAAAATAATATAATACACTAGGATACTTTCAATTGTAATATTTTAGAATTAATCAAGAGCACCTATTTATATTGACTAAAAGATAGAGTACATATATTTTAAGACATTAAAAATCTATCATATTTTAATAAATCTCATCCTCATCTAAACTAATCTCATCTTCATCTAAAGTAGATTTAGATCTAAATTTTTATTTTTTATTTTATTTAATCCTAACTACTTAAATTAATTCAAATTGAATTGATCCTAACTACTTGAATTAATTCCAATAAGCCAATCAGATTTCAAAAAAGTAAATGAAAAAAGTATTTTAGTAATGGTCTGAATCAATAGAAAAATAGATTAAAAAGTTTAATAAAATTTACTTTATTTACAACAAACAAATACATCAAGCAAGGATTCTCAACAAAAGAGACAATTCAAGAAAGACCAAATGCATCTGATCGAGGAAGACAAGTTGTCGAAAGATGTGTTTAATTTAATACTTTCTATTGCAATGGTTATACATCATGATTTCAATAATAATAAAAATAAGTCTTTTATATATTTGATTGTGTCCTCCAATTTATGGCATGGTAGATTATGATATGTAAATTTTAATACTTTATGAAGATTAATGAACTTATACTTATTGCCTTCATTATATGTTGATCCTAATCATAAATATGAAATATATATAGAGGTCACGTTTTCATTCAGTTGAAATGAAATTTACACCTCTATAATTGATTCATAGCAATAAAGTATTTTATTATTTTTTATAGATGATTGCATAAGATACTATTATATGTATTTACTGAGAAGTAAAGATAAGAGATTAGAAGAGTTTAAATATTATAAAATGAGGTTGAGAATCAACTTAGTAAATGAATAAAATATATCTAAAGTAATAGAGATGGAAATATAGAGCACCCTTCCAGGAGTATTTCTTTTGAGTCTGGTATTATTCGTCATACTATTACTCTCTATTCACCTCAATCAAATAGTATTGTTGAATGTAATAATCAAAATTTTTAAGAGATATGAATGTTCTGTTGATAAGTTCCAGTTTACCTCTAAATTTGTACAGGGAAATAATTTTCCTGGCTAACCATATTCTTAATAAGATACTCCATAAAGGAAAAGATAAAACTCCCTATAAGTTATAAAAATATTATAAATGTTTCTACAAATATTGAAAAGTGTAAGGGGGTTTAGCTAAAGTAGAAAAACCTAAGCCTAAACAAATAAAAATTAGGCCTAAAATAGTTGATTGCATATTTATTAGATATGCTTATAATTAGTAGTGCATATCGATTCCTTGTGCATGAAGTCAAACATTCTTGACATAGATGCAAGTATAAAAGATGTAAGTTTTAAGAAAATAACTCACTATATTATAAGCCGTGGTTATGAAAGTGTGGAAAAAATATATTGAATGCGGAATAATTTTTTTTTATATCAAAATGAGTTTATCATCAAAATTATAAATTTATTACTAAAAAATTAATATTAATCAGAATAAGATATATAGCAAAATAATAGATCAATCATAAAGTGAGACATCATATTTTTAATGTGAAAAACTCATTACGAAAAAAACCACGGTACCGTAGTGCGCCCAAACTTCTACTATCACCAAATAAAATAACAGATTTACAATAAAACTTCTCCAGAATAACTAAAGGATCACAATGATATCAAGAACATATATCTTAGTTCACTAATAACATAGCATCATAAATATTGATGGATCTCACAATAGAAAAGATCAAAACTCATTAAGTGGATATATCAGAAAACCATCATAGGGTAAATCACAAATCATAACTGTTAGAATTGTAGATCTGGTTGTAAGGATTCTTCACATAAAATTTGGGTCAAAACTGATAAAGTTTTACCGTTCGATCCTCTTGTCAAAGCTTTCTCTCTCTCTGTGTTACTGTGCATTTTCTTTGTAGGTTTCCGCTGCATTGCTACGCCACTGCTTAGATTAGGTTTTTCTCCTTTTTTCTTCTTTTTAAATAAATTAGATTTAAGCTAAATACTCAAATATCTAGCCCGAGCTCACCTATGGGTTGGACCCAACAAGTCTTTCACTTCAGCTCATATGGTGGGTTGTACTAAGCCCAATCTCTATCTACATACTTTAAGCTTCTCTTTAGGCAAAGACTTTGTCACATATCTGAATCATTCTCATCGGTGTGTACCTTTTTTAAGTTTAATTTTTTCATCTCAAGCACATCACTAATTCAGTGGTATCTTACATTAATATGCTTAGATATAGAATTGTATGTTGAATTCTTGGAGAAGTGAATAACACTTTGACTATCACAGTAAATAGTGTGTCCTTCCTGTTTCAAACCCAATTCATGTAGAAATTTTTTCATCTATAAAGATTCCTTACAAACTTCAGTAATTACTATATATTTTGCTTTTGTGGTCGATAGAGCAACACAATTCTATAACTTAGACTGGCAAGAGATTGCTCCCCCTGTAAAAGTCATCAAGAATCCTGAAGTGGATTTTCTGAAATTCGTATCATCAGCCATGTCTGCATTTGTGTAACCCTCTAGTACAGGTTTACTAATGCCAAAACATAAACATAACTTGGTAGTATTTCTTAGATATCTTAAGATCCATTTTACTGTTGCTCAATGTTCCTGACTAGAATTAGAGAGAAATCGGCTGACAACTCCAACTGCATAAGCTATATCTAGTCTAGTGCAAACCATAGCATACATCAAACTGCCTACTGCTAATGAGTATGACACTTTGGACATTTCTTCTTTTTCTTTCTCACTTGTGGGACATTGTTTAAAACTCAGCTTAAAATGACCTGCAAGTAGAGAACAAACTGCTTTGGCCTTATTCATATTGAATCTTTAAGAACCTTTTCAATATAAGCCTCCTGAAATAACCAAATCTTTTCATTCTTTCTATCATGAAGAATCTTCATGCCAAGTATTTATCCTACCGATCCTAAGTCTTTCATAGCAAAAAACTTACTTAATTCCCTCTTAAGCTTCATAATTTTATCAGCATCATGGCCAACAATCAACATATCATCAACATATAGCAGGAGAATAATGAAATCATTGTATGAAAACTTCTTTGTAAATACATATGGCTATATGTGACTTTATTATACCATTGACTCATCATAAAGGAATCAAACTTCTTGTACTACTGTCTAGATAACTATTTTGAGTCCATATAAGCTTTTCTTAACCTTACACATTAGATTTTCTTTTCTCTTGACTTTGAAACCTTCTGGTTGCTCCATATAAATTTTTTCTTCTAAGTCACCATGTAAAAATGTAGTTTTCACATCAAGTTGCTCAACTTCTAAATTCAAGCAGGCAACCAAACCAAGAATAACTCGTATAGAGGACATTTTTACCACAGGAGAAAATATTTCTTCAAAGTCAATACCTTTTTTATGACTAAGTCCTTTCACAACTAATTATGCATTATATCGTTGTTGTAAGCTATTATTTTTAGCTTCACTTTATAAACCCATTTATTCTTAAGAGTTTTCTTCCCTATAGGTAACTTTACCAAGTCATAGGTGTAGTTCTTAAGTAAGGATCTCATCTCTTCTTGCATGGTTTTAACCCACTCATTCTTATACTCATGTAGAATGGCTTCTTGGTAAGTTTCTAGTTCTTCATCGTCAGTCAACATAACATACTCATGTGGAGGATATCTTGTATATGGTCTTCGCTCTTTTGTAGATATTCTCAGTGGAATCTCATCTGGTGGTGGAGGTGCTTGCTCAGTTTGTTTAGTTGGATCGACTTCATCAACTGTAGGAGTATCATCACTAACATTCTCACCACCATCTTCTTATCCATCTCTCTCTTGATCATCATGAACTATAGATGGAGGAACCGGGCCCAAACTCCAAGGAATATAAACAGAGGAGTTTTGTTTCTCAACATTATCACCATCTTCAAACAATTGGTCTTCAAGAAACACGACATCTATGTTTCTAATAATCTTTTTGTCCATTGGATCCTACAATCTATACTCAAACTCTTCATGACCATATCCTAAGAAAATGCGTGCTTTTGCCTTATTATCAATCTTCAGCCTCTCATATTTAGGAATATAAACAAATGATTTACATCTAAAGACTCTTAAGTGATCATAAGATACATCTTTCTCTTTTCATACTCTCTCTGGAACATCACTATTTAGAGGAACTGATGAAGAAAGGTTTCTCAGATTAATTGTAGTTCTTATAGCCTCCCCCCAAAATGGCTTAAGTAACTTGGCATGAGAAATCATGTACCTAATCCTTTCTTCAATGGTTCTGTTCATCCTTTCTGCCATACCGTTCTGCTGAGGAGTTTTAGGAATTATCTTCTCAAGCCTGATACCATGAAACCTGTAATAATTTTCAAAAGGACCCTTGTACTCATCACCATTATCTGCTAAACACTTTTTAATTTTTTTTCTATTTCTCTTTCAACACTAGCATGAAACTCTTTGAAAGCATCGAGTACCTAGTCTTTAGATTTCAAAGCAAAAGCCTAAAATTTTCTAGAATGGTCATCAATAAAAGCAACAAATAAAGAGCACCTCCAAGAGTTCTAGTTTGCATGGTGCAGACATCAGTATGGACTAAGTCAATAACATTTAATCTTCTAGATGATGGATAAGTATGAAAGATAACTCTATGTGTTTTTCCAGCTAAGCAATGATCACAAGATTTAAGAAATATACCTTACAACTTTTGTAAGAACTTCTTTCTAGCAAGAGTTTAAAGTCATTTCTCACTGATATGACCAAGCCTTTTATGCCAAAGATCTATATTTTCATCTTTTCTAATTGCATTAATCTCCTCTTTGTGTAGCTTAGCCTTCATGACACAAAAAGAATTTTGTTTCTTTCCTCTCGCCATAATCCAAGAACCTTTAGTGAGTTTCCATTTAATTTCATCAAAATAGTGCATAAATCTCTCATCATCAAGTTTTCCTATAGATATCAAGTTAAGATGAATATCTGAAATATATCTTACATCTTTGAGTATCAATTTACTCTCAATAATGATTTCTAAGCAAATATCTTCAATACCCACAATCTTATATGTACCACTGTTTCCCATTTTGACATTTCTAAAATCACCAGCAGCGTAAGATCTAAATAAATCACCATGAGAAGTAACATGAAAAGAAGTACTAGAATCAATCACCCAGTCACTGTCCATCACAAAGAATAATAATATCACCTTCAGTAGTAACTGTATTGATCTCTTTCTCTTTTTTTTTCTTTCATTTTGTTCTTTCTTTCAGAACCTACACTCTTTCTTCATGTGACATGGTCTATTGTAGTGGAAACATTTGATATCTTTTCTGGACTTGGATATTCCTTTATAACCATGTGGATTCCTGCTATGACTTTTTCCAAGCCATTCTTATTTTTCAATATAAAATGCACTAGAAGAAGATTCTCCTTGTTCTTTTCTTCTAGCATCTTCATTTAGCAAACTATCTTTAATCATATCTATAGTTAGATTCCCCTCTGGCATTGAGTTAGAAATTGTCATAACATATGTTTCCCAACATTCTGATAAAGAACTGAGGAGTAACAATCCTTATATCTCACCATCTATATTTATTTTCATAGTAACCAGCTTGTTTGGAAAATTCTGAAATAGGCTTATGTTAATATTACCACCATCTTTATACTTTAAATTGACAAGCCTTCTGAGGAGAGAAATTATGTTTCTCACTGTTTTCTTTGCAAAGAGATTTTCTAGCCTCTGCCAAACAACATTAGCTTTGGTTTCATCAGAAATATGCTCATGCAAATTTATATCCATCCATATTCTAATATAGGCAATAGCTTTTCTATACTGTACTTCTAATTCTTCATGTGACATGGTCTGTTGTAGTGGAAATATTTGATATCTTTTCTGGACTTGGGTCTTCCTTTATAACCATGTGGATTCCTGCTATGACTTTTTCCACGTCATTCTTATTTTTCAATATAAAGTGCACTAGAAGAAGATTCTCCTTGTTCTTTTCTTCTGGCATCTTCATTTAGCAAACTATCTTTAATCATATCTATAGTTAGATTCCCCTCTGGCATTGAGTTAGAAATTGTCACAACATATGTTTCCCAACATTCTGATAAAGAACTGAGGAGTAACAATCCTTATATCTCATTATCTATATTCATTTTCATAGTAACCAGCTTGTTTGGAAAATTTTGAAATAGGCTTATGTTAATATTACCACCATCTTTATATTTTAAATTGACAAGCCTTCTGAGGAGAGAAATTATGTTTCTCACTATTTTCTTTGCAAAGAGATTTTCTAGCCTCTGCCAAACAACATTAGCTTTGGTTTCATCAGAAATATGCTCATGCAAATTTATATTCATCCATCTTCTAATATAGGCAATAGCTTTTCTATGTTGTACTTCTAATTCTTCACGTGACATGGTTTGTTGTAGTGGAAACATTTGATATCTTTTCTGGACTTGGATCTTCCTTTATAACCATGTGGATTCCTGCTATGACTTTTTCCACGTCATTCTTATTTTTCAATATAAAGTGCACTAGAAGAAGATTCTCCTTGTTCTTTTCTTCTGACATCTTCATTTAGCAAACTATCTTTAATCATATCTATAGTTAGATTCCCCTTTGGCATTGAGTTAGAAATTTTCACAACATATGTTTCCCAACATTCTGATAAAGAACTGAGGAGTAACAATCCTTATATCTCATCATCTATATTCATTTTCATAGTAACCAGCTTATTTGGAAAATTCTGAAATAGGCTTATGTTAATATTACCACCATCTTTATACTTTAAATTGACAAGCCTTCTGAGGAGAGAAATTATGTTTCTCACTGTTTTCTTTGCAAAGAGATTTTCTAGCCTCTGCCAAACAACATTAGCTTTGGTTTCATCAGAAATATGCTCATGCAAATTTATATCCATCCATCTTCTAATATAGGCAATAGCTTTTCTATGCTGTACTTCTAATTCTTCATGTGACATGGTCTGTTGTAGTGGAAATATTTGATATATTTTCTGGACTTGGATCTTCCTTTATAACCATGTGGATTCCTGCTATGACTTTTTCCACGTCATTCTTATTTTTCAATATAAAGTGCACTAGAAGAAGATTCTCCTTGTTCTTTTCTTCTAGCATCTTTATTTAGCAAACTATCTTTAATCATATCTATAGTTAGATTTCTCTCTGGCATTGAGTTAGAAATTGTCGCAACATATGTTTCCCAACATTCTGATAAAGAATTGAGGAGTAACAATCCTTATATCTCATCATCTATATTCATTTTCATAGTAACCAGCTTGTTTGGAAAATTCTGAAATAAGCTTATGTTAATATTACCACCATCTTTATATTTTAAATTGATAAGCCTTCTGAGGAGAGAAATTATGTTTCTCACTGTTTTCTTTGCAAAGAGATTTTCTAGCCTCTGCCAAACAACATTAGCTTTGGTTTCATCAGAAATATGCTCATGCAAATTTATATATTCATCTTCTAATATAGGCAATAGCTTTTCTATGTTGTACTTCTAATTCTTCATCATCCATAGTAGAAGGTTTTACTTTAACTTTCATAAGCTTGTACAAATCTTTACAATAGAGCAAATCTTTCATCATCCGCCTCCAAGTAGAATAATTTGATGTGTTCAATTTAATCATACCATCTGACTCTTCCATTTCAATCATACAAGAAAAAATGCACCAAATAACATATGCTCTGATACCACTTGTTGGGAAAACCTATTGAATGTGGAATAATACTTTTTCCTCTTTGTGTATCAAAATGAGTTCTTCACCAAAATTACCAACTTGTTACTAAAAAAATAAATATTAACCAGAACAAGATACACAACAGAATAATAGATCAACCACAAAGTGAGACACCAAACTTTTAACGTTGAAGACCCAATACGAGAAAAACCACGGGACCGTAGTCCATCAAAACTTCCACTATCACCAAATAAGATAATAAGTTTATAATAAAACTTCTCTGGAATAACCCGAGGATCACAATGACATCAATAACATTTATCTTGGTTCATCAATAGCATAACATTATCAATATTGATGGATCTCACAATAGGAAACTCATTAAGTTGATATATCAAAAAACTATCATAGAGAGGATAAACCACATATCAGTACCATTAAAATTATAGATCTAGTTGCAATGATTCTTTATATAAAATTTAGGTTAAAACTGATAAAATTTTATATTAGATCCTCTCGTCAAAACTTTCTCTCTCTGCTTTCTCTCTCTCTCTATTTTCTCTTTTTTTTTGTTACATTACAATTTCTTTGCATGCGTACATTTCCGCGTTGGCACTGCTTAGATTAGGATTTTTTTCTTTTTTTACAATAAATTATATTTAAACTAAATACTTAAATATCCAGCCCAAATCCATTTATAAGCTAGACCCAACAGAAGGTAACGAGAAGACTCAATAAAAGGGCCAAGAAATCTAAATCTTTTGAACCAAATTTTATAACTTATTTATTAGAAATAAACTCAGAGATGTACAATAAAGTTATGTCAACTCCAAAAACCCTATTTTGGAAAGAGACTATTAATAATAAAAATGAATCCATCTTACAATATATATGGGAGTGGGTGATTTTCTACATGCAAGTAAGTCTTTAGGTAATAAATGAATTTACAAGAGGAAATTAAAAACTGATGAATTAATAGATAAAGGTAGCCAAATGTTTTAGAAAAAAAAGAAGGTATTTGTTTGAGATAGAGGTGAGGAACAAAAGAGATGTTAATTCATTGTTATAATACTTATTTATACAGGGTTGAGGGAGGATTTTTCTCAACTGATGAACGAGATCTTCTCGTTCAGTTATAGAATGTTGTTCAGCTAATATGCTCTCGCAAGATTGAGCTTCTGTCAAGGACGTCGATCTTGGATCGATGCAAGAAAAAGAGTTTGTGAGTCAGAGCCTTCGTGAGGGAGTTTGCAAGTTGATCGATCGTGTGGACATGAGAAACACGGAGCTGCTGGCGGATGATTTGATCGCGCATAAAGTGAAAATCAATAGCAATATGCTTCATGCGGGAGTGAAAAACTGGATTAGCACAAAGATAAGTAGCACCAATGTTGTCACAATAAATAACAGGCGTAGAAGCAAGGGGAATATGAAGCTCTATAAGTAAGTTAGTGATCCAATTAAGTTCGACAACAGTAGTGGCAATAGCATGATATTCTGCTTCGGTAGTAGACCTGGCAACTGTCTTTTATTTCTTAGAACTCCAGCTAATCGGAGTAGCACCAAGAAAAATGATATACCCTGATGTAGAAGTTCTATCATCAATGTTGTCGGCCCAGTCTGTATCGACAAAGGCATGAAGCTGAGAGGGAGAGTGCTTGCGAAGAAAAATGTCATGATCGATGGTCCCCTTAAGATAACGTAAAATACGTTTGATAGCAGTCCAGTGTAAAGTAGATGGTTGGTGCATGAACTGGGATAACTTATTAACTATAAAGGAGACATCTGGACAGGTAAGAGCGAGATATTGTAAGGAGCCAACTACCTATCGATACTGAGTAGGATCTATAGCAGGAGTGTCATCACATAATTTCAGTGATTCATCAGTAGATAGAGGAGTGGTGACCTCGTTTGCATCTTACATGTTCGTCTTCAATAGCAAATCTTAAATGTACTTTCTCTGTGAAAGGAAGAAACCATAGGATGTAAATATAGCTTCAACACCGAGAAAATAACTCAGGTTACCAAGATCTTTAAGAGAGAATCGGTCAGCCAATAGCGTGATAAACACTTGAACTTCCATAGGATTGTCACCTGTGACAATAATATCGTCGACATAGACTATGAGATAGATGGTGCCCCCATGTTGTTGACGTAAAAATAGGGAGACATCAGACTTGGAGTTGATGAAACCAACTGAAGATAAGTAGTGACCAAGCTTAGTATACCAAGCTCGTGGAGCTTGACGGAATCCATAAATGGCCTTGTAAAGTTTACAGATATGCCGTGGATATTGAGGATGTATAAATCCTGGAGGTTGCTCCATGAAGACATCATTAGTGAGAGTCCCTTGTAAAAATACATTATGAATATCTAATTGGCGTAAGCACCAACCGTTGGAGATTGCTAGACTTAGGATGATCTGGATTATAGTTGGCTTTACGACAGGACTGAATGTCTCAGTGTAGTCAACACCAGGTCGTTGGCCACAAGTCGTGCTTTATAACGAGCAATCGAACCATCAGGATGCCGTTTAATTCGAAAGACCCACTTACATCCGATAATATTTTATGTGGAGTTAGAAGGAGTAAGGGTCCATGTAGCATTATGAAGGAGAGCACCATACTCCTCACACATTTTAGCCTAAGACAAAGAAGTTGGTTCAACAGAGTCGAATGATGGCTCAGTGCTAGTATGTAAGTCAAGAGCCTAACGTGGTTTAAAGGCACCGCTCTTAGAACGAGTTTGCATAGGTACCGGGAGGTTGTAATAGGATTGGGGGGTAGAGAAAGAGGATTATTACTATTTGAGTCAAGCTGAAGAACCACATAAGTTTCCTAGCGAGGTGAAGATAAAGGATGCGGTTCTAGAGGCAATTGTATAGGAAGAGGTGGAGCCGGAGGTGAAGAGAGAGAAGACAATGGAACAGAGGTAACAAGAGAGTATGGATCCAACGGAGATGCGTGAGAGGATGAAAATGTGTCGTAAGAATCCAATGGGATGACAGAGTGCTTGTGTTCCCAAAGGGGAAAGACAGACTCTACAAAAGTAACATGCTTGGAAACAAAGATTTTAGCAGTGTGAGAGTCATAATAGCGGTATGTATTATGTTCTAGAGAGTATCCAATAAAAATGCAAGGGCGAGATCGAGGTTGCAGTTTGTGAGAATTATAGGGACGTAATAATGGATAACATAGATAACCAAATACTTTTAATGTGTGCAGATTGGGACGTTTGTGAAATAACTTTTCAAATGGTGATTGATATTGTAGAATTGGAGTAGGCATCCGATTAATAAGGTAGACAGCAGTTTGAAATGCTACAGACCAAAAAGTGGATGGCATGAAAGCCTGACGAAGCAGCGTTAGGCCCGTTTCGACAACATGTCGATGTTTACATTCAGCAGAACCAACCAGTTGAGAAGTGTATGGAGGGGATTTGAAATGTTGAATATTACAAGCGAACAACTAGGACGCAAGGGCTTGATATTCACCCCCACTATCAGAATAGATAGTTTTAATGGAAATCTGAAAGTAATTCTCGACTAAATTCTTACAATTGGAGAAGACAATAGTGACGTCAGACTTCTGACGAAGGGGATATAACCATGTATACTTTGTAAAATAGTCTACAAAGATAACATAGAATCTAAACTTGTCAAAGGAGACAACTGATGCAGGACCCCAAACATCAGTATAAACAACCTCAAATGGTTTAGAATAGGAAATAGAACCAATAGGTAATTGACGACTCTTATTGCTAAGACAGACATCACAATGAGTAATGACATTACTAGATTTAAAAATAGGAATAGAATAGTTATAAAGCAATTTTCGTTGAATAGAGGTCGAGGGATGACCAAGACGTTGATGCCAAATATCGACTGGAGCAGCAGTGGAAGAGTTCGCAGTAGGGCTGGTGAGAAACAAGGTTGACGACCATTTATAGATGTTATCTTTATTCGGACCACGAACTAAGGATGCCCCCATGCTCAAGTCCTTGACAACAAAATAGTCATGAAAGAATTCAATAGAGGTATAATTTTGTTGACAAAATTGAGAGACAAAAATAAGGTTTTTGTTAATGTGGGGTGCACATAAAACATCATTGAGTGTGAAAGAGGTGTCATGTGAAGTAAGCGATGTAGAGCCAGTATGAGTGATTGGAATTCTTTTACCATCACCGTGATAATATCTTTGTTGCCGCCATAGTTGTTGTGGATTGACAAGTTCTGAATATCGGAAGTGATATGGTGGGAAGCACCAGAATCCACAATCCAATTGGGTTGACTTGCAGAAGGAGTAGTCATGACATTCGCTTGAGGCAAGGTTGATGGAGCTGGAAGACGAGGCCGACACTAGCAAACCTTGACAGAGTGACCGAGTTTGTCACACAACTGGCAAACGACAGGCTGAAGAAATGCAGGAGGAGGACGACGTGGCCGGAAGGAAGTATTCTGACGATGGTTGAAGGTTACAGACTGTGGAGGGGGAACAAGCGGTATTGTGCCCATAGGAGGTAAGTTGGTCACACCGTTTGAAGCATGCTTGTTGTATTTACGATTTGGCCATTTGGATTTGTGGTTAAATTGAGCAGTGATAGGAGGTCATGGCTGAGGTCCTGCGGGCGTATCGCGACGCTTCAGGTAAGCTTCAAAATCTGTTAACTTGTCATGAAGTTCTTCAAAAGAGATTGGAGAGTCGCGAGCTCGAAGCGCTGCTGCCAGTTCCTTGAATTCTGCACCCAGTCCATTAAGTGTGTGGACGAGAATCTCTTCATTAGTTAGAGAATGACCTATCAAAGCTAGGTCATCCATAATCATTTTGATATGTTGTAGGTAGTTGGTAGTATTACTTCCCTCCTGCTTTAAGTGTATAAGGCTGGAGAGTAGGCTAAGCATGTGAGTCCTCGAGCGATTCGCGAATGTAGTTTGTAACTTGGTCCAAGCTTCCACAGCAGTAATACAGGAGGACACAAACGGGGCGATAGAGCCATCAACAGAGGCTTGAATCGCTTAGAGAATAAGATGATCTTGGCATAACCATAACTTATATGCAGAATTTGGCACTGGATTAGGTTCTCCTGGAACATGGATTAGTGATGGTGGACAACTAAGAGAACCATCAATATAACCCAATAAATCATAACCAAATAGAAGATTAGAAAACTTAGCTCTCCAGGATGTATAGTTGCCGCCTTTGGATAGTTTAAAGGGGATTAGAGAGGCAGCATTTTTGAAAATAGGTTGGGAGTACGAAGAGGAAATGAAAGTGCTAGCAAGAAACATAGTAGGAACATCAGAGGTATACGAATAAGCCGTTGAAGACTCACCAAAGGTGGTAGTCAAGAACGTGAGAAAAGAACACAGAAAAATGACACAACTCGTGTTCAAAAAATAGGCAACAAAGGAAGCAAAATGATGAGGTATGAACTGAAAATGAAGAGTTCAAACCACAGAGGTAACTCCTTTAGATGTAGATGCGTGATATTGGTATTGCAAGTTTTGGAGAATAGCAGAGTGGCTATCGCTTGAGACTACAAAGTCCTGCTCCTGGATCTGAAAGGCCGGGTGCAGCACACCGGTGTTGCCAAAACCAACCTTGAATCAGATCTGTGGCATAGTAGTAATGGAAATCTAAGAGAGGGAGAGTATGTCAGCTTTAACTAGCTGAGTCGGAGGAGAAGAAGGCCGATGGCACCGACTGGAGTCTGGAAACAACAGTGGTGGCAGAGGTTGATGAGAAGCAGTAGCCACAAACCAGAACCACTACTATTTGAGCTGTTGCTTCCTTCACAGGGACAATTGTTGCAGCAACTGCAGTACGCTTGCTGGGAAGAACTCGTCCGCTCGTCGAGGTCACGAACCGGAAGCTCTCCTGAAGTAGTAAAAAAACGGAGCTACAGAGGCAGTGATCAAGAAGCAGAGGCAGCGAGCAAGAGAAGGTAAGCAACCCACGATCAGTGGATCACTGCAGAAGGTTCAGATCTGCTGTGCTTTGATCTTTCATGATAGATTGAATTCTTGGTTAAGGCAATAGCTAATTTATTATCAACATAAATCTTGGTTAACTTCTCCTCTGACATATGAAGTTTCTGAAGTAATCTTCTTAGCCATATTACATGATAAACACAAGAAGATGCTACTATATATTCTGCTTCATAACTTGATAGAGCAACTATATATTATTGTTTTGAAGATCAAGTAAATGTAGCTCCATCAAAATAAAATATAAATTCAGTTGTACTCTTTCGATCATCGTAGCTTCCAACCCAATCATTGTTACTATATCCAATAAGATCCAATCTTTTTGATGATGAATAGAATATTTCATACTTAATTGATCCTTTAATATATCATAAAAAAATTTTAACGATATTTAAATGAGAAGTCTTAGGAGATTCTATGTATCTACTTATTAAACCAACTTCAAATAATATATGAGGTCGAGTGCATGTCAAATATCTTAAACATCCAATTAAACTTTTGTAATAAGAGCGAAGGAGACTTTTGTAATAAGAGCGAAGGAGTATGGAGAAGGCAAACGGTATTGACTCGACGACGATCAATGAGTGCATCCATTCGTTCTTGTTTTCGGCTACTACCGAGGCAAGGAAGATTCACGGATGTTGTTGGGCTCACAAGCAGTCAACATGGCCACCTTCAAATCACAGTACAAGCGCAAAAAAAAAAACATAGTTTGGGAGCCTTTGCAGCCGCCTAGTGCAGTAAGGCTGTTCTTTGAAGCTGCAGAATGCGAGGTGGATAAGACACAGGTAGCTTGTCATGAAACGATGGGTTGGAGGTCTTGGAAGATCCAACTAAGAGAAGAAGATAGGGTTGTGTTCAGTAAGGCAAACTCTTGTAGCTGGAAGAAGTAGCCAAGCTCTTGAAGTAAGAAGAATCCTCTGAAGCATGAGCTCTCCTTGTCAGGAAGTGCATGTTCCTGTCGAGGTACGGCTTTATCATCTTCTTAGATTGTGTTGATGATTCCAGAGATAGAGTCGACAATAATGAATGAAGGTTTACTGTAGCACTGCATCGCTGGCGGAAGGTGGCAGCTTTGAGAGATGAGAAGCACAAGTGGCAGTCACAGGTGTTCAAGGTGGTCACCGCGAGGAGCGGTTGCGGAAGCGCGTCACTGACTGTGCGCTGCGGTGTTGTTGGGCCAATCTCAGCAAAACAGAGAAAGGGAAAAAGAAATAAAGTAATGGTTACTCTCTTTAGATGGATGCGATCGGCAGCGACAATTGCAGGCGATAAAAGGAAGAATCGACTTGAAGAAGAGGGCTGTGACCCAGATCTATCGTTTGTCAGCGGGAAACAGTGGGGCCTTGGGCCATCATGGGATCCGGAGCATTCGTAGGCGTCGCGTTTGCGGGAGCCTTTACGGGGCCGGAGACTGCGGGTGCCAAGGATGCTGGAGCATTGTTGGGGGATTTCGCTGGAGAACGTGTCGACGCCAGTTGCTCAGTCTTAATGTTGGGTTTCAGGAGATCTATTCCAACAAGAAGGAGAATAGCAGCGCTCGCTGTGAGAAGTTGTCCGGTGGTTACGACTTTACAGAAAAGGGACAGATGATGCCGGGAGATCGGTGCTGATCTTGTTGGTTCCATCGGTAGAGGAGGCAGATGTGCCGCGACAGTAGATGGGTAGGAGTCGATGGCAGAATCTGCATGCAACCGGAAATGATGGAAGTTTGTTGTCATTTGACAACGATAAGAGAGCTTACTCTAAGCAAGTGGCTCTGATACTATATTTGAGATAGAGGTAAGGAACAAAAGAGATGTTTCATTCATTGTTACAATACTTATTTATATAGGGTTGAGGGATGATTTTTATTAACTGATGAATGAGATCTTCTCATTCAATTACAGAAGGCTGTTCAGCTAACAGTATTGACTTTTTTTTTTATATAATTCATCAGTTACAAGATAATGTTGATTTGACTATTAATTGCAATTGTGACATTACGAAGTCTCAAAATCCATCAAATACATATCAATGTTGGGCAGATGGCCCAGGTTCAGCCCATAATGGGCTTTAGTGAAGCCCACGGCCCAGAACCTCACTTATATTAACCTAAAACCTAGATTAGGTGGCTAGGGTTGAGATTAAGAGAGCAGCGGCGGCTGAAAACGTAGAAGAGAGAAAGCAGACTGCAGATTGACAATAGAGGCCAGAAAACAAGAGATCCAGAAAAGGGAAGAAGACAAGGGCAGAAAAAGACTATTCTCAATCATTCAAATCTCAGGTTAGATCAGTTTGCAGTGGATTCTTACTGTGATCTCTTGGGAAGGTTTTGGATATTGTGTTTAGGATTATAGTCCTTGTATCCCTGAGATTCTCTTGTGGCTATTGCTTTGGGCTTGGGCAAGAAGCCTGAGATCTGTATATTCATTATTTTGATAGTGGATTTTCTCTGGTTTGTCCCGTGGTTTTTACCCTTCGAGTTGAAGGGGTTTTCCACGTAAATCTTGGTGTTCATCTGATTGTGATTTCCATTTCATTCCGCTGTGCATGACGGTCTGCTAGTATTTGTTCGTATACAAAGTTGATTCCTGTTTTATTCCCATCAACTGGTATCAGAGCAGGGTTTTGGTGGTATTTAATCTTTTGTATCTGAACATGGAGACCGGTAATATTTCTCGCATGATTAGTTTAAATGGAAACAATTGGATGATATGGAAACCAAGAATGGAAGATCTCTTGTATTGCAAAGATTTGTATGGACCTTTGCAAGGAGATAGTGCAAAGCCCACATCTATGACAGATGATGAGTGGAAGAGGTTAGATCGAAAAACAGTTGGATTTATTCGACAATGGCTAGATGATAGTGTCTTTCACCATGTTTCTACTGAATGTTCTGCATACTCTCTTTGGAAAAAGTTAGAAGGTCTTTATGAAAGAAAAACGGCTGGCAACAAAGCTTTTCTGATCAGAAAACTTGTGAACTTGAAATATAAAGAGGGTACTTCTATTCCTGAGCATTTAAATGAAATGCAGAGTATTACTAACCAGTTATCCTCTATGAAAATGCCTCTTGATGATGAGTTGCAGGCATTGTTACTTCTCAGTTCTTTGCCAGAAAGTTGGGAGACACTGGTGGTTTCCCTCAGTAATTCGGCACCAGATGGTATTGTCACCATGAGTCAAGTAACAAGCAGTTTGTTGAATGAGGAGTTAAGGAGAAAGAATTCAACAACTTCTCAGATTGATTCACAAGCACTTGTCTCAGAGAACAGAGGAAGGTCAAAGTCAAAGGATAGAAGTGGTTCACATGTGGGTAGAAGCAAGTCAAGGTCAAGGAAAGATATTGTTTGCTACAATTGTGGTGAGAAAGGACATTACAAGAATCAGTGCAAGCAACCTAAGAAGAACAAGAAAAGGGGGAAAGAAGTGGAGCATACAGAGTCAAAAGAGAATATCACAGCTACAGTACAAGGTGGTGATTATTTGATTTTGTCTACTTCTGATGATATTTTTTCTTGTGTGTGTCAGGATCTCGAGTGGATAATTGACACAGGTGCTTCTTATCATGCTACACCACGGAGGGAGTTCTTTGCTACTTACAGGTCTGGAAATTTTGGTGTTGTCAAGATGGGCAACTATGGCACAGCAAACATCATTGGCATGGGAGATATCCATATAAAGACCAACCTTGGTTGCAAGTTGGTACTTAAGGATGTGAGGCATGTGGTTGACTTAAGACTGAATTTAATTTCAGTTGGAAGGCTAGATGATGAAGACTTTGATGTCCGATTTCATAAAAGGCAGTGGAAGCTCAGTAAGGGTTCTCTTATTGTAGCTAATGGGAAGAAATGTCATACATTATATAGATTGCAGCCTAAAGCTTGTGGTGAGCAGTTAAATGCTACAGAGAAAGACTCCAGCATGGAGTTGTGGCATAGGCGACTAGGACACATGAGCGAGAAGGGGTTGCAAGAACTTTCCAAAAGAGAGGTATTGCCATCCCTCAGAGGTACACGTTTGAACCCTTGTATTGATTGTTTGGCTGGTAAACAACATAGAGTTTCCTTTGTTAGTCCTGCCTTATCTAGAAAAATGCATGTCTTGGACCGTGTCTATACAGATGTGTGTGGTCCTTTGAGGACAAAAACTCCTGGTGGATCTGTTAATGTTCCTAGTATCAGTGGTGCACTTTATTTTGTTACTTTTATAGATGACTTTTCCAGGAAAGTTTGGGCCTATGCTTTGAAGACTAAAGATCAGGTTATTAATATCTTCAAAGAGTTTCATGCCAGAGTTGAAAGGGAGACAGAAAGACAATTGAAATGTATAAGATCAGATAATGGTGGTGAGTACACAGGATTGTTTAATGATTATTGCAGGTCACATGGCATCCAGCATGAGTTGACAGTCCCTGGTACGCCTCAGCATAATGCAATTGCAGAGAGGATGAACCGCACCATCATGGAAAAGATCAGATGTATGCTTTCACAGGCCAAGCTACCCAAAAGGTTTTGGGATGAGGCTTTGAGGACTGCAGTTGATGTAATCAACTTATCACCATGTACAGCTCTAGATGGTGATGTTGCAGAGCATGTATGGTCAGGGAAAGATGTCTCCTATAGGCATTTAAGAGTGTTTGGTTGTCGTGCATTTGCACATGTTCCAAACAATGAAAGGTCCAAGCTGGATGGTAAGACAAAAGAGTGTATTTTTCTTGGTTACTCACATGATCAGTTTGGTTACAGGCTTTGGGATCCAGAAAAGCAGAAGGTGTTCAGAAGCAGAGATGTTGTCTTCTTTGAGGATCAAACCATTGAGGATTTGAAGAAGGAGGCACCAGCTAAGACTTCTGCAGAGGGATTTGTAGACTGTGACCCAGTTATTCCTCCAGTATATCAGGGTGATGGGGGAGATGTGCAGGAAGATGGTGCAGAGCCAGATGTTGATCTACCTGCAGGACATGTTGAGCAAGAAGAAGAAAGAGAGCAAGTTCCTACAGAACCTCAGTTAAGAAGATCTTCTAGATCACGTCAACCTTCCAGAAGATACTCTACAGATGAGTATGTGATGCTTACTGATGCAGGTGAACCAGAGAGTTACCAGGAAGCAGTTGAAAGTGAGCAGAAAAAGAAGTGGTTTATTGCTATGCAGGAAGAGATGAATTCTCTGCAAAAGAACCACACATATGATTTAGTGCAACTACCAGAGGGAAGTAAGGCCTTGAAGAACAAGTGGGTTTTCAGGTTGAAGACTCAAGAATATTGTTCTCAACCAAAGTATAAAGCTAGATTGGTTGTGAAAGGCTTTGGTCAAAAGAAAGGTATTGACTTTGAAGAAATTTTTTCTCCTGTTGTTAAAATGTCTTCTATCCGTGTTGCTCTTGGTATTGCTGCTAACTTAGACTTGGAGATTGAACAGTTAGATGTGAAAACAGCTTTCCTTCATGGTGATTTGGAGGAGGAAATTTATATGGAGCAACCAGAAGGCTTCAAAGTCAAAGGTAAAGAAAATCTTGTCTGCAAGTTGAAGAAGAGCTTGTATGGGCTGAAGCAAGCTCCAAGACAGTGGTATAAAAAGTTTGATTCATTTATGATTGAAAATGAATATAAAAGAACAGCTTCAGATCATTGTGTGTACATCAAACGGTTTGGTGAGGATTTTATTATTCTCTTACTTTATGTTGATGATATGCTTATCCTCGGAAGAGATATGTCTATGATTGATAGGTTGAAGAAAGACCTAAGTGAGTCTTTTGCAATGAAGGACATGGGGCCAGCAAAGCAAATACTGGGCATGCAGATTTCTCGTGACAGAAGAAAGAGAAAGATTTGGTTGTCACAGGAGAAATACATTGAGAAGGTATTGGATAGGTTCAGTATGAGTAATGCAAAGCCAGTTGGTTCTCCTCTTGCAGGTCACTTCAAGTTGTGCTCAGATCAGAGTCCGTCAAGTGATGAGGAGAAGGAGAAAATGCAAAAGGTTCCTTATGCTTCAGCAGTTGGAAGTTTAATGTACGCAATGGTATGTACGAGGCCGGACATCGCATATGCAGTGGGTGTTACTAGTAGATTTCTTGCAAATCCAGGTAAAGAGCATTGGGCAGCAGTGAAGTGGATTTTTAGATATCTCAGAGGAAGTTCTAAAGTTTGTTTAAGCTTTGGAGGTGGACCACCTGTATTGACAGGTTACACAGATGCAGATATGGCAAGAGATATTGACACAAGAAAGTCCACATCAGGTTTTGTACTTACTTTTGCAGGGGGAGCTGTGTCATGGCAGTCCAGATTGCAAAGGTGTATTGCACTCTCCACCACAGAGGCAGAATATATTGCTGCTACAGAGGTTTGCAAAGAAATGTTATGGATGAAAGAATTCTTACAAGAATTGGGGCTGAAACATGAAAACTATGTGGTGTATTGTGACAGCCAGAGTGCCATCCATTTATGCAAGAACCCAACATTTCATTCCAAATCAAAGCATATAGATGTCAGATATCATTGGATCAGAAATGTGCTTGAAGAGAAGCAGTTACAGCTTCAGAAAATTCACACAGATGATAATGGGGCAGACATGTTGACAAAGGCTTTACCGAAAGAGAGACAGGAGATGTGCCGACAGTTGGTCGGCATGGCTTCACATTGAGGAGTCATGAGACAGCCTCCCTTATGGGCTGAAGGGGGAGGTTGTTGGGCAGATGGCCCAGGTTCAGCCCATAATGGGCTTTAGTGAAGCCCACGGCCCAGAACCTCACTTATATTAACCTAAAACCTAGATTAGGTGGCTAGGGTTGAGATTAAGAGAGCAGCGGCGGCTGAAAACGTAGAAGAGAGAAAGCAGACTGCAGATTGACAATAGAGGCCAGAAAACAAGAGATCCAGAAAAGGGAAGAAGACAAGGGCAGAAAAAGACTATTCTCAATCATTCAAATCTCAGGTTAGATCAGTTTGCAGTGGATTCTTACTGTGATCTCTTGGGAAGGTTTTGGATATTGTGTTTAGGATTATAGTCCTTGTATCCCTGAGATTCTCTTGTGGCTATTGCTTTGGGCTTGGGCAAGAAGCCTGAGATCTGTATATTCATTATTTTGATAGTGGATTTTCTCTGGTTTGTCCCGTGGTTTTTACCCTTCGAGTTGAAGGGGTTTTCCACGTAAATCTTGGTGTTCATCTGATTGTGATTTCCATTTCATTCCGCTGTGCATGACGGTCTGCTAGTATTTGTTCGTATACAAAGTTGATTCCTGTTTTATTCCCATCAATCAAGACGTATTCGTAAATGATGAATTAAAAAGAAATTATATATAGAACAATCCAAGGGGTTTGTGGCTTTGAACATGAGAAGAAAGTTTGCAGGCTTGTTAAATCTTTATATTGATTAAGACAAGCACCTAAGTAATGATATAAAAATTTTGACATAATTATCCTGCAAAAAAAGTTTTAATATTAATGAGTGTGATAAAATGTGTTTACATCAAAACACTCTAAATTGTTATGTCATTATGTGCTTATGTGTTAACGATATGCTGATTTTGGGCAGCAATTATGATATTATCATATTAACTAAGAAAATATTGATAAAATATTTTAATATAAAGGATTTGGGTGAGGCGGATTTCATCCTAGAGATTATTAAGATCTGTAAGACATCTGACTGGTACTATCACAGTTTCATTATATTGAGACCATATTAAAGAAATTTAATGCATGATAATTCAATCAAAACTTTAATAAATTTAAATCTATACTTAGTCAAATAATAATGATGAACCCATATCACAATCATGCTATACACATCCAATTATAGCATAAACTATTAATAAGTTAAGTAGGTTTACATGTAATATAAGAAATGACCATTGGAAAGCATTAACTAGAGTTCTTAGGTATCTAAATTATGAATTATATATCCATATGCAAACAAGATATCTGACACAAAGGATACAATATGCAAACAAGATATCTGACACAAAAGATATTAAATCTATTAGTTAGATATGTTTTTACCATTGGAGGAGCCACTATGTCATGGAGGTCCTCAAAGCAAACATATATAGTCAAATCCATGATGTTATCTGAACTTATCACTTTAGATAAAAGCTGCTGAGAAAGTAGAATGACTTCAAATTTTCTTAGAGGATATTTTATTTTGAGTTAAACCTATGCATAGTTACTCGACTATTGAAAGGGCACAGAGCAGTATATATAATAGTAAGTCTCGTCATATTAATTGAAGACATAATATCATAAAGTAGTTGATCTCAGATGTTATGATCATAAATGATTGTATGAAATCAAAGGAGAATCTTAGGGATCTACTTATTAAAGGATTACAAAAAGATCAAGTATACTAGTTATCCAAGGGAATTCGATTAAAGTCTATCAAATAAGAATCTTGATAATGATAACTCAACCTTATTGATTAAAGATCCTAAAAATCTTGGTTAAATGGGACAACTAAATTATGAAAGATTCACTGCAATCCTTTGGGAGATTATTCCAACCCATTCCTATGATAAATAAGCAGTACCTCTAAAGTATATCAAGATAAGTTGTACTTTTAATTATTTTCATATCTAATTAGAATATGGTATAATAATTTCAATTGAAAATCACCTATATCATCGTAAAATGAGGTTGCTTTTATAATAATTTTTAAGACTTAAATTTTGTAAAGCACTTATGAATCCATCGAAGTGGTTGAAACGAATACTATAAATGTTGGGCAGATGGCCCAGATTCAACCCATAATGGGCTTTAGTGAAGCTCATAGTCCAAAACCTCACTTATATTAATCTAAAACTTAGATTATGTGGCTAGGGTTGAGATTAAAAGAACAGCGACGGCTAAAAACGTGGGTGAGAGAAAGAAGACTGCAGATTGACAGTAGAGGCCAGAAAATAAGAGATCCAGAAAAGGGAGAAGACAACGACAGGAAAAGACTATTCTCAATCATTCAAATCTCAGGTTAGATCAGTTTGCAGTGAATTCTTACTGTGATATCAGAGGAAGGTTTTGGATATTGTGCTTAGGATTATAGTCCTTGTATCCCTGTGATTCTCTTGTGGCTATTGCTTTGGGCTTGGGCAAGAAGCCTTGAGATCTGTATATTCATTATTTTGATAGTGGATTTTCTCTGGCTTGTCCCGTGATTTTTACCCTTCGAGTTGAAGGGGTTTTCCACGTAAATCTTGGTGTTCATCTGATTATGATTTCTGTTTGATTCCGCTGTATGTGACGGTCTGCTAGTATTTATTTGTATACAAAGTTTATTCCTATTTTATTCCCATCAACTGGTATCAGAGCAGGGTTTTGGTGGCATTTAATCTTTTGTATTTGAACATGGATGCTAGTAATATTTCTCGCATGATTAGTTTAAATGAAAACAATTGGATGATATGGAAATCAAGAATGGAAGATCTCTGGTATTACAAAGATTTGTATGAACCTTTGCAAGGGGACAGTGCAAAGCCTATATCTATAACAGATGATGAGTGGAAGAGGTTAGATCGGAAAACAGTTGGCTTTATTCGACAATGGCTAGATGATATTGTCTTTCACCATGTTTCTACTGAATGTTCTGCTTACTCTCTTTGAAAAAAGTTAGAAGGTCTTTATGAAAGAAAAACGGTTGGCAACAAAGCTTTTCTGATCAGAAAACTTGTGAACTTGAAATATAAAGAGGGTACTTTTATTCCTGAGCATTTGAATGAAATACAGAGTATTACTAACCAGTTATCCTCTATGAAAATGTCTTTTGATGATGAGTTGCAGGCATTGTTACTTCTCAGTTCTTTGCTAGAAAGTTGGGAGACACTGGTGGTTTCCCTTAGTAATTCGGCACCAGATGGTATTATCACCATGAGTCAAGTAACAAGCAGTTTGTTGAATGAGGAGTTAAGGAGAAAGAATTCAGCAACTTCTCAGATTAATTCACAAGCACTTGTCTTAGAAAACAGAGGAAGGTCAAAGTCAAAGGATAGAAGTGATTCACGCTTGGGTAGAAGCAAGTCAAGATCAAGGAAAGATATTGTTTGCTACAATTGTGGTGAGAAAGAACATTACAATAATCAGTGCAAGCAACCTAAGAAGAACAAGAAAAGGGGGAAAGAAGTGGAGCATACAGAGTCAAAAGATAATATCACAGCTACAGTACAAGGTAGTGATTATTTGATTTTGTTTACTTCTGATGATATTTTTTCTTGTGTGTGCCAGGATCTCGAGTGGATAATTAATACAGGTGCTTCTTATCATGCTACACCACGGAGGGAGTTCTTTACTACTTACAGGTCTGAAAATTTTGGTGTTGTCAAGATGGGCAACTATGGCACAGCAAACATCATTGGCATGGGAGATATCCATATAAAGACCAACATTGGTTGCAAGTTGGTGCTTAAGGATGTGAGGCATGTGATTGACTTAAGATTGAATTTAATTTCAGTTGGAAGGCTGGACGATGAAGACTTTGATGTCAGATTTCACAAAGAGTAGTGGAAGCTCAGTAAGGGTTCTCTTATTGTAGCTAATGGGAAGAAATGTCATACATTGTACAGATTGTAGACTAAAGCTTATGGTGAGCAGTTGAATGCTATAGAGAAAGACTTCAGTATAGAGTTGTGGCATAGGCGACTGGGACACATGAGCGAGAAAGGGCTGCAAGAACTTTCTAAGAGAGAGGTATTGCCATACGTCAGAGGTACACGTTTGAACCCTTGTATTGATTGTTTGGCTGGTAAACAACATAGAGTTTCCTTTATTAGTCCTGCCTTATATAAAAAAAATGCATGCCTTGGACTGTGTCTATACAGATGTGTGTGGTCCTTTGATGACAAAAACTCCTAGTGGATCTATTAATGTTCCTAGTATCAATGGTGCACTTTATTTTGTTACTTTTATAGATGACTTTTCCAGGAAAGTTTGGGTCTATGCTTTGAAGACTAAAAATCAGGTTATTAATGTCTTCAAAAAGTTTCATGCCAGAGTTGAAAGGGAGACAGAAAGACAATTGAAATGCATAAGATCATATAATGGTGGTGAGTACACATGATTGTTTAATAATTATTGCAGGTCACATGACATCCAGCATGAGTTGACAGTCCCTGGTACGCCTCAGCATAATGCAATTACAGAGAGCATGAACCGCACCAACATGGAAAAGATCAGATGTATGGTGGTGAGTACACATGATTGTTTAATAATTATTGCAGGTCACATGACATCCAGCATGAGTTGACAGTCCCTGGTACGCCTCAGCATAATGCAATTACAGAGAGGATGAACCGCACCAACATGGAAAAGATCAGATGTATGCTTTCACAGGCCAAGCTACCCAAAAGGTTTTGGGATGAGACTTTAAGGACTGCAGTTGATGCAATCAACTTATCACCATGTACAGCTCTATATGGTGATGTTGCAGAGCATGTATGGTCAGGGAAAGATGTCTCCTATAGGCATTTAAGAGTGTTTGGTTGTCATGCATTTGCACATATTCCAAACAATGAGAGGTCCAAGCTGGATGGTAAGACAAAAGAGTGTATTTTTCTTGGTTACTCACATGATCAGTTTGGTTACAGGCTTTGGGATCCAGAAAAGCAGAAGGTGTTCAGAAGCAGAGATGTTGTCTTCTTTGAGGATCAAACCATTGAGGATTTGAAGAAGGAGGCACCAGCTAAGACTTCTGCAGAGGGATTTATAGACTGTGACCCAGTTATTCCTCCAGTATATCGGGTGATGGGGGAGATATGCTGGAAGATGGTGCAGAGCCAAATATTGATCTACCTGCAGGACATGTTGAGCAGGAAGAAGAAAGAGAGCAAGTTCCCACAGAACCTCAGTTAAGATGATCTTCTATACCACGTCAACCTTCCAGAAGATACTCTACAGATGAGTATGTGATGCTTACTGATGCAGGTGAACCAGAGAGTTACCAGGAAGCAGTTGAAAATGAGCAGAAAAAGAAGTGGTTTATTGTTATGCAGGAAGAGATGAATTCTCTGCAGAAGAACCACACATATGATTTGGTGCAACTACCAAAGGGAAGTAAGGCCTTGAAGAACAAGTGGGTTTTAAGGTTGAAGACTCAAGAATATTGTTCTCAACTAAAGTATAAAGCTAGATTGGTTGTGAAAGGCTTTGGTCAAAAGAAAGGTATTGACTTTGAAGAAATTTTTTCTCCTGTTGTTAAAATGTCTTCTATCCGTGTTGCTCTTGGTATTGCTGCGAACCTAGACTTGGAGATTGAACAGTTAGATGTGAAAACCAGCTTTCCTTCATGGTGATTTGGAGGATGAAATTTATATGGAGCAACCAGAAGGCTTCAAAGTCAAAGGTAAAGAAAATCTTGTCTGTAAGTTGAAGAAGAGCTTGTATGGGTTGAAGCAAGCTCCAAGACAGTGGTATAAAAAGTTTGATTCATTTATGATTGAAAATGAATATAAAAGAACAGCTTCATATCATTGTGTGTACATCAAACAGTTTGGTGAGAATTTTATTATTCTCTTACTTTATGTTGATGACATGCTTATCCTCGGAAAAGATATGTTTATGATTGACAGGTTGAAGAAGAACCTGAGTGAGTCTTTTGCAATGAAGGACATAGGGCCAGCAAAGCAAATACTGGGCATGCAGATTTCTCGTGACAGAAGAAAGAGAAAGATTTGGTTGTCACAGGAGAAATACATTGAGAAGGTATTGGATAGGTTCAGTATGAGTAATGCAAAGCCAGTTGGTTCTCCTCTTGCAAGTCACTTCAAGTTGTGCTCAGATCAGAGTCCGTCAAGTGATGAGGAGAAGGAGAAAATGCAAAAGGTTCCTTATGCTTCAGTAGTTGGAAGTTTATTATACGCAATGGTATGTACGAGGCCAGACATCGCATATGCAGTGGGTGTTACTAGTATATTTCTTACAAATCCAGGTAAAGAGCATTGAGCAGCAGTGAAGTGGATTTTTAGATATCTCAGAGGAAGTTCTAAAGTTTGTTTAAGCTTTGGAGGTGGACCGCCTGTATTGACAGGTTACACAGATGCAAATATGGCAAGAGATATTGACATACAAGGAAGTCCACATCAGGTTTTGTACTTACTTTTGCAGGGGGAGCTGTGTCATGGCAGTCCAGATTATAAAGGTGTATTGCTCTCTCTACCATAGAGGCAGAATATATTGCTGCTACAAAGGTTTGCAAAGAAATGTTATGGATGAAAGGATTCTTACAAGAATTGGGGCTGAAACAGGAAAACTATGTTGTGTATTGTGACAGCCAGAGTGCCATCCATTTGTGCAAGAACCCAACATTTCATTCCAATGCAAAGCATATATATATCAGATATCACTGGATTAGAAATATGCTTGAAGAGAAGTAGTTACAACTTTAGAAAATTCACACAGATGATAATGGGACAGACATGTTGACAAAGGTTTTACCGAAAGAGAGACAGGAGATGTGCCGACATCTGGTCGGCATGGCTTCACATTGATAAGTCATGAGACACCCTCTCTTATGGGCTGAAGGGGGAGGTTGTTGGGCAGATGACTCAGATTCAGCCCATAATGGGCTTTAGTGAAGCCCACAGCCCAAAATCTCACTTATATAACCTAAAACCTAGATTATGTGACTAGGGTTGAGATTAAGAGAGCAACGACGGCTAAAAACGTGGGTGAGAGAAAGAAGACTGCAGATTGACAGTAGAGGCCAGAAAACAAGAGATCCAGAAAAGGGAAGAAGACAAGGATAGGAAAAGACTATTCTCAATCATTCAAATCTCAGGTTAGATCAGTTTGCAGTGAATTCTTACTGTGATATCAGAGGAAGGTTTTGGATATTGTGCTTAGGATTATAGTCCTTGTATCCCTGTGATTCTCTTGTGGCTATTGCTTTGGGCTTGGGCAAGAAGCCTTGAGATCTGTATATTCATTATTTTGATAGTGGATTTTCTCTGGCTTGTCCCGTGATTTTTACCCTTCGAGTTGAAGGGGTTTTTCACGTAAATCTTGGTGTTCATTTGATTATGATTTCTGTTTGATTCCGCTGTGTGACGGTCTGCTAGTATTTGTTCGTATACAAAATTTATTTCTATTTTATTCTCATCAATAAACATCTTGATTAGTCTCATATCGAAAGTAGATAAGATTAATAAGATTGACTTATAAAGGTTTGATATGTGTGTTACTATCAACTTCAGCTTAAGTATTTTGACTAATGATTTAGGCAAATGATGTTGCTAGACCAATTAGCCCATCAAGCTAAGATCGTGACAAGCAGAACCATAAGAATATCAAGCTAAGATCGTGACAAGCAAGAATATAGTGTGTGAGATTCAAAATTGTATAAATACTTTTATCTTTCTTTATGCGTTGAACCGTTGAAGATATTATGTTTACTAATTAGCCAAGTAAATTATATGGATAGCATTGTGTTAAGAAATATTTAATGCCACAAGCTACATATCCTTATAGACTATCTACTCTACTAACATATACTCTCTTTTGTGTCTGTATATTTATGTATATTTTATTAAAAAAAATTTAGATTGTTGGAAATGGTAAGCTAAAACCATTTCCAAATGAATGAAAAAATTTCACTTGAATACATATTTAATTTACTTTCGAATGAATAAACATGCTCTTTCACCCGGATAGATATGTCTTTTCAAATGAACCGGTATATCTATCTAATGTGCATAAATAGATCTTATCTCATACATTTATTTCATCAAAATTTAAACTACATTCTTGCATTCATTTGACATCCATCAAAAGAGAATATAAAGCATATGAAGTTTGATATTTTTATAATTTAGAGTGCTATTATTGCAAGAAGTGGTCATTGTACCTTAGGAGATGATTGTCGCTAAACCGTAAACATTAGCGCAGGACAAATTCATCGTAAAGAGAAAGAGTCCCAACTCTTACCTCGATCAAATTATTTTTAATTTATTTTTTTTATTTCAATCAAATTATTTATATTAAAAATATATATAATATTCAATCAGATAGACATACCAATCATTAGAAAGTTCAGATACCAACAGTTAGGTAGAAAGTTTTACATGTTTTCATGATAGAAGATAGGATTTATATATGATTTACCTAATTGAATGAGGAAATTACATATTTTAGTTGAGAAAAATTCTTCTATCTTCACATGTATAAATTGATGATGAATCAATGAACTCAATGGGCTTTCATTAATTCTTCCTATTTCTAACGTGGTTTCAAAGCACATTTCTATGTAAGAGAGATTATCTTTCTTTTATTCACTGTCTAACGACGGTTTATATCTCTTTTTACTGTCAAACAATAGTCTCTCGTTGACGTTAAAGCCACTCTATAAGACTTATGATGCGTCGGCTTCCTCTTTCTTCGTCAGACTTATCATTGTCGGCTTCTATCTTCGATGTTCCAATCGTCGATGCCAAAGCCACTCTCCATGACTCCTGGTGCGTCGGCTTCCTTTCTTTATCCGCTGTCAAATGATAGCTTCTATGACCGCTTGTCTGTGATATCTTTTCTTTTCCATCGACTTTCTTGTTATTATGTCTATATAAATCTTATCTTCTATCATCCTAAGACCAGAAAAGAAATAATAAAACAAAATGAAAGCCAAGGGAAATGTTTTTGGCTTTGGAGATTTTGGATATCAGTTATGCTAGCTAAAGCTTTGGAAAAAAGAGCAAAAGCAGTGAGTATTGCATTTTGGCTCAAGTGACGTGTATGTGATCTCAGAAGGTTAGGCATGTTGATTCATGATGGCTTACTCCTCACGTTAACTGTCTTGTGGAAGGGGAGAAGACGTACACTCTACAAATATATAAACGATTACATGTGGAACAAAAAAAAAAAAACACGTGGTTGATAAAAAATGAGGATATCATAAATTATGACATTTAGATAAAAAGTTAGATTGTGCATAGTATATAAAAAGAAGAAAAAAAAAAGAGTCCTTAAAGTTATATTTTGCTTGGTATAGAAAAATCATCAATTGGACAATGAGTGATACAAACCGTACAATTGTCCTACAACTTATATGATACTAAGATGATTAACGATTTATGTCATAGCCACTTAAATACATAAAAAAATGACTCTTTTTTTTTTTTTGTTACATAATGGTGTAATAGGTGAGCGAATGATGCACGAAGCATGTCCCAAGTTATTTGTTGTGCAACTTAAACACTCGAGTTCAACCCTATGTCACTTGAGAGATTTCCATCGCTAATGATGAGCGAAACATATTATGATGATTTATCTGTACTTTATGATCATTCTGACATACACAAAAAAAAAAAATATGAGTTAGTTTTGATCGCATGACAAGCGAGTGGATCTTCCACGAAAAATATGACTCTCTTGGTGTTCAAAAATCTCATCCGGTCCTAAGAGTATATAAAAAGTGCAGCAACATATTTATTCTAAAAATATTATCATCTGTGGTACTAATTGATGTGCTTAAAAGGAATATTCTGATGACCCCAGTTCTAAAATCTTTAGAAAGAGGAAAGACATGGTTTTTCTTATTACATGTTTTAGTAGACTGGGGTAAAAAGCATCATCAACCCATACATAGCCTGCTCTCACGAGTAATAATGAATGAATGCCCTTAGAGATGTGTAAAAAGGCTTCTGATGACTTCAACACTTGGTGCATCCTTCTCGAAGCCAACGAGGGCTTGGTTTAATTAAATAAATAAATAAATAAATAATAATACATCAGTTACTAACTGTGCAGGTGGAGAGATGCTCCACTTTTCTACAACCAGACGGAGCATGGAATCCTCTTAAATTAATCTTATGGAGATAACTTATATTACCAATCATGTACATCATGAAGTCCAGTAATTGTGTAGGCCATAAAGTTGAGCAACAAACACCGCTCATCTTAAATCTCAAAAAACTGGGTGTGGCCGCCGCCAACTTCTTCCCCATGGCTTTGGCTTTGGCTTTGGCTTTGGCTTTGTCATTACGTTCTTTGTGGAATCATACAGGAGGACTTGTTTGACTGTACTTCCTTCCAGGGGTTGTGAACCTTTCTCCATCTCTTAATGGTTCCAAAGTAAAGCACAGTTACTGCATCTATTCCACCAGATAAGAACGGAGCCAAAGTCATGCTAACCAACATCATTTGCTGCACTAATGTCGAAGTCCCAACAACAATTTTTCTCGCCCTCTTGTCGAGATAGCTGATTGCACTTTGTTTCTGCTGCACACATCATATAACAACGTTTCAACCTTCAATGCCCTGACCACCCCCACCCACATCCATCAATACAAAACACCTATACAAAAAAAAAAAGGAAAAAAAAAGCTGAACCTCTCGTCACTGTTTGTTTCTTTGTATCTTCATCTTTTGTGTCGTCACACCTCGTATGATGATGATGCTTTGGCCCGCTGTGCACCGTGCGCTAACTGCGAGCCCAAGTCAGAGCTCAGCAGCAACGGGTATGGCAGTGAATCGAGCGCCGCAGCGTTGTCGAACGTCCTTGGAACTGTTGGTTTCTTTGCGGGGAATGAGAACCCGTCGTCCTCTTCGAAGCAGCAACTACTACTGTTCACCATCTGCTTGCGCTTCAGAACGCGGTCATTGATCGGAACAGCAAGCTCGGGTTGGTTGCAGTGAGGGATGAACGGTGGTGGGTTCGACTCGGGGTAATTGATCCAACAGTTTTGTGATCCCAGTACATCCGGTGGGTTCTCCAGCAGTCGCGCGAGCGTCGAGTAATCTGCGGCGTCGAGGAGCTCCGTCAGAGAGTAGGATTTCGGTAGCTTGAGGAAGCTGTTCTGCCGCATGCCGTGTGGCGAGGCAGCCTCCACGCCCGCCGTGCCTTCTTGCTCTGCATCCAGCGGCAGTTGATGATTGCTCTTCTTGTAGATTCGGCAGAGGACCCAGTCATCTAGCTGAGACAGCAGCGAGTGAGCTCGGACTCGGATCTAATTACGCATAGTCAGTCTCATGCAGTACAGAAAAAAATAATAATAATAAAGGAGAGGAGGAGATTACTCTCATGGAGGATCCTCTGAGTTTGATGTTATGGTAATCGTTGCTCCTCAGAGCTTCGGCGAGGCGGTACTCGTGCATGATCCAGTCCGTCTTCACCCCCTTGGGGGGCTTCCCCTTGTAGAACACGAGCGCCTTCTTGACCCCAATGTTGTCGCTCATCCCCTTGCTCGCAACGATGGGCTTATCCGTCCCCGTCGCCTTCCAGTACCCGGACGACGCCGCCCGATTCGGCCGCACCCCGTTGGGGTACTTCCGATCCCGGGGGCTGAAGAAGTACCACTCTCGATCCCCGAACAGCGCTTTGGCTTCACCAGCACAAAACACACCATCACAGCAATCAGTACCATACGATTCAAGGAGAAGACAGAGAGAGCGTCGCGAGCAACACGAACCGGGGAGCTCCCACGGGTCGAACTTGTAGATGTCGACCTCCGCGATGATCGACACCGGGCATGGCATCGAGGCAGCTCGGTTCCTCAGGTAGTGAAGGATGAGCTCCTCGTCGGTGGGGTGGAATCGGAACCCCGGTGGAAGACTGGTCGGATTCGACATGATCTCACTGCCGAGCCAAGACAAAGAAGAAGAAGAAGAAGAAGAAGAAGGGAAGGTTGAAATTTTTGGGCGAAGCGGATGGAGGGTGGCTTTATGGCCGCAGTAGTTTTGTCGTGTAGTGGTGGTGCACACGTGTGGGGTTTCTGACCAGGGGCAGTATCGTCACGCGGGAAAACACGTGTCGAGCAAGGAGGGAAGGACCAGAGCCGGTGCGTTGGACGGCCCTGATCTGACGCGACGAGATCGACGTCAGCGATGGACTTTTCGACATAAACGGACAAAAAAAAAAAAAGGGAGTTCGCTGGTTTGGGATTATTATATGCCGGCGCACGCCAGTTAGGCTTCGGTTGTACGAAGAGGATAACTACGGTTGACCAACCACGGTGCGGTCAAGCTTGACACGTGGAGGGACGCGCGGTCAAATTATCTTAATCCATACAATACGAGTTAATTAATTTGACTGCTGGGTTTGATGGGGGGTGTGTTTTAATTGTTGGCGTGGAATCAAATGCCGCCTAATCATGATGTTGATGCGTAGCAGCCTCAAAATCGATGTGTGTGTGTGTGTTGTTGGATTGCGAGAGGTCAATTTGGTATTCGCATGCCAAATCCAAATCAGTGGATTTGGCAACCCATTTGTGTGACACATGCAACCTTATCGTACGCTTATTTAGATTTCGCAACCACTTATTTGATTTGCCGTGATTGCCGAATCACTAATTTATCTTCTAAAAGTAGTAGTAAGTACTACACAAATAGGTTCATATCTTAAAATTTTTGAATTGAAGTGCTCCTTGGAATTACATCCAACGGTAAGTCGATTGTGCTTCTTGTTTTTTTTTCTATCTCGTAAATAAATTTCAAGTTCTTGGATATATATATATATATATATATATATATATATATATATATATATATATATATGACTAATGTGAATACTATTATTATTTTTTATAATCATATCCCTAAGATACTCAATGAGATTATGTAATACTTTACTCCTAATTTCACTCATACACTACAATCATGGCTAAGATATGATGTTACATTTCAGGTCTTCAATACTGCTATCAATAGGAGTGCAACAGAAAGTATATAATCTTAAAATTAATACATGTTAATGTACTAAACAAAACAACAAGATTTTCTCTGTACAAAGTGATTTTGATATCAGTAGATAACTATAACTCTAACAAACAAACAAAAAAAAAAAAAACATATGCATAACATGTCTAAAAGTTATATACCTAAAATGTCCGTTGGTTATCGTCTATATTTACACTAATATTGACTTTCACGTACTCATTTTTCTACTTAATCACTTGGGTAGGATGCTAGTATCCTTGTAACATAAAATTTGTAGTAAATAATCACTCAACAACTATAAACTTTTATAGTTATATTCAAGTTAGTATGCATATGTCATATAATAACATTTCAAAATCATTAGCATAAGACATTTAACGGTAAACCCCTCACCCTATAACTTATATGTATATATAGGAAGCATAGTAAATTCATGGACTTCTACGCCCTATATCATAACATATACGTGCACTCTCGTATCACACATTATAATTTATTTACATATACTTTCATACTATATGTCATAATATATACATGTACTCATACACGATAGGTCATATATATATATGTGCACTCTCACACCACATGTTACAATATATACGTGCATTCTCAATCTGCACATCATAGCATCTACATGCATTGCACATTGTAACATATTTGTGTACTCCCATATTACACATCAGACAAAATACATGCACTCTTACACACCCATCATCATATAAGCATTTATATAAGCTATTTTTAATCATAATTCATATATTTTTATATTTACAAAATGCATACATTCATGTTTAACTCATGACTAGGATATAATGATCATATAAGTATAAACATGCTTTTCAAAATACATTATGCATATGATAATTTATATGACCACTATTTTATAGTGAATTAAACTTATAATTACCTTATTGAACTCAATATTGAAGATGTGAAGGTAAGATCATTTTCCTATTCATTATCGATTTTTTAATAATTCATTATAAATAAATGAACTAATTAGTATCAATCAAACCATTATATAATTCTATAAAAAAAATTAATTTATTATTTTAGTTGACTAAACGTTCTTGAATTATCATAAAATTTTGTAAAAAAATATGAGACATATAAAACTAATTACACATCAATTTTTAGCTTTAAATCAAATCATTTGGAAGCTAAACTATCCTCCTAATTCAAATACTAACACATATTGTGTTTTACTAAAAATAAGTTGAGACTATCTATATTTACAAACTTTATATCTTGATACTCACTCAATTCTAAATCTTACATAATTCTAAGATAATCATTTAAAGTATATCAAAAGGATAAAGTCGAACCCCTTCTCAGAAAATAAGAGATTCTAAGTACCTCAGATTGGGATAATTATGACTCTATGCACCAATCTCAGGTTAAAGTTATTCCAGAAACCTTAGAGCCATAAAACAATCATACAAAATATATCCAAAAATTAAATATTAATTCAAAGTCTAGGTTACCAAAAAATAGTTTTAAAAAAAATAGTTTATAATCTGTAAAACTGAAACTATAGTAAGGAAAAAATTAAAATTTTCTTACCTCAATCTTTCTTATAGATAGGGTTTCTTAAACTCAATGAAAAAAGCTGTGAGAATAGCTAAAGAATAAGAGAAAGGATAGTGGATTATTAGGTTGATAAAAGGGATAAGGCCGAAATAAAATAAAGGTGCTTTAAAAGTTATCTTGAGGTTCAAGGTTCAATCTCATTAGACCTCATTTAAAGTTTTTTTTCTTCTTTTACTAATATAATTTTAATATTATATCAACTTCAATTGAGTTGATATATTATATAATTTATTACTTCATTTAAAGTAGTTTATGATCCTCCATATACATAATGTTTAAAACTCAAACTTCTTTATGTGAATCATGGAGATTCAGATCGATTAAAATTCAATCGTCACTTCTAATTACTATATGCAAATTTATTATCATAACTTAACCTCATATTCAAGTTCGCTAGCTTATAGTGATATGCTTAACATAAATATTAAAGCTTATACATGCTCAACTAACACTTTGTAGAACATTAAGAATGATATCTCTAAAAAGCATTTGCTTCAATATTAAAAGTTGAATAATATCATTTATCATATTTATAAAATATAGATTCATTTATCATATTTATAAAACATAGATATCACAAATCATATCACTAAATGAAAATTATATATACATATTATTTGTACGTCTATTGACATATTAATTATAGTTCAACGTGTATAAGACTAGTGCCTACGGATCGACTCTAAAATTATGATGGATATTATATTCTAGGATACTCCTCCATAACAAGTTTTTAATTTGGTTGGAAATATACAAGAGTTATTATTAATTTTTTTACATATCTAGTGAAGGAATGCTATTTCCAATTGGTTGTCCTCTTTTAGTTACGTTATCAAATACTTTCAGTTTTGAATTGGATGTTGACCTTCATAACTTGATTTTTTTTTTTTTTTTCATTGGCACTTATGCCAACTGTATATATGTATTTTTCATTCTAATTAGTAATGTGTGTGTGTGTTGTTGTTCTAATTAATAAAGATTAGCCACTCTATTTTAAACAAAAAAAAATCATCTTCTTATATACAAATATCTCTATCATGTTCTCCTAATTTATCAACGACCTTGATCGACACATATCTCCTATTCATCTCTCTCAATACCATGGCTAATGTCATCACTAGGGCATCCATATTTAAGATCATAAAATTTTTAATGATGTACAAAACATTTTGGGTAATATGTTAATATGAGTTCTACTAATATGATAATAGAATACACAACTAAATTTCATTATGTCGATGGCTATAGCATCTGATGATAGTTGTGATGTCAATAAAGATAGTGATGAGAAGATGAGTGCGTGATAGAACGGTGACAATGATAACACTTGAGAGAGTTGAAGGTGGTGACGAGCAAAGTGATGTTTGTCAACAGAAATGACAATGAAAATGGAAGTGTAGAGAAATAACTACAAGATGGAGGATGTGATATGGTGGCTATGTTAGAAGTGTGGTGGTGGAGTTAGGTGGCAAAGTAGGAGATGATTGAGGAATGAGGATAACAAAGTGACAAGTTTTATTAGAGAATAGACCAAATTTTCTAGAGGTCAGATTGACTTGTGAATAGATTGACACAGAAGTGTGGATCAAATAAGACAGACCTTCGAACTTTGTCTTGTGTGTTCATGTGAGTGATTCCTATTTATAGCAAAAGGTGGATGTAAGGGGGTGTGTCCATTGTGTGATATATGACCGCTGATCATAAATGAGTTTGTTTAGTTGTCAATTTGTCCTCTCAAAACCTATTTATTCTTTCCTCTCAATTATTTTCTTCTTTGAATTTGTGTAAGCCTATGCCCCTACCAAGTGATATCAAGTTGACTTTCTAAGAGGTGCGATTTGACAATTCTTGTGATTTAAAGAGGTGATGACAATTAATGGTGATTGATGAATTAGGACATAGATCGAAATATACTACTGATTTCTTCTTTAGAAAACTTAAATATGGTGTGTGCGGTGATTTGCTTCTCTCCCTCCCAATGGCCAAAGCTTGTGAGAGAACTTTTCAGGATCTTAAAAATCAAGATAATTAAAAACCTTATTTAGAGCAAAAATTTTAGTGAAATTGATTTTATTTTTAATGAGCAGCTGATAAATTACAAATTTTAAAGCATTTTCAAAAAAAAAATTTGGAAGAGGAGAGCGGAGAATTATAATTTTTTTATGAAGCAATAGACTAAAATAATTTTCATGAATATAATATATATATATATATAGTTTTAATTAGAAAAGAAAATTATGATTAGATCGAGATAGAATTACAAGTCTGAATTAGAAAGAAATTTGTGCTCGTCATCATTTATCTATGCAAATATACTATATTGTACTGCTCCTTGTTCTTTTACAATTTTGATTTTACATTATATCTTATCTTGAATTTGCACAAACTTACAAACTAGAAAAGAAAAAAAAAAAGTTTGCTTCTCTAAAGGATGGAAATTCTTTTCTAATCATTTTTCTAGACATTGTTGAGAATATATGAGTTACTGAGAACGTAACAAGGATATGAGTTGTATACTAAAGAAGGAGAAAAAAAAAATCATATACTAATAAAAACATAAAAATAGAATTAATAAATAAAATAAAAAATTATTGTTAGTTAAAAGAACATAAAGAGTCTCTATTTGTAGAGCTAAAACCCCCTAAAGATTATAATCGTTTACATCCCAATCTTATGAACTCCAAGCAGTCTACAACTTACTTAATATTCTAAACCTCAAGCTTATATATCAAGATTATATTAGCAATCAAGTTTCTTTGGTTTTATGTTGTTCTTTTTTTTTTTTGCAATTTCATCCCAAAAAATCTTAAATTTTTTTGATTAATGCCAATATATTTAATATCATAAATCAGTACATGAAACATGATCTTAATTTATATCATTGACATTTTTCCTCGGGTGTGATAGCTCAAGGATCTTTTGTTTGATACCATCAGACATGATCTCAATTTATACTCCTTATCGACACCTGATGCAAAGTCTGAAGAGATGATGATGAGTTGAGGTTGTCATCCTCATCCCGTTCACGGCGGGAGGACTTGTGGTTGAGGAACTCGTGCTGAACTTTATGGTGGAGGGTTAGATGGGCGATGAGACGTAGATGGATGGGTGGAGGTTCGAAGTGCGACATTCTTTTTAGAGATTGACTTGAATACATTGTTGTTGACGATGACTTGGTCCTCCTCATGCGTGATGAAGATGATGATGATGAAGAAGAAGAAGAGGATGATGACTTGGACTGAAGCCATATGTTTCATTTACAAGACTTCTCCTTGTAGATCTTGCACTTCGTCGTCAAAAGAACACCTCTTTTACGCACTAAAAATAATGATCTTACAGTAACTCCACTAGTGAAGCTTGTCCGCACATTTCTTTCCTTCTTTCTTGTGTGTTGTGATGGTGCTTTGTCCATGGATTCTTTCTTTACCACTCTTATGGTATCGTGGCCATGGGAAAGCAGGTATTTGGAGAGGCAGGTGAGGATGTTACTTGTAACCCTTTTTTTTTTTTTTTGTATACATCTGTGAGTGAGACAAGCAAGTCAGTGGAGAAAATAGAGATGAATCTTAGTACGACAAATGGAAAGTATAATTTTGTTGTTGTGAACTGATCATCCTGAAGCTTGCACTCATGCAATTCCTGATGATATATATATATATATATATATATATATATATATTTTATAACTAAAATATTGATTCGATAGCCATATAATTTGGAATGCTCATCATAGATTGATGATCCGAATTCTTATACTATAAATTTTGAAGGATAACTTAGTTGATAAATATTTTATCATATTATTACGAGATCCGAGGCAACATCATGATGATTTATGGTTTAACATTTACAATCCCATTAATTCATTGTCAGGTTTGAATTGAGATACCAATTTTCTTGGGTCATTTCTAATTGCATAAAATAATTATCATTCACGCAGAGAAATATGTGTTCTCATGCATACATTGCATGTTTTCACGCATTTTGTTTCACATCTGATTCACATTGATTGGGGCTTGGATCATTTGTATTATTCCATAATAATATTTTTATGCTCTTTCATAAATATTGCTACTCTAAAATCAACCAAAAGAGAAAAAAATATAAAACAACAACGATATTTTTAGATATTAGTAAATAAAATTTCGAGAACTAGATGTCTTTTAAGCCTTCATTAATGTCGCAACTTAGATTGAAAAAAAGAAAAGAAAAGAAAAAGGTTTATTTGTGACTACAATTTGCAAAACAAGAGCCCAGATAAGATTAATCATCCCATTCTCAAGGTATCAATCATCATGAGGACCTGAACCTATATTATCTTAGTTATCTAATACGACTAATGCTTTGCTCACTGAAACTTATGAGGCCAAACAATGCCTCTAGAGTTGGGTAGTGTTTTGAAGATTTAGTATGTTTGAGATGCTAACCAATGTGCACAACCTTGTGTAGATGAGAAATGCTATAAAGCAATTCAAAAAAAAAAAAAAAAAAAAGCTAATTCCTCCTTGTTTATAATTTTAACCAAATTTTTTTGTAATTCAATATATCTATCACTACCCTCACATATGAATTTGATCCCCATGGCCTTGTAGCTCTCTATCACTTGTATGAATAAGAAAGCTAATTCCTCCATCCCTAGTGCTGGCACTGCATGATTCGGTGTGCATTAAGTTTAAACCCACCAGCGTTAGGCTTAAGTCATCGAAGTAGAAATGAGCAGATCCATCTCAGGTTGGATTCCCTCATGCGAAGAGGAGTATTATTAGTGCATCACACTTACCATAAAGATAGTGGATAAGGGGCTTGCTTATCCAAGCATAGATCATCTCGGACCTTCCATGTCAACCAAAAAAGCTACAAGGAAGGAGAAGGGGTGTCATATCCCAATCATCCCCTTCCCATAATTCATTGTAGTTATCTAAATTTGGCACAGACATTAAATTCCACAATCTGTGGAGATAATTGCGGCGTTAGGCACAGACAAAAGAAGCTGATGGAGGTCGATGGCATGGGTTTTCTTGCGAGATAAAAAAAATAATGGAGTGGAGGTTGCTTGAGGCAATGAACAAAGCATTGCATCCATCTATCTCGAAGTAGATGATGGTGAAGGGAAGATATAGCACACGTGAGAAGGATTATACAAAAAGACAAAAGAGCATTCAAAGCTTGTGCTTGCCCTACTCACTACCTTCCCATGCAACAACATTCCTTGATTTCTCGGCCTCGAATGAGTTACGTAAAACAAATTTGTTTTCTATATATATATATATATATATATATATATATATATATATATATATATATAGTTAATGGCGACAATTTGCTCCCCAGATGACCCACTCCATTTCTTCAAGAGTGGCTCCCTTGGGAGATGCAACTAACTAACCAGAGCCCGCGCTTAGCGTGTCGACCCATAACTTTTCGAACCCCGACACACTCTCCTCCAACTCCATCAGTTCCCTAAGGGAGCAATTACGCCTGGTGAATCAAAGGCTTGATGATGTCCGAAAGACCCTAAGGACGAAAGATGAGCACATCGAGGGTCCCCTCTGTGGTTCTCCCTTCGTCCAGGAAATTCAAGATGCACATATTCCATCACACTTTCATCTCATGATGCTAGAGGCATACGACGGTAGCTCCGATCCAACGGAGCATGTGGCTATGTTTTATGCGCATATGACTCTGTATGACATTTCATATACCATAATGTGTCGGACTTTCCCGACGACTCTCCGAGGAATCACCTAAGGATGGTACAGTCGGTTACCACCCTCTTCCATTCACTCCTTTAATCAGCTTGTAATGGAGTTCGAGAGCAACTTCCTCTCTAGCGCTCGACCAAAACCAACTGCCGCATCCCTCCTCGGGATAAGACAGAAGGAGGAGGAACACCTCGGACAATACCTCGCCCGCTTCACAGATGAAGTCAGGGCCATTCCCGATACACATCCATCGTTGGTCATCCAGGCTTTTATGATCGAAATCAGGCCTTCCCGCCTTTTTTGGTCACTTGTGGAGCGACCCCCCGTAACTGTACCGGAGATGTTGCAGAGGGACAACCAGTATGTCACCGTCGAGACTTTGGTGGCGGAGAAACGCGAAGATCAAAAATGCCCCCGAGGTGAACCGTCTCGGGGTCCACCCTTTGGGCTCTCAAGGAGGAGGATGGAAAAAGGTGAACAGATCGTGACCCGGCCGCCCAAGTTCCGCTCAACTCCACTTGAACGGAGATCTTCCTCTAGATCTGAGAAAAGAGACTCTTAAAGACTCCCAACCCACTAAGGTCTCAAGCCGAGGACCGAGATCGTCGACATTACTGTCGCTTCCACCGCGACTATGGGCATGATACTTAGGAATGCTACAAGTTGAAGAACCATATCGAGGACCTTATCCACCGCGGTCACCTCGACCGATATATAAGGAAGCCACGCGAGCCATCCCTCCGTCCGAAGGGATCTGTGGAATGGCACATCGACATCATTGTGGGTGGCCCGACCGCGGGTGGCGTTAGCTCCTCGGCAAGGAAGGCATACGCCCATGCGGAAGTTCAGAAGAGGCCCCAACCCCAACCCCGAGGCGATCCGGGATTCACCTTCGAGTCCGAGAGCGAATACCTAGACCACGACGATGCCTTGGTGGTCACGGCCCGCATTGCAAATGCATGCGTTATACGCATCATGATAGACATAGGGAGCTCCACTGACATATTGTACCTCGATGCTTTTCATAAGCTCAGAATGACTAACCGAGACCTCGCTCCCATGACTTCAACTTTAACAGGGTTCATTGGCGACGTGATAACTCCAGTAAGCGTCACAACCCTCCCCATGACTTTTGGCAGTAAGCCAAGAACCAAGACCCTCATGGTTCATTTCATAATGTGGACCTCCCCTCAACCTACAATGTGATCATCGGGCGGCCAACCCTCAATAAGCTAAGGGCGGTCATCTCCACATACCATCACGGTATGAAGTTCCCGACCAACGCAGGCCCGAGGGAAATCAAGAGCGACCCCCAAGAGTCAAGGCGATGCTACCTAGCGGCAACAACCATCTCTAGGAAAGACAAGAAGGCTCTGGTTCCTGACCCCCGTGAACCCCACAGACCTGACACTCGACCCGAGCCCTCCGAACCAACACTGGAAAAGGCTCACCCAGAGAGGACAGTGCGGGTCGGGTCGGCTTTGCCCGAGGACCAACGCGTCCAGCTCATAGATTTTCTTGGACGTCATTCCAATGTTTTCGCTTGGTTAACGAGCGACATGCCAAGCATACACCCCCGGATTGTGTAACATCAACTGAACATAACCCCGGGAGCTCGGCCGGTGCAACAGAAACTAAGAAAGTTCGCCCTAGATCGGTAGAAGACTATTAAAGAAGAAGTAGATCAGCTATTAGAGGCCGGGTTCATAATGGAGATTAGGTTCCCGACTTGGCTATCTAATGTAGTTCTCGTAAAAAAAGACTAATGGAAAGTGGCGCATGTGTGTTGATTACACCGATCTTAATCGGGTCTGCCTGAAGGATTGTTATCCACTACCAAGGATTGATCAGCTGATAGACTCGACCTCAGGGCATGAGCTTCTCTCCTTCATGGATGCGTTCTCATGATACAACCAGATCTGAATGGCCCCTCAAGATCAGGAAAAGATGGCTTTCATCACACACCAAGGAACCTATTGTTATAGGGTGATGTCATTCGGGTTAAAGAACGCGGGAGCTACCTACCAGAGAATTGTCAACCAACTATTCAAGGATCAGCTAGGCAAAAACATGGAGGCCTACGTTGATGACATGATTGTCAAGAGGAAGAAAACGGAGACACACTGCACAGATCTCGTCGAAACATTCTGGACCCTTAAGAAGTTCTGAATAAAGCTCAACCCCGCCAAATGTGTCTTTGGCGTAGAGTCAAGAAAATTTCTCGGCTTCCTTATTCACCAACGAGGAATAGACATGAACCCGGAGAAGATCAAGGCCATCATCGACATGAAATCACCCCAAACCATCAAGGAAGTCCAACGCCTCATCGGGAGGTTGGCAGCTTTAGGGCGATTCGTATCTCAGGCCAACAACCGAAGTTACCCCATCCTGCGGGCGCTAAGGCATAACAAAGACTTCAGCTGGGGCCCCGAGTGTGAGCAAGCATTCCAAGAGCTCAAGGCCCATCTCGCAATGTTACCTCGGATGTCCTCGATCGACTCAGGCGACCAACTTGAGATATACCTCTCCGTCACGGAATAAGCCGTCAGCTCGGTTCTGATAAAGCTCAACGAAAATAGCCAGCGACCTGTCTACTACACTAGCCATATCCTGCAAGGTGCGGAGGAGCGGTACCCTCCGATAGAAAAACTTGCTCTCGCCCTAGTCCTCATGGCCAGAAAGTTGAGGCCCTACTTCCAGACTCATGCTATCAAGTTAGTCACCGACCAACCACTATGCCAATTTTTTTCTAAATTTGACATTTCAGGATAAATGCTCAAGTGGTCGGTAGAACTCAGCAAATTCGACCTGGAGTACGCCCTGAGGAAGGCGATCAAATCCTAAGCCATTCCCGACTTTTCCTCAGAACTGACTGCCCCAGAACCCCCCCCAGGAAAAATCTGCGTGGACTCTCCACGTTGATGGATCAACGAATTCCTCTAGGGGAGGAGCCGAAATAGTCCTGAGGGACCCTGGCGGGCAAACCTGCGAACATGTCATGCGGCTGGAATTTCCAACTACCAACAATGAAGCATTGTTGTTCGGGTTACGACTAGCCGTGGAGCTGCAAATCGAGCACTGGAGGTGTACACTGATTCCCAATTGGTCACCGGTCAAATTGACGGGAGCTTCGAGGCTCGAGAACCAAACATGGTATGCTATCTCTCTGAGGCCTATCGATTGATAGCTACGATCGAGTACTTCAAAATCTTCCAAATCCCTCGCCTCGAGAATGCCAGAGTCGATGCCCTGGCTCGGGCCACCTCTGTCAACATAGCCAGTGAGTTATCGACCATCCCCAGCCTCTGCAAGCTGATAGTCGCCATAGTTGAGGCGTCCACTATGGCCCCACACCCCTACTGGAGGGAGGAAATACTATGCTACAAGAAATACGCAATCCTCCCAGCGGACAAGGTCGTCGCCCGACGAATCAAAAGGGCCAAAGCATAGTTTACCATTGTCAATGGGTGCCTCTACAAAAGAGCTTTCAGCCAGCCCCTATTGCGGTGCTTATCGAGACCAAAGGCTGACATAGTGCTCGCCGAGGTCCACGAGAGGATATATGGTGAACATATTGGAGGGCGCACGTTGGCTTTCAAGATCCTTCGCCTTAGATACTATTGGCCGACCATGCAAGTAGATGCAAAATCCTATGTTCGGAGATGCATAGAATGTCAGAAGCATGCCCACGTTCCTCGCTAGCCAGCCTTGCCATTCTCCTCGACTCACTGCACTTAACCCTTCGTACAACGGGGGATGGACCTTCTCAGCCCATTCCAACAAACGATTAGGCAACGCAAATTCCTGATTATCGGGGTGGATTATTTTACCAAGTGGGTTGAGGCTGAGCCCTTGGCCTCGATCACCGAGAAGCAGATGGAGACTTTCGTCTGGAAAAACATCATAACAAGGTTCGACCTACCGAAGGTCATAATCACATATAATGGGATGCAGTTCAACAACCCTAAGTTTAAGACTTTCTGTGGAAACTACCAGATCCAACTGAAGTTTAGCTTGGTGGCTCAACCCCAAGCCAACAGATTGGCAGAAGTAACCAACAGAAGCATATTAGAAGGGCTGCAAAGACGAGTAGAGGGGACTCCGACAGCCTAGGTCGAGGAGCTCCCCAATGTCCTACGGGCTTTGTGGACGACGCCAAAGACCCCCACGGGAGAGTCTCCCTATAGCCTGGCCTTCAGTATTGAAGCAGTCCTCCCTCCCGAGGTGGTCTTCCCGACATTGAGAATTGAGAATTTCACTCCCGAAGTGTCAGAAACAAGTCATAGGGAAAATCTCGACATGCTCGAAGAACGCAGGGCCATAACGCATTTAAAGAACCTGCATTATCAAGGGGTGGTTGCCTGACTCTATAACCGAAGGGTCCGACCCCGACCCATCGCGAAGGGAGACCTAGTCCTCAAGAGGGCCGAGGTCAGCGACCTAGGACATACCCGAGGAAAACTCGCCCCGAGATGGGAGGGGTCGTATCGTGTTACCCAAGTTATTCGGGATGAGACATACACTCTATCGACAATGGAAGGGAAAATACTCCCTCGAACCTGGCATGTGTTAAACTTAAAGAAATTCTACGTCTAGCACAATAATATTAACTCAGCATTCAAAGCCATGCAGATGAAGTAATGTTCAAAAAAGAAAACTTATTTGATAACAGAAAGTTACAGAATGGTCGGGTGATACAGTTGGAAGCAAATCTTCAAACGCCCACCATTCCAAAAAAGAAAAAAGAGGAAGTATCTACGAGGTCGGTTGCTTCTCAGAGGGGGTGCTGTCGTTGAAAGGCTGATCAAGGTCCATCTCAACATTGGCATCTTCTAGACACTCGGCGAAGGGGTCCAGCTTGATCATAATGTCCGGGTGCTTCCCTCGAAGTCGCTCGAGTGCCACCCGGTACCCGAACTCATAGCTGACCCTCCCCATCTTCTCGAGGTCAAATTCAAATCCTTGGGACCCCTTATAGGCGGTTACCGCCTTCTGGCCCTCAACCTTCAGTTTGGCTTCAAGGAGTGTTGTCACCTCGGTCAGCGAAAGAACATCCCCCTCCAGACGAGCTCGGTCATTCTAAGCCCCATCCAAATTGGAGCGCAGAAGCCCTACTTCCTTCTCCAATTCCCCTCGCTAACTTTTGAGGGACTCCAGTTCAGTCATCATCCTCTTGATCTCGTCCTTCAGCTCTTTCGCCCGCCTCTCGATAGTCGCAGCTAACTCCTGGCCAACGCTAGCCTTCAGCTCCTTGTTCGCAACCCGAAGAGTCAGAATCTTCTCATGCTAACTCCAAACTAGTCAGCCAGCATCATGGACCCGATCGATGAGGGCACTGACGAAGTGAAGTCCCTGCAAGCAGACAAGAGTTATGCTTAAAAAAAGAGGGAGGTTTGGTATAGATCCTTACCCAAACAGCTGACTTGCCAGCCCGATTCATGAGCTCCTTGGAGGAGCACTTATACACTTGCTTCGCCAAGGTTGGGTGTAAAGCTCCCCACAAGTATTCCTCAGACAACAACCCCTCAGTCCAAAATGGATTGGACCCAGAGATGGTCGACCGCCTCGGCACCAAGGGGTCCTCACCCTTGACGCATTTCAATCGCATCATGATAGAGGCAAAGTACCTATCTGCCCCCACTCGGTCTTCGATCTTGCATAACTCCCTCATGGTGTACCCCCGCTTGGGGACCTCCCCGAGTTCCACCGTCCCTTTGCCCTTGTCGGCAGAGGTCCTTGTAGTGCTCTCAGAAGTGTCCACAAGTTGTTCAGCTGCCACCTTCCGAAGGCATTTCCTCAAACCTACCTCCGCGTCGGAGCTAGGGCGCTTCTCGACCGTGGACACCCCAGCATCCCTACTGTAGGCACGTTGGCTGCCGATGGAGCCGTCAAACCGCTACTCACTCCACCGCCAGACTTCATATTGTCGAGGTTAAACATCTCAGCACAACAAAAGGTACGATTAGGAAAAAATCCAAATCTAATCTAAAAACAGAAAAGACATACCCCTAGGGGCAGGGCTGAGACCCACTTCGGCGAACCAGACCTCGTTCATATCCTTCACCCCCCTTGAAATGGAAAGGATCGCCCTGAGGATCTCGACCAGTTCAATCTCGTCGACTGACAACGCCGTTACAGAGCTACTCATCGTCCGAGAGGTCCACTCGATCGGGAAGCTCCAGCCCTGACAGCAGAAAATGAAGAAAAAAATTTAACTTCCAGCCTTTGTTGCTGGAAAGCACACCGCTCACGCGGAATCCTCTGCGAGCGGCCAAGTAATACCCGGCTTGCCCCCGACTTAGCCAGAAGCAAGCCATAAACAACTCTTAGGTAGCCCTTATACCCAACACGTGACACTCCCAGAGAAAAGCCACTAGATACCGCCATGAGTTGGGCGCCATTTGGGAAGGAGAAATTCTCCACTACTCGAGGCACGCCTAAATCACAAGATGCAACGGGAATCTTAATCCTGCCTAAAGAGCATCGGTCGACAGAGCGAAGCCGCACGAAAAAGCGTCATAAGTACGCTCCCCCGACAAAGGGACATGGAGTTCATACTCCGAAGGAATGAAATAATTCTTCCTCACCTCGACCAACTGACGAGTTGTCACGGTCAAGTCTACATTGAAGAAAGACTGCATCGCCGCCAAGGCATTAGCGGTCCTCAAGTCGCCCAGAGCACTAGTCGATGGGACAACCGCCACTGACACGGAGTCCCCGGAGGGACAACTCAAAACCCTAGACCTATGGGTCGAAAGTTCGACCGACTGAGACTCAAAGTGGGAGGAGGCGGAAGACATCCGACCTGCTTGAGAAACCATCGAGCGAAAAAGAAGGGGATGAAGGTCAAAGACGTTGGTGTAGCCAGCGTCGAAGATGACGAAGAAACAACAGTGACAGTAGAGTAGAAGTGCGCAGTGTAAGAGAAGGCTGCGGAATAATAAGGGCAGGGGGACTAATACCTCGCCCCTGCGTCCGTTGGTGCTGGTTACAGGTGCCCTGCAAGCCAATCACACGTGTGATGGCACGTGTGACACACTGCGTAATCCTTTTGCTTATGATTAATATTGGCATATTCTCACATTATATTATATGTAGCATATATATTGTGACGTGCTTGGTTCTGTGTAATGGAAATCGGATCGTGATGAGATCACGATAATGAGATCGATTCATCTTTAAACACAGATCCTAAATAATCTCGGTCATAGGTTACTCGAGAGGGACATCGAGATAACCGGACAGATCAGTGTACTATATACCCGTCTATATGATGGAGGCGGTTGGTCTCATAGCCACTTGTGTGGAGATACTAAGGATATTATAGTACAGGTGCTCATTGGAGAATGAATTCACTGATTGATCCGCTTATGGAATGTTGTATAGTTAATGATACCTAATGTCAGACAGCAATTCCATAGTCCCAGTTGTGTATCTGGTCCCTAGACTTGAGACACCAAGGATGCCTTGTATGAGTACTCCCTTCTTTGACGTCAGACTTACAGGTTTGGAAAGCTCCAGATCTGGTACAACTGATTATCGGGATTGGTAGCTAGCCTTACGAAGGCAATTGAGTGTCAATAGAGGATCATCCACTCTCGGTATCATAAAAGGAATATCTCATATGTGCTTGCTTAGACAAATCCCTGGCCAGGGTTATTCGAATTAAGAGAGAATGAGTTCTCTTGTAGAATCCGATTAGAGCAAGACAAACTGATTTCGTATGTGACCTGACAGTACCATGTCCAATATATGATATCTGGGATGTTATTTGGATGAGGGATTATAGATACATGGTAACTGTGGACAGACAGGTCTAATCGATTTGATCCCCCCTGTACCGTCTGGGGACTATGGCGTAGTGGCCTAGTACGTCCATAGTCGATGAGTCGAGTGAATTATTATGGGGATAATAATTCACTATATCCGAAGGAGTTCTGATGGGAGTGACTCACGGCCAGCTCGGTATCGGGCCTAGAGGGTCACACACATATGGTGGATGCTTCAGCGAATAGAGGATTGGATGAAGATCTAATTAGCCCCTATTCTCATTAGATGAGACTCTATGTTGATGGGCTCCTTGATTAAGGTGCAATTATAGGCCTAAGGAGATTATTGGATAGAGATCCAATAATGTAAGGTTAGTGGGTTATTGGATGGAGATCCAATACCCACTAAGGAAGGAGCCCTAGGGTTTTAGTGGCTCTCTATAAATAGAAGGGGAGACTCAGGGTTAATAGGCTACAACTTAGCCACCACCTCCTATTCTCCTCCCTCCCTTTACGCAAGAGTTGCGAGATCATATTGGAGTAGTTTCACTACAGAGATCCATCATGTGGATACTGCTAGAGAGGAGGACGCTTGACCTCTTTCATCTTCTCCATCCAGATCTGGAATACAGGGATATACGATCTCCCTAGGTAAAATCAATCTCTCACACATCGCGGTTTTATCGATTTTTGTGTTTTTCTCGCGACCCCAATCTTTTGCACGATGATTTGATCTGCGTGGGAAACCAATTTTTGTTTTGATTTTTGCTGCGTATGTGATGCACCCGCTGTAGGTTTCCCAACAATTGGCGCTTCGCCTTCCCCAAAAAGGTGGGACAGCTCATCATGACACCTCGCGTCACCCTACGAGTGATTCTGGTCAACAAACAAATCTTTCTCAATCCCAAGAAGAATATCCCCGACTATCTACAAGCGAGCTCTCAGCCTCGTCCAAGGGCTTTTAGTCCCGACTATCTATAAGCGAGCTCTCAGCCTCGCCCAAGGGTTTTCAGTCCCGACTATCTACGAGCGAGCTCCCGGCCTCGCCCCGGGCTTACAGTCCCGACACTTGTCCAAAGGCTTTCGAACCCGACTACTCAACACACCACTTGACCCCACTCGACTATTCGTAACATGGGCCAACCGAGGTGACACAACCTCAAGCACATATAGATCCCTCCGTCGTACAAACCTTGTGCCCGAAGGATCCTCCCCCTCGCCTTCTAAAAGACTTCAACGGAGCCTGCTTCTTGCGGGCGCGGGGGGGGGGGGGGGGGGGGGGGGGGGGGGGGGGGGGGGGGGGGGGAGGATAATAGTGGTTCTCCTCCCAAACCGGACGACGTGGCCCAAGGCCAATCGATATAGTAAAAAGTTCACTATCTTTTGAAGTAATGCCTCCGGCATTATGTAGAGTTTTCTGTCATTTTGATATGAATAATCTCCACAACACAATAATTTTTTTTATTTTATGCGGAAGGATTAATCCGGAAGGAAACACCAAGTGCTTCCCCAATTTCCTTAAAAGTTTATGACAGAGCTTTATACAGTTATACCTTCTCTTAACAGCCTAGTGTTCTTTAATAATAATTGCAGCATCTAAGCTCCACACATTAGAAGAGGCAGTGCCATGGTATCTCAGAGAGTCTGGCAACGAGAGGTTAGCATGATGTCTCGTGTCGCATGGAGGAGTTTTGTGGCTTTGGATGCAACACTTATTTCATAGCGTCATCAAATAACCAATTCACTTTTGTTTACCTACAGAAGTCTCTCGAGTATCATCTTATACAAAGTTGCTCAGTAAGATAAAATCACTCTCTCTCTCTAGTAATTTTTTCTCCGTACGTATACTTTATCATGAACTTTAACTTACCGATAAACATTAGAACCAAGTTATCAAGTAGGACCAAGTAGACCTGGATTTAATGTGCAATTATTAGTTCAGAGAGGCACCACAGAGAGCAACCCTACTGATCCATGAAACGTTCATACTTCTAAGAATGGCGTGTTTATGCTCCAACCTATGATTCGGCATGTAAAGACGGGCTTTTTAGCAAGGCAGAGGGGTTTCCCAAATGGCTGCAAAGGAAAAAAGTGAAGGTTTTTTTAGGAGACCGACCGTACATCCCCAGGGCAGACACCAAATTTTGCATTTCCAAAGGAAAATGCACGGAACCATATAACCTCATCTCGTCTTAGCATTTACAGAATTCAAGACAAAAATTATGGGCATGTTAAAGAATCACCCCGTAACATTAGATCAATGAAAAATACTACAAACCGCCAAGGTTTGCTTGCTAGATGCATCAATGACCACCACCTGTGCTGCAGTCTCCATAAACATCACATCAGGTGCATTAGGCCTGATTTTACAAGCCGATGAACCCACGTGTTCAACCTACCAACTTGTGGAGTATAGCTCTCCTGTCATTTACAAGGATCCGTATAACCTGAAATAAGGTACCATACAATCATCATCAGCTAAAGCGGTTCAAGGGATCCACTCTTTAGCCTCTCCATCCGTGCTTGTAATCCAGATAATGCCTTCTCATCCATTGGATGAATACTGGTTTGTTGTGTTGTTGGTGTTTCCCCATCAACACGTTCTCCATGGAGCACATTACCATTGATATGTGCTAACGGCCGGGCTGAACCGTCCAAACTGCCAGCGGCAGCCGCAGCTTGTATGCTTTTCATCCGCTCTCTGATGGCATCCAGTGTCCCCATTGTAACTGCAGGAGCTGGTAAAATTTAATAATCAGATAACAATTATCAGTCAGCCTAGCAATGCACCTGGTCATGCACATGCATGTTACATATATATATATATATATATATATATTAGAGAGAGAGAGAGAGAGAACCAGCTGGATATCGGTCCATCCGATCGTCTCCCAAGTGAGGCCTAAACTCTGATGCATCAGTTTGACCTCTCAGAGCAGCTGTTGACCCAACAGCATCATTGTCCACATGTGAAGCAGCAACATTAGGGTGTATGCTTTCATTTTTTGCATTTATCAACTTTGTGTGTACAGGAGAGAGGGGTCCAAACTTTGGGGATGGAAGAGTTGCTATGGGAGGTGGAGTGGAGATGGGAAGGCTAGAAGGAGTCCTTCCAGCTGCTGCGTTCTTCTCCATCTGGATGTAAAAATAACAGAAGATCAGATACAAACCATCTGGATGTAAAAATAACAGAAGATCAGATACAAATTAAACACAACTTTCATGGTGCCAATTAGAGGCATATTGGGAATAATTACTGCTAACCTGAGCCAACCCATCTCTGATATACGTTCTAAAAGCCTCACTTGCATTTTGGAGCTGAGAAAATATATCAACCTATGAAAAACCAAAGAATTTCATCATATATACAAAAGAACATGAATCAGAAAACTCCTGAACACAAATGATAATTCAGAGTATTTCCAACTAAGGTATTTACCTTAGGGTAGAGCTGGGTAATCCGGTAGAGTTCATATAGTCCAATTGTACATGTTTGCTTGTCACCAATTTTCTTAAACACTGCAGCAAGCTCTTGCTATTGCAATGCAAAACCAAAGATCTCAGAAGCCAACAACGGCAAAATAATAGGTGCATAAAAAGCGACAAGTAAAAGTTGAAACATACAAGGTAGTGGAATGTCAAAATTGATTAAATGTGTTAAACTCAATAGTGCCAAAGGTGAACACACCTTCAATTGAGCATCTGCTGAATGTGTTGTAGGAGTTGGACTATTTGAAGCAGTGTCACCCCAATGTGTTTGTCCCATGGGGCCAGATGGAGTCAACATTCTAGCAGCTGCAAGAGTCTAAATATACAGAGATATATACAAGGTCATAAATCAGTTCAGATAAAATCACAAAAACAAAATTCATGTTCAAGCTTCTCTACTCAAGTATACCTGAAGATTTAGGTCAATATAGGCAAGAATGATAGGCTGAGGTTCTGTGTCTATAGGTACCATAGAGAGGTGACCCTTTATAGCTGTACCTCGGAGTTTCACAAGTTCATGCAGAACAGTTTTAACCATCCGTAGTGGTTTGTCATCAGCTCCAGCCCTGAAGTTAAAAACAATCAGTAAGAATTAGACCCATGTAATTCTTCCATCCATAATAAAGCAATTGTTAAATTGCTCAATTCCCAAGCAAACAAAAAAATTCACCTCCTCCGTATCTCTTCCATCCCCAACTCTTGCAGGTATACATGAATGCTTTGAAGAATATGGTCAAGATCGACTTCATAAATTGTGCTCTGTAATACCTGTATCGGCCACAATAGATGAAGTGAAAAAAATGTACTGGACTAGATAAAATCTTTAAATATTTTAGAAAGGCACCTTGGTCAACTTAATTAAACATTTAACAACTAGATCTGAGAATTTCTGATTCCTGGTAATGAGAGCTTCAGATGATACAGTAGACGGCCACCTCGAAGAGTCCAGAGGTCTCAATAAATTAATTAGCACCACAAAAGATGATGTTCTTTCTGCATTATCCTGCTCAAATATAGACACCATGATATAAGTAGTGGAGAAATGCAGACAATTAAAGGTAAAAACAAGAAAATTACCAACCAGTATTTTGAGCATTAAAACATTTAGTGCTTTCAGCAATTGGCTACCATCATCCATTAAAGGAACTCTTTCATCCAAAAGCCAAAGAAGGAGTTCAGTGATCAGGTTGTCTAATGTACTCTCTTTCACAGCATGAGCTAGTTTTTTTATCTGAAAGGTCTGCAGCAAAACAAACTGTTGTAAATTCTGTTCAAGACTGATCAAAATAGAGAACAAGAAATCCACCGAATAATAAATACCTGCATAAGCGTATTAAGCACATATTTGCAAGATCTTGACGATGCTCCAGAAAGGCTGAAATTAAAGGTATTAGGGACCTGCATAAGTTGACCATTAAGATCAGCAGAAAGACAATAGCACATTTTTCAGAACAAAATAGAGAAAAGATTCAACTACCATTGTGGCTAGGCACGAAACTAATCTGTCTGCATCTTTAACAATATCTTCAATTACACTGCTGTCAGGATCATTTGAGACCTGCGTTAGCTCATGGCATATAACTTTCATACCTTCAACAGACTGCACCAAAGCAAAAAATAACAAATCGAAAAGATATTAGAGCAACAAAGGCATCATTAAAAGTAGCACATGTTCTGAACAGAGATGATCCTCTACAGGCCAAATTTAACCAAGATCATAAAAGAACCAAGCCATATTGACCTTGTTCAAGACAAATCCAGTCTTGGCCGATTTCTCAGCCTTAATAGTCAAAATCAGCATAAGCAACTGCACCATAGTTGGTTGATTTTGACTAATTATCATCAATTCAACAGCCACAAAAGAAGAAAATGAAAAGAAGGAAAGGAAATACATAAAAGAAGAGGGAAATACATAAAAGACAACTATGACAGTGAAATACAGGGCACATTATTACTGCTTCATTTGTTATTTGTTAAGAGGGAAGCAAAGATAAAGGAATTACATAAAAGAAACTCATAAATATGACCGTGAAATACAGGATACATTATTACTGTTTCATTTGTTATTTGCTACAAACGTTGCATTAGTTGTCTCATCCAAGTGGCAATGCGTCCACAATCATGTAAAAGGTATAAAGTGAGAAAACAGGATTGACAATAAATAAGGAAGCTTTCTAAGAGAAGGAAATTTCAAGAGATTCAAAATAAATCCCAAATCCTATCTTTCTTTCTTCAGTTAAGATTATTTTAATTTCCTTTTAATTACCCCATATTTTCTTGCATGGTGATTAAAAAAGCACTAGAGTCATGAAAGGCCCAGCATCTTCAAAAGTGCATGGCATCTCATCCCCCCCAAGAAAAACAAAATAGAAAACAACTTCCTCAACAAAGACAATAAAAAAGTGTCATCAGCAAATAAATCATAAATTAACCCTTCTAAATTACCATGACCATAAAATGACTCCTACGATGTTGGAAAGAAAGTAGTAATAGTGTTAAAGTTAGCAAACAAACCTGCTCGGGCAAACCCATTGCAATAATATCAAGAGCTTCATGCCAGTCAGTGGGACCATTTGTGCCAGCAAATTGTCGAGCTAAAAGATTCCTTTCATCAGAGTGAGCATAAGATATATTTTCCCTGAATTAAACAGTTCATAATCAGCCAAACAGGGAAAAAGGGAGAAAAAAGAAGAAGAAAGTCATAACATGCATATGTCGGAGCACCTCATGCTTATAACCAGATTTCAGAACTTATTTTTACATTTACGAAATATCACACATACCTTGCAGCCATTGGAACAGAGACAGAACGTGAGTAAACTTCTCCACTCTGTTCTGCTACATCTAGCCTGAGATTCCAATTAATGCACATGTTAGCATAGTCTGTTAAAAACTTACGGTACACAGTATATACATATATTTATAACAGACAAGACAAATTTCAGAGCCAAATATATACTTTGCATGATTCTCAACTATTTGTTATGTTTCATGTTAATTCTTTACATGGTGCATTGTCTCAGAAAATGTGGAAAAGATATCTGCCTAGTATTCATGAGAATTTGTGAGTTAAATAGTTAAATTAACATCATTGTGTTAGCAAAACTCTAAGGAACAATAGAGCCATGAATCAAATTTTGGTTGTACTGGTTGGTACTGACTGGAATTTATCATGTCAGTCATAAGGCTAGAGTTATGTCAATCAAACGTAGTGCTAACACATCAGATTTATTGTGACAGTTTTCTTTTAAATTCATCTTTTTAACATAGAAGACAAAAAATACACAAGGTTTTAAAGTGGGTTTGAGGTGATTACCCATGTAGGCAGAAAAAAGTAATTGGTCTGTCTAGTCAAACTTCACCTAGGAACTACAGGACAAGCAAAGCAACTAGCAGATCACCCAAATGCTGAGACAACTACTCCTAGCTAACATTTGCTGTAGCTCAAGCGCTAATGCACAAGGAGGATATTACTGATGGCATGTCATGCTTGTTAATTTGGAATAGGCCAGCAGGCCTACCATTGTGTTTCACTTCGAGAAACAGCTTCCACAAGGTCATTCAAGAAAGGTAGATGCCAAATAAGATTAAAGAAAAATAAACTTTGTTTCCAAGAATAGGAAAAGAACATGTATTTTCTGAATTGAAGAAAATGGTCAGATGTATATATATTTGCAAAAGAAAAGAACACTTGGAACTTCTTTGGTCAATAAATTGTCACTTATTGTATAACAGCGTTAAAAAGTGTCGTTAAAATGAAACCCTACACATGGAAGATCTACGTAATCTAAGTTCAACCCATTCATTATCATGGAGTAGGACAAATTTAATACAAAACTGAAAAATCAATTCTACTATGTTCTTCCTAGTGACGAAATCCAAATAAAGAACCTGGATAATTTAACTGGTGAACAATGGGTAAACCGACCAGTGTATTGTTTTACAGACACTTTAATCAATAAGCATTTGAAGACTTGAATAAATTTAACGATATTAATAATAAGCAGACAAACGGATTTCCTACAATTTTTTTATCTTCAATCAAGTAAAACTCAAAAGGTTTGACTTGCAAGCATAAATCAAATGGAAAATCATAACGAGATGTATTAACCTAATAGGGCAAGATTATATTAGACTGTCTGTGTGACAAGTGAGGTAAATCGAAAATTAATTGAGTAACATTTTGAAGCATACAATATAGCTCAACTTAAGTCAAAAAAAATACTTGAAGCCTATCTATCCACAACATATATAATGGATGTCCCAAGAGAGCTAATATATCTAGAATTTGCCGTGGAACTAAGAAATACACACACAAATACATATACATATACATATATATGCATAAAGGGTAAATGATAAGACAGCAATAATGAGAGAGACCCATTCTCTCGGACTGAACGCCTTAAAGCAGCTCTGGCATCACCAGGCTTTCCTTCCTTTCTTTTCTCCATCTCCCTAGCCTGAACAAAACACAAAACATATTGAGTAAGAAAAGAAAAACAGCAGCAAAGTAACCATTAATAGGAAACATCTCTAGCAATAAATTCATGACCCTTCCTAGCTCACCATTATCCTGTCTAAGACAATGATATTTCCATCTCCCATGTCAGTCAAAGCATATGACACAGAAGTATAATACTGACCTTCCATTTAAATCTATCATCAAGCATACTCCTTTGAGCATCAGATAGCTTCCCGACATATCTCCATACATCTTCCCCTGTTCAATAGGAATAAATCTAAATGCAGGTATAATGAGGCACCAATATGGTACTTTTCTTTAATTGACAAGTATTATGAAAGGTGAAATCAATGCCACAAAATCGAAGGGCCTCAGTTACAAAAGAACAATCCCAGCGATAGTTGTACACTCATGGCATAAAAGATGCACACCAAGATTTTTGTAAGCAGTAGCCATTGTGTTGAGAGCAGCTTTCCTAATTTCACCATCTCGTTCTGATGTTAACCCAGCAACAAGCTGCAAACATTTCAACTGTCCACCAATCTGCAAAAAGACAAAAACAATAAGCATTTTGCACAAGAGCAAGACTGCAAAAGTATGATAGTTAAGGTTGACCTCAGCTCCATAATGATCAATTAAGTATTCAATAAAATCGACACACTCTATTCGAGTTCGATTGTTCTTTGAACGCAAGCCTTCCAATATATATGGAAGGAACTTTGATGCTGAATAGATGATAACAATTTGCTTCATCATTTCACGCATCTTCTCCCTGACCTTTTCAATGTTATGACCAGACTGCATTGAGAAACAAGATGAAATTACCTCACACTGCAAAAAGTGACATACAGCAGCTACAGAATAAATTCTGATAAAATAGGATGGATAATTATAAAATATTGTACATGACCAAATTATCAAGCAAAAAACAAAAAGACTCGGTAATCGAACCGAGTAAACTGACATGCATTCGTTAGATCAAAATCTAGGTCAAAATAAGCGTAACAAATGAACCTTCTCTGCAAGGCATGGAAGAAACATTGCAGCTTCTGCCTCAGTCAAAGTGTAACCCTCATCCTTTAGAACACCAAAAAGCTCAGGAACGAATTCAAGCACCTACATGTCATGTTTAGAGAAAAGATGCATCAGTACTCCATATTATAAACAGTTATAACATAGCACCAAGAACCATAATCAAACAGGAAATTATTTACCTTCAACAAGCATGTTGTGTTGGACTCACAAAACCGCAATACAAACCACCTTAAAAGTATGTCAAGAAGTTCAATTATTTCTTTCTTATTTGTTGCTAGAACCTATAATAACCAGAAGATGGGTAAGTTATTCAGAGAATAAAGCACCTACAAGTGACACATGCACAACATTGATTGTCAACATAGAACTATAAAGTAAAAGGACCTTTTGCAACAATTCAAGTCCATCTACTTGCTTCTTGAAATCTGTGCTTAGAAGTCGCCTATGTAGGTCTTCTCTGAAATGCTTCACAAAATCATACTGCAGTAAAAAGCTTTAATATCAAATAATAGGAATGTCTTAATTGTTTAAAAATACATATAAATATACCATTGTTGAAACAATTTTTTTTCTGCATTCCTAACATCAAATACTGAGGTTTCTGCAAGTCTCACACTGGCATGGCCCACGTGAATGACCATGTGCCCCGCCAATGGAGCCCACCTGCTTGACCAATCAACTATGCAGGGCCCTGAAAGTTTTCACATAAAGCTCTATGCCACTAGCCGTACATTCAAAATAAAGGGACTAGACATGTTAATGACAGTTGCGGTCTTAATTTCGACATACAGGCTTTCCATTTGACAAATCATTTGTTGCTATCAAAAAATTCATCAAACATCATCAACCAAAGAAAATCATATTGACTACCTCTAAACCTGTCTGGTAAAACAAAGAACTAATTTTCACCTTCAATGCCATATGTGGTTCATCGCCCACCTATGTTAAATAGAAAAATATACATCATCCGCATTTTACTCCAATTCTGAACATAGCAGATCTACCAAATATTTACTGAAAAAAATCACACAACAATAACAATCATGGAGAACACTTTCTTCTTCATATGTGATCTCTGCAATACACATTTTTCTATGCATACCTTTTAATTGTGATTACTAACAACTGGTTATGGAAGCATTCCACCTCACCTTCTAAAATTCTATATGGATTCATGTGCCCGAAGTTCCAAATTTATTTCTGAAGTTTGTTTTGTCTAACTGTTGCCGTTGATGGTTTACTAGATCAAACTAGGTAGAGTATTTATGTTACAGTACAAATAAAAAGTGAACAGTTTCAAAATCCATTGATGTATAATAAAGAATCCTTTTCAAGGGTTGGAGACAATGCAAGGGAGAATCCACAAATAATCGCTTGTAATGATACTAATATATTCAATTGAAACATCATCCCTTCTCACAGTTTGTAACATTTAAATTTGATTCAACATGTTATTCTCCTAAAAGGAGGGAACTTAACCACAGAATTGGAATTAAACAATATATTAAACTGGAATCTTGGCAAACATTGACAGCCTTCAATTTATGCAGCATCAGGCACATAACTATATATTGCTGGTCAAAGCTTAGGCATTACATCTTGTTAAACTTTCATCAATTAGGTTGCAATGGTGCAAGGTATTTTTCTGAATTTATGATCAGGGAATCATGAGAAAGATGTTTCTAATAGTAAGCTTTTCTGAAGCAAATGTTAGTTAATGTTTGGAAATTTTTATTTGACCACTGTGCATGAAAGGATAAGACAGCTGGTCAACATAGGGAGCAAAAATGGATTGGATATGTGATAAACATTTGTATCCAGTTCTACTTAGTGATATGAATTCAGATATGGATACTAGACCAATAAAACATTTTGCAACCACATTCATTCAAAATGGATGCACAACAAAAACAAATTCAAGTTAGATCTTCATGGATACAGATGTGAATTCACGAATTTTCCATCAATAAGAAAAGAATCAACTCAAACCTCATTTTTCTAAAAAGGAACATGAAGACTTGAAAGCATGTAAATCAGAAAAATGACGGATTCAAGAAAAAAAGAAAAAACTAATTAAACATCTTTCCTAGTATCAATACAGATATTTTTATACTCATTTATATAGATATTTGGATTTTTGACAACCAAAGATGGATAGAACTAAATCAATAGATGTACCCACATGAGAAAGATCAGTAAATAAAATCTGACATGAATATAGATCAACATAGATATACCCTTATATCCAAATCCTACTCCGATTGTCATCCCACCCCTTTCATGACAAGCTAAATGTCATTTTAACTCATCCGCAAAACATCTCAAACCAATGAGAATAGCGTTCCCATATATTTTTTTATAACTGTATGTGATAAGGGACAAGGAAAGCTTTCAGATCAGAGTTGTTTGAGATGCAAACCTCCAGATCCTGAATTTGCTCTGGACGTGGCTCCTCAAACTTGAATCTTCGAATAACAAGCCTCTCCCTATCTTCCTGCAACGTACCCAACATAAATGATAAAGCTTAAAATCTTAGCAAATATGTCGATATTATCTCTACCATGGAAACACACCTTATTTGAGTCCTTGATGTTAAATAAAGCCTGTGACTGGACTGCAAGATCTTGAGCAGAAACAAAAGGGTCAAGTTTTGAAGCCCTAGTTGGAACACCTCTCTGTCAAAACAAAAACATAAAAGTCAGCACCATCCCTGGTAAAAATTATCTTACGATCAGGAAGAAAAAACACACCATAGATGTAGCCTTGGTGCCAGGTCTAGAGCCACGGTCATTGCTAATGTTTGATCCTGGTTTTCCATTCTTCATAATCGGTTTTGATGCCAGACCCATGGAAATCAATCTTGTGGTTTCTGAAGCTTCTAAAGATAGCAAACAAGAAACAAAATATTAAAAAAACAAAGTTGAGAGAAAAGTAAATTTGTAAGACAGGAGACTTGCAACAAGATACCTTCAGTCAGACCAGAAGGCTTTATCCGCTCAAGTACAAGAGCTAAGGCAGGTCCCTTTAGATCCTTCATACACTTAGTAGCCTAAGCAATTATGAGACAAGATATACATGTTACTAATCCATGACATCCAAGGTGCAAGAGAAGATGGAAGGGGGAAAGTAAGTAATGCAAAATTCACATACTGCCTCTTGTCCACAAACCCTCAGCACTTCACCTATACAACATTCAGCAGCCTTACGAACTTCTGCTGATTTATCCTGAAAGAAACAAGCATCCGCTATTTATAATACATCTTTCTCAAGGTATCTGTAACTAATGCATCTCTAAGTTAAGACCCACAGTCAAAGCAGCAGCAGTTGGCTTTAAGAGGTGTGAAGCATCAGACAAATCGTTAGCTTTTGATAAATGCCTTGTTAGCCAATCAAAAAGATCTTTTCGCCCTTCTGCCCCTAGTTTTGGATCAGCCAATGCAACTGTGATGTAAGGAACCTAGAAAATGCAGACAAACATGTTAGCAAAAAATAATGGGAGAAAGCAAGTTAAAAATCACAATAGGTCAAAAAAGCACCATCTTATCCAGGTGAACAGCAAGAACCCATGAATCTAAGGTATTTAGAGTGCATTCTCTCATATGCTTTTTGTTATCACCGAGACATTTCAATATATCTGACAAAATTCCCTTTATAAAAAGAATGTTAGTTATTCAATCAACAAGGCTAAAATGTGCCTTGACATAAGAAAAAAGAGATTTTGTAGAATAGGACTGCCAACCTTGCTAGATTTCTCGACAGGAGAACCCATTGCAGATGCAAGACCGCCAATGACAGTCAAAGTCACTATTACCAAATTTTTATTGCTATCACATAGACGGCCTCGAAGAGCACCTAACAACTCAACTGGCAGTTGCAGGAATACAATAGGCATCAACATCAATATGAATTTGTTGATATTTGTAAATCAACTTTAAGAACATAAGGAATACCAGTTCCAGCAGGTTGGATACGTTTATGTGCTTCTTCCAGAATCTTGTTAATGGACTCAATTGACTCCAAACGAACCTATAGATCCAGTGAAACATATTTAGACTGCATTATATCACGAAGATTAAGAAAGAAGATTAACAAAATAAAGCCATAAAACCTCGTACTTTCCAATCAGGACTCCCTAGATCTTTCAGTAGATTAGGTGTTATCTTTGCACTAATATCTTCGCGTGGCAGGCCATCAGACTCAGCAGCAGAAATAGATGAACCAGAATCTAAGGCTTTTACTGCCTTCTTGGGAGCTGCAGCAGCACCCTGTCAATTACATAATAAGTACCAGTAGCGTAGACTCAAAGAGCTCCAAGGAGAAGTCATATTCCAGCCTTTATTTTCGTACCACATATGGGTTATTTTCATACTCAGAATCCAGGGCACTTAGAAGTGCAGGCTTGACATCAGTCATAAAACCCTTGATATCTGCAAGGAAGCAAAACTTAGAACACTGTTTAGGTCATGACCAACCAAGCCTTAAGCCAGCTGAAGAATTTTACCTGGGCCAACAAACTTATGTAATATTCCAATAAGTTTAATCGTTGCATTCCTTGTCACAGCAGTACTAGATTGAAGCCCAATATCTTTGCAAAAATCAATTAGATCCTGCAACCACAGATTTTTACAGTGAAGATAAACAAGAAGAATTTTTCAGAACATCTAACGGAAAAAAACTCCAAATAGTACCTTCAGCTTTATGTGGGAAACTCCAAAATCTTCAACAGCAGAGACCATCCATGAAATACCCTCACTAAGAACCTTGGGGTTCTTGTGATCTTTCATGATTTTGTACAGCTTATATGTCATGGAAACAGCTTGTGAGTGTTTCAAGTATGATAAGGTGAAAACAACATAAATGAATCTTGTAAAAAATGTACTCAATCCAAGAACTACTTACTCTATCAAAAATAAATCCTGGACCAACTGCCTCAGAAAAAGTAGTAAGGCATTTCATTGCTTGGGAACGTGTTTTAATATCTGCAACCCTTTCGCTAATGCCTGTCAACATGAGGCCTCCCTCAAAAATTACTCAATTGGATATCACTATAATTCTAAATCGAAAAGAAGCAACAGCCAAGCCACTTATTAAAAATCACATAAAGGGAAAAAAGCAAATACTTTTTATCAAATCCAGTGCCCATCTTATTTAAAAATATTTGTATGCTTCAAGACTATACAAAGACTGATTGCTTGGACAAGAACTAGTGGTATTTCTGGGCTTGAGTCCGACAAGGCTCATTGAGGCTGGAGCACATTCATGTCAGAGTATAGCCAAAGCCTTATGAGTTTCCAAACCTCAAATGGAGTGATCATACAAGCACAAACCAGCTTTTCTAAGATTAGCTAAAAGAAAATAAAAAAATGTTACCACTTTATTGAATACCTAAAAGACACAGCACCACACATCGCTTAGGAAGCCTTTTCACAGTGGAAGATATGTATGTGATGACCTCAATGACCTGTTGTTGGACCTGTCCCACAAACATTTTTACATATCAAGCAAAGCATACAAGTCAGTGGCTAGCTTTTCAAAATTCATGTGAAATTACCTGCACATTTTTCTCACCCCATCCAGGAACAGCACATAAAAAACGAATCAGAATCTCAGCAGACTGATCAAGATTCTGAGGATTCTCAACCTCCTGCTTTAGCAGGCCAACAGCTGTCAGAAGGCATAGTGTGTTCGGCATTCAGTTGATCATGTATGGAAGGAATGGGTTGTTTTAGAATCAGAAAAATAAGATATTAAAATGAACAGAAGATTAAATCTCCTATGTAAGGACAAATTACCTACATAGACAAGCAAATTGACAAAAAAACGAGAAACAAAAGTTAGTGCACATACTCTGGAAAAAGGTCATATTATCTTATGGAATTACAGATAGCAAACAAAATAAAGCAAGGGCTGGCCTCATAAAACACTATACTGTTTTAGTTTTTCAAAACAAATATACATTCGGTATTATTGACAACTTTGAGCAATAAAAGAATTGTTGGTCTAATAAGAATTTTATCCAAGAACGTTGAGCACTTAAGGAACCACATATGTAAGTGCAGAGGCACAGGCCATTGATGGAATCATGACAGTTGCATGTCATGCCAAGAAACATAATTATAGCTTGCAAAAGGGTACGGAGATACTAACAGCATATTACGGGCTTGGCATAGGGCCCACAGAACACCATACCTCCCAACATCACATTACACAACTGACGTTAAGTGGCAACTGATGTAAAGTGGCAACCATCATTAAGCAACATTGTCATCACAGGAATTCAGGAATTTTAAAAGAAGATTTTAAGATTAAACAATAAATTCTGCACATTAAATACCAACAAAGTAATTGGAAAGGATGAACTAGCATCCATTAACTTATGGCCTGAAAAAAAAACGCTTCTAGTCATATGACACGCAAAATGATAGAAAATTCCCTCGCTTATGATATGCAGTAATGCATACAGCATTAGAACATACGGAGATCTTTAGCAGTTTGTTCTAGGAAAATAAACATAACTAAATTAATCCTTTTTTTCAGTTATTATGGTAGTGGATACATAAATGAATGTATCCTAATAGAACATCAACAAACTTCAAACTGCAGGTATTGACAAAGACTAGAAGAGACCACAAAACTTGAGTGGAAGTACAGAAATACAGATTATTGTCAATAAATTCAATAGATGCAACGGCAAGACATAGTGAACAAAAACCTTCAAGGCGTTCCTTCCAAACACCACTCTTCAGCTGGGAAATAGTTTCGGCCTTTATAAGAGAACCCAGTCTCCCTTCAATTTCCTCCAAACTCATTTCTCCTGGCTGATATTGACCAAAGTAAATAAAAAGATCAGTGCTACACTTTTTTTGTATTGCATGTGTTCCAAAAAACACAGGATGTCTTATATTTTTAAAACAATTTTATTTTCACATCACAAATTACCTCAACATCTTCAGTCTCAACTGATCCTAAAGCCTTTGATTGCCCTGCCCCATCAGCCTTTTTCACATTGGTCTTAACTGAGACGCTTTTCTTGGTGGTTGTCTGATTAAAGAAAATCATTCAATTTAATCAGTAATTTGATCTAACAAACCACTTGTTACATAGTCATATCCCAACTCAACCCCACCTGAATGGGCTTCCTCCCACTAAGCATGCTTACAGCAGAGCGCCTCACAAATGAACTATTGGCGCCCTGCACATGCAATGACAACAAACATAATTACTTTCTTACATTAAATATTACTAAATAATATATTGCAGGTATCCATAGTACCAATGAGTCATGAAAAGGGGGACTTGGTTATTACAGATGAAATTGCAAATTTACCATCATCAACAAGAAACAAGGCAAAAAAATGTCTAGTTTTAAATAATTAAATGTGTGAAATAGTTTATTTTCACTAAGTGTATGATAAAACAAGTAACAGAACAGGAGAACAGCCTACGAGTAATACAGCTTCAAACTCGGTTTAGTCGATTAACAAACAAACAGGCATGACAGATCAATGATTGATGAAATGGGAATTTGTGTTCTCTAAAAGTATAAATTTGATCAAAAGGGAAAAAAAGATAACTGATCCATGCACAAATTAATGATAAATAAATGAGTATTTGTAGAAAATGTACAGTAAACAAAAGTATAATTGAGTACAAACCTAAAGAAAATTTACGGCTTGCAGAATTAGCTAACATGTACATTGACATTTACATAGAATAAAATGTCTGCATGCAATAGTCACAGAGACATGAAAGAACAAAAATGAAATGAGTAAGCATATAACTTAGATGCATCTTGCATAAGTATCATGAACATCTGGAAACTCACACAAAGGTAATTAACAGTGAGTTGCTTAGATTTTCTTTTTCTGATAAATTAGTTATATTGCACAGAAAAAAGGGGCTAATCATAGCCACAAGGAAGTTGAGGCAAGGGACTCTGCACCTCAATCCTTATGCTACAACATGAAATGCCTCTGCACCTTGAATCCATACACTACAAATCCAAAAAATATTATTTTGAGCATTTTAGCCTCATATGACTGGAACCATGGCCTAAAAGATGAGCATTGAAGTCACTGTTGTCATAAGCGCTATGTGCCAAAAGGCACAAAGGTTCCATACTACCTGATGTATTGGTTGCTTGTCCGAGCAAAACAGGCACTTACCTTACAAAAACTATGAAAATATAACTAAGCTTAAAGATAATTATTAGAAAAGAATTTCAATGAGACATTAGTTTTATATCATTATATATGCAACTGATTACAACTGAAAAATCAATTACATATATTAAATAGAATTTTAATTGACAAAAATAAATCATAGCCATAAAGAAAATCAAAGTGTAATACCTCCACGAAAAAATTCAAAGTTCAACCCTACCTAGTTTTGATGATGTGGCCTTGACAACCATAGGTTCCACGGTGTTGATGGAGGAGAGAGAAGAAATTACAGAGGGAAAGGCACGAGATGCGAAGGCCATGACAGCGGAAGGAGCTGCCATGCACAGAAGAGAGAGAAGGGGAGGCTTCTGCATAGTCAGCAGCTGAGCACAAAAGTGAGATTCTAGGGGAAAGAAGAGGGAACCAGGTGGCAACGGCAGTAGAATCTTTGTAGAGGTGAGAGGAAAGAGTAATAGGGATGTAGCGGTGAGAGGAAAGAGTGATAGGGATGAGAAGAAAAAAGGAAGTGAAGAGGAGAGAAGATACACAACAGAAAAGGGGAGAACTGGTCAGCGACGGTGGACCACCATGGTGGCAGATCAGCAGCAGCAGAAGTCCAACAACCCAGACCACAACATTATCATGTAAGTTAAAACATGTGTCACATACTTCAAGATGATTGTCAACTACACATATTGGTTACAGTATGTGTATGGGAACATACATTACTAAATTAGGCTTCTATACAAAAAAAAATGTGGACATCCTAGTCTGACAAATATTGCCGTTGGTTTACCATATCAGACAAGTCTCAGATCCTTCCAGCATGGCTAACAAGTTCTGGCTAACAAACTCTCATTCAAATTATCTAGTTTTATGTTGTCCAATGAAAAATAGGCAGATAGAAAATAATCACAACCAGCATGATTGTGAAAAGGAGAATAAGAAAGAAAACTTACCCCATTACTGGATATTCTGGTGGTTGAATTTAAGATTGTAACTGGCAGCAAATAATCAAAGATAAGCATGACAAACATCAACAAAAACTCAAAACTACCAACTCAACCAAAATGTAACTAGATTCGCACCTTCTCCTGAAGTAGAGGTCTCACCACCACCAGAGCTTCCAATCAGATCTGAGAGCTTCTTTTTTCTAACATCATCAAGTTTCTCTAATGATCTTTCTAAAGGTCTCATGCCAACCATCTATAATAAAGCAATAATTCCTCGTTTTAAACTAGGAAATAGTTCTCCACTGGTGAAAAAGATAAAAAAATGCACCTCTCATATGAAAATACCTTAGCTACAGCTGCCAATGCAGCAAAAGCCGCATCTCTCACTTCAGGAGTACCATCATTAAGGCTCTGCAATTGTAATTAGAAAATTGTATTTAAAGGCAACAGATGCAATGACAACTAAGTTATGTTCTGGTGTTCTGGTAAGAAATGAACAATTCTTCCAATCTAACCTCCAGAAATATAGGCACATAATCCTTATGCAATTTAAGAACAGTTGCTTTGTTATTTGTCTCGATACAGAATGTGACCCAGTTTAATGTTAATGAGCGCACATGTGGAACCTTATTCTTCACAGCCAATTTAACATCTGCAGCAACAAGCAATTAATTATTCAGGAAGCAGAGAGAAGCTACCAAAGCTAATAAGGCAGCCTGGTAAAATTTGTCAGATGACAGTCAAAATTTCGCATGATCAAATATAAGATTAGATATCACAGAGTGCATCAAAAAGTTTAGTTGCAATTTGCTTGACAATAATATAAATGTATAAGTTAATTACCATAAAAGTTCCATCTGTTTTCCACAAAATGACTTAGATGAGAAGCATAAAAAAGAATGAACCAAAGATGATCAGGACAAGCTGAAATTCACACAATTGTCTGTGATGGTACTGGATTTGTGCTGTACAAATTTAATTTTCAGTTATTTTAGACTAAAAACATAATTGAAAAAGCACCTAAGCAAGATAAGTCTCAATCTTGCTGAAACTTCTTTTAAAAGAACTAGAGCGCATCCATGATCAACTATTTTGTTCCCTCATTGTCTGATCAACAATCAGGGTGGTTCTATTCTTCTGTTGTTTAGCTGGTTTTCCTTTGACAACTGCCCATTGCGTGGGATTAAAGCTGTTTACCTCCCCAGTAGATAGATTGATCACTAGTTGCAATTGCTCATGGCACAAGGTTGCTTTCATGATTTCTGACTCAATTTCATGGCTTATAAAAAAGAAAGGTGCATTGTTCAGTCAACTTTTAAATTATGTTCAAGCTGAACCCTGCTAGGTCATGCTACACCAAAAGGCATCTTAGTTAAGACTCCAACTTTTTCTAATTGTTAAAAACTGATTAAAAAGTAAATATTCAGTCCAATTCTGCTCACAGTTAGATGACAATTATAGGATTAAAAACAAGGTACAACGTATCAGTTCGTACCGGCATACCGAATTTATCTCAGTATTGTATGATACTCAGTACCAAGCAGTATGCACAGTACATACCGCTCAGTATTATATTATAATATAATATTATATAATACAATATTATATAATATAATATTAATATAATATAATATATATTAAAAAAATAAAAAAGCTGGCGATGTCGCCTCGAGCCTTCTCCCCGCGCAGGGAGAAGGAATCGCCCGCCAGCGATTCTCTGCTCGCGGGTGACGGACCGCACGGGGGAACCGACGAAGAGCAGCGCACGAAGTATTTTTCTCTTCTTCTCCTTCTTCTCCTTTTTCTTATTTCTCCCTCAATCGACCGCCAACGGTCAAAATCGATCAATGACGACTGATTTAGGCGGGGGTACCGCCCGATAGCGGTCGATCCACGTACCGATCAGCTGGCAGACCGTACATACCCCCCAGTACAGGACCTTACCGCCCTGTCACGGACTAGCTGAATTTGCCTAAGCCGTGCTGCACCTTAGCGGCAAACTTGAAAACATAGCTGGAATTGCCTAAGTCGCGAATCAACCTTGCTCAATGTTCCGGACTTAGCTGGGATTGCCTAAGTCATATGAAACGCCAAAGCGTTATTTGTCCGCAAAGGGTCAGCCCACTTACAACCTCATGTCGATCCCGAAGGACCTGCAAAAGAGAAGTCGATTAGCTTGAAAACGAGCGACGGACAAGTCCCAACGTCTCGCCAAAAGGGAAGCCTTACAAGCAATTCGTCGATCACCTTGAGTGCACCAGAAAAAAGGAGAGAGAACGAAACAGGACTTTAGGGGGCTGCAAGAACGGTTGCAAGTCCACAAACAACGGTTCCCAAGGTATCGAACGCAAGTCGAGTTCAACTATTGATGAATGCTCACGCCCGATACCATCTCAAAGCCCCATCCCCCTTGTGCCACCCGAGTGGTTCCAAGGGGCAGAGATGGCTGACACTCCGAACCGCTCAAAATGCATGCCGCAACAAGCAAAAATGACCCAAAACTAGGTCGTTTTGGGCTGTTTTGGTTCTACATAGTGAAAGGTCATTCTACAGCGTTCCAAACTGTTTCTGCTCACATTTCTTAAGCAAAAACACATAAAAACAAGGCAAAACAGGCTGCTAAACATCTGTACAAGTAAGCAAAAGCGACGAACGGTCTGTTGAACGAAGGTGTTGCAGTTGAGCGTCGACCGTCTGTGACATTCTCCCCCACTTAAACTGTCAACGCCCTCGTCGACGCTTTCTGATAGGCCTTGACGATTGCTTCTTCATGTCGTAGGGCATCTTCGGGCTCTCAACTGGCTTCGGTTTAGGGAAGTTTTCGCCACTTCACCAAACACTCGATTTGCTCCGCTCCGTTGGGTAGCTATATCTTACGATATGCTAGAATAGCTTCAACCCGCTTCTCGTAAGAGGCTCTGGTAGGGGATAGTCGAGTTAAAACGTTTCGGGAAGCGTCTTGCGGATTTGAGTGGTAGGCTTTCAAGTAGTTTGCATGGAAAATGTTGTGGGTTTTGAGCCGTGCCAACAGTTGCAACTTGTATGAGACATAGCCTACCCTGCTGATGATTAGGAAGGGTCCCTCATACTTGTGCATTAATCCTTTGTGCACTTTGTTCCGAAAGAACTAGAGGGATGCTGGTTGGAGCTTTACCAACACCAAGTAGCCTACTTTGAACTCCTGTAGTCTCCTCCCCAAGTCGGCCCACTTCTTCATCTTTTTGGCCGCCTTCTCCAAGTAAGCCTGCGCAATATCTGCATTCTGATGTCATTCCTTCGCAAAATGATATGCTGACAGACTACTCCCCGTATAACCAATAGCCAATGTGTGAGGATTCGACGGCTGTTGTCCCGTGATAATCTCGAAGAGGCTCTTGTTGGACGCAGAGCTCTGCTGCAAATTGTAGGAGAATTGGGTTATATCCAACAGCTTCACCCAATCTCGTTGGTTGGCACTCACGTAGTGCCGGAGATATTGCTCCAAGAGCGAGTTGATCCTTTCAGTTTGGCCATCTGTTTAGGGGTGGAGGCTTGTGGAGAAGTGTAACTTGGACCACAATAATTTGAATAGTTGGGTCCAGAATTGTGCATCACGATCACTGATGATGTTTTACGGGACTCCCCAATACTTCACCACATTCTTCATCATCAACTTAGCTGCCTCTTCTGCTGAATAGTGTAGGGGTGCAGCAATGAATGTTACATACTTAGAAAATCGATCGACCACCACTAGTATCGACCCGAGTCCCCCTACTATCGGCAAGCTTGATATGAAGTCCAAAGATATGCTCTCCCAAGGCCTTTCAAGTACGGGTAGCAGCTCTAGAAGTCCCACCGGCTTCCGCTGCTCTACCTTATCTTGTTAGCAAGTAAGGCATGTTCGAACATAATCCTCCACTTAAGTCTCCATCTTTGGTCAATAGAAGGCCCTCTCCACGAGAGCCATTGTTCGATGGATACATGGATGTCCAGCCCAAAGAGAGTCATGACACTCTTTTAAGAGTTCACGCCTTAAATTATCCGCTCGCGAAACATAAATTTTGTTCCCTTTGGTATAGATGAGTCCCTCCTGGACCTAAAATCATCATGTATTTCCCTCTTTAATGAGTTGCATCAGGGTTACTGCCTGAGGATCACTGTACAGCCCATCCCTAATCCTAGAAAGGAAATTGGAGTGTAATTAACTTGTTTGGCCTCCGCCCTCCAACTGTATAGCATTCACCAATTCCACTTTGTGGCTTAATGCATCAGCTCCAAGAGCGAGTTGATCCTTTCAGTTTGGCCATCTGTTTAGGGGTGGAGGCTTGTGGAGAAGTGTAACTTGGACCGCAATAATTTGAATAGTTGGGTCCAGAATTGTGCATCACGATCACTGATGATGTTTTACGGGACTCCCCAATACTTCACCACATTCTTCATCATCAACTTAGCTGCCTCTTCTGCTGAATAGTGTAGGGGTGCAGCAATGAATGTTACATACTTAGAAAATCGATCGACCACCACTAGTATCGACCCGAGTCCCCCTACTATCGGCAAGCTTGATATGAAGTCCAAAGATATGCTCTCCCAAGGCCTTTCAAGTACGGGTAGCAGCTCTAGAAGTCCCACCGGCTTCCGTTGCTCTACCTTATCTTGTTAGCAAGTAAGGCATGTTCGAACATAATCCTCCACTTAAGTCTCCATCTTTGGTCAATAGAAGGCCCTCTCCACGAGAGCCATTGTTCGATGGATACATGGATGTCCAGCCCAAAGAGAGTCATGACACTCTTTTAAGAGTTCACGCCTTAAATTATCCGCTCGCGAAACATAAATTTTGTTCCCTTTGGTATAGATGAGTCCCTCCTGGACCTAAAATCATCATGTCTTTCCCTCTTTAATGAGTTGCATCAGGGTTACTGCCTGAGGATCACTGTACAGCCCATCCCTAATCCTAGAAAGGAAATTGGAGTGTAATTAACTTGTTTGGCCTCCGCCCTCCAACTGTATAGCATTCACCAATTCCACTTTGCGGCTTAATGCATCAGCTACGACATTTGCCTTTCCGAGTTTGTACACCATTACCATGTCGAACTCAGCTAAGAAGTCCTACCATCGTGCTTGTTTCAGGGAGAGTTTCTTTTAAGTCTGGAAGTAACTCAATGCAACATTGTCCGTCCTCAGCACGAATGGTGCTCCCAAAAGGTAGTGTCGCCAGACTCGCAGACAGTGGACCACCGTTGCCATCTCCTTCTCATGCACTGGGTATCGCCGCTCGGTCTCGTTGAGCTTACGACTCTCATAGGCTACTGGATGACCTTCTTGCATAAGTATTCCCCAATAGCTAAGTCGAAAGCATCGGTATGGACTTCAAAAGACTTCCCATAGTCCGATAATCTGAGTACTAGTTCCACCAACACAGTAGTCTTGGAAAGCCGCTTCTCACTTATCCGACCATCTCCAAGACTACTTCTTTAGCAACTCCGTCAGTGGAGCTGCGCACTTCGAGTATCCAGCTATGAAGCGCTGATAATAGTTGACGAACCCAAGGAAGGATCTTAACTCTGGCACCTTCTTTGGTGTCCGCCAGTCTGCCACAGCTTGCACCTTCGATTTATCCATCCGGATAAAACAATCACTGATTCAAATGCCCCAAGAATAGAATCTTCGGCTGAGAAAAGTAACACTTTTCCCTCTTTACAAACAAAGTGTTCTCTCTAAGAACCTTGAAGATTGTCCAAAAGGTGCTCAACATGCTCCTCAAGTGTTTGTCTATAGACAACTATATCATCTAGGTAGATGACCACAAACTTGTCCAAATATTCCTTGAACAGTTGGTTCATTAGAGTACAGAATATGGCTGGAGCGTTGGTTAAGCCGAAAGGCATCACCAAGAACTCAATTGCTCCATACTTGGTCACACAGGTAGTCTTTGCCTCGTCACCTTATGCAATATGCACCTGCCAGTACCCCGACCGAAGGTCGAGTTTGGAGAAGTACTTGGTCTTGCCCAGTTGATCGAACAAATCTGCGATGAGCGGGATGGGATATTTGTTCTTTACCGTCACTTTGTTCGGGGCTCGAAAATCGACACATAATAGGAGGCTCCCATCTTGTTTCTTCTGGAAGAAGACTGGAGCTCCGAATGGTGCTTTTAAACTGCGGATGAGACCACCACTCAGCAGTTCGTCTAATTGCTTATTAAGTTCTGCTAACTCTGGAGAGGTCATACGGTATGGTGGTCTCGCAGGAGGCTTAACTCCCGGCTCCAGCTCAATGCGATGATCCATGCCTCTACGTGGTGGTAGAGTTTTTGGTAACTCAATCGGCATCACATCTGAAAACTCCTTTGGGATGTTCGCCACCGCAGCAGATTCTTGAATTACCTCCCCGTCAAGTGTCTCTAGCTTTATGGCTGCTACAAAGGTTGATTCACCTTTTCGTACCCCCTTCTTTATTGTAATGCTGATATTTATTGTGGATCCTTGGTTCCTCCTCGAGAAATTGGAACCACGCAGAGGTCGTCTCCTCTCATTAGACATAGAGAGTTCAAAAACGACATAGGCACCAACTTTGTTGCGTGCATGAATTCCATTCCAAGAATCACTTGGAAGTCATCCAAGGGCACTGCAATCATGTTCATGCTCCCACTCCATGTTTCGATCTTAATGGGGACCCCCTTTGCTAGTCCAAAGATTCGCTTGGCCTCCAAGTTCACAGCCTTCATACGACTTGGGTTCTTATTCAAGATTAGTCCAAGTTGCTTAGCTTCTCTGTCGGCAATAAAATTGTGGGTAGCACCCGTGTCCACCATTGCCCGGGTTGTTCGGCCATTTAGCTTGATGTCCATATACATCAGCTCACTGCTCACTGCCTTTAATGGCTTTGCCTTTGTATTCTCCCCCACTTGACCCCGTAATACATTCAACAAACGCATTGCTCTCATTCGGGGTCCTTGCGACTCCTCGTCATCGCTATTGGATTCAGAACTACTCGAACTAAAGGCGACGGCTTTGCCCTTGTCCGACTTGTGGGGGTGTATCGATGCAATTAAAGTATTGAGCACCTGCTTTTGCGGGCACCCCCTCACCATGTGCGGTCCTCCGCATAAGAAGCATCTGCCAGACTTCGAGGCCTTGCCTTTTGAGCTTGGGCACTTATGGAAGTTCTTCTTTTGTTTGCCTTCAAACTCCTTCGTTCGAGAGTATTTTGTTGGGCGATTTCCCGAGGATTGGTTCTTTTTACCCAAGTCCTCTGAAGAAACAAAGTCAGTCAGCCTTTTTGCGGTTGCAATTGCCCCAACCACGTCGGTAACATTCCTCTGATGTTGTTGCGCCCATGGCTTTAGGCCATCGAGGAAGCTGAATAGTTTGTCCTTCTTGGACATGTCTTGTACATCCAACATCAAGGCCGAAAATTGCTTCATATAGTCTTTGATGGATGTACTTTGGCAAAGTTGTCTCACTTTCCTTCTTGCGACAAACTCTGCGTTCTCGGGCAAGAACTGAGTTCTCAACTCTCGCTTCAAGTCTTCCCATGTATCCACATGACATCGACCTTGCTGGATCTCTTCCCAACAGGTTCACTACCATAGTTTTGCATCTCCGTTTAGATACATTGTTGCTATAGAAACTTTGGTTTACTCCGAATCGAGTCTCGTAGCACGAAAATAATGTTCCATGTCGAATAAAAAATTTTCGAGCTCCTTAGCATCTCTAGCACCCCGGTAACAATGCGGCTTAGGTGCCTTGAAGCTTTGTGGCGGCACAACGTGGGTATTGTTCCCTCCCACATTAAGAGTTCTTGTGAGTAACATCACCTTTGTCGTGAGTTCCACCACAACTTCGTGTAGATGTCATACCGAGTCTTTGGTATCCTCCGTTAGTCGATCGACCAGGGACTTAACCCTGTCTATCCGAGATTCAGCTTATTCTTGCGAGCTCTCTACCCCAAGGAGTCTTCGTTGTCCTTGGTAGAGTTCCTCCAAGCTCGCTTCAAGAACATCAAGGCGTGTTTCCACCGTTGTCTCTCTTTGTGGCTCCTTTTTCCAGTTTGTCACGGATTTAGCTTAATTTTCCTAAGTCGTGCGACACCCTAGTGGCACTCTCGAAGACTTAGCTGAAATTGCCTAAGTCGTGAAGCAACCTTAACCACTGTTCCGGACTTAGCTGGGATTGTCTGTCATGAAACGCCCAAAGCGTTATCTGTCCGCAAAGGGTCAGCCCTCTTGCAACCTCGTGCGGTCCCGTAGGACCTGCAAAGAAGAAGTTGATTAGCTTAAAAACGAGCGACGGACAAGTCCCGACGTCTCGTAAAGCGAGAGGCTATACAAGCAATTCGTCGAACACCTTGAGTGCAGTAGAGAAAAGAAAGAAAGAGAGCGAAACAGGACTTTAAAGGGTTGTAAGAACGATCGCAAGTCCACAAATGATGGTTCCCAAGGTATCAGACACAAGACAAGTTCAATTGTTGATGAAAGCCTACGCCCGACATATACCTGGAACCCCATCCAGCCCGATGCCACCCGGAGGGTTCCAAGGTGCTGAAATGGTTGACATTTCGCACCGCTCAAAATGGTTGCCGCAGCACACGAAAAAGACCCAAAAACGGGGCTGTTTTGGTTCCGCGCAGCGAGCGATCGTTCTGCAGCCTTCTACACTACTTTCGCTCACATTTCTTAGGTAAAAACACATAAACTTCACGCTGCCAAACATATGTACAAACAAGAAAAAGCGACGGCCATTCGTGACAAGTTGGGGCACCAGATTGCTCCTCTCACGGAGAGTACCCAACTTCACGCTCGTCTTGTTCGCTGTCGCGCTCCTCATGAGCGGCTCCAACAGCTTACAAGCGAGTTTGCACTTGCAACCCACCTGCAGCTGCTTGGGGCAAGGGTCCGACTTGCCTCATCTTGCTCGATTCACCACGGTGCTTCGCCATGGCGAGATTGCGAATCTTCTTCGCTGCTTGTTCGAATTGCTTGTCTGCTCTGATACCACACTATCACAGACTTAGCTGAATTTGCCTAAACCGTGCGGCACCCTAGCGGCAAACTTGAAGACTTAGCTGAAATTGCCTAAGTCGCGAAGCAACCTTGCTCAATGTTCTGGACTTAGCTGGGATTGCCTAAGTCATGAAACGCCAAAGCATTATTTGTTCGCAAAGGGTCAACCCACTTACAACCTCGTGCCGATCCCGAAGGACCTGCAAAAAAGAAGTTGATTAGCTTAAAAACGAGTGACGGACAAGTCCCGACGTCTCGCCAAAAGGGAAGCCTTACAGGCAATTCGTCAAACACCTTGAGTGCAACAAAAACGACGCAAGTCCATAAACGACGGTTCCCAAGGTATCGGACGCAAGTCGAGTTCAACTATTGATGAATGCTCATGCCCGAGACCATCCCAAAGCCCCATCCCAACCTGGGCCACCCGAGTGGTTCCAAGGGGCTGAGATGGCTGACACTCCGCACCGCTCAAAATGCATGTCGCAGCATGCGAAAATGACCCAAAACTGGGCCGTTTTGGGCTGTTTTGGTTCTGCATAGTGAACGATCGTTCTACAGCATTCCAAACTGTTTTTGCTCGCATTTCTTAGAAAAAACAAATAAAAACAAGGCAAAACAGGCTGTCAAACATCTGTACAAGTAAGCAAAAACAACAAACGGTCCGTTGAGCAAAGGTGTTGCGGTTGAGCATCGGTTCCGTGACAGCTCGATAAGGCAAACCTTAATTAAAAGTGTGGTAATTTAGATTCTGTTATTGGTTACTTTTAGTGTTTGTTTCTGAACACATACTCATGGTAATCAGATCTTAAATTTCTACAACATTTTTCTATATGTTTATCAATATAAAAACATATACAAGCATTCATGTCATGATTGTATCTAAGCCACATATTAGAAAGTTTAATAAAATTTTAGTTACTGAAAACACATCAAGGAAAATATATATAAAAGAAGTCAACTGCACAAATGAATACAAAAATTAAACAGTTTAGAACAAGGTTTGACTTACCGGTCCGTACCAGTGTACCAACATATTGTCGGTACCGATACCGAGTGGTATGCACAATGCATACCATCCGATATTAAAATATTATATTATATTATATTAATATATTAATATATTAAAAAATGAAAGAAAAGGGGCGACGTCGCCTCGATCTTTCTCCCCGCGCAGGGAGGTGCTCCGTCTCCTCGCGTGGGAGAAAAAGCGGCCGTGGGCGGCGACGGCGCGCAGGAGAGGTATTTTCTGCTTCTTTTTTTCTTCTTTTCCTCTTCTTCTTCCCTTTTTCTTCCTCAATCGACCACCAACGATCGATTTCTTCTTCAATCGGCCGTCGACGGCCAAAATCGACCGTCGACGATCAATTTTTGGCGGAACCGCCCGGTAGCGGGCGGTCCGCGTACCGATAACCTGACAGATCGGTAACCTAACTTTACTTCATAAAGTTATAGCTTGAAATAATCAAGCACTCATGTCATGATTGTATTTGAGCCAGATATTCGAAAGTTTAATCAAATTCTATCTACTGGAAACACATCAGGAAAAGATATATAAAATTCTAGTTCAATCAAGCATTCATGTCAATAAAAAAACATATACAGGCATTCATGCCATGATTGTATCTCAGCCAGATCTTAGAAAGTAATAAAATTCTAGTCACTGAAAACACATCAAGGAAAAGATATATAGAAGGATTCAATTGCACAAATAAATACAAAAATTGAATAGTTTATAATACTTTACCATACTGAATAAGTTTATAGCTTGAAATAATCACAAGCACAGCAAGGTTTGTCATCTCGTACTATACCGACGTACTGAGCTCAGCTCGGTATGATATGGTATGAGCATACCGAGCGGTACGCTCTGGCATACCGCTCGATATAAAATAAAAAAATGGGTGATGTCACCTCATTCCTTCTCCCCATGTGGGGAGACATTTCTTCTCCCCGGGCAGGGAGAAGAAATGTCCCTGCAAAGCCACGTCGATGAGGCTTCACGCCCTCGTTTCTTCTCCCCGCGATCACCGAAGCTTATTCTCCCAGCGAAACCTCGCCGTGGCTTCTCCCCGCGCAACGAATCGGGATTGTCGAGGGAAAGCAGCATCAGATCTCCATGTTCTCCCTTTTCTTCTCCCTCTTCTTCCCCCTCTTCCTCTTATTCTCCCTCTTCTTCCTTCTCCCTCGACTGATACCACCCGACAGCGAGCGACGACGGTCAAAATCGACTGTTACCGGCTGATTTCGAGCGGTAACAAGGCGAAAACAGCCTCAGTGGGTGGTATCACCCGGTAGTGGGCGGTCCGCGAACCGGTCTAATGGAGGACCGCCCCATCGGTATTCAGACAGCATATAGAAAACAGTACATACTGAAAATGCACAAATTGGAGTACGACAAGAATCGCCTACTATGTCACATACCAATGGAGCAGCATAATAGTTATTCACTCACCTTCAATAGCATCAGCAAGTGTCAAACATCCAGACTTGTGCATTGCTTGAAGAGCTAGAGTAAGAGCCTCTGTCATAACTGGTTTTTTCTCCTTCAACTTTTCCTGGTAAAAGAAACATAGAAGTAAATGTTTATTAGCCTGTTGCATAATAAAATTTCAAACAAACTGCAGGTCTGAAGAGAGAGGACTTTATGAAAGAAAACCATTCTACAATAACGAAAGTGTATGGGATGTCAATATGTTAAAAAGGATGATAAAAGGGTACTTTAAGTACTCACAAGTAGTACAGGTAACAGAAATCGTGAGCTTGCAGCAAAGTGATTTCTCAGACCTTTTGCCAGATTTCCTATTGCTTGAATTGCCTCTACAGAAACAGCTAGATTCACATCTGTGACAAGCTGCAAATATAGTAATGTGCACAATATAATAAACCCGTAAAGGATGTGTCCCACCTTAGCAAATAAAGCCATTATCAGAGCCATGAGCCTCATTTTCAAATATTCAGGCAACAGAAAGCAAAAGCTAAGAAATTTTGTTGGTGCTGCAGATTACAGAACACTTATGTCATGAAGTTTGGAACCCTAAACCAGAACATGCCATCAAAATTAAAAGTCATACAGAATATGTCATGAAGTTCGGAACCCTAAACCAGAACATGCCATCAAAATTAAAAGTCATACAGAAAGTGGGTCTACAATGAACAGCAAATTAGCCAATACCAAGCCATAGAATCAAGTGTTTATGCACACCATAGAGGTACCTTTTTGAGGGTCCGACAGACTTCACTAAAATCACCAGAAGCAATTCTTCTAGTTGAAGAAAGTTTAGTAAGCTCAGCAACAGCATCCCTCCTTTCAGACCATTTAACAGCTTTCTAGTATAACACAATGGCATACATGATTAATCAGATAGAAAGACAAAGAAACAGCCTACCAGTAAAGACCTAATATTTCAGATGTACAATCTACCAACATACAGAATAGGCAGAAAACAACATAAGAAAAAGAACTAACCACTCCATCCCAAAAGCCAGACTTATCCAAAGGTGTCAAAATGTCCACAGGATCAACAAGCTCATATTCATCTATTTCTTGAGGGGCTGAAATATGAAATATATTAGAACAATTTGTAAAGCAAACAAAAAATCCATTTATCAAAATCAAGAATTTGTTCAAACTAGCAGCCAAATTTATATTAAGTAGCAAAAGAATATTTTTTATTCTCTTACCATCCGCAGTAGATTCTTCAGAAGCACCAGCACCCAGAGTTTCAGAAACAACTTCTTGTTCTGGTTCCTTGTCTTGCTCAGATCTAAAACATATTTTTTTTAAAAAAATATATTACTCGTAAACAAAAACTAGTTGATTTCTTAATATCTCCTTTATTATGAACTAATTGCAAAAGGAAATAAGTCTTGCTGGTCTAGAAACAAAATAAGTCTTGTTCATTATATCGTACAGAATTGATCTAAAAACTAAAAAACAAAATGCACTATAAATCTTTGAACATCCAAACCGCATTATGTCTTTGCAAGTTCTATTTATCCATCCTAAAATGTCTACTGAAAAGATTTTCATGCTTCAGGCAATATGACAAACATGTTCAAATGCAACATATACATTAGTGTAGTCACCATATCAAAATATTGGATCATCGCATATATAATGTCTGATATCCAATTTATACGTTAAAGAATAAAAACAAGGTGCACGTGCAAGTGTGCCAAGGACAACCCAGGAAAAAAAACATTAGGAAGACCTAATATTTGATGAATTTGACCATGTTTAAATATTTTTAAACCAATATGAAGATTTAAACTAGTATATTCAAAGGTAATTTATATGGTATAGTCATCACTACTACTAATGAAAGTTCAGGTCCATAGACAAATTGATGATAAAGGGTTATATTACACTGGTTATCTTAAAGTACCAAAAAGTATACTTTCAATTAGCTCTAAGAAACAATATTAACAATTATCAAAGTAAAAGAAATAACAAAACATTTAATGTTCCAAAACTTATCAGAGCTAACGATACTTCACTGCTGCAGTGACTATTAAATGTCAAATGATAAAATAAAAGGAAAAGAAAGCTCTGTCAGATCCTGAGAGAAGCATCAAAATGAAAAACAAACATTTGAAGAAAAATCACATCAAGTTTAGCACAAAGAAACCACTGCGACATGTAATCATTGGCACTTACTTCCCTAAGCATACTTAAAAACGTTGAGTGTGCCCTCATGGGTCTTTGAAGGATGTTTCCAACTTTCCATGCTAATTTTTGAAATGAGAACAAAAAGTTCTTCATCAATTAATGGAAGAGTGCGAATTATACTTTGGACAAAAAGAAACTGAAATTATTGTACAATAAGAACCAATTGATACAAGAGACTGAGAGAGTGGGCTAAAGTATAACTCTTATTTGAGTATTATTCAAGTCAAGTCTGAGATTAAGTTGTCTTTTCTACTTTGTGAAAATTGTGGATGATTTGTGTCCCTGGCACCGACTCTTATTATGATTGTTTCCCTTTAAGGTAGTATCATATCCATGGACTCTCAATGAAGAGACTTAGAGGCATCAAGTTTGTTTGTATTTTCATGTAATGACATCAGGTCATGCAATCAAATTCTGTAAAACAAAAGCTGTCTGCTTTGGGCAAGACACTTTGGTGGCTATGAGGCTAAATCTTCTCAAGATATCCTCCTCTTCTGTTAGGTATGTGTGGCCTTTTTTTTAATAAAATTCATTATTTTTCAGGAGAGGGTAAGGGGTTACAAACATCAAAAGTTGTCACATGGGAGCATCTTTTATATTTCTATTATATTTTCCCAAGTTACTCAAGGAGAAGAAACAGCAAGCTGAACAAAAAAATGTAGAAGTCAACATTGAGCATGATTAAATATTGTAGGGATTGATTGAAAATTTAATCCCTAGAAGAAAGTTGAGATTTGATGAAGAATCTATAAAGAAAAAACTCTATAACAGAAAACATTCTGTAAAACCAAATTTTATCTCACACAATAGATGTGGGAGTAAATAATCCCTAAAAAGTAGGACAATCAATTAGATTTAATTTAAGGTTCATCACTTTTCTTGATTGTATTTTCCATATTTCTTCAGCTTTTCTTGTTATTTTTATACTCAAAATGCTATTTAAGGAAAAAAATATTACATTGAACAACATGGCAAAACAAATGAATTTTTTAATTTCTACATAGTCAGACCACCATCCCTAGGAGTGACCCCTAGAAATTGGGCCAGTCATAGTAATTATGCCCGATAGAATAATTGCATCATCCACAATTGGAACATGGAAAAGTGTGGAGCCTTTATCCTAGGAGTTAATCCATTAGGCTAAGTGAGTGATATTTGTCCCTATTCTTCTTCCTTAATCTCATATAATATCTTCTCTTTTTCTATTATAAACATATCATGTTCAATATAAAAATAATATATTTTCTTTGTTCCAAGAGCTCTGTCCAACACCAAAATGAAGGTTTCCAAACACAAAGCCATGTATTTGCAAATGTTGCATTTACAAATGCATGCATTACCTTGTGCATAGGCTCCAAAAACACAAGTTCCAAATAGCCCTAATTGAAATGATCTAAATCATACTTCCATGACAAAGGGGTCTTTAGACTGTTGCCTTTTAATCAATTTGGTAATTGTGTACAATTATGGGGTTTAGTTTCTAGGCTGTTCGTTTGAGTGACTTCATAATCAATTAAGTTGATCTTAATTTAAAAGCCCTTCGTTCATGGTTTGATATAATGGAAATGAAACCTAAATATTTATAAAAGGCTTCCTAATCATATATATATATATATATATGATTAATAATGACCATATCCAAAAGAGCCTTCCTAAACAAAATACAATTACTGTTCCAGACTAAATTCAATAATCATGAAAATATACCATATTCCTCCTTCAAGTTTCGAGGATAATGCATAATAAGATAGGGATATGACCAAACATCCATTAAATCTTTGATTGAAAAAGCAATGACTAGTTTAGTTGCATGTAAGATGTTGATACTCCACTATGATTAACTTTTATACTCTTTCAGAAATGTCATATTTGATCTCTATTATAAAAATATAAATATTAGACATTCAACAAAGAGAGAGCAAATGAGTAAGATAACTTTATGAAACAAACTCAATTTAATAACTAGATTACCTTATTTTTCGAGTAGGCCGAGCAATTCCAGAGACATGGGCAAGCTCTGCTTCCAGCTCTTTTTTCTTCATATGATTAGAAAGGTTAATTCAGCAGTGCATATTAGCATTAGATCATGACAATTAAATGACCAGATTCTTACCATGGTATCTCGCATTTTTTCAAATAGAATAGACTTTACTGGTTCTTTTCCAATCCAACGACATAGTTCAAGAGTAAGCCCTTTTGAAGATGCCCGAACATTCTGATCTTGGTGATCAAAAAGTTCAGGAAGCATTTTAAGAATTTTCTTCGGAGGAACCACCTTTGCCCCAAATTCACTAGAGTAAGCAAGTAAAAGGGATGTCAGTTATTAAAATCTAGAATGAACAGAAACCTAGAAGAAATTAAACATATTATAAGAATGAGTTTGATATACACCTAAGAGCCTGAAACATCACATCAATAGCAGGCACAACTGCCTTAGCAACTTTATTTTTTATTGCTTTCTCCATTGCTTCCTGAGATTCAACATAATTGACTTCAGAAAGTTTGGTAAAATATACTGAAAGATTCCAACCAAACAACCATACAAGTCATGGTGCACAATGAACTAGGAAAGGACCACACAGCATAGCCATCGGCAGACCATTGAGAATATTACTACTCAGTCAACTACCATCTTATTGTAGTTTAGCTCTTAAATGTAATGAAAGATGCATATCCAATCAAACATAACAAGAAAATTTGCTAGCAACACAAAATATATAAAGCAACACAATGATAACAACGTAAATTTAATGCTAAGGTAGAAACACATAGGAAGTTTTTTTGCCTTTAATTTAAAAATATTCTCCAACCTATAAATCAGCCATCACCCCAACAGTAAGAAAAGTCACAACCTCAACAGCCCGCCTCCACTCATTCAACCCCCAACAAACATAACACCCCCTCTACAGAACACACAGAATGCACACGCGCATACATGCACGCGCTCACACACAGCATGTGCTGCCCATATGCATGTGGACTTGAGCATGCACATTAACAGCCATACCCACAAGTGAAGGTGCATGCACACACACTCAACACACAATACATGTACATATCGATGCAGCCGACATGGATGCACACAAACTCATAAAACATTTAAAATATTAGTGGGAAAATAAAATTAATTCGAATTATATTACATGTAGCTTTTATACCTAAAATGTAGTTACATAATCAGAACAGCATTACGAGATGACTGGTTCTTGGATATTGTTTGCAGAAACTTACCCTCAGAAATCACAGTGATATAACTGGTTTTTCTGTATTTTGGGGAATGCTCGACAGTAACAAGAGCTAGAAGAAAATTCTCTAAAAAAATAATATTAATATAAATGAGAAGTTTAAACAGCCATCTTTAACATAATATTCAGCTTATAGCAGAATTAAGTGTATACAACAGAATATGCTTAGAGTCTACACAATGGCACATTTTAAAGAAGAATCTATAATAACATACCAAAAAGGGAGGTTTGGCACACAAGGCACCCACCAATGCACCATATTTTCAATATAAGAATGCCAACCAAGAAAACATGCTAGAGAATTCAAGTCCCTTAAGCATATAATTTTACAATGTCCTATGTGCTGACTTGTCTTGAGTTTTTATCGGTAAACTTCCGATTGATATCTAATCAGTTTCAAAGAGTGTAATACTCAACAAATGACAATTAACTAATATATCTGACAAATCTCTGATTTTTTCCAATGCTCACTGGAATAAATACTGATATCGGCTTTCTAGCCATTTGTTACCAGTATCTCTGTCTCTGATCGAGCACGTGTATAAAAGCTGAAACAATTAAACACACGACTGTTCCAATATTCAACATATACATGATACAATTTAATCCTACTTCCTCATAATATGACGAAGCAAATTTTAACTTCATTTTTAAATTAGCCTCTATACCAGTTCAACAGCAGAGCGATATACAGAGTCATGAAATCCATGATTGTATCATGCATCAACAGGTTAACATCCAGATTAGATGGACAAGTCAAGACTCCTAGTCTCTAAAACTTTTGGTGAGAAGTTATCATTTGTATCTTCCAAGAGCGGTGGCCAAAAGATGAGACTCAAACCAATTCTGGAGCTGAATTACTCAAGGAAATTTCAAGTTTTGCTTCATATATAAATTATCAATATTAACAGTTAATTTGTATGAGGTTATGTCACAAGATTAGTTAACAGAAAAAGAAATGAACAGGAATGCCCAATGGCAAGAATGAAACCCATGATTGAACAGATTAGAAACACGCAAAGCATATTGAGCTCTTATTCCAAGCTCATAAGTGAATCATGGACAACTACATGACAAGAAATCTAAACCAAACATAGAGCTCAGAACAGTTGAAGCCTTGTCTATGTTTATAGTTTGGAGTTATATGCTAAGAAAATTCTATAAAAATAAAGAAACAAAGACAATATACGCCAATAATGCAAATGACAATAAGAAGCAGAATGCCAGTTCATGCTTCACAGAAAAGGTCAGAATTGTCTAGGACAGTTACAATCCAAAGAATATAAGCAAAAAGCAATGTTTTCAGAAAACACTGAGAAGGGTGTCTATGGAAGTTATTATCTTCTTACCAAGAACACTTCGGCTGCCTCCAACTCCACCCACAAAAGAAACGCAGTCTGTGCTTTCTCTACTGTCTTCGGCCTGCCGGTGAGACATTTAGCGACGATGGAATCACAGACTTCCTTCGCATACCTACAACAAAATAGAGAAATAACTCCATAAACAATCGGGATGCAATAATGTCGCCCAAACCTGCAACAACAGAGAAGAAATAAGCAACCTCCCAGCATCAGCATCCGCAGCACGCAAAAACGCAATTAGGGCATCCAGCGCCTTCTCCTGCACTGGCGCATTGGAGTCCGCCACAGTCTTTCTGAAGAGAGGCCCTAATCGACAAAAATTCCAAATCAATCAAAACTAACAGCTTCAGTCAAGATTCAGAAACCACCTAGAGACACACAAAAAAATCAACCTACAAAATTCTGTTCATCCGCATCACCACTCATCCACCCGACCAAGAAACCCACAGATCAAGTGGAAGCGGACACGGAAAAGGCCAGAATAGACGAGAACGAACCCGATCGAGACAGGATCGGGGCTTACCGAACTCTTTGAGGCGCGGATCCTTCGGATCGGTGATGGAGTCGCAGAGTGCGGCCAGATCGATATTGGCGTCGTTCCGCACCTTCCAGTTCTTATGTAGGAGCCGCTCCTCCCACGGCAGCTTCTTCGCCTCCTTCAGCAACTTCTCGTCCTCCGTCGACATCGCGCCGCACCCTCCTCTCTTCACCTCCGAGGAAATGTTCGCGGACCAGTAGAAATACTTGCAGATCGGACCGAATGGTCCGTCGTCGCTCCTCTTCTCGTGATCTCTTCGCCGGCGAGTGGAATGGGAAGAAAGGGAAAGAAAACAAAATTAAAAATAAAAATGAAAGGAATGAGGGGGGAAGAGAGAAGAAATGGGATTGGGGACGAGAGGGAGCGAGGGGAGAGCGGAGATTTGTTTGGGGGTCGAGGCACGTGGGAGTCGGTAGGTTGTGGGTCGGAGTTTGAAGCAAGGAGGGTTCGCACGTGCGAGACGAGACGTGCTCCCGCGAGCAGGGCCCCAGCGAGGAGTGGGTGGGCCCATGACGCCGTCGGTTCGAATTGAGCGGAGCGGAGCGCCCTGCCCCAGCAAAAAAGAAAACGAGCGTCGATTCTGTCACGACCGACGCAGAAACCCGCATACTTTACCAGCTGGAGACGGCGTCATCATAATTGAGCATGAGAGGGACCCACCGGAAGGACTTTCGGAGTAGGTGGGCACGTAAATTGAAAATTTATAAAAAGGAAAAGAAAGCGTCATCCGGCACGGGTGTGGCACGTGATTCGTGGGTGGAGCGTCTCTTTTTGTGCCTCTTTCGTTAATGCTGCTGTTGTGATGAGACTACTCGGTTGTTGGCTACCACCAGAGTCTATTGTACACCGTACATGGAGACTAAAAAATTAAAGTTGCTTTCGCAAATACAACATTAATGACAGTATATGAATATAATGCATTTAGCGGTTAAAGCCGTATTTAGGTATCATATATATATATATATATATATATGATTCTCACGTGATAAGGGTAAATTCCTCAAAATTAAAAAAGAATTTTGATGAATGCCTCCTTTTTTTATCTTATTTTTTACTTGATCAAGAGGGTTGAATAGCTTAAGAATGGTGCATGGGTCATGTGAAGTGAGAAGAGAGGAGATGAAGCCCCTAGTCATTTTTTTTTTCAATCTTTTTTCCTTCATCAACATCTAAGATGAGGCCTTAGTGACATTTTGGTAATAACGGATAAGGGCAAAGACAAAAAAGATGGGCAAGAGTAAAAGCATGGTTTACAAATGAGAATGAGACGAAGATGATTGGTGGCGAGGAATGCATTGCATGATAAGGTGAAAGTGACAACGAACAATAATAAAAGATAGAGATAACTATAATAGGATAATGAGACTGAGACAAGAGTTAATATTATCTTTTAAGAAATAAAAGACCCTCTATGAGAATAAAAAAAATGGATAGATTTTTAGAAAAAAATAAAATAAAACTTGGGGCTTGTTACGAGAATTTATCCTATAATATATATAATAAAATATTAATATAATTTAAGAGTCAAACTTATATTTGAGCATCCATCTATCCCTAAGATATCTAAATAAATTATATGTATCTAGTATATGACAATTAACGGATGTTTAGCGTGAATTCTATTATCAAAGTTTTCATGTTAATTGAACATTATTTACATATATAGGATTTTTATATAGACCGTCCTGATGATAAGCAATGCACGATGAGGCCTAGTCTCATGTTAAATATCGAAACGTGCTTGGTCCGTCTGATATCATATAACATATGTGTGGAAAACGAGAAGTATACGATGCAATTCGTATGCGATACAAAAAGGTTACGACAAGTCTAAAAAATGGGAGAAAAGGCTGTCAAAAATCTCGAGATTGCACATCCGTATCGAGGTCATGCATAAAGCTTTCGAATTTGATATAAGCATCTAACTATTGAAATTTGATTGAACTTGATCTAACCATACTCTAAGATGCAAATCCATTTTTAGAATTCTAAAATTTATGGCAATAAATTAGATTTCTAAAATTGGAAATCTAAACGTGAATTTTTACCTTATATAATTAATAGATCCAATTTTTGTTAATATTATGTCTCGAAGGAGGCATCCGAGTGATAAGATGCAAATCCAATTCTCCAAAGTGTTTCATTGCAATCGTAATTATTGCATAGTTTATTAGCCAGTAAAAACTTTGATAATCGATTATAATAATCATTGAGATTATACTTTCGATACAACATAATTCAACAAATAGAACACAAATATAGTATACCAAAAATCCAACCAATAGAATTACGCTTAAATTAATCCATTATTATACATGCATTTAGCTATTGACATTTACAAATATTCGGTGCAATATCATTCTATATATCTGCACAAGTGACAGAATTGTAGCCTTTTCGAATGCCTTATAGAACAATCAAAGAATTCATGGCCATGTTGGTGCTTCCATAAGTCCAAAGTAATCCTATAGAAACAGCAAGAAAAGAGGAGCGTGCGTGGATGGTGTGGAAAGAGGAGAGCATTGAGAGGAACACGGGTGAAGGAGAGAAGAGTTTGACCGGTCGTGGAGGCCCAAATTTCTCCATCCATCGATCCAACCGCGTCTTCTTTGCCACCTATAAAACCAGGTCGTGGACATGGAGCGAAGACCGAAGCTCCCAGTTGGCCTTCCGCCAATTCCACTTCATCTTCTCCAAGCGTTAGCTGGGATCTTCCAATGGCCTCCGGCTAGCTTTCCTCATCTTCATTTGCCACTCTTCACATCCTTTAGCTGTTGCAGCCGAAAGGACAGAGAGGGAGGTGGGGGGGGGGGGGGGGGGGGGAGAGAGAGAGAGAGCGAGGGAGGCACTGTTAACCAGGCCGGCTAAAAACGGGAGGGAGAGAGAGAGAGAGAGAGAGATGGTGCGTGCCGTGTTCATCGCCCTGTGCTTGGTGTTGGGCCTCTCCGGCGTCCGCGCGGAGGACCCCTACCTCTTCTTCACGTGGAACGTGACCTACGGCACCATCGCCCCGTTGGGCGTCCCTCAGCAGGGCATCCTCATCAATGGCCAGTTCCCCGGCCCCAACATCAACTCCACCAGCAACAACAACATCGTCATCAACGTCTTCAACAATCTCGATCAGCCCTTCCTTCTCTCATGGTCGGTGTCACCTCTCGATCTTCGCCGTCTCCCAGTCGTCGATCGGTGCTTGACATGTGCTTGTCGATGGTCTGTGCAGGAACGGGATCCAGCAGAGGAAGAACTCGTGGCAAGACGGTCTGGCCGGCACCAACTGCCCCATCCAGCCCGGCAAGAACTTTACTTACCACTTCCAGGTGAAGGACCAGATCGGCAGCTTCTTCTACTTCCCGTCACTAGGCATGCACAAGGCGGCCGGTGGCTTCGGTGGCCTCCGGATCAACAGTCGTCTCCTCATCCCGGTGCCGTTCGACCCCCCAGCCGATGATTACACCGTCCTCATCGGCGACTGGTACGCCAAGGATCACAAGGCTCTCGCCGGGATCCTCGACGCGGGCCGCAGCATCGGCCTCCCTGACGGCGTCATCATTAACGGCAAGACCGGCAAGGACAGAACCGGCAAAGACGGCAAGCCGCTGTTCGTGATGGAGGCCGGGAAGGTCTACCGCTACCGCATCTGCAACACCGGGATCAGGGCCTCGCTCAACTTCCGCATCCAGGGCCACTCCATGGAGCTGGTGGAGACCGACGGGTCGCACACCATGCAGAACTTGTACGACTCCCTCGACGTCCACGTTGGGCAGTGTTACTCCGTCCTCGTCACCGCCAACCAGGCCCCCGGCGACTACTACCTAGTGGCGTCCACCCGGTTCATGAAGAAGGAGCTCACCGCCACCGGCATCTTCCGCTACGCTGGCTCCAAGGTCCCGCCGTCGGCGGTCCTCCCCAAGGCACCCACGGGCTGGGCGTGGTCATTCAACCAGTGGCGGTCCTTCCGATGGAACCTCACCGCCAGCGCCGCCCGGCCGAACCCCCAGGGCTCCTACCATTACGGAAGCATCGACATCACCCGCACCATCAAGTTCGCCAACTCGCGCGCCGTTGTCGGCGGCAAGAGCCGGTTCGCTCTTAATGGCGTCTCGCACGTGGATGTCGACACGCCGCTCAAGCACCTGGAATACTTCGGCGTCGCTGACAAGTTCTTCAAGTACAACCTCACCGGCGACGAGCCGCGGGCGAGCAGCGATCCGGTCACCCTGGCCCCCAACGTCATCACGGTGGAGTTCAGGACATTCGTGGAGGTCATCTTCGAGAACCCTGAGAAGCAGCCGCAATTCTACCACTTGGATGGCTACTCCTTCTTCCCCGTCGGGTACTTCACTCTCTCCTCTGTAACTCTCACTTACTCGCTCGTGGATCCGATTTGACTCGCCATTTGCTTATCATGGGGAGCAGAATGGGGCCAGGGAAGTGGACGCCGGAGAGTAGGAAGCGGTACAACCTCCTCGACGCGGTGAGCAGGCACGCGATTCAGGTGTACCCCAAGTCGTGGACGGCGATCATGCTGACGTTCGACAACGCCGGGATGTGGAACCTGAGGTCGGAGCTGTGGGAGAGGCGTTACCTGGGCCAGCAGCTCTACATCAGCGTGCAGTCGCCGGCGCGGTCGCTCAGGGACGAGTACAGCCTGCCGGACACGGTTTTGCTCTGCGGGGCGGTCTCCACCCTCCCCAAGCCACCTCCATACACCTAAGACGTCGGGCTTACTGGTGCATTGTAATGTGTGTGAATGAGAGTGGTGTGGAGATTGATCTTTATGGGCATTGTCAGCTCATCGGCACTTTGGTTTGGCTTAATGTAAAGATTCACAGTCTCCACATTAATGAAGACCCTTTTTTCTAAAGAATATCAGATATTAGGCTTAACATTTTAAAATATTTCATTAATATGAAACTTTATTCAACTAATGACTCAACACTAACCAATAAAATTATTTTTTTTTAAAAAACTATTGGATGAATTTTTTAAAAACAATCTAAGTTTTAAGAATTTTTCATATAGCATCTTAACTTCAAAAAAGTCTCGAAGGCATTTTTAGTCAACCGAAAAGATCATTTTGATACTACCTCGCCTTTTATCTACTAGCTATTCTTTATCTTTTGTGTTAGTCCATCGTATCGAATCTTATTGGACTCAAGAATGTGTTTAAGTGCACTGCAAGTCAATTACATAAGTAATGACACGTGTGAAACATTGTATAGTCTTTTTATATTATGATTATTATTAATATTTTTCTCACATTATATATATTCTCTGTTACGCGTGCGCGCACACATATATATATATATATATATATATATATATATATATATATATATATATATATAGTAATGTCATTGGATCTGTACAATGAAAATCAGATCATGATGAGATAATGATAACGAGACCGATCGTCTTTAAACACAAACTATAAATAATCTCGATCATAGGTTACTCGAGAGAAACATCGAGATAACCAGATAGATCAATGTACTATATTCATGTTCATGTGATGAAGGCTATTGGTCTCACAGTCACTCATGTGAGAACATTAAGGATACAGTATAGGTGCTCATTGAAGAATGAATTTATTAATTGATCCATTTTTGAAATGTTTGATGGTTAATTATATCTGATATTAGATAGTGATTTCGTAGTCCTAATTGTGTATCTTGTCCCTAGAGTTGAGACATGAAGGATGTCTTGTTTGAGTACTCATTTCTTTGACGTCAGACTTATATCTCTAGAAAGTTTCAAATCCAATACAGTCGATTATCGGCATTGATAGCCAACTTTACGAATATAATTAAATGTCAATAAAGGATCATCCACTATCGGTATCATGAGAGAAATATTATGTATGTTATCACTCAGATAAATCCCTAGCCATGGTCATTCTGATTGAGAGAGGAGTTCTCTAGGAGAATCTGATTAAAGCGAGACTCGGATTGATTCCGTATGTGTCTTGATAGTACCGTGCCCAATATATGGTCTCTAGATATTAAAGGAATGATGAATTATAGATACACAATAATTATTGATAAATAGGTCCAATGGATTAGATTCCCTGTACCGTTTAAAGAATATGGTGTAGTGGCCTAGTACGTTCATAGTCGATGAGTTAAGTAAATTGTTATAGGATAATAATTAACTAAGTTAGAAGGAGTTTTGACGCATAGAACTCACAACCAGCTCGATATTGGGCCTAGAGGATCACACACATATGGTGGATGATTATAACGAGTAAATAATTGGATATAAGTTATTCAATTAGATTTTATTATCATTAGATAAGACCCAACATTAATTAACTCTTTTCATGAGATCCAATTAGAGGAAAATTAAGATTATTGGATAGAGATCCAATAATTCAAGAGTTGATGATAATTGGATAAAGATTCAATACTAACTAAGGTAGGATCCATTAGGGTTTATAAGGCTCTTTATAAATAGGAGGCAGGGGCGGCACACAAAGGTGATAGACTGCATCTTTAGCCGCCCCCTCCTATTCTCCTCCCTCTCATCTCTTCTCAACCGATCACCCTTCTCCCGGCTATGTGAGGACAACAAAAAAAGAAAGAAGTTATTCTTCCACGTTCGTTGTAAGGTGGTGTGCAAAAGCTGCGAAGAATGTGCACAAAAGTTGTGAGCTTTTTGCTACGATTTGAGGAGCATCGCTGCATTGATTCATCGTGTAGACACTATTAGAAAGGAGCACATCTGACTTTATTAATCCTCTTTTATTGGATCTAGAAGTTTCAGGGATATACGATCTCCCTAGATAAAATATCTTACACGATTTATAGTTTTTTATTTTATAGTTTTTCACGTACCAATCATTAACCTCTATGACTCCTAAGCTACAGAGGCAACATGAGAGCATGGATGTCAATTCAATTCTTTTTTATTTTTACCAACTGTTTGAGAAACATGGAAGAATTCAAATATATGAGATATCTAAGAGTCTCTTCCAAGCTAGGATAATAGAGGGAACATCGGTTTAGAACCATGTCCTGAGGATGATAGAGTGGCTTGAGAAATTCACAGGTCTAGGAATGGTCCTAGAGGATAACCTATGTGTTGATCTTATACTTTAGTCCCTACCATAATCCTTTTCTCAGTTTATTATGCGCTTCAATATGAACAAGTTTGAGGTGACTCTCCCTAAGCTACTCAATATATTAAGGGATGCTAAGAGCACCATCAAGAAAGAGAAGTCAGTTCTCTATATTGGTGAGACCAAGAAGAAAAGAAAGGTTGATAAGTCTCTTAAGAGGGGTAAGAGCAAGGGTAGATCAAGTAATGAAAAGGTTAACAAGAAAAATTTGACAAAGGACAAAGGCCAATTTTTTCACTGCGACAAAGACAAACACTTGAAGAGGAACTACAAAAAGTACATTGTAGAGAATGCGAAATAGAAGCTTGAAGAAGCTTTAGGTACATTCATGATCAGTCTCCATTTATCAAATTTTTATGATAACACGTGAGTATTGGATACCTGAAGTGCTAATCATATCTATAATTCATTGCAGGTTTTAACAAAACTTAGGAGACTGGTGAGAGGTGAGATAAACCTCAAGATGCACAATAGAGCAAGAGTTGTTATAGTTATTGTTAGTGAGGTCACCATACATCTACCTGGTGGAGCCACTACTATATTTGATGCATGTTATTACGTTCCCTTTATTATCAAAATCATTATTTTCATTTCATGTTTGACAATTGTGGATATAAATTAGTTTTTGAAAACAAGAGTTGTTTATTGATTTTGGATGATGAGATCATTATTGGAGAAATATAGAGTAATTGTTTATATGTGCTAGACATTCTACACATATCATGAATATAGGTATATCCAAAAGGAAACAAGATGAGGTGAACAATGTATATATATGACATTATAGGCTAGGTCATATTTATGAGAGAAATATTCAAAAGTTGTTAAAAGATAGATACTTAGATCTATTTGACTATGAGTCATATGCAACTTATGAACCTTACATTCGTGGGGAATTGACCAACTCTTTGTTTAGTGGAACTGAAGAGAGAGCCACTGAATTGTTGGAACTCATACACAGCGATGTGTAGTCCAATGTTGACTCAGGCCACAGGTGATTACTCCTACTTCATTACTTTCACTGACAATTTCTCTAGGTATAAACATGTGTACTTGATGAAGTATAAGTCTGAGGTCTTTGAGATATTCAGGAAGTACAAGAATGAAGTAAAGAACTAGACTGGAAAGAGTATTAAGACTCTTCGATTGGATTGAGGATGAGAGTGTTAGGAACGTAATGACAATAAGAGGGGGGTGAATTAGTGCTTATCGAGAAAAAAATCTGATTTGAAATCATACGAATGAGAATATAAATAAAAAAACCTTTTAAATTGAAAGTGTGAGTAAAGAAAATTAGTAAGAAAATGACAAGTAAAAGTAAGAAGAAAATGTAAATTAATTTATAGTGGTTCGGTTGTCCTGACATACGTCCACTCCCGATTCCTCTTCTCTCGAGGCCACCGGTTTTTACTAACGATCTTCTTTTCAATGAGCGAAAATCAATTACCCTTACAACACTTTCTCCTAGGCTCAGGAGAGAACTTTTACAAACTCTTTCTTACAATACCTCAAGCCTCCTTAAAGTAGCAACTAAACTTGAGGAGGAAGAGACTCAAATACTATGAGTTTACAACACTTTTAGCTTGAGTGTTCTATCACTTTTTCACCCCTTTTTTACACTTATTTGTGCTATCTTTGATGCTTTTGTAAGCAAGAATGGGTGGGGTATTTATAGATCCTCAAATGGCTTCAAAATTGGAGCCAAAGTTTCAAATCCCTGATTTTTCGAGGTATTGGTGGTACCACCATCATTACCGGACGGTACTACTACCGAACAGAGTCCATAATACTGGACTCTAGCGGTACTATCATCAGAATAAACCATACCATCATCGCCAAGCAATACTATCGCCTGGTGTTACCACTACCGATAGGGGGTGATACCACCAGTTGGATTCCTGAAAAAGCACAAAAACTATGCTTTTCATAGCTTAGGTGGTACCACCGCCCATGTCATTTCCATGTCAGCAAATTTGCCTTTCTTAAAGCCCAATTCAACCTTAGTTCAGGCCCAATGGATCTCAAATCAAGTTGGTATGGTTACTACCCTATACCAGCTTAATTTGACTCTAAACGATCACAATTAAGACTTAACCACTCAATCACATATCCAACATAATCACGAAGTAATCAGCACATTGTCCAACAATTCGACATGTCATATGATCATCCAGCACTTCGTCTAAACCTCCATTGCATCATTCTTTTCTTTAGCGTATTACCCGATCCATCGACATATTGACTTTTCGCAATATCCGATCTTTTAGCATAATACCCGATCCTTCTGGCTCAACGCCCGAACTCATGACACGAAGTCCATATTTTGACATGTCCACTAATCCTAAGGCCCGACATCCAATCTTTGACATGATACTCCGTCGACCCAATGTTTTATTCTCCGTCTTTAATAATTTACCCTGTGATGGTTCGTGTCCATGATCAAAGTATTTCATGCGTCACTTATCTTGAAAGTATATTAGTTCATAATTCATCAATTGATTTTATTATCAAAATTTGAGATTCAACCGAGAGTACTTGAGTACATAGTTCATCTATTTCCTCGGGGACCATGAGATTCTATCTCAATGGCACCTCCTTATACACCTCAGCTCAATGGTATATTAAAAAGGAGAATTCACACGCTGTTAGACATGGTGCGGGCCATGATGAGTTTTGCCGACCTACCCATCTCATTCTAGGGATATGCCATAGAGATTGTAACTTACCTTCTGAATAGAGTTCTATCTAGGTCGATAGTGTCCACACCATATGAGATATAGAAAGGGAAGAAATTTAATCTTAAAGTTGTTAAGAATTGAGGCTGTCATACTCACGTTAGAAGACACAACCCAGACAAATTGGAATTATAGATGGAGCGATGTAAGTTCATGGAATACCCAAAGAAAACTTAGGGATACTAATTTTATCATCCCGAGGACCAGAAGGTCTTTATTTCCAAGAGGTATGTGTTCCTTGAGAAGGAACACGTTCTTAGTGGAAAAAGTGTGATGTGATAGAGTTGAGCGAGATTAGAGAACCTAGCTCAGCACCATTCAGGAGGCCGAGTCTATTTAGGTACTAGCACACAAGTTTCAACTTTATACAGGTCTGATAGAGTATTACACCCTCCTGAGAGATATGTGGGACATATCAATGGAGATGACACTTAGAATATTGATCCTCATACCTATGAGGAGGCTATGATAAGTATAGACTTCGAGAAGTGGCAAGAAGTTATGAATTCTGAGATGGATTCTATGTACTCCAGCAAGGTTTGAAATATTGTTAATGTACCTGAGGGTATTGTACCTATCGATTGCAGGGGAACCCAAGTCTCATTAGAATTGTTCTGAGGAGGTTTCAATTGATTAGATAGATCATGGCCTGTAAAGATATAGCAATGAAAAAAATTTCATCTGAAGATAATATTACAGATCCACTAACAAAGCCGCTATCTCAGATAATATTTGGATATCACATGGGTCTGATGAGGATCAGATACATAGGTAATTGACTTTAGGTCAAATAGGAGATTGCTAGTTACAAGTGCTTTATAAGTCAATCACGTGAATGATGGCATGTGTGATATATTGTATAGTCTTTTTGTATTATGATTATTATTAATATTTTCTCACATTATATAATTATTTATTGTATATACATTATGATGTTCTTAAATTTGTGTAATAAAAATTAGATCATAATGATATCATAATAATGAGACATATTCACATTTAAACACAGACCCTAAATAATTTCGATCATAAGTTACTTGAGAGGAAATCAAGATAACAGGACAGATCGATGTATTATATTCTTGTCCATGTGATAGAGGCAGTTGATCTCATAGCCACTCATGTGGGGACACTAAGGATACAATACAGATGCTTATTTGAGAATAAGTTTATTGATTAATTTGCTTACGGAATGCTAGATGGTTAATGATACCTAACATTAGACAATGATTCCATAATCTCAATTGTGTATCAGGTCCCTAAACTTAAAACACCAAGGATACCTTGTTTAAGTACTCCTTCCTTTGACATTGGACTTACAGGTCTGGTAAGTTTCAGATCTGGTATAATCAGTTATTGAGATTAGTAGCCAACCTTATGAAGGTAATTGAGTGTCAATAGAGGGTCATCCACTCTCAGTATCTAGAGAGGAATATCCCATGTATTATCGCTCAAGCAAATCCCTAGCTAGGGTCGTTTAGATTTAGAGAGGAGTTCTTCGGGAGAATCTGATTAGAGCGAGACTCAAATGGATTCCATATGTGGCTTGACAGTACTATGCCTAATATATAATATCTAGGATATTAGATGGATAAGAGACTATAGATACACGGTAACTGAGGATAGACAAATCCAATGGATTAGACCCCTTATACCGTCTGGGGACTATGACACAGTGGCATAATACGTTCATAGTTGATGAGTTGAATGAATTATTATGTGATAATAATTCACTGAGTCAGAAAGAGTTATGACGAGTGTAACTCATGGCCAGCTCAGTATTGGGCCTAGAAGATCATACATATATGATGGATGATGGTAGCGAGTAGAGGATTGAATATGAGTTATCTAATGAGCCTCTGTTGTCATTGGATGAGACCCAACATTAATGGACTCCTTACTTGAGGCCCAATTAAAGGTAAATTAAGATTATTGAATAGAGATCTAATACTTCAATAAGTATGAGTAATTGGATAGAGATCCAAAACCTACTAAGGCAGGATCCATTAGGGTTTAGGATGATCTCCATAAATAGTAGGAGCGGCTAACAAAGGTGATAGGTTGTACCTTTGGTTGCCCCCCTCTATTATCTTCCCTCCCATCTCTTCTCAACCGACCACCCCTCTCCTTGCTGCATGAGAACAATGAAGAAAAAGTTCTTCCATGTTCGTTGTAAGGTGGTGCGCAAAAGCTATGAAGAAGGTACGTAAAAGTTGTGAGCTTTTTGCTACGATTTGAGGAGCATCTGCATCAATCTATCTATGTGGATACCGTTAAAGAGAAGAACATCTAACCTCCTTAATCATCTTCCATTGGATCTAGAAGTTTTAAGGATAAACGATCTCTCTAGGTAATGCATCTTACATGATTCATAGTTTTCAATTTTATGATTTTTCGCACACTAATCGTTGCATAACGATGTGATTAACGTGGAAAACCTTTTATTTTATTTTTCTATGACACATGAGATGCTCTCGAGGTTACTCAACACAATGAAGGTGCAGCCTTCGAGACTATCATCATCGTCCATAACCTCTCCTCGTTAATGATTATGTGCAAGGAAGGAGGGTGTGACTAGGCCTCGCCTATAGCCTCCTTCATTGGCCACAAAGGAGTCATAGCCCCTCCTCACCATCGATCGTCGGTCAAGAAGGAGGCTACGAGCATGTCCTCACTGTTACACACACAACCCCCCCCATTGGTTGTAAAGAGGTTGCGTCTTCATTATTGATTTAGTAGAGGTTCGATAGGGGCCACTATGAGCGGGGCAATCTGGCGAAGGGGAGTGACCAGCGAGGCAGAGGAGCAACCAAGAGGGGTTGAGTGAAGAGCATTGATCGACGAAGGTATAGTGGTTATTTTTTTAAAAAAGGGGTTATGTGAAATTTTTTCAAAATTAGAGTATTATCTAGCAAATTTTTGAACACAGGGTTTTGTATATAAATTCGTCTGAAAGAAAGTTTGAAGAATATGTTGACTTTTTCTTGGTTTCTATTGCAGTTATATATTGTTTTGCATAGGGTATCAAATCCTCATTTTCTATATCATTTGAGAAGATTTCTTTTTACAAAATATATCATTTGAACAAAAGAACTGTTTGGATCCAATGAAATATAGATCGGTTGGATCAAATCTTCAACTAACTCAGTTCACTATTAAATCAAACTGATTATATTATATTTTAAAAATCATAATATATTGGTTTAGTGAGTAGTCTTAACTGACTTAGCAAGTAAAGATTTTACCAAATTACCATAAGATCCTAAATACCGCCTGTCACCTACCATTTGCATTATATATATATATACCGTTTTTAAATTGTCATTCTTTCGGAATGATTCTTGAACTAATCACTAAAATTAAAGTTAGTAAAAACGGTCCTCGTAAAAGGAAAAGCAAAAAAATTATAATATATTCTTTGAAAAATATCTGAACGTTTTCTTAGTTTATGCTGAATTTATATAAAAGCAAAAAAGAATTTGCTCCTATGCATAAAAATTAGATGCGATGATTTTATGTCTTTTGAGAATCCTTTAGATCTTTAATTTTCAAAACGAATAGATCAAAGTGCCCCGGACCTAAGAAAGAAAGAAAAAAAAATTAAAAAGGATGGTTGGATATCGTTGAATTCCAACACGGTTGGATCATTTTTTTAATTAAATATAATTAATATTGAGCTAAATCGATTATAATGCTTTTAAAAACAGTTATAATATTTTCAATTAGTAATCAGAAATGTAAATGTATAAAAAATACATATTCTGGCCAGATAATCTCTCACAATATTTTATTATCATTTTCTCAAAATAAGTGAATATAAACCGTAAGGCTAAATATATAAACTAATACTAAATGGGGGTCAAAAAGGTTTTGTCGTGTCTTATTGTTATTTAGAACCACATAAACTCTCTTACAGTTTATTTTATGATATATCAAAACCTATAATAAAGTCAATGATTAAGACTACACAATCTGCAAATAAAATTATACTAACCTAGAACACTATAGGTGCATTAAATAAATGAATGTAATATTTTATTTTTGGTTTGACAATGGACTGACCATGACTAGGTCGACAAAGACTGGCCGAGACTGAGTCAGTCAGAGACTGGCCGAGACTAGGTCAACGATGGACTGGCTGAGACTAAGTCGGTAGTGGACTGGCTAAGACTAGGTCGGCAAAGACCGGTCGAGACTACATCAACAGGGGATCGATCGAGACTGAGTCGATAAGGGAATGGTCGAGACTAAGTCAGCAAGGACTGGCCGAGACTGAGTCAATAGTGGATTGGTTGAGACTAGGTCAGAGATGGATTGACTGAGACTGATTCGACAAGAGACTGGCCGAGACTAAGTCAGTAAGGACTAGCCGAGACTGAGTCGACAAGGGACTGGTCGAGACTGAGTCAGCAAGGACTGGTCGAGACTGAGTCAACAGTGGATTGGTTGAGACTAGGTCAGCGATGGATTGGTCGAGATTGAGTTGACAGGGGACTGGCCGAGACTAAGTTGACAAGGACTAGCCGAGACTGAGTCGACAGGGGACTGGCCGAGCCTAAGTTGGCAGAGGACTGGTCAAGACCAAGTCGACAGTGGACTGGCCAAGAGTAGGTCGGCGATGGATTGGCCAAGACCGAGTCGACTGAGGACTGGCCGAGATTGAGTCGGCAAAGGTGCTTGCCTTTTCGAGCAAAAAATTTGAACTGCGACAGTTGCTGGTGCGCCTCGCTCCTTTTCGATGGGGATACTTTCCTATGATGAGGGAGTGTCGAGTTGTTGCGTCATGAGTGAGTAGCTCCGCAGGTGGGGTGTCTTTCTTAAGGTGGATTTTTTAGGGTATCTAGACCCATTTATTGCGAGTCGCCTCGGGATCCTGGGGTGTCACGCTGTCTCTCCATCGGGAAGGCGAAGGGTTGCTTTGGGCAGTGCATCCATCACCTAGAGGGTATCCCTTCAGCTGAAAAGTTGCTTCAATTTGTCTGCCTTTTTTCATCTTTATAAGCCCCATCTGTAGGGTATGAAGGCTTATTGCTCCTTGTCCTTTGCTTGCTCTTCTTTCGCTCTCGTGTTCTTTGACGTCTGCCCCCTTCGGTCATCTTCTGTTCGTCAATAGTTGAGTCTTTGCATCCTTTGCCTCCTTTGTTTTCTCTATTTCTTTGTAATGTCTCCCTCATTGTTGAATAGTGAGAGGAATTTGGGGGCTGTTCCTTGTTTAGGTCTTCATCTTCCATAGATGAGAAGGCCTCCAAAGCCTTAGAGACTATGCTCTAGGAGCATGACGAGGATCTGATCATATTCGAATCCTTCTTACCCCACATTAGGTCTAGGTACCTTTTCTACCAAATATGATCTACATGTGCCGGAGGTCGATCAGCAACCGTTTGATCCATTTTCGAACAAATTTGGATTGTTAGTGGATGCCTTCAAGGTGAAGCTGAGGCTTCCCCTGCATCTGTTGGTGGTGTTGTGCATTTGTCATTGGAGGGTTTCTCCTTTCTAGATATCACCAAACTCCTAGCATTATATAGTGATTTTTATCGGGGAGTGTCGGGCGATTGGGATCGACCTGATGCTCACCCTGTTTTTGGCATACTTCTGCCTTGGAAAGGGGCAGGGAGCTACTATATGATCTCTAGAAGTGGTTTCTAAGGGGTGGAAATTCTATTTTTTTCTCTGTGAGCGCCTTCAGGGGCCAGGGTTTCAGCATGAAATGGATCGATCAAGACATCGGCCATTCCCCTCCCCTTTTGACAAAGGATGAGGCAGAGCAAGTGGTACACAAGAGGGGAATCCTTTCTTCCTCTAAAGCCATCAAGTCTATGAATGAGGCCTCTCTGGTGGAGGCATGCCTTAGTTCGACCCCTAAGGGTACTACTCATCTTGTCTTCGTCATCTGTCATTTTTTGTCGCCTGCCCCGACTCCCAGTCGAGTGTTAATCAGATAACTTATTTTTATAGGGATGAACCTCCAGGGGATGAAGCGAGCATTCGCGGGGCAAGCCCAATGCCTCGAAACTCCTCAACCACCAACTGTCTTTGCCGTTGAAGCAAGTGCCACCTGCGAGCCCGAGCCCCCCGTCAATAAGACAAAGGTGCTCGTTAGTAAGGAGGCCCTGCCCGTAGTCGCTCCCAGGAAGGCGATTCCCCCTGAAGCCCCTCGAGGGGAGGGGAGCAACAAATGGAGGGATAAGGTCGTGTCCCAGGCTCAATCGAAGGATGAGCCTTTCCTTACCCAGGATGGACTGCTAGAGGCCCAATGGGCTACATTAACGTTCTAGAGCCAAGTGTGGGCATACGGGGGCGAGGCTCAACTGTTCTACCGGGGGGCGTGGAGGTCAACATCACCCTTTTCGAGTGCTGCTTGACAATGCAACAAAGAACTTGGTCACGATGAGCCGTTTCTTCCTCTCCTCTTTTTTGAATTCCTTTCGAGGTTTGTGCTAACACATCAACTCTGTAGCAGTACCATTTCTCTATGGGCCTGATCGACCGGGTGGGTGACTCCGAGAGAGTTGTGGACAAGCTCTCCAAAATAATTGATGGACTTTGGGTCGAGGTCCGAAAGCTCAAAGATGAGGCGGGCTTAGTGGCGGTGGTGACCGCCGAGGCTCAGGTTAGTGAGATGACCCAGTAGTTGGAGGGTCTCAAGTCCTAACTCGGTGAGGCCCAACGCCAAGAGCAGGCCCAAGGGTGGGTGCAGATCTTGGAGGCTCTACTCCAAGGCTTGGGGGATGATCTGGATAACACCCGAGAGGTGGAGTCGTATCTGACGGCGGTCCGGTCAACATTGCAGAAGGATGAGAACTCCCTTGTCGCGGAGTAGCGTGCCGCCCCTGAGAGAGCCCGGGCGACCATTTCCTAGTATAAGGAAACTCCCAACTTTAAGCTCGGCTTGGAGAAGATGGGTTGGATCAGCTATGAGTATGGGTACAAGGTCGTCCTAACGTGCTACTGGGCAAGGTATCCCCTTCGATGATAGCGACCCTCTAGTGACATAGGAGCCCCTCGTCAAAGCCACTGGCGTCGCTTCCTCCTTCCTTTTGTAATCGGACTTGTCAGGGTCGACATCAAACGTCCTCAACCGATAATGTACTTGTTTTATTGTTAAGGGAAACCTTTTCTTTCGACCTTCTGCACTTATCTGTCATTTGTTGCATGATTGATCATTGGTTGTGATGTCTCGACTGAGTGAGTGACACATCTCTTCTTCTACTAACTTTTGAAGGAGATAAGTCATGTATCAGGACATGCCCTGTGCCTATTCGGCCTTGATCGAATGCTTAGTATCTGATAAGTCATGTGTCATGATATGCTTCGTGTTTGGTTGGGTTGGGTTCAACCAAATGCTTTGTATCTGAAATTGATAAGTCATTTGTTGGGACACATTACGACTGGAATAACAGTCGGGACATGTCTTGGGTTGTAAGTCTCGACAGCGTGAGCGATGCAACTTTCTTCCTTTAATTGAAAAATGCTCCCTTTTAAGCTGACGACTTATTTGTCCAGTCCTCTCCTCGCATCCTACCTGCTACTTGTGCCTCTCCTTTCGTGGGTTTCATAGGGACTCACTGGAGTCATAACTTAGACGTAGAACTTTCTCAAGTTAAACACGTGCCATGTTCTAGGCAGTCGGACTCCTTCTCGGTTAGCTAGGTGGTAGGCTTCGTCTCAGACCACATCGATGACTCGATAGGGTCCCTCCCAGCTTGGGGCTAGCTTCCCTTAGCAATGGATTGGGTCGCTGACCTCGACCTTTCGTAGCACTAAGTCCCCGATCTTGATGGGTGGGGGACAGACCCTCTGGTTGTAAAGCTTTGCGATGACATTTTTGTACGCCAGAGCTCGCATGTGTGCATCTGCCCTTTGCTCTTCTATCTGGATGAGATTCGCTTGAAGCCCCTCCTCCGAGGTGCCTTCCTCGTAGTTCTCGACCCAGAGGGTTAGGAAGACCACTTCGGGTGGTAGCACTACCTTAGTGTCGAACGCCAGGCTGTAGGGAGATTTGCCCGTGGCAGTCTTCGGGGTGGTTCGCGATGCCCACAAGATACTCAGGAGCTTATCGACCCACGTTCCTTTTACTTCACCGACCCTTTTCTTGAGGCCTTCATGTATTGTCCGGTTGGTCACTTCACCCAAGCCATTGGTCTGAGGGTGCGCTACTGACCTGAACTTTGGATGGACTCTGTAGGCAGTGTAGAACTCCTTGAATCTCGTGTTGTTGAACTGGGTCCTGTTGTCGGTGATGATGGTTTTAGGGATGCCAAACTGGGTGATGATTTTTTTTCATACAAACTTTTCAACTTACTTCTCTGTTATTGACGCTAAGGGTTCAGCCTCGACCCACTTGGTGAAGTACTCGATGACGACTATGATGAATCTTCGCCATCCTGATGCCGGAGGGAATGGGTCGAGGAGGTCTATCCCCCATTATGCAAAGGGCCATGTGCAGTCAATAAGCGTTAAGGGGACTGCAAGTTGATGTTGCACCTGAGCGTGCTTCTGGCACTACGGGCATCACTGCAGATAGTCCATGGTATCTCGATGCATGGTCGACCAATAGTAGCCCTGTCTAGATTCGTGATGGATCGGGCGGTGATTACTTCTACATCTGAAGAGCAGCCACCAATCCCTCGTGTCGAGACCTTCTTGGCTAGTGTGTCGGCTTGCGTGTTCTCCTCCAGGGGAACCCTAGTTAGGGAAAAACCGTCGCACCTCGGCCAAGTATTTTATCATGATTGGGTCGCAGGCTTCGTAGTCCCCGTTGATATGTCCGACCACCAATTAGGAGCCGTTAAAGACCCTAAGCTCCTTTACGTCCAGCTCTGAGGCCAGGCGTAGCTTGGACAACAAGGCTTTGTATTCAGCCTCGTTGTTGGTAGCTTTGAACTCGAAGTAGAGTGCACACTCGTGTAGTTGGTTATCAGGCCCCTTTAAGATGCGGCTTGCTCCGCATCTCTCAACGTTGGCCGAATTGTCAACGAACAGGGTCCACTCTTGTTTCGTAGCCCTGTGGGCATTGGTTGAGGCGAGGGTTTACTTAGAAATGAAATCTGCCAGAGCATGTGCTTTGATGGTTGTCCTCGGGACATACTGAACATCAAATTCCCTGAGCTTGATCGACCATTAAAGAATTCGTTAATTACCACTCTAATGGTGTGGACTTGAAAGTAGGGGCACATCTTCCTGACCACTTATATTAAGGCTAGGACCAGCTTCTGGACAATAGGATATCATTCCTCGAGCCCATTCAGGATATGGCTAGATTAGTAGATGGGCCTCTGCGTGCTTGATTCTTCCTGGACTAGGACCGAGCTGATTGTGTGCTTATAGGCGGCTAAATATAAGCTAAGTGGTTCGCTTGGGCTTGTTGTGGTGAGTTGTGGCAGTCGAGCAAGATGTGCCTTTAATTTTCAAAGGCGTCCTAACACTCAGAGTTCCACTGAAAATCTTTGGCACGCTTCAGCGCATGGAAGAAGGGGAGACATTTATCTCCAGACCGGGACAAGAATCAACTAATGGCAGCCAACCTCCCCGTGAGTCATTGTGTCTCTTTGAGTGTCCGGGGGGGGGGGGGGGGGGGGGGGGATGCATCATGGTTATAGCCCAGATCTTCTTCAGGTTCGCATTTATCCCCCTCTAGTGAATGATAAAGCTGAGAAACTTCCCCGAGCCAACCCCGAAGATACATTTGGCGGGGTTGAGCCTTATTCAGATTTTTTTAAGGGTTCAGAATGTCTCAACGATGTTAGGATCAATTGGCATTTGGGGGGGGGGGGTGGTGAGAGGGGGGAGCATGAATTAGTACAAAAAATTGAAAAACCTTAGTTTTAAAAGACTTGCTCGAAATAAAACAAAAAATCAGAAGCGTTTTGTTTAAGTTGAGTGCATGAGCAAATAAACCTTGAACACTACTAAGTTACTATCTTGCTTAAAGAAAATATGAGTAAAACTAGATAAATTCAAAAAGTAAAATTAGAAGACTCACAGTTTATAGTGGTTCGGCCAAAACTTGGCCTACTTTCACTTTTCAGAGTCATCCTCCTTAAGGCCCATCGATGTCCATTAATGATCTTCTTTGAGTGAAGATTAAACCATTACACTATTCACTCTCTCCTTTTCACAGGTTTAGGAGACGAACCTTAAATGTATTTCACTTACAACTCACAAGGGGGATTCTCAAGACTTTTACAAGGTTTTCACAAAGATTATAACCAATTTCTTGCACATTCCCTTGCCCCCTTTCTTTATCACTTTTTTGCACACTTTTCTTCTTAGCTTTCTTGCAAATTTTCTTACCATCAATGCAAGAAAACTTGGGATATTTATAGACCCTAATTGGCTTCAGAAAATAGAGCTAAAAATTCAAACGTATTTGAAAAATCCGAGTACGGGCGGTACTACCATCAAAGTCGATAATACTATCATCAAAAACTATCCTTAAAATAGGGTTCTAATGATACTATCGTCGACCTAGGCGGTACTACTACCACCCACCGACGGTACTACCATCGGGAATCCTGGAAAGGTGTTTTCTATACTTTTTCATTCCTGACTTGTACCTTCAGTTGACCTCTTCTAGGTCAACCAAATGAGCTCAACCCAAACCCAAAGTGGACCCAGTTTGTCTTGCTTGAGTTAATTTAGATTTATTCCAAAATTAACTTAATTATGACTAAAAACTAACTAAGACTCACTGATTACAATAGTATAAGACCATCAAGTTCAACAATCGACCTAATCGCTGATAATCTGGCAACCTCCGATAAATTTTCGGCAAGTCATACGGTCTTCTTCCAGCGATCTCCTGGTGTATTCCCAGCAAGCTTCCCGATCCCTTCGGCGAACTCCTAGCAAACTCCTGGCGAGCTCCCATTGTATCGTCTGAACCTTGGCCTGATGCCCGAACTTGATTCTAGCCCAATATCTGATTGTGATTCATTTTCTCTATCGTAGTTAACCCTGCATTACTTTCTCTAACACACATGTTAGATAAAAAAACCCATCAATTAATTTTATCATCAAAATATGAGATTCAATAATCTCCCCCTTTCTATGACAACCAATTCATGATGGGAGTTAATCTTTACTCCCCCTATGTTCATGCCATAATCCAAATAGAGTAAACTTAAATTCAAGAGAACCACTCTTGAATTCAAGTATCATGATATAACATTTCAAACAATTTTCATCAATACATCAAAGATGCAATATTACATTCATACATCAATTTAAAACATTTTTACCTTAAGTCATCAACTATCAACTCATCAAAGATTTTCAAAGTATACAACATTATATTTAAATTCATGCATCAGTCATACATTAATTTGAAATTCTCCCCCTTAAGTCATCAATCATTTCTCCCCCTTTATTTATCAACAAAAGGGAGAAATGCATATTTTACCATTTTTCTACATGTGTCATCAATATGTCATTTCTCCCCCTTTGTCATTAACAAAAAAGAGAAATATTGAGCAAATAATTTCAAGGCACATAATATTATCATGTGTCAAATTTCTCCATATTTATTAAAAAATAAATATTGATTATATATCTAAACATTTAGTGCATAAAGAAGTTATTTCATTGCCCCCCCCTTAGTAAAAAATAGAATAAGAGACATAATTTTCTCATTAAAAATTTTCTCTCTTTTGTGAATAAGAAGGAAGAAGAAATGAGGGAGGGGTGCAAAAATATCACATCACTTATAGATATAAATTTTGAAAAGATTATTTCGAAGACGAGCTAAAAAATCTAAGAAATCTAGGAGATATTCAAGAAATCAGTAAAATAGCAAATTAAGAAAGTTACACATTATGCATTCTGCTGAGTTAGCATTCCTAACTCTCTTCTAATAAAATCAAATTATTTTTCATTTAATAGTTTAGTGAAAATATCTGCTAATTGATACTTAGTATCAATAAATTTCAAAGATATGTCATGATTATTCATATGATCTCTAATGAAGTGATGCCTAATATCAATATGTTTAGTTCTTGAGTGTTTACGAGATTTTTAGTTAAACATATTGCACTAGTGTTGTCACATTTTATAGGGATATTTTTTAAATGAATTCCATAATATTCTAAGGTGTTTTTCATCTAAATAACTTGGGCACAACATGCACCAACTACATTATATTTAGCTTCAGCTATAGATAACACAACCGAACTTTGTTTCTTGGAAGATCGAGAAATAAGAGCATGCACTAAAAATTGACATGTCTCTGTAGTACTTTTTCCATCTATTCTACAACCTCCAAAATCGACATTCGCATACGTAAGTAAATCAAAGTTTTTAGATTTAGGATACCATAAACTTAAGTCAAAGGTTCCTTTTAAATATCGAAATATCTGTTTAACTACCTTAAAGTGAGAAAGTTTAGGATTGGATTGAAACTTTACACACAATCCAACACTAAACATTATATACGTTCCAGTAGCAGTTAAATACAAAAAGCTATCTATCATTTCTCTATAAGTTTTTTAATTAAATTTTCTCCCTCATTATCTAAGTCTAATTTTGTAGAAGTGCTCATGGGTGTGTTTATGACCTTAGTATTTTCTATACCAAAATGTTTTAACAAGTCTACGGTATACTTAGTTTGACTAATAAAGATACCATCATTTAATTATTTTATTTATAATTCTAAGAAAAAAGTTAATTCACCCATTAGGCTCATTTCAAATTATTAGCTCATATTTTTAGCAAAAGATTCACATAAGGATTCATTTGTTAAACAAAAAATTATATTATATGCATAAATTTGGATAACAAGAAAATTATTTTTAAAATGCTTAAAAAATAATGTGGTATCAATATTGTCTTTCAAAGAATTATTCGAAATAAGGAAAGAGCTAAGTATTTTATACCAACGGGCTTGTTTCAATCCATAAAGAACTTTAGAAAGTTTGAAAAAATGATTCGAGAAGAGACTATTTTCAAAACTAGGGGTTTATTCAACATACACTTATGTTAGAACCCCTGTGGATTCTAAGCTTGAGGTTGATCTCTATAGGGGATCGATCTCCTAGAACTCTATAGGGGTTTCGTCCTCCAAGGTTTTTTATATAATGACTGAAAGAAATTTGATTTATTGATGATTAAAAGATTGAGGCTACAAGTGTTTATATAAGGTCTCAAAACCTAACTCATAATAGGACTCATACTCCATGAAGACTCTTCCCTAATGAAAGACTCCAACCCCTAATGAATCTCCTACTCTAAGTAAACTAAGACTCCAACTCCTAATTTAACTCTTAATCAGTCCTAGAGAGAGCCATAACTAAATAGAACTCTCCCTCTTTAACCCTAGCCAGCCTCCCTAATAGGTGGGGGTGAAGGCTAGTAGACCCCCACTCCATGAGGACTCCTCTCTAACTCTAGAGAGAGTCCTAAGCTAAGTGAGACTCTACTAGAAGAGTCATAACTCTAGAAGAGTCGCAACCCTAGAAGAAATTCAACCTTAGCCGACTTCCCCTCATCAAGGTGGGCGACCAATTGGGTTGATTACATGCTTGACTTAGTTGACTCCAACCGAATCTAACTTTGACTCCAGTTTAGGCGAATCCTAACCCTACTAGGATTTGGGTTGATTTATTACAATGGAGTCAAATCTTCTCCTAGTCGACCTAATGTCAGGTCTAGGTTAGCCAACAAGGCCCAATCTAAGGACTCAACTTAATTGACTAAGACCCAACTCAACTAGGATCCTAATAGACTCGCCCTCTTCAAATCAGCCTTGTCCTCAAGGCTGAGGCTCTATGCACTTTGGGTCTTGGTCTATAATTCTTATTGAATCTTTCTTGTGGTATCTATGGTAGGTGCACCATAGTCCTGCAACCAACATTGCCTTGTATCTCTCCAGCAGTTGTAGCAGTGTCTGGACGGTGGTGCATCACGATCCTACGATCCCACGCAATCACAACTAAACTTGGGCCTCCTCATCAGTCGAGATATCCAGTAGGTGGATCTGGGTTGAGTCATCTTCTCTAAACTTCCATTTGAAGCGGGATACTTGGAGGATCAGTTATATTTCTGAATTGGTGTGCAGATCCGATCCATAAGTCATGGCTCTAATGTGATCTCTAATTTTATAGGGTCCAAAGAAATAGAGAGACCACTTCTTTGAGGCTCGAGTCTTCATAGATTCCTGCTGATAGAGCTGAAGACGAAGGAAGACTATATCTTCAATAACAAACTTCCTTCTACTGTGACATTTGTCGGGTGACTGTTTCTTTCTTCCATAGGCTGGCGTGTGGTTGTTCCTTAGTGGTAGCCAGACATTCCTCTAACATGGTGGCTGCCCTCTAGTAGAGTCCATGGTAATGTGAGCCCGATCTAAGTTTGGAGTGAGTAGAAGCAGTAATTTTTTAGGGCTTATTTTTGTCTCTCCTTTTTGCCTTGACCTGTATCATGCCAAGCTATAAATTCAGCAACGGTTAGCATTTCCTCATCATAGATTGATAGCTTCAGATGATATGGAGAGAGGATTTTGCTGATGTAGGCTAGGGATTGGCTATCTTGCATAAAGACAACACAAATTCTAGCTCTGATGCATCAATCACAAACACTTTGTCGGAGTCTGGTAAAGCTAGCACCGGTGAAGAGTAAGGGCTGCAATTTGGCCGAATGACCCATGTTTCAAGCATCTCTTTTACAATCCTTTCTATTTCATCTTTCTGGAGGTGAGGATGATGATATGACCGAGTGTTTGCTAGTGGTTTACTTGAAAGAATTCAACGATCATGTCGTCGAGTAGGAGGTAGGCTGCGCGGTTCAGCGAAGACATCTGAAAATTTAGTAATCAATTGAAGAAGGTTTGGGTCTTCAAATTTTGTTGGCTCCCCCAAAGGTTGCTACTAGAGTTGCATCAGGAAGCCGTTGTTCACTTTGTGCAAGACTTTCTCTGTTTGTTGCGTTAAAACTATCGTCACGTTGCTCCCATGTTTCCCACGTAGGATCACCTATTTCCTATGGCTGAAAAATTTCAGGAAACATCACCTAATGTAGTTAGCCATTCGATGCTAAGCATAGCCTCATAATCGTCGAGCAGGATGTCACATACAAAAATATAAACAAGGTGTTTGATGTAATGCTCATGTTTGTCTGTGTCCTTTGATTTTTGTACATATTTTATACACCAAGTAGCAGACTTGTAGTAGGCTTGGTAACCCTAGTTTGGTTAGCTTTTGTGACCAATTTCGACTTGTAAATGAGAGTTATGTCATGTGGACACTTGTGGGGAATTCGGTCTATAATGGATCATTATACGTTGTGTGCAACCGTTCATAACTTGTAAAGTCTATAGTTGTAATTTATATTAGTTATATAAAGTGTTTGCTAAAGCTATTATTTGTGGATCCCGTAGGAAGTGCTTCATCTAACTCGTTTTCTCTTTTGTAGGTCCTAAGGGACCCTAGGAGGTTTCAGGGAAGCTGACCTTTATGGACGGACTCGCAAGGGTGCCGCACGACTTAGGCAAAACCAGTTAAGTCCGTGATAGGGAGGGGGAAAAAAATCAGTAATGATCCTTTGGTCCTGTAAAAATAATTTCACCAGCGAGCACTTCAAAATTCGACCGTCGGCGACCTTAACATCAAACCTACTATAATCCTCGATATGAAGTGTTATCCGAGCATCAACCTTATTGTTCATGAAGATGTTGATTAGTTGTTGTTTAAGTAGTCCTCCCACTTTCATCGTCTGTGGTTTTGCATAGCCAGCAAGAGTATGCATCATACAATCGACCGACTGCTGTTCTTCCTCCGTGACCTCCTCCTCATGCTCCTGGACCTCCTCTTTTGAATCTTCAATGGGTTCAATCAGTAGAAGGCATCCCTTTTTGCAACGATGGTTAAGGCTCCACGGTTCGTTGCAATGCCAATAAAGGCCCTTCATCGATCTATCGCGAAGTTCATCTCTCGTCAATTTCTTTACCAGTGAAGGATAGTTGGGAGCAGGGGGTGCTGAAGGTTTATATGTTGCTGGTCTAGGAGTGGTCCTTGTCCTTCGAGTGTCTTGGTTGAGCCGCTCTTCTTGGATTCGAGCGAAGAAGATTGTAGCCATCAAGGTGCCGGGCTGCTGCGCTTTAACTTCTCCTCTTATTTCTAGCTTAAGTCCTTCGATAAATATCCATAATAATTGTTTATCAGACCAATCACGAGCGAGATTAGATAATCTCTCAAATTTGGTATGGTATTCTTGTTGAATCTCAGATTTTGATGTTGAAATCAATTGATGGGTTATTGATCTAACATGGGTTGTTAGAAGTTTATTGATGTAGGATTAACAATGACAAAGAGAATATGACAATCAGGATTGGCCAAATTAAAGTCCATGCATCAGGCCAGGGTTCGGACGATGCGGTTGGGAACTCGCTAGGAGTGCGTCGGGAGTTCACCGAGGGTATCGGGAGCTTGCCAAGATGACGCAAGAGAGTTCGCTAGAAGAAGACCAAGACTCACCGGAAGATTATCGGGGGTAGCCGAAAAGCTTGTCGGGAGTTGGGAAGGTCTTGAAGTGGATGTATTTGGCAATTATAATTATAATTAATTAAGTTATAGTAAGCATCATGCAAGTTAACCATGATGGTGAAAAAGAATTACAGATCAGACATGGATCCAGGATCAAGCTTAGGCATCGGGCCAAGGATTAGACGATATGAGAGAGCTCGCCGGGAGTTCGCTAGGAGATTCGCCTAAGGGATCGGGAAGCTCGCTAGGAACATGCCGGGAGATCGCCGGAGGAAGACCGTGAGACTCACCGCTGTAGAATCCGGAGGTTGCAGGATTGCGGAAGTAAGGTCGTAAGCTTGGTGGTCATGTTTGATTATAATCTTGAAGTCGTAGGTTAAGAGTGAGTCCGATTTGAGTGTGATTTGAAAATCAACTCAAAGAGACAATCAGGTCCACTATTGGGGTTTGATTAAGCTCAGGTTGAGCTCAATTAGTTGGCAAGAGGATTGGTCAACTGATGGTTCAAGCTGGAATTAGAAAAGTGGAGGGAACCACTTTTCCAGAGATTCTGGCGGGTAAAACGCTGGTAAGCGGGGGTCAACCGCCGCCGCCCAGGTTTTCGAGTGGTTGACGGTGGTTGAACAACCCAGGGCTGACAGATAAACCGGCCATACCTAGGGTTTCGGGCGACTGAGCCGTCCAGGTCGATAGGTAAACCGCCCGTACCCGGATTTTTCGGGTATGTTTAAATTTTGGCTCTAAAATTCTGAAGCCATTTGGGGCTATAAATACCCCAAGTTTTCTTGTACTATACACAATACTTTTGGGAGAAAAATTCTATGAAAAACTTGTGTGAAGTGTAAGAAAAAGAAAATGGGTAAGGGAGTAATCAAAGAGTTATAATCTTGTCTCCATTGTAAGCTCAAGTGTAAGGGTTTAGTCTTCACCCAAAGAAAATCGATAGTGGACGCTAGTGTGTCTCAAAAAGGAGGACTCGGGAGTGGACGTAGTTCGTTGGTGTTGAACCACTATAAATTGTAAGTTTTTCCCTTTGCTTATCTTATTTACTTCTTGATAGTGTTCTAAATTAGTTCATTGGGAAATATGATCTTATTCCTTATGATTTTAATAAGGATTTTAATTGTTATCTACAAATTATCAAGTGACGCTTCTGCTCTGTGATTTTGCTCTAAACAAAAAGTTTCTTGTTTAAAACCAGAATTTTATACCTACACTAATTCACCCCCCCCCCCCCCCCCCCCCCCCCCCCCTCTTAGTGCCAATTGATCATAACAATTGGTATCAGAGCCACATTTTTCTCATTTGGTTTAACACCCAAGAGAAATGACTCTTTTTGATATTAACGAGGGTTAATGCATCACAAGTCCTCCTATGTTTAATGGGACAGACTATACATCTTAGAAAATTCGAATGCGTATCTTTTTTATTTTGATAGATTTTTATTTGTGGTGTATTATTGAAAAATATTTCAGAAGTCATCCAATCCTTTAAATGATTAGAATGATTATGAAAAATAAATATTTTTGTTGAATGCAAATGTTATGCATGCCTTATATTATATACTTAATAAAAATGAGTTTAATCGTGTTTCTGCTTGTGATTCGGCTTTCGATATTTGGCATAAATTAGAAATGAGATATGAAAGCACAACTAAATCAAATGAATCAATAAATGAAATGTCTTATAAAAATGAACTTGAAGAACACTTTTCAAAGAACCGAAAGGAATGTGAACCGAGAAGAACATATGACTCATCGAGTGAAATCTTGAGTGATGAGGACTTTGAACATTTGACAAATGAATTGGATAAATTAATAAATATAAACTATAAAAATGATCTTATACTCATGGATAAGAACTCTTGCTTTGAACGCAAGAAGCCAAGACACCCCGAAGATGAAAAGCACAATCAAAAGGAAGTGGAGAATCTCGCGCTTATGGCCATCAACAATGAGGTAAGTGATTCCTCCAAAGTCTTATTTACCTTTGATGAATTATCAAATATTTTTCATGAGCTTTATGATGAATTTAGAATGATTAGCAAATATTATAAATTACTTAAGAAAGAGCATGATTCTTTAGTTAATAAATTTGAACAAATACATGATACATCACCATCATATGAAACCTTGGATGATGCATCAACATTATATTTTTCTTTTCTAATTATGAGTTATTAGAGGTAATTAAACAAGAAAATGACATACTACAACAAACTCAAAAAGGGCTTAATATAGACAATGAGTCTAGAAACATGATCCATATTGATAAGGGTCATGTTCATAAAGAAATTATTAGCATTGTGTGTGAGACTCATTAAAAGTCAACTATTCTCATTAGAAGACCCATATTACACGCTTTGCTCAAAAATAGATGTAATTTTTATGGTAGATATGGACACTTTGCTTATGTGTTTATTAAGAAATTATAATCCATATAAATTAATTTGGATTCCTAAAGGAACCATAAACAACCTTAAGCCATTAAAGAACATGAGAAAAACATATCATAAAGGACCCAAACTCAAATGGGTACCTAAATCAAAACCTCCCATAATATAAAGTTACCTCCTAACAAAGCTAGGAGCACTAAATAATGTTTTGAAAATAGATGCTCACTAGCCTAAGTAAATAACGAGAAAAATTATTAAAAATAAAATTATTGGTAATAAATCTTAAGGATGATTCATTATTATAATTAATCTCGATTGATCTCAATAATGCATAATCTTTGCGTTAGCAAGAGCATGCTAGAATTAGAACCAAGAAAGTTTAGCCATTTTTAATGAAAAATATATACAATCAAATTTATGCAAATGAGATTTTAACCATGATTTCTAAATGGTTCAAATATTGAGAAAGTCTATGGAATGATTGATTTAAATGTTATATTAATTGAAATGCTATGATTGAATAATTATATTGAATGATAGAATTTTAGCATAGAACAATATAGAAAAGGGAGAGAAAAATCATGCTTCATTGTCTAGTATTTTTATAAATTAAAAATATATTTAATGAGAATAAAATAAGTATGGTAACTCACTACACTAAGTCTAAAAATCATTAGAATTGAAATAAATCAAAGTTTTAGTTTGAAAATATTTTATTACAATAATCTTAATGAAATTTTGTTTTTGACTTTAAATTACATTTCATTCTTGAAATAAATTAAAAAAAGAATAATTATTCTTAAAAATATATTTATCCTTTGAATCCTTTAATAAGATAAAATGATACATTTATTGTTGAATCTCTTTAACTATAAAAATGAATTAGATAACTTTAGCTATTTTCATTTGAAAAACAATCTATGTTGACTTTATTGAAATTTTTCGAAAAGTGATTTTGATGATGATTTTGGATAAGTTTTTAAATGATTTTGTTTTAAAAAGAGATTAATGAATCTATCCAACGTTATCGATATTTTTGGTGATTTTATCATGATCTTGACAAGTTAAAAAATTACAACTTTAAATATTTATATAAATCAAGTTCGATTGAATAAGTTTATAAATGAATCCTAATTTTATCTATTTGGAACTACAACATGAATCTAAACAATGATCTTGATGATTTGAAATCACATAAATAAGTTGAGATCCTATATTTCCATATCTCATTTTGCAAAATCATACTTGTAACTTGATAATTTTCGTGAATTAAGATTTTTCTTACAAAATTGATCTCCTAAAATTTTTTATTATCTAAGAGGAGATTTATTAAATTAAATTATATATTTTAGTATTCATAAGTGTCTTTCTTGACATGATTTATTTTATAACTTGTGATAAGTTGAAAATTAAATGAAATATACATGATTTGATAATTTTACTTGGAAATACATAAGATGTCTTGATTACTTGTATTCACAAATAAAAGGTGAAGCAAATTTATTAAATAGTGTATTTTAGATTTGAATTTTTATTTTTAATGATATAATACCTCTTATACTTTTGGGCATAAATTGAACATGATTAATAAGAAATTATGTCATCATATTTTTTTCTTGACAATGAAATAAAAGATAAAATTATTAATATGATTACAAGCAAATTGGATATGATAACCTTGAATGAGAAACAATTTGCTTAGAAGAAATTTAAAATTTTTTAAATACGTGCGAAATGCATAATTCATAATTTGAGCTTAATGTATTATCATATTTTCCTTTGGATTTATTGGACTTTATAAATTACACTTCTTATCAAAATATGCATGCAAAATACTTGATTAACAATTTGAACTATCATGTTTTCTTCTGGAATTCTTGATGCATATTATCAAAATTTACATAAAAGATGATCTACAAAAATACATGATTTGCTATTCGTGTTAGAAAATTACATAATTTAAATGCATGAGTGGCTCTTAATTTGAAAATTACATAATTTAAATGCATGAGTGGCTCTTAATTCTTGGATCTTGGAATTTACATCTAAAAGATTGAGCCCTATTTTTGTGATACAATGTCTCTCACACCCCTCGCTTGTTTTCTATTTATTATTCAAAGAAAGGGAAAAAAATTCTTTCATAAGAAAATTATATTTATATCCTATCAAGGGGGAGCAAAATTGTTACCTTGCATGATATAAAATTACTACCTTGAACATTGCAAAGGAAGCAAAAATTATGCTAGCTTGCACTTCTCAAAAGAGAAGAAAGAACTTACTAGCTTTATTTGCTATATTTTCTTAAAATTTATATAAGATGAATTTGTTGAGCTCATATTCAAAATATTCTTTTAAAATCTACAAGGTTTAAGAATGCTAAATCATGAAAATATATAAATTGCTAATCTAGATTTTATGAGATTAAGTATTTTGTGATAATATTTTTAAAAACTTTCTCCATGATTTTTATCTTATTATTTATAAAAAAGGGAGAAAAAAATTGCATGAAGATGTGCTATATTTGAAATTTATAAGAGATGATTTTTAGTATCAAGAGATGATTTTTGCTATATTTAAAATTATATGAGATGATTTTAAATGCATGAGTAGCTTCTATATTCTTGAATCTTCTTGAATATCTTGAAGTTTTGAACTTATTTTCAAAATTCACCTCTACAAAATTGAGAGCTATACGTAATTTATAACTCCTCTCTTATTCTCTTTCCTTCTTGTTCACAAGAGGAAGAAAATTCTTTATGATTTATGTCGTATTTTACAAAGGGGGAGCAAAAACTCATATGCCTTAAAATCCTTAGCCCTATAATTTACCATGTTGTTGATAACAAAAGGGGAAAAATATACATTGACAACACATGACATTGAGAAATATATATTGATGACACATGATACTAATCTTGGATATCTTTTTGAAACTCATTCAATGATATGATGCAAATTTGTGTTGAAATTTACATAGAATGTTGATTAATTGAATTTAAGAGTGTGTGATTCTCTTAAATTTAAGTGGCATGGAATTAAGGGGAGTTAGGATTAACTCCTATCATTAATTGATTGTTATCATCAAAAGGGGGAGATTGTTGAATCTCAAATTTTGATGATGAAATCAATTGACGAGTTATTAATCTAACATGGGTTGTTAGAAGTTGATTGATGCATGATTAACTACGATAGAGAGAATATGACAATCAAGAATGGTCAAAGTCAAGTCCATGCATCGGGCCGGGGTTTGGACGATGCAGTTGGGAACTGGCCAGGAGTGGCCGGGAGCTCGTTGAGGGTATCGGGAGCTGGCCAGGATGGCGCAAGGGAGTTCGCCAGAAGAAGGTCGAGACTCGTTGGAAGATCGTTGAGGGTAGTCGAAAAGCTTGCCGGGAGTTGGGAAGATTTTGAAGTGGATGTGTTTGGCAATTATGATTATAATTAATTAAGTTGTAGTTAGCATTATGCAAGTTAACTGTGATGGTGAAAAGGAATTACAGATCAGACATGGAACCATGATCAAGCTTAGGTATTGGGCCAAGGATTGGAAGATGCGGAGGGAACTCGCCGGGAGTTCGCTAAGAGATTCGTCGAAGGGATCAGGAAGCTCGCTAGGAACATGCCGGGAGATCATCGGTGGAAAGACCGTGAGACTCACCGCTATAGACTCTGGAAGTTGCCGGATTGCGGTAGTAAGGTCGTAAGCTTGGTGGTCATGTTTGATTGTAATCTTTAAGTTATAGGTTAAGAGTGAGTCCGATTTGAGTGTGATTTGGAAATCAACTCAAAGAGGCAACCGGGTCCACTATTAGGGTTTGATTGAGCTCAGGTTGAGTTCAATTAGTTGACTAGAGGACTGGTCAACTGATAGTTCAAGCCAAAATTCGAAAAGTGGAGGGAACCACTTTCCCGGAGATTCCAGCAGGTAAACCACTGGTAAGCAGCGGGTAAATCGTCGCCGCCCAAGTTTTCGGGCAGCTGACGACGGCTAAACCGCCCAGGGCCGACGGGTAAACTGCCTGTACCCAAGTTTTCGGGCGGCTGAGCCGCCCAGGTCGACATGTAAACCGCCCATACCCGGATTTTCCAGGTATGTTTGAATTTTGGCTCTAAAATTTGAAGCCATTTGGGGCTATAAATACCCCAAATTTTCTTGCATTCTACACAACACTTTTGGGGGAAAATTTTTGTGAAAAACTTGTCTGAAGTGTAAGAAAAAAAAAGGGGGTAAGGGAGTGATCAAAGAGTTGTAATCTTGTCTCCCTTGTAAGCTCAAGTGTAAGGGTTTGGTCTTCATGCAAAGAAGATCGACAGTGGACGCTGGTGTGCCTCAAGGAGGAGGACTCGGGAGTGGACGTAGGCCGTTGGTGCTGAACCACTATAAATTGTAAGTGTTTTCTTTTGTTTATCTTGTTTAGTTCTTGATAGTGTTCCAAATTAGTTCATTTAGAAATATGATTTTCTTCCTTACAATTTTAATTTGGATTTTAATTGTTATCTATAAATTATCAAGTGATACTTCCGATCTATGATTTTGCTCTAAACGAAAAGTTTCTTGTTTAAAATGAGAATTTTATACCTACACTAATTCACCCCCCCCCCCCCCCCCCCCCCCTCTTAGTACCAATTAATCCTAACAATTCTTGGATCGTGGAGGTTTATCGAATCTTCGCAAGTTGTCCGTTAATGTTCTCATACTCGTTCGGTCCAAAGTGGATCAATAGCCCGCTCTTGAATTATCTCCACATCGGACTCCTTGGGTGTATTCAAACCAATTGTACCACTGAATTACATATCCTTCGAGATAGATGACAGCAATGTCCACCTTAGAAGCCTCTGATGTCCGATAATAGCGAAAATAGCATTCGACATGCGAGAGCCATCCTATTGGGTCTCCCTCTTCCCATCGAGCGAAGTCCACCCTCATGCGTGGCTGCATCAAATCAGTGGCTTGTTCTTCCTTTTTGGGAGGCCTATCTGAACTTTTACCTAGCTGTAATTTTGTCGGGCTTGGAGATTTGCCAATTCTAAATTCTGCAAAGAGAGCGCATAGTCTATCCTCCAAACGCATCTCAAAGGCCTCTAACTTGGCACCGATTAAATCTACCAATGCCATGGTTTAAGACTCCATATTTGTAATGTCAAGATCCTTCTCTTGTTATTGGGTCAATGGTATGAACCAGTTGGGTAGATTGGTGGCCTGAAAGAGGTGGTGGATCAAAGGTAGATGGCTGTTGTTGAGGCTGAAAAGTTGTTGTTTTTGGTTGCTGCTAGGGCTATGGTTTAGACCTACTGTAGGGGGGTTTGGTGATAAATGTTTAGCGTTAGAGGGGTGACTTTGGGTTGTTGTTGATAGCAGCAACCGGTTTGGTAGGGATGAGTGGCCGAAATGGTGATAGATCAAGGTTACGATTTAGGGTTGATAGCTTACAGTTTAGGTTGTTGTTGGTGTTACGATTTGAGGGTGTTGTGGAGGCTGGAAAGGATTTTGATCATAGTGGTTTGAGGCTGGAAATGAAAGTTTAGGGTTACTGTTGGGGTAGCAACCGGTTTGGCAAGGTTTAGGTGTTAGTGCAGGATTCTTCGTCAAGGGACAACAGTTTTATGAAGAAATAATTCCAGCAGTATGCTAAGGGTTTTGAGATGGTTCTGATAGCAAGAAATAGATGGTGATTAAGGCTAGATCAATGCAAAGTATTGAAGAGAATATGACAATAAAATATGACATCGAGTTTTTGGCAAAAAACATAGCAACAGAGTAGTAGGCGACTGTTTTGGCTGTAGTTTTTTGCTGCTATTTGGGCCGACTATAAAAATTAAAAAAAAGAGACTACGATGGCTGTGTCTTAAGGCTAGATGGGTGCCCTAAAGATGATGTGATTAGTGACAACAAGATTGGTAGGGTTTTGGGTTATTAGAAGAAGAATGACAAAAGGTACAACAGCATAATTTTTTATCGAAAAATTTCAGCAGGATAGATGTAATTTTTTCCAGTAGTTCACAACAAGGATTCGAGTAAAACTTAATGGGAATCCGCTGGTAAGAGAAAGGTAATGTCAACAGAAAATTTGTGAGAGAATATGGCAACAAAGAATTCGGCAAGATCAAGGAATGCGAGAAGATGCCGTGGTAGAATTTTACGTCAAAGGTCCAGCAGTTGGGACATAAAAGATCAGCAGTTTATTTCGATATTTTTTTGCACAAAACCAAAAGGAAATCCGTTGTTAAGGAGTGTCAAGCTGTCGTAAAAAACTCATAGAAGATTGGGCATAAAAATTATGACAGCAAGATTAAAACAGGGTAGTAGTATGCACATGAATTTTGCAGCATAACTTTCATCATAAATATAGTAACTTTGAGACAAAGAGTTGTGCAGCGTAATAGATGAATACCTTTTAGGTTTTTTTGGGTTTAAGGATAATTTAAATTGCAACAACAGTAAGATAGAATACCAGAATCTGATGTAATTCTTTGGGGAGATTAAAATGTGATTTACGGTAGTGGAGATGACCGCTGAATTCGGTGACGATCTAAGCAATTGTGGGAATTGCTTGGACGACTATGGAAGGATGATGGGCGACTGAGGAAGGGCAGCAAGATGCCAAGAACGCTACTATGATACCAAGTGTTAGAACTCTTGCAGATTCTAAGCTTAGGGTTGATCTTTATAGGGGATCAGCCTACTAGAACTCTAGGGGTTCCCTCCTTCAAGATTTTTTGCACAATGGCTGAAAGGAATTTGATCTATTCATGATTAAAAGGTTGAGATTACAAGTGTTTATATAGGGTCTAAAAACCCTAACTCCTAATATGACTCATACTCCATGAAGACTCCTCCCTAATAGAAGACGGACGACTGAGGAAGGGCAGCGAGACGCTAAGAACGCTACTCTGATACCAAGTGTTAGAACCCTTGCAGATTCTAAGCTTATGGTTGATCTTTATAGGGGATCAGCCTCCTAGAACTCTATAGGGGTTCCTCCTCCAAGATTTTTTGCACAATGGCTGAAAAGAATTTGATCTATTCATGATTAAAAGGTTTAGGCTACAAGTGTTTATATATGGTCTAAAAACCCTAACTCTTAATATGACTCATACTCCATGAAGATTCCTCCCTAATAGAAGACTCCAACCCCTAGTGAATCTCATACTCCAAGTAAACTAAGACTCCAACTCCTAATTTAACTCATAATCAACCCTATAGATAGTCATAACTAAATGGAACTCTCCCTCTTTAACCCTGGCTGGCCTCCCTAATAGGTGGGGGCGACGACTAGGAGACCCCCACTCCATGAGGACTCCTCTCTAACTCTATAGAGAGTTATAAGCTAAGTGAGACTATACTAGAAGAGTCCTAACTCTAGAAGAGTTCCAACCCTAGAAGGAACTCAACCATAGCCGACTTCCCCTTATCAAGGTGGGCAGCCAATTGAGTTGATTACATGCTTGACTTAGTTGATTCCAACACGAATCCAACTTCGACTCCAATTTAGTCGAATCCTAACCCTACTAGGATTTGGGTTGACTTATTACAATGTACTCAAATCTTCTCCTAACCGACCTAATGTTAGGCCTAAGTTGGCCAACAAGGCTCAATCTAAGGACTCGACTCAATTAACTAGGACCTGACTCAGCTAGAGTCCTAACAAATTCTTCGAAAATGAAACCGTTAAGAAAATTACTTTTAACATCCATTTGAAATAACTTAAAATCTTTGAAAGATGTAGGCAAAAAGCATCCTTATGACTTTAAGTATAGTCACATGAGCGAATGTTTCTTCATAATCGATACATTCTTCTTGGTTGAAACCTTTGACCACTAATCTAGTCTTGTATCTAACAACGATACCATTTCCATCTTCCTTATTTCTAAAGACTCATTTAGTACAAATCACTAAACGGTCAGTAAGTCTAGGAACAAACTCCCATAACTCAAGAGTCATCTTTTAGGGCTTCATCAATGTATTTTGGTTCAACTTGATAAATAAATGTGGCATTAGCACAAATTTTTTTAAAAGAAGAACGAGTTTGAACACCTCTTGATGTATCTCCTAGTATAAGCTCCTCAGGATGATCATCGAGATACTTTCATTCCTTAGCTAAGGGTTTAGAAGTAGATTTATCCAAGTTGCTTCTAGGAGGGTTATCATTTAAATTCAAAGTGCCAAAATCAAATTCATCATCAAAATCAATTTTCTTAAGTTTAGAAATCTCATTGAAAATGACATGAATAGATTCTTCAATTACTAAAGTTTATTTATTGAATACATGATAAACTTTTGAAATAGAAGAATAACTAAGAAAAATGCCTTCATCATATTTTACATCAAATTTTCGTAAGGTATCCTTTTCATTTAAAATAAAATCTTTATAACCAAGAACTTTAAAATATGAAATATTAGGTTTCTTTTACTATTTCACAGTTCATAAAGAGTTTTAGAGAGTAATGGTCTTACAAGAACTCTATTCATAATATTTTTCGCATGTCGAGCTAACGACTTCGGCCCAAAAATATTTGGGTAGGCTATATTTGTTTAATATGATTTTAGTCATTTCTTGTAAGCTCCTATTTTTTCTTTCTACTACTCCATTTTGTTATGGATTTCTAGAAGTAGAGAAGTTGTGGATATACCCATTTGACTCACAAAATTTTTGAAACTTATTATTTTTAAATTCACCACCATGATCAATACGTATTGATAAAATCATAAAACCTTTTTTATTTTAAATAATTTTATAAAATTTTAAAAAATATTTAAAATAATCACTTTTGTGTGCCAATAAGTCTAAGTATATCTATTATAATCATCTACTATGACAAACGCATATTTGCTACCTCCTATACTTGTAGTATCAATTGGTCCAAATAAATCTATATGGATCAATTGTAGTGGCCTATAGGTGCTTATTTGATTTTTTGATTTAAACCTACTTTTTATTTGCTTTCCTATTTTGCAAGTGTCACACATTTTATCTTTAACAAACTTAAGGCTAGGTAATCATTTTACTGAATCTTTAGTTGAGATTTGGTTTAGTAATTTCATGCTAGTATAACATAGTCTCGTATGCTAAATCCAAGAATCATAATTTAAAGCCAAAAAATATGTTTCATCACAAAAATTTTCAATGTCAATAGTATACACATTATTGTTTCTTAAGGCAATCTAAGATTTATTTTTGTGTTGTATTTCAATTATACAAGCATTTGATTCAAATTTAACAATATATCCTTTATCACATAATTATCTAATACTAAGTAGATTATATTTCAAACTATTAACTAATAGCACATCTTCAATTAAAAGGTTTGATTTGTTGCATATGGTTCCTTTCCCAATGAATTTTCTTTTATTGTTGTCTCCGAAGGTGACAACTCCTTCATTTAGGCTAGTGAGCTTAGAAAAGTAAGTTGGATCTCCGGTTATATGCATTGAGCATCCACTATCAAGGTACCATTTGGTGCTCCTAGCCTTAGTTTGGAGATAAACCTATAAGAAAGATGGTTTTAATTTAGGTACTCATTTTACTTTGGGTCCCTCATAAAGAGCTTTACCTAAATTAACTAGAGGTTTTTGGTTGTTTATGGTTTCTTTAGGAACCCAATTTAATTTATATGGACTATATTTTCACTTGTAAGCTATATGTCCTCATCTACCACAGAAGTTACATTTAATTTTTGGTGACGAGTTTAGAATGAGTCATTTAACAAAGATAGTCGGCTTTTGTTATTGCCCATAAAACCTATACCTTCTTTCCTATGAACATGACCCTTATTTGTAAGGATCATGTTTAGAGATTTATTTCATATTTTAAAATTTTCTAATGTTTGTTGCAATACAATATTTTCCTTTAAAGTTCCTCTTAAGTTTCATATTTAATGCATGAACTATGTGATGGTGATGCTTCATATATTTTTTAAAATTTACTAACTAGTGAATCATACACTTTCTTAAGTAGTTTATAAGACTTATTATTTTTTCTAAATTCATCATAAAACTCATGAAAATATTCACTAATTCAGTAAAAGAGATATCAGAAGACTCACTTACCTCGTCATGGATGGCCATGAGAGCATAGTTGGCAACTTCTTCCTTGATGTGGTCTTCTTCATCGGATGAGCTTGAGTTATCCCAAGTTACTAAGAGAGCCTTCTTCTTGTATGATGCCTTCTTCTTCAATTGTGGACACTCACTTTTGAAATGCCCTGACTTCTTGCATTCAAAACATATTATGTTGTCCTTTTTTATTTATTTTTATTTTTATGATTTTTATTTTTTTTCATAATTTTTTTTAATTTTTCTTGTCAATAGTGCAATGTCATTGTCCTCATCACTCGAGGCTTCACTCGAGGAGTCATCTGCATTTCTCAGTACCAAGTCCTTCTTATTCTTTAGAAAGTATTCATCTTTAGTTCTCAATGCCAAGTCTTCCTATTCTTTAGAAGGGGTTCTTCAAGTTAATCATGAGTTTTACAACTCAGTTCATAAGTTATGAGTGATTCAATAAGTTCTTCAAGGGGAAAATTATTTAGATCTTTAGCTTCTTGAATTGCAGTTACTTTAGGATCCCCACTTTTTAGAAGAGATCTTAATATTTTATTAATAAGTTTAAAATTAGAAAAACTTTTACCAAGAGCTTTTAGACCATTTACGACATCCGTGAACCAGATATACATGTCTCCAATGGTCTGACTTGGTTTTATTCGAAACAATTCATAACTATGCACTAAAAGATTAATTTTAGACTTTTTAACTCGGCTAGTGACTTCATGTGTGATTTCAAGTATGTGCCAAATCTCGTGAGCAGTTTCATAAACAGAAACCCGATTAAACTCATTCTTATCAAGAGCACAAAATAAAATATTTTTCTAAATCATTCAATTCGTTCATTGGTTTTGAAGACTTTTCAAAACTATTCTCAATGATGTGACATAAATCAAAATCCATAGAAATCAGAAAAATATACATCCTTATTTTTCAATACGTGTAATTCGTCCCATTGAACATGGGAGGATGTATAATGAAATGTCCCTCGTTCACACCAAATGAAGTCATTTACTCACTTGGGTGTTAGTCCAATGAGTAGGACCTCGCTTTGATATCAATTGTTAGAATCAATTGGCACTAAGAGGAGGGGAGGGTGAATTAGTGCGAAAGTTGAAAAATCTTAGTTTTTAAAGATTTGCTCGAAATAAAGCCAGAAATCAGAAGTGTTTTGTTTAAGTCGAGTGCATGAGCAAATAAACTTTAAACAACACTAAGTTACTATCTTACTTAAAGAAAACTTGATTAAAAATAGATAAACTAAAAAAGTAAAGTTAGAAGACTCACAATTTATAGTGGTTCGACCAAAACTTGGCCTACGTCCACTTTCGGAGTCCTCCTCCTTGAGGCTCGTCAGTGTCCATTAATGATCTTCTTCGAGTAAAGATCAAACCCTTACACTACTCACTCTCTCCTTTTCACAGGTTCAGGAGAGAAACCTTTCAAGTATTTCGCTTACAACTCACAAGGGGATTCTCAAGACTTTTACAAGGTTTTTATAAGGATTACAACCACTTTATTGCTCACTCCCTTGCCCTCTTTCTTTCTCACTTTCTTGCACACTTTTCTTCTCAGTTTTCTTGCCAATTTTCTTATCCTCGATGCAAGAAAACATAGTATATTTATAGACCCCAATTGACTTCAGAAAATGGAGCCAAAAAATTAAACATATCCAAAAAATTTGAGTATGGGTGGTACTATCGCTGGCGACGACGGTACTACCATTGGGAATCCTAAAAATGTGTTTTCTACACTTTTCTATTCTCGACTTGTACCTTTAGTTAACCCCTTCCTAGGTCAACCAAATGAGCTCAACCCAAACCCAAAGTGGACTCAGTTTGCCTCACTTGAGTTAATTTGGATTTCTTCCAAAATTAACTCAATTATGACTCAAAACTAACTACAACTCACTAATTACAACCGTATAAGACCATCAAGTTTAACAATCGACCTAACCCCTTCCTCCGTCGTAGTTAACCCGCATTACTTTCTCTAACTTCAGGATCGATGCTTGACATATCCTTGAGTGACCAAGCAAAAACGTCGACGTTCTTAACCAAGAAGTCAATGAGCTAAATCTAGTCCTTCTCCGGGAGCGTGGACCCAACCTTTACGACCTGGTCTAGTCAACATTTGTCGGGTGAAACTTCTAGCACTCACTCTGTGGGTTCCAACCTGTGGGGGGCCTCAGACACTTCTCCGGGGATCAATTAGGGGGCAACCGGAAAGCGACCGTGATAGTTCTGCATTATTGGGGATTGAGAAGACTAGCCTTTTGCTTCTTGGGCAGTGTGACAGCGGTCAGGTAGCATCGCCTAGACTTTCGAGGGTCACTTCTAACATTCTCGATCCCTACTTTGGTCAGGAACTTCATGGTTCGATGGTAGGTGGAGACGATTGCTCTTAGCTTGTTGAGGGTCGGCCAGCTGGAGATGACGTTATATGTTGACGGTAGGTTGACCACCATAAAGGTGACCATCATGGTCTTGGACCGGGGCTCCTACCTGAGGGTGATAGGTAGGACGATCGTCCTAAGAGGGGCGATTAAGTCTCCCATGAACCTGGTGAGATGGAGCTCATTGGCAATAGGGCGACGGTAGTCTTCTAGAGCTTCTAGAAGGCATAAAGGTACAGGATGTCAGTCGAGCTCCTAGTGCCGACCATAACCTTTCTTACTTGTGCGTTGGCGATGCAGACTGAGACCACTAAGGCATCATCGTGGTCAGGGTACTTAGCATCCCCTGCCTCAAAGGCGATCTTTGGCTCGTTGGTTTGTCGGGGGTGCTTCTCCATGACAGCTCGAGCGTAAGCCTTCCATCCTGATCCTCTGTCTGCACTGGATGTCAACCCGCCAATGATGACGTCAATCTGCTTTTCTATCGGCCCCTGGAGGCGTGGGGAAGGCTCTTGGGGCCTCTTCACATAGCACCCAAGATATCCCTTGTGTATGAGCTCCTTGATCTGGTTTCGGAGGTCATGACACTCCTTTGTGTCATGACCGTAATCCCGGTGGAAACGATAATACTTCGCTCAGTCCCTGAGCACTTGAGGAGTCTTTATGGGGTTGGGCATCCTCATGAGCCCTTTTTCTTTGATTTGAAAAAAGATCTCCATCCTGGACAAGTTCAAAGGAGATGGGAGTGACCTCGGATAGGATGGTTCTAGCTGATCGGGTCGCCTCCTCGGTGGCTACAGAGGTTGCCCTCGAGGTTTCTCCGCGCGGGGCCTCTTGTGATCTTCGTGTTTCCCTACCACCAATGCCTCAACGAGCGTGTATTAGTTGATGCGCTGGAGCATCTCGTGCACGATCGTTGGTGGTTTTTAATCAGTGACCAGAAAAATTGCCCTAATTTTTACGACGAAGAGTGAGACAAAGTGGGAGAGGGGCTCTTCGTCTTTTTTACTTATGCTAAGGAGCACTGTTATGGATGGCTTTGGCTTGGCGCTGGCTAGGAAGTTAAACTCGGATTCTCTTACTAGCTGGTCGAAGGACGAGATTGAAAGGGGCTTGAGCCGATTGTACCACATCTGAGCGAGGGCTCAAAGGATAGTTGGAAAGGCTCAGCACATCAGGGCATCATACATACTATACAGGGTCATCTATGCTTGAAAGGTGAAGACATGTTCTGTCGGGTCGGAGCTTCTATCGTAAGCTTCAAGCATGAGCAAGCGGAAGCTAGGGGCGATTGACTTGTCTTGAATTTCTTAGATGAAAGGGGATCCCTTGGGAGAGCCTTCTCCATGTTCTTCCTTTAACTTGTGGAACTCAATTTGGACTTCATTCAATCGACGATTGACCTGGCGTAGTTAGGCCCAAAATGAGTCTGAGGAGTCGAACGACAAGGCGTCCAACTCAGGGAGGCTGGCGGGAGTTGGTAAGGCCTCCGATGGAGTCGTCTGACTCCAGATGGCTCTTCGTCTGGTGGGCAGCTTTCTCAGGCTAGCCTATCGGGTATAGGGGGATCTGAAGGTGCTTGAAGGGGAAACAGTTGGGAGGTCATAGGCACTTGGAAGAGATTTGGTTGAGGCACTAGTGATGGTGCCCATGATGGTGTGGTCTACATGACGAGCTGGGGGAGAAGGCTCACTTGGGAAATGAGAGGAATGATGGACTGAATCATTTCAGTTAAGCCTTGGACTTGTTGCGTAAGGCTAATGAATGCCTTTGGCGAGACGATGAGTTACACCGCACCACCCCTAGGGGAAAACCCTAGGTCGTTGAACAATCTCCGGTACCTGCTTGGGGTTTGGGATGGAGCATTCCCATCCAGAGAGGAAGGGAAAGAAGCTGGTCCTCCGAGGCCGAGGACATGGAGCGTGACGTGGGTCTCCTCCCTGAGGTGTTTCCTAGGGTTGGTTGACTGTTGGCGATCTTATGGCATCAGCCCTCCTTCTAGTGTAAAAAATGTTGAGGTACTTTGTGTTGAATCTCAGATTTTGATGATGAAACCAATCGGCCCTCGATCTTGTGAAAACGCTGTTATAATTTCTTGAGTGCTCTCCCCGATCCTTGTTTTCTATAAGGATGTCGTCTAAACCTGTGAAAAGGTGAATATAGATGTAAGAGGGTAGTTAATCTTCACCGGTTAAAAGAAGATCAATAATGGAAGCCGGTGACCTCAACAGAGGAGGAATTGGGTGTGGATGTAGGTCATGATGACCGAACCACTATAAAATCGGTAATGCCTTCTCTTATCTTCTCTAGTGTTTAATTGTCTTGTTTATTGATTTATTTATTCATTATCACCCTACGAACACTTTCAAGTTTAAATACTTTTCGATACAAGCTTTATCGAATGAATTCTTGAAACAATCGAAGCTTTTCATTAGCACTAACTAACCCCCCCCCACAAGAGTGATGACTTTTGCCAACAATCAAAAGGAACTTTTATATCACTCATCCTCCCATGTTTAATGGGACGGATACATGTATTGGAAAATTTGAATGAGAATTTTTCTACTTTCTATAGATTTTGAATTATGACATATTGTTAAAAGTTGTTTTGAAAAGTCTTTAAACTGATGGACAAATAGAATGATTCAGAAAAAAAGGACTTTCTCTTTGAATGCTAAAGCAATAAACGCTTTATTTTGTGCTCTTGATAAAAATGAATTTAATCGAGTTTCTATATGCGAAACTGCGCATGAGATTTGACACACTTGAAGTCACACATGAAGGCACCAGTCGAGTCAGAGTCAAAAATTAATTTTTAGGTGCACAGAATATGAGTTGTTTCTTATGAAATCAAGTGAGACTATTGGAGACATGTATACCTGTTTTATGGATGTCGTCAATGGTCTAAAAGTGCTTGGTAAAAAATTTTCTAACTTTGAACTTGTTAACAAAATATTAAGATCCCTTCCAAAAAGTTAAAATCCTAAAATAATGACAATACAAGAAACAAAGGACCTAAATATTTTTCCACTTGAAGAACTTATTGGATCTTTGATGACGTACAAAATGACATATACAACACATGATGAACTCGAGAACAACCTTCCTAAAAACAGAAAGGATATGACACTTAGAACAAATTAAGACCACTTGGGAGAAAACTCAAGTGACAACGATGATGATAACTTGGCACTACTTACAAACAAATTTAAGAAATTCTTAAAAACGACCAAAATAAAAATAGATGCTAAGAACAAAAGTGAGCTAAAAAAGGACTCAATAATATGCTATGAATGCAAGAAGCCGAGACATTTAAAAAATGAATGTCTCTAAGTGAAGAAGAAGCAACAGAAGAAGAATATGCTCAAAGCTACTTGGGACGACTCAAGTTCATCCGAAGACGAGGAGCCAACCAACAAGGAAGAAGTTGTCAATTATGCATTAATGGCATTTGGCAATGAGGTAAGTAGCGCTAACGAATCTTTCTTATCTTATGATGAATTATTCAATACATTTAATAACTTGTTTGATGATTTCAAATTAGTTAGTAAAAAATATAAATTGTTAAAAAAGGATCATGCTTCTCTTGCTAGTGAATTTAAACAATTAAAAAATGAGTATAATTATTGTATGTTAATTCCTTGCACTAAGTGTGAAGAGTTAGATACACTTAAGAAAGAAAATATTTCATTACAATAAACATTAGAAAATTTTAAAATAGGTAATAAATTCTTAAACATGATTCTTACTAATAAAGGTCATGTTCATCAAAAGAAATGAATTGGCTTTGTAAGAAATAGTCAACAAAAGCCAAATATCTTCATTAAAGGACCCATATTATATATTTAATCCAGAAATAAATGTAATTTTTGTAATGAATTTGGACATTATGACTATAGATGTTCATTTAAAAGGCATAGTCCACATAAATTGGTTTAGGTTCCAAAAGAAACCATAAACAACTCAATGCCCTTAGAAAAATTAGGTAAATCTTTTCATAAGGGACTCAAAGTCAAATAACAAAACTCCATTTCTTGTTGGTATATCTCCAAACAAAGGCTAGGAGGAGTACAAACTAGTATCTTAATAGTGGATGCTCAAGGCACATGGTCGGAGATCCAACTCATTTCTCTAACCTCACCAGTCTAGATGAAGGATTTGTCACATTCGGAGACAACAACAAGGGAAATATCATTGGCAAAGGAACCATAGATAACAATCAAACATTTTGATTAAAGATGTGTTATTAGTAAATGATTTAAAACATAATTTACTAAGCATTAGTCAATTGTGTGATAAAGGATATATCATCAAATTTGAATCCAATGCTTGTATAATTAAAATACTACACCAAAATAGATATATGATTGCCTTAAAAAATAATAATGTGTATACTATTGATATTGATTATTTTAATAATAAAATATATTTTTCGATTTTAAATGATGATGCATGGCTTTGGCATAGGAGATTAGGTCATGATAGCATAAAACTAATCTCTCAAATCTCAACTATATAACTTGTAAAATGTTTACCTAGCATCAAGTTTGTCAAAGACAAAGCATGTGATGCATGTCAACTAGGAAAACAAGTAAAAAGTGGTTTTAAATCAAAGAATCAAATAAGAACCTCTAGACCACTTCAATTGATCCATATGGATTTATTTGGACAAATTGATACAACAAGTCTAGGAGGTAGCAAATATGCCTTTGTAATTGTAGACAATTATAATAGAATTACTTAAACATACTTTTTGGCACACAAAAGTGACTGCTTTAAAATTTTCTTGAAATTTTATAAACTTGTTCAAAACGAAAAGGGTTTTATGATTTCATGTATATGTAGTAATCACGGTGATGAGTTTCAAAATCTGATTTTCAAAATTTTTGTGAGTCAAATGGGTACAATCATAATTTCTCTACTCCAAGAAATCCACAACAAAATGGAGTAGTTGAAAGAAAAAATAGGAGCTTATAAGAAATGACAAGAACTATGTTAAATAAACATAGTCTACCCAAGTATTTTTGGGCCGTTAACACGACATGCTATGTAATAAACAGGATTCTCGTAAAATCATTACTTTTTAAAATTCCTTATGAATTATGGAATAATAAAAGACCCAACATTTCATATTTAAAAAAAATTTATTTTAAATAAAAAAGATATCTTAGAAAAGTTTGATGCAAAATTTGATAAAGACATATTTCTTGGTTATTCCTTAATTTTAAAAGATTATCGTGTCTTTAATAAAAGAACTCTAGTAATTGAGGAATCCATCCATATTGTTTTAATGAGGTTCCTGAATCGAAGAAAATTGATTTTAATGATAATTTTGATTTTGGTACTTTAAATTTGAATGATAAGTCTCCACTTAAAAACAACTTGGATACATCTATTTCCAAGGAATCTTTACCTAATGAATGAAAGTATGTAGATGCTCATCTTAAGGAGCTAATAATATGAGATACATCAAAGGGTGTTCAAACTCATTCGTCAATTAAATTTTTCTGTGCTAACGCCCATTTTTATCTTAAATTGAACCAAAATGAATTAATGAGGCCTTAAAAGATGATTCTTGGGTTATTGCAATGCACGAGGAGTTGAACCAATTTGAGAGAAATTAGGTATGGAAGCTTGTTCTTAGACCTAATGATCATTTAGTAATTGGTACTAAGTGGGTCTTTAGAAACAAGCAAGCTGAACTTAGTATCGTGGTTCGGAACAAGGCTAGATTAGTAGCCAAAGGTTTCAATCAAGAAGAAGATATTGATTAAGAACAAACCTTTTCACTCCTATGGCTATACTTGAAACCATAAGGATGCTCCTTACCTATGCTTCTTTTAAAAACAAATGCATGTCAAAAGTGTTTTTATTAATGGGTTCATTTCAGAAAAAGTTTATATTGAACAATCACCTGGATTTAAAAATAATTTTTTTAAAATCATATTTTTAAATTATCTAAGGTTCTTTATGGATTGAAGTAATCTCCTAGGACTTGGTATGAGAGACTTAGCTCTTTTCTTATTCAAAATAATATTTTAAAAGGAAAGATCGATACCACATTATTTATTAAGTATTTTGAAAATAAGTTTTTTATTATTCAAATTTATGTTAATGACATTATTTTTAGTTCTACTAATGAATCCTTATGTGAATCTTTTACCAAAAGTATGAGCCAAGAACTTGAAATGAGTTTAATGTGTGAATTAATCTTTTTCTTAGGACTAGAAATTAAGCAATTAGATGATGATATTTTCATAAGTCAAATCAAATATACTTTAGATTTGTTAAAATGATTTAATATGGATAGTGCTAAAGCTATAAATTCACCTACGAGCACCTCTACAAAATTGGATTTAGACAATGAAGGTGAAGGCTTTGATCAAAAACCTATAGAGGAATGATAGGTAGTTTGCTATATCTAATTGCAACTAGACCAGATATTATTTTTGCTGTTGTCCTATGTGCAAGATTGTCCAATCCTAAACAATCATTACAAGGCAGTTAAAAAAATTTATTTAGATACTTAAAGGGAACTCTAAATATAAGATTATGATATATGAAATCTGAAAATTTTGATTTAATTGCTTATGTTGATGCCGACTTTGGATGATATATGATAGATAGAAAAAGTAACTCTGGAACCTATCAACTTCTAGGTCATGCACTAATCTCTTGGTCTTCCAAGAATCAAAATACTGTCACATTATCCACAGCTGAAGCGAAGCTGAATATGTTGCGACAGGTGAATGTTGTGCACAAATAATATGGTTGAAAAATACTTTATAAGATTATGAACTTTATCTTAAAGACATTCCTATAAAGTGTGACAACACGAGCGCAATATGCTTATCAAAAAATCTTATTCAATATTCATGAACTAAGCATATTGATATTAGACATAATTTTATTAGAGATCATGTCAGTAATCATGATATATCTTTAAAATTTATTGATACAAAATATCCGTTAGCTGATATCTTTACAAAGTCATTGAATGAAGAACAATTTGATTTTCTTAGGAGAGAGATAGACATGTTAAATCTACCAAATGAATGAACTATTTACATATATGTTTTGATCATTATCTAGGTTTCCCGATTTTTAATGACTTAAGTTTTTTTCTTTGAATCAAGATCGTTTCTTAATGATTTCTCATCTAGCTATTTACAAAAGGAGAGAATTGTCGAAATGATTTATACTTTTCATGACTTGATCTTTTATTTTTCATGTGATGACAAATTTTTGCACCCTTGAATCCTTCCCTTCCCTTTCTTTTTGAAAATGATAAAGGGGGAGAAAAACTTACAAACTTGGGAGAAAAACTTACAAACTTGCATATCCCAAAAGAGAAGACAAAACTTATATGTTGCACTTTTTTTATTTTTGTTGATTACAAAGGGGGAGAAGTTATGATGATTTAATCATGCATGTATGATATACTTTAAGGGAGATAAGTTGTGATGATAAATCTAAAATTTGAATCATGCATGATCTGATGTATTTTGATGATTTAAAATTATATATGAAACACTTATGATTCTATGATTCATGCAATGATATCTCAACTATGATACAAATTGTTTCGACTTGAATTCAAAGGTTATCACTCCTTTTGAATTCAAGTTTTCTTTATTACAATATGGCATATAGATAGGGAGAGTTTAGTTAAACTCCATCATCAATTGGTTGTCATTATAAAAAAGGAGGAGATTATTGAATCTCGAATTTTGATGATGAAACCAATTGGAATGTTTGTAACCTGCGTGTTGGTGATAAGTGATGTAGGATTAACTTGCCGAGAGTTCGCGAAGGCAAAACAATTAAGGAAGAATCTATCGCTGGGCTAGAATCAAGGTCGGGAGCTCGCTGAGAGTTCACCGGAGGTCGGCCAGGGTTCGAACGATGTGGTTGGGAGCTCGCCAAAAGTTTGCTAGAGGTTGGTCAAGGTTTGGACAATGTTGTTGGGAGCTCGCCGAGAGTTCACCAGACGTTTGCAGGGAAGTTTGTCGGGACTTCGCCGATAGGTTGTCGGGAGCTCGAGAGTTCACCGAAAGGATGCTAAAAGTTAGTCGAGAGTTCACCGAAGGTGATTGAGAGCTCACCAGGGGTTCACCAGAAGGATGCTGGGAGTTCACCAAGAGTTCGCCAAGACATCAATTGACAGCTGGATAACAAAGATTGTGTGTTATAATTTTTTTGTCTCAAGTGTCGTAGCTAGCATCATAATAATGAAAGTTAGTTTTACTAACTCCATTAAGAGGCCATTAGGCCTTAATTGGGGCTGATTTGGACTTATTAGAAAGGTCATTTCAGTAACTCAAGGTTAGGTAAGACATGGTCTTTGAAGACACGATCTCTAAGAAGACAAAGTCTTCAAAACTGTGTCAGGTGATGGTACCGCCCAAGCTGGCGGTACTACTACCAGAATAGTCTCCAAGGGGGAAAGGATGCCTGCCAACACCTTAGAAAAAACAAAAAATTGGCTCCACTTTTGAAGCCATTTGGGGCTTATAAATACCCCACCCATTCTTGCTTGAGGATGTTGTTGAATCTCATATTTTGATGATGAAATCAATTGATGGGTTTGTTGATAGAACATGTATATTAGAGATGAATGATGTAGGATTAACTATGTCAAGGCAATACAATCAGGTGTTGGGCCGGAGTCAAGTCCGGGCATCGGGCCGGGGTTCGGATGATGTAGTGGGAACTTGCCGGGAGATCATCGGAAGCTTGTCGAAGGCATCGGGAGCTTGTCGGGAGTTTGCCGGAAGCTCACCGAATGTATCGAGGGTTTATCGGGAGTTCGTCGGGAGCTCGCCAAAGGCGATCAGGAGTTTGTCGGGAGCTCGACGAAGGTGATCGGGAGCTTACCGGGAATGCGCTGGGGGTTCGCCAGAAGATGACCGAGACTCGCTGAGAGCTTGTCGGAGGTTACCGGGAAGATCGCCGGGAGTTGGGAAGGTCACTCACACATTGGTCAAATTGATTGTATTTGTATGTCTTAGTGTCGTAGTTAGCATCAATTTGGTTTAGAGTCCAACTTGCGTTAGATTTGGAAGAAATCCAAATTAACTCAGTGAGGCAAACCAGGTCCACATTTGGGTTTAGATTGAGCTTAGGTTGAGCTCATTTGGTTAACTTGGAAAGGGGTCAACTGAAGGTACAAGTCAGGAATAGAAGAGTAGAGAAAATATTTTTTCGGGATTCCCGGTGGTTATACTGTCAGTGGGCGACAGTTGTATTGCCCAAGTCGGCGGTTGTACCGTTATTTTCAAGGCAGCTTTCACGGAAGTACCGTCGGCGCCAGTAGTTGTATCGCTTATACCTGGATTTTTCTGATACATTTGAATTTTTTACTCTAATTTTTGAAGCCAATTAGGGTCTATAAATACCTCAAGTCTTCTTACATTGAGTACATGTAATTAGGCTAGAATTATGAAAAAAATAGTATGCTAAAAGTGTGCAAGAAAAAGTAAGGGGGCAAGGGAGTGAGCAAAAATATTGTAATATTTGTAAAGTCTCCCTTGTGAGTTGTAAGTGTAATACTTGTAAGGTTCCTCTCCAAAGCCTATGAAAAGGAGAGTGGGAAGTGTAAGGGTTCGGTCTTCACCTGAAGAAGATCGGTATTAGACACCGGTGGACCTCGACGAAGAGGACTTGAGAGTGGACGTAGGTCAAGTTGTGACCGAACCACTATAAATCTGTGAGCTTCTCTACTCTTGTCTTTTCTATTGTATTTCATTGTTCTTAATTAGTTTGAAGAAAGGCAAAGGCAAGAGCATATCTTTAGACTTTGTTTTAAATTGTTTACTTATTCGATTTCAACGAAGTCTAAGAAAAGCTTCCAATTTCTCCTTCACTTTAAGAAATTTTTTAAAATCGATTATTTTTATACTTGCACTAATACACCCACCCATCCTCCCCTCCCCCCTATTAGTGTCGATAGATCCTAACAGATGCAAGAATTTATAGCAAAAAACTTGTGAAAACACTATTACAATTTTTTGAGAGCTTCCCTTATTTTCTCTAAGTGTAGTTTTTGTTTAAGGAAGAACAAAGAGACCTGTAAAGGTTATCTCCTAAACCTGTGAAAAAGAAAATAGAGTTGTAAGAGGGTAACTGATCTTCACCCGTTAAAAGAAGATCAATAGTGGAAGCTAGTGACCTCAACGGAGGACTTATTGCTCTATTTATTCATTATCGCCCGAGGCGTTTTGATACGAGCTTTACCGAATGAATTCTTGAAACAATGGAAACTTTTCAAGCACTAATTCACACCCCCACCCCCTTCTTGGTACGAGCTTTACCTAACACTTTGTGCAATGGCTGAGGGGTCAGCATGACTTGGTCTAATTTGAGTGCATAAGACCATCAATCGTAGCTCTAGGCTGACGAAGGGGGATTGGCGAGAAGCCCAATCGTAGGATCTCTGCGTCAGCGTCCTGTGATCCAACGGGTGATCACCTCCTCCTCCTCTCAAGTGGTCGCGTCCTCTACAAAGGCCAGAGTCAAGTGTGGGGGGGCGGGGTGCGCTCTCTGACTTGACCATCCGATGGTCAAGTTAATGGGAGTCGGAGCTCAAGGAGAAAGATTTCTATAGTCGTGTGTGGCCTTTTTCTCCCCACTATTCATCAAGGTGACTTTTATACCTCATCTCGTGGGGTTGTCGTATGAAGATGTTTATTGCGTGCTAGCGCCTCAGGGGGCTGGACCGTACTTTGGGCGTTGACGCCAACTGAGCTGCGCCATTCCCCGCCATGCTTCTTGGTTGTTGGGATAGACCGACGACATGTCCCGAGGTCATAGTCTATGCTGGCTTGGGGGTGCCTAGCTAACTCCACCGTGGTGGTCTGAGGGCCCTTGTGAAATGGTGGGCCAGGATAGATGTATCATATTTATAATTTAATTATAATTATATCCTTCACATTTTTTTCTTTTATTATCCTTTTTTTAACTCTTAACATTTCTTAACAATTTTATTTTATCTTATTTTAAATTCTATTTATTTTTATATATAATTTTTCTTTTTTTTTCAATCTTTTAAGTTTCTAAAATTGATCTTCTGACTTATTATTTTATTTTAAATTTTACAAATTTATGTCTGAATGATGGATTTGTTTTATTTTTACTTGTTCTATAAGAATTAGTTTTCATATATAACTTTTTGTTTTTTACTTAATATCTTTGTCTACTTTAAAATTTCTTACGGTTAAATTTTTATTTTTATTTTTATTTTAATTCCTGATTTTAAATTTATTTCTATTTAGTATTTTTCATAATTTTTCTATATTATATATCTTAGATTATATTTCAGTTTCCTTTGATTTTTTTATTATCTTACTGTGGGTTGTCTTTTTTTTATTTTATTAATTTCGCATTGCACTTGGCAGGCAGGTGCAATGTGTTTGTGCTCTCTTTTGTCTTAACAGCAAAGTAAACAAGAAACACTCGCAGCAAGTGCAAAGAAAGATAATTTCCAAAATGCAGATAACAATGGACACAGCAAAATCACACATAAAAAATAAACAATAGAATACTAAATACAAAATCATTTCTGACTAACCAAGTTTTCCAGGCAAGTTTGGCACTTCAAAAGAAAGAATTGCAGACGCGAGACGCCAACTATACCCTTATTGCAAAAGAAAATGGAACAACAAGGGTTGAAAATAAAAGTAGGGCAAAATTAAAAAAAAAAAATCAATTTACACTGGTCCAAGGATGGCATCAATCCAATTTGAGGTGCCGATCCAATAAACTTGAGATTATATAACAAAACGAATGATGCAATCAGCTAATACGTGAAATTACCTGCGACATATTGCTATTGTAGACTATCTTCCTACACCGTCTCTTTTCCCATCTCCTTGTTGAGAATCGTAAAACTAAACCAATGCTCTCATTGTCGAGCAGCCTCTGGATGTTCATTAATCAGAAATAATAATAATAAAACTTTTCCAATTTTATGGACGACCCTCGACGATTGAAGTACCTGATGTCACTGCTGTACTCTGCAGATACAATGTCTCGAAACCCAATAGCTGAAATTAACTGAAATTTGAAGCAAGCAAGATTCTGTCACTTGAGTGTTTGCCTCAATTATGGTCCTACCCCTCAACAGCTGATGTTATGGATTAACATTGCATTCGTCCATGAACCTCTCTTCTTGCGTAAGGTACTTCTTCCAGTACTTCTTGTACTTTGGAATGCCGAGATCAAGCCAAGGCTTCATGTTGCCATCATAATGCAATACTGCCGCATTTTTTACAGTGTCATCCGGGACTCTATAATCATGACCAAGTCCTTGCCGAACCAAAGTACCATCTAGAGAATACATGTGACCATGAAAGACAAGTAAACTTGCTGGAAGTGTTGCAGTTCTCCATGATGCTTCATTTTCATGATTCAACTGTCATCCACAGTGAAAGCAAAAGAATTAGATAATAAAAAATAGTCAAAAACAATATATATCATCTGGAAGTTCCATTTAAATGGAAGTGGATCAGCTTAGGTGCACCAAAGAACATGACAGACACTATATCAAATTTTAAAACATTGGCAAAAATCTCAAGTAAACCAACATCTGAACTGTAGCATTTACCTGATGGAGAAATCGTCTGTACATTCCAGTGATATCATGTTCTCTCCATTTATCCAAATCAATTATGTTTAGTCCAGACGTCCAGACACAAGAATTACCATCGTACCTAATGGTGCCCAAATATGATTTCAGTTGACCCAATTTTACCCCACAAAATTCTGTGGCACCATGCACTTTTCCTCCCAAATCAAGATTCCACAAGAATGATATATCTTTTTGGACAACGACATCATCATCCAAAATGATCACCTTCTTTAGGTTCTTGAATATATCGGAAAGAAGAAAATGGGAATGACCAAATACTGAAATATATTTAGTTCTCATCTGCAGAGAGGATGGTTGAGCAATAGTATGAGTGGAGATACGGAACTCCTCAGACATTGACAGTGCTTCCAAATCTAACCCCACAAAATGATTAAGATCAAGTTCATCAAAGTTCAAGACGTGAATTGCTGCATTTCTGTAAGAATTTCTAGCAAACCAATGCTTCATAGAATAAAAGTTCTGTTTATTAGTGAGCACGTGGAAAACCATGTTATCAGATTCCTGTACCAAAAAGTAATGTCATTGACAACATAGGGAATAATATCTTCATGTTCAAAACCAGAGAAAATCAAGATTCAGATGCCATACCTCAGAGTTCATTACGGTAGAATTGATTGTTACCGATGATGCTAGTATATTTCTTGAAAAGATTACATAGTGTTGAGAACTTGGATTATCAATTTTGTTAGCAAAGGAATGCTCAATCTCTGCCAATGGAGATTTGAAATACTCTACTGTCAGTCTCATTGAAAGGCAATGGAAACTTTTGGACATGGTCTGGACACCAAGCTGATAAAGGTATGCACTTTGCTTCATATGAAAATGAGCTTCATCTTCTGTCAGATCAAGTATCTGTCTTAGTTTCCTGTCAACATTATTGCAATCTACAGAGCGTGATTTGGCCTTTGCAATAACCTGATCCATCTTGTGTATCTTCCTCTCTATGCTGAAAGGGTAGAATCTCAAATTTCAGAACCAATTCACAATAAAAATACAAAAAAAAAAGTGATGCAACATCTACATTGGAGTTTCTAAAGGTTATTTCCATGAAAACTGCAGTGAAGAACTTGAACTCAAACTAGGATATGAGCCGTTAATTAGAAAAAGGAAACATTCAAAATTTGTGGGTCATTAGAACTTCAACATTTGATTTTAATCAACCAAAAATTAAAATTTCAAGTAGCATAATCAACATTTCATCAGTTAGGAGTATGTTGAAGTTTCTGCAGTCAAATAATTTAGCTCAACAAGAACAAGCCAAATTACCAACTATTTAAGGATAGAACTTAATGATTCCTCTCTATGACAGCATATCTAATGTAATTCATACTTTATGTATGCATATATATTGGGCCAAGGATGAATTTTTGAACATTTATAAGCCAGCCGCACATTCACTATTCTGAAAAATCAAAGAGACTAATTAATGTAACCCAAACGACATAAAGATTCTAACTCAAAAAGACAATTTCCAGAGGTTATGACATAATGCTTACTGTGGTGGAAGATCAGGATCAAAGAGACTAATTAATGTATCACAAACGACAAAGAGATTCCAACTCAAAAAGACACTTTCCAGAGGTTATCACATATTGCTTACTGTGGTGGAAGATCAGGATCAGAAACTGCTTCACTAAGAATACGCTCATGATCTTGAATGTTCAGCTTCAGTTCACGTGTCAGGTTTTCCTGTCCCTGAAGTTTTGCAATGCTTGGATAGTAAGCTCTTGCCACAAACAACTGATCCTTGAGTCTCTTCACAACAGAATCTCTCATTACTTCTCTGTGTTCCTTGGACCAGAGGCAATAGCTCCCAAATTCAAGTTCACAAGATCTCTCAGTCTCACCAACATTTGAACCGATGGAATGGTCATGCTTCCCAGGTTTCGCATCAGTCTGCAACAATACAAAAGCTAAGAATTCAGCAAAGCCTACAAATAAGAACATAAAGCATAAAGAACTAAAAGCTGTTTCACATAAATGTCGAGGATGGAAACAGGGTCAAATTCAACACAAATACATGCCTCAAAATAAAGGGAAATTAGCAGTTCACCAAAGAATAGAAAAAAAACATTGCTCTGCTACAACTTGTTAATACACTGGACCAATCAGTTGGATAGATCGACCAAATCATTCTTAAATACAAGACTGCATAAATCTTTTGCCAATAAGATATGCTTACTCTGTTAGGCAGAGATGAAGTTTCTTTTGCAACACCATTATTTTCTACAGGTGGACCTGCACATGATTAATAATAGTCAGAGTTATCTTCAGCCAAAAAAGAGGACTGAAGGAAAGGAAAATATATAAATCATCGGTAGAAATGAGAATACACCTATAATAATACTGGGGCTGGGCGTTGCACCATCCAAATTGGGCACGTTGTCCTTCGACACAGCATGAGAATTGGCATCCTTTGGTTCTGAAGTAGATGGAGAACTAACAGTGTCATTGATTCTCTTGGACAGTTCCTTATTGGGAGACACACTTTCAGTATCCTAATACACAAGCAATAGAAGAATTTCCATTTTCAGAATTTTTATAAATACTAGTTAACCATATAATAAACTGGCACAAATTTCAGATATTTTCTAAAGACAACCTTTTTCAGATGCAACCGCATCATAAAGTTTCAAAAGTTTGATTCTCCATTATACAGGTGCTACAATTGACCATTGATTATCCTAGAAGAATAATTACCCAAAAAAGAATAAAATTAAATTAAATAGCTGATAAAAATGCAAGAAAAAAAATCCATTGCATCCTTATATGATGCATGTCCAACCTAACCCAAGTCAGGTCAATCTGAAGTTTTACTGCATCTATTCAAAATTCAACCTAATTGGTCATATCATTTAAAGATTTAGGAGAGGCAACTAGCAAAGAAGCAGATTCCACATCTTTAATCCTGGTGGTAGTAAGGTTCCTTCCTCAATCAAAAATGCATGTCAACGCTCGAGTCAAGACCAAACCAAGTCTCAAAAGATAAGTCCTAGTCTTGCTTGGACTAGGAGTTATAAGTCCTATATTTTTTTTCCTTGTCTTTAGAATGTCTCTAAAGTCCTAGTCTAAGAATTATCAAGTTCTGTAATAGGGGATCAGATGCCAGATTAAATTTTTATCACTTTAACTTGTGTGATGATAACAAGTTCGAGTTTGGTTAGCAAAAGGATAGTGAAGAAACGAGAGCCTACAACTAGAGGTCTTGTGAGTCTGTAGTTCCTCCATTTCCTCTTCCTCTTCTTTCACCTCTCGAATTCTTCTCTATCTCCACTCTTTTCTATTTTTCTTGGAGGATACATTCTTCCCTCAAGGAAAGGTCCTTGAAAATTCTAGCATCTTAGCCCCCTCCAATTGTATTATACATCTTTGAGATACCGATGCGCACCCTCCAACCCTCATCATATACACTGTCTCTAGTACAACTCTTGTTTTCACAGCCTTTCCCATTTCGTCCCAAATAGTAACTCACAATTCATTTGTCCATGCAATCTAGGTAGCATAGGGATCCAGCAAATGGTAATGGAGGATATCAAAGAAGGTTTGGGTATAGTGATATTGATCTAGGAGCCAACCATAGTGGTTTCCCCAACTCACAATGAGAAGGGACTAAGATAATAAAAACTATGATTAATGACATCAAGGCTCAAGGAATGAGCTTTAAAATCTATAGGTATAAATAAATACAAATGGGATGATAAACATAATAGTGTTTTAAAAGGCAATTGGGCAAGCATTGCTGGTCCAGGTGAGGCGATTGAAGAAGGCACCCCTTGGGCGCATGCTTGAGCCCAAACGTTGGGCGCCTCAGGCATGCATCCAAGCCAAGTTCACATGTGGTTCGGTCTGGGCAACTAATTTGGTTCAACCGAACCAACTAATACAACTTACCAACCCCGTCTCCCCTCCTCCTGCGCTTCATCCACCGCTGTCTGCAACTTGGTCCGTTGCGATATGTGGCTTGGTCTGCCACTGCAACTTCGCCCACTGCCATCTGTAGCTTGGTCCGCTGCTGCAGCTTCATCTGTTGTTGTCTGCAGCTTTGTCCGCTACCATCTACAGCTTTGTCCGTCATCGGTTACCACCTTCCCCTCCACTGCTGGCCCAACCTCCGCTATCGCCTTCACGACAGTTGCAACCTTCACTTCCACCTATGTTGTTGCCACCTTGGCATCTGTCTCCTCCAGTTGCAGCTATTATCTTCTCCTCTCAGTGTCATTATTGCTTGCTTCAGTACACATCACTGCCTCATCTTCACTTCCACCTATGTTGCTGCCACGTTGGCATCCATCTCCTCCAGTTGCAGGCTTGCAGCTATTATCTTCTCATCTCATCGCTGCTTTTGCTTCCTTCAGTACGCGTCACCGCCTCCTCTTATCCTCGAATTCCTTTTTCACTCCCTCCTGCCCTCTTCTCTCCCCTTTTATCTTGGTCCAAGTGTTACTGAGCATACTTCAGGCCATATCAGAACCCTACTGATTTTTCAATTAACTGGTATCAGCACCAAAGCTGAGTTTTTAAACCTTACTAGATATAGTGCAATTATTCATCAAAACTGCATGGTAACTGATATCAACATCAATTTGTGAAAATTCGGTATCCAAACTCAGTGGATCATATCAAAATTAGGCATATGAGTTACCATATAAACTAGAAAGAAAGAGGGAAAAATGAGCAAACGAGGGAAGAGGAGGAAAAAGAGAAATGGCAGTGAAAAATGAGAAGGTGAAGGAAGAGACGAAAAAGAAAATGGAGGAAGAGGAAGCCTAACAATAGGAGGAAATGACATGCCAGATAAAGAGGAAGTGGTGGCAACATCATGGTATGGAGAGGAGATGACAACGGTGATGCGATAGGAAGAGGCTTCCTAAAATAAAGAGTGGCAAGTATAAAACTTGTCAAACTGCAAGAAAAATTTCTCGCCATACATTTGAAAATAAATAAGAAATAAAAAAAGAAATTTCCTAAAATGGTTTGTTCTCATTTACAGAAGAGTTTTCTTGTGGCTTTAACTTTCTTAATCTTTTGAGGAGAGATAATTATCAACAAGAAAGCACACTTCCTGACCCTATTGTCTTCATGATAAATCCACTTCTTGACTATATACAAAAACTTCTAGAACATTTTACAACTCCTATCCAATCATTGTTTTTGTCCAGTATTTTGTTTCAGTCATATGCCAAAACCACTAATTTATTTTCAATATTTTTCATTATCATCACAATTGTGGTCATACAGAAGACTCTTCGAAGGACCATCTTCCAAGTATTAAATATAAATATATTGTTTAGGATCCAAAATGTTCTCTTTGGTTTGACTTTGTAAGAAATCATTAGATAATGTGATCCATATTTTGTCTTATTATCAATTCTGTTTTTGCTTAATGTATAGACCATGAAATGTTTATTCTTTTTGAAGTCCTGCCCAACCTATCTCCATACATACAACAATAAAGCAGGCAACTCACTTCAGAATATATTTTTTAATCTATTCCCAACAAAAGATGGAAATTCAACATAAGGATCACTAACATTCTGCCCCTCTCAACCTCAAACAAGTCTTTCCTTTCAGTCTCAACTTCATAAAGATAACCCGTATCAGATCAAGAATCTTAAATAAAGTCAAACACATAATCCAGTATATTAATCTATCTGCTATAAAAACACATGACCATAAGGTCCCCATTCTTCAAATCAACTATAATGGTCAGACATAATAGCTAAACAGTAACTACGGTGCTCCACTAGGATGACAAAGAACCAATAACTAAAAGAAACTAATATCAGGAGGTTTTATGAATCTGTTGCCTAGGAATTTGTCACTTACGTGTACAAATTTACATATTATGTGCTAAATTGGCAAAGAAATATATCAAAAATTTTTTAAAATAGAAGCATGTTAACTTAATGATCACCTAGAATATGTCATGGAAATAAAAAGAGTTCTAAGATCAAAGATAATAATGAAGCATTTTTCAGAAACTACTGAAGCAGAGAACTCTAGCAATTGTCATTACAGCACAGGTTTTGTAACAAGAATATTGAAGCATGGATACTCTAATAAGAGAATTGTTGCAGATGGTAAGTCCAAAAGCAACACTACAGCAATATATTTATGTGACAGTAGATTTTTAAATTATATCGGATTGAAAATGATGTATGGTGCAAGATACCACTAGTATGAAAAAGAAGCAACGATATAATAGAAGAAGATTATGAAAAATAGAAGATAAAGGTTAGGTAGGCTATCAATCTCAAATTTGTCTCCTCAATGGGTATTTCACCCTTGTTATCATGCACAAGAAAAGACAACTTCATGATGGAATTTCTCAATATCAAGTTTACTAATTTTCTCTAAGAAAATACAAATAGAACCTTCCAGAAAAAGCTACAAACAACCTAATTGAACATTAATTGAGATATAACAACTATTAACTCAATTTAAAGGCTGAAAAACAATGCTTTGCAGTATCAATGCCAAAAAGAAAAAAAAGCTGAAAACAGTACTCTAATCCAATCTTCATTTGAAAGCTGAAAAAGTACTATGTATTAATCAATAACCAGCAGAACCACATCACGTTTACATGATAGGGTAGTATAACAACAAACGTATAAGAACTCAACATGTGATCAATAATAAACAAAACTAAACTATCCACATGCCTATCTGATCATGGAGATTATAACTTAGAGACATTCCTGTAAGTGATTGACAACAAGAAACATCAAAACACTTCCATCTTTGGTGAAAAGTATAACTCAAACAGTGTATGGCCCAATAATTAAAAAAAAGAAACAAATTATTGCATCAAGCATCATGGAAATATACAAGATTGGTTTCGATTAGGTAATTTTGAAGATAGGACGAAAGATTAATACATCCATAACAAGAATATATTCCTTGTCATTTTCCCCTTCTGTGCTTCTGATTTCAACAAGTTTAAAACAAGCAAATGCAGGCAGCATAAGTAAAAGAAAGGATTACAAGACACAATCTTTCTATGTACTAGAAGAAAAAAAAAGACAATGTGTCAAGATATTCAAAGTTAAAAGCCTAATAATTATGTGTAGGATGAACCTCTTGGAAGGGTGGTGCAAAATTGTTTATGACATTATGAATAAACGGCCGATCATCCTGTCACATGCCAGAACCAATATGTTATAATCATCTGTGAACTGGGATGGCCAACACAAAAGCCCAGTTACAAAAGCAGTGTAAAATCTCATCAACAATCACGTCAAATAACAGAAAGACAAAAGAGGGAGAAGAGAACCTCTGAGGGATTTCTCTCTTCACCACGATCCACGTGATGGTAGATTTCGAAGTTGCTTTCCTAGAGATAAACCAAAACCAGAAATTAGGTGAAATAAACCAATCAAAACAATTTCCTAGCATCATCCTAGCTAATTTGCTCGCCTGCTGGGTGCGATCGTCAGCCAGGTATCCTGCAGAAAATGACAGATGCGGATTAAGAAACGTCACCATCCCAGAGAAGATTTCGAGATCAAGAAACAGACAATGCAATCAAAAGGAACGACCCAAGGTCCATGATTCCCCAATCAGACCACGGATCAGGAACACCAAGAACCGGAGCTCAACCGTGCAATGCAGCAGGACTGAGACGGGGCCGGGGCTACACCTCGGCGGTGAGATCTGAGGGCGACATTAGGGTTTTAACGAGGAGGAGGAGGAGGAGGAGGAGAGGCAGATCTGAGATCACGCACCGGACGGGAAGCGGTTGTGAAGGCCGAGGAGGAAGACGAGGGGAACAAGCATCGAGAAGAAGACCAAGACGAAGACGGCAGCAGCTTGCCCCTTCGACCGCCGCTTCGACGCCGCCTGCGCTGCCGTCGAGACTCCGCCGGCGGCGGCGCCGTACCCTTTCATCTTCACCTCCTATTCACTGTCTTCCTCTCTGTCTCTCTTTCTCAGTAATTGAGAGGATGAAATCATCCACTCACTCGTCGGCGTCTTCTTCTTTCCACAGCTCTCCGCTTTATCGACTGCTACTCCGATCACTATCACCAATATTGCGACCAAATCCGAATGTAGAGAAATCTGCCTCTCTATCTCTATTTCTGTGTTGATCTTTTCAGTTAAGATCCGATTTGTGTTTGTTTTCGAGCGATACAATCACCAGACGAAAGAGAGAGAGAGAGAGAGAGAGATGCCAGCGATAGAGAGAGAGAGAGAGACAGAAGACATATGATACGGTAAATAAAGAGAAAGAAAGAAAGCAAGTGTTTTGTTGCCTTTTATATGCTCATGTGAAATTCGCAGGTCACGTACTGTTTTAATTAATTAATTATATATATATATCGAATTATCAGAAAAAGCTCATAAATAATTTCTCACATAATATTTTTAATTTTAAAAAAATAATTATATATAAAAAATTATTTTATCTCTGTTTCTCCCTCACGATCGTTTCTATTGCCTTTGTTAACCTTACATGCTGATAAACTCTTGCACAAGAAAGAGGAGAGCACGAGAGCTATCATCGCACACTTAATCCTCGTCATCATTTGTAATCCTAAACTCGAGCCTAGCCACCCCCCTCTATCTTGCATGGAGCCGTCCCCTCCACCTCATGTTTAGTCATCCCGTTTTGTCGACCCTCGTTGTGCAAGAAAAATGAGGGCGCTAGCACCACCACCACATTCACATATCTTGTTAATATCGTTTGATCTATCGTTATTTTCATGCACATAGGGTTAGATTAAATAGAGGTCGACGGGGTTTATGAAGGTGGCGGCAGCCCTCATGCCCCCTTCTTCCTCGTACGAGGGTCATATGCGAGCACGACAAGAGCAAAGGTGATGAAAATTTTGACAGAAACTAGAAGTAAAATAGTTATTTATGAAAAAGATACATTCTAGAATATTTCTTTGACGATGCACTATACTAAAAAAATCTTAAACTTTTTATAAAATTTTATATTGATATATATTATTCATTTAATTAAATCAAATAGGAGTTGCAATAGGGCAATGCATTTATTTATTAGATGAGAAGATCTAACTTTTGGATCCATTAAACCATAGGGGATGTTTGAGGATCCAATTATTTTAGATCTCAAGGTTTATGTAATTTACCATCGAGTATGGATGAAGATTAAAATCCACCACCCTCGTTGATAGAGAGTTTGAAGTTTCTAATTATTGGAATTAGATTATTTTTATAAAGGCAATTCAGTGTGCTGGTTTGGCTAAACTTACTTAAACAAATCCTTTTCTTTTTTTTAATGGACGGGTCATGATTATTTTTTCCACAAGTACGTGTTTATTAGATTTATTATTTTTTTCTATAATAAATTATTATTAATTATTAACATTGAAAAGTTGGTCAAAATAAATTAAACTTCAATTATTATAGAAAATGGATAACATAATATAGATGATTTTCCTAAAAAAACATTTTTATTTTAAATATTTTCAAACAATTACTTATATTTCCCTAAAATATACTCGTATTCTCTCATTCCTCGTATCAGGGCTATGAATGATGACTCTAATATGACAAAATGATAGAAAGGATAATGTAAGACATATAGGAGATAACGAAGAATGAGTCGATGAGAGGTCCAATGTGATAGCCACAGATAATAGATTAGCTGCGATAAAAGATGAGTGGAGGAGGGGTAATTTTAGTTTTTTTAAATTAAAAATATAGTTAAAAAATCTAAAATGAGACTAACTGTATGAAAAATAACTAAAATAAAACATTGTTAGATCCCTTATTTCAAGTTCTCCTTTTATCAAGATATAATCCACCTATACAAATATAATAGTCTAACCTAATTTAATAAAAAATATTATGTAATATAATAAATAGATTATTTGGAATCAGTTACATAAATCCTTTAATATTGATCTATATAAAAGAGTATATTTTTAATTAAATTATGAGTATTTAAATTTTTATTAATAATTCCTCTACCTCGCTCTCACCACTCCAGCTCAATCAATAACATAAAGTTTAATTTAGTCTTCCAATAATAAGATCAAATCTAACCAAACAAGATAAATCAATAACATGCAACCTTCTTTTAAACATTAATGTTCCACGTTAACTCTCCTTTCTATTGTTGAGGACTTTAGGACTCCTTTATCTTGCATGCAAAGCTACGTGACAAGTGAATCGCACGACCCCATTTAGCTGCTGCAATGGTGGCCCTGCAATTGATTACTTTGACTACGTCTTCCCCAATTCAAGAAGAAAACAAAGTTTGCAATACGTAAGCTGTGCTTCTGATGGTCATAACATGTCAATATCCACATGCCCAGTGCACAAAATCAATTGAAAATTTATATGTTCAAAGACATGTATTAAACAAGTGGAAAAAACCTTGGTGTCTTATTAGAAAACATTTGGGATCAAGCAAGAAATTAGCTCCAACAACCGAAGGACGACTTTGTTTGGTCTGACTTGGTTGACTTAAAAGTTGCAACTAAAACAACATCAACCTCAAGTTCCTTGTGCCATAAGACCATATCTGATTGGATACAAACAAGACAATGAGAGCATTTAGAGGACTGTATATTATCAAATCAATAAGGAATCCTAACTATATATATATATATATATATATATATATATATATATATATATATATATATATATATATATATATATATATATATATATATATATATATATATATATATATATGCCTTTAGGATTGTATGCTAACAAGTTAATGGAATTACTATTTGAATAAATGCATTAGATATTTATTTTTTTATTAAGATTTAAATAAATAGTCATATAATTATTTAAATAATCAGAATTTCTGATACCATACGGTTTGCATCTTTTTTGAATTATATTCCAAAGATGAGATCATGTAAAAGACTGAATTTGTACAAGAATACATAATCACACCATTCCTTTGGTTGTTTTAGTGTTTTTATCCACAACCTAATTGCTGGGAAGTGGATGGATCAAGCCTTGTTATCTTAATAATCAAGAAAAATGTTTTATAGCAAAATAACAAATAAAATATTAATTTTAGCCTTGGTATATTAGACTAAGTCCTCATATAATAAATAATTCATTAGTACATACCACATCCACTTATAAAAATAGAGGATTCATATGTATATAATTTTAGGAGTTCATCTTGTAAAAAAAAAATAAAAAATAATTTACTATAATATTTATCTAGTGATAAAATTTCCAAATCAACTATTTTATTCTTTTGTAAAAATTATTGTTATTATTATTATTATTATTATTATTATTATTATTATTATTATTATTATATACAAGTGGAGTTGAATAAAAAGCAAGTGATTAATGTCATGTGACCCTATCAGTGTCAGTATTGTTGAAGGGTGTCGGCAAAACCGGTCTCTGTCAAGCGCTGGATTCGGGTGATCTCGTCCTTACGTGAGAGGGGCCCCAGCCATGCACGATTTGGGAGTCAACACCAAACACCGACGACATCTGATGCAATCACATTACGTACAAATACATTTATGTATTGAGAGGTCAAAGAAAGAAGGCTATATCTTCCAACGAACACAATTCTTATATGTAGAATCAGATTCGATGCGTCTTTTTAAACCCCACTTGGATATCGTGATATGATATGATATGATTTTTTGTCACCTATCGAAGAGCTATGAATTGATGCACATTGGAGAGCGTCTGCTAGTTTTGTTTTTGTTTTAATGGTTTCCATATACATATTTTTATTTGATAGACCGTTGAATCAGTAAGAGGATGATTATTTTGTGCTTACTAAATAAGGGAATCTTGATAATAAATATAACAAGTGAGTGACACGTAGAATCAGACTGCACCTATTTGTGCCGACGATAGGTGAGAGAATGTTTGATGACGAAGAAGGGGTAATTACTGTTGTAGTTATTTAGGATCAACATCCAGATTTCTATATTTACACAAAAAAAAAATTAGTATTAGGATTCATATAATTAGGAAATTAAAACATTTAACCTCAATTATTCTTATATCATGAATTTAATATATGAATAATAAGAGTAAACAAAATTTCATAGACATTAGATTACTAATGACATCAGTGGTGCACAAGGTTGATGGCATATGAGGTCGGCACCCAAATCTCCTTTAGAAGATCACCCTCGCATTGTCTTCTTCCCATGCCATGTCCGGTGTCGCAACAAGCAAAGGCCTCAGCTTGGTATGCCTCCCATTGATTCTGTCGTCAGCCCCATCGATAAAATCCACATCGCATTGTCACGGGCTTAGCTGGTTTTGCCTAAACCGTGCGACACTATTGCATGTCAGTTCGCAAAGATCAACCTCCCCCGAAATCTCCTAGGGTCCTAGGATCTACAAAAAAGAAAACAAGTAAGAAGAAGCTCTTTCCATGGGATCCATAAGCAACTGCTATAGCAAACACTTTATAAAACCAATACAAATTACAATCATGAACTTTACAAATTCTGAACGGTTGCACACAAAGGATCAAAGTCCATTATAGACCGAATTCCCCACAAGTGCCTACATGACACAACTCTCATTAACAAGCTGAAACCGACCATAAGGTTAACCAAACTAAGGCTGCCAAGCCTATTACAAGCCTAATACTTGTTGTACAAAGAATGTATAAAAATCAAAAGATACAGACAAAACATGAGCATTATATCGAACACCTTGTTTATATTTTTGTCTGTGACATTCTCCCCCACTTATTCCTTCGACATCCCCATCGAAGCCACTGTAGATGCTGCATCTCCTCGCCTTTTACTGAATCTTTAATCTTCTGCTTTGGCTGCAACACGCTCTTGGCTCCTAGCTATTCTCTGTCGTTGTTATTGAGTAGTGAACTTTGATCCACCATGCTGCTTCAACTCGCCAATGACTGACTCTTATATGAGGTTGGCTGACCTATGTTGATCCTTGTTGATTTCTGTGGATCCTTCAGTGAAGGAAAAGACATTCCTTTGTTATGCGCCAGTATTGCAATAGTCTCATGGTGCATAAACTAGAGTGCTTGTTGGAGCTTTAACGAACATCGCTTCGCAGACTTCGAAGTTTTTAAGGTCCTTCCTCCATAATGTTCGCTCATTGATCCTTCTTCAACTTTAGTTGTCACTTCCAAGTAGGTTCGCATCACTCCCACTGTCGATTGACATTCTATTCGAAAATAAAGCGAACAATCTACTCTCAGTAGTATTGATCACCAACAGTGAGGATTTGACAACTATTGTCTTCCATAAGCTTTCCTCGAAGGGTCACTGAACTTGTGCAAAGCTCCTCTGCTGGATAAATAAGAGAATTGGGGTACTAAGTTTTACCCATTCTCTTTGAGTTGAGAAGGCAAAGGTTACTTGATTTTGCCCGCCTCCTCGAGGTATGAGAATTAGGGTACTCGGTTTCGTCTACTCTCTTGAGTTGAGAAGACAAAGGTTACTTATTCGCCCGCCTCCTCGAGGTTGTACTTCATTCATCGAGCTAGTTACTAGCATTTGGCCTGCTCTTTGCTCACACTTTCAAAACACTCAAAGTGTTTACACTTATTGCGTTGAGTTAGCTATTATGATTCGTCTTCCCACTGCCATCGAACTTCTGGAATGCAAGAAGTTTTACTCGAAAAGAGTAAAAAGTTTACCCCAACTTGGAGTCTCCTAACTTGGAGTAAGTCTTTGATAGTCATGGTGGGATTGTACCATCTTCTCCCTCACCTTTGCCACATACTCTTCTGAGTAGAAAATGTATAATATCACGTACTGCCTACTTTATTCCTTGGTCAAACACTCCTGTACCAACCCAAAGTCTCTCACTTTCGGCTATCTTGATGAGAAGTCCACCAACACCGGTCTTATGAAATTCCTTTGCCTCTGCCCTTCTGCCCTATTTTGATACTTAGAGTTTGCCTCTGCATTCTTCACCTCATCGGCCCCTTTTACGACCAACGCTCTCCCTCTAAAAGAGCAAGGGATCGATGATTCCACAGAAGTCCTACCTCTACGATACCATAGTGCTGTCAACCCATGGCCCTACTATCTGTTGCCTTGCATCTGCATCCCTTTTTTCGTAATCGGTAGATCCGCCTCTGTGGCACTGTGACACTCCTCCGAGTCCATTTCATTTCTAACCAATGCTTTGCTTTTGGGTAGCTAAGCCCCTCTGGACTCGTCGTCGCTTCCTCGCCCCTTTCGACCACCTGCTTCAACACCTCTGTATTCTCCTAGCAGTTCTTCTTGGACGATGAAAAGATAAATTGTAACTCTCATGTATGGCATCTGCCATCTTGTTGTAGGGCTTGCACCGATTCTGTTTTCCTTAGCTTCCTTAGTAGCAACGTTCGCTTACTCGGCTTTGTCCTCTAACTTATTGGGCTCCCTTAAGCGAATATAAGCACCAGAGCAGTCCAACTCTTCAGTCGCTCTGATCATACCTCTGTATGATCAAGTCCCCTTCATGGGACTCTCTGGTACTTGCACTTAGAATTCTCCCTCGGTGGTACACAACCCCTATATGCTGATAACCAAGGCTTTTATCTAATGCAAGATTCGATGCGCACACATGGAAGACCCACCCCTACAGTACTATGACATTTACTCCTTGAGTTCATAGTCCTTCTTTCTGTTATATTGTTCATCGAAGTGGAGCTCATAGTAGCTCCTGATTATACCTCCACATGATCATATCCCTCACGGGACATTTCCGCATGTATTGTATTGCCACGAACTATTCTACCACGATCTGCTGCACCATGTCGCCTCATGGTGACATCTCTATTGCATTCAGATTCTTATGTGATGAACTCAGACTACGATCTCTCTATGTATGGCCTCTGCCAACATATCATAGGGCCTCCACCATCTCCGATTGCGTTCGCTCCTTTGGCAATTCACCTTCGCCCACCTATTCTTGGGTCACCCTTGGACAAAGTATCTCTCTAGGATAGTCTATTGCCTAGTAGCTCTTGAAGTCCCCTGACTTCGCTAGGATTGGTGCACCATTATCTAGATCCTGGCCTATATCCCCCCCCACCAGAACAATCTCCTCTGGACACCAATTTATTAATGACAACTCAAATGGTAGCACTGTGGCATATTCTTCAAGAGTACCTGCCTCTGTGTCCTCTTGCCACATACTAAGGTCTTCTAATTTCAACTTCGCCTCTGCAAGTTGAATCATCTTAGTTCCTCTGTCAAATACTTTTCTGATATAAGGTACATGTGCCTCGAAGCTCCCTTCGGCTTTGACATCATATAAAATGAGTCTGCCCCATCAGAATGAAGAACCCATATAATGACATAATCTTACTCTTGCATCTATAAGAGTTCATGTCTTTGACCTCTGTCCAACGAAAGCTCCATGCTTCCGCTCCATGTTTTCATTTTCTATGTCGATTCCCTTTATGCGGCTTGGAAACTTCACCAAGTTCTACCCAAGTTGTTCCGTCTCTTGATTTGCATTGAGTTGATGGTGGCCCTCATGCCCACCATTCCACGGATCAAACCTCCATTGAGTTCAATTTCCACATCGACTCTAAGTGTGCCTTCGTATGATGTTTCCATTGTCGCTCTCCCACTTGATCTCGCAATGCATCCATTAATGCATTACTTCATTCAAGATCATGCAACGACTTCTCGCTGCTCGCTCGGTCCATTGAGCTTTGTAGAGATACTGTCTTAAGGTACTCTTCCTCAACATGTGCGGTCTACTACATACGATTCTCCCTCTTGTCACGAACGGTCGTCGCTCAACCGCAACATCTTCGCACAACGAACCGGTCATCGCTTTTTGTTGTTTGTATAAATGTTTCATAGCTTGTTTTACCTTGATTTTATGTGTTTTGGCATAAGAAATAGGAGCGAAAATAGTCTAGAATGCTACAGAACGATCGCTCATTGAGCGAAGCCAAAACTGCCCAAAATAGCTCCGTTTTGGGGCATTTTTTGCGTGCTACGGCGATCGCTTTTAGTGGCACGAAATGTCAGTCATCTCAGCACCTTGGAACCCCCAAGTGGCGCCGGGCTGGACGGGGCTTCGGGTAGATGTCGGGCGTAGGCTTTCATCAACAATTGAACTTGTCTTGCGTTTAACACCCTTGCAAACCGTCGTTTGTGGACTTGCGACCGTTCTTATAGCCCTCTAAAGTCCTGTTTCGCTCTCTTTCTCTCTTTTTCTGCTACACTCAAGGTGTTTGATGAATTACTTGTAAGAGTTACCCTCTTTGCGAGACGTCGGGACTTGTCTGTCGTTCGTCTTCAAAACTAATCAACTTCTCTTTTTGCAGGTCCTTCGGGATCCGCACGAGGTTGCAATTGGGTTGAGCCTTTGCAGGCAAATACGCTTTGGCATTTCATGACTTAGGCAATTCCAGCTAAGTCTATGAGTTTCCCATAAGGGTGCCACACGGCTTAGGCAAATTCAGCTAAGTCCATGACATTGTGGTATCAGAGCAGCCAAGCAATTTAAACAAGCAAGCGAAGAGGATTCGTAATCTCGCCATGGCGAAGCACCGTGGTGAATCAAGCAAGATGGGGCAAGCTGGACCTTTGCCCCAAGCAACCGCAGGTGGGCTGCAAGTGCAAACTCGCTCGTAAACTACTGGAGCCGCTTATGAGGAGCGCGACAGTGAATATGACGAGCGTGAAGTTGGGTACTCTCTGCGAGCGGAGGAAGCACAATCTGGTGCGCCAACTAGAAAAAGGAGCCACAAGGAGAGACTTTCAACGGTAGAAACCCGCCTCGATGTTGTTGAAGAGAGCTTGAAGGAACTCTGCCAAGGCCAACGAAGGCTCCTTGGGGTAGAGAGCTCGCAAGAAGAAGCTGAATCTTGGATCGAGAAAGTTGAATCCCTGATCGATCAACTGATAGAGGACACCAAAGATTCTGTATGACATCTACACGAAGTTGTGACGGAACTCACGGCTAAGGTGATGACGTTAACAAAGACTCTTGATGTGGGAAGGAACAATACATGTGCTGTGTCACCACAAAACATCAGGGCACCGGAGCTGCATTGCTACGGGGGTGCTAGGGATGCCAAAGAGCTTGAAAATTTTCTGTTCGACATGGAATAATATTTTCGTGCTACAAGCCTCAATTCTGAAGAGACCAAAGTTGCTATAGCAGCAATGTATCTGAATGGAGATGCAAAACTCTGGTGGCGAACCCATTGGGAGGAAATCCAGTAAGGTCAATGTCGAGTGGATATATGAGAAGATTTCAAGCGAGAGTTAAGAACTCAGTTCTTGCCCGAGAACACAGAGTTTGTCGCAAGAAGGAAACTGAGATAACTCCGCCAAAGTACATCAATCCGAGACTATGTGAAATAATTTTCAGCACTGATGTTGAATATATAAGACATGTTTGAAAAAGATAAGCTATTCAGCTTCCTCGATGGGTTGAAGCTATGGGCACAACAAGAACTACATCGGAGGAATGTCACCGACGTAGTCAGGGCAATTGTGGCTGCAGAAAGGCTAACTGACTTTATTTCTTTAAAGGATTTGAGAAAGAAGAAACAATATTTAGGAAATCGCCCAACAAAATACTTTCGAGCGAAGGAGTCTGGGGGCGAACAAAAGAAGAAGAATTTCCATAAGGGACCGAGCTTAAAAGGTAAAATCCCAAAGTCTGGTGGATGCTTCTTGTGTGGAGTGTTGGGAAACCTACAGCGGGTGCATCATATGCGCAATAGAAATCAAAACAAAAATCGGTTTCCCACACAGATCAAATCGTCGTGCAAAAGATTGGGGTCACGAGAAAAATATAAAAATCGATAAAACTGTGATGTGTGAGAGATTGATTTTACCTAGGGAGATCGTATATCCCTGTATTCCAGATCCGAATGGAGAAGATGAAGAAGGTCAAGCGTCCTCATCTCTAGCGATATCCATACGATGGATCTCTGCAGCGAAACTCCTCCAATCTGATCTCGCAACTCTTGCGTAGAGGGAAAGAAGAGAATAGGAGGTGGTGGCTAAAGTTGTAGCCTATCAACCCTGAGTCTCCCCTACTATTTATAGAGAGCCACCAAAATCCTAGGGCTCCTTTCTTAGTGGGTATTAATCTCCATCCGATAACCCACTAACATTGCATTATTGGATCTATCCAATAATCTTCTTAGGCCTATAATTGGGCCTTAATCAAGGAGCCGATCAATATAGGGTCTCATCTAATGAGAATAGGGGCTAATTGGATCTTCATCCAATCCTCTATTCGCTGAAGCATACACCATATTTGTGTGACCCTCTAGGCCCGATACCGAGCTGGCCGTGAGTCACTCCCATCAGAACTCCTTCTGATATAGTGAATTATTATCTCCATAATAATTCACTCGACTCATCGACTATGGACGTACTAGGCCACTACGCCATAGTCCCCAGACATTATAGGGGGATCAAATCCATCAGACCTCTCTGTCCATAGTTACCATGTATCTATAATCACTCATCCAAATAATATCCCAGAGATCGTATATTGGACATGGTACTATCAGGTCACAAACGGAATCAGTTTGTCTTGCTCTAATCGGATATTACCGGAGAACTCCTCTCTCAATCTGAATGATCCTTGCCAGAGATTTGTCTAAGCAAGCACATATGAGATATTCCTCTCGTGATACCGAGAATGGATGATCCTCTATTGACACTCAATTGCCTTCGTAAGGTTAGCTACCAATCCCAATAACCAGCTGTAGCAGATCTGAAACTTTCCAAACCTGTAAGTCTGATGTCAAAGATATGAGTACTCATACAAGGCATCCTTGGTGTCTCAAGTCTAAGGACCAGATGCACAATTGGGACTATGAAATCGCTGTCTGATATTAGGTATCATTAACCATACAATATTTCATAAACGGATCAATTAGTGAACTCATTCTCCAATGAGCACTAGTACAATATCCTTAGTGTCTCCAGACAAGTGGCTATGAGACCAACCGCCTTCATCATATGGACGGGTATATAATACACCGATCTGTCCGATTATCTCACTGTCCCTCTTGAGTAACCTATGACTATGATTATTTAATATCTGTGTTTAAAGGTGAATCGATCTCATTATCATGATCTCATCACGATTCGACTCTCATTGCACATAACCAAGGACATCACAATATATATGTAACAAATATAATGTGAAAATATGTCAATATTAATCATAAGCAAAAAAGATCACAAAGCGTGTCACATGTGCCATCACTCACGTGATTGGCTTGCAGGGCACCTGTAACTAGCAATCTCCCACTTGACCAAAAGCCAACCACCTATGTGTCTAATCCTCATTAGACCCCTGTGATGCTCAAATACAATATGAGCCAACGGCTTCATCAGTGGTTCTGCAATGTTATCTTCGGATGGAACTATTTCCATTGCTATATCTTTTTGGATTATGATTGCTCTAATCGGATGGAACCTCATCAGAACAATTCTGATGAGACCTGGGTTCCCTTGCTAGAGTTATCGCTCTGTCGCTGTTACAATATATGGGAGTCGGCTCTACGTTGTTTGGTATGACTCCCAAATCCTTGATGAACTTCTTCATCCACACCCCTTCGTCTTGCTGCTTCTACTACAACAATGTATTCCGCCTCTATGGTCGAGTCAGTAGTAGTATATTGCTTGGAACTCTTCCAGCTTACTACTCCTCCATTCATGATGAAAACATACCTTGCATTTGACTTGTTATCATCAATGTCAGATTGAAAACTTGAGTCTGTGTAGCCCTCAACCTGCAGGCTACCTCCTCCATATACTAGTAAAAGATCCTTAGTCCTTCTCAATTACTTAAGGATACACTTTACTGCCTTCCAGTGTTCTAAACCTGGATCTGCCTGATACCTGCTCGTGACACTCAGAGCATGTGCTATATCAGGTCTAGTACATAGCATCGCATACATGATAGATCCTATCACAGAGGCATAAGGTATCTTATCCATGTTTGTCCTTTCTTCAGGAGTTTTTGGGGACATACTCCTAGAAAATGATATTCCATGTCTCATCGGTATGAGACCTCTCTTGAAATTTTCATGCCAAACCTTTTGATAATGGAGTCTATGTACCTAGACTGGGATAAGTCAAGCATTCTTTTGGATCTATCTCTATAGATCTGGATCCCCAAAATATAGGATGCTTCCCCTAAGTCTTTCATGAAGAAGTTTCTAGATAGACAAGTCTTTACTGTGGAGAGCATTCTTATTCATTCCCAATGATTAAGATGTCATCCACATACAGTATCAAGAAGGTGATAGCGCTTCCACTTACTTTCCTGTATACACAAGGCTCATCTTCATTCTTAACGAAGTCATAAGATCTGATCACCTCATTAAATCTTATGTTCCAACTTCGGGAAGCTTGCTTCAATCCATAAATGGATCTAAGCAACTTGCACACTTTATCTGGACTCTCTTTGGATACGAATCCCTCTGGTTGTATCATATACACCTCTTCCTCGAGCTTGCCATTGAGGAATGCTGTTTTGACATCCATCTGCTAGATCTTATAGTCATAGTGTGCTGCAATAACCAAAAGAATTATAATGGACTTAAGCATGGCTACAGGTGAAAAGGTTTCGTCATAGTCAACTCCTTGTCTTTGACGATATCCTTTAGCTACCAGCCTTGCTTTATAGGTCTCTACCTTTCCATCCACTCTGATCTTCTTCTTGAAGTTTCATTTGCAGCCGATGGGTACAATACCCTCAGGTGCATCCACAAGGTTCCAAACCTTGTTAGAGTACATGGAATCCATCTTAGAATTCATGGCTTCTTGCCACTTCCCGGAGTCTATATTCATAATAGCCTCCTCGTAGGTCTGAGGATTAACATCCTGAGAGTTATCTCCATTGATATGTCCCACATATCTTTCAGGAGGGTGAGATACTCTACTAGACCTACGTAAATTTAGAATTTATATGTTAGGTACCTGAACAGACTCGAGCTCTGGAATGGTATTTGAGCTAGGTTCTCCAACCTCGCTCAATTCTATCTTACTCCCACTGTTTCCACCAAGAATATGTTCATTCTCAAGGAACACAGCACTCTTGGCAACAAAGATCTTTCGGTCCTCGAGATGATAGAAATAATACCCATAAGTTTCCTTTGGGTATCCCACGAATGTGCACCATTCTGTCCTTGATTCCAATTTATCGGGGTCGTGTCTTCTAACGTGGGCAGGACAGCCCCAAATCTTAACAATTTTTAGATCGGGCTTCTTTCCTTTCCATATCTCATATGGTGTAGACACTACTGACTTTGATGGAACTCTGTTCAGAAGGTAAGCTGCAGTCTCTATGACGTACCCCCAGAATGAGACGGGTAGGTCAGCGAAACTCATCATGGATCGCACCATGTCTAACAGCGTACGATTCCTCCTTTCTGATACACCATTAAGCTGAGGTGTATAAGGAGGTGTCCACTGGGATTAGACTCCCATTGTCTCTAAGGAAATGGGTGAACTCCGTACTCAAATACTCTCCTCCTCGATCTGATCGAAGTGTCTTAATACTCTTTCCAATTTGGTTCTCTACCTCATTCTTATATTCCTTGAATTTCTCGAAAGCCTCAGATTTATACTTCATTAAGTACACGTGTCAATACTTAAAGAAATCTTCAGTGAATGTAATGAAAAGTATGAGTAACCACCTATAGCTTGAGTCGACATAAGACCACATACATCACTATATATGAGTTCCAATAACTCGGTGGCTCTCTCTCTAGTTCCACTAAAAGGAGAGTCGGTCATCTTCCCACGAAGGCAAGGTTCGCAAGTTGCATATGTCTCATAGTCAAATGGATCTAAGTATCTATCTTTCAACAACTTTTGAATCATTCCCTCATGTATATGACATAGCCTACAATGTCATAGGTATGCATTGTTCACCTCATCTCTTTTCCTCTTAGACATATTTATATTCATGATTTGTGGAGAAGTGTCTAACACATATAAGCCATTTATTAGGGTCCCTCTAGTGATGATCTTATAATCCATTATTATTGAATAACTATTGTTCTCAAAAACTAATTTATATCCATTAATTATCAAACAAGAGATATAAATAATGTTTTTGATGATAGAGGGAACAAAATAGCATGCATCTAATGCAATAATAGCTCCACCAGGCAGATGTAGGGTGACCTCTCCAACAGCAACTGCAGCAACTCTTGCTCCATTGCCCATCTTGAGATCCATTTCGCTTCTAATACCCATGTGTTATCATGAAAATCTGACAAGTGGAGACTGATCATGAATATACCTAAAGCTTCTCCAAGCTTCTGTCTCGCCTTCTCTACAAGGTAGTCCTTACAGTTCCTCTTACAATGTCTGTCTTGGCCATAGTGGAAGCATTGTCCTTTATCCTTTGCCGAGTATTTCTTGGCAACCTTTGTCTTACCTGGTCTTTCTTTGTCATTGCCCTTCTTAAGGGTCTTGCTGGCATTCATTTTCTTTTTTATCTCACCAATATAGAGAACTGGTTTCTCCTTTTTGATGGCACTCTCAGCTTCCCTTGGCATATTGAGGAGCTTAGGGAGAGTTACCTCAAACTTGCTCATGTTAAAATTCATGATGAAGTGAGAAAAGGAATTTAGTAGGGATTGAAGGATAAGATCAACGCACAGGTTATCCTCTAGGACTATTCCTAGACCTGTGAGTTTCTCGATCCACTCTATCATCTTTAGGACATGGTTCTCAACCGATGTCCCTTCTGTCATCCTAGCTTGGAAGAGTTTCTTAGATATCTCATATCTTTGAGTTCTTCCTTGTTTCTCAAACAACTGGCGAAGATGAAGAAGAATAGAATCTACATCCATACTCTCATGTGGCTTTTGTAACTCAGGAGTCATGGAGGCCAACATGTAACATTTTGCTAACATGGAATCATCTATGTACTTTACATAGCGAGCGATCTCATCCTCGCTTGCCCCTTCTTCCGGTGTGGGCACAATTATATCAAGGACGTATGTGATTTTCTCCATCGTGAGTATAATTCTAAAATTACAGAGCTTTTGGACCAATGAGACGGTTGGCATCAAGTATGCCACGTAGGGGTTTTGCAAGCGACAAACAAGATATAGCGTAAATTAAATAATCATGCAGATTTCATAAAAAATACTAATTAAGATATGGACTTCTATCTTAATGTACACCCACTATTTTCTTAGCGAATCACGTGACACCTTCGACACGTGAGACAGAAGTCTCCTGCAGACTCCTAGTGGGGATCGGGATCCAATTGACATCTTAGTGCAACCTCGAGGGACTCGACCAATTGCACTAAGCCCAAAAGGTAGGCAACTCTTGTCAATCACAACTCCTTATGATTCCCATCACGTTCGGCCTCCGAATCATCATGGTCTCGAGGGACTCGACCAACCATGACGTTCAGTTAAGTCATCACCATCGTTACAAGATGAGTCTGATTCGATGATATGCCCTCGAGGGATTCGACCAAGCATATCATGTCCTCAGGTCACCGGTGATATCTCTATGTCGTAAGCATGAACTCGATCGTGTAGATAGGTGAGCCTCAAGGGACTCGACCAACTCGACCTATGTCGTGATTCAATTTCTTCCTATAACGATGGAAAGCCATGTGGGTCAATCTTATTGCCTCATGCTTACCGACTTAATATTATCATAGGAGGGGTTTTTGTTTCGTATCGATCTCATAATATATCGTGTCATACACATACATATTTAATATATATCTACATCGCATGTAAATATATATATATATATATATATATATATATATATATATATATATCTAGTAGGTGTATAACACATCACAAATGCAAGCCACACAGGATGATCATGAGCCGTCACCTAATATGATTAAGCCCGAGCCAATGAGCCTAATCACTCATAATAGAATCTATGTGTGCATTAGCGCATCTCCATTCCCTGTGATTGTGTATCTCGTCATCATCGGTTCTGTCGGATCATCGCATCATCATGCATCGTGATCTCCCACCACGACATTGTGGGTCCCGCTATAACCTCCACGTTTTCGCTACGCCTCTCCATGTAATTACAAATAATCACAGGCACGCAGGCCCAACAATAAACGAGAAAAACGTAGGCTTGCAGGCCCCAATAATAATAATAATCACAATTACACACATCACAACACATGACTTATGATCATCCATCTACATCATACATCACATGTACATCACATCATATGCAGGATTACTAGATATATATAATAATTAACTAAACTATTTAATTAATTATTTTTTTGGAAATCAGGACATACTCAGAATTTCTAGAATTGTCAAGGGTATTTTCATAATTCTGGATGAGAGGACAGTTCTCAAAATTTTAAGAATTATTGAGGGAATTTTGGGTATTCTGGATGAGAGGACAGTCCTTGAAATTTCTAAAAATATTGAGGGCATTTAAGGAATTTTGTATAAAAGGGATGGAGTTAAAATTTCTAAATTCTGAGGGGCATAACCATCTTTTTTTAATTTGGCCTAGCCCTCCTTCACCCTCTCTGTGCCATCGTCGTCGCTGCCCCTGCGTAGGCGACGACTGCCCTTTGCGGTCGGTAGCCGCCATGCCAAGGAGCGGCCTCCCCTGCGACCGGCGCTGCCGCCCCTTACGGGCTAGCCGCAGCCAGTCGTGCCCGCGTCGGCTGCTGCCCCTGTGGGTGACCGCCCTTTGCAGGGGGCCTGGCCGTAGCCGGCCACCCTTGCAAGCAAGGGGGCTGGCCGTGGCCATGCTCGGCTGCCCCTTGCAAGGGTTTCCTTCGCTGCGAAAACGCAACAAGAATGCGTAGAACGATTCTACGTGATTCAATCTTATCACACACAGTTTAAAACCAATCTTTCACACGAAAATCTTGGCTCTGATACCACAGTTGGGAAACCTACAATGAGTGTATCACATGCGCAGTCGAAATTAAAATAAAAATCGGTTTCCCATGTAGATCAAATCGTCGTGCAAAAGATTGGGGTCGCGAGAAAAACATAAAAATCGATAAAATCACGATGTGTGAGAGATTGATTTTACCTGGGGAGATCGTATATCCCTGTATTCAAGATCCGGATAGAGAAGATGAAGGAGGTCAAGCGTCCTCCTCTCTAGCGGTATCCACACGATGGATCTCTACAGCGAAACTCCTCCAATCTGATCTCGCAACTCTTGCACAGAGGGAGAGAGGAGAATAGGAGGTGGTGGCTAAAGTTGCAGCCTATCAACCCTGAATCTCTCCTCCTATTTATAGAGAGCCACCAAAACCCTATGACTCCTTCCTTAGTGGGTATTGGATCTTCATCCAATAACCCGCTAAACTTATATTATTGGATCTCTATCCAATAATCTCCTTAGGCCTATAATTGGGCCTTAATCAAGGAGCCGATCAATATAGGGTCTCATCTAATGAGAATAGGGACTAATTGGATCTTCATCCAATCCTTTATTCGCTGAAGCATCCACCATATGTGTCTGACCCTCTAGGCCCGATACCGAGCGACCGTGAGTCACTCCCATTAGAACTCCTTCTAATATAGTGAATTATTATCTCAATAATAATTCACTTGACTCATCGACTATGGACGTACTATGTCACTACGCCATAGTCCCCAGAAGTTACAAGGGGATCAAATCTATCAGACCTATTTGTCCACAATTACCATGTATATATAATCCCTCATCCAAATAATATCCCAGAGATCATATATTGGATATGGTACTGTCAAGTCACATAGTGAATCAGTTTGTCTTGCTCTAATCAGATTCTACCAGAGAACTCCTCTCTCAATCCGAATGATCATGGCCAGGGATTTGTCTAAGCAAGCACATATGAGATATTCCTCTCATGATACCGAGAGTGGATGATCCTCTATTGACACTCATTGCCTTCGTAAAGTTGGCTACCAATCCCAGCGTCAAAGAAAGGAGTACTCATACAAGACATCCTTGGTGTCTCAAGTCTAAGGACCAGATGTACAACTGGGACTATGAAATTATTGTCTGACATTAGGGATCATTAACTATACAGCATTTGATAAATAGATCAATAAGTGAACTCATTCTCCAATGAGCACCTGTACTATATCCTTAGTGTCTCCACACAAGTGGCTATGAGACCAGCCGCCTCCATCATATGGACGAGTATATATTACACCGATCTGTCCGGTTATCTCAATATCCCTCTTAAGTAACCTTTGACTAGGATTATTTAGGATATGTGTTTAAAGGTGAATCGATCTCATTATCGTGATCTCATCATGATTCGGCTCTCATTGCATAGAACCAAGGACATCACAATATATATGTAACAAATATAATGTGAGAATATGTCAATATTAATCATAAGCAAAAAGATCACACAACATGTCACACGTGTCATCACTCACGTGATTAGCTTGTAGGGCACCTGTAACTAGCATGGAGGACCGCACATGGTGAGGGAGTGCCCACAAAAGCAGACACTCAATCCTTTAACTCCATCAATATATCCCCACAAGTCGGATAAGGGCAAAGATATCGCCCTTAGTTCAAACAGTTCTAAATCCAGAAGCGACAATGAGGCGTCGCAAGGACCCAGGATGGGAGCAATACATTTGTTGAATGTATTGTGGGGTTATGTGGGAGAACACAATGACAAGCCACCGAAGGCAGGAAGCAGCGAGTTGATGTATGTGGACATCAAGCTTAATGGTCGAACAACCTGTGCAATGGTGGACACTAGCGTTATTCATAATTTTATTACCGATCGTGAAGCTAAGTGACTTGGATTAATCTTAGAGAAGAACCCAAGTTATATAAAGGCTGTGAACTCAGAGGCTAAGCAGATCTCCATACGAGCAAAGGAGGTCCCCATCAAGATCAAAACATGGAGCAAGAGCATAAACTTGATGGCAGTGCCATTGGACGACTTCCATGTGATTCTTGGAATAGAGTTCATGCACGTGGCAAAGTTGGTGCCAATGTCGTTCCTGAACTTCTTATGTCTAATGGGAGGCGACGATCCCTGCATGGTTCTAGTTTCTCGAGGAGGAACCAAGGACCCACAACAAATATCGACTTTACAATTGAAGAAAAGGGTACGAAAATGTGAATCAACCTTTGTAGTAGCTATGAAGCTAGAGACACTTGACGGGGAGGTCATTCAAGAACATGCTGCTGTGGCAAACATCCTGAAAGAGTTCTCAGATGTGATGCCAACAGAGTTGCCGAGAACTCTACCACCACGCAGAGGCGTGGATCATCGGATTGAGCTGGAGCCGGGAGTTAAGTCTCCAGCGAGACCACCATACCGCATGGCCCCTCCAGAGTTGGTAAAACTGAGGAAGCAGTTAGATGAACTACTAAGCGGTGGTCACATCCGTAGCTCAAAAGCACCTTTCGGAGCTCCAGTCCTCTTCCAGAAGAAACAAGATGGGAGCCTTTGATTATGCATTGATTATCGAGCCCTCAACAAGATGATAGTGAAGAACAAGTATCTCATTCCGCTCATCGCAAACTTGTTCGATTAATTGGGTAAGACAAAGTACTTCTCCAAACTCGACCTTCGGTCGGGGTATTGGCAGGTGCATATTATAGAAGGTGATGAGGCGAAGACTACTTGTGTGACCAGGTATGGAGCATTTGAGTTCTTGGTGATGCCTTTCGGCTTAACCAACGTTCCAGCCATATTCTGCACTCTAATGAACTAACCGTTCAATGAGTATCTGGATAAGTTTGTGGTCGTCTACTTAGACGATATCGTCGTCTATAGCCAAACACTTAAGGAGCATGTTAAGCACCTCCGAACAATTTTTAAAAGTTCTCAGGGAGAACACCTTGTTCGTGGAGAGGGAAAAGTGCTACTTCGCCCAAACGAAAATTTTATTCTTGGGGCATCGAATTAGCGATGGTTCTATATGAATGGACAAGTCTAAGTGCAAGCTATGGCGGACTGACGAACACCAAAAAAGGTGCCAGAGTTGAGATCTTTCCTTGGGTTCGTTAACTATTATCGGTGCTTCATAGCCGGATATTCGAAGTGCGCAGCTCCACTTACGGAGTTGCTAAAGAAGGAGCAGTCTTGGAGATGGTCGGACAAATGTGAGGAGGCATTTCAAAACTTAAAGACTGTTGTATTGGAGGAACCTGTACTCAGATTACTAGATTATGGGAAGTTTTTTTAAGTCCATACATATGCTTCTGACTTTGCTATTGGGGGAGTTCTTATGCAATAGGGTCATCCAATGGCCTACGAGAGTCGCAAGCTCAATGAGACCGAGCAACGATATCTTGTACATAAGACGAAGATGACAGTGGTGGTCCACTGTCTATAAGTGTGGCGACATTACCTTCTAGGAGCATCATTCGTGCTAAGAACAGACAATGTCGCATTGAGTTACTTTCAAACTCAAAAAAAACTCTCCCCAAAGCAAGCATGATGGCAGGAATTCTTGGCTGAGTTCGACATGGTGATCGAGTATAAGTCTGAAAAAGCAAACGTTGTGGCTGATGCATTGAGCTGAAAAGTGGAACTAGTGAATGTTGTATAGTTGGAGGGCAGAGGTCAAGCAAATCAATTGCACTCCAACTTCCTTTCCAAGATCAGGGATGGACTATACCGTGATCCTCAGGTAGTAACCCTATTGTAACTCATTAAAGAGGGCAAGGCATGACGATTTTGGGTCCAGGAGGGACTCATCTACACCAAGGGGAACAAAGTGTATGCTCCGCGAGCGGATAACTTAAGGCGTGAACTCTTGAAAGAGTGTCACAATTCCCTTTGGGTTGGACATCCGAGTATCCATCGAACAATGACTCTCGTGGAGAGGGCCTTCTATTGGCCGAAGATAGGGACAGATATAGAGGAATATATTCTAACATGCCTTACTTGTTAATAGGATAAGGTAGAGCAGCAAAAGCCAGTGAGACTTTGGAGTCACTGCCCATACCAGAAAGGCCATGGGAGAGCATTTCCTTGGACTTCATATCAAACTTGCTCACAGTAGGGGGACTTGGATCGATACTCGTGTTTGTCAATCGATTTTTGAAGTATGCAACGTTCATCGCTGCACCCCTACATTATTCAGCAAAGGAGGCGACCAAGTTGATGATGAAGAATGTGGTGAAGTACTAGGGAGTCCCACACAACATCATTAGTGATCGAGATTTTTAGTTCTTGGGATGATTCTGGGTCGAGCTATTCAAGATGCTGGGATCTAAGTTATACTTCTCCATAAGCCTCCACCCCTAAATGGACGGTTAAACAGAAAGAATCAACTCGCTCTTGGAGCAATATCTCTGGCACTACGTGAGTGCCAACCAATGAGATTGGGTGAAGCTGTTGGACATAGTCCAATTCTCCTATAAATTGCAGCGGAGCTCTGCATCCAACAAGAGCTCATTCGAGATTATTACGGGACAATAGTCATCGACTTCTTACACCTTGGTTATTGGTTATACAGGGAGTAGCCCATCAGCATATCACTTTGCAAAGGAATGACATCGCACTGCAGATATTGCGTGGGCTTACTTGAAGAAGATAGCCAAAAAGATGAAGAAGTGGGCCGACTTAGGAAGGCGACCACATGAGTTCAAAGTTGGTGAAGCTCCAACCAGCATCACTCCAGTTCTTTAGGCACAAAGTGCACAAAGGATTGGTATGCAAGTATGAAGGGCCTTTCCCAATCATCAGCAGGGTAGGTAATGTCTCATACAAGTTGCAACTGTCAGCATGGTTTAGAATTCATAACATCTTCCATGCGAGCAACTTGAAAGCCTACCACTCAGATCCGCAAGATGATTCTCGAAATATTCCAACTCGACTACCCCCCACCAGAGCCCCCTACGAGAAGCGAGTTGAAACTATTCTGGCGGATCGCAAGACAAAGCTACCCAATGGTGCGCAGCAAATCGAGTACTTGGTGAAGTGGCAAATGCTTCCTCGACCAGAAGCCAGTTAAGAGCCAGAAGACGCCTTACGACATGAGGAAGCCCACATCAAAGCCTACCAACAAGTGTCGATGAGGGCGTCGATAGTTTCAGTGGGGAGAATGTCACGAATGATCGTCGCTCAACCGCAACATCTTCGCTCAGCAAATCGTTCATCGCATTTCTTGTTTATACATATGTTTCATAGCTTGTTTTGCCTTGATTTTATGTGTTTTGGCATAAGAAATGAGAGCAAAAATAGTCTAGAAAGCTGCAGAATGATCGCTCATTGCGTAGAGCCAAAACTGCATAAAACAGCTCCATTTTGGAGCATTTTTCACGTGTTGTGGCGATCGCTCTGAGTGACATGAAATGTCAGCCATCTCAGCACCTTGGAACCTCCCGGGTGGCACCGGGCTGGATGGGGCTTCGGGTAGATGTCGGGCATAAGCTTTCATCAACAATTGAACTTGTCTTACATCCGACACCCTTAGGAACTATCGTTTGTGGACTTACGACCGTTCTTACAGCTCTCTAAAGTCCTGTTTCGCTCTCTTTCTTTCTTTTTCTACTGCACTCAAGGTGTTTGACGAATTGCTTATAAGAGCTGCCCTCTTTGCGAGACGTTGGGACTTGTCCATCACTCGTCTTCAAAACTAATCAACTTCTCTTTTTTGTAGGTCCTTCGAGACCCGCACGAGGTTGCAATTGGGCTGACCCTTTACGAGCAAATACGTTTCAGTGTTTCATGACTTAGGTAATTTCAGCTAAGTCTACGAGTTTGTCGCAAGGGTGCCACACGGCTTAGGCAAATTCAGCCAAGTCTGTGGCACTCTAGAGAACCATGACCTATCCCTCCTTGATATCTATCCTGTTGGAGCAACTTTACTCTTTGCATTCTTCCCACTATAAGTTTCAAAGACCATCATCCCCTTTAGACTACTTCATCTTGCTGAATAACTTGTGCCTTGTTCTGCCCCCGCAAATGCACTTGCTAGATTACGACTCTTCGCCAATACAGTCCCCAATGCACCCTTCAGCCTCCTATGAATATATACTTTCCATGCTGAAGAGAAAGTTCTGATGCTCCATGGCGCCGAGTTCCGATCGCCTTGGGATGGTCACGAATACTCTATCGTCCGCATACAAGCCCTTACATTAGTACCAAATTATTCGAGTTAGCAATTTCCCTCACCTCTATGAGCTCTGCATAACTCTTTCGGTCGTTGAGCAACACATCTCACTTTGCACGGTCTCATCTTTTACTAAGCGCCCCACTTACCTTGAGCACCATCAAATTTGGTTGTCAATGTTGAGTCGTTGAGTCGTAGCTCGACTCAGCCATCCCAACCTTTATATGTGGCATTCTTCTTAGCTTGCTTGTCCTCATGGTGTCTCTCGCGCAAAGGGTTAACCATTCCTCTTAATGCCAAACCTGGATGCCCGCTCCTCTGAGTGACTTATTTTCCTACATCTCAATGTCTGTTTTCCCCAAACGATTGAGCGTGCTGGCTGCCCTCCACATAGCCTAACTAGGTCCCCTAAGTTTGTATGGTAAGTGTTTCTGCGTGTGCTTGTCTCGCTTTGATACTAAAATATCACGGGCTTAGCTGGTTTTGCATAAGCCGTGCGGTACCCTTGCGTGTCTGTCCGCAAAGGTCAGTCTCCCCCAAAAACCTCCTATGGTCTCTTGGGACCTATAAAAGAAAAAAACGGGTCAGAAGAAATCTTTCCCACAGGATCCACAAGCAACTGTTCTAGCAAATACTTTATAAAACCAATACAAATTACAACCATGGACTTTACAAGCTCTGTAGGACAAAGGATCAAGGTCAATTACAAGCCGAAGTCCCCACAAGTGCTTACATGACACAACTCTCATTAACAAGCCGAAACCGGCCACAAAAGCTAACCAAACTAAGGTTGCTAAGCGTATTGCAAGCTCACTACTTGTTGTATAAATAATGTACAAAAATCAAAGGACACAGACAAACATGAGCATTACATCAGACACCTTGTTTATATTTTTGTCCGTGACAGCATGACGAAACGCGACCACCTCCTCTGCCTCCACCTATCCCTCCACCAACGTTGCAATCTAGGTCGGCGACAGCAAGCATCAGGAAAAATTTGCATCGTAGGGTGGAGCACGACCACCTCCCTCGTCGCCAACATTGAGGTCCAGATCGACGGCAACAAGCGTTCGACGGTGGAATTATACCACTCCCTTACGCGATGAGACTTCGGGAGAGAGTCTTGTGACGGGGTGTAGGAGGCATCTCTCGCTGTTGCATCCGTCTCAAATGCACGTAATATGATCAGCAAGATCGAGAATCGCTCCGTGCACATCCTCATCGTAAGTCTTGTTCCCATTTTTCCTTGCGCGTCATCAACCTCATGCGTCACCGGTGTCGTCGGCCTTGTGTGCCACTTACATCATCATTAGTCTATCATCTATGAAATTATTATTATTATTATCTTTTATCATTAACATTCATGAGGAGAATTAGGATTAAATATATTATTTTATATATATATATAACTATATGGATCCTAATGTTATATTTTTAAAGTATAAAAATAGAGATGCTAATTCAAGGTTAATTAACTAAGGTGGGTAACACGTAATTAACTAATCCAGCGACGGTGTCTCCCCCTCCTCATGGGTAACACGAGTAAGGATTTTGTCGAGTTTGATTCCCGATCGCTGGATGTTTTACGTAAACCTTGGTTGTGCAGTCTGGTTGGATGTCTCCTTCGTCGTCCCCCTCCGGTAGGCTTTTTAAACTCCTTAGTTTCGATGCTTTGGAACTGCTCTTCTCCCCCTTTGATTGTTGATCTGGCCCGAGGCTACTTTCTCTTTCTCTTTTCGTCGGAGCAAGATGCGGTACGTGTTCTAACCCAGACCCTTGGACTATTAGGGGCGGAAGTTCTCCAAACTGATCACTCGGAGACCCAACTTCAAGCACTTGTAGATGGTGATTCTCCAAATGACACCGGTTTGGGGGCTTCCTATCGAGTACTGGGAGCATAACTCGGGTTTGCATCTTGATTCTTGGTTCGGAGGGCCCGTACGTGCGGGATGATCGTTGTCTCTCGCTTGTAAGGGGCTTGTATGTCTGTGTTTGTGTCGAGGTCGATTTTTTCCTAATCAAGGCTTTCGGTTGGGGAAGCCCAATGAGGGGATCTTCCAATTGGATTCTTATCTATCTTAAAGGTTTTTTTTTTTTTTTTTTGACTCGATAACTTCTGAGCAACCCCCCGTCGAAGGTGGAAGGTACCATCACTACTGTGTTGGCGTAGCAACCCCCTTCGGCGGATGGAAGACTCGACGACGCCTGCACCGTCTCGCGAAGTGCTTGGTCCTTGGATTCGAGTTTTGAGAAAAAGGAACTTCCTGGTTGTGTTCCGCTATTGCAGAGAGACATAAATGCCTGGTTGATCAGTTTTTCATCAACCGACGGCTTCACCCGAAGACGGGGCTGATCTGATGCCGACGTAAATGCCTGGTTGTGTTCCGCTATTGCTGCCCATGGCCTCGGCTCCTACGGTTGCACACCAGCCATCCACGTCTATTGGGAGGGACAAAGGTCAACCGGGGTCTTCGGTCCCTTGCTACGTACTCATCTTCCTCGGTTGCTTTTACTCAACTGGTGGCGCACAGCACCTGTTCTGCACGGCTCGGAGCCCCCGGCTGAGGAGAGACTCGCGCACTTGGGTGATGAGATCGTCTTTGATCAACGAATCAAGAAGCATCTGTTTTGTTTTTTTAGAATTTTTGGATTAAAAATAGTGATTTCATGAGGCCATTAGAGCCAACTGGTTGACTGGCTCATTCTGCCCCTTCTCACCTTGCAAGGGTTGCTTTCTCATCGGAATTTGGCATCAGTTTTGTTACTGTCCAATGTTTGATTAATACTTTGGAGTCTAAAGATGCCCAGGTTGGGCTTAATGATGATGAGGTTTCCTAGCTCTCTTTTTGTACAATCGGTTTAATGCTCCTTCTTACGCAAATCAGCTTAAGGTGATTGAAAAAACATCCGTTATTACTATAATTTGATCATTGGCAGAACCATATCCATTCCCTTCGGGTTGGGGGATGATATCCTTACATAGGCCTCGGAAATTAGATCTAGCTTTTGTCAACTTCTACAATAGCTTTGGACTTGTCTAAGCTTTTTGGCCAATTGTATGAACTGTCTTCTGCCCCAGTTGGTTTCTAATGAGCTAATATTCCTTCCTTAATGGTCCTAGTATCCAGGACAATATCTTGGTGGTGTAGGAGGTTGCACACTCATTGTTTATGTCTGAAGGGAAAACCCCGATGCCATCATCAAGATTGACCTAGAGGAGGCTTATGATCGATCGTCTCTCTTGGTCTGCCACCATCATCTCTTGGTGGTGTAGGAGGTTGCACACTCTTCACGTCTCTAACTTCCCTCATCATTTTATTAATTGGGTTTTTGCTTGTATTTTCTCTCCCCGAACATGTTTATGTGATTAATGGTGAGCATTTTGCCTGATTTATTAAGGCAGACAGGGGTATCCGATAGGGTGACCCTCTTTATCCTAATCTTTATATTGTTATAGCTCAGCTCCTCTCCTTTATGATTATTGAGGCTTGTGAGAGTTGCAGACTTCTTTTTTTTTTTTTTTTTAAACACAACTTTAAACTGTCCCATTTGATATATTCGGATGATATTTTTTTTTTTTTGTGTTTCAGGGCCACTAGTAAATCTTATGTTTCCATTAGCAATATTTTCTAAAACTATGAGCGCCTAACCAATCGAAAGATTGATATCATTAAATCCAATATCTTTTTTAACACAATAAGTGCCTTACTAATCAAAAGATTAATATTGTTAAATCCAATATCTTTTTTCCTCAATCTACCCATGCTCAAATCAAACGTGACATCTGCACCTTCTTTAAACTTCTTGAGGGTAATTTTCTGTTTAAATACTTAGGCATGTAGATTTCTTCCCCTGGCGCTAGCATTGGCACTAGCACTTTCCTTTCCTGCATCTGCTTTTGATTCCCGCATCACTTCTATTCAGCATAAACTTGGGCGCTGGCATTGGCACTAGCACTTTCCTTTCCTGCATCTGCTTTTGATTCCCGCATCACTTCTATTCAGCATAAACTTGGGCGCTGGCATTGGCACTAGCACTTTCCTGCATCTGCTTTTGATTCCCGCATCACTTCTATTCAGCATAAACTTGGGCGCTGGCATTGACACTAGCACTTTCCTGCATCTGCTTTTGATTCCCGCATCACTTCTATTCAACATAAACTTGGGCGCTGGCATTGGCACTAGCACTTTCCTGCATCTGTTTTTGATTCCCGCATCACTTCTATTCAACATAAACTTGGGCGCTGGCATTGGCACTAGCACTTTCCTGCATCTGCTTTTGATTCCCGCATCACTTCTATTCAACATAAACTTGGGCGCTGGCATTGGCACTAGCACTTTCCTGCATCTGCTTTTGATTCCCGCATCACTTCTATTCAGCATAAACTTGGTGGTGGGTGGCAGCCGACTTATCTTTCCCAAGTGGGTAGAGACACTTATTAAATATATTCTGCTAGCCTCTCCCATGTATAATATTTCTATTACTTGTGTGCCTCAATCTCTTATTCATAATATTAGGAGGATTTCTTGCGACTTCCTTTGGCAAAAATACTCAAACACTAAAGGTCTACATCTCATTGGTTAGGATCAAGTTACTACACCTAAGCATTTTGGAGGCCAATATTCCTAATATGAACATTTCTAACTTTTCTCCTCAGACCAAAAGGAATGTCTTATCTTTCTGGGATTGATAGCATTTGGTTTCATGTTGTTGCGGCTAAGTATGACATTTCTCATCCTTGGAAGGTTGGTTGTTCATCAACATAACAGGAGCTAGTCCTGGCGCTTGTTTCTGAAATCTTTAGATGCTTTAAAATCTGGTTTTTCATTATTGATTGGACATGGTTCTTCTTCTGTTGATGTTCGGAATGATAATTGATTTTTTGATGTTCCAATGAATCTGAAGCCAACTTTTCTGGATATGGATGCTTTTCACAAAATTTCTACTGTTTCCGATCTCATTACTAATGGTCTTGGAATTATGGGTTGTCGCGTTCCTTGTTCGGGCAGGTTTTTGTCGATGCTATTTCCTCGATAGATTTGCCACTTAATTTCTATGAGGAAATACATATATCTATCCCATGCACCCTTGTTTGCTTCTTATATTAATTGGTCTAGCTTGTGGAAATCTGAATGTATTCCTCTTGTTACTTCTGTTAGAAACTTCTACATCAGCAATCTGGTAGTGTAGAGCACTTTTTTTTTTTTTCTTTCAGTTGTTCTTTTACTCAAATGTGTTTTTGTTATTATTAGCCATAAGCTTGATTTTGTTTTCCAATTTTTAAATTTATGACATGCTGATAAGTGGTTCCTTGTAGGTAAGGATTTGGATAAGAGATCATGTATGTTCTTTGGCTGGCTTGGAAGGCCAGAAATGATGTTGCCCTTAGTGATAGTGATAGGAAGGCATCTTGATTTTTTTATTTTTTTGTAAAAATTATTGCTCTATTAATTCTTTATGTGGTAAATATAAGGGAATGCTGCAGTCTGAATCTTATCAGTTTATAGTTACCTGGGGTAAACCTGCTCTAGGATGGATTAAATTGAACACTGATACGTCGGTTTTGTGCTTATTTGCAAGAGGGGAGCTCTGCCAAGATCGCGATATTCACTATTATGAACATTTTTTTTTTTTGTACTGCAGCTCAACTTGCAAATAATTCATGTTAAAACTGATAGTATCAGCCTCATGGACATTTTATCGGAGGATACGGAGTCTCCATGGCAGCTTCTTAATTTATCTCCATATATCTTTAAACTCTTAAAAAAAAAAAAAAAAATCTGAGGTGTAGATTTTTTATATTTTTGTGAAAAAAAATTAATGTGTTGATTGGTTGGTTGGAAAATTTTGCTTCCTTGATCATCTCTCTCTCTCTCTCTCTGTTTGTGAATAAATCAGTACTGGCCTGATCCTTTTCCCTTTTCTGTGTGTGTGTGTGTGTGTGTTTTTTTTTTTTTTTTTTTTGTGCCTGTGCTGATCTATCAAGCACTGGATGTATTATACCTATTTCCTAGTAGCATTTTCTTTAAATTCTTGGGACTACACAATACTGTAATTTTCTTCCACATGTGAAGAATAGATCATGTAATCCTTTCATAGGCTGAAGAAAAAAACTTCTCTTATGCTTTTATGTTTCATGCATGCTCAAGAACAAAATCTCACGTTGGTTTATTTTTCTAGGTTATATGAACCAAATAATAAACTACATATCTTTTACTCAAGTTCAGAAACAAACTTCTTCTTCCTAGGGATGAGAAATAAATATAATTTTATAGGCTTAAGGTACATGCTTTTACAAATTAGAATGAGTTTAAATGATATTAGAACAAATCAAGCTAGATGAACAATAATCCCATCACCGTAGATCTAGCTTGAAGGATAACCAAATAATACACCACATATCTTTGCTTTAGTCGCAGGGACAAACCTTTTTTGCTTTAGGGATCAGAAATAAGCACAAGGGATATATCTTGACAGATCATGAGGAGAAGTTACACTCAACTACAACAATGAGTTTAAATAATAATCAAACGAATCAAGCTAGATGGATTTCCTGCATAAGATTCCTATTTCTAGACGTAAAATAATGTATTAAAGCAGTGTTTTGGGTTCTCATTCTAAATTGAATTTGTCTTTGGGATAAAAATTTCAACAATTCTTCATGTCATCCAAGGTAAACATGTTTCTTGTATCTCACAATTAGTGGTGGCACCATAACAGACCCATTTATATGCAATAGTTTAGTGGCAGTCTTCTCAAATTAGCAATCATCATATATATATATATATATATATATATATATATATATATATATATATATATATATATCCAAATGGAACTATGTTATTATCACCTTTCCCTGCAGATTTGCTTTGCAGTGTCTTTGTTGATATCACTGATTTAGTGATGCTGTCGCTTGTATTATCATGATTTGAATTTTATCTTTATGGCAATTTCCTAGATGGGAAAGAAAAATTAGTGCGAGAAAAATAGGTATCGAGGACCATGGTTTCTTCAAATTTTCTTGGATTATGAGTTAAGTTGGATGCTCTACTAGTTCTTTGGTAATCCGTAGCTTTGAGACATGGATAGCAAAAGTTTATGCATGAGCAGAAGAACCCTTGTGAAATCTCAGACGAGGTTTATGAGGGTGTTTAGCTAAAATTAAAATTTAATGGGGGCATTAGATTACCTATTACATAAGGACAAAATTAGCATATATAAGAATCGGAAAAGGCAGGAAATTATGTGGAAGAGCAACTTTTTATGCTGAGCTTGGAAAAGCACACCATTAATCCTGTTCAGAAATTTACCACATCAACCACATACTAAATCCCTGTGGAGGTTAGGTCATAATGTTGACGCTCTCATCTTAATAGAGCAAGCATTTCATGTCTTCTTGGATCCCTTACATCAACAAGCAATGGTAACACTACATCAACATGTGATGAATAAAAGAGAGAGAGAGAGAAAAAAAATTGAGAAGTCCTCATGCAGCAGTGACTCCGAACAAAGGTGGGGCATGTGAAGAGAGCAACTGGTGCTGCTTTGAACTTGGATTGATGACATGCCAGCTGATGGGATAAGCCCCATGATTGCTGCATCTTGAGGTTGGAACTAGTGGTTCCCTGCATCAAGTTATAAACAGTCCAGAGAGCAATGAAAAGGATTATGAATGAGATGTTGCTTGCACTCAACCCAGGTTATAAAAAATCCATGGAGGAGTTATGGAACAGCACACTTGATCTTCAGCAATTTTATAAGAAGAAGAAGAAGAAGAAGAAGAAGACCATGATTTTTTCAGGCATGTAACCATTTGTAAGAAATAATTGATGTAAACAAAATGACTCTGCAGCCTCCTTCAATGGCGTTAGGCGTTACATGTTCAGGGTTAACAGCACAATATATTAAAAGGCAAGCTACACAAGAAGCAGCAAAAATTGTGGTATTATAGCCTCAAAGCATAAAAAAGACTTGAAAGCTCAGAAAATAAAGACCATTACTAGTAAATTAAAAATGCTGAAAATGAGGGACATTGGTCTCAGTTATATTCTCTGCTGTAACTACTTTGTCCAATGGGCTCTTGCAATGTTTCTGCAGTTCAATATATCTCTGAATGTCAAAATTATGCTTCTGAAATAGTTTCTTTTGTCTTGACAAGAACAGCCTCTTCATAAAGTCTTGGTATGTCGGATCTCTTGATGTAAAAAGGAAGTAGGCATATCCGCAAAGAATGCCAGCTGTCGTAGCGAAGAAGGCAATTGGCTCCATGACATCCCATGAGAACTCCCAGAATGTAAGCCGAAAGAAGAGACCAATCTGAACGATCAGGAATCCCAACCCTAACCAAAGTATGCGACGCACTTGTTTGTGAGCAAGCATATCAATTTCCTGTTTCTTTTCCTGCAGCTGCTTCATCTCTTCTCTCCTTGGGTCATTCTCAGGTGTCAAAGCAAGAGGGACAGCCCTTCTTATAAGATCCACAACCTATAGTAAACAGATTTACATGATGAGCATCCAGTTTTTTTAGGATATTAACAGTGGGCACAAATTATCGTGTATGTCCATGAATTGACAAAGAACATGGACTTTAAACCTTGGGAGCAAGTTGATCACATCATCAAAAGCACTTCATGGACATGATTTTAATACCAAAAGTCTGAAACATGACATAGATGATTTCTTATACTTTTTTCGCAAGAATATTCTGGGAAGTGTTAAACAAAGTCCATTACCCACATGGCTTCCCTGGTCACCTGAGTCAATCAACACAAAAGAGAAACTGAAAAAAAAAAGGGTTTTAATAGTTCCAATTTAGATTTGGAAGAAAGGTAAATTGGTAAGCATGGGAAACATCTTAGTGTTACTTATCAAAATCCAGTAAATGAAGATGATTTCAATTGAGATAACAGAAGTTCCCCAAATGAAACTATAGATAAATAAGAGCTATTACAGATGAAGATTTTGCTTTCTTACACATTAAAATATCTAAAATTATGGCTAACCAGAAAAGCCCAAAGAAAGACTTCAAATAGCCATGGACAAAAACTAAATGATGGGTAAAAATGAATGATATTTGAGAATTCTAACCATCCTAAGCTGATATCCTGTTCATTAAAGAAACTGAACTGTCACAAAATTTCACAATTATTATGGTCAAACCTGTGGCCGCAATGACTAAAAAATTAAACCATAAAGCAAGAACATGCAAACTCACTTGTAATTATGTCTTTGGTCTCAGATTATGCATTCCAAACAAAGAATTTACAGACCAGACATTATTTAGGCATATAGAAAGTCATCATTGGTAATTTTTCAAACCACATGGTTTGAGATGTCTTGCAGGAAATGAGAGCAGAAGGTAGTTCCTAGTGTTCTCCGATCAACTCAGCCACCGACAAAGTGTGGATCCTCTGTTATACCATATATTCACAAAATTCTGAGGCAACTTATCAGAACTCATAAACCCACAGGACCAGCATGAATAAAGTTAAAGAAAACTCATAAATTCTGAAGCAGCTTAGGGCTGATTACATATTACCCCCTGTAGTTTAACCTCTTTAGTATTAAAAATTTACATTGGAATTCCTTTAGTTATGAAAGTGAAAGATCTAGCTCTACTTACCTTGACGCCTTTGGTTTTACCGACGGAAGTACGAAAACGATGGGCAAAAAAATAATTTCAACGTCCCAATTACGTTTTTGATAGTGGCAGATGGCGGCAACGCTGAGGGTCGCGGGTGGTTGTTATGGATGAGGAGGGAGAACGGTGACAAAAGGTGAGGTGACGATGCAGATGCCAACGCCCAGCATTTGCATTGGTGTCGCTCAGCATCTGCGTCAGTATCGACAATAATGCAAGGAAGAGCGGCTTTGTGCTGCATCTATGTCGACGCAGATGCAGATGTCGAGCAGCACTTTCGTTGTTCTACATCTACGTCATCGCCTCCATCTCTCTTCCTCCTCATCCACAATAGTCACCCGCCACTAGCGGCACAACTGTCCACCACCACCGAAAACATAATTGGAACGTTAAAATTACCTTTTTGCCTATCGTTTTTATGCTTTCGTCGATAAAGCCGAAGGTTTTAGGATAAATAGAGCTAGATGTTTCATTTTCATAACTATAAGGATTCCAATATAAATTTTAGATTTAGGGATTGGGATGCAAAAGATGTCTAACTACAAGTGATAATATTTAATTAGCCCCATGTGACCAGAATGAATAAAGTTAGAGAAAACTCATAAATTCAGAATCAAATTATCAGAACTTATTAGATCCACTGTTATCCTTTTTGGAATTCTTTACTTGGCATCTAAACAAGGAATCATCAAAGGAAATAAGGAAAGAAAACCGAAATTTCCAATTGGACATCCATCGGCTTCTAAATTCTTTCAGGCACTTACGAAGATGTGATCTTTTTCTGTTAAAGCACCGAAAGATAGTTATCGAACCCACAGAGATAAGACTCATGGACAACAAAATTCAATCTTTACTCAACCAAAAAATTAAAATTAAAAATTAAAATTAAAATTTGCGCAGGAGAATGAACAAGATCGAATTTTGGGGTCCGATCAATCTAAGGACCACGCAGATGCGACGTAGAAATCAAATAAGGAACGAGCAACGCTGAAAGGGGCGAGGTGAATTACCTTTTCCGGGTGGAGATATACCTTATCCCTAAACAAGAGGATGACGCCGGCGTCGTCCAAGACGCGGGCGAAGGCTCCGGCCTCCTCCGGAGAGCGGGCCACCCCCATCCTTTCGCATGCCTCCAGGAGCTGCGAGTACCCGATCACCTCCTCCCCGTCCTTCTCCAGCTTCTGCTTGAGCGACTCTACGTTCACCAGTCGCATCAGCCGCTTCGCCTCCGCGAACGTGATCGACTCCGCTGAGCCACTGCCGCCGGCTCCAGCGTTGGGGGAGGGGGAGGGGGAACGGGAACCAGAGTCAGAGAGGGACGAGCAGAAGAGGATGGCACGAGGGAGGGATGGCAGGATCGAGCGCTTCGCCGGGCTGCAGCTGGTGGTCCCGAGCGAGCCGCCTAGGAGGGTGCGGAAGAGAGAGCGGGCAGATGAGGAAGAGGAGCGCCACATTGCGATGGTTAGGTGCGCGATGGGCCGAGGGAGAGTGATCGGAATGCAACAATACAGGTGGGTGGAGTCGGGGAAGGGGAAGAAACAGGGAGGCGTAGGTTTGCGTCAGGGTCGGCCCAGGAAGGGGTCAAAAGCGGAGAACGGGATCACGGGACGATCACAACGTGGTGTGCCGAATCACATTATCGTCACTCCCGGTCAGGGGTAAGGGAGACGCAGCCAGTGGCATTGTAACGTCATGGCCTCCCGACTCTTATTAATACCAATCCCATAACTCATGCCACTTCCATGATGATGATGAATGACTAACCATCACAATTAATTATTTTCCTACCATCGTTGCCACTCCCATTCAATCAATTAATTGATCATTTATCGAATCTTTTCTTTTTTTCTTCACTGAATACCGCATATGCTTACTTTTAAAAAAGATTATTGTCTTTTGTCTTATTATATATACCAAACCACATATAAGTTGTTTTTACATATAAACCGAAGGCCACACAATGACTTAATCTTATAAGAAAAATATGTCCATATTTTTTTAGTGTACATACAGTCTCGTATCGATAGGTGGGACCGGCGGTTGAGGAGTGGAGAGGGCACGGAATTCATTGGTTGGTTAGCGCTGGAGAGAGAGATGGCTAGAAAAGGCATGCCAACGTTTTAATCGTACTCGATGATGAATCAGAGCGACGATGTGATCGGGTTTGAGTTGACTCGACCTGACAAGTATTGTCGAGTCCATTTCGTATTCGAGCGAAATTTACGAGTCAGCCTCAGTATATATATATATATATATATATGAATCAATTTGACGGCAAAGTTAACGGCCGAATCAATGGAAACACGGAACAATCAGGTGGGCCCCCGCACAAGGGGGTGGGGCCCTTCAACGCAACTGGATGACAATGTTGTGCAGTGGCGACACGACACCGTGTCTCCACGTCAGCGGATAAGCGATGGCCAACCACGAGAGTAGTTACGTGTTAACTCTCCCAGTCGGACTCGATAGGTTTCCTTCTAATTTTCTTTTCTTTTGTTTCATTCGTTGCATCAATTGTCACTAAAATATGATGAATCAGTGTAAATATAAATTTTAGGTTTATATAATTTTTTTTTGATTAAATCAAGATAGAAAATCCAAAATCTTTCGTTTTGAAACGCGTGAGTGATTAAAATAAAATTACTAAGTTAAAATAAATTATCGTAAAAACTTTGCTTTTAAGAAGTTAGTTAAATCAGAAGCATTCATACTAAGTAATTGAAATCAAATAAGCACTTATAATTTATATAATGGTTCGACGTCAAAGACCTACGTCTACTTTCGAGTCCTCCTTTCTGAGACATACTGGTGTTCATTATCAATTTTCTTTGAGTGAAGATCAAACCCTTACACTTGCTTACAAGGGATACTTGAGAAAATTTATAACTTTAAAATCATTCCCTTTCCTTTACTTTTTCTTATAAATCACACACAATTTTTTTTCACATAATTTAATTGTCTAAAGAGAGTTATTATGAATGCAAAAATTCAACTGCCCAGCCTGGGGTCAGTCGCTCGAAAGCCTAGGTGGCGACGGTACACCCGTCGCTTACCGACGGTTTACCCGCCGAAATTTTCGCAAAAGTGCTCCCACCACTTTTTGAATTCTAGCTTGAATATGATGTTGAGCAACCCTATGGTCAACCAATTGAGCTCAACTTGAGCTAAATCAAACCCCAATAGTGGATCTGATTGTCTTATTAAGTTGATTTGGATTCCTTCTGAATCCAACTCAATTTGGACTCCAACCCTAACTATGACTCAATGATTACAATACTTAATGACCAATCAAGATAATCAAGACTTAACTCCCGCTAATCTTACAGCCTCCGGCATTCTTGCGACGAGTCTTCCAGTCTTTTTTCGGCGATCTCCCAGTGTGTTCCCAATGAGCATCCCGATCCCTTCGACAAATCTCCTAGCGAACGTCAGCGAGATCCTACTACATCATCCGAACCCGACCCGATGCCCAAGCTTGATCTTGGCCCATCATTTGGTTGTAACTTCATTGCTCCTATCACAGTTAGTTCTGCATGATGCTAATTATGACTTAATTAAATATAATTATAATTATCAAACATCCATTACAAGACCATCCTAACTCCCGACAAGCTTTTCGGCTACCCTCGATAATCTTTCGGCAAGTCTCGATCTTCTTCTGGCGAACTCCATTGCACCATCCTAGCAAACTCCCGATACCCTCGGCGAGCTCCCGAGCACTCCTGACGAGTTTCCAACCATATCGACCCGATGCATGGACTTGACTTTAGCCAATCCTAATTATAATAATCATTCTGTCGTAATTAATCCTACATCAATTAATTCTAACAATCCTGTTAGATCAATAATCCATCAATTGATCTCATCATCAAAATCTGAGATTCAACAATCTCCCCTTTTTTTATGATAACAATCAATTGATGTATGAGTTAATCCTAACTCCTCCTAAATTCATGTCACTTAAATTTAAGAGAAGCACACTCTTAAATTCAAGCAATCAACATTCTATATAAATTTCAACATAAATTTGCATCAAGTCATCAACTTATGAATCAAGTCATCAACTTATGAATCAAGTCATCAAATCATAAGTAAAAATGAATTTAGCATCTATATCCAAGATGTCCAATTCATATCCTTATCCAGGATATTCATGTATTTCAACAAGATCATGTGTCATCAATATATATTTCTCCTCCTTTGTCATCAACAAAAAAGTAAATTACTCCCCCTTAGTATATGCATTATAAAATTTTATTCCCCTTTAATAAGGAGATAAATAAGGGAGGTGTTGTTGAATCATTTCATCATACAGAAGAGTTCTTAATAAATTTTAAAAGTAATACTAAGATAAGCTTAAAAGTTCAAGAGATTTAAAGATTGATTATGTATTTCAAATATAGCAAAATCATCTCTTGATATCAAAAATTATCTCTTATATATTTCTTCATGCAATTTTTTTTGTGAAAACAATAAGATAAAATTATGGAGAAAGTTTTCAAAAAAAATATTATCACAAAAGGCTTCATTTTATGAAATATATATTAGCAATTTATATATTTTCATGATTTAACATTTCTAGGTCTTAACCTCAATATTGTATATATAAAATTTTGAATATGAGCTCAACAGATTTTTCTAATGTAAATTTCTAGAAAATATAGCAAATAAATTTGAATAATAATAAATCATTATTTTTATGTAGATTTTTAAAATCATCGTTACATGCATGATCATCATACATGATTTTACATCATTATACCTTCTCCCACTTTGTCATCAGCAAAAGGAGAAGTGCAATTAGCAAGTTTTTGATATATGAAAGCCTAGCAATTCATTCTTCTCTTTTAAGAAGTGCAAGCTAGCAAATATATGCTTCCTTTGTATTGTTCAAGCTAGCAATTTTATAAGTTAACAAGTTTTACTCCCCCTTTGTCATTGTCAAAGAGAATGGATAGTTAGAATAGTACAAAACTTTTCCCATTGAATCATTTTTCAAGAAATAAATCAAGAAATATACAAATCATAACATGAAATATATCAAGAAAAATTAATATGGTGATGAGATATTCAATTTATGAAAATAAATTACGAATAGCAAGAGACAAGTCATAGGAGAAACAAATAAAATCTCTTGATTTATCTATAAGAAATATTAAGTTGTCAAGTTCATGATTTGTATAAAAATCTCCTTTTAAATAATATGAAAACACATAACAAAAGATTTTGATTCATAAAAGACGTCAAGTTATAATTTCAAGAAATCAAAACCACTATATATATAAATCACTTATTTAATTTCAAAATCATCAAAATCACTTTCAAGAGATTCAAAATATAATTAATATACTTATTAGTCTCATGAAATGCTAGTTATTTCCTTTCTTCATATGTGTAAGCAAGATGGTAGAATTAAGATAGAGAAATGAAAAATATCATATCATAAAAATACTTAATTTTAAAGACGTAAATTTTATAGATGTGAATTTTGAAATTAAGCTCAAAACTTCAAGATATTCAAGGAGATTTAAAAGTTTAAGAGCTACTCATGCATTTAAAATCATCTCATGTAATTTCAAGTATAGCAGAAAAATCATCTATTGTAAATTTTGATAAAAAGCATCAACAATTTCATAAGAATGTATGATATAGATAAAGCTCAAATTGTAAATCAAGTATTTTGCATACACTTAGAAAGTCCTAATTTTCTTCTATGCAATTATTTCTTAATGTTATCATATCCAATTTTTTTCTAATTATATTGGTAATTATATTTTCTCAGTCAATGTTATCATATCCAAATTTTTTCTAATCATATTGGTAATTATATTTTTCCTTTTTAGTCATTGTCATAAAGTTTTCTTTACATCCATGTTCAAAATACTCCCAAAAATATAAGGGATAACATGTCATTAAAAATGAAATTCAAAAGATATGATTGAATAATTTTTTGAACAGTCTTGATTGAAAATTTTATGAGATCTAAACAATCTTGATCTAATCATCAAAATCATAGATCTTATTTTTACCAAAATAAATAAATAATAGATGTTCAAAATTTTGATTTCCATTGAGGATATGACTAGTTTTAGAAATCAAGGGAATGTTCAAGATAAAACAAATCTCATTAAAATTTTAACTTATCACAAATTTAAGAAATATTAATTTTGGTGAGAAGTTATACTAAGAAGAAAGTCATAAGTAATCATGTCATGAATAATATTATTATCAAATCATAAATGCCAAGAACATGATTTATTTTGACACATTTATTCCTAGATGTAATTTAAAAGCTTTTGAAATCTTACGAGATCAAATAATAATGACATTGATTCTTATAGAAATATCAAGTTATAAATATTGAGAAGTCAAGATCATGATTAGGATGAAAGATTTTCTTTAATAAAGGGAAGTAATCTTAGTAAACAATCTTAGTTTACATAAAGATCTCAAATTTTAATTTTCAAGATTTCATGGTTATGATTTAAGTTATCAAAATATCAATAATGTTAGATAAATTTAAACATATTCATTCTTTAAAATAAAATCATTTGAAAACATATCTAAAATCATCATCAAAAATCACTTTTTAGATAATTTCAATAAAATCATCATAGATTATTTTCCAAAAGAAAATAGCTAAAGTTTTCTATTTATTTTTATAGTTAAAGAGATTCGACAATAAATGTATCATTTTATCTTTGTTGAAGGATTCATGGGATAAATATTCTTTCAAGAATAATTATCTTTATTTTGAAATTTATTTCAAGAATGCAATGATATTTAATGTTAAAAACAAAATTGCATTATGATCATTGCAAAGATATTTTCAAACAAAAGCTTTGATTCATTTTAAATCCAATGATTTTTGCATGTTTGAAGATTCTATCATGTTATTAAGAAGTTTTTCTTTTAAAGAAAGATGATTTAATATATGATTTTTAGGTTCAAAAATAACATACATCATCAACACAAGTTAATACACATCAATACAATAATCATCATCAAAATCTTTCTTTCATACATATACTTTTATTTAAGTTAACTACACTTTATTCTTTCTAATTCTAGTATACTCTAACTATGCATCTTCAAGATTAATTATATAATGATGAACTATTTTTATTATTAATAATTAATCCCGTTAATATTTAGGCTAGTGAGCTTGAAAGAACATTATATCTCATCTCAAGTTATATTATCTTGACATCTAAAACATTATTCGGGGCTCCTAGCTTTAATTTTGACACAAACTTATAAGAATGATATATTTGATTTAGGCACCCATTTTACATTGGGTCATTCATAAAGAACTTTATCTTTCTTTTTTAATTAGTTTTCATTGTGTAAAATTTTTTTTGGAACCCAAACAAGTTGGTGTAAACTATATTTTCTAAATAGACATTTGTTTGCCTTATGTCTTAATTTAACACAAAAATTACACATGATTTTTTGTGGTACATTTAATGTAGGTCCTTTCATAAAGATGGTTAACTTTTGTTAAACATTGCCAATAAAGCTTATGTCGTTTCTATTATTAATATAACCCTTATTAGCAAGGATCATATTTAGGGATTTGTTCCTTATCTCAAATTTCTCTAATATTATTTTAAACATGTAATTTTTTTCTTTAATATTATCTAGCATATCACATTTAGAACATGATTTATGTGATGCTGAGGAATCATGCATTTTATCAAGTCTTTTAACTAACAAATTATGATCAACTTTAAGCCATTTAAAAGACTTGCTAAGTTTTCTAAACTCATCAAATAAGTCATGGAACATATTTAATAATTCTAAAAATAAAATATTTAAATGCTCACTAACCTCCTCGTTGATAGCCATAAGAGCAAGGTTCTCTACTTCTTAGTTGTGCATTTGATCTTTGGAGCTCCTCAGCTTCTTATGTTCATAACAAGAGGTTTTATCCATCTTTACATTATTTTTAAGGTTCAAGTTCGTTAATTTTTCTGGTTCATTTGTCAAAAGTTCATGTCTAAAGTTCTTATCACTCGATATTTCACTCGATGAGTCATATGTTCTTCTCGGTTCACATTCCTTCTGATTCTTATAAAGGTGTTCTTCTTGTTCATTTTTTGAAGTATTTTTATTTAATGATTCATTTATATTAAGTGTGCTTTCATATGTTATTTCTAATGCTGCCATATATCAAAAGCCGAATCAAAACAAGAAACCAGATCAAATTCATTTTTATCAAGGGCACAAAGCAAGACACTCATAGCCTTTCATTTAAAGAGAAAGTATTCTTCTCCAAATTATTCCAATTGTTTATTGAAAGATAAGAGTTTTCAAATCCATTTTCAATAATAGTCCATAAATCAAGGTCTAAAGAAAGCAATAAAACTCTCATCCAAGTTTTTCAATAAGTGTAGCCCGTTCCATTGAATATGAGAGGACGAACGATAAAAAAATCCTCTTGAAAGCCAATAAGAGTCATTTCTCTTGGATGTTAAACCAAATGAGAAAAACTGAGGCTCTGATATCAATTGTTACTTGGGGTATTTATAGACCCCAAGTGACTTCAGAAATTGGAACCAAAAATCAAACATACTCGAAAAAATCGGGTACGAGCGGTTTACCCGCCAACCTCAGCGGCTCAACCGCCCGAACACCTGGGTACGGGCGGTTTACCCACCAGCCCTAGGCGGGTCAATTGCCCAAAGTACCCAGATTCCTGGGTACAGACGGTTTAATCGCCCAGCCTGGGTGGGTCAGTTGTCGTCAGTCGCCCGAAAGCTTGGCGACAGCGGTACACCGGCCGCTTACCGATGGTTTACCCGTCGAAATTTTCGCAAAAGTGGTTCCCTCCACTTTTTGAATTCGGGCTTGAACTTGATGTTGACCAACCCTCTGATCAACCAATTGAGCTTAACCTGAGCTCAATCAAACCTCAATAGTGGACTCGATTGACTTATTGAGTTGATTTGGATTCCTTCCGAATCCAACTCAATTTGGACTCCAACCCTAACTATGACTCAATGATTACAACACTTAACGACCAATCAAGAGCTAACTCCCACCAATCCAGTTACCTTCGATATTCTTGCGACAAGTCTTCCGGCGATGTCCCAGTGTGTTCCCAGCGAGCTTCCCGATCCCTTTGGCAGATCTCCTAGCGAACGACTGCGAGATCCCACTGCATCGTCTGAACTTGGCCCGATGCCCAAGCTTGATCTTGGCCCATCATCTGGTTGTAACTTCATTGCTCCTATCATAGTTAGTTGATGCTAATTACGACTTAATTAAATATAATCATAATTACCAAACATCCATTACAAGACCATCCTAACTCTCGACAAGCTTTTCGGCTACCCCCGACAATCTTTTGGTGAGTCTCGGTCTTCTTCTGGCGAACTCCCTTGCGTCATCCTGACGAACTCCTGATACCCTTGGCGAGCTCCCGACGCACTCCTCGCGAGTTCCCAATCGCATCGACCTGATGCATGGATTTGACCTTGGCCAATCCTGATAGTAATAATCATTCTGTAGTAATTAATCATGCATCAATCAATTCTAATAATCCTATTAGATCAATAATCCATTAATTAATTTCATAATCAAAATTCGAGATTCAACACTATAGTAATCATTTGATCAAACTATCGTGTAATTAATCTACCCAACCCCTCGAATAAACTAGCATTCTTTGAGCGCAGATTACGATTTAGAGAATAAATGACTTTTTTTTTTTTTACTTTTAGAATTCATTAAGAACTCGTAGGATTTTTTTCATTTAATTTGGAAAAATAATAACTTAAGTTATTCGATGAGTCTCGTCGGATATGTGTCCTGAATAAATTTTTTATGAAAGACAAAGTGATGAACAATTGAATTATTACCGAAGATTAAGACTCATCTTCCTCGATATCATGAACAAAAGATAATTAACTTAAGAATTTGCCTTGATCAAGTCATCATATCTTGTGCTCGTCTGTATCGATTCGACATCATCCACCATGCAGCTTCTTGGTCAACATCTACCTCTCATTTTACTTTAAAGTAAACTTACTCTATATTTCAAATGTGACAAGATTCTGAAAAAATAGGTAGGCAAAGTCAATGATTAATTGACATTAATTAAAAGGACTTTAAAAAAGTATTACGGAAAAATCAAAACCAAAAATATCATTATTCAACATGAGGTCATGATCTCTCGTAAAAACGTTCAACTCGATCATAGACCCATGACACTATAGACAACTCCTTGAGAAGTCTCACTCAAAGTATAGTATTTGTATGCATGAGATCATCCTCAGGGACATTCCGTGGAGACCAATATCATTATTCTCCCCCATCCATCATAGCTAAAAGTAAGATATAACCTAATAACCCATTAGTCTTAATTTGAAATTTCTACTACACCTCAGTCCGAACCATTACCAAAAGCTATAGTAGTTGGTGATAGATAAGGAATGACATGAGACCAACGACTCGATAAGTGGATGAGCTAATGAGTCAATAAACCGACAAGCTTACCAATCAATGAGCCAATAGGTCGATGAGCTGACGGATCGATTGCTAAAGAACACATGGATCACGTATGGTTGTTAGATCATGAGACACGAACTCACCAAGAGGTGATGTGTGGTTCAACGATTTTTTTTTTTTTATTATTTTTTTTTATCATCCAAACTCATGATTAGTATGACCAACCTACGTGGGTGCTAGGTTCAATAAACATCACACCAAGTCTTCTTCGTTCGAAGACATTGTATATTTCCCTCATACCACTAGCGATTCCAAGTGTAATCGCCTCAATGTCACCTATAAAAGGGACTCTAGACATTCTCCCAAACACTAGTTCACTTCAGTAGTAGTCGACCAATATGATTAGTTCGATTGGATCGAACCCAAGAATTAACTTGATCGTTAGAGGAACATTTAACTGAAAATACCCTCGACCTAGTTTTATATATTTGACACTAAGTTAGAGTGAGACTCTCTTAGAAAAGATCTTCTCAAACAACCAAAAAAAGAAATTCTTATTCACTATCATTAATAATAAAATATTAAAAAAACTTAGAAAAATCTGATAACCACTCTATTTTTATATATATATAAAAAAATAGTTAACCACTCTTAGATTAAAAAAATATATATATCTAATTTATTTTTATTGACAAAAAAATATCGGACATCAGATCCACACTCCAGTTGGGCTAAGGTAACCAACATTTGATTCACTATGGTGTGAGAAAATATACTCAATCCTTAATCCACTATGGTCTGACACATCACTCAATTCTCTTGGTAGAATAAATCAATCACCATAGTCAACAAGTATAGAGATTAGTGCTTGACACATAGTACCGGAGCATTACATCTTTTGTGACGACAAAAGTAATTAAAGTGTCAATGCACCATAACCATATAAAGAACTCTTATATCCACCCAAGATAAAAAATAAAATAAAAAATCAGTCAAAATGCTTGCTTGCATCTGAATTTGAATTGGAAAAACATCTTCATGTGTGTGATATATCCTTCTAAAATAAATTAAATTAATACGAAGCACAAAAATACACCTTTATTAAAGATATAGAATCTTCTTATATTTGATGCATCTACACAAAATACACCCTAAATTTTTTTATGCACCCTAATCAAACAAAAAAAGAAAAAAAAAAACTCCCTATACCCAACACGTCCACCCATCTAAGAGAAACGTAGTCAATGTGTTTCAATTAAGCAAACGATCTATCTCTAAAGTGCTCATTGTATTTATTCTAACTAAAAAAAATATATCTTCCCGCATCTAATGTGACTACCTTAAGCATAAGTATTAAAGCTCTGGTGTACTTTAGAAAAATATAAAGTATGTGTCCTCATCGGATGCATCTATCTAAGCCATAAGTATCAAAATACTCGATATTGCCTAATTGATCAAAATCTCCTATGTTCAATGCATCAATCTAATCCTGGGTGAAATAAGCATCCGTAGTATCTATCCATTATCTATCCTTGATGTATATACGGCTCCAACATGATGAACAAAACCTTATCCAAAAAAAATATAATAAGAATTATTAACACACTGATGATGTAGCAACTAAGCATGTCGTATCAATATGACATCTAAATGGAATATCTTATTATTATGATGCTTAATCTTTTATAATTGATGATGATTGTAGAATGAAAAGTTTTAAAGAGGACCTTATAAAGTAGTGCTTTCAATCCGAACTCAAATTCATTTTGTACTCTTAAACCATCTTTGTGCCTTTTTTTTTTTTATTACTCATACAAATAAGCTGTAAGTTAAGCATATGAGGATCTTGTCGGGCATGCTCGTAATACAAGTTTTACAAGAAATGTCTGAATTGGTATTGGATATAGGCATCTCTTAACAAAGTCATATTGTGGCCTCGTTTAAAATTCTCTAGGCATCGTGTATACTCCGAATTCTTGGTTAAGTCTTTCAAATCTAAAACTAATTTCTTTTTAATTCTAAGCATAACAAGTTAGAGATTGATATTACATCAATTTGATGATCTAAAACTAATTTCTTTTTAATATATTGTTGTTTGATGTTGTATTTATACTTTCTAAATAACTTCAATTTTTTTTGTTTTTAGAAAATAAATAATCCACTTTAATTTTATACGTAACAGTTAAAAAATGTTAAAGTACTCTGAAAGGATTGGCACGCTGTTCTTCTTTATATATATATATATATATATATATATATATATACATAGTCTCCTAAGTAAAGATAATTTAATTAACGTTTATATATATGTGTATTTATTTATTTGTTTGAATTTAATACACATGTACATGTATTCGTCCAAAATTTTAAAACTTGTGTAGGTTAGTTGCTGGCTTGAACATTAATTTTTACTAATATATTTTAAATACATGTTCAATTTATTAGCATATTTTAGGTACAGTATCTTTTGATATACTTCATGAATTCAAATAAACTTATATTGATGATAACCAAGAAAGATTAACTAGAATTTATTAGGATGGATGTTAACAACATATACACACCATGTTTAAAAAGGTTGTTGTTTCATCTCGCAACTCAAATAAACAATTCATGAAGTATTTTGAATAAGGAATTTTGAATAAACAACTCAAACCATTCCTTATTATCGGGATAAAAAGTGCGATAAATGAATTTTCAATAAGGAATAATAAATTACTTAAATAATAAATTAAAAAATATAAAGTTTATGAAGAATCGGAAGGATTGTTATCGTTATTTTAAAATGAAATCCCGTCCTATGTGCAGGGTTATAATCAAGATTTTTATATGAGAGTGATAGAGGGAATGGACAAATGTGCTGCTCTATTCTTTGCCTCAACTGTTTTAAGTCTTTGTTTGAATTTATTAATCATGTATTTTGATTAATTGAGTTAATCTATACAATTATAAGATACGCTAACAGCAAAGAAAGGAGTACTATAGAAAAAACTAAAGCTCCTAAAATTTTCCTTCCCAATAGGGATTAAAGAATTTATTTTCATTGTACTATTATTTATTTCGGATCTTTGTTTATTATTATTATTATTATTATTATTTATTCTTGTAAAATCTTTTTTTTTTCTATAGCAAGAAGCATTTAATACTAGATATTTTCTGAAAAAAACATATTTGTCTCTACAAAATATGATAACATACGCCATATGTCACTCCCATCAATGTTTCTTCAACAAATTTTGGTGAACCGCTGACTATTAATTATGATCTGTCTATCATAAATTTAAGCGAACACATACAAAAATTAAAACACTTTTTTTTTATGTCAGTTATTTTAATTATTGTTTTCTTTTTCATTGGGATGATGTAAGAGATGGATATTGTGAAAGAGGGATCAAAGCATACACGTATTCATGTCAATTGGAATTCTAATTTTATTATATTAACAACCAATCGATATAATATTAATAAAATATTAACTAAAAATCACACATTTGAAGGGGGCCCAATTGTACAAAACATATATTGCGTAGGAGAAAAAGACAAAAAAAAAAAAATAATGCAGTTAGATAGGGTTGATTGTTGTCCGTAGGATATGGTCTATTTTACGATAACATTTGATCTCAGACGTCCAAAAATATGATGAGATAAAACAATTGTGGAGGGACCTTTATTATGCCTCTCCCTCCGGCCATTTCCATCCTCACGCTTCTTATCCACGCACCGGCCGAGGCACAGCTGTGTCGGATCGGACACCCGAGCGGAAGACGAATGGAACGGCAGAGCCGAGATCCAAGATATCCTGTGGGTCCCACGACGATCTGTTGGTGGCAGATCCTGTTGCCTGACCCGCGGAGACACGACGACCATATGATGACCCGGCCTTGGCCCCGCGCCCCCCCACCCCCTCCCGATCTACTAATTTTTCTCCTTTTTGTGTTCCCTGCTGTTTGAGCACGGCTGTCTCAGAAGAGTCACCCACACACGGAGGAAGTATGGGTCGGATTTGAAATGTTGAGACACATTTGATGGGCTCCACATATACCCTGTTGGTGAATTATCCGGTTGCCTGATTCGAACGAGACAGAAAATCCCTCTATATTATTATTATTTTTGTTTTGTTTTGTTTTGTTTTGTTTTGTTTTGTGACATCATTTTTCCAGTTTCCGATCCGGCCCTCGAATAAATTGATAGCCCGAGGGTTTTGTTGCCGTCTTCGGGATTTCAGTTCTTGTTCTCCACCGGGCGAGAAGAGGCGAGGCGTTCGCAGCCGCTCCCCCACCCCACCTCTGGGATCTGCGTCGCCCGTCATGGCTTCCAGAAGTAAAGGTATCAATCATCTCTCTCTCTCTCTTTTGCTCTCCCTCTGAATTCCTCATCCTCGTTCCTCTTTCAGATAATCTTCTCTGTTCTTTGTGCTTGAGATGCGGGGAATATAAATCGTTAACTGTGCGTAGATTTCATAAGGGATATGGATCCGCGTTGTTCTGGGAGGAGGGGGTTGTTGGACTCGGGGGCCAGTTATCGTTACAAATAGTTGTTGATATCTGTTGTGAATCTGATTTTTCTTTTTCACTGGAATGCTCCATATTACTCTTTCTAGCAATTTTCTATTTAAAATTGAGTTAGATCTGTGGTAGCTTCGTTTGACATTTTGAACCGGACTCGGTGATATCTGTATTACGTTTTCAGTTGAATGTGTAATGAAGTGACTTTGTGTCAAATGCCCATGCCCTAAACCTTCAATATCAGTTTTGCTAGTTGACATGTCTCATGTATCCTTTCCTTTCTGTTGGCTTGCCAACTGGCTTAAATAGTTTCTATATTCTTGTTCTGACTTGGTGCTGGCCGTAATGAATTCTGATACAGGCATTTAGAATGTTACTTGTTTCAAGTCATCAGAAAAAAAAAAGTACCCTCTAGTAATGTTTTTCTGAAGAAGGTCATTTTATCATTGATCTCAACTATATATATCCCATCATTAACCCTATTCATGATTAGATATAATTTGCCTTGTTAATTAGTATGCCTTGTTGTTTGTAATTTAGATAAAAGGTTCTATTTGTTTGCTTAATTTTTCATATGTGATTGTAACTAGATAAAATCTGCCATTTTTTCAGATGACAAGCCTAACTCAGCTGAGAAAGCTGAAGCATCATCTACCCCACAGCAAGCTGGTGGCCGTAGGACTGCTTCAACTCCGGCGGCTGGGTTCCCAGCGAATCCTTTTGATTTTTCTTCTATGCAGAACCTCCTTAATGTAATAAGCTTCTCCTTTTATTTGATGCAATGAGATCTTGAAGTTTAACTTGCACCGATAAATCTATTAGCACCTACTAAATTGTTACCTGGTGCTGGTTGTTTTTCTTAATGAAGCCACGATTTGAGCTACATATAATATTTTTTCTGACAAATCATTGAGGTGGTTTTATTTTACCTGCATTATTAGTTCCCCAAATATAATTACTACACATGCGGATATCAAAGTATTTGGAAACATGTATCATCGTAGAACCAATTGGTTACGGGCATATAGATCACAATGCTTTTTGATTGTTTTACCTTTTTCTTGAGCATGCTTTTATTATCGTTTTGTATTAACTAAAAAGGAATCACAAGCTTTCTCTGTTTGTGTTTTAATTTTGTATTATTTTAACGACAGACAAAGTTACAGAACAACTGATTGAGCTACCAATCCCACTTTTCAATCATCATAAAAGACCAAGATTATTGTTTGAGAGGCTTATGTTCATTTTTTGTTACGATTGTGTGTAGACATGGGTCAATCATGAAATGAGGTCGGTACCTTTATGTTTAAGAAAGAAGACAAGAGTGGTAGCAGAACTGACTATCAGAATTAAGACAAACAGGGAAGGTCAAATAGGGATTTTGAGAACTGTAGAAGTGATGAAAGGCAAAGATTTGGTGAAGGGAATTGTCATTAAATATGCAGTTCGCTTTGTGTCACCTCCAACGAAGCTGGTCTTGATCATCAGCAGTATGTCGACTTCTGTACTCTAAATATTGGTACTGAATCCTCAATTCCCCCCATCACCACCTTTATTCCTGTCAGAGACTTGATGGAGAAGATGAACCAAATATATACAGTAGCTTCACGCTAGGCCTGAGTATTTGGGAGTGGGGTTAGGATGCAAATAAGTGTTACTAATGAAGGAATCTTTGGATTGATATCAGTAGGTCAAGAAGCATCAAAGTGCTAAAAAGCAAAGCAGGCTACCTGTAGGCCAAACTTGCCGTAATAGTGTAACAGGGTCGACGACTAGGAGTTACTAATGATGGAATTTTTTTATTGATATCAGTAGGACGAGTTACAGCATCGAAGTGCCAAAAAGCAAAGCACGTTGTCTGTAATACAAACTTCTGTTATAGTGTCATGTCACTTTGAATTTGGTTGTTACTAACTCTATTGTATATATTAAGTTAGATAAGGTATGAACGAGGAAGAAAAAGGTGAGAAAGGAACTTATTGTGATATGAAGATTTTAATTTGTTATAGTTATGGACTTATTTGATGTGTTTAAATGAAACATGTATTGGGTGCCTGGAAGTTGAATCATCAATTTTATTGACTTCCCTCTGTGTGTTGTTGATATTTAAAATTTGGATTTGATTGCCCTTGAGAGAACTTATTGGAGGTACAAGAAACCATGTGGTTCATCCCAAATTGTTGGTAGATACAACTTTTTATTTTGAAGTCATAACCATTATGGACAAGGATGTAGCGAATACATGAGCCTGATTGAGACCTGATTGGATGAAGAGTGGTGTGTTGTCATTTTGTTGGAATTTCCCTGTCGGCCGTGTCAGATTTTGAAACACTACTAAGATTTAAAATATCTTACTCAAGGGAGTCAAAGATTTTGATGTCACTTGGCCAAAAGATTTTTATTCAACATTTATCATAGTGCAGCTTCAAAATATATAACGTTGTCAAGTGAGATTGGAATGAAAAATGGTGAGCTGAACCAATGGCTTAATTGTAAGTTGTGCAAACATACCAATTGGAGGAATTCTTTTGACTAATAACAGACGAGAAACTTGGTTACATTTTTGATGCATTTTAATTTGCTATTGATGTTAGGGTGATTGTTCAGGAAGTATCACATGTTTCATTATTGGTTGTGTTTGTAATTTACTCATTAATGCAGGATCCTACAATTAAAGAAATGGCTGAGCAGATTGCTACGGACCCTGTATTCAGCCAAATGGCTGAGCAGCTTCAAAAGAGTGTCCATAGTGTAGGTCAAGAAGGTGTCCCTCCATTGGATCCTCAACAGTACATGTCAACAATGCAGCAAGTCATGCAAAATCCTCAGTTCATGAATATGGCTGAGCGCCTTGGAAATGCTATCATGCAGGTTGTTTTACCTTTATCAATAGTGCTTATATCCAAACCTTGGATTTGTTTTAACTGATCAAATTTAATTTTATATATTATTAGGATCCTGGAATGTCTTCAGTGCTTGAGAGTTTGACCAATCCTGCTCAGAAGGAACAGATTGAAGAACGAATGTCTCGTATGAAGGAAGATCCATCCCTGAAGACAATTCTTGAAGAGATAGAAAGTGGAGGTCCCTCTGCAATGATGAAGTATTAGATGTTAAATTACATAAATGGCTATTGAAGATTTTCTCTATGCCCATGGTGCCTTTGTTAATATCTTCTTGTTCTAGATACTGGAATGATCCTGAAGTTCTACAAAAGCTTGGTCAAGCCATGGGAGTTGGGCTTGCAGGTGATGGTGTTTCTTCTACTGAGCTTTCAGGACCTGAAGAAGCAGAAGACGAAGGTGGATATGAGGATGAATCTATTGTTCATCACACTGCTAGTATTGGTGATGTTGAGGTATGGATCATACTTGTTTTGAGGACTATATGTTGTGGTTTCTGTATTTTGGCAGGTTTTAGATCTCAAAATTTGTTAGATTAGAAATGAATTATCAGTCCTAATAATTTCATCACAATTGGAAGTTCTAAAGCTGTTGGCTACAACACAAGAAGCTGTAATGTCCCAATTTGATAGGTACCATCTGCTCAGCATACATATGAAATATCATGATAACATTCTTGGTCATGTAATATGGCATCCAGACTGGTGAGGAACCATTGAGAAAAGAGTTCTGAAGAGAGATGAATTTGGTTGATTGGAGAAGTGAGAAACTCTAACAAACTAAGTGAAGTGTCATTTTAAGGAATATAGACAAACCTTAGAATTGAACTTGTTCCAAGTTGGCACAGATGGTCAACACTCATTTGTTTGGCCCCATCTACTTATGTATGTACACTCAGTTTCATCTTTTGTTTTATTTTGGATCAGCACGGTTTATAGTAGTGATTATCTGAAATGAGAGCATTAATGTATACATTTTAATGTATATTGTTTACATTTTTGTATATATATTTCCATATGTATGTTGTAGTGATGGGGATAAGATGTGCTGCTGTTGTGATTATGTGCATTGTTCATAATTTCTTAGAAATAAGAAATTTTTGTCATCCATATAATCTATTGTGTAATACAGCAACTTTCTGGATATAGCATTAGACCAATCTGGTGGTCCAATGCTCAACTGCTATATGTCTTGTATTTCTTAGCACTGATCTTTGATCTATGCGGTTTAGTATGTTTCTTTTACTGACGATGTAGGGTTTGAAGAAGGCCTTAGATTCTGGATCAGACAAGGACGAAGAGGACTCAGAGGGAAGAAGAGCTTTGCATTTTGCTTGTGGTTATGGTGAGGTAAGGTTGACATAGTTGTTGTTCAATTTTGTTTAGAAAACTAATCATCCCTGCTTTACTTGTTTGTAGACTGTATGTTTATTTTGTTAGTCCAGCAGTTTTGTAGCATTTAGAGTACATTTGCTGTTTTGAAGAGCGAGGTGATGTCTGGACCTTTTAACAAATATATATATATATATATATATACACACACACACACACACATTGTGAAGCTGAAAGAATCTTTTAGTGCAAAATAAATTTAATTTATCAAACCCTATGTAGTATTCTGTTGTTGTTTCTTTTTCTTCTTATCTTGTATGGTTTTTATTCTTTAGCTTTTAAAATACTTTTTTCAACCAATTATGATCACATGGATCTGATATGATCAGGTTTATATATATATCATCACTGATCAATCCCAATCTTGATGATCAGATTGAGATGAAGACGTGTTCAATATGAATGCACATCTATGCATGATCTTGCTCAAGATTCTTGCTTTGCTCCAACATTTCATTCTGTTCAATGCACAACAAAAAGCTCAAGTTGTGAAAAAAGCACGTTAATAATGCAACATAAGAAAAACATATTGATATTTGTCTAACTAAATTAATGAATATAAATCAAATGGCTCCATCGGTGGAGCCTAATTTAATTAGGTGTAGCTTCGATTAGACGATGGAGAATCTTTTGTATTTAAGATCATATGATTATATGTTGTAAGAAATAAAATAATTGCTGCTAATGGGATGAGAAGAGGTAGAGGGAGATTTAAGAATATTTTATTAAAAAAATAGAAATAAATATTTGAATATTTTAAATTTAATTAAAATATATGACTTTTTACGTAGCTTAACGAGGATAGAAGTTTCTGAACCTGATCTCTATAGTTGACTCAAATAGTTGGGATATTAGTTTTATTGTCGATGTACTTCCCTTGGCCCACCCTGTGGAAGCCTGTGATAGTGGCTTTTGTGACTCTTTGCAGTAACATTGCTGCACTTAACCCCATATAGTATTGCTGCATGTGTTGCATAGCATGATTTAAAAACTGGAATAGCTTGTTGTACATGGATGCTATTTGGATAGCAATTCTTCTACATGAAATTCTAATAACAAATGAATAGTCAAGCAATTGAATGGTGGGAGTTGCCTTCAACTTTATAGGGCATGTTCGGTTAGGAGTGGTAGGAACTAGGAAGTGTAGGATCTAAAGTTCTGAGAACCACAAGAAGTTGAAGTGTAGTTCCTATTATTTAGATAAAAGTCAATGAGATTGAAGAAGGTGCCCCTACTTGCACTTCCACTCACACCTTAATTTACCTCAATATTTTGGTTTGTGGTAAATCATGAGATCCAATCACCTCAATAAAGTGAAGAAGATAAACTTACCACCTATTGAGGATAAAGAGGTTCCTTCAATATGATTTTAAGTTTGAAGGTTAAGCTTACATATTATTATTGTAAAAAGAAATGATTTTATTATTGAACTATTAATAAAAAAATTATGCTTTAACATGTTCATTAGATTATATTAACTGATTATTTATAATAATTTATTTTTGAAATATAAAAAATATTATTAAATTATGAATATTTTGTTATTAAACTTTACAATACATATCTAATGATTTAGTTATTAGAGCAATTTAACTGTTAGCAAATTTTGTATGATTATTAGTAACATATTTATTGGACATTATGAGAATGAAAATGGGATTATGTAGGCAATGCGATTCAACTAAGCCAATCATGAAAGTGTTTATTTGAGGAAGCTGATATTTTCTTAACACTTATCAGAAGCCAACTTTTGAGCCTCCTGGCTGGTGTAGATAAAGGTAGATTACAAATCAAACTGTGAGAAAAAAAAACAGTGTCTACTTAAAAAAATATTGAAGGAGAGGATAGCAATTAAATTTTATTGTAACTAATAACTAACATATCAAGAAAGAGAAGCATACCATTTTTAGTTGATCTAGTGTCACAGGAAATTGGTTCCATGGTCCTTCAACACAAGATCAGTTTTGAAACATAGTCTGACCCTAGAGTGTCTACAAGTCAAAACATAATCACTTCAAAATTTTTAAGGACCAACCAAACAGCACAATATAGCAAGATGTGTCATTACTTAAAACCAAATGCTTTGACACTTCATTAGATGGCGACTTCCAAAAATGTCAGTCAGTAATAATTTCTCAAACAGTTATATTATAGTTGTATTTCTAATGAAACTGAATTTCCTACATTCCACTAGATTGAACAATGAGCATGAGGTGATTACAAGAGCCAAGCATAAAAAAGAACAAAAAAGAAAGCAATTTTTTAGCCAACGGGTCCTTTTTAACTTTTCAAGTCCATACTATATTATTTGACCTAGAGCTTTCCATAAGCAGGAGAGCCTAGTTAGTATAATTTTTTACATGTGGGTTATTTGCATCATACAACATTTGATACTTAAAAGGAGTTCGAGCCATCTGAGTGTCACCAGTAATACACTTGTTTCTGGTGCCCAAGAGAAAGGTAGTAGTAGTGAAGACGATACACCACAGAGGACTTGACTGGCATGAGCGATGACATGGGGTTACACAATCTTGCCACCACGAATGGTGATTATAGCAAAGCATCCTACCAACAGAATCATGATGTCCAGCCTGGGAGTGTGGCCAACAGCAGTGACAGACCAGAATCCTGTAGATTGGTGTTGGGAGAGAGTTATAGTGGTTTTGGATTGAAGGGAGAACGAAAGGGCACGGGCAAGGGAGAAAAAGTATACATCAGGCAATATGGACAATGCAGGTTTGGCATATTTAGGTCCATCTAGTCCTATTTCACTGCATGTATGTCATGCATCACTGACTTGTTTTAAGGGATAGCTGCAGACTGACTGCATTCCGTGTGATACATTGGAAGTAGAATGTGTAGTTTTTGTGGATTGTCTACTCACGCACGAGCGGATCAACATCCGTCACCAGAATATTCAGAGTAACAGATTTGTCAGTGACATTTCAGAAAGTGATCCTCATCTCGAAATTGTTGAAGAGTTAAATTTTCTTGGAGAATTCTTAACTTCACTGCAAGGTTTGTCCTTGGTTTCTTCTTGAACTTCATCTGTAGTGCAAGCTGAAACTTGTTTTCTAAGTGGTTTGATCAGGAAATTTTTATTCCTAAGGGGGAAGGTTTCTTCCAGTCAAGTTTAGTACTCTGGTAACAGATAAGACCCCTAGGATTTTATTATAGAAGAAGAGAAAGAAAGGGATAAAGATCAATTCGAGGGGATCGACCTCCTAGAGTTTGCCAAAGGCTGAAATGTTATTCCTTGATGAAGAAAAGAAGCAGATACATCCCTATTTATAAAGTTCCAGCCCTGAGTCCATTAGGACTTGGACTCCTAATTAAAATAACAAATCGCAAATAAATTCTTAGCCGACTCGTACTGGACTAGAAAACTCGAGAATATTACATCAGCTTAGGACTCAGAAACTTAGAAATTTAAGGGTTCCTAACAGTAACTAGGTGCAGACAATAGTGAAATGTTGGGACAAACTTCAAAACAAGGTTCACCGTACCATGGTATATCGTCCGGTATGAGTGGTACATACTAGTTTGTCAGTATGGATCGGTACATACCATACCAACGGCCGGTCGGTATACCAGTAAGGACCGGAAGACGAACCATGCTTAAAATCTAACCTATTTTGTGTTTTGCAAGATTGCTGATGTTACTTGAGTTTTCCTTTTTGGTGACTATTTATTCAAGAGGAGGCTGTATCAGGGGCCATGCCATGCTCCAAAAAACCATTTACCAGGAAGTCCTGATTTTGTTGTTGTTCACTTCAGATCCAACCTTCTTGTCCTGTATGTCTTGTGTTTCAGGTGAAATGTGCTCAGATCCTTCTTGAAGCAGGAGCTACAGTGAATGTATTGGACAAGAACAAGAACACTCCACTTCACTATGCTGCTGGCTATGGGCGCAAAGAGTGTGTGGCACTGCTTTTGGAGCATGGTGCATCTGTGTAAGTCAAACAATTAAAAGCTCAACTCCCCCATAGTTCGTCATTATGCTCTCTTGGTGCAGCACTCTGCAGAATCTGGATGGGAAAACTGCAATTGATGTCGCCAAGCTGAACAATCAAGACGAGGTCCTGAAGTTGCTTGAAATGGATGCCTTTCTTTAGGCGATCTCTTTCCTTTGGCTCCTGGACGAGCTGGTAAAAAGTTGCTGTAGAAGGGAAGGTCTGCATGTCGTCTCTGCAGTTTGCACGCTGCTTCAAGTTTGCTATTATTTCTTGATGCTTAGTTGAAGCTTTTCCATCAACTTTCAAATTATGAATCTAGGTCTGGAAATATCATCGGGTTTTAGTATTGACCCCCACCCCACAGTATGTTGTTCTGTACCAGAGTGTATTCATTTAATGACCATGCATGATTTAATAATGTTTGTGTTAAGTTTCTTTTTCTCCCAGTGGTTTCATTCTTCATCAACAGCCCCCAAGTGGAAGTTCTTGTGATCTATACTGTTGGCCACGAGAAGAGTCACCTCATCAGGAGTTTCTAATTTTGAGGTAAATGTTCGATTACTTTATTCCAAAGGACTGTTTCGGTCGTTGGATTGGTTTTGGTGATTCTGTCGGACCGGACCAGTATATAACAGTCCGTATCAGTATATCAACTAAGATGAAGAAGAAGAAGAAGAAGGTAGAGGAGATTAGGAAAGATAGAAGAGAGGAGGGACATATTCCAACAACGTTGAGCAACTGCTGTGGTTATTGCTGCGGTCGTATCTTGCCAACACATATTTACACCCAAAGAAAGGATTGATATGCCTCATGTATGATAGATAAGACTTGCCGTTGATTTATTCCAAAGCCTTACAGATCCCAATTGCCGTTGGTGCAGACCACTCTGTGAGGGACGAATAATAATTAGCTCATGTAGTATGGCTATAGCTCTTTAATCCATTTGGAGAAAACTTTTTTTTTTTTTTTTTGTACCCCCGAACTGAATGGTTAGGGATGAGAGAGCATTGGAGAGAGCCCGTAGACGTTAACGTAGCCGATTCAACTGTTCTATTGGTAATTAATTAATTAATGTCGAGTCTGCTCGTCTGAATCAAACTACGGAGATGTTGCAACGAGTGGGTAAACTTCTTATGGGAAACGAAAACACTCCCACCTCTATTTTACCCCAGCAGTCAGTCTTAACTCGATCAACCAGAATGACGCAGTCTTTTTCTTTTTCCTTCAAAAAAATCATCAAAAAACTCTCATATGGAGAGCTCCACTTGTTGTCCCATAAAGACACGAAGAATCTGGAGAACCTAAACCCCTAATTGAAGGATCTAAAGAATCCTAAGCCAGCTTTACATGAGAAGGTACCTATTTGATCTAAATACGTACCTATCTGCCATAGATACTTGCTTTGTTGCTAAGGGCTAGCCGCTTCACAGCACCAAGAACATGTTTGGGTACAATCATCCAAGCAACTACTACGACCTGAGAAGTGGCAAAGTGGCAGAGGTTTGCCATCATCGTTGCAGCACAGGAAAAAGTGCAGCAGATCAAACAAAAACATGGCAACATAGCATGGTCAAGTTTCTGTTGTTTCTATCACAGAATTGTTGTCACAAAAGTTTGTGAAACTACAGCTGACCATCAAAAAGACTAATCTGGTAGAATGGCAAGAGCTACATGGTTAACATGCCCAAGTCAATAAACATATGTCATTGCCATTAATGCAACAGACGAGACGAGGAATAGGAGGGGAAGTGCACGATAAGTTTGACATCTTAGAATTTGATTCTTGAGAAAAAAGATGAGTGGGATTCATCAACTGCGTATCTCAAATGAGAGGAGACACCTTCGATGTTTCCATACATGGCGATCCTTGCTCTCAAGAGTGAGAGCAGCTCCTTGTATCGTGATTGCTTTTTCCTTATAACACAAATGTACGCAGACAGTCCAAGCCAAAGCACTTCCCTTTTTGGAAGTCCAAGAGATGGATGAACACCAAAGCGGTGCAACATGTCATGCATCAGCTTCATGATGTGCTTGTACATACATCTGGTGAAACAGGTAGCCCATGTACATGATAAAAATTCCATTGGTCAGATTGCAAAATAACAGAGTTAGTATTGACTTTGACAAAGCAATGCTGAACAACTCCATTGCTCTACCCAAGCAGCAAGTGTAATGATTCTACATGAGGCACAAGAACCTATCTAAACTAGGTTAACTTCTAAGAGAAAGCGCAAAAACCAGACCCATGTCGTTACAAACAATATTTCTCTGAAATTAAAAATACATTAGAAAGACTTTTTACTCATTGCAGAAGTAATTCTCTAGGTGATGAGAAAGTAATATGCAGCAATCAATACTTTCAGAGAATTCTTTGATGAAGACAACCAAATGTTGGAACACTAATTAAAGACCGCCAACGACCCTTTTTTCATTCATTTAACTGTTGAGTTCAATTTTAGCTGTTCACTATGTATGTGATAGTGTGTACCTGCAAGAATCATTTTTCATTTAATTACTAGCCAAAGGTGATTTTGTAGCTTCCAAGCCTCTGGTAGTTCACATGCCAAATCCATGTTGTTACGCGCTCAATCCAATCAGCTAGAAACAAGTAGGTAATCACTGTTCTTAAACAAATAAAGAAACAAATATGAATATTTAATCAAGCATAAAGACCTAAATAATTGATTTTTTATAATCGAAATCCAAAAATGTTCCGAACGATTATCTATTGTTTTTAAGGTGGAACACTAGAATTTCAATGAATTTTTACCAATATGTAAATAGAAAATTTGGAAAAACCCTAAAACAAAATTCTTTTATGGGGTCCCACTGGGCCAAACCAACCAAACCCACATCGTGGTATGCACAATGTACCGCGTGTCATACTTGAGCCAGGACCCATGTAGGTCCACCGATGGATCGGTATAAGTTCAGTACCCAAAAATTTAAACCATGTTTACGACACTAATCCCATCATAGTAATTTTTATAAATTAAGCCTAGTCCATAAGGGAGATGTGTAATCCAGCACATCTAGAAGACTATAAGCCACTTTTAAGTCAAAAAGTACCAAAGTGAAAACCCAAGGAAAACAGAATGGGCTCTACTGTTGATGCTAGAGCTGGATATGCATTGCCTAAACTATAAAAGAGGAACATCATATATGAGCACTAGACATCCCTAGGGCGTCATGCATTACCTGCACTATAAGGAATTCGATCAGCAATCAAGGTAGTTGGAAAACAGTTCTTAGCGTATATGGGGCACCTTTCATTATATCCTAATATAACTAGTAATGAGTATAGCAACCTATGAACAAAGACTTGTAAGCATCAAAGGCATACCTTTATACAATTCCACAACTATAATTAATTATTTTCTACTTTCAAGCACTTTAAGAGAACATCCCAGATATGACTATCCACTATCAAAATCCTTCTTAACGTTAAGTCAACCACAGAAATTATGTTTAGCAATCTGTCTCATTAACCAGGATCTGCCTTATACCACATACCTGTCACTATTGTGAGTTTTGGTTGCACAAATGAGAACAAAATCTTAACATATGAGAATACAGATTACAGCATGGTGTAAAATGATGTACATTTATGGTGATCATTACAAATATTGATGTGAGATGGAAAGAGTATCACTTGAAAATGATCATGTTAGCTCCGCAAAACTTGAGATTCACAAATATGGAATCATTTGATCAGAGAAACCTATAATGTGTAGGTACCCTACATTCATAACTAGATTAATTTTCAGGTGTACAGATATATTTAGTTGTTAGAACTTCATGAGATTAAATTCTTAACAGTTGAATATAATAAAAACTGTAAAAGGCAGAGTACCTGAATGACCTTTCAATTATCTCCAACAAGTAACTTGGTTTCAGCTTGGTGACATCTTGCATGCTATGGATATAGCAATGGAACTTCATTGCACACAGAAGAAATGCCTGATATGCATTTAAACTGACAGTGGCAGGAGAATTGATGTTGGAGTCATAGAAAATGGGATGGCACCTTATTTTCACGAAGTCAAGCAATTTTTCTTTCAAAAGATAGCAAGGTTTAGCATGTAGTTTAATGGTCAGAGTTGATCTTATATTAATACCAAAGTACCTGTCAAAAGTTTCCATCTTTAATCAGTTGTATAACCTGCATATATCACAGCATTGTTGTGATATGACAAATGGCTTTTATGCTGATTGTACCTATGAATAATGGCATGTAATTGTTTTTAAATGTTTTCATTCCAGTCATGGGGATTATTGAGAGTTGACTTCACAAAATGATGGATAATTGCCTACATAACTTACCTCGTGTAATCTGCTTGAATTTCAAGAGTCTCGCAGTTGATAAGCAAGCCACTCCAGGGAAGAAACAATATGCCATCTGCACCCGAGTATATCCTATTAATTAAACCATGATTCTGTGTCATGCCAAAGTTGGTCCCAAACTTTTTCTTGTTCATGTAGCAGTTGTAAGCTCTAAATCCCCTTGTCATTCTATTGAAGAATCTGGTCGCTTGCTCTTTTGAGGTAGATAAGAAAATGAAATCATCAATCAATCTTAATAACAAATACTCCCCTGAGGTTGAGCATTGCTTGTCACTTGCGATAGTATTAACTTCAGTTGCATGATGCTCAGTGAAAGATAGAAGGTTGTTCTTTCCTAGATCAGTAATATCTGCACGCCCAAGACATGCCATATTGTATTTGAGAGATTCCACACCAGAGATGGCACTATTAGCCAGTTCCGTAGTACGCTCATTAATTGTATACTTGCTACTGCTGACAACCAGATCACTCCTACTCCTTTGAAGATATGGCAAAATTAAACTCCTCTCCATGTGTGCATAGTAATATGAACAAAGAAGGCAGGACAACACACTGCCCTGGGATATGCCAACCTTTTGCAGGTAGAAATTTTGCCCAACTTGCAAAATGTTACTCTTTAAAAGCTCTTGAAGAAGATAAAGAAGCTTTTCTTTCTGGATTCTGAGAGAAATTCCCTGCCACCATTGTAGAAACCTAATATATTTCAAAAGTATGCTCTACTTTCTAAAAGATATTCACATAATACTTAAAATAGAAAACTGATATTTTTAGCAAAAGGAAGTTCATCAACCAAGTGTATTGTTTATGTATGTATGCAGAGGCTAGAGAGTACAAAAAAGAGAACTGCCTACAATACAAAAATTCACAACTGAAAATGATAGTAAAATCAACCTCAATGATGAGTTGTAGCCAGATTGGAAATCCAGGAACAGTAAAATCAGATCTGGCATAGTTGAGGGGGATAAGACCAAGACAAGCAACTCTTTAGAAGTCAACTAAGTAATACAAGTTATAAATCATGTGCCGTAGGGATCAGCAAACCATATCAATACAAAGGACAGGTCAAATAGCTTAAATGATTAAATACTACTTACAACTAATGAAACAGAAAAATAAGAAAAATGCCACTATCTAGAAGATAATATAAGGTGATGCAGTCAGTTAATGTTAGACAAGATAGATGCATAACAAGAAATAATATAGAGATCCAGCCAAATACTGTCAGCAATGCAAGAAATCATCTTGATTCTCTTAACAGGCTTCGCTAAATGGACAACAAAAAATAATGATAACATCGAACCTAAACCTGATCAATGAGGATACTGCCCGCTGAAACAGAAGGCTCAGAGACAGAATCACAAGAATTGCTGCTGCTATAATCACAATAAACATGACCATGAAGGATCCTTAGAGATTTCTTCCTACAAGATATTTCAACATGTTTTCCCATAACATACTCATCGTTCTGAAAAATGTCTTTCAATATGCTGGTTAACATATCCTGATCAATCGAATCAAATGCCTTCAGTACATCAGCAACAACAATATATATTTCAGGCATTTTTGATGTTCTACTTTTTATCTTGGAAAGAAATTGATAGAGTTTCTGGTGTACATCATTGTAATCAAACACAGATGATCCTAGTATTTCAGGCCTCTCAACCTTTACTCTCCTCAAAATGGCATATACTTTTCTGAGAGCAGAATTTGCAAATCGGCATTGAGCAAATCCTCTTTCTTGAGCACTCTTATATTTCTGATGCATTGCTGCCTTTTCTTTATCACCAATAGAGCAATATCTTGAGCCAAATTCTGGATTTGAAAATCGTACTATAGATGATACTCCAAGCTTTGTTAAAAGTCTTAGACATTTATTTTTTGGAAGAAATTTAAGTTTTGAAAAACCAAATGTTCTTTTACTTATAATATGCCTGACAAATTCTTGATCCAGTAGCTTGAATTTATCACCTTCCAGGGAAGCAATGGCGTGTTGAACTAATGTCCTCCATACTGGCTTCGGATAGTAGAACAATTCATGTTTTCTGGATTCTCTTTCAGTAACATAAAAGTTGGCACTAATAATAGGTACTATCATGTCAAAAAAGAACCAACGCATCCAACGACTGAAAAGATTGCCAACAAGAATCATTTTAGAATTGCATGGTTCCTTGGAATCTTTTCTGATGCTTCCACCAAATTCAGATCTACTGTTTCCATTACAAGAACACTCTGAAGATCTAACTTTTGATAAAAAATGAAAACATGACATTTGGACTCCATGAATGCATTGTTTTACATAGAATTTCTCAAATCTGTGCAATTTAACAAACTTTGAGATGTTCCTCTGTAAAGATTTCCAACAAGAAGAATTCCCAAGCAAGGATACTGGAACTATGCTCCTACAAACAGCCCATATAAAGGAAACCACTTGGTGATGCTTAGAATAAGATTCAATTAGTACAAGATCTGAGGGCCTGTCATCATGATGCAGATTAGCCTGAGATAATTTGTCAGAAAGCATATGGCAAGATGCATACTGTGATTCAGCATTTTCATTTAGTATGTTCATTAAAGAACTTTGTGTACCAGCCTTGGGACCATGGTAAGGTTGTTTCTTTGCAAAACAAATAGCCTCAGTACATGCAGTGGCACTGCTAAATACACTCGATGCTTCTTGGGCACTGGGCCAGCCTTCATTTTTCATCTTCATTGAAGAATTCTGTACAACCACCTACTTATCAAACAAACAAGCACTATATAATATTAGTTACTTGTAGCAACCAGCTTGCCTATTGTATATGACAAATATGACAATTAAAACCATGTTATGTGGCATTCTCCAGTGATGATAATGTGCAGTGATATCACACTTCTCAACCACAATGTGAGACAATAAACTCAGACAGGTTTGAATTTTGTGGCATTCTCCAGTGATGATAATGTGCTGGCATGACACTGACCAGTTGATATCCTCCCAATGCCCTGTGTAAGGTGGGTTGTCATAGTTGAAGATGAGGCGGCTTGCAGAGCAACTCCAAACAAATAGATAGCAGTCGTATGGTGCTCATCACCATTCAGCTTTTAATACAGTGCTCCGACAAAGAGGGAAGCGAGTTTTCTAGTTATCTTTGAATTTCCAGTGCATAACATGGATAGAATAGTATGAAAATTTTCTATTGTTGTAATTTACTTGCCTGAACACAGAAGCAATGGAAAAGGGAAAATATACACATTTAATACATCAAGAAAAACAAAATAAAGATGGGTGATACCCAAGTTTTAAAAGGGAGAATAACCACATTTAATACATCATCTTCTATGATTCATATCCTCATCAGGACTCTTATAAAGGAAAGAAAGTTGTAATGCCTAGAATGGCTTCATCTGACATCAAAAGAGAAGAAGAATCATCTTCTCCAAGAAAAATGAAAAAAAAAGACAACATAAAAAAATGAAAAATGATGTCTTGAACTCATGCCCATTACTTCAGATATAAAAAGGCTCTTGCAACCATAACATATGCTAATCATACTTGCAAAAACAATTGATATGCAAGTAAAATAGTCATTTTATACATTAAAAAGAGTTTAATCAGGATCCTTCAAATAATTTAAAACTCAAAGACTGCAGACATGCAAAAATGATGGAACTAACTTCCTCTTTCTACAGTTTTTAGAAGTGGACTTCAGTCAAGTGGCATAAATACACTTCTCAGCGTTTGATATGATGTGTCCTTTGTCCAACCCAAATATGATTGGCCTGAGATTTCGGCTTAAAATCTTGAAATCTATGTAAATTGATATTTGAAGTCTTAAAAAAACACAAAACCTCCAAAATATTTTATTAAACTAATATCCATTATATTTTGCCAAATTCATGTGTTTTAGGTTTTGTATCACCTCATCTGCACTATTTTATAATAGGGTTATACTAATTTTGGACAGTCAAAAATTGTGGCAACCCTATTTAAATTTACTATAACTGATTAAATCAAGCCCATAATTGATGAAATCAGTATATTATAACACATTAAACAAAAACTTATAACACAAGTGTAACTATCAATCAGAATATTGATAATATTTTATTAACTTGTACACATATAATAGATATCACAATCGTGATAAGTTTTGCACAAATATTCTAAAAAATGACATCTCAATAACAAGTTCCTTTGTTCAATTTTTCCTCTAAATATGTCATCTTGAAAAATAATTTGCATAATATTTAATCGAAAATCATGCATTGTTCAATTAATATGTCTTCATTTGGTGTAAGGTCTGTTCAATTAATAGGTATGTATTCTCTTTATATCAACATGATTGTGCAATTTTTGTGATTAAATTTTTCAAGCACTTACACTTTCGACATCCAATGCAGTTCTCTCAAGAATGCATCACTTTCAATTAAAGATTAAATATGAATTTTCTAAAATACCATTTAATGAATGAACTAAATTGTACTAAGGATGTCATCTTTTTTTATGAAATTTGTGAGATGCCATCTTTTGTAGGAGGATTTGTAAAAAATCATTAAAATTTTAATATCTATTATATGTCTACAATTTAATGATACATTGTAAATATTTTGTTTGATAAGTTAACTTATGTTGTTGATAATAAAACTTTCTTATTCCTATCTTTCTTTCCCAAAAAGTTTTCTTGACATTTAACATCTTTCATGGTAGGATAGTATCTTAAGAGAGGAGACACATTTGATCAAAGTTCCCTGCTAAAAAACACACTAATATTTCTCTTCCTCTATTTTTCATTCTTTTATTCAAAGTAGTTGGAAGTGCATTTAAGCATAACTATCACATTTCCTGCACTTAAGTGAAAAATGGATGTGGAATTAACTTTGAACAGAACATCATCAACTTTATGAATTAAAAGTAAGAGATTGGCACTAGTAGTGTCTGATCATATATGAAATGACACTAATGATCATTAACTTGATATAATTACGCTAATATGGAGCAAATAAAGAGCTAATCATGTCAGAAGTTAACTAAAAGATACAAAGAGAATACATGCCTATTAATTGAAGAGACCTTACACCAAATGAATTGTTAGAATTAGTAAATCCTCCCAAATGAAGCGAGACCACTCTTAATTGAGAAAGAGAGTGAGAAAGAGTTTGGAAGTTGTGAGAGTAAGAGAGAGAGTTAAAGCGAGGAGGGAAGGGTGATATGTGTTGAATCAGATTAAAAAGTGGTCCAACGGTCAAATTGACCATTGGAACTGGATTAATCACGGCCCTTGATCAGTTTAGATCAAAATTGGACAGGTAGGCACCACCGATCAATTAAATTTTGATTGTTTTGCCCGGTACAAATCTTGTATCGCCCGATACAACCCCGCCTTTCAAACACTATTCAATATGGGGTGGTCTGTGTTTCAATCAACGAGCAGATTGATACATACCGCTCATATCGTACCATTTCAGGCGGTACATCAGTCATGTTATTAAGTATATATTATTTTGAATTTCATAGTAATAAAAGGAACAAGAATGCTATCCAGGGCAAAACTAAGCTTCAAACTGAATCATGTTACCTACTGATCCAAACACAACTTAGTCGGTAGAAGAAACACTTTCTAGTAATACTCCCTGCATCTTATGATGCCATTTCCAAGATAAATGTTGACCAGTTGTGTCACTTGAACATAAAAATGCCAAAGAGGAATCATAATTTATCCTAGCCAAATTCAGTTTCCAATTAACAGCGGATGAGAATGCCAAAATTATGTTCCGACATTCAAAAGTGTGCCTTCTTTCTCAAGTAATACTCTTTCAAAAAACAAATTAGAAACTAATCATAGATTCCCTTAATTGTACATTAATTCTGTCAATAATAATTAAAATCTAGCAGCACTGTTCTTGAAAAGCAAACCTCAGAATTTGATCTGTTTTCATCCATGCTATGTAATTTGGAAGTCTGAATGCAATGTTTAAGCAGCAACTTCTTACACTGACAACGGTGAGCGTTCCGTATAAGAGACTTGAGCAAACCTAATAAAAAATGATACCTAAAATACCATAAACCATTATAAGACAGAGAGAGAATAAAACAGAACAGTTAAATCTTTAATGCGTAATCAAGATCAGTCAACAGAAGTTTGGATCTTTACTTGAATATAATCTTAACTGCCAAGTAAAACAGTGATGCATAAAGCACAGCTAAATGGTCCCAGATGTTTGTATCAATGGATTCATATAAATGAACATAAACATAAATATGCCACAGCATATTAAAAAATTGCCTAACCACATATAGATATTAGATTGAAATCAATTAATTTTCCGATAGTGCACTGCCAAAATTGGAAAGGCTTTCTATTTCTAGTTCCACTTGAGTGAATTTTTGCACTGACATCAAAATCACTGGCATACGCAGAAAGATTTTCTTCAGATTTTAAACCATATTGTGCTTCTGGGGATATATGGAGCTTGGCTTAGCATGGCCAGTCAGGTTTGTGCTTGTTGGCTTCAGCCCCAAACCCTACCATCCTTGAATCAGACAAGTTCCAGTAGGAACTTATCCTTCCTATTCTATATCCAACTTAAATTTTCTATTAACCTGTAAATCTGATGTAAAATCTCAGTAGAACAAGTCATTTGTATGTCTTCATGAAATTATTATTGAAAAAGACTGTCAGAAGTAGAAGAAAAAATTGGGAAGGAAAGATTGACATCTCCTCTTTTATTTGCTCTACTCTCACTGCCCTCACGTCTCTTCTCCCTTTCCTCTTTTCCAAATCTTTATTCTCTTCATTAACAAAAAATATGCTCAATATAGACCTTGAGGCATGAGGTCATGACTAATTAAACACTTCAATGCATGAAGATCCGAAAGTTGGCAACAATTACTAAGTGGCATTAGATATATACCCACAAAAACTTAGGAAGGTGCAAGACTCTTAAAGTGATCACTAAAACAACTATCAAGTGAATAAAAAAAGGAATTGGACGAATAAATGGCAACACTGAAGATTAATTTTACTAGTATTTTTGAAAATTTTTGTAATGGTTATGAAAATTTCAAATTTGGCCAATGTCAAGCTCAAAGATAACAATCCATATGACCTAAAAGACATAAAAATATGAGAATCAACACTCCACGACAGTTCAGGAGCTTCATCTGAATGAATAGGTAAGCAGGAGGTAACATTGCATATGTATATATGATAGCAACAGACATTAAATAAGTTGGTTGATCTTGCTACTTACAAACACTGGGACTCGATGGCACAACCAATACTACAATCAGTACATGTCCTGAATTTTTTGCTTCTATCGGGAAATCCAAATATATGCTTCATAAGACGAATTGCGCTGCGGTTGTTTGGCTTTAATATGTTCAGAATGTCTGAATATCACCAAAAAGGTCAAGTTTCAACAACAGAACAGTTGGATAAAGACCCAATACTAAAGACAACAGCATCAGTTTCATCATTGTTATCCGCATTGCAAAAAAATTATCACATAAGTTGACAAAATTTCAAATTCTTTTGCAATTTAAGGTTTGGTCCTTGGCAAATATAAGCACACATTATACTGAATTAATTAAGTTTTGGGGAAAACAATTTAGGAGTAGAGAGATCAACTAATTGCTCTTGCCATTCATCAGAGCTGGTCTATTTTGCATCTGTATAGTGAATTAATGACCAAAAGTGAAAGATGTTATTGTGCTTGAAGTAAAGTAGAAAGTAGCCTGTAACGTTGAAAGAAAATATCTCCCTGGTGAACACTCCATGATACAGCTGTTATCTTGCACATCGAGATAGTAACTCAGTTTCAGAGTTGGCTTGAAATGATTAATAACATAGGATAAAATTAAGTCCATAAAATATAGTTAGAAAAAGACATACATATTACTTGTACAAATGAAATAATAATTTTGCTACATATCTTCTAAATAACCATAATGCTATAGTATTAGGACCAGCAAGCTTCAAGTTAATGAACTTGCACATGGCAGTTTCATGTGATTCATTTTACCTGGTTCTCGAGCATTCCTGTTTATATCCAAGTCTAGTTCATCAAAGTTAGCTTAGTCCAAGGTAGTCCTATTTAAAACAGTTAACTATTTGATTCTATTATACCATAGTCAAGTACTAATCTTTGTAGCAAGTTTAGCACACTTAAAACCTATTGAGTTACTTTAATTAAATGCCATTAATGAGCATAACTAGTGTGTAGTTTGGGTTCAGGATGTGTGATTTTGGTTACAGTTGTAACTTGCCAATCATTATTGACTAAGATGACTATTTAACCAAATTCAGTGTTTTAACCATGGCAATCCAGCAAAAGGGGTGCATTACAATAACCACCTCTTCATTCTTGTTAACCCAAATAACCCAGCCAGAACCAAGCCTAAAGGAGTTCATTCAATTTTAACTATGACAGCGTTAAAATAACTTCACTGGACCATTTAAAATCCAAAACAATTGTGACCTCACACATTTATATCATAAGCCAAGCGAACACTTAATTTCATGTTTAAGCCGATGGTTCAGTAAATTAGAAAGGAGGGGTGACGTGTGCTCCAATAGCTACTACCTCTCTCTTGAGTCCAAGAACCTGCATGTCCACTTTGAATGAATAGAGGAATTGGGTAGCGCAGAGAAAGTGAGGTGTAAAGAGAATAAGGATAATGATTAAAGAGGATCTAGTCAAGTTTGAGACAATGACTAATATGGAGCATGAGACGGAGAGAGACAGTCATTCAGCAGTTATGAAGGTAAATGCCTAACAGGAATAAAGACATGACTATAAGTAGTGATACAGTGCAGAGCAAGAGATGGGCATATGCCTGATAACAAAGAGACATGGAAAGAGATGGGAGATGGTGATGTCATGCTTTGACGAAGAAATATGGAAATATTCTGCTGTTCTAGAATTCTGGTCAATGGGTCAAAAGCTTTCTTCAATACCTGATGTGTCCTATCTCCCTCATCCAATTATAATTTTATATATTCATATGCATATACTTGTTGACATGTATACAACTATAAATAGACAAATATGTAAAACTATATACAAGAAATGAATCCTAGTCGCTAATAAAAAGTTTCCTATCTAAGCTTGGGATAAAGTACAAACAAAATGGTATAGGAAAATGATTATCACATGAATACAAAACCTTGAAGTGAATATATCAGATAAAGGATACGATTTTTTGGGAAAACTGTATCTGCTGACGATCTATTATAGAAGATGAAGCTTCTGTCAATTTGATCCCTGATTTCAACCTTTTGTGAAGATTGCATAATCAAGCAATAAAAACACATGGAACCAACCTGCTAGCAAATTTATGAGCTAAATTAGCATAAATGCTATGAATTCGCAAATCAAAACAATCATAGTCTTAAAAATGTATGCCAACTGCTGAATACATAGGAATGGATGTAGTTGTCTTGGTAAAAAGAACAACTCATGATTACCAACATATATCTGAAATCAGAATGCAAGAAAAAGTAACTTAAAATAGTTATCAAACCACTTTTGATATTCTTTAAATTACTAGTTATTATTTCATATATTCAACTTTTTAAATTTAAATAGATTTAAATTTTCATTATCACTATTATTCCATTCTCATTTTCCATACCTTTTGCAGTATATGAAAACAAAACTCCAATTTCTTCACAATCCTCCATCGCAATCTGCCACCATTGTTTCAGATTTAATCACCATTTTCTTTCTCTTTCTCATATTTAACTCTAATTAATTCTGATCTGAAACATTTGGAGCTTGCATAGTTATCTTTGTTGTTGTCCTTGCATAATTGTATACTTCTCCACATAGCAAGGAAGGCCGGATATGTAATTGAAAACATCTACTACACATTTATAAACTGCACCATAATAAATCAAGCTTGAATTTTCCAAAACCACCTAAAACTTCATCCTTCACTTTTAAGATCAGTATAGAGACCATTCATATGAGCTTTGCATCCAAATTTATTAGTTAAAGCAGTTATCCGATCATAATCATCAAGATATCTGGTCCAAAAGGTAGTCATTTATACAAGACAAGCAGGCTTTGGCATTGAATAACAGGACATCTAAACTAAATCAGATACAGCATACTGATGTAGGATGAATGCCTGATGAGATCCTATTATATTTCAAAATCCGAATCAGAATCTAAAATTATAAATCTGCCATATAAGAAACTAAGACTAGGTGTCGAGCAGGTGGTCATATATGTAGGACCAGGAGGCTTTGGTGTAAATTACAGGGCATCTCAACTATAATCAAATACGCCATACTGATGTAGGACCAAGGTTTGACTTACCGGTCCGCACCGGTATACCGACATATTATCGATACCGGTACGGGACCCGTACCAAACGGTATGCACAGTGCGTATCGCCCAGTATTAAAATATAATATAATATTTTTATAATATAATATTATAAAATATAATATTAAAATATTAAAAAAAAGAAAAGGGGTCGACGTCGCCTCGATCTTTCTCCCCGCGCGGGGAGATGGTCCGTCTCCTGGCGCGGGAGAAAAAGCAGCCGCTACCGCGGGCGACGACGGCAGGCGGGTGAGGACGACGCGCGGGCAAAGTATTCTTTCTTCCCCTCTTCTTTTTTTTTTCTTTTCCTCTTCTTCTTCCCTTTGTCTTCCTCAATCGATCACCGACGGTCGATTTCTTATTCAATCGGCCATCGATGGTCGATTTTTGACGGAACTGCCAAGTAGCGGACGGTCCGCGTACCGGTAACCTAGCGGACCGATATGTATCGCCCGTACCAAGCGGTACAAGTCGAAATTGCAAACCTTGTGTAGGACAAATGCCAGTTGAGAACCTTTTTCAAATTTCAAAATCCCAATCAGAATCTACCATGTAACTATCCCAACTAACATAAATCACATGACATCCAAATGTTTTGTCTGAAAAAACAAAAAACTGGGAGAATCATGCTTTCTCATGAAAATGATTTTTTTCCACACCATAGACACACTTAAGAACAAGATTGCCAAATTACTTATCTTTATACTGAGAAAGAAGATTGTTATCAACTTCCAAAGCATAGTGATAAAGATATTCCTGTAGCTTCAATATCCTTTTCTTATTTTTAGTTTCATTTTTAAGGATAAAACAGGAAGAAAAAAAACTATTCAAAAGGTCATCCAATTCTACAAAAAGGAGAGAAGAAACATTCAATAAAATGAAGGAAGAAGCCCCAGCAAAAGGGAGACATTGACTGATTACGTTATCTAACTCCACTTCTTGCAACATTAGGAAAGATCACAAGCATTACAGGTGGGAGACAAGCCAAGTAATACAAAAAGCATGAAGCTGCCACAGAAACATACACAAGTTCTCTAATGTAACAGACATTGGCCAAATTCTTTCAATATTGAAGGCCTCATTGTGTTAAGTAATGAACAAACAAATCAACTTCAGTTTCCACTACTTCAATTAAAGACCATGTGATGGTACTATACATGCATGCACAAGCCTTATCCAAGTCCTGCCCATGCTCATGGCCTCACAGCAATAAGTCCTATTTTACATTATTAATCCTTTTCTTATTGCAGGCACTATATTAAAGCATCGAATGATCAGACTGTTTGCCTTTGTTGAGATCACAGTCTTTGTCTATTCACTGTACATAAACAAGAAACCAATGTACAACACCATGCATCTTCATAGCTTAGTTTTAATCCGATAATCAAAAATCTCATGACCAACCAAAATCGAATACAGTACTTAATAGTAATAATGATTGATTGGCTTGTTGATGGTATATAGTCTATAATCAGTTTATCCAAAGTATAACTGGAACGCAAGTGTCCCACAAAAATTATAGATTATCAAAACAGTTTTTTATAAAATAAATATTCAGACCAACCTCCTCAAAGTGGCTATGAAGATTTAGCTGGTTCTTTGAAGCAGAGGAATCAAACTCTTCTGGGAAGAGTTTATTTGGAATAAAACGATTGTTGTACAGTGATGACTCTTCGAAATCTAGAGGTTGAATTGATAAGTTCTTCAGACTAGCATGATGTTGCCTTTCAGATCCATCATTGGTTTCAGATCTAGGCCTGTGATGAGTTTTCTTTGTTGAGAATGGTATTTGTCCTTGATACATGTCTTGAGAAAGCATCAGATGAGAACATTTCTCCCTGCTTGCTTCAGTATCTTTTGATGCAGTTATTTCAAAATCTTTCATGATATCCTCTTCAGTAGATGCAGACACTGGTGGTTCTGAAGGCCAATGATACAAACTGCAATCAGAATCCAGAAATTTCATCTGCAATCTTATTTTATTCTTTTGTCCAGGTATATTTTCTTCAGGTCCCTTATATTTTCTTCGACGTTGCCAGCTATATAGTCTTCCATGCTTCCTGGCCTTCCTACTTAAACAAAGTCCGGGCATATCAGTACAAATCGACTCTTTTTCACTATTATGACATTTTGTGCAGGGAGATTTCAGCTTTTCCAAATGCAACTTGTCAAAGTATGACTCGAAAACAGAATCATGCAATATTGGTCCACCACATTTTGATAATGTGTTCTGAGAACTATCATGATCACATAGAATTTTGATGTTGGGTTCCCCTCCATCAAATTGTACAACTTCAGTTCTGCCCCCAACTCTTTCAAATTTCCCACAATTTGTTTTGCTTCCATTGTCTCTTTTGCCACCAAGATATTTAGATTTAGAGCAAACAGAAACAGCAGCAGCACCCATATTTGATCTCCCTGACATGTCACCTCGCTTTCTCTTTAAGCTCCTCAAGCAACCCTGGTTTATTTGAAAAATAGAGTACAAACTACATGATTTTGGCCTGAAGCCTTGGCACAATCACAGGCATATGACCACATTAAGATAAGAAAGAATGTTTAAAAGATTACATACATATGGAAAAATGATCTTGCACACGCAGCCTTGCTCCAAGACAACAGAATAAAGATGGGCAACAGTACACAACATTTGAAAAGATAAGATACATATTAGGGATATACTTCAATATTCATTTTGAACTTTTAAGTAGAGTGTAACTATGAAAACGAATAAAGGTGCCATCAGAATGTAGCCTTGCTCCAAGACAACAGAGGTACACTACCTTTTTAAACCAACCTCAGTCAAAAAACCATATTAAATGACTGCTCATAAAGGACTACTCACCCTTGCACAAATTATGGCAGCTTAATCCAGTATAAATTAGCTTCAGTATTATTTGATGGCAGGTATCATGTGAGCATGCTGACTGGGTACACAACTCTGAACACTTGCATTAGCTTATATTTGAAAGAGGATTTCTCATCAGTGCATGAGTGATCATTCTTGCTTACATATTCTCTCCTAAGAGAATAATCGGATGGTCAGACAAAGCATACGGAGAAATTACAAGATACTAATTTACTCGGCTTTCATAATTTGAGTCATTAAGATTTAGAGTAGATGCATTCAGTAATGAAATCTTGAAAATATTCAACATTTATCAATTACCATTGATCTTCCAATGAACAAATTAAAGATCTGAAACAAATATCAAATCTGTTTTTTGGAAAAATTAGAGAAATATAATATGAAAGTAATTACACTAGTTTCATCAAATAACAAATATATTTTTTTGTTCATTCTATCATGAAATTACAGCAGCAAGCATGCTACAAATGTATCCAAGAATGGCATTTCCTCAAAAGATGTTATTACCATATTCTGCATGGCCTCCGGGAAGAATGGCTGCCGATTTGATGATGTTGATGTGGCTTTCAAGAATTTTGATCCTTCATAAATTTTATCCATTGGATGCCCTGTGACCTGATAGTAACTCTTGTTTCTAACAGGAATAAAAATTGATGAGAAACGTAGAAGAAACACCATGAGTTGAAAGCCGATCTGCAAATTCCACAAGATTTACTCTAAAAAGTGAACTTCAGCAATTACATCAAAAGAAAGTATGCAGTAGTAATTAATAGCTTCAAAATTTTACTCTGTGCAACAGAAGATCCCAAGTAGAAGTACAAAGAAATTTGCCAGCAATGTTGAAATGACTTTCCTGGTAAAATGAGATTAGTTAACTCATTAAATAGAAATTATAAGTAGAAAATAAAAATAGCAATGCACATGGAGCATACACCTTGATATCTAGAAGAAGAATTATGCTAACTAACTAGAATTAATATGCACAAATATCTAATTAATATAAAGCAAATGTTCAATGGATAAATACCCATTCATATGTAGCGAGTGCACAATACACATATATTTTACATTTCAAAATTTTACATTTTATACAATAACCCATCTACGTTACAATATCCTAAGTTAAACTAAAACCATCCCTCATAATATATCCATCCATAGATTGCTCCTCACATCTAATTAATATCCTAAGATGGATCCATCCATCTTCATTTGCTCCTGCTACCCACCACTATCATTGACTTTAGTGCCAAGGGCTGAAAGCAAGGTTCAGAATCTCGTATCGTACCGACGTATCGATCAACTATCGATATAGTACATACGGAGCTGTACCAAGCATACCGACACATAGTACACTAAGGTACCAAGCATACGAGCGGTATGATACGGTATTGCAAACCCTGCCTGAAAGTAATTTCCTCCCTCTCTTCCCAACTGCAGGTTAAGGATGCCTATATCAAAGCTTGTGCACTTGTGACTATGACAGAACACCCTTGTGCAAGACAGACAGAAAAGATATAGAAAGATGAAAGCAGAGACTAAAAAGTGGCTCTTGGTCTCTAAAGGAAAAAAAGATGGCAACATATAGAAGGGAGATCTCATGGGATTTTGGAATTAATTTCAAATCCATAGGCAATCTCATCAAGTAAAGTTTTTTCTTTTTTGTTTTTAATCTTATATTACCATCTGTCGCATTTATATGTAATCATTGAAGTACTAAGGCCCAGCGATTGCAAAAGGCGCTCAGGCGAGGCGAGGCGAGGCCCGGCCCGAGCGCCTCGCTCGATCTCCAGGCGGCGCGCTTCAAAGAGGCGTCGCCTGGGCGCTCGCCCAAGCCTAGGCGTTGGGCGCTTCGGGCGAGCGCTCGGGTTAAACCAGGCGAGGCGAACCAGGGTTTTAGCTCGGTTCGATCGAATTCGCTTTAGTGGGTTTAATCGAACCAACTAACGCATCGATAATTGCTTCCTCAACCCTAACCCCACTCGCGAATCGCGATTACGTCGCCACTCGCTGCTATCGCTGCCTGCCACTCTCCGCTGTCGTTGCTCTCTATCGTTGTCGCCACTGCTCTCCGTTGTCGTCACTGCTCGCCGCTACCGCTGTCGGTGCTTGCCGCTACTACTACCACAGTCGCTGCTCTCCACTGTCGCTTTCACTACTCTCAGTAAGCAGCTTTCTCGAAGTCAACCACCTCACCTATCCACTGTTAACAGTATATTGTTAACTTATTGTTAACAGTATACTGTTAATAATAGTATATTATATATTAACAATATACTATTAATGTATTGTTAACAATAGATGTTAATAGTATACTATTAACAGTATAATGATAATAATATTTTTATTTATTAGATTAATAATATATTATTTTAAGTTTAAATTTTAATAATATTAATATTTATTTATTTAATATTTTTATATTTTCTTAATTTAATATTATTTTTTATTTAAATAATTATATTTATTAATTATATTATATATTTTTTATATTTTAGTGCCTCGCTTCGTTCAGGCGAACGCCTAGCGCCTCGGGCATTTTGGGACCTTGGTGCCTTTTGGCACCTAACACTTTTTAAATCACTGCTAAGGCCAGACCAGAGTCCATCACTATCTTAAAAGCTACAAGCAAATAAGTTTATAATCTTTCATATATGCTTTTAAAAAACAAATAAATAACTTATGAAATACGAAGGTAAAGAAAACTTTTAGCATAAAACATTTTAATTTTCATACACTCAGGCAATCCAATCTAACAATTCAAGTTGATCATGATCTTCTTGTCCTTAACCAATCCCAATACTATAACCCAAGGATTCACGTATCGGTCCGTACCGGTGTACCAACATTTTGTCGATACCGGTACGGTGCCAGTACCGGACGGTATGCACAGTGCGTACCACCCAATATATTATAATATTTATAATATATTTATAATATAATATTATATTATAATATTAATATATTAAAATATATTATGAAAAAAAAAGAAAAAAGGGCGACGTCGCCTCGATCTTTTCTCCCCGTGCGGGGAGAAAAATCGACCGCGGGCGACCTGCGGACGGCGATGGCTCGCGAGCGATCCACAGGTGACGACGACGAGCGGGCAAGGACGGCTCGAGATACCTTTTCTCTTTCGCTTCTTCTTATTCTTTCTTCTTTTACTCTTCTTCTTCTTCCCTTCTCGATTTCTTCTCAATCGATCGCCGACGGCCGAAATCGATCACTAACGATCGATTTTTCCCTCAATCGACCACCGACGATCGCCTTTTGGCAGTATCGCCCGGTAACAGCCAGTCCACATACTGGTCAGCTGCCGGATCGGTACATACTAGGCGATACAAGGCCTTACTGCTCGATAAGGAAAACCTTGCTATAACCTATATTGCAATTCGTCTCTCTCCCTCCCTTGGTTTGTATATGGGCTAAGACTAAATAACAGATCCTACTAACCAAATGAGATATGGATTATCTTAGAACAAATCCAATGGGATATGATCTAATTAAACTAATAATTGGATCCGCGACAAATGCCCCTTGTACAATTCAAGATTGTTCATTTATAGCCTGCCCAGCAACCTCTTAAAACTTCAACCCTGCTCATCAATGATATTTCATTGCATTAGCTATACAACTAAAAAAAAGGTCAAAATTCTTATTGACCCTCGTACTATGCCTCAAAATCAAAGTCATCCCTCGTACATTAGAATTCATCAAAGTGACCCCCCTACTACGATTTTACATCAAAGTGACCTTCCGTATTTTAAAACTCATCTAAGTGATCCCCCGTACTATGTCTCAAAATCAAAGTCACCCATCATACTTTAAAACTCATCTAAGTGATCCCTCATACTATGCCTCAACATCAAAGTCACCCCCCGTACTACGATTTCACATCAAAGTGGCCCTCTCATACTATTATATAGACGTTAAACAAACCCATTTTATTAATAAAAAAAGGTAACAACATTTGTTTTTAAAACTGGGTGGGGGTCTATTTGATTTTCTTCAATATAGTCAAACTATGCGAAAAAAACTTAAAAAATCAAAGACACCCCATAGTACTATGATATGCTAATCAAATACACCCCCGTACTATCATTATTCATTAATTTTATCTTCTGAACGTTAATACAATGTATTAAGTGATTAAAAAATCATGAAAAAATTGGTCATAACTTTTAGTATTGTTTAAATTTATTTTATACTTTAAACTTAATTGATGATGATTTTTATTTGTTATACACTTAATTGTCTTAAGTAATTAAAAAATCGATCTCATAAAAATCTTAACGTGCAGGATTGTTATGATTATTTACTCTTTAAGTGTGACTAAATTTCGATAACACCTCCCCTAAAACTCGAACATATCTCATTTATAATCAATCACATAACCTATAAATAAAGGCATAGATTAGAGTTGCAGAAACGAATGCCGACAAAGGTTAAAGAAGAAAGAAAGAAAAAAATGGATTAAAAATTTAAGATTATTTAATTATAATCCTCAAATAAAAATAATCTCATAAAATATTTTACGTAATGGTATAACCATATTTCTAACAGAGAGGGCCACTTTGATACGAAATCGTAGTACGAAAGGTTATTTAGATGAGTTTTAAAGTACGAAGGATAACTTCAATTTTGAGACATAGTACGAGGGGTCACTTAGATGAGTTTTAAAGTACAGGACGTGACTTTGATTTTGAAGCATAATACGAGAGGTCACTTAGATGAGTTTTAAAGTTCGAGGGTGACTTTGATGTGAAATCATAGTACGAGGGATGACTTTGATGTGAAATCATAATACGGGGGGTCACTTTGATGAGTTTTAAAGTACGGGGGGTGATTTTGATTTTGAGGAATAGTATAGAGAGTCAATAAGAATACTGTTTGTTCTTTGAATGAGATCCCATATTGACTATGAATATGCCAAACCTTCACTTCGTATTTATAGATGCTGCTCACCACAAGGATAGCAGGCTGCAAAACCAATTTAACAGAGACATGATGAAAATTAGTTTCAGTGAGAAGATTCATGCAACTTACCCCAAATAGTTAGGACATTTCAGCTTCTTGTTGTTGTGGTTGTTGTTGAACTTAACAAATAACAGATTTACAGATAAATTTTAACACAAAATTTCTAGCATGCCGAACTGCTCAAACATTGAGGCTCGGTGCACTTAAGACTAGGATTTGCATACAAGGAAAAGAGAGGCATTTTATGCTTCTTACAACACAGCTACTTTGTCTCAATCATATGGGATGCATTTGGTATAAACACTAATATAGCACTTATTTATTGTTTGTCAAATAAATTGAAAGTTGAAACTATCAAATTATTATCTTACTCTAACCAACTTACCCATTTTTATATGAGATGGAATTCCTATTTAGAAAAACAAATTAGAATGGGTACATAACAACAAGTATGTGCCAATACATCAAGGTATACTAAATTTCCAACACCATATGATGGTGTGGACATGCACCACGTGGCACAAAAGTCACTAGTGCATGTTTCACAAACTAATGTAAGCCAATATATGTGTTAGCATATAACATTTCTCATCTCAAAAATTTTGCTCACACGAGTTTGAAAATGCCAATTACTAAACCAACTAGTTAATAGTACAAATATAATACAATTTTAAATAAATAAATATGAAGTATATTTTGCAGCATGACATAAAGTAATGTGTACCTTATTGTGACTATTGCATGTTTAAAATGTGAGCCAATATATGTGCTGGTATATAACATTTCTCATCTCAAAAATTTTGCTTACACATGAGTTTGAAAATGTCAATTACTAAACCAACTAGTTAATAGTGCAAGTATAACACAATGTTAAACAAATAAATGAGAAATATATTTTGCAGGATGACACAAAGTAACGTGTACCTTATTGTGACCATTGCATAACACGTTCATGGTTTCAAGCTTGTTATCTAGTATCAATTCCCTTACTTTCCTAACAAGCTGGCATATATTAATTATTTAATGAAATATTAGAACAGTGGGTAAGACTCAAGAAAGAAAGAATAAACAAAATACATACGACAGAATTACATCAGCAGTAAAATATGAAGCACAAAACTCTATAATGTTTATCATGTTCACACCAAATTCCAACACTAATCATAGTTCCAAACAAATTAAGATTTAAGACATGAGGATTGAATGCACTCATATACTTATGATATACATGTGTTAGAACCCCGTAGGATTCTAAGCTAAAGGTCAACCTCTGTAGGGGATCGACCCTCCTTGAAACTCCATAGGGGTTCCTCGCTCCATAGTAGTCGACCACAATGGCTGAAAAAGATTGATGCATTGCTTGATGAAAAAAGGTGGCTACGAGTTATATAGGATTCCCAAAACCTAATTCTAATATGACTCCTACTTCTAGTAAACTTTTTCTTAATAAGACTCCAACTCCTAATCAAACTCTTACTCAAACCTTAGAGAGAGTCCCAAGCTAAGTGAAACTCCTCCTCTCTAACCCTAGCTGCCTCCTCTCAGCCCTAGCCGACTTCCCCTTATCAAGGTGGGCGGCCAATTGGGTTGATTACAAACTTGAGTTGGTTGACCCGACCCGAATCCAACTCTGACTCCTAACCAGACTCCAATTCAACCGAATCCTAACCCTATTAAGATTTGGGCTGATTTATTACAATGGACTCAAATCTCCTCCTTCCCGACCTAATGTCAGGTCTAGACCGACCAACAAGGCCCAATCTAAGGACTCAACCCAATCGACTAGGACCCGATTCAGCTAGGGTCCTAACAGGCCTGCCCTCTTCAAATCAGCCCTGTCCTCAAGGCTGAGGCTCCATGAACTTTGGGTCCTGGTCTACAATTCTTCTTAAAGCTTCCTCGTGGTATCTACGATATACGCACCATGGTCCTGCGATCCAGCATTGTCTTGTATCTCTCCATCAGTGGTAGTCGTGTATGGACAATGGTGCATCGCGATCCTGCGAACCCACGTGATCATCAGCTGAACTTGAACCTCCCCATCAGCCGAAATGTCCAGTGGGTGGATCTGGGCTGAGTCATCCTCTCTAAACTTCCATTTGCGATGAGATATTTGAAGGATCAGTTGTATTTTTAAAATGGTGCGCAGATCCGATCGATAAGTCATAGCTCTAATGTGATCTCCAATTTTATAGGGTCCAACGAAACAGGGCGACCACTTCCTTGAGGCTCAAGTCTTCATAGATTCCTACTGGTAGGACTGAAGACGAAGGAAGACTCAATCTTCAATAGCAAACTTCCTTCTATTCCGACATTTGTTGAGCGGCTGCTTCTTTCTTGCGTGGGTTGACATGTGGTTGTTCTTTAATACTAGTTAGGCTTTCCTCTGAGATGATGGCTACCCTCTGGTAGAGTTCATGGTAGTGAGCAGATCTGATTTTGGAGTGCGTAGAAGCTGCAATTTTCTCGAGTTTGATACCATCTCTCGCAAGGTTTAACTTACCGGTCCGTACCGATGTACCGAGTTCATCTCGGTACCGATATCGGGCGGTACGCACAGTGTGTACCATCTGGTAAATTAAAATATAAAATATTTTTTATAATATTATATAATATAATATAATATTAGAAAATATTAAAAATTTAAAAATATAGAAAAAGTGGCGACGTCGCCTCGATCTTTCTCCCCGCGCGGGAGAAAGAGCGCCCGCGACCCGCGGCGCGGCTACGGTGCGCGGGCGACGACGGCTCACGAGGGGCGACGGCGCATGGGTGAGGACCGCGCGCGGGAAATAGGTATTTTTTCTCTTCTTTTCCTTTTTTTCTTCTTTTTCCTCTTCTTCCTCCCTTTTTCTAGCTCAATCGACCGTCGACCGTCGACAGTCGATTTCTCCCTCAATCGACCGTCAGCAATCGATTTCTCCCTTCAATCGACCGTCGATGGTCGATTTTTGGTGGAACCGCCCGTTAGCGGGCGGTCCGCATACCGGCAACCTGGCGGACCGGCATGTACCGCCCGGTATGGGCGGTAAACATCGAAATTGCAAACCTTGATCTCTTGTTTGTGCCGTTGACCGGTATCATACCAAGCCACAAATTCAGCAATGGTCAACATCTCCTCGTCATAGATTGACAGCTTTAGGTGATATAGAGAGGGCTTTGCTGATGTAGACTAGGGGTCGGCCATCTTGCATGAGGACAGCACCAATTCCGACTCCCGATGCGTCAGATTTAATCACGAACACTTTGTTGGAGTCGGATAAAGCTAGCACTGGTGTAGATGGAATCGCAACAGTGAGGGCATCAAAGGCTGCTGTAGCTTCATCCGACTAAAGGAAGACATCTTTTTTCAGCAATATCATGAGGGGAACACCAATCTTGCCATTGTCCTCCACAAACTTGCGGTGGTCATACGACCGAGCAGGGGGCAGTTTTGTCGGTTCAACAAACTTATCAAAAAATTCAGCAAGCAATGATGGGAGGTTTGGATCTTCATTCATCATTGATTCCTCCGTTAGCAACCCTTGAATTTGTTTTAGGAAGCCGATATATGATTCGTGCAGCACCCTCTCCATGTGTTGCATAGAAACAATCGATACTTCGCCCCCGCACTTCTCTCGTAAGATCACCTACAGTAGAGAGCCATTCAACACCGAGCATTGCTTGATAATCATCAAGTGGTAGGAGGAAGAAGTCTGCGGTGATTTCTTGGCCCTGCAAAACTAGTTTCACCCAAGGGCTCTTTCGATTACAGTTGAGGATTCGGCCATCTACGACTTTTACATTAATCCCCTATTGCAATCTTCAATCAGGAGAGTTAATCAGACATCAACCTTGTTGTCCATGAAATTATTTGTGCTTCCGATGTCAATAAGAATGGTGATCGACTGGTGTTCAAGGAATCCGTCGACCTTTATAGATTGCGAGTTGGTGTAGCCGTCTAGGGTAGTATGGTGCTGATGGTCGGATGCGGTTCTTCCTCCGCATCTTCCTTCTCAAGTTCAAGATCTAGTCCTCGGGTTCTAGATCCTCGATCGGTTCAATCACCAAAAGCTTTCCCCTTTTGCAACGGTGATCTCTACTCCATGGTTCGTCGCAATGTCAACATAACCCTTTCGTCGATCTTTCTTGGAGTTCTTCGTAAGTTCCTTGGGTTGAGAGGTTTGGTTAGCAACAGGGGAGGCTAAAGGCTTAATGTTTGTTGGTTGGTTCATGATCTTGGTCCTTCAGCCATCGTTGTTCGATCGTTCCTCACAGATGCGGGCGAAGGAGATGGCAGCCCTCAATGTATACGGTTGTCGCACCTTGACTTCGCATACGATCTCCGGCTTTAATCCTTCAATAAACGTCCCTAACAACTGTTTTTCAGACCATTCTTGAATTTGATTTGCAAGATCTCAAACCTGGTTTGATATTCTTGCACGATTGAGGTTTGGCGAATCTTCACGAGTTAGTCATTCGTGTTCTCGTACTCCGTAGGTCTAAAGCGGATCAGCAGCCCGCTCTTGAATTGCCTCCATGTGGGGAGTCTGTGGGTGTGCTTGTACCAATCATACCACTGAATAGCTTCTCTTCCTAGATGAATGGTGGCAATATTGACCATAAAAGCCTCCGGTGTCATGTGATACCGGAAGTACCGCTCCGCGCGCGAAATCCTTCCGATCGGGTCTCCGTCTTCCTATCGAGGGAAGACCATCCTTATGCATAGATACGATGAGTCCATCGCTTGTTCCTCTTTCTTTGGTGGGTTCTCCTTGCGATCGGAACTCCCACCATGTTGTGATCTTCTTGGGCTCGATGATCGACCCAATCTAAACTCCACAAAGAGAGCGCGTAGTCTGTCCTCCATACGCGTCTCAAAGGCCTCCAACTTGGCACCGATCAAGGTTCGCCGTACCGGTCCATACCGACGTACCGAGATTTGGCCGGTATGGTACGGTATGCTTGGGCGTACCGAGTGGTACAAAATAAATAATATTTTAATAATTAAAAAATATTATTTTTTTAATACCAAAAAAATTAGAAAAAAAAAGTTGGGTTAGGGTTTGTAAGATAGAAATTGGTATAGATTCAATAAAATCAATGTAAATTAGGCAAAAATAATATTACATATCTTTTTCGAGCTTTGAGGAACTATTTTGAGAAAGTGAGTGTGTGAAGTGAAATAGGAGAAGGGTGAGTTTAAATAGAGTTAGAAAGAGTTTTTCGATCGTTACAGGGTTTGTAACGGTCGATTTTCACCTTTTGCAGGGTCTGTAACAGTCGATTTTCACTATTACGGGTCTATAACGGTCGATTTTGACCTTTTACAGGGTCTTACAGTGTCTGTAACGGTCGATTTTGACCGTTACAGGGTCTGTAGTTCGTACCGCCCGATACAGGGCGGTCCGCATACCGGTAAACCATCGGACCGGTACGTACCGCTCATACCGGCCGGTACAGACGGTACGAAAAACCTTGCTACTGATGCCATGGCATAAGACTCAAGATCTATAATGTCGAGGTCCTTCTCTTGTTGTTGGGTCAATGGCGTGAACCGATTGGGTGAAATGGTGGCCGAAAGAGATGGTGGAACAAGGGTAGATAGCTGTGGTTTAGGGCTGATAGTTTGCTATTTTTGGTTGTTGTTGGGGCTGTGGTATGGAGCTGTTGTAGGTGTCATATAGGGGGTATGATGGCCAAGGGGGTTAAGGTTAGAGGGATGGCTTAGAGTTGCTATTAGTGACAACAATGGTTTCAATGAAGATTGGTGACCGAAAGGGTGATGGATCAAGGTTGCGATTTTGGATTGATAGTTTGCGATTTAGGTTGTTGTTGGTGCTGTGGTTTGAGGGTGTTGTGGGGGCTGAAAAGGGTTTCAGTGGCAGTGGTTTAAGGCTAGGAAGGAAGGTTTAGGGTTGCTATTGGGGGCAGCAACCGATTTGGTGTGGTTGCGACAAGAAGTGCATAGGAACAAGGCTGCATAATTCTTCGTCACGAGTAGCAATTTTACGACGAAAGAATTCCAACAGTATGGAAAGGGTTTTGGTGTAATTTTGCCAGAAAGAAGTATAGGAGGATGGTAGTAAATAAGTAAAAATATCAATGGCAACAAAGTCGGCAAAGACAGTTTAGATGTGCAGTAAGAAATACCAACAATCTTGCAACATAACTTTCGTCGTAAAGATAACGACTTTGCGACAAAAAGTTTTAGCGGCCTGCCAACAATATATAGATGATTCCAATGAAGAGCAGGTGACGATGAAAGTCAAGCCGATGCAAAATATTGACGAGAATATAACAATAAAATATAGCAGCAAGATTGGCAAGAAGATGGTATACGGTTGAAAATTTACGTCGACGGAAGATCGTTGCAGCAAATTTTACGCTGCTATTTAGGCCGACTGTAGAGATTAAAAGTGGGCTACGACGACTAAGTCTCATGGCTAAAGGGGTGCCTTAGGGTTGATGTGGGTGGCAGCAACAAATTCGACAGAGATCAATTATGTATGCAGCAAGAAACACCAAAAAGTATGGCATCAAAATTTTTCATCAAAGATAGCAATTTTATGACAAAAGTTCCCGCAATATTGCAGTAGTATTTTGAGGAACATGGCAGCACAAAATCAATAAGGATAGCAACAATATAGATGATAACGATTTGGTGGCAAATATGGCAGCAAGATCGGATGCGACAACAGCATACGGCTTTGATTTTGCAGCGTAACTTTCGTCGTAAAGATGATAACTTTACAACGACAAGTTTTTGCAACAAGATAGATGATAATGAAGGTCAGATCAATGAAAAGTATTGAAGAGAATATGGTAACGAGTTTTTGATAAAAAACACGACAGCAAAGTAGTAGGGTTGAAAAATTACGTCAATGTCGAAAGATCGTTGCAGCAATTTATTTCGACCAACAATTTTTTCAGCAAGATAGATGGATGGCAAGGATTGCAACAATGGTAGATGCAATGTTTGACTTACCGATTTGTACCAGTGTACCGAGATTATCTCGATACCATACAGTACCGGTATCGAGCGATACGCACAATGCATACTACACGATATATTAAAATATATTTTTTTTTTATAAAATAATATTATATAATATTAAAATGTTAATATATTAAAAAGAAAAAAAAGGGGCGACGTCACCTCAATCTTTCTCCCCACGCAAGGACGTTCTGTCTCCTCGCGCGAGAGAAAAAGCGCCCACGGGGGAGGGTGGCGATGGTGCGCGGGTGAGGACGTCACGTGGAAAGTAGGTTCTTCTTCTCCTCTTTTTTTTTTTTTTCTTCTTTCCCTCTTCTTCTTCTTCTTCCCTTTTTTTTTCTTCTTTTCCTCTTCTTCTTCTTCTTCCCTTTTTCTCCCTCAATCGACCGCCGATGGTCAATTTCTCCCTAAATCGACGGTCGATTTTTGGCGATACCGCCCGGTAGCGGGCGGTCCACGTACAGATAACCTAACGGACTGGTATGTATCGGCTGTACTGGGCGGTACAGATTGAAATTGCAAACCTTAGGTAGATGTAACTTTTTTCTTTGGTTTTTGGATAAGTAAATTGCAGCAGCAGTAAGGTAGATACCAGAACTTGATGCAATTTTGTTGAAGGCTGCAAATGATGTTTCTACGACAGTGGTGATGACAACGAAGTCGGTAATGATCACAACAATTATGGGAATTTCTTGGGAGGTGGTGGATGGCAGGATGAAGATAGCTGCGACTGTGGAAGGGCAACAAGGCACCAAGAGCGCGACTCTAATACCAAGTGTTAGAACCCCGTAAGATTATAAGCTTGGGTTGACCTCTATAGAGGATCAGCCCTCCTTGGAACTCCATAGGGGTTCCTCCCTCCTTGGTAGTCGACTACAATAGCTGAAAAAGATTGATCTATTGCTTGATGAAAAGGGGTGGCTACGAGTGTTTATATAGGGTTCCCAACCCCTAATTTTAATAAGACTCCTACTTTTAGTAAACTTCTTCTTAAATAGACTCCAACTCCTAATCAAACTCTTACTCAAACCCTAGAGAGAGTCCCAAGCTAAGTGAAACTCCTCTCTAACCCTAATCGCCTCCTCTCAGCCCTAGCCGACTTCCCCTTATCAAGGTGGGCAGCCAATTGGGATTATTACAAGCTTGACTTGGTTGACCCAACCCGAATCCAACTCCGACTCCTAACCAGACTCCAGTTCACTGAATCCTAACCCTATTAGGATTTGGGTTGATTTATTACGATGGACTCAAATCTCCTCCTACCCGACCTAATGTTAGGTCTAGGTTGACCAACAAGGCCCAATCTAAGAACTCAACTCAATCGACTAGGACCCAACTCAGCTGGGGTCCTAACCAAGGTATGACTTACTAGTCCGTACCGGTGTACCAACATATTGTCGATACCGGTACGAGACCAGTACCGAGCAGTATGCACAGTGCATATCGCCTGATATTAAAATATAATATAATATTTTTATAATATAATATTAAAATATTAAAAAAAAAGGGGCAACATCGCCTCAATCTTTCTCCCCGCACGGGAGAAAAAACGATCGCGGGCGCCGGCGACCCGCGGGTGGCAACGATACGTGAGCGACCGGTGGGCGATGATGGCGGGCGGGCGAGGACAACGCGCGGGCGAGGTATTCTTTCTTCTCCTCTTCTTTTTTTCTTCTTTTCCTCTTCTTCTTCCCTTTTTCTTCCTCAATCGACCGTCGACGGTCGATTTCTCTCTCAATCGACCGTCGATTTCTTCTTCAATCGGCCGTCGACGGCCGAAATCGACCGCCGATAGTCGATTTTTGGTGGAATCGCTCGGTAGTGGACGATCCGCATACTGGTAACCTGGCGGACCGATATGTACCGCCCGTATCGGGCGATACACGTCAAAATTGCAAACCTTAGTCCTACAACATGTAGGATGCTTATACATATAATAGAACTCTTAGGTATGTGTAGTATAGGCAGGCAATATGCAAGTCTTTTGGACTTTGACATGATATAATAATCTCCTTAACATTCTTTATAGAGTTTTGAAGTCTGCATATTATGATTAAATGTTATTTAAATTATACATCATATACTTAAATCATAAAAAAAACAACAATGTATATGCTAATGCACCTTAACTATTACACCCACAAGTTTCCACAAGTAATCTTAGATAGCTTAACAAAGAGACATCATTCTATTAAAGAAATAATTGATAAAAATATAAAAAGCATAGGGAAAGATCTTATTTCATCGGACAGGACATGGAAGGAAATCCATTATACTAGAGCCATCCCTCCAATTTATTAAAATACCTCTCCATTTACCATGAGTAAGATAAAATTCCCAAGTGACGTCACCCTAAGATTTTGATCTCTCCTTACGCTTACACCGGTATAAATTAGCAGAACTTATATACACTATATGTGAAATATGATGTGATCCTAAAATTATCCCTTGTTTCCTTCAATAACACTGCCTACAATTCTAGGTTACAATTCTAACCATCGGATAACTATTTAAATGATCATGCTCCTAGAACCTTCCATTTATAACTTGTCATATTAGCATCTCCATGTCAAGGTTAGCATCACTAGCAACCAAAATGTCTAGCCACCTCCAAGCTCATCCATTTACTACCAATGACCTTCGAGAGGAAGATCAAGATCTTTAATGATTTGTTGCATCCCTATCATACACAAAGGGACTTCATTTATAGAGGAAAACCTATTAAAATGATGACATCATAATGTTGAACTATCAAAAGGATTCACTTTACAAGGAGAAAGGAGTCTACGAAGAAGTCCCCACAAGGAAACAACCATGACAACAAGAAGTTATAATGTTTCAATTATGTGAGGTCACCTGCATGGATGAGCTCTGCATAGGTCATTAATCCCACTTGTACTAAAAGGGTTCAAGTATCTTTTCAATGCCATTTGTAAAGTTTTATAAGAAGTCTCTTTACTTCTCCTGAGAGTCCTAGTCGTAGTCTATTCACCCATTCTAACCATGGAATTCATAAGTCTCATTTAGGCATGGTCACACCATCTTAAAAAATTTTGAATTATTCATAAAAAAAAATTTGTTTCTTGTTTTAGTAACCCTACATATCCACCTAGGCATCCTCATCCCAAGAACATTAATATTTTGAATGCATAATTCCTTAATAGCCTAAAAGGCTATAACAACAATCCATGGTTACACTATCTTAGAAATCCTTCCTTTTTATCTAAGGTGCATAGACAATCACACAAAAAAAAAAAAAAGCCAACAACCTTATCCATTTTAATCACCTAGCTTTTACTATAAACACAGTGTGACACGAATCTCTTTCGTCTTGAATAAAAAGATCCAAACTCTAGGGAAACTAAAACTTGCATGAACTTCTTGTCCCTCCATTTAAACTACACCCACATTTCTTATCTTAGGATATCTAATATTTTATTTCATATTTTTTATCTTAGTTTAACCTAAGGTTTATCATACCGGTAAGTACCGATGTAACAAGATTATTTTGGTACGGTACCCGATATCAAGCGGTACGCACAGTATATACCGCTCGGTATATTATTATATTTATATTTATATTATATTATATTATATATTAAATAAATAAAAAGCTAGCGACATCGCCTCGATCCTTCTCCCCGGGATCGCCCGCCGGCGATTCTTCGCCCGCACGGGGACGAATCCCGCTAGCGACGGACGACGCGAGGAACTGGTTAAGGTATGTTTCTCTTCTTCTCCCTCTTCTTCTCCTTTTCTTATTTCTCCCTCAATCGACCGCCGATGATTGAAATCGACCGCCGACGATCGATTTAGGTGGTACCGCCCAGTAGCGAGCGATCCGCGTACCGGTAAGCTAGCGGAACGATACGTATCGCCCGATACGGGGCCTTACCGCTCAATAAGGAGAACCTTGCTTGTAGAATTAATTGCAATTTAACTCTCATCAATCAAAATAATATCACTGAAAATTGCATACACTATAGAGGTATTTCTTGTAAATGGCTATTGAGTTCAGCTTTACCAAGTAAATAAGAAACTCTTTTGGCACACTTTTATATCCTAGTAACTACTTCAGAATACATAGCTTTGACAACGTCACAGTTATTAAATACAACTTTCACCTGCAAAACCCACCCCAAAATACTAAGAACTGTCGTAGACTTCTATGAGACAATGTAAATCATAAAGAAATCAGACTTCTCTCTATATTTTTCCATTAGCTTTTTCTATACATAAATAACTCATATACCTAATCTTTCAGGCATAAAACCATACAATTTATTTTTAAATACTCATCTCTCATTCTTTCTTCAGTTTCTTGTTCACAGAGTACAGCACATCTTATCACATAACCGGAGACCATCAACATTGTCACGTCACATAACTGGAAGAGAGAGGGCTTCCACCTTGGACCACCACAGTGAGCCCCATCCATGGGCGGAAGAACAAAAATAACAAGCATTTTCAGAATAACAAGCACTTTGGTTAAAGCAGTGTGTTCAAGTCTAGTTGCAGATATCTGATCCATAAAAATTAAAAACAAAGTATAAAGAGCATCATAAGGTGATAGTCAGAATGTAGAATACAATACTCAAGGTAAGAATCAAGTCAAGATTCCAAGATAATAATGATTAAAAGATATACCTGCAAACACTAATTTCTTGCAAAACTGAGAAAGAAATTATATGGTGATACCAAATGACAACTGAACATATATCAAGAGGTACCAATACGCATTAAAATAGTGGATTAAATGGTACATAAAAGGCCAGAAACCTTAAAATTCATATCCAGTAAGGAAAAAGTTATTGGGATTAACAAATATTTTGGGATTCCTAAAACCAGTAGCACAGGAGAACAAGGAATCCAAATACGAGAACAAATAGGATTCAGTTTCTATCTAAAAATCTCATGTACCTCTAGATTTTTATAAAAAACAAGATATGAGGAATATTTATAGTGCTCTGGAGTTTCTATAGGGTGCCTATAGAAAGTGCTCTCTAGGATTTCTAGAGATGGTGAGAGAAAAAAATGTAAATCCTTCAGTATTTATATAAGAGGATAATAAAGAAATCTATGTGCGAGGATAAACCAAGGGTCTTATAATTGATCTCATACGATGAAAATTTTGATTTTTCTCAGTGGAGGTAGACAAGAGTTGTTAAATAATCAACTTTCTGATTTTTTTTTTATTGTTAATATCCACGATTTCTTTTGGTTTTGAAATTCTCCTCTCCCTACCCTACAGTGAAATACGGCCACACAATCTAATTTGAGATATTTAAATAACAAGGAGAACAACGGGTTAAAACAAAAGCACGAGCACCTTCATCAACTAAAGCATGATTCCCTTGTGTCGCTACCCTCTAAACTCTCATGCATCACCCCCTCTAAACTCTCATGCCTCACCATTGGCGTAAGCTATCTGATGAAGCCAGACGAAATGAATTCCTTAGACGAGATACAACTCTAACGTTCGGAACGAATCACCATTAGGAAAAGGGTTACGGCTCACCACGCGCTGAGGAGCGTCGTCGCCGTGAAACACTCTGGGTGGAGGCGGTGCGTCACAGGAGAGGACGCACAAACCGCGAGTCAGTAGGATCCGGTAGTCCGGAGGATCGTCTTGGCGGAGGAGATAAGGGGGCGTGCAGCAGCCGAGGCAGAGGCGTCCGCGGCAGCGGCACTCGGTAGGAGAGGACGGTGAAGGGGGCAACAGGGAAAGGATCGCCGCTTCCAGGGTTTGCACGAGGTCGCCGTATACCCTCCTGAGGGCCGCCGGGACGCGGCGGAGCCACTTTCGCTGCCGTTTCCTCTTCTTTGCCATCGGAGAAGGCAACCGATGCTATGAGGATCTTCAAATGAGGGGAAAGGGGCTCGAGCAATGGATAACCAGTCTAAGACAAGCGTGGGGTAATGGCAGTGGCGGTGAAGGTGAATGTCTGAGGCAGCGGCGGCATTGGAATTCGAGATGAGGGGGAAGGAGCGCGCAACAGTAATGGCTTAGGGACGGCGAGGGAGATCACACCGCTAACTTAGAGGGGACGCTTTGCACAGGGTCCGATGCTCACGTACTACATTCTGAAGGAAACCGCGGTTGTTTTTTATTTTTTTTTAAAAATACAAATAAATGAATTCATAGTTTGTTCCATATAGGTTAAGCTCATTTTAACCCTTATAATTTTTATCAATTATTTAAATTTTTATAATTTATTTATATTTAAAATAACTCTTATATTTTTTAAAATATAATATATAACTTACTCCCATCACATCTCAGTTAATAGATATTAAATTCTACTTACGTGATACTCATAATAAATTATTAAGATAATTATATATATAATTTATTTTAAAAAAATATTTTAACCCAATTTTTAAGTCATGAAAAATTTAAGTTCTTATGGTTTTACTCATAACTAAAATAATCTTTATATTTTTAAAAACATAACATATAAATCTCTGTTATCAAATCTGAGTTAACTTACGTTATGACCTGCTTATATGAGATGCAAACTCATAATAAATAATTAATATAATAATATATATAATTTAAATTTAAAAAATTAAGATCATCATCAACGACGGAAGGATGCATCGTCGTGAAAACGACCACCAGTAGTAGCACTGAGCCACTGTTGCATAATAGGGTGTCGTACGCATACAGCCTCTCATGTTCAAGCGATAAGCTAAGGAGCTTTCGGTTATGCTTCGGGTGGATGTGCGTCGACCAATTTGACGGTAGGCACATAATGACCTCTTGGTCCTTGTTACTCTTGGATGTTTTAGTCCCCACTGCCTCCTAACTTCGTCGTCTCCTACGCCCCCACCTATCATACATATGACATGATGGTCTAGTTCTCTCTCACCTTCGCCTCCGATCTCTCCTACCTCCGCCTCTTGGCCTTCGTCTGTCACTACAACCTCTATCGCTTCCTCTTCCTCGACAAGATAGATATTTTCTTAAAACTTAAATTACATATATTATTATATTAATAATTTATTATGAGTTAGTATGTCACATAAGTAAATCAAATATTTGTTAATTCATACTTGACAAGAGGGGGCTTATATGCTACATTTATAAATATATAGAAGCTATTTTAAACACAAGCAAAACATAAGAGCTTAAATGGTCCGTGACTAAAACCACAAGAGCTAAAATGAATCTTTTTAAAAATATAAATCATGTCTCATTATATTAATAGTTTATTATGAGTCAGCATGCCACATAAGCAGACTCTAACATTTGTTAACTCAGACTTGACGAGAGGGGTTTATATGCTATGTAGGGATTATTTTAGACATGAGTAAATCATACGGGCTTAAGTAGTCTATGATCAAATTGTAGGGTCTAAAATGAACCTTAACCCTATAATCCACTATAGCTTAGTGCTACATGTTGGCCTTTATGTCTCCGAGTTACAAAGACAGCATGAAAAGATGGATGTTAGGTTCATCCTCTTTCATCTTCGATATTATTTGAAGAAGAGAGAATGACTCAGCGATATGAGATATCTAAGAGTGAATGACTCAGCGATATGAGATATCTAAGAGTCTCTTCCGCTCAAGGATGACTGAGGGGGAATCAGTTCAGAACTATATCCTTAAGATAATTGAGTGGATATAGAAGCTCACAGGTCTATGAATGATCTTAGAGAATAACATATGTGGATCTCATACTTCAGTCCCTCCCATAATTTTTTTTCTTAATTCATAATAAATTTTAATATAAACAAAATTGAGGTGACTCTCCTCGAGCCCCTCAATATGTTGAGGGAGGCTAAAAGCTCCATCAAGAAAGAGAAGCCAGTTTTCTATGTTGGTGAGACCAAAAAGAACAGGAAGGGAGAGAAGTCCCTTAAGAATGATAAGGGCATGATAAGTCGAGTAATGTAAAGGTTGCTAAAAATGACCCAGCAAATGTAGGAAAACCTTGGGGAGGGCATCATATGTGCAATAAAAGAATAAAAACAAAACTAATTTTGTAAAAGAATTATATTTGATTATTGGGCGATGATCGAGAGCGAAAAACTCGTGAAATCAAAAAACTGCATAACACATTTATATATCTTCAAAATTGTAGATCCAAGTTCGTGCATAAAGGAGGTCAGGTGTCCTCCTCTCTAGTAATTATCCACATGGTAGATGACCCGACGATGCATCTCCTTTTGCAGCATAAATCCTCATAGCGTCGAACGCTTCTTATTGTCCTAACGCACCACCAAAGGGGGTTGACAGCTTTGGAGGAAAGGGAGGGAGGAGTATAGGAGGAGGTATTACCAGGCCCCATACGAAATCCATTTGAGTCTCACTCTAATTGGATTTCTAGGAAAATTATTTCTCTCTCAATCCGAATAACTCTGGTTAGAGATTTACCTTAGTGAAAATACACATGATATTCCTCTCATGATATCGAGAGTTGATGATCCTCTATTGATACTCAAGTACCTTTGTAAGATTGATTATCATTCTCAATAACTGGTTGTACCATATCTAAAACTTTCAGACCCATAAGTCTAATATTAAAGAATGAAGTACTCGAATAAGACATCATCAATGTCTTAAGTCTAAGGACATGACACACAACTGAGATCATAGAATCAATGTCTAACGATCATACATCATTATCCATCTAGCATCCAATAAGAATATCAATCAGTGAACTTATTCTTCAATGAGCACATGCACTATATCCCTAGTATCCTCACGCAAGTAGCTATGAGACCAGTTGCCTCCACCATATGGACAGGTATATAGCACACTGGTCTGTCTGATTATCTTAGTGTCCCTCTCGAGTAACTTATGACGGAGATTATTTAGTATTTATATTTTAAGGATATCACAATATATTAATCTAACAATAATATAAAGTGAGAAAATATCATAATATTAATAATAGAAAAGAGTGTAAAATATATTATATGTGTCATCACTCACATGATTGGCTTGCAGGACACCTATAACCAACAATCTCCCGCTTGACCTATGTTAGGATCGAGTTGGCACTAAGGGGGGTGGGGGGGTGAATTAGTGCAAGTGCTAAAAGACTAAGTTTGAAAATTTTTACTCAAATTAAAACCAAAATCATAAGTTCTTTTCTTAAAAGTAGTTGAGATCAGCAAAGTTCGAGAACAATAGTAGAAAAAAAATTGAAAGAAGATGCTCATACTTTTTTATAACTGATTAAGAACAATCAAATTTAAATACGATAGTAAAGAGAGGCATACGTAGAGATGCTCATAGATTTTATAGTGGTTCGGTCAAAACTTTGACCTATGTCCACTCCCGATCCCTCTTCACTCGATGCCAACCGATGTCCACTATCGATATTCTTTCATAGGTGGAGATCAAACACCCATTACACTTTTCTCTTTTTCACAGGCTTAGGAGAATAACATTTACACCCTCATTTTCTGAGGATCAGGGGATCAACTTTTTCAACTCAATTTCTACCTTTCTATTACATAATTCACTCTTGAAAGAAAAGTGAAAGCTCTAAACCCAATTCAATAGAATTTTAGTAATTTTTTCTTTCACATTCTTGTTGTCTTAAGCAAGAATATTTGGAGTATTTATAGACCCCAATTAGCTTCAAAAATTGGAGCCAAAATTCAACCAATCTCCGAAAAATTTAGGTATGGGTGATACTAACACCGACATCGACGGTACTACTGTCGAAAGTGCCTAGAGATTCTAGACGAAGGTGGTACTACCGTTGCTTGGGCGGTATCGCCACTGCCTGGGTGGTACTATCACTGGGATATCCAGAATAGTATATTTCTAAATACTATTTTGTACTCGAGTGTACCTTTTGTTAACCCCTTTCTATGTCAACAAAATAGGCTCTATCATGAGCTCAAATCAAGCCTAAATTAGACTCGTTTGTCCCTAGTTGAGTTAGTAAAACTAACTCTAATCATAATGCTAACTACAACACTTAAGATAAATAATTACAAACATAATCGTTATTGTCCGACATGTCGATTGATCTTTCGGTGAACTCCTAACAAACTCTTGGCATCCTTCCAGTGAACCCTCGACGAGCTCCCGACAACCTGTCATAACTCTTGGCAACCTCCTACGAACTCCTGACGAGCACCTGCTGCATCGTTCGAACCTCGGCCTGATGCCCAATCATGACTCTAGCCCAATGACAAATCCTTCCTTAATTGCTTTGCCTTTTCCCAGTAGTAGTTAATCCTACATAACTTCTCTCTAACACATGAGTTAGATCACAAATACACTAATTGATTTCATCATCAAAATATGATATTCAATAATCTTCCCTTTTTTTATGATGACAACCAATTGATAACGGAGTTAACTTGAAGTTAACCTTAACTCCCTCTATCCATATGTCATATATGAAATAGAACAATCTTGAATTTAAAAGAAACAATTACCTTTGAATTCAAGGTAGTAATTTGACCATTTTGACTAAACATTTAAACTTTATCAATTTAACTATTCATCACTATGATACCATACATGATAAATTTTTTAATAATAAACATTCATACATGATAAAAATTTCAAACAACATATGTTTCACATGATAAACATTTCAAAACAAGCGTTATCAATATACCATTTCTCCTCTTTTGTCATCAACAAAAAAGAAAAATATTTAACTTATATTTGAATATTTATCATAAATATTCATCATATTTGAACATTGATCATATTTGAACATTTATCACAAATATTCAAATATATCATTTATCATCAATACACAATTTCTTATCCTTTGTCATCAACAAAAAAAAGAGAAATATTCAATATACCATTTAACAAATGTTTATCACATGATAAAAATTTCAAATAGGAATATGTTTCAAATATTTCAAATTTTTATTTCAAACAAGAATATGTTTTAAGCATTTCAAAGATTATAATTTCAAATAAGAATATGTTCAAACAATTCAAAATAACATTTCACTTATGTCATCAATCATGTCATTTTCTCCCTCTTTGTTATAGAAAAAAGAAGAAATATTCACCACATATTTGAACACTAAGTATTCAACACATTTCATCACATAAAGAGAGAAATATTTTTTCATTTCTCCCCCTATGTAAAATAAGAAGAAAAAAAGAAATGATTTTATTCATCACAAATGTCATATCAAATTTCTTTCTCCCCATTTTGTAAATAAAATAAAAGAAGAAGAAGAAGAAAAGTGGGGGGTGGGGGGGGGGGGGGGGGGGGGGGGGGGGGGGGGATATATTTGAAAGCATCGCATCAAAAATTTATGAATCTAAGAATCAAAATATTTTTTCCTTAAGAGAGATGATTCAAAAGAGAGCTCACGAAACACATATCATTTCACGAAACACATTCTTTAAGAGTAAAGAATAATGTGAAAAAATCTGAGAAAAATATAAGAGCTACTCATGTATTTAGAAGATTAAAATAATTTCATGTAGATTTCAAGAAGAGGCTCAAAACAAGAAATCTTAAAAAAAATGATAGCAAATCATACATTTATAAGGTTTAACATTCTTAATTTTCTTCTAAGTAATTTTCTCTCCCTTAGTTATTGTCAAAAAAGAAATGATGGTATAATTTTTTTTACATCAATATTCTAATTACAACCATAAGTACAAAGGGATTATATGAAAATCATATCATTAAGGATATAATATGAAATATCAATTCATAAGTATCAAAAGACATGATTTATCTAACAAATCTTTCCTTTTTAGTAAATAATGAAAATAAGTCTTAGGAGATCAAATAGAAAATAATCTTAATTCATTTAGATAATTTTCTTTAATTAAAACGAAAGAATCATAGTGAACAATCTTGATTTATATAAAGATCTCAAGTTATAATTTTTAAAATGTCAATATCATAATTTAGATAATAACTTAGTCAAGTTCATCAAATCATCAAAATCTCTTTCATAGTTTAAGAGATTCATAAATAATAATATACATAGATTCATCACTTTTATCTCTTATTGAAAACTTGATAGGATAAAGACATTTAAAAAAAAATATTTAGCTTTTGTGTTTCAATTTATGTAATTTATTTCATATAAGAATATCTTTATCTTTTATACCAAATCTATGCATTATCGTTTAAAACTGAATTTCAAGTATTCTTTCAAAAGAAATCATTAAGATCAACAATAAAATATTTTCACACAAGAGCTGTAATTTATTTTAATTATAATAATTTTTTCTTCTTAAGTGAGTCTAACTCTTTATACTTAGTGTAATGAGTTACCATGCTTATTTCAATTTTTTTTATTTACTTTACTTTATTTGAAGCCCCAATTCGAGAATAATTTATCAGTCAATCATGCAACATATAATCTATTTTAGGTCAACACAGAATCATCTAACATTCAACTATCATAACATTTAAATCAATTATTCAATAATAATATTTACATTTAAATCAACCAATATACAAACCAATAATTTTCAACATAATATTTGAACTATCGATTCTATCTAAAGTCAACACTGTTAATGAAAAAATAAACTTTACTTCTCTTATGAGATTAGCAAGTCAATAATTTTTTTATCCTTGTACATTAATGACTCAATTATCTTTTTAAAAATCATTTGAAAATATATCCAAAATCATCATCAAACTCAATGAAGGCAATATAGATAGTTTTCCATTAAAAATAGTTAAGGCTCTCTAATTCATTTATGTACTAGCATGCTCTAGTTATGCATCATAAAAAACAATCAAGATTACTTGTATAACCATAAACCATGTTTAATAAAAAGATTTGTTATAATCGAAACAAAGATCATTAAGTTTTAATCATCTTGATTCAAATAATTTTTTCTTATTTTTGTTGCTTTGGCTAGTGAGCTTGAAAAGTGTGTTAGATCTCAAGTCATATGTCTTGAGCATCCATTATCAAGATACCATTTTGTGCTCCTAGCCTTTGTTCAAAGATAAAATTATAATGAAGAGGGTTTTGGTTTCGGTACCATTTGACTTTGGGTCCCTTATGAAAAATTTTACCCATTTTTACTAATGGTTTTGAGTTGTTTATGGTTCATTTAAGAATTGAAACCAACTTATGTGGATATACCTTCTAAATAAGTATCTATAGGCAAAATGTCCAAGTCTATCATAAAAAAATTATATTTATTTTTGGGTGAAGAATGTAATATGGATCATTTGATAAAGATAGTTGGCTTTTGATGAGTATTACCCACAAAGCCAATACCTTCATTATGAACATGACCCTTATTAGGAAGGATTATGTTTAGAGATTTATTGTCAGTTTTAAACTTTCTAAGATTTGTTCTAATATGATATTTTTCTTTTTAATTTCATCTAGCATTTCATATTTCGAGCAAGAAGTACATGATATTAATGTATCATGTAAAGTTTCAAGTTTATTGTAAAGTAATACATAATCCTTTTTGAGTGATTTATAAGTTTTGCTAATCTTTTTATATTCTTCAAATAATTTATGAAAGACATTTAACAACTCTTCAAAGTAAAGGAGGCTTTGCAAGAGTTACTTGCCTCATGATGGATGGTCATGAGTGCATAATATGCCACTTCTTCTTGGTTATCCTCTTGATCTTCAGAGGGCCCCGGCTTCTTACATTCATAGCAAGAGGTTGTATCCTTTTTAAATTTATTTTTATGTTTTTTATTCTTTTTTATTAATTTTTTAGGTTCTTCTATCATAAGATTAAAGTTATAGTCCTTATCACTCAAGGAGTTATATGTTTTTCTCAGTTTAATGTCTTTCATTTCTTTAGAAGGTGTTCTTCTTGTGTTCTCAATGTCAAATCCTTCTCGTTCTTTAGAATGTATTCTTCTTATATTTTTAGTGTCAAATCCTTCTTATTCTTTGGAAGGTTGTTCTCATATTATTCTTTGTAAGTTATTTCATTTATTTTTTATTCCCTTAATTTACTTGTGCTTTAGTATGTGACTTTTAATGTGTGTCATATATCAAAAGATGAACCACAATTAGAAACTTGATTCAAATCATTTTTGTCTAAAGCATAAAATAATGTATTAAGAGCTTTAGCATTTAAGGAAAACATCTTTCTTTCATGATCATTCCAATCATTTATACGATTGGATGACTTTTAAATTTTATTTTCAATAATATTCTATAATTCAAAATCCATCAAAATCAAGAAAATCTACATTCTAGTTTTTCAATATATGTAATCCGTCCTATTAAACATGAGGACGTGTGATAGAGTGTCCTTTATTAATGTCAAAAGAAGTCATTAACTCGCTTAGGTGTTAATCCAAATGAGTGTAACCTTGATACTAACTATTAGGATCGAGTTGACACTAAGAGGGGAGGGGGGGGGGGTTGGGAGGGGAGAGGAGAATAGGAGGGGATGGCCAAAGCTGTAGCATATCAACCATGAACCTCCCTCATATTTATAAAGAGCCACCAAAAACTCTAAGGGTCCGACATTAGTGGGTATTAGACCTCAATCCAATTAACCACTAACATTACATTATTGGATCTCTATCCAACAATCTCCTTTGGCATTTAATTGGGCCTCATTCAAGAAGCCCATCAGTGTACGATCTCATATAATAAGAATAGGGGCTAATGGATCTCCATCTAATCATCTATTCGCTGAAGCATCCACCATATATGTATGACTCTCTAGGTCTGATATTGAGCTGGTCGTGAGTCACTCCCATTAGAATTCCTTCTGATATAGTGAATTATTATCTCCATAATAATTCACTCGACTCATTGACTATGGACATACTAGGCCACTATGCCAAAGTCCTCAAATGGTATAAAGGGATCAAATCCATCAAACCTATCTATCCATAATTATCATATATCTATAATCTCTCATCTAACTAATATCTCATAGACCATATATTGGACATAGTATTGTCAGGTCACATACGAAATCCGTTTGAGTCTCGCTCTAATTGGATTCTCCCGGAATACTCATTCTCTCTCAATGTCCTTCTCGAGTAACCTATGATTGAGATTATTTAGGATATGTGTCTAAAGGTGAATCAATCTCATTATCATGATCTCATTACGATTTGATTCTTATTGCACAGAACAAAGGATATCATAATATATATATGCAATATATAATATAATGTGAGGATGTGCCAATAATAATCATAAGCAAAAAGACCATGCAACATGTCATATGTGTCCTCTATTCAGGGCGAAAACATACCCTGAGTTTGACTTGCTATCATCAATATCAAACTGAAAACTCTAAGTGTCTGTGGCCCTCAACCTGGAGGTTACCTTCTCGATATACCAGTAAAAGATCCTTAGTCCTTGTCAAGTATTTAAGGATACACTTTACTGCCTTCCAATTCTTCATGCCATACTTTTTGATAATGAGACCTCTCTTCGAATTCTTCATGTCATACTTTTTGATAATGAAGTCTATGTACCTAAACTGGGACAAGCTAAGCATCCTCTTGGATCTATCTCTATAGATTCAAATCCCCAAAATATATGATATTTCCCCTAAGTCTTTTATGAAGAAGTTTTTGGATAGTCAAACCTTTATTGTAGAGAGCATTCCTAAATCATTCTCAATTATTAGGATGCGATCCACATATAGCACCAAGAAGGTGATAGTGCTCTCACTTACCTTTTTATACACACAAGGCTCATCTTCGTTCTTAACGAAGTCATAAGATCTGATTGCCTCATTAAATCTTATGTTTCAACTTCGGAAAGCTTGCTTTAATCCATAAATGGATCGAAGCAACCTACATACTTTATCTGGACTCTTTTTGGATATGAATCCCTCTGGCTCTATCATATACACCTCCTCGAGGTTGTCATTAAGGATGTCATTTTTACATCCATCTGTTAGATCTCATAGTCACAGTGCGATGTAATGACCAAAAGAATTCTAATAGATTTAAGCATGACTACAGGTGAAAAGGTTTCGTCATAGTCAACTCCTTGTCTTTGACGAGATATCCTTTAGCTACTAGTCTTGCCTTATAGGTCTCCACCTTTCCATTTATTTCAATCTTCTTCTTGAAGATCTACTTGCATCCGATGGGTACAATACCCTCAGGTGCATCCACAAGGTTCCAAACCTTGTTAGAGTACATGTAATCCATATTAGAAGTCATGACTTTTTTCACTTTCCAGAGTCTGAGGATCAACATCCTAAGAGTCCTCTCTACTTATATGTCCCACATATCTTTCAGGAGGGTGAGATACTCTGCTAGACCTGTATAAAGTTAGAACTTATGTGTTAGGTAAATGAAGAGACTCTGACTCTGGAATGGTGTTTGAGTTAGGTTCTCTAACCTCGCTCAACTCTATCTCACTCTCATTGTTTCCCCCAAGAATGTGTTCATTCTCAAGAAACATAGCCCTCTTGGTAACAAAGAACTTCTGGTCCTCGGGATGATAGAAACAATACCCATAAATTTCCTTGGGATATCCCACAAACTTACACTATTCTGTCCTTGATTCTAACTTGTCGGGATTGTGTCTTTTAACATGGACAGGATAAGCCCAAATCTTAACCATTTTAAGATTGAGCTTCTTTCCTTTCATATCTCATATGGTCTAGACACTGCCGACTTTGATGAAATTCTGTTCAGAAGGTAAGCTACGGTCTCTCAGGTGTATCCCCAGAATGAGACGGGTAGAGCAGCAAAACTCATCATGGATCGCACCATGTATAATAGTATATGAGTCCTCCTTTCTGATACACCATTGAGCTAAGGTGTATAAGGAGGTGTCCACTATGATAGAATCCCATGGTCCATGGGGAAATGGGTGAACTCTCTACTCAAGTACTCTCCTCCTCGATCTGATCGACGAGTCTTAATCTGGTTCTCTACCTCATTCTTATATTCCCTAAATTTCTCAAAGGCCTCAGACTTGTACTTTATTATGTACATGTGTCCATACCTAAAGAAATCATCAGTGAATGTAATGAAGTATGAGTAACCACCTATAGCCTGAGACGAACCACATACATCACTATGCACGAGTTTCAATAACTCAGTGGCTCTCTTTCTAGTTCCACTAAAAGGAGAGTTGGTCATCTTCCCACGAAGGCAAGGTTCGTAAGTTGCATACGACTCTTAGTCAAATAGATCTAAGTATCCATCTTTTAACAACTTTTGAATCATTCCCTCATGCATATGACCTAGCCTACAATGTCATATGTATAAATTGTTTATCTCATCTCTTTTTCTCTTAGACATATTTATATTCATGATATGTGGAGAAGTGTCTAACACATATAAGCCATTTATCATGATCCCTTTAGTGATGATCTCATCATCCATTTATTGAACAACTATTGTTCTTAAAAACTAATTTATATCCACTAATTATCAAACAAGAGAAAATAATATTTTTGATAATAAAAGAAATAAAATAAACATGCATCCAATGCAATAATAGCTCCACTAGGCAAATGTAGGGTGATTACAACAACTCTTGCTCCATTGCCCATCTTGAGGTCTATCTTGCCTTTCGCCAATCTCCTAGGGTGATATGATAAGTATTCCTGGTTTTCAATACCCATGTGTTATCATAAAAATCTGATAAGTGGAGACTGATCATGAATATACCTGAAGCTTCTCTAAGCTTCTGTTTCACCTTATCTGCAAGGTAATCCTTACAGTTCCTCTTTTAGTGCCCATCTTGGCCGTAGTGGAAGTACTATCATTTATCCTTTGCTATGTCTTTCTTGGCAATATTTGTCTTATCCGGTCGTTCTTTGCCCTTGCACTTCTTAAGGGTCTTATTAGCCTTCGTTTTGTTCTTGGTCTCACCAATATAGAGAATTGACTTCCCTTTCTTGATGACACTCTCAGCTTCCCTTAATATGTTGAGGAGCTCAGGGAGAGTCACCTCAAACTTGCTCATGTTAAAATTCATGATGAAGTGAGAAAAGAAAACTGATAGGGATTAAAGTATAAGATCAACACACATGTTATTCTAGGACTATTTCTAGGCCTATGAGTTTCTCGATCCCTCTATCATTTTTAGGACATGGTTCTCAACCGATGTCCTTTCTATTATACTGACTTGGAAGAGTCTCTTAGATATCTCATATCTTTGAGTTCTTCCTGTTTCTCAAATAGCTGCCAGAGATGAAGAAGGATAGAATCTGCATGTATGCTCTCATGTTGTCATAGTGACTTAGGAGTCATGGAGGCCAACATATAACATTTTGTCAATGTGAAATCATCTATATACTTCACATAGCGAGTGATCTCATCCTCGCTTGCACCTTCTTCTGGTGTGGGCACAATTGTATCAAGGACGTACGCAAATTTCTCCATCGTGAGAATAATTCTTAAATTACGGAACCAATCCATGTGTTTGGACCAGTGAGGCGGTTGGCATCAAGTATGCTACGTAGGGGGTTTGTGAGTGTTTCTGACAAACAAGATATAGCACAAATGAATAACATACAGATTTTATAGAAAAATTAATTAAGATATAAAATTTTATCTTAATGTACTAATACTATTTTCCTAGTGAATCACGTGACACCCTCGACACGTAAGAGGGAAGTCTCTGGTAGACTCATAGTGGGGATCAAGATCCAATTGGCGTCTTAATGCTACCTCGCAGGACTCGGCCAATTATACTAAGTCCGAAAGGTAGGCAAATCTTGTCAATCACAACTCCTTATGATTCCCGTCATGTTCGATCTTTGAATCATTATGGTCTCGAGGGACTCGACCAACCATAATGTTCAGTTAAGTCATCACCATCATTATAAGATGAGTTTGATTTGATGATATACCCTCGAGCGACTCGACCAAGCATATTATGTTCTTAGGTCACCGGTGACATCTCTATGTCGTAGGCAAGATCTTAATCATGTAGATAGGTGAGCCTAAAGGGAATTGACCAACTCAACCTATGTCATGATTCAATTTCTTCCTATAATGATGGAAGGCCACGTGGGTCAATCTTATTGCCTCAAGCTTACCGACTTAATATTATCGTATGAGGGATTTTTATTTTGTATTAGTCTCCTAATATGTTTTGTTACACACATACATATTTAATATATATCTACATCACATGCAAATATATATATATATATATATATATATATATATATATATATATATATATATATATATATATATATAACACATATGCAAGCCATCACATATGCAAGCCACACCGAATGATCATGAGCCATCACCTAATATGAATAAGCCCGAGCTAATGAGCATAATCACTCACAATAAGATCTATGTGTGAATCGGTGTATTTCATGTCCTGTGATTATTGATCTCATTATTATGGGTTCCGTCGGATCCTCGTCGCATCACCAAGCATCATGATCTCCCGTCATAGTATCGTGGGTCCCATTGTCACATTCACGCTCTCGCCGCGCCTCTCCAAATAATTACAAAATAACCATAGGCACATAGGCCCGATAATAAATGAGAAAAACAGAGGCTCGCAGGCCCCAATAATAATAATAATAATCATAATTACACGTATCAAAACACATGGCTCATGATCATCCATCCACATCATACATCACATGTATATCATATCACATGTAGGATTATAGATATATTATAATTAATTAAACTATTTAATTAATTATTTTTTGAAAATCTGGACATGCTCTAAATTTTCAGAATTGTCAAGGGCATTTTTAAAATCTTAGACAAAAGGATAGTCCTTGAAATTTCTAGAATTATTTAGGGTATTTTGGAAATTCGAGACAAAAGGACATATAGTGGAATTTCTCAAATTCTAAAGGGCATAATCATATTTTTTTCAAAAGAATGCCCTAACCCTAGCGCTTGCCCTCGCTGCACCACCGCGGCCACTGCTCTTGCATAGGCAACTATTGTCGCTGCCCGTCGACAAACGCTGCTGCGTCGGGTGGCAGCCCGTTCGGGCGGGCGCCGCTGCCTTGCACTGTCGCTACCCCTTCACCAGGCGTCGTTGGCCGCCCCTATGGGCGCCGCACTACAGCCGGCCTTGGTCGTGGGCAGTCGACCACCCCTGTAGGGGGCCTAGCCGTCGCCGACCACCCTTGTAAGGGGTCTGGCCGTGGTCGGCCGCCCCTCCTCGCTGTGTTCATTGCGGAAACGTAGCAATAACACGTAGAACAATTCTAGTATGTAATCTCATCACACGCAGTTTAAAACCACTTTTTACACGAACAACTTTGGCTCTGATACCATTGTTGGAAAACCTCAATGAGAGCATCACATGCGCATCGGAAGATCAAAACAAAATTAGGTTTCCAATGCAGATCAAATCATTGTGCAAAAGATTAGGTCGCGAGAAAGCCACAAAAATAAAACAAAACTACATCGTATGATAGATTGATTACCTAGGGAGATCATATATCCCTAATTTTCCAGATCCAGATGGAGAGGATGAAGAAGGTCAAGTGTCCTATGCTCTAATGGTATCTATACGATGGATCTATTCAGCGAAACTCCTCCAATCTGATCTCGCAACTCTTGCACAGAGGAATGTAGGAGAATATGAGGGGGTGGCTAAAGCAGTAACATATTAACCATGAACCTCCCTCCTATTAATAGAGAGCCACCAAAAGCCCTAGGGGTCCCGCCTTAGTGAGAATTGGATCTCCATCCAATTATCTACTAACCTTGCATTATTGAATCTCTATCCAATAATCTCCTTTGGCCTCTAATTGGGCCTCATGCAAGGAGCCCATCAGTGTAGGGTTTCATCTAATGAGAATAGAGGCTAATTAGATCTTCATCCAATCCTCTATTCACTGAAGCATCCACCATATGTGTGTGACACTCTAGGCCCGATATCGAGCTGGCCGTGAGTCGCTCTCATTAGAACTCCTTTTGATATAGTGAATTATTATCTCCATAATAATCCACTGTACTCATCGACTATGGACATACTAGGCCACTACGCCATAGTCCCCAGATGGTATAAGGGGATCAAATTTATCGAACTTGTCTATCCAACTAATATTCCAGAGACCGTATATTAGACATAATAATGTCATGTCACATATGGAATCCGTTTGAGTCTCGCTCCAATCAGATTCTCCTTGAGAACTCCTCTCTCAATCCAAATGACCATGGCTAGGGATTTATCCGAGCAAGCATATAAGAGATATTCCTCTCGTGATACTGAGAGTGGATAATCCTTTTTTGACACTCAATTGCCTTTGTAAGATTCGCTACCAATCTCGATAACCAATTGTACCAAATCTGAAACATTCCAAACCTGTAAGTCTAGTGTCAAAGAAAAGAGTACTCAAATAAGACATCCTTGGTGTCTCAAGTCTAAGGACCAGAAACACAACTGTAACTATAGAATTATTGTCTGACATTAGGTATCATTAACCATACAATATTCTATAAGTGGATCAATTAGTAAACTCATTCTCCAATAAGCACCTGTACTATATCCTTAGTGTCTCCACACAAGTGGCTAAGAGACCAATTGCCTCCATCATATGGATGAGTATATAGTACACTGGCCTGTCCGGTTATCTCGATGTCCCTCTCGAGTAACCTATGACTGGGACTATTTCGGATCAGTGTTTAAAGGTGAATCGATCTCATTATCGTGATCTTATCACGATTCGATTCTCATTGCATATAACCAAGGACATCACAATATATATATGCAATAGATAATATAATATGAGAATATGCTAACAATAATCATAAGTAAAAAGATCACGCAGCGTGTCACATATGCGATCACTCACGTGATTGGCTTGTAGGGCACCTGTAACCAGCAGATTAAATACCCCTTATACATTTCTCCTTTTCACAGGCTCAGAAGAATATCCTTTATACTCTTCTTTTCTCAGGGTCAGGAGATCAACCTTTTCAACTCAATTTCAGCCCTACCCTTACACAATTCACTCTCGAAAGAAAAAGGGAAGGTCTTAACCTAATTCAACAGAATTTTACCAAAAATTTCTTTTATATTCTTGTTGTCTCAAGCAAGAATACTTAGGGTATTTATAAACCCCAATTGGCTTCTGATATTGGAGCCAAAATTCAATCATTCTTCAAAAAATTTGAGTATAGGCGGTATTACTGTCGGCACCATGGTGCTATCGTCGAAAGTACCCAGAGATTCTGGATGACAATGGTACTACCTCTGCCTAGGCGGTACTATCACTGCTTAGGCGATACCACCGTTGCCTGGGTGGTACTACTACTGCTCATCGATGGTACTACCATTGGGATACCCGAAATAATACCTTTGAAGTATTGTTTTGTACCTTATTGTATCTTATGTTGACCCCTTTCTAGGTCAACAAAATGAGCTTTATCATGAGTTCAAATCAAGCCTAAATTAGACCTGGTTGGCCCCTAATTGAGTTAGTAAAACTAACTCTAATCATGATGCTAACTACAACACTTAAGACAAATACTTATAAACATAATCTTCATTATTTAGCACGTCAATCGATCTTTTGACGAACTCTGACATGTTGAATCTGGGATTTTGATAATGAAATCAATTGATGGGTTTTATAATCCAACCTATGTGTTAGAGATGAGTGATGCAAGATTAACTACGATGGTGAAAAGATAATACAATCTAATATTGGGCCAGAGTCAATTTCGGGCATCAGGCCAAGGTTCGAACGATGCAATAGGAACTCATTGGGAGATGGTCGAAAGCTCATCGAAAGTGATTCGGGGCTTGCCGAGAGCACGTCGAAGGTGATCGGGGGCTTACCGGGAGTTTGTTGGGAGCCCGCTGAATGTGATCGAGAGCTTGCCGAGAGCTCATCGAATGTGATCAAGAGCTTGCTAGGAGTGCACCGGGAGTTCACTGCAAGATGGTTGAGAGACTCGCCGGGAGTTCACTAGAGGATGCCGAAAAGCTTGTAAGGGAGTTCAGAAGATCGATTGACGTACCAAACAACAAGAACGATTGTAATTATGTAGTGTGTCATGGTTAACATCGTAATTCAATCCTAATTAAGTTAGATTTAAAGAAATTTAAATTAATTCAATGTGAGGCAGTCAGGTTCACTTTGGGTTAGATTTGAGTTCAGGTTTAGCTCATTTCGCTGACTAGAAAGGGGTCAACAAGAGGCACAAGTCAAGTATAAAAAATATAAGAAAGTACTATTTCAGGATTCCCGACGATAATACCACCTCCGCCTAGGTTTTCGAGCGGTTGTCAACGGCTATACGTTAGTGCCGGTGGTAGTACCGTCCATAGTCGATTTTTTTGAAAAAAAGGTAAATTTTGGCTCTATTTTTTGAAGCTAATTGGGGTCTATAAATACCCCAAGTATTCTTACATTGGATAGCAAGAATATAAAGAAAAAGAGGTGAAAATCTTTGGAATAATTCTATAAAATTTGAGTGCTTCCCTTATGTGCTTCAAGTGTAAAATGAGTTGAATGGAAGAGTAAAAAATTATAAAGGTTCTTCTCCCAAGCTTAGGAAAAGGAGAAAGGTGCAAAGGGTTTTGATCTTCATCTATGGAAGAAGATCATTAGTGGACACCGACATACCTTGACGAAGGAGGACGCCAAAAGTAGACGTAGATCAAACTTTTGGTCGAACCACTATAAATTATGAGCCTTTTTTCCTTGTCTTTTACTTTTGCATTCCTCAACTAGATCGAGATTTTTTTGGTCTTAAGTTTAAAACGCTCATGTATTTGATTTCAATGAATTCCAAAAGAAACATTTCTGATTTCGATTATCACTTTAAGCAATAGTTTTTCAAATTGAGTTTATTTAACACTTGCACTAATTAATCCTCCCCTCTTAATACCAACTCGATCCTAACAATTGGTATTAAAGCCGGTTATACTCACTTGGATTAACACCCAAGCGAGTAAATGACTTATTTTGACATTAATGAGGATCAATGCTATTAGGATTAAGTTGGCACTAAGAGGCGGGCAGGTGAATTAGTGCAAATATAAAAATACTCAATTTGAAAAACTTGCTTGAAGTAAAGAAGATATCGAAAGCATTTCTTGGACTTCGTTGAAAGCGAATAAGTAAGCGATTTAAAACAATGCTAAAGATGATGCTCGTGCCTTTCTTCGAACTAATTAAGAAAAATTAAATTCAAATATAATATAAGAAGCAAGAGTAGAGATGCTTACATATTTTATAATTATTTGGCCAAAGCTTGACCTACGTCCACTTTTCAGAGTCCACGTTCGTTTAGGCCCACCGGTTTCCACTAAAGATCTTCTTTTATGGATGAAGACCAAACCCCTTATACTTCTCTCCTTTTCACTATTAGGATCAATTGACACTAAGACCAAACCCCGCCGATTTCCAATAAAGATCTTCTTTTCGTTTTAAACATAAATATTTCGGTTTAAGCACGATAGAAAGATCCAAAGCTTGTTGTTTAAATAAATCAAGTGAACGATCACTTCGTATTGAAAAAATCATGCATCCTTTTTCATTTTGAACAACTTTACAAAATTTTATAAAACATTAAAATATATCACTTTCATGTGCTAAGAAATAGGTCCAAGTATATCTACTAAAGTCATCCACTAAAATAAATGCATATTTGCTACCACAATTGGTCCAAATAGATCCATATGGATCAATTGAAGTGGTCTAGAGGTGCTAATTTGATTTTTAAACTTAAAGCTACTCTTTATTTATTTTCCTAATTGACAAGTGTCACATATATTGTCTTTGATAAACTTAAGATTAGGTAAACCTCTTAATAGTTCTTTGGTAGAGATTTGATTTAAAAGTTTCATGCTAGCATGACCTAATCTTTTATGCCAAATCCAAGCTTCATCATTCAAAGCCGAAAAATAAGTTTCATTACAAAAATTTTCAATATCTATGGTGTATACATTGTTGTTTCTCAAGGCAATCAAGAATTTATTTTTGTGTGGCAATTCAATTATGCAACCATTAGGTTAAAATTTAACCACATATCCTTTATTATATAATTGATTAATGCTAAGCAAGTTTTGTTTCAATCCATCAACTAACAACACATCTTCAATCAAGAGGTTTGATGTGTTACCTATTGTTTCTTTTCCAATGATTTTACATTTGTTGTTATCTCCGAATGTAACAACTTCTTCACTTAAGCTAGTGAGCTTAGAAAAATAAGATGGATCTCCGGTCAAATGCCTTGAGCATCCACTATCAAGATATCATTTAGTGCTCCTAGCCTTAGTTTGGAGACAAACCTACAAGAAGGATATATTTGATTTAGGCACCCATTTTACATTGAGTCCTCCATAAAGAACTTTTCTTTCTTTTTTAATTAATTTTTATTGTATAAGATTTTCTTTGGAACCCATACTAGTTGATGTAGACTACATTTTCTAAAGAGGCATTTATTTACCTTATTTCCTAATTTATCACAAAAATTATACATGATTCTTGGTGGCATATTTAATGTATGTCCTCTTACAAATGTAGTTGGCTTTCATTGGACATTACCAACAAAGCCTATGCCATTTTTTCTATTAATATGACCCTTATTTGCAATGATCATACTTAGAGATTTGTTCCCTATTTCAAAATTTTCTAGTGTCATTTTAAGCATGATATTCTCTTCTTTAACATTATCTAGCAAATCACATTTAGAACATGGTTTATGTGAAACTAATGAATCATGTATTTCATCGAGTCTTTTAACTAACAAATCATGATCAACTTTAAGTAATTTAAAAGACTTGCTAAGTTTTCTAAACTCATTGAATAAATCATGAAACATATATAATAATTCTAAAAAAAGAAATATTTAAAGGCTCACTAACCTCATCTTCAATCGTCATTAAGGCATAGTTAGCCACTTCTTGTTTAGAATTGTCTTCCTCATCCGAAGAGCTCGATTTATCCTAAGTAGCCGAAAATGATTTCTTTTTTAGTGTTGGCTTCTTCTTCAAATGACGACATTCATTCTTGAAATGTCCCAGTTTTTTGCATTCATAGTAAATGACATTATCCTTCTTCGGTTCTTTTTTATTTTTATATTTCTTGTTCTTTTTTATAAATTTTTTAAAAAAATTTATAACAAAGCAATATCATAGTCCTCATCACTCGAGGTTTCACTCAAGGAGTCATTTGTTGTCCGAAGTGCTACATCCTTTCTGTTCTTTGGAAGGGGTTCATCAAGCTCATCATGAGCTTTACAATTTAGTTTATATGTCATAAGAGAGCCAATCAATTTTTTAATAGGTAAGTTATTTAAGTCTTTGGCCTCTTCAATAGCGATTACTTAACGATCCCAATTTTTAAGTAAAGATCTCAAAATCTTACTAACTAATTCAAAATTAAAAAAAAAATTCCAAGCGCTTTTAGGCCATTGACAGCATCCGTGAAATGGGCGTACATGTCTTCAATGGACTCACTTGATTTCATTCGAAACAACTCATAGTTATGAACTAAAATATTTATTTTGGATTATTTTACTCTACTAGTCCCCTCATGTGTGATTTCTAGAGTGTGCTAAATATCAAAGGCCAGTTCATAAACGAAAACATAATTAAATTTATTCTTATCAAAAGCATAAAATAAGGCATTCATAGCCTTAGCATTTAAAGAAAAAATTTTCCTTTCCAAATCATTTAGTTCATTCATTGGCTTGAAAGAATTTTCAAATCCATTCTCAACAATACTCCATAGATCAAGGTCTAAAGAGATAAAAAAAAATGTATCATTGTCTTCCAATACGTGTAATCTGTCCCATTGAACATGGGAAGACGTGAGATGGAATGCCCCTCATTCATGCCAAAATAAGCCATTTATTCAAGTGGGTGTTAATCCAAAGAGTAAGTACCTTACTCTGATACCAATTGTTAGGATCAATTGGTACTAAGAGATTGGGGGTGAATTAGTACAAGTGTAAATTTTTCGTTTTAAACAAAAGCTTGTTGTTCAAATAAAGTAAGTGAATGATAAGAAGATTGCTAAGTTACTTGCTTACTAATTACTTAAGAAAGAGTAAGAAAATTCGAAAGATAAGAAACGTCGTAAGTGAAATGTTTGTTTTCATAGAGTAATCAAGATCGGGAGCGTTAATAAGGAAAGCAAAAGATAAACTCACAATTTTTATAGTGGTTCGACGCCAACGACCTACATCCACTCCCGTGTCCTCATTCTTGAGGCACACCGGCATTCACTAACGATCTTTTTTGGGTGAAGACTAAACCCTTACACTTTGCTTACAAGGGAGACTTTGAGAAAATTTTTAACTCTAAGCTCTCTCCATTCCCTTTTCTTTTTCTTACAAATCACATCCAATTTCTTTTTCATAGAGTTTAATTGCCCAAAAAGAGTTGTTATGAATGCAAGAATACTTGGGGTATTTATAGACCCCAAGTGGCTTTAGAAATTGAAGCAAAAAATCAAACATACTTGGAAAAATGAAGAGGAACCTTTACAAATATTTCCCTCTTCCCTTAGACTTATTGAACACTTGAAGCATTCAAAGGAAGCTATCAAATTTTACAATCTTTTTCACATAATTTTGACCTCATTTTTATGCACTTTCTTGCTGTCCAATGCAAGAATACTGATAAGACCCCAGAAGGAGCTCTATAGTTTTTGACCCTTGAGGGGGATCAACCCTTAGAACGCTGTAGGGGTTCCTCCCTCCTAGACTCGGCACAAGGCTGAAATAAAATAGATGATTGCTTAATAAAAGAGGTGGAGGCTACATGCTTATATAGAGCTCAAAACCCTAGCCCTAGGGGGTGCTTGCCTAACTAAAATTATCCTTTTACCCCTTCTATAGCCTACTTGCCTTAGAGGGAACATGTGGCAGCTAGGTTGGCTCTATAGCCGACCTAAGCAGGGGGAAACCCTAGCCTACCAACCTAGTAAGGGGGACGACGGCCACTAAGCCCTAAGGGCTAATCTAAACCCTAGCCATACTCCTTTATAAGATAGGAGTGACTTTATTACAATCTAGTAGGGTTTTATTGACTACTTCTAGGGATATTAGGACTCAACCCTACTGGAGTCCTATCAAACTCACCCTCTTAAAATCAGCATTTTTCTCAAGGCTGAAGTTCCATGAACTCAGGGAACCGGGTCTTCAGCTCCTCATCAGCTTAGGTGTCAGTTGGAAAAACTTGAGCTGAGTCGTCATCTTTAAATTTTTATTTGATTTGAGATACTTGGAGGATCAACTGTAATTTTAATATGGTACACGGATCTGATCTTCAGGTTAGGGCCCCAATTTTGCAAGGTCCAAAGAAATAAGGAGATCACTTTCTTGAGGCTTGAATTTCGTATTGGTGGAGTTGGAGATGAAAGGGGACTTGATCTTTCTTAAGAAATTTTCTTCTGCTCCGATGTTTGTCAGGGGAAGTTTCTTCCTTGCATAGGCTACCACGTGGTTGCTCTGTAATAGTAGTCGTGCATTCTTTTGGAGTGAGGGTTATCCTCCGATAAAATCTCTAGTTGTGTGAGCCCGATCTGAGTCTGAGGTGGGTAGGAGTGGTGATTTTTCAGAGCCCATTTTTACTTCTTTGTGTTGTTGACTATCTTGCATAAGGATAGTGTTGACCCCACTCTGGATGTGTTTGCTCCAATAATAAACACCCGGCCATGATTTGGTGTTGACGACATCATGGTTGTGAGGGCTATAGTTCACTAGACCAAGGTGGTGCATCTTTCTTTATAATGAGAGGGATGATGTTTATGCTTTGTTGAGTCCTGCGAATGATCCTTCCCCTTTTTTGATTTCGCCACTGGAGGGGCTCAATTTTCTCACGGTCTTGGGCCATAGATCAGAGGTCATCATCAAGGAAGTCTTTAAGCATCATGATCCGATCCTGGGGAAAGTCATGAAAGTCACCTGAGATCAGAAACCATGGTGAGTTCAATGGGATATAGTGATGTAGGGATGTGTTGTAGCGGAAAATAAGCATTATCGAACAATCCGTGTCTCTATCATCTCTTGGACGATCCTTTTATTTTCGATCTTCTGAGGTTGTAGGAAGCAATCTAGCCTAGCAACAACTGGTAGAAGTTTTGGCCTATTCAGCATAGGGTGGTCGGACAGCTTCAGATGAGGTAATCGACTCAGTTTGGTGGAGACGCCCAAAATTTTAGCAAGCCGTGGGAGAGGGTTTTTATCTTCAATCTCGTGAAACCCTTTAATTTGAATTGGGAAACCACTGGATTTTTCTTTTGGTTCCCCCTCCAAGTGTTGTGTTGTGATTGTAGTCACTGGGCTCCCTCGTAGAATCACCCGCTTTCCTTTTTTGAAAAATTTTATGATTAACTTTAAAAAATTCTAGAAAATATCTCCAATCGTGGACAACCAATCAATACCAAGCACTATATCAAAACCATTAAGAGGGAGGAGGAAAAAATCAGCAACTACGTCTTGCTCCTGTAAGATTAGTTTTACCCACGGGCTCTTCTGGTTGCACTTCAGAATTTGGCCGTTAGCTACCTTGACTTCGAACCCATTGTAATATTTTTTTTGGAGCATTAAGTGGGCAGCAACCTTATTGCTCATGAAGTTGTGTGTACTCCCAGCGTTGATGAGGATGATGACGGACTGCTGCTCGAGAAGCCCTTCGATCTTTAATGTTTGTAGGTTGGTGTATCCGACTAAGGTAGGGACCGTGCGGGTGGCTAGTTGTGGTGTATCATTCTCCTTGGGCTCGAGAGTCATATCTTCAAGTTTGAGTTCTTCAGTGGCTACAATCATCAGTAGTGTCTCCTTTTTACATTTGTGTTCTAGGCTCCACAGTTTATCACAACACTCACATAGGCCCTTTGTCGATCTGTCATGAAGGTCTTCTCTTGTTAATTTCTGTGGCTGAGGGGGTTGGCTGATAGTAGGAGGAGGTGAAAGCTTTGGTGTCGCTGGTTGGGGAGCAATTCTAGTCTTCCGAGCTTCATAGTTCAATTACTCTTCTTGATGTCACGCAAAGGAGATGGTTGCCTTAAGTGTGTACGGTTATCGCGCTTTAACTTCTTCCTGAATCTCCGACTTCTAGCCCTCAATAAAAGTCCTTAGCATCTATTTTTCAAACCAATCGTAAGTTTGATTAGATAACCTTTCAAACCTGGTTTGGTACTCTTGGATGGTACAGGTTTGACGGATTATCGCTAGTTCTTCACTAAGGTTCTTTTTACAATCCAAATTTGCATCGCGTTGTGATCTTATTGGGCTCGGTGATCGGCCCAATCTAAACTCCTCAAAGAGAGCGCGTAATTTAACATTCATATGCGTCTCAAGAGCCTCCAATTTGGCTTCGAATAAGCCCACCAGTGTCATGACGTAAGGATCTCCAACCTATCAAATCAAACTGATTAAAGAGTGTAGCTGCAATCTTCTGGATGAAGGCAGCAATGGTAGCGATGCCAGGGTTGCGGTGGTGAAGTCTCCAAGTGGAGGATGACAACCAATGATAGCAGCAACGGTGGAGGAAGAAAATAGCAACAGTAACGTCGGCTGCGGTCCTTTGGTGATGCTACAATATTGACGCTGCAATGTCATCGAGGCTACGATTTTTTAGATGGCTGATATTTATCGAAAGATGGCAGCCAAGAGATCTGAGTTGGAAAGCAGCAGCGATGTCGGAGGAAGAAGAGGGCAACAACAACGTCGGCTGCGGCTGCGGCTGCGGCTGCGACTGCGGTGTGACTTTGTGGCTGCAGGTGGCGTCGGTTGCAACAAGGGTGCGACTGCAATAAGAGGAAGATGGGGCAACGATGTACACGACTGTTGCGGAGGAGGGCAACAACGGTATGGAGTGAGAGATGGCTGTTGTTGTGTTTAATTTATTGCTAGCTGTGATCAAGATAGTTGGTAGCGAACGATTGTTGCAGGCTGCAATGTAAACAGATTACAACGAAAGATCGCTGCTAGTAGCTTTTTGCAGCAAGGATCGCTGTTGGCTGCGACCAAGGAGGATGGCAGCATGAGGTCGCTGTTGGCAGTATTGGGCATTGAAAGATGCATGCTACGGTTGAAGGGACAAGGGAGATTAGGTGGCTGAAAAGTTGGTGGACCGAAGACTTTGGTTTTTGGGTGCGGTTTGTGGCTGTTTTGGCTACGAATTGGTGTGATTTTAGGGTTGTGATAGTAGTAGATGAAGGTTAGGAAAATAGATTTTAGATCTGGGAGAGATGGCAGTAAGGGTAGGTGTCTCGGTAAGTAAAGTTGACTAAAAAGGTAAGTGGATCGATAAGGAAGTAGGCTGATTTGGGTGGCTAATTTGGGGGGCTGTTTCGATTCGATTTAGGGTAATATTTGAGAGGATTTTGGTGAGGATGGTAGGGTTTGGAGATGAGAAAAAGAGAGTCCAAAATCTCATAAAAAATAGCACTCAAATCTGATAGAATTCGGTGAAAAGAAGTGTTACGAAGTGTTGTCCTGCTGAACCAATTTTTACGTCGGAGAAACGATGACTTCTCAACATAAATTTCAGAGAAAAGTTTAAGAAAATTATGCAAAAACCCTTGGTTTAGATGTTGTCAATACCAGTAGAAACTTTGACGAAATTTTGGCAGCATAACAGTAGGAAAATAGGGCAAAAGATGCAAGGTAAATTCCTTAATCGTAAAATTCTAGAACTGCATGATGGTGATATATTATACAAGAAAACTGGTTCTAGAAGGAGTTTTTTTTATGAAATCAAATCCAGATGAAAGCCAACTGGATCTTAAGAATTGTGTAAAAATTTTGGCCAGAAAGGATGAACAAAAGTTCAATTTCAAGTAGCAACAATTGGCTAAGCGTTTTTACAACATTTCGCCTTTGCAACGATGATAACATTTACGACGGTAAAAATTTACAGCAAGGGAACTTTGGAAAACTTCTCCCACATATAATATGAAGGATATTGCAGTATTGAAGAGGTGTGATTATAAAAATATACCAGAATTTCAGATCAAACGTAGGGGGCAACGACAGACTGATTTGATTTGCTACTAGGGTGGAAGGTGGAGGCACATGTCGTAGCAATTATGAAAATTGCTTGGGAAGATGGAGGTAGCTGAGATGGCTACAGAGCAGTAGAAACATGGCTCTGATACCAGATGATAATATCCCAGAAGGAACTCTATAGTTTTTGACCCTTGAGGAGGATCAACCCTTAGAACACTGTAGGGGTTCCTCTCTCCTAGACTCGGCACAAGGCTGAAATAAAATAGATGATTATTTACTAAAAAGAGGTGGAGGGTACATGCTTATATATGGCTCCAAACCCTAGTCATAGGGGATGCTTACCTAACTAAAATTATCCTTTTACCCCTTTTATAGCCTACTTACCTTAGAGGGAACATGTGGCGACTAGGTTGGCTCTATAGCCGACCTAAGCCGGGGGAAACGCTAGCCTACCAACCCAGTAAGGGGGGCGACAGCCACTAAGGTCTAAGGGCTAATCTAAACCCTAGTCATACTCCTTTATAAGATAGGAGTAACTTTATTATAATCTAATAGGGTTTTATTGACTACTTCTATGGAGATTAGGACTCAACCCTGCCGGAGTCCTATCAAATACTTGGGGTATTTAGAGACCCTAATTGGCTTCAGAAAATGGAGCCAAAATCTAACATATCTCATAAATCTCGGATATGGGCAGTACTACCGTCAGTGTCAGTGGTACTACTGTCGAAAGCATCCTAAAAATAGGGACGATGGTAGTACTATTACTGCCTGGGTGGTACTACCATCGCCCATCAGTGGTACTTCTTTTGGGAATCCTAGAACAGTACATCTCTCATACTATTTTGACCCAACTTGTACCTCTTGTCGACCCCTTTCCAAGTTACCGAAATGAGCTCAACCTGAGCTCAAATCCAACCCAAAATGAATCTGGTTACCTCAGATTGAGTTAGTTTGAATTTCTTCTAAAACTAACTTAATTAAGTCTCAAAATCGATCGATGCTAACTACGACATACTAAGGCATACAAATACAATCATCATTATTGTCCGACACATCAATTGATCTTTAGAACTCCTAGCGAACTTTTCAACAACCTCCGACGACTCCCAACAAGCTCCTAATCATCTTCTGGTGAACTCTCGACAGATTCCTGATCACTTTCGGTGAGCACCCAGCGAACTCCCGACTGTCGGGAATTCTGGGATCAACATCACATGCGCAACGGAAGCAAATTCAAATCCCAGATTCTCGAAATTGATCATTTTATCATTGTGCGATGATTGGTGTACAAAGAATCTGAAAAACCTCGTAAAAACTGTATAAAATAAAACTGATGTGTTACCTGAAGAGATCGTATCTCTGAATCTTCTAGATCTGATGGAGATGTCGAAGGAACACTCGCGTGCTCCTCTCTAGCAGTATCCACACAACATACAATGTGATAGCACCTCAGTGGCAGGATCAACCTCTCCACACTCTCAGCAAGGAGGAGGAGAAAGCACTGAGGAGAAACAGGAAGCTGAATCCAAAAGCTCTTAGCTTATGAACTTAAGGGCACCCCTTAGTTATAGAGGTGAAAAGTATATTCTGGATGCTCATCTGATACCATTCACATTGGATATTTATTTAAATGTGCTTATCCAAATGACATATTCCTAAAGTATTCTTGGATCTTATCTAGATAAAATATTCATGGTATATTCCTGGAATATTTTTAGATCTTATCCCAATAATATATTTCTTGAATATTCTTGGATCTTATATAGATAAAATATTCATGAAATATTCCTTATACCATTGGATCTTATCCAGATTGGATCTCATCCAATCTTATCTACATCAGGATCCCTGCGAATATCTCATATCAGCATCTCTACCTGTATGTGTCTAATCCTCTAGGCTCGATACCGAGCTGGCTGTGAGTTGTACCCATCAAAACTCCTTTTGATCTAGTGAATTATTATCCGGTGGGTATTAATTCTGAAAGAGATGATCTTCTGCTTCACCTTTAGATCCTGTTTCTAATCTAGCTTTGAACTTCCCCTTTACTCCTTTCCTTTACTTACTGCTTTTCATCCTTCTTCTAATCTGAAAACAGAAACTCATGATTCTACTAGGCGAGGTAAACCTAACCCTCACAATACTGATTGAAGCCCTAACCGTTATACCTCTTTTTCTCTTAGTCGCCAACCATAATATAAGTTAGCAACAGTAACAGTACTCGCACCCGCTGCGCTTTTCACAAATTATGGAATATGTGCACTCTCTTAACAAGCAAACAAGTTCTTATGTGCTCTCTCTTCACTTCAACAAGCAAACAAACACCAACCTATTGGAATTCTACGAAACTTAGATAACAGTGCACAAATTCCTCCTGAAGCGCTAAGGTACGATTTCTTATGTCCTTCTTCAGCAGTTAATGTAGAAAGGAAGCAAGCGAGAAAGAAAGAAGGGTTTATTACAGCAAACAACCCTCTTCAAATCAAATCCAATAAGTGTCAGCGCGAGGGGTATGAGAGCTAGAAAAAGACCTATACTCTACGAGGCTCACAATATATAACTTAAGAACTACTCTATTAGGAAAGAACATAAACATAGGAAAGGTAAAGCAGAGGGGAATTACTTAGATGAAGGTAAAGGTACGTACAGGAATGGCGTCGTGCGGTTGTTCTTATAGTATTTGAGTAAGATAAGGTATAGGTTCATCCTATATCGCTCCAGTAGCTCGCAGGTTTGAGTTAAGTGTTTGCGCGCCCTTAGGTTTTTCAGTAGCAAACCTATAATAATTCACTCGACTCATCGACTATGGTCGTACTAGACCACTACGCCACAGTCCCCAGACGATACAGGAGGATTAAATCTATCAGACCTTTCTGTCCACAGTTATTATGTACCTATAGTCCCTCATCCAACTAATTTCTAGAGACCGTATATTGGGTATGGATACTGTCAGGCCACATACAGAATCCTTTTATGTCTCACTCTAATCAGATTCTCCCAGAGAACTCATTCTCTCTCAATCCGAACGACCCTGGCCAGGGATTTTGCTTGAGCGAACACATGAGATATTCTTTTCATGATACCAGAGAGTGGATGATCCTTTATTGACATATAATTATCTTCGTATGATTCGCTACCAATCCCGATAACTAGTTGTATCAGATCTGGATCCTTTCAAAATATATAAGACTAGCGTAAAAAAAAAGAGTACTCATACAAGACATCTTTGGTGTCTAAGTCAAAGGATTAGGTACATAATTGGGACTACGAAATTATTGTCTGACATTATGTATCATCATCCATACAACATTCCGTAAGCGGATCAGTTAGTGAACTCATTCTCCAATAAGCACCTGCACTTTACTTCTAGTGTCTCCACACGAGCGACTATGAGACCAGCCGACTCCATCATATGAACGAGTATACAACACACTGGTTTATCTGATTATGATGTCCCTCTAGAGTAACCTATGACTAGGATAATTTAGGATTTGTGTTTAAAGGTGAATTAGTCTCATTATCATGATCTCATCATGATCCGATTCTCATTGCATAAATCTAGGGACATCACAATATATAGAAATATATATGTGAGAATATGCCAATAATATACAAAGAGATTATTGTAGTGTATTATAGGTACCACCACTCACGTGATTGGCTTGTAGAGCACCTATAACTAGCAATCTCTCACTTGACCTAAAGCCAATCACCTACATGTTTGATCCCTATCAGACGTTTGTGATACTCAAATACAGTCTGAGGTAATGGCTTAGTTAGTGGATCTGTAATGTTATCTTCGGATAGAACTCTTTCTATTACTATATTTCCACGAGCCACGATATCTCTAATCAGATGGAACCTCCTCAGAACATGGTTAGACTTCTGATGAGACCTGGATTCCTTTACTTGAGCGATCGTCTCGTTATTGTCGCAATATATAGGGATCGGTTCTATGCTGCTCGGAACGACTCCCAGATCCGTGATGAACTTTTTCATCGAAACTCCCTCCTTTGCAGCTTCTGCTGCAGTAACATATTCTGCCTCAGTGGTTGAGTTAGCAGTAGTATCTTGCTTGCAACTCTTCCAGCTTACTGTTACTCTATTAAAGGTAAACACATACCCTGAATTAGACTTACTATCATCAACATCAGACTAGAAACTCGAGTCTGTGTAGCCTTCAACCTGGAGGCTACCTCCTCCATATACCAGTAAAAGATCCTTAGTCTTTCTCAAGTACTTAAGGATACATGTTACTGATTTCCAGTGCTCCAAGCCTGGATCCGCCTGATACCTACTCGTGACACTCAGAGCATACGTTGTATCAGATCTGGTATATAGCATGACATGCATGATAGAACCTATGGCCGAAGCATAGGGTATGATATCCATGTTTGCCCTTTCTTTAGGAGTTTTTTGGGATATACTCTTAGAAAGTAATATTCCATGTCTTATCGGTATGAGACATCTCTTGAAATTTTTCATGTCAAACCTTTTGACAACGGAATCTATGTACCTGGATTGGGACAAGCCAAGAGATAGATCTGAATCCCCAATATATAGGATGCTTCCCCTAAGTCCTTTATGGAGAAGTGTCGAGATAGCAAGCCTTAACTGTGGAGAGCATTCCTACATCATTCCAAATGATTAGGATGTCATCCACATATAATAACAAAAAGGTAATAGCACTCTCACTTACCTTCCTGTACACACATGGATCATCTTCATTCTTAACGAAGTCAAAAGATTTGATAGTCTCATCAAATCTTAAGTTCTAACTTCGGGAAGCTTGCTTTAATCTATAAATGAACTTAAGCAATCTGTATACTTTATCTGGACTTTTCTTGGACACGAATCCCTCAGGCTGTGACATATACACTTCCTCTGTGAGGTTGCCATTGAGGAATACGATTATCACGTCCATCTACTAGATTTCATAATCATAGTATGCTGCAATAGCTAATAGAATCCTAATGGATTTCAGCATGGCTACAGGCGCAAATGTTTCATCATAGTCAACACCTTACCTTTGACGATATCCTTTAGCCGCTAGCCTTACTTTATAGGTCTTCACCTTTCCATCTACTCTGATCTTCTTCTTGAAGATCCATTTGCAACCTATGGGTATAATACCCTCAGGTGCATCAACAAGGTTTCAAACCTTGTTCGAGTACATGGAATCCATCTCAGAATTCATAGCCTCTTGTCACTTCCCGGAGTCTATACTCGTAATAGCCTCCTTATAGGTCTGAGGATCAGTATCCTGAGTATCCTCTCTGTTGATATGTCTCACATATCTCTTAGGAGGATGTGACACTCTGCTAGACCTACACAAATTTGAAACTTGTGTGTCAGGTGCCTGAATAGATCCGGACTCCAGAACAGTGCTTGAGCTTAGTTCTCTAGCCTCGCTCAACTCTATCATCTTCCCACGATCCCTACCATGTATATGTTCATTCTCAAGGAACACTGCTCTCTTGGCAACAAAGACCTTTTGGTTTTCGGGATGATAAAAATAATATCTATAAGTCTCCTTAGGATAGCCCACGAATTTGCATCATTCTATTCTTGATTCCAACTTATCAGGATTATGTCTTTTAACGTGGACAGGACAGTCCAAAATCTTAACAACCTTAAGATCGGGCTTCTTCCCTTTTCATATATTATATGGGGTAGACATTACTGATTTAGTTGGAACTCTGTTCAGAATGTAAGCTGTGGTTTCTAAGGCATATCCCTAAAATGAAATGGGTAAGTCAGCGAAACTCATCATGGGCCACACCATGTCTAACAGCATGCGATTCCTCCTTTCAGATACACCATTAAGCTGAGGTGTATAAGGAGGTGTCCACTGAGATAATATGCCATGATCCTTGAGGAACTGGGTGAACTCTGTACTTAAGTATTCTCCTCCTTGATCTGATTGAAGAGTCTTAATACTCTTTCCAGTCTGGTTCTCTACTTCATTCTTATATTCTCTAAATTTCTCAAAGGTCTCAGATTTATACTTCATCAAGTATACATATCTATACCTCGAGAAATCATCAGCGAATGTAATGAGGTAAAAGTACCCACCTACGCCCTGAGTTGACATAAGACCACATACATCACCATGTACGAGTTCTAGTAACTCAATGACTCTCTCTCCAGTTCCACTAAAAGGAGAGTTAGTCATCTTTCCTTGAAGGCAAGGCTAGCAATTTGCATATGACTCATAGTCAAATTGATCAAAGTATCCATCTTTTAGCAACCTTTGAATTCTTCCTTCATGAATATAACATAGCCTATAATGCCACAGGTATGCTATGTTCACCTCATCCTTTTCCTCTTGGATATGTTTATATTCATGATATGTGAAGCTGTATCTAGCATAAACAAACCATTATGCGATGTCACTCGGATGATCACATCATCCTTTATGAGTGAACAACTATTGTTCTCAAAAATCAGTTTATATTCATTTAATGTCAAACATGAAATGGATATAACATTTTTGATAATACAAGGGACACAATAACATGCATCTAATGCAATAGTAGCTCCACCAGGTAGATGTAAAATGACTTCACTGACAATAACAGTGGCAACTCTTGCCTCGTTGCCCATCTTGAGATCCATCTTACCTTTAACCAGTCTCCTAGGCCTTATTAGAAACTGCAACGAATTATAGATGTGATAAGCACTCCCGGTATCCAATACCCATATGTTATCACAAAAATATGACATGTGGAGACTTATCACGAATGTTCCTAAAGCTTCTCTAAGCTTTTGTTTTGCCTTTTCTGCAAGATACTCCTAGCAGTTTCTCTTCCAATGCCCATTTTTACCATAGTGGAAGCACTATCCTGTCTTTTATTGGGTCTCTCATGGCAACTTTTGCCTTACCCTCCAAGACATATGTGTTTTTTCCGTCGTGAGAACTATTATCAAATTACAGAGCCAATCAGCAAAGTTTAAATCACTGAGGCTATTGGCATTAAGTATGTCACATAGGAAGTCTATATGTGATATGTTTCTGACAAACAAGAGATGTAGCATAAATAAATAACATACAGACTTTGCAAAGAGAAAATAATCAAGATATGGACTTTTATCTTGACATGCTCCCACTATTTTCATCGAATCACGCAACACCCTCAACACGTAAAATGGAAGTCCCCGGCATACTTCTAGTGGGGTTCGAGATCCAATTGGCATCTTAGTATGACCTCGAGGGACTTGACCAATAGGCAACTCATGTCAATCATAACTCCTTGTGATTCCCGTCCTCTATGACCTTCGTACTATCATGGTATCAAGGGACTTGACCAGCCACAATATCCAATTAAGTTAGCATCATCGTTACAAGATGAGTCTGATTCGATGATATACTCTCGAGGGACTCGACCAAGCGATACCATGTCCTCAGGTCACTGGTGACATCTCATGTCGTAGGTAAGATCTCGAATCACGAGGATAGGTGAGCCTCGAGGGACTCGACCAACTCAACCGTCATAATGACCTGATTTCTTCCTATAACGATGGAAGACCATGTGTATTAATCTTATTACCTCACGCATACCAACTTAATATTACATTGGAAGAGATTTTGATATTTGGTCTCATATGTGTCATACATATGTATTTGTATCTCATGCAAACATATCAGATGATTATGGATCATATTGCCTGATACTTATATCAGATCTATGTATATCAGTACATCTCTACATGTATTGTGATTATCAATCTCATTTTCAATTAGATCTTTGGTGCCTCGACACATCTCGATGTATCATGATCAGCCTTAAGTAGCAACTTGACGTATCTTCATGCATCGTGATTAGTCCCGACGTATCTTCATGCATCGTGATTAGTCCCGCAAACACTTTCAAACTTTAAGATCCGATAAACGAGAATGACAATCATTTACACAATAGTAAGGTCCATAAATATCCTATTTATATCATTCATCACATGTATTATGATATGAAATAAATAGTAATAGTTAATTAAATAATTTAATTAACTAATTTTCAAAGCCTCGGGATATGAAGGGAAATTTCTGAAATATTAGAGGCACTTTCGTAATTCTCTCCGAGGATATGGCTGGAATTTTTGAAATTTCCAGGGGCAAAATCATCATTTTGCCGAAATACCCTAGATCCTTTCCTTCTCCCTTGCGTGCGGCGGCTGCAACCTTTGAAGTCGCCGCCCACGTTTGCGGCGTCGCCTCTGCATGTGCTGCCACGCTTCAGGTGGCAACTGCTGCGTGGCACCTGCGGGTATGCAACGTGTCCACGGGGCATTGGCCGCATGAGGGAATCGGCAGCCACCGCCTCTATGAGGCAGTAGGGTACCTCGTGCAGACCACCCATCGGGATGCCGCGTGGCGTGTGCGGTGCCACCGCCGTACTGAGTCAGTGGGATGACGCCTGCGGGTGTGCCGCGTAGCGCTGTGTCATTTGCCGCATGAGGCGGTGCCGCTGCATGGCGCCCGCGACTGTGCCGCTGCATGGCGTGCTGCCACATGGCGTTGCGACTGTGTCACGTGGCGCGGCGGCATTTGCTGCCTGAGACGGTGCTGCCACCGCCTCACAACAGTGCGTCGGTGGCTGCCACGCGTCCACGCGGCATTGACCGCGTGGGCGGCGACTGCCACCGCCTCAGCGGGGTTGGCTGTCGCCTCTTCCAACGGTGCCCACCGCCTTTGACCAGCGACGACCGCTTCTCACAAAGGCAGTGGGGAGGCGGCCACCGCCTTTCCAAAGGTGGTGCAACCGTCTTGCACAGGCTGCCGGCAGCATCCGCTGTGCTGGCGGCTACGTAGGCTGGTGCTTGCTGCCTGCACTACCCCTTTCAGGGCAATAGCAGGCCGGTCGTCGATTGGCTGACCGCCTGCCGGTCGACCATTGGCCTGCCGCTAGCTGGCTGGCCGGAGCCAGTTCGGGCCAGTTTGCTGCTTGCAAATTGGGTGCAATACCTACAACTGTGCCTGCAGCCTGATTTTTTTTTATGCAGAGTGCCTTTACGTTGCTTTTGCAGCGGTTTTGCGGATAAATCGCTTCGCCGCAACTCTTGCGCGCGTCTGCTCGATTTGCTACAAAATAACCTTTTACGGATTAACGACTTCACCGCAACTCTTGCGCGCGAGTCAATTTTTTGCATTTGGCACCTCCTACATCAACTTCCTGTAAAATCCATCGGGCAACAACAATTACTGTGTCTTTCGCGTCAACACTTTTGACGTCGAAACAGCCGCTTCAAAACAACTTCTAACAAGAAAACTGAAGGTGATTTCGAATCTAGAAATCACGTTAAAAATATAGCAAAACTGTGTAAAACAAATTTTACTAAAACGAACCCATCATATACAGTTTATAGAGTCAACCATCACATAATGAACCTTCTCTGAGACCACGGTCGAGAATTCTGGGATCGATCATTTTGCGATTGTATGATGATTAGTGTATGAAGAATATGAAAAATCACGTAAAAATTGTATAAAATAAAACTAATATGTTACCTGAAAAGATCATATCTCTGAATCTTTTAGATCCGACGAAGATGTCGAAGGAACATTCGCATGATCCTCTCTAGCGATATCGACACAATAGACACTATGACAGCACCTCAATCAACCTCTCCACAATCTCAACAAGGAGGAGGAAAAAGCATTCAAGAGAAATAGAAAGCTGAATTGAAAAGCTCTTAGCCTATGCACTCAAGGACCTTATTTATAGAGGTGAAAAATATATTCCTAATACCGATCTGATACCGTTTACATTTGGATAAATATCCAAATGTGCTTATCCAAATAACATATTTTTAGAATATTTTTGGATCTTATCTAGATAGAATATTTATGATATATTCCTGAAATATTTTTGAATCTTATTCAAATAGTATATTCTTTGAATATTTTTGAATCTTATCCAGATAAAATATTCTTTATGTCATTAGATCTTATCCAGATTGGATCTCAACCAATCTTATCTACATCAGGATCTCTACGAATATCTCATATTCGCATCTCTACCTATCGTCATGTCTACTATATGTGTGTGACCCTCTGGCCCGATACCGAGCTCGTCGTGAGTTGTACCCATCAGAACTCCATCTGATCTAGTGAATTATTATCTTATAATAATTTACTCGACTCATCGACTATGGTCATACTATGCCACTATGTCACAGTCCCCAAACGGTACAAGGGGATCAAATCCATCGGACTTTTCTGTCCACAGGTACCGTGATAGTCCCTCATCCAACTAATATCCCAGAGACCATATATTAAGCATGGATACTATCAGGTCATATATGGAATCCTTCTATGTCTCGCTCTAATCGGATTCTCCCGGAGAACTCCTCTCTCAATTCGAACGACCTTGGCTAGGGATTTTGTCTGAGCGAGCACATGAGATATTCCTCTCATGATACTAGAGAGTGGATGACGTACAATTGCCTTCGTATAGTTCACTACCAATCCCGGTAACCAGCTATACCAGATTTGGATCCTTTCTAAACCTGTAAGACTGTCGTCAAAGTAAGGAGTACTCATATAAGTATCTTTGGTGTCTCAAGTCAAAGGACCAGGTATACAACTGGGACTACGGAATTGCTATCTGACATTAGGTATCATCATTCATACAACATTCCGTAAAATGATTAGTCAGTGAACTCATTCTCCAATGAGCACATGCACTATATCTCTAGTGTCTCCAAACAAGCGACTAGGAGACCAGCCGCCTCCATCATATAGACTAGTATACAACACACAGGTCTATTTGGTTATCTCGATGTCCCTCTCGAGTAACCTATGACCAAGATAATTTATGATCTATGTTTGAAGGTGGATCAGTCTCATTATCATGATCTCATTATCATGATCTCATCATGATCTGATTCCTATTGCACAAATCCAGAGACGTCACAATATATAGAAATATATATGTGAGAATATGACAATAATATGCAAAGAGATACTGCAATGTATTACAGGTACCATCACTCATATGATTGGTTTGTAGGGCACCTATAACTAGCACCGGCAAGCTCCCGATTACCTTCGGCGAGCTCTCAGCAAACTCCCAGCAAATCCTTGATCACCTTCGACGAGCTTTCGGTGAGCTCCCGACAAGCTCCCGATCACCTTTAGCGAGCTTCCAATGATCTCCTAGCGAGTTCCCATTGCATTGTTTGAACCCCGACTAATGCCCGAACTTCACTCCGATCCAACATTAGATTGTATTGCCTTTACACTATTGTAGTCAATCTTGCATCACTTTCTCTAACACATGTTAGATAATTAAAACTCAACAATTAATTTCATCATCAAAATTCAAGATTCAACAATCTCCTCCTTTTTTATGATGACAACTAATTGATGACGGAGTTAGCCTTAACTCCCTCTATGTATATCTCATAGGATAAATAAAACAAGCTTGAATTCAAAAAAACCCATTACTTTTGAATTCAAGCATTTTGCCAATTATGAAAAATTTAAAATTTAACGATACATGATACCATACATGACACAATTTCCAAACATTTATCTTCTTGTTATTGCATAAAAAATTCAATCATTATGTTTCACAAGATAACCATATCATCAATCATGATACAATATCCATTTCAAGCATTTTAATGAACTCAAAACATTTCTTTCCCTTATGTCATCAATTATATCATTTCTCCCCCTTTGTTATTAATAAAAAAAAGAATTACCTAATTTATACTTGAACATTAGTATTCATCATTTGTCATCAATATACCATTCTCCCCCTTTGCCATCAACAAAAATGAGAAATGTTTAACATACTATTTCTAAATAAATGTTCATCATGTCATTATGTCATGACATTCTCCCTCTTTGTTATCAATAAAAGAAAAAAATATTTATCATATATTTAAACACTAAGTGTTCAATACATATTTCAACACATTTATCACAAACATTCATCATATAAAGAGAGGAATTTATTCTAAATATTTCCCTTTGAAAAATGAGAAGAAGAGGATCACAAATGTCATCAAAATTTTTCTGGTCTTTTGTAAATATATAAAAGTAGAAGGAGAAGGTAAGAGTATCAAATAGTCAAGTATATATATATATATATATAAGGAGGAAGGATTCGAAAGAGAGCTTATGGATCCAAAAATCCATGAATCAAATGTTAATAGAGATGATTAAAAAAAGAGCTCATAAATCACATATCAAGCATCACAAAAGTTCATAACTCACATATTTTCTTTTATAAATTTCAAGAAGAAAGAATAATATAAAATTATTTTGAAAGATCAAATATCACATTTCTACTTATAAATTTCAAGACGAAAGAATTATCTCATGCATTTGGAAGATTCATATAAATTTCAGAAAGAAACTTATTTTGCAAAAGTGAGAAATCTGAAAAATATTATACCAATTCATGCATTTGGCAGTTAAACATTCCTAAGTCTCTTCTAATAAAATTAAGTTGTTCCTCATTCATTTGCTTTGTTGTTGATATAGCAATTTTTTCTCCCTTTGTTATTGTCAAAAAAGAATATAGAGGTATAATTTTTCTTTTTTCATCGATGTTCTAATTACAACCATAAGTACAAAGAGATCATGTCATTTAAAGATGAAAGATCAAATCGTAAGTACCAAAGACATAATTTTTTTAATAATTTTTTTTTCTTTGTAAATAATGAGAATGAGTCTTAGAGGATTAAATAATCTTGATTTATTTAATATAAATCTTAAGACACCTAATTTATTTAGATAAATCTTTTTAATAAAATAGAAGAACAATTTTGATTAAAAAAATCTCAAACTATAATTGTTAAGATCATAAATATTTTTTATTAAAAAGAATAAATAATAGAGATTAAAAATTGATTCCCATAAAGGATAAGACAAGTCAAGAGATCAAGGGAAAGTTCATAAAAAAATATTTAATTTTTATTTTATCATAAATTTAAAAAATATTAACTTGATGATAAGTTATACCATTCATGAATTATAAGGAAGTCATGGATAACTCATAAAGTATATTAATATCAATTCATGAATCCCAAAGGCATGATTTAATTTTGACAAATCTCCTCTTAGATAACAAAAATGAATCTTAAGATATATAATAAGAAGGATCTTGATCCATATACAAATAATCAAGTTATAAATATTAAGAAGTCAAGATCATGATTAGGATGAAAACTTTTCTAAAATTTTCTTTAATAAGTTGCAAAGGAGATATAGGAGAACAAATAAAAAATCAAAATCATGGTTCATAAAAAACTCTCACACTATAGTTTTAAAATATCAAAAAGACAAATCATGATTCATTTGGATAATTTTCTTTAATAAAACGTAAGAATTATAGTAAACAATCTTGATTTATATGAAGATCTTAAATTACAATTTTTAAGATGTCAAGATCATGGACAATAACTTTTTTAAATTTAAATCATCAAATCATTTTTATAGTTTAAGAGATTCAGCAATAATTATATCACTTAATCTCTTATTGAAGGCTGGATAGGATAAAGATATTTTTAAGAATATCATCCTTTTTAGTTGTTTCATGTGATTTATTTTAAAAATGCCTTTATGCATTGTCATTTAAAATAAAAAACTGAGTTTCATTTAAAAAAGAAAACATCAACATCATTACAATAAAAAATTTCAAACAAAAACTTTGATTTATTTTAATTCTAATGATTTTTCTTAAGTGAGTCTAACTCTTTAGACTTAGTGAAATTTGTTACCATGCTTATTTCATTCTCATTTCAAAAATATTTTTAATTTTTTAAAAATACTAAAAAATAAAGCATGATTTTTCTCTCCCTTTTTTATGTTATTCTATACTCAAATTTAAGAATAGTCTAATATTCAATAACAAACATTCAATCATATTTCAAGTCAATCATTCAACATTAACATTTACATTAAAATCAACCAACATAACATCATCAAAATCCCTTTTTTATAATTTTCAGCATAAATAATTATTAAAAAATAACTATGGTTCTTTTGTACTAGTATGCTCTAGCTATGTATCATCAAGATTAATTGTATAATAATAAACCATCAAAAGATTCGTTGTCAATAATTTTAATTCTAAGAATATTTTTTGTTATCGTTGTTTAGGCTAGTGAGCTTTAAAAGTGTTTAGATCTCAAGTCATGTGCCTTAGCATCTACTTCCAAGACATCATTTAGTGCTCCTAGCCTTGTTATGAGATAAATTTATAATATGAGGGGTTTTGGTTTAGGTAGTCATTTGACTTTGGGTCCCTCATGAAAAGTTCTACCCATTTTCACTAAAAGCTTTTGATTGTTTATGATTCCTTTAGGAATCCTAATCAATTTATGTGGGCTATACTTTTTAAAAGACACCTATAGGCTAAGTGTCCACATCTACCATAAAATTATATTTGCTTTCGAGTGAAGAATTTAATATAGGTCTTTTATCAAAGATAATTGGCTTTTGTTGGTTGCTACCCACAAAGATAATATCTTCCTTATGAACATGACTCTTATCAACAAGGATCATGCTTAGAGACTTGTTGTCTATCTTAAGCTTTTCGAGAGTTTGTTGCAGTATGTCATTTTTTTTTAATAACATCTAGTGACTCACATTTAGAGTAAAAAATGTATGATATTGATGTTTCATACATGTTTCAAAATTTACTAACAAGTAAAGCATGATCCTTCTTAAGTAATTTACAAGTTTTACTTAGCTTTTTAAATTCATCAAAAAGTTCATGAAATATATTTAATAATTCATCAAAAGTAAAGGAGACATTATGTGAGTTAATTACCTCATCATTGATAGCCATAAGCACGAGATTCTTCATTTCTTCTTGGTTATGCTCTTCCTCTTCGGAGTGTCTTAGGTTTTTGCATTCAAAGCAAGAAGTTTTAACTATTTTAAGTTTATTTTTATGTTTTTGTTCATTAATTTATTTGATTCTTTTGTCATAAGTTTAAATTCATCGTTCTCATCACTCAAGGTTTCACTCGAGGAGTCATATATTGTTCTCAGTTCTATTCTTTTGAAGGTGATGTTCTTGTGTTTCCAGTGTCAAATCTTTCATAATCTTTAGAATGTGTTCTTCTTGTTCATTTTTGTAAGTCATTTCAATCATTGATTTATTTAATTTAATTATATTTTCATGTGTGATTTCTAATGTATGCCATATATAAAAAGCTGAATCACATGTAGAAACTCGATTAAACTCGTTTTTATCTAAAGTACAAAATAAAATATTCATAGCTTTGGCATTTAAAGAAAACATTTGTATTTCATGATCATTCCAATCATTTATTGGATTGGATGACTTTTGAAAATTATTTTTAACAATATACCACAAATCAAAATCCATCAAAATTAAGAAAATAAGCATTCTATTTTTCTAAAATATGTAATTCATCCCATTAAACATGTGAGAACGTGCAATAGAATGTCCATCGTTCATACCAAACGAAGTCATTTACTCACTTGGGTGTTAATCCAATTAAGTATAACCTTGTTCTGGTACCTACTGTTAGGATCAAGTTGGTACTAAGAGGGGAGATGGGGGGGGGGGGGGTGAATTAGTGCAAGTGTAAAAATACTCGATTTAAAAAACTTGCTTGAAGTAAAGAAAAAATTGGAAGCATTTCTTGGGCTTAGTTGAAAGTGAACAAGTGAGCAATTTAAAACAATATCAAAAGATGATGATCATGTCTTTCTTCAAACTAATTAAGAACAATTAAATTCAAATGCAATATAGAGGCAAGAGTAGAGATGCTCATAGATTTTATAATGGTCTAGTCAAAGCTTGACCTACGTCCATTTTTCAGAGTCCTCATTTATCGAGGTCCATCGGAGTCCACTAAAGATCTTCCACGGGCGAATACTAAACCACTTATACTTCTCTCTTTTTCATAGGTTCTGGAGAGGAACCTTTACAAATTTTCCCATCTTCCCTTAGACTTATTTAACACTTGAAGCACTTAAGGGAAGCTCTCATCTTTTGCAATCTTTTTCATAGAATTTTCACCTCATTTTTGTGCACTTTTTTATTTTCCAATGCAAGAATACTTAGGTATTTAGAGACTCTAATTGACTTCAAAAAATGGAGTCAAAATCTAACTAATCTTACAAATTTGGGTACGAGCGGTACTACCACCGATGTCGATGGTACTACCATCGAAAGCATCCTGAATATAGGGGTGACAGTGATCCATCCGTTGGGAATCTTGTAGTACTTTTCATATACTATTTTGTACCCGACTTATACCTTTTGTTGATCCTTTCTGATGGGCCTAATAATGGTCGACCCACCGACGGCCACATCGCTTGGCCATGTTAGATAGTTTCCAAATCAGAGAGCATGTCGGGTGTCGATGTAGCCTCGCTAAGTCCAGCTGGGAGAGCCGGAGTCTCGACCTAGTCCGCAGTGTGCTTAATAGTAGATGATCGACAACGTGGTAGGGGGCTGGCGACATGGTAGAGCAAACACAATGGACTGACCAGCCTACGGCACCCCCGCCAATGGGCGGCTGGCAGCCTGACAGAGCGACTGCGATAGGCCAACCAGCCTGCAGCACCCCTGACAGCGGGTGAATGACAACGTGGCAAGCTAAACGTGATGGGCCGACCAGCCTATAGGGCCCCTGACAGTAGGCGATTGGCAGTGTGTCAGACACCATAGTGATGACGTGTCCCCCGTGCGACGAGTCCCTACGCGGGTATAAATACCCCAAACCACCACTGGTAAGAAGAAGGCAACTCAGTAGAAACCACACTCATCCTATCAATTCCACCCCTGACTTGATCTTCGGAGGGGCTAGGTCGAGCACCAATAGCTCGGCCAAGGCCTTTATGCAGGAGCGGAGCGCTGACCGCCCAACCACCCACGAGGATCCCGACTACAAGTCGGGACTAAGGCGCCACATCGGAGGACCGCGGAGGTGAGCTTGCACACACAGGCAACCTCATCGAGCTGACTCATCATCCCATGTTGTGGCATGACCCCAACATTTGACGCTAGAAGGAGGGCCCATGTCGCATGATCACCTTTCCAGTCTCTTCCCCAATCGGGTGACCGAGGAAGCAATCCCACTGATTCATACTGTCGTAATCATTCCTCAAGTCACGGTCGCACCTTTGGCCCCCCATGTGGGACTAATGGACGCGGGACAATCCATGCGGACTCCTGACAGATAGTGGAGGTTACTCATCGATCCCGGGCTCACCCCCCCCCCCCCCCCCGATTCACACCTCGTCCCAAATGGTTACGGGCGAGGCCTTCTTTGGGCTGGCCCATCAAGTACAAGCCTTGACAAGGATGATACAGGCTATCATCCCCCACATTCCTCAGTTCGCTCAGACGGTGGCTCCACCTCAGCTGGAGCCCTAGTAGCCTCTGGTCGACCAAGGGGGCTCTCGGAACATGCGGCACCAATCCAACCTGGCTCGACAAAGCAGGACCCACCAGAACCCTGATTTGAGACCCCTTCGATCGTCCCAAAAAAATCAACCACTCTGTGCCTCAGGGTGGACCACACCCTGCAGGAGCCAGACACGTTATCGTCGAACTCAACTGACTCGCTTCGAGCGTAGCTCCGACGCATAAACAAATGGCTCGATGAGGTAAAGAAGGAGGTCACCAAATCAAAGGAGGAAGATGGTGAGAGCTCCAAGTATGGATCACCCTTTGACCCTGAGATACAAGACAAGCTGATACGAACCAGCTTTAGGTTGCCCGCTTTAGAGTCGTATGACGAAAGCTTGGATCCGTCCGAGCATGTAGTAGCTTTCCAAGCTAAGATGGCATTGTACGACTCGTCCGACGTGCTCATGTGTCGGGTCTTCTCGACCACCTTGAGGGGGCCAGCTTGGATGTGGTATAGTCGGCTCGGCCAGGCATCCATTTTCTCCTTGGACCAGATCGCAAAGGAACTAGAGCAAAATTTTCTAGCAAGCGCCTGATCAAAACCCATAGCCGCCTTGTTCCTTGGCATTGCCCAGGGAAGGGAAGAGTCGCTTGCCCAATTTGTCAGTCGATTCGCGACCGAAACACAAGCGATCCTCGATGCACACTCCTCTTTAGTTATCCAAGCATTTCTGATGGGGATACACCCATCCAAGTTGTTCTGGTCATTGGTGAAAAAACCTCCAAGCATGGTTCCCGAGATGATGCAGAGGATAAACCATTTCATCACGGCTGAGACCCTGATTGCCGGTAAATGCAAAGAGCAGAAGCGCCCTCGACCGGAACAGTCCCGGGGACCTACCTCAGGGCCGTCGAGGAGGAGGATAGAGGGGTCGGACTTCAGCCATACATGACCCCCAACAACGCTCTCAACTCCATGCAAACTGAGATTTTCCTCCAAAAAAGGGGGAAAGGACTCCTGGTGCCCTCGAATCGCATCAAGACCCATCCCGAGGAAAGGGACCGGGAAGATATTATCGTTTCCATCATGAATACGGCCATAAGACCTTGGAATGCAAAGACCTCAAAAACCAGATTGAAGACCTGATTCGCCAAGGATGCCTCGACCATTATGTCCAAAAACGAGGAGACAACCTCGACAGGCGACCAGAAAGGGATCGACGACCGTGCCCAGCCGACCCAATCGAAACATAGATTGATGTCATAGTTGGTGGATCGGCTGCGGTTGGAGATAGGGCCTCGACGCGCAAGGCCTATGCTAGGGTCGCAGTTGAGAAGAGGCCAAGGTGCTGCCCCAACCCAGAGATCAGTTTCTGACCCAAGGGAGAAGAATACCCAGATCATGATGACGCCCTGGTTGTTACCGTATGCATCGCCAACGCCCGAGTCAAGCGGATAATGATAGACACAGGGAGTGCCACAGACATTTTATATTTCGAAGCTTTCTAGAAGCTAGGTCTAACCAACCAGGATTTAAACCCACTAACGTCCACGTTGACAGGGTTTACAAGAGATTCAATCTCACCTCTCGGAACGATGACCTTGCTGATGATGATTGGCGAGGAGCCATGTACCAAGATGCTATGACGATTGGCGAGGATCCATGTACCAAGACGCTATGACGATTGGCGAGGAGCTATGTACCAAGACGCTGATGGTCGTCTTCATGGTGATCGACCTCCCATCGGCATACAATGCTATAATTGGTCGATCAACGCTCAACAAGCTGAGGGCTTTGGTGTCGACATTCCATCACTCCATGAAGTTCTCGACTAATGCTGGAGTCGACGAGGCCCGCAGCGACCCACGAGGATCCCGACTACAGGTTGGGACCAAGGCGCCACGTCGGAGGACCACAGAGGTGAGCTTGCGCACACGGGCAACCTCATCGGGCTGACTCATCATCCCACGTTGCGGCACGACCCCAACATTTGGTGCTAGAAGAAGGGCCACAGTGACCCATGGGAGTCTCGACGATGCTATTTAACCGCCACAAGACTCCCAAAGAAACCCAGAACAATGAGCCTGGGGACCGACCCAAGAAGACCCAGTAAACTCACTTTAAACTCGAGCCAATTGAAGGTGTAAAAGAGGTCACCGTCGACCCCAAACAACCCAACAAGACCTTGAAAAGTGAAATGAGCAAGTAAGCCAGCTCCATTCTGTTTTTAAGGAATAAGAGAGGATACCGTCTTTGGTGAGTAGGAGTCAGAAAGAAGAGAATTTGACTTCATATGGAAGTAAGAGAAGAAGCTAGCTGATAAATCAATGAATTCATATAGAAGTAAGAGAAGGCAAGCAAAGGATTGGGGATTCAGTGGTGTAATATTAAGAGTTCCCAGGGTATAGACTGTAGCGGCCCAAAAGAGTGTAGCGGCGCTGTCGCGCAACGAGAAAGAGTGGAGCGGTCCTAGCCGTGCAACGTTAGTTGTTGCTTGGCCCGTTTAACTCATTACTGCACTTAATCTTACACCTAAGCTTGGTCGTTAGTAGTGTCTTGACGTTTGGTGACACATAACATTAGTAGTGACTTGGTGGCTAACTATCCTTGCTTTATTTTTGACTCTGCAAATGCCTTATTGACAAAATGAATAAATAGAGAAGTCAAGAAGGGATGGGAAGAAAGCAAATAAGGATGAACTTGATTCATTGAACAAATCCGGATTAACTCACAAAACGCACACTTGAAACTCTAAGGCGGGCCACTTATCACACTCTTATATGAATTCTATTATATGAGATTTGCTCAACGCCTTTATCGCCCGAATCCAGTACTTTCCCATACACACTTACTCGTGAGAAGTGTCGTAGCCCTATTTGCATTCTCGGTTGATTGGTGAGTTCTTGTTAGCAGTAGTAGACTTCCTAGGTTCTAATACCAATATGATAAGTGTTAAGAGATGAAGTTGTAACAATATTAGCAGATTAGCTAGACTGTTGAGTGAAGTCCTCAATAGTCTAATCCTTTCAATCTTCTCTTCTCATGTATAAATAGATATAAGTGAAGAATAGATAATACACTTCATTTCTTTGTTTCAATACCTTTTTTATCGTTTCTATCATGGTATCAAAGCAGCTTGCCTAGAGCAAGCTTTCTCCTCGTTGTCAAACAGCAACAAATCCCATCGCACCCGGCTGCGTGCTACAGTGCTGTCAAATGACAGTTCTCTCCTCTCTTCCTCAGCCACAGCCATGACCCTCTTCTTCAGCCTCAGTCGCGGCCCTCTACTGTTGCTATGCAGCCGTTTGCTTCCTCCGGCAATGACCTCGACCGACGACACTGTCCAACTGTGCCTTTCCTCTGCCTCCTCTGCCGACAGAATCAACGAGATCGACACCAATCTCTCGACATCATCTCTTCTCCCACTACTCGTGAAGCTGGTTGAGGTTGCTGATCACGGGCGCGCTCTCATTGCCCCATCAAGTCTGATGAGATCCTTCTATCCATTGCCCCTGCTCGGTACACCATCGCCACGCCGCCGTTGGCATTAACCCGCCGCCTGCACCTTCTACCGAGTCCCGAACTCGACGCCATCAACTCGTATAGTAGGACTCCGATGTCGCATCGATTCTGCCTAGTCAGATCAGAGTTAATCGCCTGTGTGGTCTCACCAACGCCGCAACCGAGGCTCTCCATCTCCCAGCCACCTCTTCCACCTATCCTATGGAGGAGAGGACGTTTGTCCGCAGAGGCACGACCGCTGCTCTCCATCTTCGGCCCCAGTGCGTCCTTTGGACTATTTCTGTCGAGGGCTCCTTCACCTGCGGCCACGACATCTTCAACCACGTCGGGCACCTCTGCTTCCGGCGGCCTCACCGTGGTCACCTTTGGACTATTTCTGTGCTTGCCACTGCTTGTACCGGTCGACTTCTCAAACTGCGATCTCTGTTTCCCAACAAAACAGAGCATCTTGCCGCACCTATTGCCACTATGTCTGACTGCATGCCACAACCCCTTCTTCATCACTGAAAGGCTAACACTCCGACCGCCTATCCTTTTTTTATCTTTTCTCTTCTTCGCAGGAGCCCCTTTTCTACGAAGCCATGGTCGCTGGACAACTTCTCAAGTGACAACCACCGATCGCCTATTGCAATCTCTTTGCTGTCGAATGATAGTGCTGTCATCCCTATCTGCAGGCCATCTCTCGGCAGCGCACAGCGAGCGCCACCATCTTCCTGCATCGTCGTCCTGCTGCCTCCTGCTACCCAGCCGCGTCGATGGCGTCCGCTACCCAACCGCGTCGACAGCGTCCACTACCGCCAGCAGCCACCGGCAAGCACACTTCCTCCTCTCCTCCCCTGCAACCGTTGTTACCTGTTGCCGAAGTCGTACCTTGCTACAGCCTTCGCTATACCCTGCCACCGCCACTGGCATGTAGCCGCGGCCCTCTTCTTCTAGTGGACAGTGCCTCGCCGATCGCCCACCACCAGTGGCCGCTGACTGCTCATTCTCTTCTTTCAACAGCAAATTAACTCCTTCCGCTGTCGTCTTCAATCGCGTCGCAGCTGCTACATACCAGCGTGTGCCCTTTTTAGTTCATTTGCTGCAATTTTCTGCAATAATCGTCAGCATATATAAAAAAAGAACCGGGGGAAAAGAGTAAAAGAGAAGAGTACGAAGCTGCTGCCTTTTGCTCCCATCATCGATCACTAGGCAAAGGGAACCCAGTAACAGCAGTCACCTCTCTGTTGCCTATTGCAGTAGCCTATCTGCACGGTCTTGTTGTTGCTTTCATTTTGGCACACAATTGGTCTACGAGTCATTCAGCAACGCTTTTGAGTCCTCAGATATAACAGTGATTGGTATTCTCTCTCTTAATGTCTCTGTAGGGAGCAATAGTGCTTCTGAACGTACAGGACTTGTCTCTATTAATGTCGTAGTCCTCATCCCCATTAAATTATCTAGAGGAGGAACTATACATCCTGACATATTTAATTTTTTAATCTTCTCTTTGGTTATGATTTACTGTTTATGTTGATGGATCTTTCAGTTGTCAACCAGAAATGATCAACATCCCGGGGGCAACAAGTCAAGTACCAAATCTGAAGCATAAGTTATGGTTACGTCAAGATCGTCTCATTCTTCAGGCGATTCAAGCCTCTGTTGTTGATTTCGTCGCACCACTTATATCTTCATGTGCTACTACTGCTGAAGTTTGGTGCAAGTTGCAAACTACATTGGTTAATTGTTCGCGCACTCGTATGCTCGGTCTCCTCTCAAGACTTATGAACACCAAACAAGAGGGAAGTATCATCGATGATTATCTTCAACACATAAAGATTATCATTGATGATTTAGCTTTAATAGGGCACAACCTCAGTGATGATGAAATCGTTGTCAATACTCTTAATGGTCTTGGGGCTAAGTACAAAGAATTGACAGTAGCAATACGGGCACATGACTCATCGCTATCGTTTGAGGAGTTGTATGACAAGTTGACTGACTATGAGACATATCTAAAGCGTAAAGATAGGGCTCCAGGACCATCTATTACTGCTCAAGTAAGTCACAAATCAAAAAGGAAGAGCAATCAATATTTTAAACCTATCAACAAAGGACTCGGACAGGCATCGTCTCAAGGGAGCAACATCAATTACCAACAGTCTTGGTGTCCTGCCCCTATACCTCCAGGTAGCAACATCAATTATCAACAGCCTTGGCGATCTGCTCTGATGCCTCAACAATGAATAGTCTGTCAGCTATGTGATAAGGTTGGTCACTTCGTCAAGGTCTGTCGGTCTCGTTCTCGACCTTCCACTATCATGCCCTAAGCGCATCTCGTTGTTGTCCCGACTTCTGATCAACATTCCTGGGTTATGGACTATGGCGCCTTCCATCACATCACCTCGGACCTTCAGAACTTGTCCCTTCACAATAGCTATGGTGGTAATGATGACATCATCATTAGTGATGATAAACGATTTTCCATTACTCATACTAGTTCTACACTTAATTCGCATTCTTGTAACTTTACACTCGATGATGTGTTGTGCGTTCCTCATATCAAACGAAATCTTATTTCTGTCTCTCAATTATGTAAACAAAATAATACCTCCATTGAATTTTTTCCTGACTACTTTTTTGTCAAGGATTTGAGCACGGGGGCATCGTTAATTCAAGGAAAGAGTAAATATAACATCTACCAATGGCCATCAATGTCTCAGCTCACATTGTCTACTCTTCTGTTGGTGTTTCAATGGATGTATGACATCATCGTCTAGGTCACCCTTCTTCCTCAACTCTACAAACAATTTTCTCTCGTTATTCTCTTCCATCTTTTAAATCAAGTTATATTGTTACTCATTGTGATGCATGTCTTAGTAATAAAAGTCATAGACTATCTTTTGAAAATTCTTCTATTTCTTGCTCATAATCATTTTAAAAACTATTTCATAAATCTGGAAATCTTCAAAAACTTAGGGTTTTTGGTTGTGTCTGCTATCCTTGGCTACATTCGTATACATCATATAAACTAGCCCCATGATCGAAACCTTGTACCTTCATTGGTTACTCTCTTGAACATAATGTTTATCGATGCTATGATCATTTGACTCACAAGATCTTTGTGTCGCGTCATGTTATCTTTGTGGAGTCCTCCTTTCCACTTCATCAGTCCAAATCTTCTACAATACTAACTACTCCGATGAATATGCATCAATGGCACATGCCATTATCCAATGAGACTCCACAAGAATCACCCACTCTAGCCCACATACATGAGTGAAGCACTTCTCCAATACAACATCTCGCTCCCTCTTTTTCTTCTCCTTCTTCTGCATACATACCTTCTACCATAGACATCCAATCTTCGGACACTCAATCACTAGCATTTCCCTCACCCCAGCCTACTACCACTAATGTTCCTTAGTCTACTCACCCTGTTCTATTACTTCCCCAGCATCCATTCCACCATCATCTCCTAAACCATTTGGACATCCCATGACAACACGCTCTAAAGGTGGTATTTTAAACCACGTCAGGTTCTTGACCTTAATACAATTATGACTCCCTCTGTTGAGACCTATGAACCTACCACGGTTATTCAAGCCAAAAAGTCTCCTCATTAGCGTCAAGCTATGTCTGATGAATATGACGCCATCCTTCATAACTCTACCTGGACACTTGTTCCGTTTCATCCCGCACAAAATGTCATCGGGTGTAAGTGGGTTTTTCGAGTTAAGCGGAACTCTGATGGGTCCATTGTCATGTATAAGGCCCGTTTAGTGGCCAAAGGCTTTCATCAACATCCTGACGTTGACTTTACAGAGACATTCAATCCAGTTATTAAATCCACAACAATCCGATTGATTCTGAGTTTAGCCGTTTTAAAAGGTTGGCACCTGCGGTAACTTAATATGAACAATGTCTTCTTACAAAGAACATTAACTGACGATGTTTTTATGGAGCAACCTCCTGGTTTTCTTCATCCTCAGTATCTGAAACATGTCTGTAAACTCTTCGGCAAGCTCCACGAGCTTGGTACAAAGAACTCAGCTCATTTTTTATGTCAGTCGGCTTCTCTAACTCTAAGTCTAATACCTCCTTATTTCTTCATCAACAACCTGATAGTACAATATATCTTTTAGTATATGTGGATGATATCATTGTGATAGGTAATAACTCTATAGAGGTCACAATGTTCGTTAAGAAGTTGGTCGCTAGATTCTCCCTCAAAGATCTCGGTCCCTTGAATTATTTTTTGGGAGTGGACGCAATGTCTACATCTTCCGGACTCTTTCTCTCTCAACGGAAGTATACTCAAGACTTATTAGTCAAGACAAACATAAGGATGCAAATGTTGTTTCCACTCCCCTCTCCACCAGTGAATCGCTTCGATTAAATGACGGAAGTCCTGCTACAAATCCTACACAATATCGACAAATAATTGGCTCTTTACAATATTTGACTGTCACCCGCTCAGATATCTCATTTGCAATTAACAAGCTATCTCAATTCATGCATAGACCATCTACCATACATTGGTCAGTAGTTAAACGAGTATTACGATATCTTAATGGTAGTCTTGACTATGACATATTTCTCTACAAAAACTCTCCACTCCAACTTCATGCTTATGTTGTCGCTAATTGGGCTGGAAACTTTAATGATAGAACATCGACTTTTGGGTATATCATTTTTCTAGGAGCCAATCCAATTAGCTGGAGTTCCAAGAAGCAAAAGACAGTTGCTCGATCAACCATTAAAGCTGAGTATCGCTCTATTGCAACTGTAGCTGTAGAACTTAATTGGGTCACGAATCTGCTCAAAGAACTTGACATCCGCTCTTCTGTTACTCCTACCATATACTGTGATAATATCGGAGCTACCTACGTATGTGAAATCTAGTATTTCACCATCGTATGAAACATATAGCAATTGACTTTTATTTTGTATGAGATAAAGTGATCAACCATCAACTACGTGTTTCTCATATTCACACGGCAAATCAACTGACGGACTCCCTCACGAGCCACTTGCCCGCAAATTATTTTCATTTCATAGGTTCAAGATCGATGTCCTTGATAGGAGCATGATCTTACGGGGGCATGTTAAGAGATGAAGTTATTGTAACAATATTAGCAGATTAGTTAGACTGTTTAGCGAAATCCTCAATAGTCTAATCCTTTCAATCTTCTCTTCTCTTATATAAATATAAATAAGTATAAGTGAAGAATAGATGGTACACTTTATTTATTTATTTGAACAACTTTTTTTTTTCTAGTTTCTATCAATAAGTGTGTTCTTTGTATTGGTTACTTTCTGTCTTGCTTGTAAGCTGTATCATTGTTGTCAGTGATCCTACTCCATTAGGTAATGTATAAGAGTCGATAGAGAATTCCAGAAAAGGTATTGAGATCAATAGACTCATAGGTGAACTAAATAATTGAAACAAGTGATTTCAGAGTGAAAGAAGGGAACGGAAAGGGAAGGTTCAGTGCTACAGTTGTTCGTTCTTATTGGCAGTTGTCGGATTCTTATTCTTATTACTTATATTCTATATTGACTGGGAATTCCACTCTTACCGACAATCCTGCCAGCCGCTACTTACTTTCATCAAAACAACAACGCTTACTCGCCAATACCATATATGTTAGAGATGTAGACTTACCATCCCCTCTTTCATTCTGTAGCTCTACTCTCGTTGTTACTGGATTTTAGATAAGAGATTATTCATCAATCAGACAAGTAACTACTAGACAAAAAAAAATTTATTACTATACGATAATTAAATAAGTCATTTAAAAATCCAATATAATAGAGACATAAGTTCGGAGCAGGGGAGATAAGAGTTAGATTAAGAAAGGGGCGGACAGACTTGCTATCTGTAAAATTAAAAGCAAATAATGTATTTTGTATTAACTATTACTTCTGATTCTCTTGACATATACTCTATATGGGCTCGTACCTATTATTTATTCCAACTATACGACTTGTTCTACTTATTATTCTGCTTCGGTGTCTTGAGTCTCTGTTTCCTACCTTTTTATTCTTTATTCTAACTATAAGTCCTCTACTAATGGATGATATACTTTACTGTGGACGCTATGTGCTGAAAAGAAGAATCTATATTATCATTATAAAAGATAGAATCAAAGTCAAGATAACTAGAATCAAAAAGTAACGAAAGTTAAAAAAAGGCAAGAAGCAAATACTGTTTAAAAGTCAACGATATAAGATCTTTTTCTCATGTTACAGGCGCAAGGCAGAGGTCAGCTGCTAATGGTTATGAAAGTGATACACAACACCACTGAATGGTATTTTGACATTAGCGGAGTTTACGCTGTCTTCAATTTAGAGAATGACTTTATCTTATTTATTGTCTTTCTGTTCGATGGAGCTCACACAGTTTCTAGGTTTAGTGGGTTGGGTGCATTCCCATTTTATAGTGTATAGAGCATCACTGACAGTTCTCAGTCAAATTCATGAGTTGAATCCTCCTCTTCTATTCTATTATATTATATTCTTTTGTACTCCATTCATCTATTCACACTCTCGGGTAAACAACAGATCAAAATGATAAAAATTTTGGAAAAAAATACTGATATATTTTCATGAACTCTGAAAGAGATATTCGGTATTAATCCAAATAAGGCCTAGCACTATCTCAACATAATCTATGGTGCCCGACCAATTAAACAAAAGTTGAGGAGGTTCACCCCGAAACGTCAACAGGTCATCGTCAAGAGGTGACACGACTACTTGAAGCCAACTTCATCACGAAGTCACATATCCGACCTGGTTGTCGAACATTGTATTGGTTAAAAAGTCCAATGGAAACTGGTAGATGTGTGTTGACTACACTGATCCAAATCGGGTCTGCCCGAAAGATTGCTATCCCCTGCCTCATATTGATCAATTAGTCGATGTCACATCGGGTCATGAAATGCTCTCTTTCATGGATGCGTACTCGGGATACAACCAAATCCGAATGGCACCTCGAGACCGGGAGAGCACGACCTTCATCACACATGTCGGCACGTACTGCTTTAAAGTGATGTCATTCGGATTGAAAAATGCTGGTGCCACTTATCAAAGTATGGTGAACCGCCTGTTCAAGGACCAAATTGGCAGTACCATGAAAGTCTATGTTGACGATATGATTATAAAGAGCAAAGCCATGAGAAACCACATGGGGAATTTAGCAAAAACATTTCGAACCATGCGACGCATCGGAATGCGGCACAACCCCAGCAAATGTATCTTCGGGGTCACTTCGAGAAAATTTCTCGGCTTCTTGATCCACCAACAAGGGATCGATGCCAACCCGGAAAAGATAGAGGCAATCCTCCAAATGAGGTCCCCCCAAACGGTAAAGGAAGTACAACAGCTTACAAGGAAACTAGCAACTTTGAGCCGGTTCATCTCTCGAGCCGGTGATAAAACTTGTCCCTTCTTCCGTACCTTGAAAAAGGCAAAAGATTTATGTTGGACTCTGTGGTGTGAAGAGGCTTTCCGAGAGCTAAAAGCGTATCTCTCCCAGCTACCACAGCTCGTCGCGATTTCCCCAAGGGAACTCCTCGGGTTATACTTGGCAGCGTCGGCAATATCTGTCAGCTCGGTCCTAGTTACGCTATGCAATGAGGGAGAAAGGCTAGTGTATTTCTCAAGTCACATCCTCAACGGTCCAGAGGAGCGGTACCCGCCGATCGAGAAGCTGGCCCTGGCACTCGTGATGCCCGCAAGAAGGCTCAAGCCATATTTTCAGGGGCACCCCATTAAGATAATAACCGACCAACCACTTCATCAAATTTTATCTAAATTTGATGTTGCAGGCCGTATGCTCAACTGGTCGGTCAAGCTGGGGGAGTTCGATCTCGAGTACGTGCCCAGAACGACCATAAAAGTGCAGGCAATGGTTGATTTCATTGTGGAACTTACTCCTGCGCACGATCCACCCGACCCGCTCTTGGTTTGGAGACTATATGTGGATGGATTGGCGAATGCCAAGAGAGGGGGTATCGGCCTTGTACTAGAGAGTCTGACAACCAGATATATGAGCACGCCCTCCGCCTCGACTTCAAAGTCACCAACAACGAAGCAGAATATGAGGTGTTACTCTTCGGATTAAGGTTGACAATGGAACTCCAAGTGGAGGAGGTCGAAACCTTCACTAACTCCCAATTGGTAGCTGGACAGGTCCGAGGAGACTTCGAGGCTCGAGACAATACCATGGCGAAATATCTGGCCAAGGCACGACGACTGATCAACACCTTTCGGCATTTCACTATCGTCAAGGTGCCGCAAACCGAAAATTCATGTGCGGACTCTTTAGCGAAGCTTACTTCAGACCATAGCATTAGTGAGCAAACTGCTCGGTTGACCAAGCTCACCCGACCTTCCATTAGCACGCCCGAGGTGGCGACCGTAGAAGCATAGGGATGTTGGCTCGACCAACTTCTTTGATTCAAGACAGATGGCGTCCTTCTCGATGAGGTAGCTAAGGCGCGTCGGGTGAAGCGGTCGGGATCCTAGTATTACGTGATCAACGAGCACCTCTACAGGAGAGGCTTCAACCGACCTCTGCTGCGATGCCTGTGCCCGAGCGAAGCACAGACGACGCTCGCCGAGGTACACGAGGGGGTGTGCGGGGAGCATATCGGAGCCTAAACCTTCGCTCACAAAATCCTCAAGCAGGGCTACTACTGGCCGACAATGCGCAAGGACGCTCAGACCTATGTACAAAAATATGAGCAGTGCCAACGTCATGCTCATGTGCAATATCAACCGGTGACTCCCATGACAATGTCCGAGGTGACCTGACCATTCGCCTAGTGGGGAATGGACCTACTCGGCCCGTTCCCCCCCACCTCGGGACAGCGAAAGTTCCTTATAGTGGGAGTCGACTACTTCACCAAGTGGGTCGAAGTCGAACCACTGGCCTCAATCACAGAAAAGCAAGACAAAAATTTCGTTTGGAAGAATATCATCACCAGGTTCGGCATACCCAAAGTTATTATCACGGACAATGGGACGCAATTCAACAACCGAAAGTTTAAAGATTTCTACCAAGGCTTCAACATTGAGCTCAAGTTTAGCTCGGTCACACACTCCCAAGCCAACGGGATCACCGAAGTAACCAACCGAGCCATCCTTGAAGGCTTGAAGAAGAGAGTTGTCGGTGCCCAATGAACCTGGGCTGACGAGCTGCCCAGTATCCTGTGGGCTTCAAGGACAACCCCGAAAACATCAATGGCCGAATCTCCATTCAGCCTCGCCTTCGGGATCGAGGCGGTCTTACCGCCCGAGATGGTCTTCCCGACACTCAGAACTGAGCATTATGAAAGAGACACCTTGGATGCGCAACTACGTGAGAACTTGAACCTGTCGGAGGAAAGGCGTGCCGAGGCACATCTCCGGGAACTCACATACAAGAAAGCCGTCACAAGACTCTATAACAGTAAAGTATGTCCTCGGCAAGTAACCACGGGCGACCTCGTCCTGCGCAAAGCCGTGGTAAGTGATCCAACCTGAACTCGGGGTAAACTAGCACCAACCTGGGAGGGTCCGTACTAAGTCATCAAAGTGGTCCAAGAAGGCACTTGCATTCTCGCGAACCTAGAGGTCAATCAGTTGCCGAGAACCTGGCACATATCCAATTTGTGAAAGTTCTACGCATAGGTCGGGAAATAAAGGTTGTTTGCATTAATAGAAATATGTTGTTACAAAAGACGTCGATTACAAAATCAGTCAAGTCTGGTCGAGCCTCGAGACTGAGGTCGGGGGTACATGACAAACACTCATTTCGACCTACCAAAAAAGAGGGAGAGAATATCCCCCAAAGTACAGATATAGCAAAAAGCTCCCAATCACTCTTCGAGAAGGATGGAGTCATCGAATTCCTGACGAGTCTCCATTGGCACCGAGCTATCCTTGGGCTTCTTAGTGAAAGGGTCGTTGTCCACCTCCAGGTTGGGATACTAGGCCTGGAAGCGGGCCAAGGCGACTCGGTACCCATGTTCGTAGGAGACTTGCCCCACTGTTGCAGCCCCCACTTGAACCCAACTGACTGTTTGTAGTCGGCGACGCTCCTGCTTGGGAGCTCAGTTTTCAAGGTCTCGTTCTCCCTCATCAGCCTCAGCATCTTATCGTCCGCCTTACGACGATCCACTTTTTGCTCTCGAACCTAGTGCTGACTTTTCGCCAAGCCTTCCTGAAGCTCATTCAGCTCCTTCTCGGCCTGTTTCGATTAACGGGTCAATTCGTCCAGTCTCGACTTCAGCTTGGCATTGTCGGCTTGAAGCTCGTCCACTTGCTGTCGAGCGACGGCCAGCTGCTCGGGGTCCCCCTCTGACTTCAGTTTGGCAACCTTCGCCTCGAGGTGGGACGCCTGATTCCCAATGAGGGTCACCAATCGTCCCATGTCATGGACCCTATCCAAAAGGGCCATCTGATCATGATGCTCCTGCAATATACAAAACGAGGGTTAAGGAAATAAGTGAAAAAAGATGAAAACAATAAAATCCCGAGATGTGACTTACCAACGTGATTTGTTTCGCTACTTGGGCCATCAAGATCTCAGACGATAGGGTATAGAGATCCTTCGCAAGCGTCGGGTGCAAGACTCCTCGCCCAAACTCCGAGGCTACTTGGAATCATCCTAAACTTTGGCCGTATACGAGAGGTTCGACCACCGAGCTCGCATCACGACATTCGGGTCCTTCGGGGCCCAGTCGAACATCTGAAGGAAGTAGTAGCCTTCATCATCGGGGCGGACTCGGGTTCCGCATAAGTCCTTCATTGATCGCGGTCGAGGGTAAGACGGGGACGAACCCTCCTCAGCCTGAGCCACTGGCTCCTTTTCTCGAGCCGTCGTCGGTAGCTTCCCTCACCGTGATGGGACTTATTCTTTCTCACGGCTATCTTGACTCGCTTCCCTGGTTGGCCAGTAGCCACCTGGTTGGGAGCCGAACTCTCCACCGGCCTTTTTGTCGCGGCCTCCATGTGGATCTCTTCCACTTCTGACGGAGAGCTCTCGACTCCAGCAGTCGCGGTGTTCTTCACGCTCGGCATCCTAGGCTTCCTGTGCAGAGCATTCAGATCCATGGCACCTGCATTCCAACCAACAAGTTAGGATTATGCTAAGCAACAAATATGCGACAAAGCATCCAAGGCAGATATACCCCGAGAAGCGGGACTGAGCCCCCCCTCGACCAACCACATCTCGGTCATGTCCTAGATTGCCTGGGAAAGGGGGAGAATTCCCTTCAGCTTATTGACCATGACAAACTCCTCCTCGGACAGTAAGGGGGGAATGTTGCTGATCGAATGAACCGACCAGTCAACTCTGAAACCCCAACTCGGACTACCAATAAAGAAATACCAAGCCTTCCAACCTTTGTTGTTGGTCGGTGCACCACTGACCATAAAACCAGCCCGGGCTGTCAAATAGTACCCCCCCCCCCCCCCCCCCCGACTCTTACGATGACAAAAACAGGTGAAGTATAAGGTCCGAGAGGGAACGATATTCGTGCCTCGGTACTCAGCGAAGAATGCAATGAGATAGCGCCATGAGTTAGGTGTCATCTGACTCAGAGAGATCCTCCACCACCTAAGATACTCCACGATGGTGGGATGCAAAGGAAAATACAAATCGGCCTATAGTGCGTCCACCGAGATGATTATCTAGGAGGACCCGACACTATAAGGTCGCTGCTCGGTTGAAGGAGCCCGTAGCACATACTCCTCGGGAATACTATAGCACTCCCGGATAGGCCCGAGGGCCTCCTCACCTTTGACCGAGACTACGTCATGACAAGACTTCATGATCTCAAGGTCCCTCTGCGACTTAGCGTCGACCGGGGAGGGAAACCCCGAAGACGAGGATCCCAAGACACTAGCCTCGGGACCCTCCGACTGTGTTCCTTTCGAACTAGCAGAAGGAACGACCATGACACTAGACGAACCCAAGGAGGACATTCGACCTGATCAAGGGGATGAAGGGAGTAGGAGGACACAAGAAGCCGAGACAAAGGCAAAAGGGGTCCAAGAGTGCGAGTGAGGCCTTTGCCCACCAGAGAGGGGGTTATAAAACCTCTGGGCGGTAGTTCATATGCCCGAGATAGAGAGAGAACACTGCATAGGGAACCCATGGTCTCAATAAATATGGGTCTGCACAGGGGGACGACCATGTCAGCCCCAGCAGGGCCCCCACAAAAATTTTGTGTGTGGTGCATGAGAGGACCACAATTATGCAATCTCTGTGGCCAATACCCCGGACCTGCATATCCTCACCATATGGAAACAGACCTTGACCACCTTCAGTCTAATTGTGCCCAAGTTGCATACCTCGGCCACCTTCAATCCAATTGTGCCCGAGTTGCATACCTCGGTAACCTTTAGTCTAAGCGTGCCTGAGTTGCATACCTCGGTCACCTTCAGTCTAGTTGTGCCTAAGTTGCATACCTCAGCCACCTTCAGTCCCCTTATGCCCGAGTTGCAAACCTCGACCACCTTCAGTCTAATCATTCCCGAGTTGCGTACCTTAGCCACCTTCAGTCCAATTGTGCCCGAGTTGCGTACCTCGATCACCTTCACTCTAATTATGCTCGAGTTGCATACCTCGGCAACCTTTAGTTCAATTGTGCCCAAGTTGCATACCTCGACCACATTAAGTCCAATTGTGCTCGAGTTACATACGTCGGCCACCTTCAGTCCAGTTAAGCCCGCGTTGCATACGACGGCCACCTTCAGTCCAGTTAAGCCCGTGTTGCATACCTCAGCCACCTTCAGTCCCCTTATGCCCAAGTTGCATACCTCGATCGCCTTCAGTTCAATCGTCAGCTAGCCCTCAACATAGTCTAAAGACCCAAGCTCCGCTACAATCCTTCCCAGGTACGCCCCATAGGGATGTAAAGGAAAGGATTTCTACAGGGGGGAGAGAATGATGAGCCTAATAATGGTTGACCCACCGATGGCCACATTGCTTGGCCATGTTAGATAGTTTCCAAATTGGAGAGCATGTTGGGTGCCGACATGGCCTCGATAAGTCCAACTGGGAGAGCCGGAGTCCGGACCTAGTCCGCAGCGTGCCTGACAGCAGAAGGCCGACAATGCGATAGGGGGACGACGGTATGGTAGAGCAGACGCAATGGATTGACCAGCTTGTGGCATTCCTGCCAGCGGGTGACTGGCAACCAGATAAAGCGAGTGCGATAGGCCGGCCAGCCTACAATGCCCCTGACAATGGGTAGACGACAGCATGGCAGGTCGAACACGATGAACCGACCAGCCTATAGGGCCCCTTGATAGTAGGCGATTGGCGGCGTGTCATGCACCACAGCGATAACGTGTCCCCCCGTGTGACGAGTCCCTACGCAGGTATAAATACCCCAGACCACCACTGGTAAGAAGAAGGCAACTCAGTAGAAACCATACTCATCCTATCAATTTCACCCTTGACTTGATCGTCGGAGGCGCCAAGCCGAGCACCAACAGCTCGGCCAGGGCCTTTGTGTAGGAGAGGAGTGCTGACCGCCCAACCACCCACGAGGACCCCCGACTACAGGTCGAGACCAAGGAGCCATGTCGGAGGACTGCGGAGGCGAGCTTGCGCACACGGGCAACCTCATTGGGCTGACTCATCATCCCACATTGCGACACGACCCCAACACTTTCCAGGTCAACGAAATGAGCTCAACCTGAGCTTAAATCTAACCCAAAGTGGACCCGGTTGCCTCACATTGAGTTAGTTTGGATTCCTTCCAAGTCTAACTCAATTAGGACTCAAAACCAACCGATGTTAACTATGACATATTAAGACATATAAATTCAACCATCCTTGTTGTCCAGCATGTCAATTGATCTTCCGAATTCCCGACGAACTTTCCGGCAACCTCCAGTGAACTCCCGGTGAGCTCTTGATCATCTTCTGGTGAACTCCCGGTGCACTCCCGGCAAGCTCTTGATCACTTTCGGTGAGCTCCTAACAAACTCCTGGCAAGCTCTCGATTACCTTTGGCGAGCTCCCGGCAAGCCCCCATTAACTTTCAGCGAGCTTTCAGTGAGCTCTCGGCAAGCCCCCGATCACCTTCAACGAGCTTCTGGCGATCTCCCGATGAGTTCCCACTGCATCATTTAAACCCCGACCCGATGCCCAAACTTGACTCCGACCCAACATTAGATTGTATTGTCTTTTTACTGTCATAGTTAATACTATATCACTTTCTCTAACACATAGGTTAGATAACTAAAACCCATTAATTGATTTCATTATTAAAATCTAAGATTCAACAAATGCATCACACATGCTCTTATATTCAATAGGATGAACTACACCTTTTAGAAAACTAGAATGCGTATTTTCTTAATTTAGATGGATTTTAATTTATGGTATATTGTCAAAAATAATTTTTAGAAGTCATTCAATCCGATAAATGATTGGAATTATCATGAAAAATAAATATTTTCCTTAAATGTCAAATCTATAAATGCTTTATTTTGCACTTTAGATAAAAATAAAATTAATCGGGTTTCTACTTGTAATTCGGCTTTTGATATATGATATATTTTAGAAGTCATACATGAAAGTACAACTAAAATAATGGAATAAAAAATAATTGAAATAACTTACAAAGATGAACAAGAAGAACACCTTCTAACGAATAGGAATGATACTAAACGGAGAACATAAGAACAACACCTTCTAAAAAACAGGACGGATACTGAAGTGAGAAACACAAGAATATCACCTTCCAAAGAACATAAAAGATTTTGAACTGAGAACAACAAATGACTTCTCGAGTGAAGCCTCGAGTGATGAAAACTATGAATTTGAACTCATGACAAAGGAACCAAAAAAATTAATGAAAATGAACAAAAAACATAAAAATGAACAAAAAACATAAAAATGAACTTAAAATAGACGCAACTTCTTGCTATGAACGCAAGAAGCCGAGGCACTCTGAAGATGAAGAGCATAACTAAGAAGAGTTGGACGACTACGCGCTCATAGCCATCCATGATCAGGTAAATGAATCTTCTGATGCCTTCTTTAATTTTCATGAGTTATTAAATATCTTTCATAAATTATTTGATGAGTATAAAAAAGCTTAGTAAACTTATAAATCACTCAAAAAAGATCATGCATTACTTTCTTATAAACTTGAAACTTTGAATGATGCATCAATATCATGTACTTCTTACTCGAAATGTGAAATGCTAAATGAAATTAAAAGAAAATGTTATGTTAAAACAAACCTTAGAAAAGTCTAAGATAGATAGTAAATCTCTAAATATTATCATTGCTAATAAGTATCATGTTTATAAGGAAGGTATTGGCTTTGTGGGTAATACTCATCAAAGCCAACTATCTTTGTTAGAAGACCCATATTACATTTTTTACCCGAAAACAAATATAATTTTGTGGTAGATGTAGATACTTTGCCTATAGATGCCTATTTAGAAAGTATAGTCCATATAAGTTAATTTGGGTTCCTAAAGGAACCATAAACAACCAAAAACCATTAGTAAAAATGGGTATAACTTTTTATGAGAGACCCAAGGTCAAATGGGTGTCTAAACCAAAATCTCCATGTTATAAATTTATCTTCAAGCAAAAGCTAAGAGCACTAAATGGTATTTTGAAAGTGGATACTCAAGACACATGATAATATATCTAATATTCTTTTCAAGCTCACTAGCCTAAACAATATTAGTAAAAAAATTATTAAAATTAAAATTATTAACAAGAAATCTCATGATGATTCATAGTTATAAAATTAATCTTAATTGTCTTTCGATTATGAATGACTGATGCATAGCTAATGCATACTAGCATAAAAATAAATTAAAACAAATAAAAAACCTTAGCTATTTTTAATGAAAAATTATCTACATTAAGATTTACGAAAAATGGATCTTGATAATGATTGAATATTAGGCTTATATATTTATATTGACTAAGTTTTGTTTTACTCGTAAAAGTTAAATGATGATTGATTATAATGTTATGATGGTTGTATGTTGAAATAGGTTATTTGTTATTGAATGATAGATTACTCTTCATGCTTCATTTTATAGTAGCATCAAATCATTTATGGTTCTTTAAGAACCCAATCTAATTTATGAGAACTATGATTTTTAAGAGAGCATATATAAGCATAGTGATCAAATCTTATAGAAAAATTATATTTAACTTTAGGAAAAATATGTATACGAGTCCTTTTAAAAATTTTGTTGTCTTATGATGAGTGTTACAACTCACGAAGTCGATTCTTTCCTTTCTAGATAAACAATCTTGGTTAGAAAGAATCATGCTTAATGAAGCGACCCTCTTAGTTGTTTAAAAAAGCTATTAAATCTCTCTTGGGTATTAATCAACTAAGAGAATCAGGCTCTAATACCAACTGATAGGATCGTGATGGCACTAAGAGGAGGGATGAATTAGTGCTATAGTAAAAATGATTCGATTTTTAAAAGTTTGATCAGTAAGTCTATATTGGAAATACATTTAACCAAAAGTGTGAGTAAAGATAGTGAGTGAAATAAATCAGAAAGAAATAGAAAAGCAAAGGCAAGAGAAGAGATGCAAATCGATTTATAGTGGTTCGGTCTTCCCGACCTATGTCCACTCCCGATTCCTTTTCCCACGAGGCCACTAGCTTTCACTACCGATCTTATTTCCAATGGATGAAGATCAACTATCCTTGTTACAAGTCTTCTCCTTTTAACAAGCTTAGTAGAGAACCTTTAAGCCTCTCTTTTATAAGAGACCTCACACTTCCTACAACTAAGAATAACATCTAAACTCAAGGAGGAAGAGACTCAAATACCATTCAAAAAAGTTTTTACAACACTTTTGTACTCAATATTTTGTTCTTGCAATAAGCATGCATGAGTGGAGTATTTATAGACCTCAAAAGGCTTCAAGAATAAAATCAAAATTCAAATTTCCATAATTTTGGGGTACTGGCAATACTACGTTGGCACTGGGCAATACTACCATCGAAATAGGGCGAGAAATCTAGGCTCTAGTGGTACCACCACCGGCCTAGGTGGTACTACCACCGCCTTGGGCGATACCACTTCCTACCTAATGATACCACCATCGACAGTGTTGGCAATCATAAAATAATGATTATCGACTACTCTGGGTTATACCATTGCCTGAGCATGGTGGTACCATCTCCTAGGCCTACTCAAGGCCAGTGATTTGGCCTTCTAATAGGCTCAATTCAGGGTGATCCAAGCCTATTGGGCTTCTTGATAAGTTGGCATGGTTACGACCCAATAGTATCTCAATTGACCAAAAAGACATCGATCAAGACTTTACAAATCCAACCATATCTTTGGCATAATTATGAGGCTTTTAGCTTGTTGTTCAGCATTCGACATATTATCCGATCATCTGGCACTTCGTCAAAACCTCCGACACATCACCCTTTCCTTTGGTATATCGCCTGATCTATTATCATGTTGACTTTCCCACAACATATAATCTTTTGTCGCAATACGTGACCCTTCTGGTAGGATGTTCGAACTCATAACACAAAGTCAAATTTTTGACATGTCGACCAATCCTTCGGCTCGGCATCCTATTTCCAACATGATATATTTTGGCCTAACATCTGATTCTCTTATTTCGATAATTTATCCTTCGATGGTTCGAGTCAGTATTTAATGTCATTTATCTCAAAATCATAATAATTCATAAATTTATCAATTAATTTTGTTATCAAAATTAAATATTCAAATCTTTTTTATATATGTTATGGTATACCCCATGCAAATAACTTTGAGTGAGGTGACCACTACTTCACTTTTGTTGATGCTACTTTGCTTCAATGTCTTGATAACTACTTCTGTCATGAAATTAAATCAATTTTTTAAAGCTTAACTTAGAGAGAGTTGCCGCCTACTACGTTATCATTCTAGGAACCTATTTAATATTAAATTAGTAAGGATAATTAGCTTAACTTGTAGAACCGTCCAACTCATGCTCAAAGATGATAGCATCTGTGTGCAGCCATGAGACATTGCTTCAACACTTCAATCCACCAGCTAACAACCCATTGTTGGGTTGAGACCCTACCCTACCAATTCTGCTACCGGACTGAGTAGGGTAGGGTCTACAAGTTTAGCAGTCCGATGGTAGAATGTTGGGTAGGTTAGGGTAGGGGTCTCGACTCAACAGTGGGGTTGTTAGCTGGTGCAAAATGTTGGGATTGGAGTGCTGAAGCAAAGGTATCCCTATGAGCTTCTTCGAAGGACAAATGCCTGCACTCATCTTCGATACAAAATCTATTAGAGCTTGCACCCGAGTCTTTCGAAGCCATAGGGGAAGCTTATCGAAGATGAGTGCAGGCTCAGGCTCAGGCTCAGGCTCAGGCTCTTATGAACAAGGTGCAAGCTCTAATAGATTGCAAGGTGGAAGCTCCAATATATCCCTCCACTTGTGGTGGATGTAAGAATGGGACTCAACCGAGGAGTTTTCTACAACACTCATCTTCGATACAAAATCTATTAGAGCTTGCACCTTGATGACAGTCCGCGAATGATAAGAAATGTAAAACTGGTTGAGTTGCACTGACCATTGAGGAAATTTGAGAGGATTTAACTACATGGGTTGATATGTCATAATGAGGATATGATTAGGCTTGGAAATATAGTCACAGCTTCCAACACTAACCCATCGGTAAGCCTTCAGGATATCAAGTTTATGCATCTTGAAGAACATGACTGGTATTATACACTAGTCTTTAGATATGATTCTCCTCTTGGATTAGTATTGAACATACAACTGCCAGTAGTTATTGATAGGTAAGAGCTACAATTCGTCTCCTAGGAGAGGACGAGAGAGTTCAGGTGCGCTAACAAGTACATCTTGAGTTGTTAAGATGCTACTGGCATTGTTCGATCCACTAGAAATCCTTTAGCTCCTTGAAGGTTTTGAAGAACTGATCCCTAGTTCTCAAAAAGCATGTTCTTTCGTAACTGAGCAAAGGCTTCAAAAGTTGAGGCATAGGAGGTTGACCAACTCGGTTTTCTTCTCGTTTGATAATATTGATTCAATCTTGACAATTAATTCCATCTGGTCTTCTTATTAGATCTAGTGGAATATTGTCCTGCTAGGATGAGGATTTGTTGGAGTTGACTCCCTGGGGTCCATCTACTAGACTAATATTATTGTAAAATGGTTGTGAAGTAGTACTTCCTTCATTTCTTTAGATTACTTCTCAGCTGATTGATCCCTAAACTATCGGAGAATTTTTGGTATCACGTAGTTTCTTAACGAAACTATCCACATTCAATAGTGGGAGGCAAATCAATAGTGGCATTCTACACTTATATGTCAACTACTAAGAACTTGGTCTTCATCATTTTCGAGCAACCGTCGGACTCTTAAAGTCACATAGTTCTGAATGGAGTATTATAATTGCGTAGGAGATTTGGATGTAGTTATTTTGCAATTAGAGCACTCTTCTTGAAGTTATCATAGTATAAAATGTCTATTGAGCTTCTAGTGTCGTCGATTAAGATCCTCTTCATTAATACACTTATGATCTCCACATCCATCATATTCAACATCTAAGTGTTCTACCTCTTTTTAACTAAATACGATTGGTGGATCCCTATTGAGATGGAATCTCTTAGCCTAAAGCCTCATCGTGTAAGGCTTTAGAGTTAATAAACTACCATCACCCACAGTAGATTTACCGATGATAACATTCAATTGTCGCTTGATGGGCTCACGAGACCTCCACGACATCTGGTGAATTGAGGGAGGAATTTTTTTCAAATGTCCTCTCTGGATCATCTTTTTTATTTTATTTTTTTATTAAATCTCTAATTTTGATTATGAAACCAATTGATAAAATTATAATCTAATATATGTTTGAGTGACACGGGACTAGATTAGATCAAGGAGAGACAAATCGATTAAATCAATTTAATCAAATGTTGGGTCGAAATTGAATATGTCAAAAGATTGGATGCCGGGTCGGAGGAATGGTCGACGTACAGGTAGAAGGACTTCGTGTCATAAGTTTGGGCATCGGGCCAGAAGGATCGGACATTGTGCCAAAGAGATCGGATGTTACGGAGGTCAACATGTCGATTAGGAATTACGTCGCAAGAGAGGTGTTAGGAAACCAAGCGGGAGCATCACACGCGCAGCGAAAGATCAAAACAAAACTGGTATCCCATACATATCAAATCGTCGTGTAAAAGATTAGGTCACGAGAAAGCTGTAAAACTTAAAAAACTGCACCGTGTGAGTGATTGTTTACCTAGGGAGATCATATATCCCTGTTTTTTCATATTCGAATGGAGAGGATGAAGGAGGTCAAGCGTCATCCTCTATAGCGATATCCACACGATGGATCGCTACAGCGATACTCCTCCAATCGCAATCCCAAGTCTCGTAACTCTTACGCAGAGGAAGAGAGAGAGGAGAATAGGAGGGAGAGACCAAATATGCAACCTATCAACTATGAGTCTTCCCTCCTATTTATAGAGAGCCACCAAAAGATCTCCATCCAATTGTCTACTAACATTACACTATTGGATCTCAATCCAATAATCTCCTTTGGTCTCTAATTGGGCCTGATGCAAGGAGCCCATCAATATAGGATCTCATTTAATGAAAACATGGGCTAATTGGATATATATCCAATCATCTATTCGTTGAAGCATCCACCATATGTGTGTGACCCTCCAGGCCCGATACTAAGCTGGTCGTGAGTCACTCCCATCAGAACTCCTTCTGATATAGTGAATTATTATCTCCATAATAATTCACTTGACTCATGGATTATGGACGTACTAAGCCACTGCGCCATAGTCGCCAAACGGTATAGGGGGACCAAATACATCGGACCTGTCTGTCCACAATTACTGTGTATCTATAGTCCCTCATCCAACTAATATTTCATAGCCCGTAAACTGGACATGGTACTATCAAGCCACATACGGAATCGTTTGAGTCTCGCTCTAATCGGATTCTCTCGAAGAACTTCTCCCTCAATCTAAATGACCCTGGTTAGCGATTTGTTTAAGCAAGCACATATAGGATATTCCTATCATGATACCGAGAGGGGATGATCTTTTATTGACACTTAATTATATTCGTAAAGTTGGCTACCAATCCCGATAATCGATTGTACCATATTTGGAACTTTCTAAACTTGTAAGTCCGGTGTCAAATAAAGGAGTACTAAAATAAGATATCTTCGGTGTCAAATAAGGGAGTACTCCTTTATATAGTACATCGGTCCATCCGGTTATCTCAATGTCCCTCTCAAGTAACCTATGATCGGGATTATTATTTAAAGATAAATTAATCTCATTATCATGATCTCATCACAGTCTGATTCTCATTGCATAGAATCAAGAATATTATAATATATATGTGCAATAGATAATATAAAATGAGAATATACCAATAATAATCATAAGCAAAAAGATCACGCTGCGTGTCATACGTGTCATCACTCACGTGATTGGCTTGCATGACACATGTAACCAGCAATCTCTCACTTAATCTAAAGTCAATCACCTATGTGTTTATTATTTTCGGATGGAACTCTTTCCATTTATATATCTTTACAGGCTATGATCTCTCTAATTAATTGGAACCTCCTCAAAATAATTATGGTGAGACATGAGTTCCTTTGCTCAAGTTATCGCCCTGTTAATGTCGCAGTATATAGGAATAAGCTCAACGCTACTCGGTTGACTCTCAAATCTCTAATGAACTTCTTTATCCACACCCTTTCCATTGCTGCTTCTGTTGTAACAATGTACTCTTCCTCTGTGGTCGAATCAGCAGTAGTATCTTGCTTGAAACTCTTCCAGCTTACTACTCCTCCATTTATGGTGAAAACATACCCTGAGTTCAACTTGCTATCATCAATGTCGGATTGGAAACTCAAGTCCGTGTAATGCTCAACTTGGAAGCTACCTCCTCCATATACTAGTAAAAGATCCTTAATCATTCTCAATTAGTTAAGGAATACACTTTATTGTCTTCCAATATTTTAAACCTGCTTGATACCTTCTCGTAACACTCAAAGCATGCGCTATATCAGACTTAATACATAGCATAGAATACATGATAGACCCTATCGTTGAGGCATAGGGTATCATATCCATGTCTATCATTTCTTCAGGAGTCTTTGGGGACATACTACTAGAAAATGATATTTCATGTCTCATAAGTATGAGACCTCTCTTGGAATTCTTCATGCCAAAACTTTTGACAATGAAGTCTATGTACCTGGACTGGGGCACGTCAAGCATCCTCTAGGACCTATCATTATAGATTTGGATCCCCAAAATATATAATGCTTCCCCTAAGTCCTTCACGAAGAAGTTTCTGGATAGCTAAGTTTTTACTATGGAGAGCATTCCTACATTATTCACAATGATTAGGATGTCATCCACATGCAACACCAAAAAGGTGATAGCACTCCCACTTACCTTCCAGTACACACAAGGCTTATATTTGTTCTTAATAAAGTCATAAGATATGATCACCTCATCAAATAGCTAAAAGAATTCTAATGGATTTAAGCATGGCTACAGGTGAAAAGGTTTCATCATAGTCAACTCTTTGTCTTTGACGATATCATTTAGCTATCAGTCTTGTCATATAAGTCTCCACTTTTCCATCCACTCCGATCTTCTTCTTGAAGATCCATTTGCAGTCGATGGGTACAATGCCCTCAGGTGCATCCATAAGATTCCAAACATTGTTAGAGTACATGGAATTCATCTCAGAATTCATGGGTTCTTGCCATTTCTTGGACTCTATACTCATAATAGCCTCCTAGTAGGTCTGAGGATCAACATCCTAAGAGTCCTCTCCATTGATATATCCCAAATATCTTTCAAGAGGGTGAGATACTCTGCTAGACCTACACAAAGTTGAAACTTGTGTGTTAAGTACCTGAACAGACTCAGACTCTATAATGGTGCTTGAGCTAGGTTTTTCAACCTCACTCAACTCTATTTCACTCCTACTGTTTCCACCAAGAATATATTCCTTCTCAAGAAACATAGCCCTCTTGGAAACAAATACCTTCTCGTCCTTAAGATAATAGAAATAGTACCCACAAGTTTTCTTGGGGTATCCCACAAATTTATACCATTCTGTCCTTGATTCTAACTTGTCGAGATTGTGTCTTTTAACGTGGGCAGGATAACCCCAAATCTTAACCATCTTAAGATCAGACGTCTTTCTTTTCCATATATATTATATTATATACACTACCGATTTTGATGGAACTTTGTTTAGAAGATAAGTTACGATCTTTAGGACATATCCCTAGAATAAGATGGGTCAACAAAACTTATCATAGACCGCACCATATCCAACAACATGTGATTCCTCCTTTCTGATATACCATTGAGCTGAGGTGTATATTAAGGTGTCCATTAGAATAGAATCTCATAGTTCCTGAGTAAATGGGTGAACTTTGTACTCAAGTATTCTCTTTCTCGATCTGATCAAATAGTCTTAATACTCTTTCCAAACTAGTTCTCTACTTCATTCTTATATTCCCTGAATTTCTCAAAAGCTTCGGACTTGTACTTCATCAAGTACACGTATCCATACCTAGAGCAATCATTAGTGAATGTAATGAAGTATGAGTAATCACTTATAGCCTGAGTCAACATAGGACCACATACATCACTATATACGAGTTCCAATAACTCAGTGGCTCTCTCTCCAATTCCACTATAAGGAGAGTTGGTCATCTTCCCATAAAGGTAAGGTTCGCAAGTTGCATATGGCTCATAGTCAAATGAATCTAAGTATTCATCATTTAGCAACTTTTGAATCATTCCCTTATGTATATGATCTAGTCTACAATGTCATAGTTATACATTGTTTACCTCATCTATTTTTCTCTTGGACGTATTTATATTTATAATGTGTAGAGAAGTTTCTAACATATATAAGCCATTTATCAGTGTCCCTTTAGTGATAATATCATCATCCATAATTATTAAATAATTATTGTTCTAAAAAACTAATTTATATCCACTAATTTTTAAACAAAATAAGAAAATAATATTTTTGTTAATAGAGGGAACAAAATAGCATGTATCTAATGCAATAATAGCTCCACCAAACAGATGTAGGGTGACCACCCAACAGCAATTGTAGCAACTCTTGCTCCATTGCCCATCTTGAGGTTTATCTCGCCTTTGGCCAATCTCCTAGGTCTTAGTAGAACCTGCAATGAATTTCAGATATGATAAGCACTCCTGGTATCAATACTCATGCATTATCATGAAAATATGATAAGTAGAGACTAATCATGAATATACTTGAAGTTTCTTCAAGTTTTTGTTTCGCCTTATCTACAAGGTAGTCCTTACAGTTCCTCTTCTAGTGCTCATCTTAGTCATAGTGGAAGCACTGTCCTTTATCCTTTATCGGGTCTTTCTTAGCAATATTTGTCTTACTTGGTCTTTCTTTGTCCTTGCCCTTCTTAAGGGCCTTACTGGCCTTCCTTTTATTTTTGGTCTCACTAATATATAGAACTAGCTTCTTTTTCTTTATGGCACTTTCAGCTTCCCTCAATATATTGAGGAGCTCAGGGAGAGTCACCTCAAACTTGCTTATGTTAAAATTCATGATGAAGTGATAAAAAGAATCTGATAGGGACTGAAGTATAGGAACACATAAGTTATCCACTAGGACTATCTATATACTTTATCCACTAGGACTATCTATATACTTCACATAGCGAGTGATCTCATCCTCGCTTGCCCCTTCTTTCGGCATGGGCACAATCGTGTCAAGGACGTATATGATTTTCTTCGCTGTGAGAATATTCTCAAATTGTGAAGCTAATCCATGTAATTATGATCAGTGAGGCGGTTAGCATCAAGTATACTATGCAGGGGGTTTGCGAGCGATATATTTTTGACAAACAAGATATAACACAAATAAATAGCATGCAGATTTTGCAGAGAAAACTAATTAAGATATGGACCTCTATCTTAATGTACTCCCACTATTTTCCTAGCGAATCGCGCGACACCCCTCAACATGTGAGACAAAAGTTTCCAGCACACTCTTAGTGGGGATCAAGATCCAATTGATGTCTTAATGCAACCTCGAGAGACTTGACCAATTACACTAAGCCCAAGTGGTAGGCAACTCTTATCAATCATAACTGTTTGTGATTCCTGTCATGTTCAACCTCTGAACCATCATGGTCTTTAGGGACTCGACCAACCATATTGTTTAGTTAAGTCATCACTATCGTTACAAGATGAGTCTGATATAATGATATATCATCAAGGGACTCGACCAAGCATACAATGTCCTCAAGTCACCGGTGACATCTCTATGTCATAGGTAAGATCTCGATCACGTAGATAGGTGAGCCTCAAGAGACTCGACCAACTCAACCTATGTCGTGATTCAATTTCTTCTTCTAATGATGGAAGACCACGTGGGTCAATCTTATTGTCTCGTGCTTACTAACTTAATATTATCCCATGAGGGATTTTTATTTTGTATCGGTCTCGTAATATATCGTGTCACACACATACACACAGATATATATATATATATATATATATATATATATATATATATATATATATATATATATATATGTATATATGTATATGTATATGTATATATATATAATATATATATATATATATATA